>OY726526.1:61970233-64370233 GCA_963383655.1 Bathymodiolus septemdierum | reverse complement strand
TTATTGTGGAGACTGATACTTTCGGTTGTTTTGGTCCAATGATTGCCGATCATGACCTCGTGAAGAAAAGATAAACAATCATGGATGCCGAGGTAAGCACGCACACATTCCTGACAATGATTATTGAGGAATCTGTCTGTTTCATGTCGTGTGAACCAATTTTTTTTTGCAATTATTCTTATGTGGTACACACAGAATATATATATATATTTTTTTTCATCAACTGAACATTGCGCATGAGTGATAATCTCCCCGAAAGAGTTAAAATCTTGTGTCACGTGCATATCATTTGCATTACTGTACTGGAAAACAGAATTATCTGCTGTCAAATATTTTGCGATTTGCTCTTAAAATCTGCTTTTGAGCAGATTTTTAATATTATGCAGTTGATTTTAGTTAAAATTAAGTGACATATTAAGTGAACATATTTAATCCAAAAATTCCACGATATTTGCCTTTCATATTACTTTAAATGATTATATTAGAAAAAAAAAATATTTCTTATTCTCAGAACTTATGGTAAAATAGACTAAAATAATATTTTAGATGGAAATCCAGAACTTACAGCAGATCAAAATAAGGATATTTTTAGCATGGTACAAATCTTTAAAAAATGCAATAAATTTGATAAATAATGCCGATCTCAACTTTTTTGTTCATTTATAACTATTATTATCATTTTGTTATTATATTTGTTTGATTTTTTTCTCCTTTACATTGATTATACATATTAATGTAATAAAATGATTAAATTCACTCTCATGTATATAATTTATTGTACATAGTATGGGACAAGCTTTAAATAATTGTTATTATATCTTGTGTCTAATTGTGATGGCTAATATTTTGATGTAATAAAATATGTTTAATTTATTTAATTTCATTGTTATGTCAATCAGTGGCTAGAATTTGTGTTAATTACACATTAAAATTGAAAGTTATTTACTGTATATACCAGGTTTTGTTGTTGTATAGTATATTATTAAATTAGGGTTAAATATAGAAAATCAGGGTGCAAAATTGAAAAAAATTGTTATTTGTCTTACTTTTGTGATTACTGTCTTACTTAATTAAGTGGACAGAGTGTAGAAGACTACACACATTTTGTTTTGACATGTTCTGTTATACATAATTTTACATGGTATTAAAGTGAAAATAGTATTGTTCAATAAATGTTAATTAAATTAAATTTGTTGTTTTTCCACTATTTTTCATGATAAAATTACGCTGACCAAATATCCAAATTTTTAATTAATTTTTTTGAGTGTGATTCATAAGTATTATTTTTTTTATTGTGTTTTGTAATTTTTCATATTCTAAAACTATATGTTATACTTTGTTTATATTCCTACACAATGCAGCAGCTTCATCACTATATCCTGTTTAGCATTTGTATGTTCTATGTTCTATATCATGATATATAGTTACCAATCGGAGAATTGGCAAATTATTAAATGATTATTTCGGATTAATTATTAGATAAATAAATATGATTATAAAAGTAGATATGATTATGTAAATATAAATATGATTATATACAGGTATATATATATATAGGTAATAATTTTTTCCTCAATTTTACATCTTTGTTGACTTTTTATGCATATTTAAGCCAAAAAAAATATCAGTAAGAAATCTTTTTGTCTTGAAACTACTCAGCCAATTTTAACCAAATAGTCATCGGGTGGTCCTCCCATTCACATATGTGTGCAATTAGTCCAGGGGCCGTCGTGGTCATGATTGTATGATAGTTGGATTTATAACTATGTACCTATACAATCAGTGACTATGACTACTAACATTGTGAGTTCGAATCCCATTCAGGCTACGTGTACTCGATACAACATTATGTGATAAAGTTTGTCAGTGACTTGCGGCAGGTCGGTGGTTTTCTCTGGGTACTCCGGTTTCCTCCACCAATAAAACTGACCGCAACCATATAACTGAAATATTGTTAAAAGTGGCGTTAAACACCATAAACCCAAACTCTATTTGTCCAAGCTTCATCCAAGATGACTGCCATTGATGAAAAATAGAAAATTCTTAAATTGACTGTTCTCACCTTATTTCAAACCAGATTCAACCTAAATTTTGACCATAAGAGCATAATTAGGAGCTGGTCCTCAGTTAAAAACCATAATCGAATGTATAGTTGTCATCTTTAGATAAGGGTTTGTTCAATTGAGTGATTCAGGCTCAGGTGAGCCTCTAGTTTTATTTCCAATATATTTTGCATACAATCTTTTGTCATCCAGTTTAATACAAGTTATATATATATATATGTTTGACCTTTCAATAATGCTGCCTTTTTCAAGTGAACACATGCATTACTTGTACATAATAACTTTTCCCCCCAAACTTGATTTGTAAATATTGTATATTTCAATTAAAACTATATTTTTAGTGCTTTTTCTCTTTGAATAGGAAATTAATAAGGTGGGTTATTGTTTGAAATAATAAGAAATTGATCTGATCAATGTATTAATGTAATATTATAGAATGTAATTTACTTTCAAAGATGAATTATGATAACACTTAACAGATTATTGTTCTATTCCTAACTATTTATTATTTCAGATTTCTACTTCAAAGTTGCAGTAATTTTATAGGGTTATGGTGTTTAAAGCCACTTTCAACAATATTTCAGTTACATTGTATATTGTGGTGGTCAGTTTTTATTGTTGGAGGAAACCAGAGTACCTGGAGAAAACCACTGACCTGTCGCAAAGTTGTGAGTGTCGAATCCTTCTCATGCGAGGTGTACTCAATACAACATTATATGATCAAGTTTGTCAGTGACTTGTGGCAGGTCGGTGGTTCTCTCAGGGTACTCCGGTTTCTTCCACCGATAAAACTAAATGCCACGGTATAACTGAAATATTGTTGAAAGTGACATTAAACACCATAACCCCTCCTCCTGCTTGTTGTAGGGGAAATAACTCTTGTAAAAATGTATAATTTGAGAATCAATTTGGGAAAAGGGCAAATGGTCTACAATTAAACCAAAAAAGTTTTGTAAAGAAATCGGTTTATGAAAAAACTGTTTTTGCTAGCAGTCACATTCAGTGACTTGTGGATACATTCTATGCTTTCTTTGTGTAATATTTTTATATACTGTTGCTCAGTCATTTTCTATATGTTTTTTTACAATACAAAATATGCTGCAATGTTGATGTTGATTTTTATTTAAATAATAAATTTTATGTATTATATTGTTAAAAAGCAGACTTCACAATAAAAGATATTTAAAAACATTTTGTCTTTGATACTTTTTCTGTTCATCAGCCTCATCTCATATTTATTATGATACCCTAGTGCAACACCTTGTCCCACCTTGCATGTGGCCCAGAAAATGGTGACTTATTTAGCTCAAGCGGATCATGGAATAATGGTTTGTATGCTTGCTTTGCGTGCTGTAGATTGTTGGTTCGAGTCCAACCAGACTCTAAAATTGGTATTTTCTGCTTTTCCGCTAAACATTCATCATTAAGGAGTAAGAGCAAAGACTGATTGGATCGTAACCAGAATAATGTGTACAAGTTGAGCGACATGTCTACCTGTGGATTGTTATTTCAGTGAGCTAGCATTATAAAAATCCAATTAAGGGTGCATATTTGTACAAAGGTTTCATGTTATTTGGAGCAATTAAGTGAAAGCGATTCTGTGCAGATTTATTTACTGTTAGTTGGATATCCAGTTATCAAGAAAAAGAAGGTTGGGTCCCATTAACCAGCTTAACCCTGCCTGGATTTTGTACATGTCATTTTTGTGTTCATGGTTTGAGGTGAGAGGTGCCTATTCTTTTGTTGATCCTCGCTGTTTAAACTTTATTTACACAACACAAGCTGAATTGGGGAAAATTTAAAATATCATATACTTTTTAAGTACCAGTAATGGAAATGTAATCATGTATGGTAAGAATCATCTCTGTAATATGCAGATTTACACTTTTAGAAATGAATGCCCCAGGATGGCTAGAATATAAAGGAGTGGGTCCAAATTTGTACATAGGATGGTATGGAACAAATATAAAACAATAGTCTCCAGATCTAGTATTGGAAGTGTAACTATATCTTTGATAATGGAGATTATCTTGTACAATGTACAATTGAAGGATCAAAGGTCAGCCATGGTCGTGATCGTATGGTCATTGGATTTACAACTACATTGTACTTATGCAATCATGCCTATCACCAATAATGTTGTGAATTCGAATCCCGCTCAGGCGTGGTTTACTTAATTAGACATTTATGTGATAAAATTTGTCAGTGACTTGCAGCAGGTCTGTGGTTTTCTCCGCCAATAAAACTGACCACCACAATATAACTGAAATATTGTTGAAAGTGGCTTTAAACACCATAACCCTAACCCAAACAGGTTTTTAGTATCTGAAATTTGGTGCCATTTTCAAACATGTTCTTTACTATGTTCTATAATAGTGGCCATCTAAGGACTTCAGATTGACACAAAATCATACATTTGATAAAGGACCATCTAAAGAACATTCTAGATAATTTTGCAGTCCAATCATTTGGAGGTTTCAAAGAAGAATAATATTACATTTGCTTTGCGATGGTGCTCATCTTGGATTTCTGATCAAAATAAAAACAATGAATGTGTATGGGACCATCTGATGAATATTCATGTACAGTTTTGGTTCAATCAAATTTATAGTTTTTGTAAACATTATTTTTTTCATTTTCCCATATGGTCCCGAGTTAAAACTATGTACTCTGATAGAGGACATTTTTTAAATCTCAAATCGACAAAAACAGAAAAGATACATTTGGTAAAAAACCATCCAAAAAACATTTAAAATAAAAAATGTTGACAAATCATTAAGAAGTTTTTGAAAAGAATACTTTCAAATATTTTCCAATTGGGTCATGCTAAATTTGTCTTCTAAGATTACCAATCAAAACACAAAATGAAACATTTTGTATAGGGCCATCAGATGATTATCCATGTACACTTTGGGTTAAAATAGTATGCCTTCTACACATTCACCAATGCTAATTCTTAACAAACTGGCTCATTAACAGCTACTGCAAGTTTTCTTCAACATGTAAGTAGCATCCCAATATTATCAGATAAATTACACTGTTACTTAAGGTCACTTTAACATTGAGACAATTTTTATTTCAGTCAGTGCTTAAAGGAGAACGAAACCAGCTGATGATTTGGGGTATTACAGAATTTAGAATTTCTATCCATTATGATGGAATTCCAAAACTGATATTATTGTTTTGATGCAGTTTAGCTGAACAGGTAAATCGGAATAGATGGATTTATGTCACAGATAAGTGAGAAATGGCAGCCTCCATGTTTAGCAGGAAATTTAAAATCGATAAGATATAAACGTGTTTTAACATCAGCCCTTGTAAAATTTTCATTAAAAAAGTCATATTTTCATTTTTTTATTAGTTCTAAATTCTGTAAAACCCCAAATCATCAGTTGGTTTTGTTCTCCTTTAAGGATGCTTAATTTATCTTCTTCTACAGTAGATAAATTTCATAAATCACATAATAGGTCACATTTGAAAATACACCCTGTAGTTGTAAAGAATGGGAGATTACGTCCTTTTTCCAATGCAAATATATATATATATATGTCAATAAAAAACAGTAACAGATACCATTACCAAATTAACAAGATCAAATTGTCAGGGGTAGATTACTCTATCAATAAAGGATTCTACATAATAAAACTACCAAAATCTTATGTATGTTCATGGTATAAAACTACAGAATGGAATTCAAATTTTAGAGTGAGTGGTTGTTGTTGAATGCCAATTCAGTAATTTTTTCAGTTATATCATGGCGAGAACATGTTATTTAAATGAGATGATGATGAGGTCCGCTTTGCACTAGACCAACATGCCGAGTTGGATTTTTATAGTGCTAGCTCACTGAAACAACAGTCCACTGGTAGACATGTCACTCCATTCGGACACATTATTCTGATTCCGAGCCAACCAGTCTTTGCTCTTTCTCCTTAATGCTGCGTGCTTAGAGGAGAAGCAACAATAACCAATTTTATAGTCTTTGGTTTGACCTGACCAGGGCTTGAACCCACGATCTACCGCACTTGAGGCGAGCTCAAATTTTAGATGTATAGAAAAACGTTAGTAAAATTAATTTCTTGCTTTGCTTTTGCATTATTTGCATAAATTGGCTCAATTACAAAATTCACAAAAATTTAGAAAATTAAAGTAAACTAGAAAAGAAGTATGCCCCTGCACTTGATAATAATGGACAAAGTTGTTTTGTTAGGAATGATTTTTAAAAAATGAAGTGTCTGTAAGACACAAATGATGCCCCCACCTGACCATAAGAAATTATAAACAAGTCAACCTCCATTATGTGTATAAACATCATACAAAATATTAAAGCTGTAGCTCCAAAACTGTAGGAGGAGATAGCCGGACAAACCATGTTCTCTTTATGTATATCCGGACGGACGAACAAAAAGTCCAACTACTTGTCATTTTGAGAATATTTGAAGAATATCAAAATCCTGTGGACATGCACACCTCCATTATATGTATAAACATCTTACAAAATATTAAAGCTGTAGCTCCAAAACTGTAGGAGATAGCCGGACAAACCATGTATCTATATCAGGACGGACGAACGGACGGACAGGGGTAAATTAATATGCCCCCGACTCTATGTCGAGGGGGCATAAAAATCATCTGTGTGAGGCCATTAATACAAATAACTGATAAGTATTACCAGTAAGTCTATAATAGAATTGTGATATGATATAATTTCTGCCATAGCATTTGTTACGTCTGGAAGAAATATTACATTAGGTTTATTCCAATGGAAAAAATATTACAATATTTATTGTTAAGGGAGTAAACTGTATAAATTATTTGTTCTTCAATTTTTCCAAAAGGAACAAATATACATTCACATAATAACCACAAAGTTATACATTCACATAATAACCACAACGTAGAAGGTTAGGGCTATGGTGTTTAATGCCACTTTCAACAATATTTTAATTATCTCGTGGCCATCAGTTTTATTGGTGAAGGAAAACAGAGTAACCTAAGAAAACCACTGACCTGTCACAAGTCACTGACCTCGCTATGAATGGGATTCAAACTCACAACTTTAGTGGTGATTGGTACTGATTGCATAGGTACATTGTAGTTGTAATATCCAACTACCATGCGATCACAATCACGACGGCCCCTCAAAGTAGCAAATTATGATAGATAACTAGATAACGAGTTTTTATTAATATCCAATTCCCTTCTCACGTTTTTATTATTATTTTCATTAACAATAAATAAGTCTCATCATTTCATAGTACACAAAAATGTATCAAATTCAATATTTACAAGTCATAATAATCAGAAGGCCCATGCATCATAGGCACAATCTTATGGTATTTAAATTTACATCTACATATGAAAGGTATTCACACAAAACAACTGTATTTCTCCATCAAGTCAACCTCATATCCATCATACAAAAGGCTTCATACTTCAACAAGTCTACCTCATAATATTCACACAAAAAAGCTGTCTTTCTTCAACATGTCAACCTCATAATTATCACACAAAACAACTGTATTTTCCCACCTAGTCTACCTCATACCCTTCTAACAAAAGGCTTCATTGTATCACCAATGTTTACCTCATAATATTCACACAAAAAAGCTGTCTTTCTTCAACATGTTATCTCATATCATCATACAAAAAGGCTTCATTGTACTAACAAGTCTACCTCATAAAATTCACACATAAAGCTGTTTTCCTTCAACAAGTTACTGTACCTCAAATCATCATACAAAACAACTGCATTTCTCCCAACAAGTCTACCTCTTGATCCATACAATACATTTACAACATTGTATCCCAGCTATTGTTGTAGCAGTGTATAGTGACGTTTTACACAATTGTGCTGTATTGATACTAATTACATAACATATAATCCTATCTACAAACCGACCATTTAACCTTATGCTGGAGCGAATTTTTTTTTATTAATTTCAGTCTCCAAATTCTCTTAAAAAAAAATAAACTGACCTGAAAGATGCAAAAAATAAATAATCTGAGCTGACAATTTTCAATGAGAAATTTTGATAAAACTTGGTACAAATTTCTGATTTTTCATGTCCAAAAAAGAAGTTTTGTTTTACGTGAATAATATTTTCTGGCTCAGGGAAAAAACATAACCACCCCCTAAAAGTTAAATGGTCGGTCCCTTGGACAACTAATTATATAAATGAACCATTCACTATCAACATTCACAGAATGACACACAACTTAAAATATTTTCATAACGATATTTATATTTTGGGGAAATCAAATATTGATTGTATTGTTAAAGATGTACAGACTTTTAATAACCTTTTGAACTTTGATTCAAGAATCTATATATCCCTCTAAGGATGATTGAAGAGGTAAACTTTGGGTCAAATTCTATACCCCCCTTTAAGGGGAAATGAACCAGACTCGTTTATTGATTTTGTAATTAGCATTTACAAAAGATATTATAGATTATTGATCACTTTTTACTTTTTTATTTACTTTTGGAGTCTGCTACTTTAGTACTGGTCCTATTGCTTCTGGCCAGTAGACTTAATTGATTTTACAATTGTGCTTAAAATTTACTGTTTTTTTAAGTTCTGAGCAGTAACTTCTGAAGTTTAAAATCATACAGTTTTAGTAAATTACCCTGGGTATGCCTTTTAATATTTATATTAATGTTATTATTATGAAAATAAAACCAAAAAAATAACAAACAGTTAATTATACCAATAATAAATAGTAAATATCATTTTAATGGGAAAAGAACAAGGTGCATCTGTAGCCACTGCTGTGTCATACTGCTTTTGTTATTACAATACTGTGTATAAAATGTCAACAAACAGGCAAATTACTTTTGAAATATGAAATTATGCCACTATGTAGTGAAGTATTCAACAGACCATTTGTTCATTCCCAATTTGATTCAAAATTATGTTTTTTGATGTCTTATAAAGAGTTATTTCCTTTACAAATGGCAAGATGGTACTCTTACCATACAAAAGCAACGGAAAGGACAGAGAATTTAATTATCATTTCTCATAATTTGTAGACATTTGAACCTTGTTAATAATCGTAGGCTAATTTTGTAGCAAATAGAAAATGGACAAGTTTTGTACAGAATATGGGAAAAATTTATGTTATTTTCCTTGAAGCTTGCATGAAAGTGGACCATTTTGCCTGCAATAAATGACATAACTCTTACAAAAACGTGTAAAAGCATATAACTTTAGAATAAATTTGCAAATGTGAAGATGGTCTATAATGACCTCACAATTATTACTTTCTCCTCGTTTATGTTTATAATTTATTCACAAAATTGTGTGGTTCATCTGGTGATCATTGTTATTACCGGTATTGGAAGAAAGAAAAAAATCCCCTAAAAACTATATTCTTGACAATTAGTATAGAATCACTTATGATAATCAGTTATGCAGCTTATTTTTTACCCTTTTCACCATAAGAGTTTTCATTAGAGAAGCTTTTTCCTTTAATTAATTAATGTTTCAGTGTTTTATGGTACTTTTCACACAGTATAATTTTATTAGATACATTTATATGGTTAACATGTTAAATTGTTTTATGTTTTAGATTGTAAAGTGCTAATTTTTAATTAGATAATATGCTATATAAATACTGTAAATAATAATTAATTAGGACATACATAACTATGTCCAGTCAAATTTCTTTTCAAATGGCTTAGTGGCTTCAAAGAAGGAAATATTAAAAAACAAAAATTTCCACCATATAAGATCAAAAGATGTTAAACTATGTCCTGCAGTGGCGGTGATCTTGAATTTCCAATCCATATAAAAAATGGTTGGTTTATGGTGTTTAATGCCACTTTCAACAATATTTCAGCTATATCGTGGCGGTCAGTTTTATTGGTGGAGGAAACTGGAGTACCCGGGGAAAACCACCGATCTGTCGTAAGTCACTGACAAACTTTAAATATTATTCATAGCAGACTTAGAAATATGTGCAGTTCGCTAAATGCAGATTTGCACCTTGTCAATTTAAAAGCCTAGTCCTGCATGCATCTGTGGTCATGGTTTTGAAGACTGTATACACTTTTTCCTTGAATGGCCCTTTTACAATGAAAATAGGGCAATCTTGTTAAATAAATTAAAGAATTACGTAGTTACAATTGAATTGATATTAGCTGGTGATGAAAATTTGACTCCTAACCAAAACATTGAAATCTTCTCTGCTGTTTATTCTTTTATTAGAAGCACCCAGCGCTTTAACTAATATACTAGCTTACTCACTCCAGTCCATGTTGTTTTTTGTTGTTTTTGTTTGTTTCAAACCTTTCTTCTTCTTCCTATCCCTATGTTTTGAACATTTTATTTCACCTTATTTTTCTTTATATTTACTTTATTATTAACGTCTAAATATATTATGTTGTAAAATTTATTTGTATAATTATTGCCATTATGTACAATTATTTTTTGCTTATATCTTTGTAAAAGGGAAAAGACTTCACTAATGTTGTCATAACTTGTGTCCAATCCCATTTGCAACTTTTATGCAAATAAAATATGCTTAAACTAAACTAAAACAAACTTGATCACATAATGGAAACTTTGTGAAGGGTCATCAAATGATCATTAATGTAGAGTTTGTTGTTTCTGAGACATTTTCCCAAAGGGTCAAAGGATCAACTTTATTATGCAATGGCTGACATCGTCAGCAGTCTTTGCCTTAATTTTTTTCACTGAAAATTTTCTATTTATCAAAACAAATTCTTTCATAGTTTTCATTTGTCAGAATCTAGTTTTACTTGTCCTGAGCTTCAGGGAAGTGGGTTAACTTGAAGACTGTATCAGATTGATAAAAATATATCTAGTTTGTGGAGGACCATCTTAGGAACACTTTAGCCAATATTCCTTTAATATGGTTTTAGTTGTTTCAGATCAGGAGATTTTCAAAACATTTCCCCATTAGGGTCCTCTAAAGTTAGCCATTTTGGATTTTCGATCCGAATAAAGAACATTAAACTTTGTAAAGAACCATCCAATGATCATTCCTCTGCAGTTTCTGTGAATAAGGTTCGACTACATTGTCCTATGTGTAGTCCTTAGTTACACTATCAGTATGACTACCCAAGGAACACTTCAGTCAAAATTGGCTTAGTGGTTTCAGGGAAGAAGATGAAAATATAGTAAGCTACATAAACGCAAAGTGATAACAATGGTCCACTTGGTCCAAAGAACCACATAAGCTAAAATGTTCTTTGTTTAATACACCAATGCATTTTATCCATACCACAATACTGTACAGTAAAAGATGAATAATAAATACTTCAATAAAAGAAATTCAAATTTATATTTAAAATTAAAATTCTTCTAAAGTCCTCTCCTAATAACCTGGTTTAATCAGTTACTTCTAATAACCTGGTTTAATCAGTTATTTCTTATAACCTGGTTTAATCAGTAAATGGTGCTGCGGTGATATGCTAAGCACTCAATCTGATAATGACGATGTCAATTTACATCACATGGATGAAATAAGTTGATGAGCTATGTTACACATATTTTTTCATTTCGGTTCGTCATACGATCCATGAGAAATGTCCGTCATTCGTGGGTATTTTATTTTTTTCTTGTCCAATTCTTCCTGAGACCAAAGTAAAAGTTTGACAAGATTTGCTAATTTTGGTGTTGAATCTGTTTCAAGTATTGCTGCATTTAATTCACTTGCTACCTGCAAAACAAAAAATTAGAATGTTTAGAATAGTTTAAAATAGTGCTACATTCAACACTTAAAATTTGACAACTTGAGCGTAGTTTCCTTAATACAAGATTTATTAGGAATATAAAACTAGCTTAACCCTGTCACTTTTCACTGAAGCATTTTTCATAACAACGCTGTTCACCCAGTTATATGTTAGGGCTTATATTTTACTCACATGTTGTAAACACTGACTCATCAATACACTATGAAGCCTTGGGCCCCTAAAACTTCCTTCACTCTGCCACTTTTCATTGAGATTTCTGTACCAATCCAGGAACAAGAATGGTCATGTATATGGGGGTATCTATTTGGTCTCTGTATCTACAATTTTTCTATTAGATGTTGTAACTGTTCCGACAGTGTAGTATTTTTTGTTTTTCACTTTATTGCATAAGGCAAAAGCATTTTCTGTGTTTCCTCATGATGTCGTATACATATAAATGGGAAAATATATTTGAATTTTGATTTGATTTGATTTATTGTCTTTAACGCCACTTTCAGCAATATTTCAGCTATATCATGGCGACCACTTTTAGTGGTGGAAGAACCCGGAGTACCCGGAGAGAACCACAGACCATGGGCAAGCAACTGGTAAACTTTATAACTTGCAGCTACGAGCGTAATTTACAAAGTCGGGAGCGAACCCACGCTGTATTGGTAATAGACTTGTATGAGTTGCTAGGTAATCCAATTACCTAACTCATTGAGCCATCCAGGCCCTTATTTGAATTTTGATACAATCTTATTAGATCAAGATTATTCACTGCTTATGGAACAATGTAAGTGGTTTTCTTCAGGAACTTCAGTTTCATCAACCAGTACTGATGCCCTCGTCATGAAATTTTGTTGAAGGTGACATTGATATATATATATATATCAATGAAAGGCTTCTTGTCAACATCAAAATTTGATTTTCATGAATCATTACCATCTGTTAAGAAATGTACCGGCAAGAGATGTATGACATGTCCTAGTTTAATAGAAGGAACCTCGTTTACATTTAAGAATGGACGGACTTTTACAGTTATGCAAGATATATCATGCAAAACTAAGAATCTTGTATACGCAATTATTTGCTCTTATTGTGGAGAATTCTATGTAGGTGAAACCAAAACTGAATTGCGGACTCGAATGACTGTTCATAGACAACAAACAAGGCACCAGGACCTTACTATAATAAGAGCTAATGAACATTTCCATGATTATTCTGGAGGACATTTCAAAATATTCCCGCTGTATAAAGTTAATACAGAGGGTGATTTTTTAAGAAGAAGAAAAGAAACTTTATTAATTAATATTCTTAAACCTTCGTTAAATGATAAATGACTTTAAAGATTTTCGTTAATCTTACAATGACTTTAAAGATTTTTATTAATCTTATAACAACTTTAAAGATGTTCATTAATTTTATAGGTAATATATTTTACCGCGAATACGTAACATCACAGTCTCCCTTTATATTGTTAACGTCACACTATTGTTAACGTCATATATATACACTTATAAACATTGTACCTGAAGATCTGCAACAGCAGTGAAAACGTTAGTACAAGAATGTTGTGAAAAATTCGTTTTGTTCTTTTTTTTTCAAATAATTTCTTTTATATGTACCAGCATACGGATTTCATTTGACTTTTTAATATATATATATATATATATATAAACGTCTAAAATGCAGCACAACAACATCAAAAAAGATGTTAAAATATAACAAAAATAAATATAAGTCTACAAAAAGACTATAATTATAATCAAATTGACATATATTTCGCTTGACCGACAAGCTTCATCAGCGTGTGTAATCTGATCTGAGGATCAGATTGTCACGTGACCATCAGTTATCGTGACGTAAAAATCATAATCTTGAACTTTATATTATTCAAATATATATGTACACTAATTTATAAACAATATGAAAACAATGAGAAAATGTAATGATGAAATTTACCAACTAGCTAAGGACCAAGCACTGGTTAAAAAGTTAAAAAACAAAATATATATCTATATATATATAGAGTGTAATGTTTGCTTAATTTTTATTTGCCCCAAAAAACTGATATATTTATGTTGATATTTTGTACTTCAATGTTCTGTAGTACAGTTTATATGCAATTGTAGACATGATGACATACATACATTTGTATATGCACTTCTTTATACGAATGTATATACTATTTATATTCATTATAAAAAAAAATTGCGCAAATTGTTTTCAAATACTACAGCAGAGAAATTAAAATGAAGACAAAAACAATTTGTCAATGTAGAAATTACATTTGTAATAAAATAAACAAAAATTAAAACATTTTTTTAATAAAATACAAATATAAGTCAATTACATTGCAGTAACTCGGTACAATGTAATTTTTTTTATACAAGGGCAAATGTATGTTTGTCTGATGTATCCTCCTGTTATGGTGAACAGACGAATATTTACGAATTGTCATTAAGAAAAACTATTCATAAATTTATTCACGATGGAGAATTGTCTCCCCTGACTTGTTGCACTATGTCTGATATATATTTATATATGTGTGTGTATTGATTTATTACTGTTACAATTCTATCCATCTTGTATCCAATTCTTTGGTTTACTATTTAAACAATTGATCGATTGATTGATTGATTAATTGGGTTTTAATGCCACTTTCAGCAGTATTTCAGCTATATCATGGCGACCAGTTTTTAGTGGTGGAGGAAGACGGAGTACCCGGAGAGAACCACCGACCATGGGCAAGCAACTGGTAAACTTTATCACTTGCGGCTGCCAGTCCACTGCACCCTTTTTTGTAATTTACAAAGCTGGGCGCGAACCCACGCCGTATTGGTGATAGGCTTGTATGAGCTGTTAGAACCAACAACCTATCTCATTGAGACACCTGGGCCCCTCTTTATTTAAACAATAAAATATTTTGAATTTGAAAACATATATATATACACATTAATGTGAAAGCAAAATGTCTAATACACACAGAACTCGTCATCATCCCATTTGAATTTTTGCTCAACACAAAGTGACAGTTTAATCAACCATTTACCTTTTGTCTCTGTGATGGATGTAAAAGTTCACCAAAGGGAGACGACTCTGGATTTTCAAATGCCAACAAAGCTAAAGTTCTTTCTAATTCTGTTAATATTTCTGGGTTTTCTTCACCTCTCTCTGCCAGGTGTGTTTGTGCATAATCTAATGCAGATTCTATATTCTTTTCTCTTATTAACTCTATTAAATGTTGTTGCTAGAAAACGATATACATAGGTAACTTTTTAAGAGTGAAAATGTATTTTTTGAAGCTGCACTTTTTGTTTTATTTAACTGAAATTATACAATTTCCACCATTGATCTCCAGCATGTTTTGAGTGAGTGAGTGATTGTTGCTTAATGCCAAATGAGCAATTTTTACAGCTATATAATGGTGAGAACAAGTTACATCTGATGAGATGATAATGATGTCTACTTTGTACTAGACAAACACGCTTAGTTGGGTTTTCATAGTACTATCTCTCTAAGACAACAGCCCACGGGTAGACATGTTGCCTCACTTGAACAAACCAGTTTTTAGTCTTACTCCTTATTGCTTAGCGGAGTAGCAGCAAATATCAATTTTATTGTCTTTGGTTTGATCTGACTTGGGCTCAAACTCACGATCTACCACACTAAAGACAAGTACATTAACAATTACACCACTGATGCCGTCAGTTACTTTTTGATGAGATGAATATAATGTCTGTTTTGTGCTAGACCAACTTGCTTAGTTTGATTTTTATAGTTCTATCCTACTTAAATACCAATCCAGTGTAGACATGTTGCTCCAGGCTACATTCTGACACATATTTGCTGTGTGCTCCAGGCTACATTCTGTGTGCTAAGTGCAGAAGCAGTAAATATCAATTTATATAATCTGTGAAATTTCTATCACTGTTGTCTTGTTGTCAACCTGAATATGCATAAAATATTTGTTGCTGGACGTTAAACAACCAACAGTAAATAGTCTTTGTTTTGGGGATCAAATCTATGATTAGTCCGAGATTCCTCTGCCATCCGACGACTTTTTGTTCGACTTGCTGGACCCGTGGGACGGCAGAGAGCTTTCCATAAGGAAAACAGCGGATTTGCCACTGCAACTCTGCATCGGCACATTTCCACGTTTCGTGGCTATCGGATTTTATTTTCTATCCGAAACCCTTAAATAAATTGCTTCACCAATCATTTTTCTATTCATTCATAACCATCTTACCCTCAGAAAGTTTTGCCTTAGATCCTATGATTTCGTCATTTCACTTCCATTTTGGAATCTACAAATGTGATCTCGCGATACTATCTGAATGATGACAGCAATGCATTGCATGATGGGAGCTACTTAATGCAACACACCAAATTATTTGCATTTACTACGTAAACAAAATACAAATCACATGGAAGACAATATATTTAAGCGTATTCTGCAGGACAAACAGTTCCATCTACAGCTCAAATCAGAGCAGAAGGAAATAATACAAAATGTGTTGGAAAGAAAAGATTCAATGGCAATGTTACCCACGGGCTTCGGAAAGTGCATGTGTTACGTTCTCCCCCCTTTTTGGACAAGGTAAGATTTTTTTTCTTTTTCTTATGGTTATCTGTAATTCACTATTGCTGTTAAAATCATTACCAATCAATGTAATTAACTGTATTAAATTTTATGTTAATTGTTCTGCCTTAACAGGTGCCTATGATTGGCAATAAAAATATTTGTTTGTTTGTTTTGTTTGTTTATATGCAAATCATCTCCCATGATACATTGCGGTAATCGTAGTTTTCTCGAAGTCACGTGACAAATGTTTGAAAAAAAGTCAAAATGGAAGTGAAATGACGAAATCATAGGATCTAAGGCAAAATCGTGCTGTAATGGAGTGTAACACCACTTTCTGAGGGTAAGATGGTTATGAATGAATAGAAAAATGATTGGTGAAGCGATTTATATAAGGGTTTCGGATAGAAAATAAAATCCGATAGCCACGAAACGTGGAAATGTGCTGACGCAGAGTTGCAGTGGCAAATCCGCTGTTTTCCTTATGGAGAGCGCTCTGATGTCCCACAGTTCCAGCAAGTCAAACAAAAAGCCGTCGGACGGCAGAGGAATTTCGGACTAACCTATGATCTACCATACTTAAGGTGACCACACTAACCATAAACACCATTGATGCAGTTTCAATTGTCAGTAGTAGATGTGAGCGAGTGATTATTGTTATTGTTAACCTTTACACCACTGATGTCATTAGTAATAGGTGTAAACTAAAGGTAACAATTTCTGAAAACATTACTGTTTTTGTTTCACTATTTTTTAAGTTGATGAGCAATAATAATTAGACACCAATACCTGTAAATGAAAATATAAATATCTGTCATTGTCCAATAATTCTGGATGGATGTTATTAACCAATGAAATGGCATCTTGTATTTTGCCATTTTGAATTGCATCCCGAATTTTGATTCGTTCATCCATTTGATCCAAATCACTTGTTGGTTGCACTCCAGATTCCATTCGAAACTTCTCTGCAGCTTCTTTGAAACCCTCTAAAAAGGAATACAAATTTAAATACCTGTAAGTTTTCCTTTGAGTGAGTGATTGCTGTTTAATGCCAACTCAGCAATTTATCAGCTATATTATGGCGACAAGTTAATTTTCAATAGATGATGATGAGATCCGCTTTGTACTAGACCAACACGATTAGTTGGAATTTTATAGAGCTAGCTCACTGAAACAACAGTCCACCGATAGACATGTTGCCACACTGACACATTATCCTGATTCTGAGCCAACCAGTCTTTGCTCTTTCTCCTTAAAACCGTGTGCTTGGCAGAGAAGCAACACATACCAATTCTATACTCTTCGGTTTGGGCTCGAATCCACGATCTACCACACTCGAGGCGAGTACGCTAACCATTACACCACTGATGCGGTTAGTTTTCCTTTGATGAATCATATTTTACAAAGAGAAAAAATCGTTTTTTCAAAGCATATTTTCAAAAGACAAGATAAAAAAAACTTTCTAAGAGCAAAAAATTACATAAATAGAGAAAATGAAACAATAATAAGTGGTATTCTCAAATGAAAAGGAAATAATTTGCCATCTTTTCCCTGTAGAAGTTTCTGTTAATTACGATTTACCACGTAAACCTTTTTTTCATATTAAAATACCAGTAATGGATTAACTTGTATATATACATCATGTTTATGAAGACACAGCACAACCGGTTTAGATCAGAGCCTTGAAAACAAAATATGATCAGCCAGCCACCGTGCCTACACATTTCCATCAAGCCAATAAACTTTCGGCTAAAAATAATTCTACCAAAGCTTGTTGAAATTTGGCAAAAAATTATTTGACCGAAATATCTACACCGCATACCTGTAACAAGATAATTCATGATAAGTTTGTTCATGTCTCCCCTAGTAACCTGTACACCTTGGAGACGATCCAACCATTCTTCTTTAGGAATCTCTTCCAGTTTTTCAGCTGCAGCACCGAAATTCATTTTACGGGTAACATACCTGTAATGATACTTAAATGTGAAAAAGATGGAAGACAACTGATGATAGATGATGAACAACAGACACAACATTCAAGTCTTTTTCAAAGAGATCTAATAATAGGAAAATATAATATTAGTATTTTGACTTTGAAAATACATGAATCAGAATCACCAGTTTTTGCTTAATACTAATCATATACATTTTGTAAATAGTTTGAAAAGTAATTTTTTCTAATCATAATACTCAATTCTTATAATTAAATGACTTTAGATTAATACTACATGTACACACACAGTATTAACCAAAATTGTATTGGTTCCTGACAATTACTCTAAAAATAAACAAAATATAAATTGATAGAACAAAATAAAAATACATATGTACAATATACAGTAAAGGTACATAATAAATTTTACTTTTCTGAAACTATTATATTTTTCTAGTAATTGTATACATTTTTGACATTTCTCCTGATATTATTATTAGAGATATAAGACCTTGAAGTGAGCTGTCTTACTGTAAATTTAGTTGAACCCTTCTTGGTAAAATAGTAAAATACATGTAGGGATTTGTGTCATTTTGTGCGATGATTGTTACAGGCTTCTGTGGTGTTATATTCAGAGTTTGCGAAATTGCATATGGGTTTGGTGGTCCTAGTGAAAAAAATGTCAGTCCTCATTAATTTTCTATTGCAAAATACCAATCTTGTGTCAGTCCTTAGCAAAATCTGCCCAAATTTTGCTGGTCATGTCTGACAGGACCGACACATTTCGTGAACTCTGTTATATTATTTGTTATTGTTTTGTTTGTCATACTAAAGTTGTCCATGTAAATAAAATTATTAAAAACCTGTTCATTCTTTTTCATGTTTTAAAAGGCTATATCTGAAAATAATTAAGGTTTATTTGTATCATAACACCAATTACTGAATTAGTACCAAGAGGGCTAAATATAATACAAGAAACAAAAACAAAACAAACAGAATGAAACTACAATCAAATTCCTGTTGTAACTTTTGGCGGACACAGACAGTAAATTCTTGATAAATTTATTAATTTTAATTTGAAAGTTTTCATTACAACCGTATTCCCATTATTTCAAAAGAGGGCAAGTTTGTAATTATAAATAATCATTTTTTAAAGTGGGGGCATGTTTCCAGAAAAAGTGGGCCAGTTGACTTGGATTGACAACAGACAATATATGTGGTGGAAATTTAATTTAAAAATACGATTTAGATCGGAAACGCTCAATCAATGTTTATTTTTAGCAAATTTCAACTCATTTTAACATATACATAATAAAAGTTATTTCTGTCATTTTCCCCCATTGACATAATTTATTTCACAAAAATAAATGAGTGTTGACGTCAAAGGGAGATAATTTGGCGGAAAATTCCATAATCCAACTTCCGATTTTAGCATCTTTGATTGTTTACACTACAGATTGAGGGCTACATTTATTGGTAATTAATCTTAAAGGGTCAATATATTACTTCATTAACAATATATGATATAATTATACAGGTATAACAAAACAAAAAGACAAATATTTAATGGCTGACAAAAAATTACGAATACACTGAAAACTGAAGATTGAGCAACACAAACACCACTAAAACTCTGGACCGACATGAATTCAGATGCTCCATATGAGTCTGCAGTTTGAACTTCACTAATACCACTTTATAGAGCTGGGGGCAATCACCCTCCCCACTTTGAAAAGTTGAGCATGGCAAAACTAATTCCCCCCCTTTTTTTCTCATTAAATTAAAGAAAAACACCTTTTTTTATTTTATTATGGAAACATATATTGTCCAGTTAGCTAAGCGTATAAGGATATTTGGATAAGGGTATGCTTTGAAACCATAGTGACTTTTTTTTTTATTGCTGCACAGTTTTGAAAATTTACCAGTCAAATAAGGAATACATTGTTTGTGTACATTTTTCATAAAGATGTGAATAGAATGTAATGACTACCCATTTAAATTATCATAATTATTGAGGTAATTACACATGATTGTCTATTTATATTTCAAAGATAAACAAATATTGAAAATTGTGAAAAAATGTATTGTTCTTTTTATAATTTAGTGTATTTTTCATGAAAAACGTATGGGGGTACCCATATTTAAAGACCCATATTTTTTTTCTATTGAAAATATGCCCCATTCTTTTTCAAATTCTGAATGTTAACATGTATATGATGTGTATGTTGTTTTTGAATATTTAATGAAAAGAAAAGGTAAAGAAAAGGTTGGTTACTTTTTTCATCAAATAAAAATTTCCCTCCCAAAAAAGATGCCTACCAACCTATGAATATGAACCCATATCTTGGTTTTAGAAAGGCAGTTACCTTCAAATCATTATTTTTTTTAATTATTCAGATGTTGTACAAAGAATTAAAGTGAAAAAATATTAATAAATGTGATGTTTAGGAAAATCATGCCAGTTGAGTGGCTTTCATTCAAAGAAGTTTCTTTTATTTTAACAAACCAATATGGCAATAAACATAAATTCAGTAGTGGAAAAGAGTCATCTCTGTGCAAATGCTGTGGAACGGAAAATGAAGATGTTACTCATTTCCTGCTATTATGTCCTGCACTATACAAGCAAAGAAAAAAGTCATTTCCTAAAATAAAAACATTCATGATATCCCTGATTGGCATGGCCAAATGGACTTCCCAACTTTAATGAAAAATCATCAATTGTCAAACTAATTATTGACAGTACATTTGTTTTACCTATGATTAATAGCAGAAGATATCTTGAAAGTTTACATACTATTCGCCGATATGTGCTATAAGCTACATACACAGAGAACGTGGTTACTATAGCAGAAACTAGGAAGAACTGTTTTAGATACCTAAAACTTATGTCTCCCCTAAAAAACAATTATTTGACCTTGAGGTCAAAGGTCGAGGTCCCACGAAGGTCATTATGGTACGCGACACACCACCTTATGGTCATGCACCCACATACCAAATATCATTGACCTATCTGGAAAGACAAAAAAGGTATGGTCCGGACAAGCTTCGCTGAGACGAAGCTGAGGCAGAAAAAATCAGACTAAAACAATGTCTCCCTTCGTTCGAAGGGGAGACATAATTAAACTGCAGGGTCAGTGTGGGAACTGCTACACTTGACCATACACAAGTGAATTTGACAAACTATCTACTAACATTACTTAATATGTGTGCCGTATGTTATCTCGAATGTACATGTGTAAATAGGTAGAGACAGGGGTTCACACTCTTATCTGTATATAAAGAGACGGTTTTAGATTTTATCCATATATTGAACATTTTAATATAAGTGACATAGAACTTTTATGCGTGTATATACATTTTACGCGTGATGAGAGGATCATACAACCTACTCATTCCTGGATGCTATATGTACATGTACATACCAGATGAGGAGAGTCAACACTCAATATAGAGTATTCTCCTGACGGGAAGAAGATCGTGTTCCATGATTGGAAGTTAATACGTATAAAAGAAGAAGAAGACTGGTGTTGTTTTGAGAGTGAGAACAAGTGGTTTTGTTAATGGAAAAAAGTATACATTGTAAATATATATATGTATTAAAACATAATGTTGAAAATCAGAAATTAAATTTAAAGAATTCACCAGTTCATGCTCATTGTTTTACAGCAAACCGGAAGTTTATTTCGAAACCGGAAATAAACAAATGATAAGAAGTGCCCGGTAAAAATCATGAATTCCACAAATATTCATAAGTATCTGTGTCGTTCTTTGTGACTTTCTTAACAATTTGTGTTATATCTCATTACTATAAACACCAAATATATCGATTTTTACTTCGTATTTATTCGCAATGCGCCGTGACAACGCCTCGGAAAAACAAGATGGCGCATATTTGTCCATAATTTCTGATTGATCTGTCAATGTTATGATGACCTGGATTTTACTGAACATGGACATGATTTGACAGAAGAATATATAGCCAAAAGAAATGGCAGAAAGGTAATGATTTTGACAAGAAAAAAGAATTCAACAATATTTGATCGGATTTTAGTAATTTAGATGAAAATATAATTTCTGGAGACGATACACTGCAGCTGCAACTTGTTTGACGATTGCATACCATCAGATGAATTCACCACAAACCACCATGTATTAAATAATATTGTTTGAACCTCAATGTCTCACAAAATAATACAGGACAGCCAAATATCAATGAAACTGATTCAGGACCTATACTCTGGTTTACCTTTTCAAAAGTCTTCATAGAAATCCAGGGAGATCCCTGATCAATTTGTAAACAGGTGCCCTTAATTAGATTTCTAGTTACATGTACCCCCCTATAGAAAACATTTGAACAATGAGCTTGAGGACCTGACCTATTCAGTAAGTCAACAAGAGGGGGGGGGGGGGGGGGTATACATTCTAATTTAGGCCTAAGTACTAAAGGTAGTCCTATAACATATGACTTCACATTCCATGTTCATATTTTACGTTTTCATTGAGATTTTTTAATTTTTATACACTCGTTTCGAGACGGGCCGTATTATGTGATTGGGTGTGGCGGGCGGGCGGGCGTCCACACAGGTTTCCGCACAATAACTTTAGTTCTGTATATCAGATCTTTACCAAACTTGGACACATGATTCCCCTGTGGAAGGGGAAGAATCCTATTTATTTTGGGGTCATTAGGTCAAAGGTCAAAGTCATCATTACTATAAATAACATTTTTGATAACAGGGCTGTTTCCGCACGATAACTTTAGTTCTGTATATTGGATCTTTAATAAACTTGGCCACATGATTCCCCTGTAGAAGGGGAAGAACCCTATTTATTTTGGGGTCATTAGGTAAAAGGTCAAGGTCACCATTACTATAAATATAATTTTTGACAACAGGGTCGTTTCCACATGGTAACTTTAGTTCTGTATATTGGATCTTTACCAAACTTGACCACATGATTGCCCTGTGGAAGGGGAAAAATCCTATTTATTTTGGGGTCAAAGGTCAAGGACACTGCTACTATCAATCAAATTTTTGCAACAGGGTCGTTTCCGCATGATAACTTTAGTTCTGTATATTGGATCTTTACCAAACTTGACCACATGATTCCCCTGTGGAAGGGGAAGAACCCTATTTATTTTGGGGTCATTAGGTCGAAGGTCACTGTTACTATAAATATAATTTTTGACAACAAAGTCCCCAAAATCCGTAGCAAAGGCAAAAAATACAGGAGCTTAATTACATGTAATGATCGTAACAAATATGATACTTGGGCCAACAACAACATGTGTGTTTACTGACACATGTCAAAAAAATCTAGGGTCGGTCGGTTGGCATTAATTTTTTTTTAACTATCGGCAAAACCGGAAATAGTTGTTCCCGGTTCCGGAATCCAATTCCGGTATTTCATTTTCGAAATTTCCGATAAGTCGTCATTTGTTGAAGCTGTTTTATGACGAGTTACACAGTTTTCTATCTTCTTTGCTCTCAATTTCGACAAAAATGGTTATCCGAATTCTGTGTTAAAATTGATAGGGTCGCTAGCAAAAATTAGGGTCGAATAATTGCCGATGAAAAAGGTTAGGGTCGGCGGCTGAAAAATAGGGTCGGTCGGGTGACCGTAAACACACATTTTTTTTTTTTTTTGGCATTACAGTAATTTTATTGTGTTTTGTGATCAATATATTCAAGTATTCTGAATATTTTGACAATAAGTGCCTTTTTAAACCACAACAGTACTTTCGGAAATGTCAAATGGTAATTTTTGTAAGTTACGAAACAAACTTTTAAGTCACTATTGCACTATTATGGCGTAATGTTATGAAGTATTGTTTATAGTAAGAATTTGAAGGTGGAAAATGATAAAATTAGAATTTTTAATAATAAATCCAATATAAACATCTTTTTCCCCAAATATACGTTTACAGTCCTCATTCACCAGACTCATTCCTACATGTAGATAAAAATGAATGTACATCAAACTTGCACCTCTCTTGGCATTTACATTTTGAAGCACATACATGTACTCAACAACATTTACAAGCAGAACATGGGCAGATTTGTAGATCGCATCCTTCACATGAAGAAGTTTGGGACATTGACATGTTTTCATCGCCAAGAATTTCTAAAATTAATTTTCTAATGCATGTTTTAGAGTCGTTTTTCACTACTGCTGCCATGTCTTTGTCCATTGTTTTAAGCGCAAAGGTAAAACCGTCATATAGAATTAGGCTAAATCCCTGTCTACCATCTCTCGCACAATGACCCGCTTCTTGCCAATATGACAGAATAGACTTTGGACAGCTGATGTGGACAACAAGCTGTACATCTCAGATATCTAATCCCATTCCTAAAGCAACGGTTGCAATAATGCATCGAATTCGGCTACTTCCACTTTTAAATTCAGTTAGTATTCTCTCTTTGGAATCTTGGTGTGTACTTTTATGATACATTTCTACCAAAATATTATCAGCTTGTTTCTTTTTATCGAAGTATGCATCTGCACCGAGAGAGTCCTTAAAAGTTAAGAAAATTTCGGAGACAGTGTCAATAGATCGACAGTATATGATGTTTTTTTTTCGATTTATTACCGTTCAAGCGTATGTGACATTTCAGAACTTATTAATTAAACACTCGAATTAACTCTGAATAAATTATATCGTACATGTTAGAATGATGAGTGCATCCGGCACACTGAATACATACTGACTTAAATACGGTGAATGAGAATTGCCTCGCTCGCCGGCTGTATACGTACTTTTAGAGACCACAAGTTAACAAAAATATATTAATAAATTCACATGTCGAACATAGACCTTTTACTATTAATGAGGATTAATAACCTTTCACCACATTAACTGGTCAATTGAAGACAACTGAAGGAGTAAAATGGGATATTTGTTGAACAGTGAATGGAGTGAAATTTGATATACATTGTATGTTGAACAGTTCCTGAAGGAGTAAAATTTTACTCAGTAAGTTTGTATTACTTGTAGTCATGACAGGAAGGTAACAGATTAAAACAAATTGAAAATTCTCATATATTTTAATGTTTCATTTAATGAAGTGAACACCCCCCCCCCCCTTTTTTTTTCATATTCCCTATGCATGGGATAGACACTGTTATCAAATTATTATTCATAATTCCAACATAATTCAATTAGGTTAAGTAGAAAATATAGTTTTTAAAACTGTATATGCACAAAATAAAAGACAATAAAAATACTACAGAAATTTGTCGGTAAGTTCATTTCCCACTAATTTCCGTCATCGCTGAAATAAACTTGGATTTAGTGTGATTATAGGATTGTTTCGATTGAAGTAAGTTATTTTTTACTTTTTATAATAGATATTTTATTGAAAAATCGTTTCTTATGGCTATGTAAATCTTTGGAAATATCTGATTTCACCCACACTGGTAGCCGGTCAGAAAGTGCTATTAAGCAAAATGGACAAACGAGATATGACTTCGCATTCTGCATGAAATAAAAAATGAAAAAAATCCCAATGAAAACATAAAATATGAACATGGAATGTGAAGACATATGTTATAGGACTAAAGTAAAGGGGGCTAAAAATGAAGAAAATGTGTGTCTTCCAGGTACATGCATCATTTCTGACAGTGTCCCAAACTTTTTTTTATTGGTAATATGAAACAGGTATGGCCATGAATGCTTGCGAATCTGAAAATTATCTGCCGATTTCACGCTCATCCAGTGCATCAAAATAGTGTCAATATTTTTGGGCCAAGATATGGGGCCGACTTTTTAAGGGTCGAAACTAGTCTCGTTCAATCAAGCTCTCGTTCCTTACGAGATCTCAAAAGTTAACTTCCGGTATGCAGAAAAAAAAATTCTTGTCAGTGAGTACATTTTGTATGTCAGATGAAGAGATTTAATAAAATTTGAAAATAGCAAAATTAACTAGGGACATATTTATTACCATAAAGAGCTCGCTTCGCTCACATATTATCGAGTAGAAAAGAATGACCCCAAAACATATACACTAACTGGAAAGGACTCCTGTTTTTGGACGACTTGATTTTACATAGCACTAAGATACAGTGTATGTGACTTCAGTAACCTGAATAGAATACACTAGTACAGAAAATTGTTCCTTTTGAGCAAAATTGTTGACCAAACATGCTTGAAGGACTTATATTAAATTGTTATGCAGAATCTGATGCTATGAGAAAGTGGTCTTTATTGGCTAATGGACATATTTGGGAAATTCTTAATATTTGCCAACAACAATTACTCCATTTAGTTACATGTACTTTGTGATAACATACAATTTTAAATATCCTCATGGATGGCCTTGCAGACTCTTTTTGAGATTATTTCCAAATTTAAGGTGAACGAAATTCAAACTGTCATTAAAACTTGGTTTATGAGTAATAAATTACTAGTGCATTTTAGCTGACCCTTTAAAGGGTTACACAGCATACAGTATAATCGTGCCAGTAGTCCAAATGTTTATTACAGTTGTGTAAAATAAGTTTTGGAATAAGATAGCATTATTATTTGTCAGTATGAAGACAAAACAAGATGAAAAGTAATCTAAAAAATGTTCAATGCAAATTAAAGAAATCAGAGTTTTTCAACACAATAAAATCGTTCATCTGATCAGATGCAGTCAATCGCCTTACTGATTAGGTTGTTTCCAATGATAGGTGCAGATGATCGGTGCACCACTCTAGACACCATATTATAATTTGAAAATGTACATGCATGGTGAATGAAGTATATTTGAACCAAAACTACAGAGATTAAAGAACCAAGTTTATAATTTGAAGTTGATAAGTGCTAAATCCACCATAAAACATAGTTTTAGTAAACTATCGGTATATACGACAATACGTGTGATTTTATTTTAGAAGCCACAGAACTGTTGGATCCCAAATGATGATTGTACAGTGCCATACATGTACACATATGCATGTTTATATTGATCTAAAACTATTAAACATGTTTCCTACTTGGTCTTTATAATTAGCCATCAATGGGGTGTATATTGGCCTGTCTTCTCTATCTAGTTTAGCTAGAGCTCCAGGTATAGATTCAAGTACCAGTAGGCCATACATTTGCCATAATATTTGTATATTATACAACTTTTGTTATATACAAATGTACTTATATAACATCAGCTCTTCTGTCTACATTGTAGCTACTCTTTCCAATTACCTTGTACAATAAAACCTCAGTTCATACAATACATATATCACAATGTCGTAAAATTAATTGGATACCCTGCTGTCTACAATTTTCATGCTTTATTGTAAGATAAGGACAAATTCTTGGAAGATAATAAGCTAATTAAAAATACTAAAAGCCCTCATTAATTGTGCATGAATCATAAAATCGTGGTACAAGTTAATTATTACCCGTCGGGGCATCCACTCTCCGTGGGGTATAATTTCCACATGTACCGTACTGTACATTGTAACTGAAATATCATTGAACATATGGTGTTTTAACTATATTTTGACCAAACCAACATTGTAGTTTGGAAATTTTGTAGTAGACTCAGGGTTTCCCTTGAAATTTGGAGTAACAGGTAATTGAATGTTTTGAAGAGGTGTGGGGGTCTTATGGGCTGTGTACATAGGCCCAATGTGAGTTCAGGAACCACCAGGTGTGACCACGCCGAAAGTGAATTTCAACATTTTACAGCGTAGCAGATCCATGGTCCTTTTTAGTTAAATGTAAAAGCAGTTTCAGAGTAGTAAATAACAGTGCAGCACTACTCTTTTTATCTGTGTAACAAAATAATACCATAGTGTACATAAATTATTGTGGAGAAAGGATTACAGGGTCAAGTCCCTCAATGAACACTTAAGTTCCAGTACCAAGCTAGGATATCTTAATTAAGTTGCATTGTTTTTTGTTGTTTATCTGTATTCAGGGTCTGTAATTGGCATACAAAAAGCCAGAATGTATGAAGAAATTCCAATACAAAAAAATGATGGTAAACTTTGTCTAGTAATGTAACAAAAACGCTTATTATTATAGAACACAGAAATTATTATGATTTTAATTCTCAAAAGGTTAAGGATTTCTTTTTCCACATCCCATATGTCACATACCTACATGTGTGTTGAGAGGCTGATCATATGGTAGTTGGATTTACAACTACCTGTGCAATCGGTGCCTATCACCACTAAAAGTTTGAGTTCGAACCCTGGTCATGGCGAGGTGTACTCGATACAACATTATGCGATAAAGTTTATCAGTGACTTGCAACAGGCCGGTGGTTTTCTCCACGTACTCCAGTTTTCTCCACCAATAAAAATGACTGCCAAAGCGGTCATGATATAACTGAAATATTGTTGAAAGTGGCATTAAACACCATAAACCAAACCAAAGCCTATTATAGAATACTGAAACGATTATGATTTTCATTCTCAAAAGGTTAAGGATTTCCTTTTTCACATCCCATGCGTCACATACCTACATGTATGTTGAAATTATGAGTCCACAGCTGCATTACAACTAAATTAATTTAAGATCTACATAATGTATGTGTTAATATGAAGGAACATTCAGAAAATAAACAGTTTGGATATGATATCTGTTGACATAATGACAAAAAATGTTCTTTCTCTATTGATCTGGGATATTTTGTTTCAGAAAACTTAATTAGATTGAAATTCATAATCATTGACTTTAAATGAGATTATGTGGATACACAAAATAAGTGTTTCAATATTTGGGCACTTTAGAAATGTGTTTGATAAAGATTAATTCAATTCAAATAAAAAAAAAATTAGATAAACAGTGCCAAAGTACTGATTAACATACGATCATTTAATAATTTAACAAATTTATCTTGTCATTGCTAATCTAACATTTACTATGAGAGCTATTTTTAGCTCGCCTGTACAAGTACAGAAGAGCTTATGTCGTCACCTGTGCGTCGTCATCGGCGTCCAATGTTAACGTTTGCGTTTGGGTCCAATGTAGACAAACTACTTGGCCCAGGTTGATGAAACCTTCACATTTGAGTTTGTCGTGGACAATTAAAAACACCACACACAAATATAGGTCACTGTGACCTACTATTTCTGCCTGAATGACTTCGACATTTTTGCGTTAACGTTTGCGTTTACCGTTTTTTGGTATGTATAGAACACGGTCTTATGCTTTAAAATGATAATTTGTAGGTTGGGTGCGTCTTATGCATAAGAGCAAGTATCAGACACTTTTTTTCAGGTCACACAGAGAGTTGCTGGTAGCATAGCTTCGAGTTCACGGACGGCAATATTCCCAATGATCGATGAATTAATGTTCAAATAACATTAATTGTGTTCATTATATATGTGTTATTTAAAATAAAATTGTATAAAAATTATATTTATTGCTTGTTCATTGCCTTTTTGAAAGGTATGTAAATATTCTCAATGTTTGTCAATAATCATACTTGTGCATTGGTGATGTTGTTCGGAACTAATTGTCCATATGAATGCAGGAATAACTGTCAAATGTTTGCTATCAGACGTGTGATATTTTACTTTTTTTCAATTTATTTTTTCCTGGTGTGAAATTACCTGTGTTTGAGTATTGAACCTTTGTTTGAATTATCAATTTTTACAGCAGTTGTCTGTTGACAAGGTCAAGGACTGTATATTGTATAACAAGGTGTGAAAAGATAATTGAACATACTGGGACACCTGTCAATATTATATAATACACATGTACATTGTAGCATTGGTACAATATGAGTACACTTCAAAAGAAATTATAATCTCTTTAATCAGGTCTTAATTAATGTTATTACTTTTGTATTGTTTTCTCTTTATTTGAATCGATCCTAATTACTTCCTAGGCCAAAAAAAAAAAATATGTGTGTTTACGGTCACCCGACCCACCCTATTTTTCAGCCGCCGACCCTAACCTTTTTTATCGGCAATTATTCCACCCTAATTTTTGCTAACGACCCTATCAATTTTTACACAGAATTCGGATAACCATTTTTGTTGTTTAATCAGCAGCAATGTTTTATTTATTCAACCGCTAACTTTTTGTCGAAATTGAGAGCAAAGAAGGTAGAAAAACTGTGTAACTCGTCATAAAACAAATGACGGCTTACCGGAAATTTCGAAAATGAAATACCGCAATCGGATTCCGGAACCGAGCACGATTATTTCCGGTTTTGCCGATAGTTAAACAACATTATTAAGAAAAAACTGGTGGTTTAAAAAAAAAAAAAATTAATGCCGACCGACTGACCCTAGAATTTTTTTACATGTGACAGTAAACACACATATATATTTTTTTTGGCCCTATTTTAAGCGTGACCCAAGCTTGCCTATCTTTGATCACATGAACGGTTCATTATTTGATGAATTAATACTGATTAAAGATTAAACATATCTACATATTTATTATTTTTAAAACAACCATAATTCACGTAAAGAATGACAAAAGAATCAACTGCTCCATCCATATCATTTTCATTGCCGTTTTGAACTTGTTTTCAAATTAAACATTGCCGATAAACTTCCTGCATTCACAAAACAGCCAATTTTCACTTGCAAAATGTAGAATATTTGGTTTAAACTCTTAACAAAACTAATTTAACATTTCCCTGTCTAAAATTTATCAAAAATACATGGATTAACAAATACGTGATCTGTGGTAAGCAGTATTTTGCCATTTGAACGAGGATTTCTGTCGTGAAAGTTTTACTGAATCTCCCTGCGTTCTATAAATAGGAACTAGAATTTTCCCCAGATTTTTTGGGGAGGAAAGGGGGTGCGTTCTATGCACCAGTGCGTTTAATAGACACAAAAAGACGGTAGGTCCAATGTAAACAAACTACTTGGTCCAGGTTGATGAAACTTCACATGTGAGTTTGTCGTGGACAGTTAAAAACATCGCACACAAATATAGGTCACCGTGATCTACTATTTCTGCCTGAATGACTTAGACTTTTTTGCATTTAGGTCCAATGTAGACAAACTACTTGGTCCAGGTTGATGAAACTTCACATGTGAGTTTGTTGTGGACAGTTAAAAACATCGCACACAAATATAGGTCACCGTGACCTACTATTTCTGCCTGAATGACTGACATTTTTGCGCTAACGTTTGCATTTAGGTCCAATGTAGACAAACTACTTGGTCCAGGTTGATGAAACTTCACATGTGAGTTTGTCGTGACCTAATAGGTAATACATTTACATGTTAAGACCTATTTTACTATTACAATTATATGTCCATTTTGAATATTATTAAATGGTTTTCTTTTGGCTAAGCTGAAGTATTGTTCTTAACCAAATTAAACACTAACCACATGGTTATGACATTCACACGTAACTATAGATTACACAGGTGAGCTGGATGGTCTGCCTTGCGACCAGCTATTTTTATATACATGTAGCTAGCCTGATTTAGAAATGATTTTTTAAATGCGATATCTACCGTTTATATTAGTAACACTTGTGTCATGTGCCCTGTAGTCAGTGTTTTGGCACTGACATGATTTATTAAATACATGTATATCTATTATTGAAATGTATAGTTCTTAAATATAAATGTAATTAATAATAAAACTAAGGTTCTCCTCCCTCATGCATTGGTGAAGTTAGTTGATTTTGGCTATCCTGTTTAGGTCCTTTGGTTTACTCACTCGCAAAGCCTTCTAAATTATTTTGGCTTTCCAGTCTTTTGATTATGAGCGTACCTGATGAAGGTTATTCCAGAAACGTGTTGTGCACTTTAAATTTGATATCTTATTACCCTTGCTACGCCACTGGTTAAAGAAGTTAATCACATACATGTACATGACACTACATGTAATATAAAATAATGAATGCATATGACAGATGTGTGATAATCTATCAGTCAAGTGATAGTTTGTTCAACAAGCAGCCATCTATGACAACTCCCACCCATCATTAGAAACACAGGACACTATGAATTAGGGACTGTCGTGTTCATGATCGTAATGTAGTTGGATTTACAACTACTTCTCTAATCAGTGCCTATCACCACAAAAGTTGTGAGTTTGAATCCCGCTTAGGTGAGATGTACTCGATACAACATTATGTGATAAAGTTTGTCAGTGATTTGCGGCTGGTCGGTGGTTTTCTCCGGGTACTCCGGTTTCGGCCACCAATAAAACTGACTGTCAAGATACAACTCATTAACTGAAATATTATTGAGAGTGGCGTTAACCACCATAACCCTAACCCACTATGAATTAAACTACAAATATATTGGTGTGGATGGAAAAGATATTGTATGTTATCCATGCATGAGGGTTATACACTTAGAATGTAAGTGTGATAAATTAGACAGTTGTTCCTAAGTCTCTATTACAGTGAAACATGTCTAAGTCAAACCTCCTTGTGTTGATATTGGAGGTATTGTTAACCATCAAATTTTCATTTCATGACTCCTTAGGACCAACTTTTGCATTTGAAATAGACAGGTATTTTGGTTTGTTGAGTTAATAAAGATTTCCTAGGTTGGGACTTTATTAAATGTTTGGCTTATTGAAGGTTTGGTTTAGACAGGCTTCACTCTACATTTTTCTAAATTTGTACATGTATTTGTATAGCATGTTTTCGAAGTCAGAAGAAAAGTTTGTCTAGACTAATAATATTTCTAATGTAAATAACTGTACTTGTACATTTATTATTGATTATGTAAATACATGTAAAAGGTCAAGAGGTCAGAGGGGCCAAATATAAATATTTCAATTCACTTGTCTGGTTTGTGTTCTGCACTATGGTGTAATTAAGTATGTACAGTCAAACCTTTCCACACGGTTACCTCTAATAAGTAGTCACCTGAATTAAGAGGTCACCTCTAATAAGTAGTCACCTGAATTAAAAGGTCACCTCTAATAAGTTGTCACCTGAATTAAGAGGCCACCTCTAATAAGTAGTCATCTGAATTAAAAGGTCACCTCTAATAAGTAGTCACCTGAATTAAAAGGTCACCTCTAATAAGTTGTCACCTGAATTAAGAGGCCACCTCTAATAAGTAGTCACCTCTAATAAGTTGTCACCTGAATTAAGAGGCCACCTCTAATAAGTAGTCACCTGAATTAAAAGGTCACCTCTAATAAGTTGTCACCTGAATTAAGAGGTCACCTCTAATAAGTAGTCATCTGAATTAAAAGGTCACCTCTAATAAGTAGTCACCTGAATTAAAAGGTCACCTCTAATAAGTTGTCACCTGAATTAAGAGGCCACCTCTAATAAGTAGTCACCTGAATTAAAAGGTCACCTCTAATAAGTAGTCACCTGAATTAAGAGGCCACCTCTAATAAGTAGTCGTCTGAATTAAGAGGTCACCTCTAATAAGTAGTCACCTGAATTAAAAGGTCACCTCTAATAAGTAGTCACCTAAATTAAGAGGTCACCTCTAATAAGTAGTCACCTGAATTAAGAGGTCACCTCTAATAAGTAGTCACCTGAATTAAGAGGCCACCTCTAATAAGTAGTCACCTGAATTAAGAGGCCACCTCTAATAAGTAGTCACCTGAATTAAGAGGCCACCTCTAATAAGTAGTCACCTGAATTAAAAGGTCACCTCTAATAAGTAGTCACCTGAATTAAAAGGTCACCTCTAATAAGTAGTCACCTGAATTAAAAGGTCACCTCTAATAAGTAGTCACCTGAATTAAGAGGTCACCTCTAATAAGTAGTCACCTGAATTAAGAGGTCACCTCTAATAAGTAGTCACCTGAATTAAAAGGTCACCTCTAATAAGTAGTCACCTCTATTAAGAGGTCACCTCTAATAAGTTGTCACCTGAATTAAGAGGTCACCTCTAATAAGTAATCACCTGAATTAAGAGGTCACCTCTAATAAGTAGTCGTCTGAATTAAGAGGTCACCTCTAATAAGAAGTCACCTGAATTAAGAGGTCACCTCTAATAAGTAGTCACCTGAATTAAAAGGTCACCTCTAATAAGTAGTCACCTGAATTAAGAGGTCACCTCTAATAAGTAGTCACCTGAATTAAGAGGCCACCTCTAATAAGTAGTCACCTGAATTAAGAGGTCACCTCTAATAAGTAGTCACCTGAATTAAGAGGTCACCTCTAATAAGTAGCACCTGAATTAAGAGGTCACCTCTAATAAGTAGCACCTGAATTAAGAGGTCACCACTAATAAGTAGTCACCTGAATTAAGAGGTCACCTCTAATAAGTAGTCACCTGAATTAAGAGGTCACCTTTAATAAGTAGTCATCTGAATTAAAAGGTCACCTCTAATAAGTAGTCACCTGAATTAATAGGTCACCCTTTTCTTGTTATGTCATAGAAAATTTCATATGGATTTAACCTCTTTTAAGAGGTCACCTGTTTTATATGGTCACCTTTTCCTCAAAAGAGTCGCAAGGTTTTCTGGATTCCCATTCTCTAAGAAGGAGTGGTGTCACATTATGCATGATTAGCATTTGTGATGTGAAGAAAATGTTTGGAGGTGAAGCCCAGCTTATAAAATTACTATATCAATCAACAGAAGTTAAATATTGTAATTAAATTCACCTCTGGTCCTTGTTGACACTAAATCAGGTCTGTATATTGATTTTCTTCAAATTATAAAGAGATTTATTTCAAATTATAAAAATGAGAGTGACATTTTCCATGGAAATAGAGGTTAAATTCAGAGGATTCTTGCTGTCTCCACCTCGTTTGATTTTAAAATGCCAGGATATCCTAATAAGAGAACTCTATTCAACAGATACAATGTATATTATAAAGGGTGTTAAAATTGTCTGAGTTACAAGGTTCCCCCCCATTTACCAGTCAACAGATAATATATTATATATAGTATTTATTGATATCATCCTGTTGATTTATATTTATTTACAGCACTTTCTCTAATTGATTGATATTGATTACTGAGATGGAGGGTTGCCTTTTATTGGTTTTTCATTATCTTTTTGGTATTTTGTTGTTTTTAGTGTGAATCTTTATATTATGGTCAGGTCATCTTCATAGTGTTAGATTTATTTGTCTGACAGTTTGTTTTTTATAGTCTTGGGGCCGCTGTGGTCATGGTCATATGGTAGTTGGATTTACAACTTACTGTGCAATCAGTGCCTATCACCACTAAAGTTGTGAGTTTGAACCCTGTTTATGGGGAGGTGTACTCGATACAACATTATGTGATAAAGTTTGTCAGTGACTTGCGACAGGTTAGTGATTTTCTCCAGACCAAACCAACCACTAAAGGTGCGAGTCCGAAACCTGCTTATGGCGAGGTGTACTTGATACAACATTATGTGATATAGTTTCTCAGTGACTCGTGACAGGTCAGTGGTTTGCTCCGGGCACTCCGGTTGCCTCCACCAATAAAATTAACCACCACAATATAATTGAAATATTGTTGAAAGTGGTGCAAAAACTATAACCTTAACCCTTATAATAGTCCTCTAGCATACATGTGCTGAAGTTATAAGGTTGTGTTTTGTATTAGAAGATTTTAAGTTGTAAAATCTATAATTCAGACAATTTTGGATTGTCATGCTGACTTCGATGGACAGACTTTAGAGCTACATGTACATGTAATTTGTATTTATGAAAAGATACATATTAGTATTACAGCCTCGTTGATCTCTTTTTAAGTGAAAAATGTGAAGTGGATGGAATCAGCAGCGTGTACCAAACTCGTATCCTTCTTATCAGAAGTACTGATATATGTATACTTCTGACATACAAAAATGTAGTAGATGGAATCAGCAGCGTGTACCAAACTCATATCCTTCTTATCAGAAGTACTGATATATGTATACTTCTGACATACAAAAATGTAGTGGATGGAATCAGCAGCGTGTACCAAACTCATATCCTTCTTATCAGAAGTACTGATATATGTATTCTTCTGACATACAAAATTGTAGCACTCTTCATCAGGGTGGGGGTATATGTATATAACCATTTTACTTCTGTCATAATGTAATAAAAGATTACAATGGTACCTTTTCCTCCTTCAATTTTTAATCAATCTTCATAAAATCTTATGAAAGAAACTATTGCTATGTTTTACACACGTCTTGGTTGGGATTAGAAAAATATATATAAAAGTTATGTGCATATATATAACTACAAAAGTATTACACCATGATATAGCTGAAATACTGCTAAAGTTGGTGTTAAACACCAATCAATCAACAAATGTATGATTACTGTGGTTTTAATTATCTGACTATTCTTAAAGAAAAACTTTCATGATCACCAGTAAGAAAACAAAATTACTTGTGACTGCAAATTCTGGAGCATTTATAATTTGAAATATTATCTCTTCCAAACATTGCATGCTTTAAATTTATTAACCACTATGCAATACAATGCAATAAGAATGTGTAAAGTATCTACATGTAGATGGAGTTATTTCCCTTTGAGATACAAATCAGTATAACTTATAATCAACAACAAAAAAAAACCACTTGTACGATATATCTGATAAAAACACTGAGATAAAATAAAGGAAGACATGTACATTATTGTTTCTATAATTGAATTTCTTTCTTCCGAGATTCTTTTGAAGTTTAGTATTGTATTGGGAAGTCTTCTTAATCATTGTAACTGATACCTGATAGCATGTTACAATTTTACTAATTTCATTTGATTATAGCTATCAGTTAATTTTTTGAAGGAAATATTTTTTCCCAATTTATAGATTATCTTCAATAGTTAACAATATCAGTTCTTATTTGTTCTGTTGATTTTTCGCTGTTTGTAATTATTTAAAGCATGCAACGTTCTAATGGAACGAGGAGTGAATAATCAATTGTGTTGCAACTTTTAAAAATCCCTGGACATTTAACTTTCATTTATTTCTCTTTTACGATTTGTTATTTTATCATACTAAATTTTGTTGTAAAGTCCTTTACATTTTTGTAATCTTGAATAACATGAATATTATATTAGACAGCTCGTTTAGTTTGTTTATGATTTAAGATAGTCACAATGTTAATCAATCATTTTAAAATCCAGATTATCCCCAACTTTTTGTCCGAGTTTATTTTACCTACTGTTTGGTAAATTTATACTTATAAAGGAAGAGTGGAGTCTATTTTAAGAACGGTATAATGAAGTCATTGAAATGTGGCAAGTCCGGATCGACTGAGGAAAAGCTGTGATTAGATTTTCAGATTATTGTTGGATGGTTGATTTTAAAAGATTTGTTAAAACTTGTGTACCTGGTGGCTAGCAGAAGTTTGACTATGTTTGTACTGTTGTTTTATAAACACCGTCTGATTCAAAGTTTTTATTATGAGTAAGTTTTACTGCAGCTTAAAGAATTTTAAATTAACATTCTGTAATGATGGCTGGATTATATTTTAATCTCCCCAAATTAAATATGCACATGTATATGAATGTTACGGTTGTTTTATAAACATCTGATGCAAAAGGTTTATTATGAGTAAGTTTTACTGAAGCTTAAAGAATTTTAAATTAATATTCTGTTATGATGGCTGGTTTATTTTTTAATCTTCTCAAATTAAATATGGACATGTATTATATATATATGTAAGACTTTTCCACATATTTGCCAGTTGTGTTAAAGTGTTGATAGTTTTATAATCTTGCAGGAGAAAAACAAATATAAGATTTAGTCAAATGCTTTTATTGTTGTGCAGAAATAGATAAGATTTTGTTATACTGTACATTGTACCTATATGTTTGGAAGATTTCTAAGTTTTAAAATGAGGTTGCATATACATTATTGTACTTTTAAAAAGAGATATATACCATGTATCTAATTCATGCTTCATCTTTGCATATTATGATCCGTATCGCCCAATAATCCAATTCATCAGGCACCTAATTACATCACTCTTTTCAAGGGACATTCAATAAACTTGCAGCTGGGGTCAAAATCTGGAATTAGTCGTAGATAGCAGAAATCCCAATTTTAATACAAATAGCCATAAATCAACCAAAATTCCAACTGTAGAAGTCATAATTCATTCAAAATCCAAACTAATAAAATAGTTCTATGCTCTCAAAAAGGCGGGGATGGCATGGGAGGTGAGAGGGTGTTCGTAAATTCTCCCTCCCCCCTCTCCCCCAAAAGAAAAATTATAGAATAAATTCACACCTGCCTACAGCTATGACTCTAATGGGTTCATGCCCTGATAACAAATTCAAGTGTAAAGATTTCCAGAATACTGGTCAAGACTTGAGGTTTCACTGGTCAGTAAATCTGGTAGTTTTTTTCAGTTGAATAATTGCTGAAAGTGACCATAAATCACAAAATGTAACCCTAATCTAACAAAATGTCAATTATCAGTACTGGTCAGTTATCAGTACTTTTCCAACATCCTTATTTTTCAGTTTCTATTGTTTACTTCCTGATTTAAAGCCATATCAAATGCCTTTATTTAAAGTGTCAGTAACAGTCAGGTTGGGTAAAATCAATTAGGATGTACATAATTAAATAGGTGTGTGTACTTATATGTATTATTTAATGCTGAACTATATAGGAGACAGAGAGCAAGAACTGGTTATATACAGTAGTCCCCTTCTTAGAAGGCCACTTCTTCTGCAATGAAAAAGTGTCTGCATAAGAGGGTGACCTCTCTTGAGGAGACAGTATAATAATAGTATTTTACTATCTCAGTGCATCTGAAATCTGGCATGATAAGAAGGGATAGCTGTTGGTTGCAGTGGCCTTATAAGAGGGGGGGGGGGGGGGGGGGGGAGGCTATTGCACTATAAAGTCCAGCTCAGGGAATGACCATTTGACTTTTAGGAGAAGGGGAAGGTGGGGAGGAAATATCTTGACCTCAAAGAAGATGCCCAAAAAAAACCCATTATTATTTAAATGATTATCAACCGTATATAACCCTGCAGTTTTTCAACTAGAAATATTTTTATCAAATTTGAAAAAAAACCAAATTTTTTGTGTTGAAAGCAATTTCTGGCTCTGGAAAAAAAACATAGTCTCCCAAAAGTTAAATGATCAGTCCCTTGGTAGTTTCATTTTGATGCAACCCAATACCAAAAATGTGTCAAAATTCAGTATAATTTATTCTTGCTACAATTACTGTACTATTGCAATTATCTTAAAATATTGGACACTTCAGACTTGCAGGGGCATAGCTACATGTAGGTATATAATGAAATGAATATATTCTTATTTTATCATGGAAACAATACATATATCGAAGTTGTTAATATATTTTTGCTTAGTATGAGAACTTTTGACTGAATGTTACGTATACCCTTAATGGAGTAGCTACATGTAAGCTACTAGTAAGTCCAAAGTATTTCATTAATACTTCAAAATCAGCAAAGAAAATTAGATCTGTAACTTGTCATTATATGCCAAATATCAAATATCAAATAACAAAGCAGCTCAAAATCTCGAGGTTGTAGAAAAAAAAAACCAATATATGAATACGGATGATGAACATGGATAAAGTTATATGCATTGGCTACTTTGTGGCAGGGTATAAAAAGAATAACGATGTTTTCTTACACTGGCAACACAGAGAGAGAAATGTCCGGAAGTAATTAAGACCTATAATAACAGATGTGCAAACTTAATTTTATGTAATACATGTATCATTATCATATATAATAATATAATACAATATTAAAAAGGAATATTTTGTTTCTAATTTATGTACCTGCTTGGAAATTTGAATATATGAGAGTCGTTCCACTTTGAAGACAAAAGTTTTCGTTTTACTGTGTCATCCATTGCGGTTAATTTGGCAATGTCAGGGTATGGAGGTTCAATATTCTGTTGAGTATCGGTGGTTGAAACGGAAGGCTCCATGTCCGATTTGGTTGCTCCTATCTGACTTGATTCAGATTCAACTGGTCCGCTATCAGTCTCGGATAAGCTAAGTGCTGGACTGTTTTCACTTGTATGTGCTAACTGTTCAGGGTCATTTTCTGAAGATTCGCTTATCTTTTTAAACATTTCATCCAAAGTTCTAACTTTAAGGTTAGGTTTTAAACCAAACCTGGCAGGGATGGTCTCTGGGTGGGTCCCTTTCAAAATTGTGTCCGACAGCCCCGCCCTCCATTCAAGATGGCTGCTGTTACTAAAAATAGAAATTTCTTTCAGCCGATTTATGCCGATTATGCAAATTAGGCATATTTTGATAAAAGATCACATTTAAATCTTCTCCTCTGAAACTGCTGAACCAAATTAAAACAAATTTGGCTGAGATGGTCCTTGGGTGGTCCCCTGTCAATATTGTGTCCGACAGCCCCGCCCTCCATTCAAAATGGCTGCTGTTACTAAAAATATATATTTCTTCAATTGTCCATTGCTGCTTTAGTATAAGTCAAAATGAGCTCAAATTTTAACTGCAGCTACATGGCAATGAGTAGTTTAACCTATATTCTGGGTTTTTCTGTGAGATATTTTCAGCCAGTTTATTCCGTTTAGGAATATTATGAGAAAAAAATCACATCTAAATCTTTTGCTCAGAAATTTGAGTTGAAATGATCTTTGGGTGGCCCACTTTCAAAATTATGTGTAACACCCCCATTTTCTATCGACTTTAGATGTCAAATTGAAAACCAGGTGAGCGATTACAGGCTCCTGGGGGCCTCTAGTTAACATTGCAGGATAAATACAATATACGTGCATTGTCGGAGAATATATAATTCATTTGCACTCTCTGCAAAACAGGGCAGAAAGGCTTGCTGTACTTATCAATGTACTGTACAGATATAATTTTATAAAGAATAAGAAAAAAAATGCAAATTCAACATCTGAATAGATGAAATAAATATGTTGTATTCAGTGCCTAAGATTAGGTTTTTAGGACCCTAATCAGACTTAACAACATCTAATGGCTTGAAGGAGATTTATGTAACACAGCAGCTTTGATAGACATAACTCAATTATCAAGATAAAAAAACAACAAAGAAAATCATATGTCTTTCTCTTTGTTGTATCAGGGAGGCCTAAGATACTTTTGTTTGATATTCTAGAACTAGAAAACGTAAAATTTGTACATCTTATTGTAGGATCGGAATTCTATGTAATTATTGTTGTCATTAGAGTAACAGTTTCTGCTGTTACGTTGCACATGTTTGTCTTGAAATCTGACAAATAGAAAAGGTTTTTTTTAGGGAATAACGACCATCAAAGAAAACTTTAATATTCATTATATCTGATTTCTTCTTCTGCAAATTATTGCCCATTAGATATCTCTACTGTGACTATGAAATGTAGAACAGAAATAAAAAAAACGCTGTCCGAGAATTCCTTTACTTTAATTTGTGTCTGATTTGTTCAATAGTTTCTCATGTTCATTTACATGTGATAAAGTTTGTCAGTGACTTGCAGCAGGTCTATGGTTTTCTCTGGATACTCTGGTTTCCTCCACCAATAAAACACCACCACAATATAACTGAAATATTGTTAAAAGTGGCATTAAACAACATAACCCACCCATCCTCATTTGCATCCATATAATTTCCAACTAATAAGATCAAGATCACACACACTTTTATTTATATGAGGAGTGTTTATAACATCCCATTTTGGCTCATTCTGTACCTCAATTTATTTAGATGGATTTACAGAATCATTGGAGGTGTGACGATTTTGTCTATATAAATGACAATGTCACTTGTACTATTTTGGCCTATATTGACCCATGCCATAGTATAGCTGGAACACTGCTAAAGTTGTTGTTAAACTCTAATCAAGCAATCAGACCTACATTTGTATTTTGACCCCCTGTCATTTAGAAAATCTTCACCTTTGGAATCACTGATTGTTGGGTGATGTCCATTGTCCCATGTTTAAAATAATATCAGACAGCTGTCCTGTATGCATCAAAATGAGTGTAATTTGCTACTAGTATTACTAGATTTACTGACACATCCATTACTAGATTTACTGACACATCCCCTTTTCTGTTGGAGACATGTTGTTTTCATCCTGTCCATCTGTCCATCAGTCACAAAAGTTTGCCCCCTCCTCTTCCCCCCAAAAAAATGGAAGGGGAGGGGGGCATAAGCAGAGGAGAAAATATATATAAATGATTGTATCATAAACTTTTCTGCACACTGTGCAATGCTATATTCTGTGAATACTCTGCAATAAAAAGCAATCATTGACATGATCAATGTATGTACATGTTGATAGTTTGGTTGTTACATAAATAAGACATGACTCCTGATGTTTTAAGTCTTTGTTTCCTGTGTAGAGTTATATCACATGACACCATCAGGAATACAGGAAGTCCGGTTATAGTACTGTAGATATCCTAATAAAACATGTCAGATACAGTGTAAAATGTTTTGTAAGGAAAGGGTTGGAGATTGTGGTTAATATTAATATGTACTTTTTTGTATCTTTGTATCCAGGCCTCGACATTAATGTTTGTCCGATTGTCCGGTACCAGTGAAAACTGACATCGGACAAGTAGATCTTGTATCATGGTTGTCCGACGGGACAAGTGAAAAAATTACTGTTCTATCTTTTGGAGGTTATTTTCTATGATAAAAATGTGTTGCTTTGTCATTTTGACAGACAAAAACTTCGTAAATAATTATTTCAATGTGTTTAAAACTATCGGTTTCCATTGAAGTACACTCGCTAATTATAACGGTGAACCAAGAGATATTCCGAACATATACTTGATCCGTATCTTTTCAGCGATTTGATTAAACGACAACTGGCATTAAGTAATTATAATGAAATAGAAATTGATTTGTTTATAGTGTTTCCTTCCCCTACACAATAAATATAGAATAAAGGGCATTTTGTTTTTGATACTGTCTTTATCAGGACCATTATCTGGCGAGCCCTTTATTTTGTTTATCGGTAATTTACATACAAAAATCATTGAAACGTTGGAAAAAAAATTATTTATTTCCATGCAATAACTATTGTTTTTTGGGACTACTTTTTTTTAGCGTATTTTAGTTTGTGAAGCGTCATTCATTCAAACCGTGCGCGCTACATTTTCAGTTGAACTATGAATGTGACGTCACAGGGCGTAATTTTCACTGTTCCTCAAATTTGTGCATTTTTCGTGAATAACCCGAATAATTTGGAAATTGAATCATTTGTTTATGTTGAATCTTAGTACTTTTTAGTAGCTGGTGTATACTATATCAGTATATGGCAAATAGAACATCAAGACATCTAGAATTTGTTAGTTGATCATATGCACATAGTTCATGTTGTATGTATTTTTGTAGATTTTGGCTACTGTATGGATCCATTGTTCATTATATAGATATAACTTATAAGACGATTTTCTGCTGGAAATCTCACCAAGATGTAGTGTAATTAATAGGGATTTACCATGGAAACAAAGTGAAGTACAATGTATACTAATTTATTTTTTCTTCAAATTCAATTGAATATTTCATTGCAAACAACCGCATTTTACAATTTACTTCCCGAAACAGCGTGACCTCATTTTTTTCATTAGCGATGACCGACATTGACCTAGCACAATTGTGTCACAGTACATATCCTTCCGTGTTGGTCAGCGCATGTCAAAAGAATTTCTTATATATATTATATTACATCTAAATTTAGATGTTGGGGTAATATAATATATATATAAGAGTCTCATATATATATATTATATTACATCTAAATTTTCACTTTTTTTTCTCTATTTATGACTAATATTCATATGACTGTGGATGAACTGACCCAATAAATTTCTGATATGGTCTAGTACGTCGACCCTAGCTTTATCTATCGGCACACTTCAAAGGAATGCGACACAAATTACTGATAATTCCCTGGAAACGTAAATAAAATGTCCTTTAACATGGATCTATATCCCCCGATCTTAGAAAGTACGGATTTACAACAAGCGGCGGAGATTAGTTCTAATAATAAAACCCTAAATGCTCGCTTACTCGCAAGGGTTTTAACGGGATGCCATTACACGTAATGGAGCAGCCGCCAAGATTTTTTGTGCTCTCTTACAGAGTTTCTGGCGCCTGCCTTTATCAATTATAAGACATAACCTTTCCTTTTGTCCACTATTATAACAAGTTTTTATCACCTACCAGTATTTTAGAATGTAATTCCCACAAAATAAAAATCCATGTTTTCTTTCTCTGGACATTTTGAATTTCGTCATTTCCGGCCTCACTTTGGTATTTTCCTTATTTGGATGTCGATACCATATTTGGCGATTTGAGGAGTGAATGTTTACATCAGCCGTAGTAAGCATCGTAGTAAGAAATACCATATTTAGAAAAGCTCTGCCTTCCGTAGTTTCCGGTTATGGCGAACGATCGATAAATTTGAACAAGGTTGTTGCTACCTTTGAAAAGTATGCATTTCTCAGCCAAACTGATTTAACAAGGACTGGGATCATTAGTAATATGCAAGCGTCAGCGAGCTCTTTATGGTATAAAATGTGTACTTATGATTTTTTGACAAACATGGCTGCACATATATGGACGAATAAAAAAAATTTGACGCTTGTAAACACGTTCCGTGTAACACACTAACACACTCAACTAGTGAAGATCTTCTTAACATAAAGCGCAAAGGTGATCCTGAAGTCTCGTACCCTCTCTCGTATGTCCGATACCACTGAAACCCGGAACCCGTGTAATAAAAGTCATTTTTTTAGCTTGTTTCAATTAAATTGATATTTTTTAATTTGTTAAATCTCTTCTGACATACTGACAAGAATTTTTGTTTCTACGCGGAAGTTAACTTTTGAGATTTCGTAAGGAACGACAACTCGAATAAAAGAACGATAGCTCTATTGAATGAGACTAGATTCGGCCCTAAAAAAAATGTCGTCCCCAATATATCTCGGCCCAAAAAATCTCGACACTTTTTGATGCACTGGATGAGCCAGATAATTTTCAGATGCGTGAGCATTCATGGCCGTGCCGGTTTCATATTAGTTATAATGAAACATTTGAAGCATAAATAGTGAGTTTTTATGTTTCAACTGCAATTTATTTTTTGCTCCATTGTGACGAAATGGGACCACTTTGTAGCTCCGCCGAGACACAAGTTTGTCACAGGAGCTACATTATTGCAGCTATCGGAGATCAATTCAGCCATAAAATCTTATTTTAATTTTCCATTGAGGGACATTCAGTAGCTGATTTTGATACAATTTGCATTCAATAGATGGTGAACAATGACGTTCAAAGCATCCTGGATTCAATCCACATTATTCGATTACCGCTTAGGCCAAAAAAAAATATATGTCTGTTTACGGTTACCCGACCGACCCTATTTTCAGCGGCGACCCTAGTTCATTTTATCGATAAATCAAAAGTGAAAGTGGACACATCAGAAATTTTTGGCCTAAAAAAACTGTTTCCGGTTACATCCTGAAAAATAATAGGCATCAGTTTTTTGAGGTATTATAACACCTTCTGATTGGAGAGCAATCAAATATATTCTAAAGTCCGGTACATTTTCCGGATACGGATAGGTCCGCAATCCGGAATTTCCGTATAAGAAATAAAATGAAAAAATAAAATAAAATGGAAATCCGACCTACCTACCCTATATTTTTGGAGGATGTAACCGTAAACAGACATATATTTTTTTTTGGCCTTAGATGGGCCTGCTATTTGAGAACCAAACTTAGAAATTTACGATTAGACACTCATACCATGATGGCATCCTTTGATACAAATGACTTTATGACTTATGTCTAAGTGTATGTTAATTTGTTGATTAAAGATGTCATAATCGTAATTTCTATTAGTATTAATATGACAGGATGTGATAATGTTTGTGAGACAATAACCAAAACATTTTACACAAATTGCTGATAATTTTTCTCTAGTTTTTGTAATTTTTATTAGTTTTTTCGAACAACTAAAGGATTGAGTCGGACAAGTACTTTTTTTAGTTAGTTCACTGTTGTCCGAAGGGACAAGTTAAAAAATATGTTAATGTAGAGGCCTGGTATCCTGTGTAGAGTTATATCACATGACAATGCAACATCAGGAAGATAGGAAATCCAGTTTCAATACTGTAAATATCATTAAAAAAAACCAATTCAGATACATGTACAGGGTAAAATGTTTATGTAAGGAAAGGGTGGGAGATTGTGGTTATAGTTGTTATGTATCCTTGTTTCCTGTGTGCTGTATCACCATGTTTGATGAAACAGGGAACTCACAATTTTACCATAGTTATCATTTTCATATGTTTATTTATACAAGTTTTGAAGTATACAGTAGCCCCCCTTTTATCAGACCCCTCCCATTAATGGTATCATCATCAAATTTCAGATGCAATGATATAGTAAAATTCGAGTAAATTTTCCCCTCAAGAGAGATCACCTTCTTATAGACCTTTTTATTCTTAAAAACATGGGCGTGGCCATTATCGACTTCCGAGTGTGTCCGTCATTAGTAAAGTGACAAAATCTTATGTTCTCGGGGTTTATCGATACGCTAATGTATGGTTTCTCTAGTACAGGTGTCACAATATACTGTTATTTCGGCTTGAAATTCAATGATAACACCTGCTGTGAAGTGATTTTTAAACGGAGATATAATGACAATGATATAATGACAACAAATAAATTACCTGGTATATAGTTTTTTTTTAATTACCGTTATATTCTCCATACAAAATCAGTATAAATCCTACTTGATTGAAAACTGCATGTACTTTTTTTCCTTTTTTGTTTTTTTGTTGCTTTTCAAACATAAGAAATAAGGGGTAATCAAATTAATATTTTGTATGAAAAAGTAAATATATAAATTATAATATACACTTTTTTAAATTATTACTATACGATTTAAAGTGAAGTAATAATGATAAAAAGTGTGCCTAACTTATAAGAAAGAACTTAACTTTGAATGTGACATCTTAAGGTGCATTTTTCAATTCTGTTTTATTTTATTTATTTTTTGTTTGTTAAATTGTAAAACAAATTCAAACTTTTTGTCGGTCAATTTCTTTATAGGGATCTGTAGTGAAGATGAAAAGGAATTTAAGTTTTATCAAATTAAAACATCTGAATATCTGAATTTCTTTATCTGAAAAAAAAAGTTTCATGAGGAACCTAATATAACTATTTGCTCCCAGGTTTCAGATACGTGAACCGGACGGGCATTTTTCACCCCATTTGTCTTCTTTTTTCAATTTCTTTGCTAGGATTTCATAGTTTTATATTGATTTATTCTTTAATTTTATATGTTTTTGAAGATTAATTAAAATTTAATATTGACGTGTTAAGGAAGTGGTAGCGCTTTCTAGACTTGTAGTCTGCTGAAGGTCGACCGTGTCAACAGCGATGCGATGCTTCCCGGGTTTGGCACTTAGGGGAATAGACAGTCGTGTCATTTTGCAACAAAGGTGTTAAATTCATATTGTAGAAAGATAACTATCATTATAACTGATAGTTAACTGTGTATTGCATAACAAGTTATAGCAAAGATATCACTAAAACACAAAAATTTAATTTATGTATTGGGTTGATTCTTAAATGTATTTGATTTGCAATATGACAGTTAAACTCTACCCCCTTCCCACAAAGGGTTAGCAATGATAAAAATATATATATATTGAATTATAATGACAAAAAACTAAAAGAAAAAAAATCACCGAATTTTGTTGCAGGACATCATGTCGTTCATTTTTACTTCTTACAGAATCAAGATTTATCTCTTTGTAAATTGTTAATTATTTTATGCGGCTTCTACATGAAACACAATAATTCCTACACTGCTCACTTTGTTCCCGTTTCCTTTGTTTATAGTATTTAAACTTTCATTTAAGACAACATTTAACTCAGTTTTTTTTTCTTTCTATGTTATCCTCTACCGCATACGGAAGGAACATTATTCCTCCACATATTTGCTACTCTATCATTGTGCAAATGATTGATTTTTTGGTCAATTGCATAAGTGCTCCCTACATCATAAAAATATGCGAATGGAACTTCTTTTGTATAAAATATATACCGTTAGTAAAAAATGTGTGTCAAGGGTTTCCATACCGACCGGTTTTTTTTTTGCGTACCCTGCTTTGTATTGAAATTCTGCCACATAAGCAAGGTTAAAATCTGAATAGCTATAGATCGATTTGTTAGTCCACATCTGGCAAAATGGCTAATTCTTTAATTTTTATAGTATTGAAGACCGTATAGATTTGTCCGACCTGGTGTTGAATTTTGTGATTCTGAACAATTTAAACAATAACCGTTTAAGTTCGATTCAATAATCCATATTTCGAAATATTCGGCCAAAATCACGGGAATAAGCCATACAATATCAACTGAAGCGTGTTTATCTAATCCAATTATGAATACTGATTAATCGTAACTAGTGTAAACAACCGATTGTTGCACTTTATTAATGGCGGACGATAGTAACGCCACCTAGCGATCATGAACGATAACTAGGTAATCACCAATTTCTGAAAACGTCTATAGAGCACTTTTTTTTATATTGCAGAAGGGACAATCTTATAAAAGGAAGGGAGGGGGCTATGCATACTGTACATGTACTGGTGCAAAGTTTTGTAAATAGCATTGTCACACAAATAGAAAGATACTTGGAAAAATGGTGTTATAGATAAAAATACCAAAGACTTAAATAACCTTTTATGGTCATATGCATTAACAAACTCAAATTGACTATACATGTACATGTACATGTAGTTGTAAAAACAATATATATATGCTATATGTTCAAATTGACCTTTATATGCCAGTAGGTATATGCACATGTAGTACTGAAAACAATCTGTATACATGCATGTATTTATGTTTGTAATTAGTCCCCTACCGGCAAAAGCCGAAGGGGACTATAGTTTTAGGTTCCGTCCGTCTGTCTGTCCATCTGTCCGTCCGTCACATTAAAATTTTAAGGTGTCCAGACTTTTTTTTTACGTCCTTTGATATATTGACTTGATATTTGGTATGTGGCTATATCTAGATGAGTTACAGTTTAAGTGTGAATTTCGTTCCGGTCGAATGATTTTTGGCTGAGTTATGGTCCTTGAACTTGTATTTTTTGTTCAAATTTTAAGTTGTCCGGAATTTTTTTTCACGTCACTTGAGATATTGACTTGATATTTGGTATGTGGCTATATCTAGATGAGTTACAGTTTATGTTCAAAATTCGTTCCGGTTGAATGATTTTTGGCTGAGTTATGGCCCTTGAACTTGTATTTTAGAATCTAGACACTGCAAGGTGATACTTCTAATATTTTAGGTCCTCTGATTTTTGCGGCCGGTAGGAGACAATGTATTGCTATGTGCAATACTCTCAGAATTCTTGTTTTGATTATTAGAACATTTATATATATAGTAGCATGTTGATGTAAACTCTTCCGTAATTTGGATTATTAGAACATTTACAGTTTGATTGACTGTTCAATAATTTGGATTATTAGAACATTTACAGTTTGATTTACTGTTCAGTAATTTGGATTATTAGAACATTTACAGTTTGATTAACTGTTCAGTAATTTGGATTATTAGAACATTTACAGTTTGATTGACTGTTCAATAATTTGGATTATTAGAACATTTACAGTTTGATTTACTGTTAAGTAATTTGGATTATTAGAACATTTACAGTTTGATTTACTGTTCAGTAATATGGATTATTAGAACATTTACAGTTTGATTTATTGTTCAGTAATTTGGATTATTAGAACATTTACAGTTTGATTTACTATTCAGTAACTTGAATTATTAGAACATTTACAGTTTGATTTACTGTTCAGTAATTTGGATCATTAGAACATTTACAGTTTGATTTACTGTTCAGTAATTTGGATCATTAGAACATTTACAGTTTGATTTACTGTTCAGTAATTTGGATTATTAGAACATTTACAGTTTGATTAACTGTTCTGTAATTTGGATTATTAGAACATTTACAGTTTGATTTATTGTTCAGTAATTTGGATTATTAGAACATTTACAGTTTGATTAAGCCTAATACATGTATACTCTTCAGTAAATAGGAAATGTGTTGTACATAACATACATACACTCTACTTTTTAAGTCAAACTCAAGTTTTATTGGTGAACCGATGAGAGTTTGTTACAGTAGAAGTTCGACAACAAATTAAAGGATTTTCTAATTAAGCGATGGAATAATAGAATCTATGTATTGGTATTCAGAATGCAGACATTCGGTCATTTTTTATCGAAGGTTAATTGATATTATTGACAGGCTGAACTGAACTGAAGGTTCTTTAGTTTGACAGATTCATTTTTCTGGAGTTATATATATATATAAAGGAAGTGTTATGTTGATTATAAAAAACTACTTCTTGTAGTTCGTTCACATAACAAATTGTTTCAAACAAACAGATGGTATTTCTCATTAAAAATGGATTATTTTTTATTCCTACAGAAACATTTTGATAATCCTGAAAGTGCTTTAGTGTAAACTTATTTAAGTGATAGTGAATGATATATAATACTTACTGGAGAATCCTAAATATTTATCTTTTTTTATGTTTACTATCTGTGTATTAGTCATGTCAATAAATAATATATCATGAATGAAATAATTTAAAATAAGAAGAATGTAAGACGTTATATAAATATATTAGATTTACAATGTAATTACGGACATTTAAATTCGTACTATAATACTAAATTGTTATTCAAAACATTTGTAACACATGGCTTAATATAGGATTCCGACAAATTTGCTGAAATAATCTGGATACACTACCAGTACTAGTTAATAAACTGTTCGTGTGGTTTAGATCTGATACAGGTGGTTGGTTCATCATTCCAAGTGTAGATGTGAAACATATGTACATCTTTATTAAAAACAAAGCAAGCGATCTCTGTATACTTTCCAATGTTAGAATTTTGAATGGTATTCAATCTGAAAGGAATTTACGCTACTTTTCTAACAGGCAATTATAATTTGATCTGGGATTTGATTTTATAGTAGTGACACTGTGTATTTCAAGTTTTGCATATTTCTTAAGTTAAATTAATTCTTATTAGACTGTTTTTTAATTGGATTAAACAACATCGTGGGAATACGTGTACATGTATGTTATGTGATTGTGCTTAGAAAACAAACGTTTTTTCATTCAAAATTGTAGATGAGAAATTTTTCATGTCAATAAGACAGACGAAAAAACGTTCTGGTATTAGAGGAAAATCATGGTTTCAGCCAGATAATCCTACATAACATTGTGTCATTGTTTATGACCAGTATAGGATTAGTGTCTTAATGACTTCTCATACCTCTGTTATGACTGTTTCTTCTCTTAAGGATTAACAATGGATAGATACTGTGAGTGGAACCATTATGTTTCCCTTGTTAGACTTAGATGTCACCAACCATCGGCCAAGTATGTACATTATAGCAGATTTATCTTGTTTTTGGAGCGAAGGGAACAACTATTTAATTCTAAAGGGGGAGGGTATGTTTTTTTTCATTTTCTGCCAACAAAGTTGACAGAAAAAATTAATTGAGCTGAAAGATGCTAAGAATAGATTATTGAGTTTTTGAAGAATTTTTTTTGTGAAATACAGATTTTGCATGTCCAAAAAAATTGGATTTTTGTTTTGTAAAAAAACATTACTGGCAGGGTGGAAAAAACATAGCTCCTCCCTAAAAGTTAAATGAACTGTCCCTTGTAGACATGTAAGATCTTACTGTGGGTAAAATTAAGAGGTATTTTAAATTTTGGTTTTAATTCTATTACAAGAAGAACTTGGTACACATGCATGACACTACTGCCACCATAAAATAAGGAAGGGTCCCTCTTCAGGTCAGTCAGTTTTAAAATTTAAAGAGACTGTTTTTTATGAAAGATTAACTTTAATACCCATTCAAGTAACTTACAGCAGGTCGGTGGTTTTCTCTGGGTACTCCGGTTTCTTCCACCAATAAAACTTACCACCACGATATAGCTGAAATATTGTTGAAAGTGTCGTTTAACATCATAACCCTAACTCCATTCAAGTAAGAAAAATGCACACAACCTTGTATGCATACATGTGTATGTTCGAAATTGTGTCCTATAAAAGGAGCACAAATGTTGCCCATATATGTCACCTAGATTTATCAAAGAAATAGAAGATAGTTGTGAAGTTGTCATATTTGTATATAAACAAGGTATATATACAATATAACTAATATTTTTCATGTTCAATAAGAAAAATTAAAATGATACATGTCTGTTTTACTAATTCTTTTATGTTGAAACATTGAAAGAACAATAAAAAAAATCCATTATACCGAGATGTAAACTAACATTTGAATGTATACCGATATATATATAGAATAATATACTAGTACATTGTACTTGTTGACTTTTTGTCATCAAAAACTTACCAACACCTTTGCCCATATGTAGGTACTAATTTAGGTTTTAACATTATATGACATATAAATAATATTTGAAATATACATTATAGCAGCCAGGGCCAGATTATCCTATATAATAGGCTGCAGCCTAGGGCTCCCCAAGCTTGAGGGGCCCTGCTAAAAGATTTTGAAAAAGATTTTGAAATATATATATATTATTTTAAATGAGTGTAATATTTTGCATTGCATTTGTAAAAAATATTCAAGACGGGTGCGAGCGAGTTAGAGGGTGGCTCTGTCTGAGGGGGCCCCATAATTTCATTATCCTAGGTGACCCTAAAAGTCATAATCCAGCCTTGAATACAGCTGTTCTATGGTATAACTGAGGGTGTGAATGAGATATGAAAAATGGTTCACAGTAAATATTTGCTCATAATTATGATAACAATAAGATTTTCTTTCAATTTGACAATGTACTGTACCTGCAGATTACCAGTACATGTATGTTTGTAATTGACATATGGCAAAATGATGGGGGAAATGCTGTTTTTACAGCATGCAACTTGTCTAATCCTACACACCAAGGGACCAGGGAAATGTGTGAGATTATACAAGATGTCGGAATACTCAGGTTTTATTTTAGTTAACAGAAATACTTTGGTATCATAAATTTTTATGGAATGCCACAGGATGTCTGGAAACTCAGGTGTCGGATTGCACAAGTTCCGCTTTACTATGTTATAGCTAGGACAGAAAAATTGATGATGTCCAACTATATATCTGTATCGTGAACTTCGTTTCACACAGTTTGTCCAAAAAACGATGAAAACATGTTTACTACTGGCTCTCTGAATCATCAATCTTAGTTAGAATTAGATGTCAGTTACATATATTTATTTTTTCAATTTTTTTTCTTTGGTGATAGATACACTGACAGACATTAACATCTAACGACTTCTTGTGTGGGGTCATCCCAGGTAACTTTTCATTCATCTTGGACTGTCCAATCATATGCATGGAAGTTAGACATATTGACCAATGGGAAAATAGCTCTTGGCCTGCACTGGGTTTTTATTTTTTACTTAATGATTTAGTAGGCTTATAGCTGATTTGGTCAGTTGAAAATATGAATACTGACCTGACCCCATGCATGTTGTCGTTAGATGTACTGACCCCATGCATGTTGTCGTTAGATGTACTGACCCCATGCATGTTGTCGTTAAATGTACTGACCCCATGCATGTTATCGTTAGATGTACTGACCCCATGCATGTTGTCGTTAGATGTACTGACCTCATGCATGTTGTCGTTAGATGTACTGGCCCCATGCATGTTGTCGTTAGATGTACTGACCTCATGCATGTTGTCGTTAGATGTACTGACCCCATGCATGTTGTCGTTAGATGTACTGACCCCATGCATGTTGTCGTTAGATGTACTGACCCCATGCATGTTGTCGTTAGATGTACTGACCCCATGCATGTTGTCGTTAGATGTACTGACCCCATGCATGTTGTCGTTAGATGTACTGACCCCATGCATGTTGTCGTTAGATGTACTGACCCCATGCATGTTGTCGTTAGATGTACTGACCCCATGCATGTTGTCGTTAGATGTACTGACCCCATGCATGTTGTCGTTAGATGTACTGACCCCATGCATGTTGTCGTTAGATGTACTGACCCCATGCATGTTGTCATTAGATGTACTGACCCCATGCATGTTGTCGTTAGATGTACTGACCCCATGCATGTTGTCGTTAGATGTACTGACCCCATGCATGTTGTCGTTAGATGTACTGACCCCATGCATGTTGTCATTAGATGTAATTAGTGTATCACCATAGAAAAAAATAAATATAATAAACATCTAATTTTAATTTGATTTCAGAATCATGAGAGTATCACTATTATTTATGTTATTTGTGTTTGTTTACGCATAGTGGTGACCAACATATATTGTGTTGTGTTTTTGTTTTGTTTGTCTTCGTATTGTGTACCTTATATTGCCAGTTTCTCTGGATTGTCCATTTTTTATTGCCCCTTTTGTATTCTCTAACATTTATTCTGTGTCCAAAAAAGTCAATTCTAATGGTGTTTAACATAAATAAAAACATTTTTTTTTATTAATTTAGTGTACATTTGTATTTATAAATACATACATGTATGACAATTATAATGGAGTGCTTAACCCAATGTGTTGTCAGATCTGGATATTGAAGTCTTCTAATTTAGTTTGATATATCAGGTTTTTGCCTTTGTTTATCTGATGTAGTTGGTACCTTGAATTATCTTCATGGTATGTTACATTTGTTTTTCACATTTGTTTTGTTAGTTATTTAATGATCAATGTGCAGTGTAACATTAAAAATATTCCTGGAAGATATCATGATCACTGATCCTAAGATTCTGTATGTGTGTGATAAACACCTTGAAGGTCAGATGCTTTACAGTAAGTCCTTACTTGTTACAATGTGATGGTTTCATTAAATTTTGACATGGACAGCCACTCAGTGTTCAAGTCTCTTTTTGATTTGTAGTTAATTTTAGCAAAAGTGTTGCACTGCTTTTGAGTAAAGGTAAGCTTAAAGGAACCCATGCTTTTGTTTTTAGCATTGAATAGTGTTATTCCATCACCATGGTTTTAGTAAGTACTGTACATACAGGTACATGTATAACTCGATAGTATTTAAAAAGTACAAAAAAATATCATGATAGTTCTTGATAGTAAGCTGTTATTTGTGGAAGGTATATATTGTGATGGAAAAAGCAGCATGATGGTTTCATCAATATTTTTACATGAATGGCCACTAATAAATTTCTGTTACTTTTAACAGTAGTAAGTTTTAACAAGTACATGTAACAGGTTAGTATTAAAAATATTGTGATGCTTCCTGAAAGTAAGATGTTACTTGTTGACAGGGAGTCATTGTGATCATATGCTAATTGGATTTACAACTACATGTGCAATTGGTGCCTATCACCACTAAAGTTGTGAGTTCAAATCCTTATCAGACGAGGTGTACTCGATACAACATTATGTAATAAAGTTTGTCAGTGACTTGTTACAAGTCAGTGGCCATGGTTTTCTCTGGGTTTGGTTACCTCCACCAATAAAACTGACTGCCACATATAGCTGAAATATTGTTGAAAGTGGAGTTAAACACCATAACACTAACCTACATGTACTTGTTGACAGTATTGCAATGGAAAAAGGAACATGATGAAACCATCATCATTTTTGACATGAACGGCCACTCATAATTTTCTGTTACTCTGACATTAAGTGAAATGTTCAGTGGTGTTAAATATCATCTGTGTTTGTATCAAATATTACATAAATATTTGCCATAAATAAACATTTGACATTTTACAATTGTAATGTATGATCTTGTCCATCTGATAGCATGTAATTATAGGTGTCAGTCTAATCCATATAGACTCCCATTCTATCAAATTGCATTCATCTATTCCAGCAGTATCATGGTTATATATATAAATCCATAGAATAATTTTTCTATCTGTTGTATTCATCTATATTCCAAAACATGACATAAACCACGGCCACCAAATACATGCATGATTCTGTAATTGACATGGAATTCATCCACGGTAATCCCTTGGCGAGAATGCATGGGTAGATTGTATTGATACAGTATGATACTTTAATGGGGTTTTTTTATAAGCAAATCTACAAGTCAGGTTTTTCAATTATTGTCTATCTGTCGATTAATTAAAGCAGAGAATCTGTGATATTGTTGAGCTAGAAAAATTCTTGGTCAGTTATACAGTACAGAAATATGAAGGCTTTTTATTGAAGAAAGAATAGCAATATTTTTTTATGTCTGGAGTATCCCTATACGGAGTATAAAGTGATAATTTTGTTATTCTCTGATGCTATAGTCTGCACTTTTCAAATGCAATTCTTTGAATTAGAATTAGAATGATCTGTTGTGGTCATGATGGATCATTTGGTAGTGAACTTATAACTAAGGTAGATATACAAAAAATACCTATACAATCAGTGCTTACCACTGGCAGGGATCGCACTGGAATTTGCCAATGCCAATTGGAATTTTTTCTCTGTCTGGTGACAGATTTCTTGTTTCCTCCACCAATCGAACTAACTGACACAATATAGCTAAAATATTGATGAAATTAACAACCATACTCCTACCCCTATACATGTAAGTTATACTGTATGTTCTTATATGTCAAGTCTATGTATTTTAATTACAGTATACAACAGAATTATTGGTGTTTTGAGTTGAATATTGACAAACATTACTTAGATGTTAACTATGCATGGGATTCTTGACAAAAAAAACCAACATACATACATGTATTTTGTATTTCAAGATTTTTATTCAGATTGAGTATGGTAGTTGGATTTATAACTACTATGCAATCAGTGCCTATCACCACTAACGTTGTGAGTTCGAACCCCATTCATGGCGAGGTGTACTTGATACAACATTATGTGATAAAGTTTGTCAGTGACTCGCGACAGGTCAGTGGTTTTCTCCTGGTACTCGGGTTTCCTCCACCAATAAAACTGACCGCTACGTTATAGCTGAAATATTATTGAAAGTGGTGTTAAACACCATAAAACAAAACAAAAAACCTATAATGGTTAGAGCAAATCCAAAAGATGAAAGAGGTTCAAGTAATTTGTAGAACAAACAAAAAAACATCTTGTTGACCTTGACTGGCTTAACATTAATACTAAAGGAAAGAGTTAGGATTCCACATGACAAATGTGTCTGATAATTGCTTGAACCAATAAATGTAATCTCTGAAGGGAAAATGCAATATGTCGGCCCCCATTAAGAGGTTGAGAAGTTATCATATGTTTGTATAGCACATTTTAGATACACAAGAATATAGTAGATCACTATAATGGCTTTGGTTTATCTTTGTTATTACTCTTTAGCTCTGATTTCTACTATGGAAAAGACTCTTAGATTTTTCAAATGAGATTTTGACATTTGGGACTTCCGGAAAGGTGCCATTAATTAATAGGTTAGGTTTATGGTGTTTAGTGTCACTTTCAACAATATTTAAGTTATATTGTGGGGGTCAGTTTTATTGGTGGAGGAAAGGGGGGAGTACCTGGAGAAAACCATCGACCAGTCACCTGTTGCAAGTCACTGACAAACTTTATCACATAATGCTGTATCGAGTACACCTTGCCATTAATAGTTCAGGCTATGTTACCAATGAAATTATCTACAGAGAGATTCTATTTGTTGAATCATCTAAGTTTTGTTTCTTGACGGTTGCTTAATTCTATCATTTGTTTTGTTTGGTTTTTTTTTTTTATAATTCCTTGACTCTTGGTATTCCATACAAGTCTTATAGTTTAACACAATCAAATATGGCAAACTCTTAAGAGTTTTTAATTTGATTCTAATCCGAAAACGTCAATTCACAGCAACAAAAGGTTGGTTCTGTTGATGTTTATTGTGCAAGATGAACTTCTCTGAATATTGTATATAAGAGAAGTGTACAATAATCTGTGAGAGTGCATTCTTTTTGAGTTGAAAAATGTTTTAGTGGGTGATGAAAAAAATTGTATACATTTTTGTTCTACCTACCTGTATGTACATGTACCCACTATAAAATTTTGAGTCGCTAACGTCAAAGCAATAATTATTTTAAATTGGCCTAAAACATTTAGAAATACTTTGTACATGAAGATGGTTTATTGATCCCATTCTTGTTTTAAAATAACTTTAATTGAGTTTTAATTATGGCAACTATATAGAAATGCCAACAGGAATGGAAGATACAATTATATGGCGTTGTCTTAAACATAAACTGTATTGTATCACAAAGATTTTAAGTCTCTAGCTATGCACTAAACCTCATTCATCTATTGAATATTTTTTTAAAGAATTCTATTTCAGTAATCTTTCAGTTTTCATTTCCGGTTCTTTGATTGTCTTGCATGTTGTGTCAGACGTTTAGTTCCATCCATTTGTTAAATAAGATAAATAAAAATGTTTTCATATTTGGGTTAAAAAATGATAATTTATGAGAAGTAAAAAGATACAAAAAAATTTGAAATTCTCAAAGTTGCAACAACAATTTTTTGTTGATTTTTACAACGGTAAGGTTCATCATCACCATCATCAATCTTTTACCAAGTGTCAGTCAGAAGTACAACACTTGCTGATACCTATAATTCTACTTGATATTTAATTCACTGCATGATGTTCAGCATTCAAATATTTAGAAGAAAATTCTTTTTTAAGCAATCAGATGATACAAGATCATGTGGGAACTTTTTTATCTGGTGATCGAGTAATACATGATATTGTTAAACTCTTAGTTATTTTCATTATTAATTAACAAAAAATATGGATTTTAATTTTATTCAATTAAAATCTAACATTATATCTTCCTCTTGGTTAGAAAATGTTGTGTCTTTTCTCCTCATTATGCTTGTACCGATATATGTTTCCGACTAGTGAAAATAAAATAATTGACCATTCTCATGAAAATAAAATAATTGACCATTCTCATGGTAGATTTTCTTGTTCTTTAGTACATATACACTCTCCTGAAGGAACAAAATAATGATTTCTGTTGTTCTTCTGGGGGAACATGTACACATTTTTTCGTCTTGTCCATCTGTCACAAATATCTGCTCCTACATTTAAAATATGCTGGGCTGGGCTATGGTGTTTAACGGCACTTTCAACAATATTTCAGTTAATTTATATTGTGGCGGTCAGTTTTATTGGTGTTACGAGAAAACCACAGACATGTCGCAAGTCACTTACAAACTTTATCACATAATGTTATATCGAGTACACCTCGCCTGAAAGGAATTAGAACTCGCAACGTTAGTGGTTATAGGTATGGATTGCATAGGTAGTTATAAATCCAACTACCGTATGATCACCACCATGACGGTTCCCATTTTAAATGGGAATTCTTTAAAACTTTGCATGCTTGTTTATTACAATAAGAAGGTTAGCCTACATTTACATGATTACGACTGTTTGATTGGTCCATGTTTGAAAGAGTTATTGCACTTTTTGTCCTAGAAAGTTCATCAAAAAGCTTCCAAGTGCAATGCTTCTTTACATTTTAAATTGAAATTACTCAAAACTTTGCATGCTTGCTTATTACCATATGAAGATTTGCATATAATTACAGCAATTTGAAGGGGCAGTCGTGGTCGTGATCATATGGTAGTTAAATTTACAACTACCTGTGCAATCAGTGCCAATCGCCACTAACTTTGTGAGGTGTACTGATACAACATTATGTGATAATTAAAGTTTGTCAGTGACTTGCGGTAGATCTGTGGTTTTCTCGGGGTACTCCTGTTTCCTCCACCAATAAAACTGACTGCCACAATATAACTGAAATATTGTTGAAAGTGGCATTAAACACCATAACCTTAAACCCCTTTATTTTGGTCTTTTCTGGAAAGCTTACAATACTAATTTAATAAAAAAAAGAATTAGATGATCATGAAAATGTAAGTTTTAGTTTAAACATTTTCAATTAAAGGATATTGTCTTGTACTTTAAGAATTTGTAAATAGTTTTGCTTTTAATGTAAATATATACAATGCAATAAACTTGAGCTGCACTTACAAATGCAGGTTTGGCACTTTAATCTATATGTTTTTTAACATGCACTTGTACCTGTTCAATTATTGCACGATATTTTTTCCCTTTCAGATGGGAGTGGGTGGAGATCATCGAGCCTCGTACCAAGGAACATATGTATGCCAACCTCACCACTGGAGAATGTGTATGGGACCCCCCTCCTGGAGTCAAAATGTAAGTACATGTACAAAAAATGTAAGGGTAGTGTATCTATCATAATTCATAGTTTATGTCGAAATGATATAATAATTAATTTGTATTGGCATCATCTTAGATTTGTGACAGCAGACCTCAGTGCCCCCTGAAGCAAATCATTTGAAATTTATACACAAGGTGAGGGATTATGAAAGGAAGACAAAGTTTGATTTCAGACTTTACCACATTCTTCCTCTCTGGGAGTTGTACTCGTTGCTTTGCCAAACAATACCTGTTTACTGTAACTAGAAGTGGGGCATCCATATCCTATGGACATATTTTTTACATTATTGTATTTCCTTGAGTGTTGGTATTGCATTTCCGTACTGTTCCAGCGTAACAGACTTGACTTCATATATCGGTTCTACCTACTTTTTTTCGTAACGTTTCATCTATAACTAAACAGACATATGTAATGATGAAATCTTGTACTGCTTTGATTTATCATGATATAAACGTCTGCCAGATGACAAAATACATGTATTATATACAGGTAGTTCTCAGAACTCTGTTTGATAAATGATGGTTAAATGTTTCTGCTATGTCTTTTTAGTATGAAATGGAACATTTAATAGGAACGAATTATGTAATTGACGGCGCACATGCATCTGCAGTAATATTCTTTAATTGCATTGAAAATCATTAGGGATGCAGATAAAATTGACTTAGGATGTTGAGTTGTTCTAAGTATTGCAACAATTCTGTTTTTGAGCTTTAAGAAGTATTTTACGACGATTTGGCATTTTGTCAGATCCAAATCAATAGAATGCTTTATTAATGTTTCTTTCTATAAATATAGTATTGAAATCTTAGTCTGGAATTCTTACTCAATGTATTGTTAATAGACAAAATATGTAGAATATGTATTTAGTATTAAGATACAATTGTTCTAATCTGCCAGTAGTTTGGTTTATCTGTTTTGCACTCATGGGGTACGTTACAGACAACTGTTTTACAACATGGAAACATGTCAACGATTCAGTAGAAAGCATGGTTTTTGTCAGTAAAAATCTTAGACATACTGTACAAAAAATGTAGCAGAACCCAATTCCATAAAAATATGGAAAGGAACTGACAGAGAGGAGGGATAGGAATTCGAAGGTCCTTAAAGGTCTGATCCAGATACTCCAAACTTAAAAACTTAAAATCCTGAAATCCCCAACCTAGGTAGAAATGCAATCCTTTATACCAAAATCTGAAATAGGAACTCCTAGATCTCAAAAGGGTAAATCCTGTATTCTTGAGTCTGAATGGACCCAATCCAAGAGTCTCAGAAAAGATCCTTCCTCCTCCCATGAGAATTCCATGGCATATTGCAATTGTAATTCTGCATCAAAGTTGCTTGCACAACACTTATTGTCTATATGGATAAGTAAAAAAAATAAAAAATATGATTTTATAGATTAAGGAATTTTAGGTTTGTTTAAGGGATTATGTTAACAAGTAAGCTTAATGTAGCTCAACATTTACTCAACACAATTCCACAAAACTGATACACAACATAACATGTTGGTCACATGAATTCATTTTTATTCTTTTAGTTATAATTTTCATGCATGGTTTTCGATGGTTTAATCAAACCACAAAGAAAGGCATAAATAACAAGGGAATTCATTTGCAAACTTGTATCTAAACCATGAATTCAGTTGTTAATGAACATCTCACTTTCTGCCAATCTACGAAAAATTTATTGTGCTGAAAATAAATCAAACCACAGTAAATGTCTTATGTAAAACCTGTGCTGAGTTGAGTTTCTGGCTTGTAATATATTATACACATTGTTGAGATTTCTTTCCTAAGATTATTTCTGTCATAATTCAGAGAGGAATTCGCTTGGGCAGTAAAATCAGCATATCTATCAGTTGTGTGTAGTTCAAAACATTTTAGCTAAATCCTAAAATACTATTTATCTTAAATGAATAAAATGAAAACCAAAAATACTGCACCATCAGAACAGTTCAAAAATAAAACCGGAAGATTGTAGACAAAGAGATAAAATCGATCCCCCTAACACACATACATCATGAACACTCACTCTCTAATGATGCCCCTAACACACATACATCATGAACACTCACTTTCTAAGTACTGGCACTTCAATATAAGGTTATGGGTGGCTCAATGAGTTAGGTAGCTGGATTACCTAACAACTCATACAAGCCTATCAACAATACAGCGTGGATTCACGCCCAACCTTGTAAATTACAAAAAAGGGTGCATTCGACTCACAGTCGCAAGTGGTAAAGTTTACCAGTTGCTTGCCCATGGTCGGTGGTTCTCACCAGGTACTCTGGCATCCTCCACCACTAAAACTGGTCGCCATGATATAGCTGAAATATTGCTGAAAGTGGCATTAAACACAATAAATCAAATCAAATCAATATAAGGTTAAACTCTTTTATGGTTGCAAACCTCCACTCCTAGTGAAATAATCATGATGGTGTCATGCAAGTGTTTTCCACTTGTGAGTGAAATTATGACTCAAATATAACTGGGCTAGCAGCTTTGTTGTAAAATATAACTGGGCTAGCAGCTTTGTTGTAAAATATAACTGGGTTAGCAGCTTTGTTGTATAAAGCAATGTGAAAACATCACATGCCCAGGGTTTCAGATTAGGGCAATATTTAGGTCATTGACCTAAAGATTTTAGAAATGGTCTGAATTTTTAAAACTTATAGGACATTTTTTGGGTTACATTATTAAGTCATGACTGATAGGAAATGCTGGTTTTAGGACAATTGTCCTGAACATGTCTGAGCATTTATAACAGAAACCCTGCAATGCCAGAATTAAAAGAGGAATAATTGTACCATACCCATAGTTTTTGCCAAAAATAATTTCACTTTCGGTAAAATGCTGACTTTGTGTCAACCAAACAGTAATGTGTATTAAAGAATAATATCTGTTGTAAAAGTCTGGAATGTGTCTGAATTTCTATATTAATATACTATTCAGTACAATAAATTAATGTTAAATTGAGTGATTTTTCTGGCTAGGTAATACCATATTGTGAGTATGTTAGATATATTACTTCTTTAGACTACAGTCTACAGATTGATTTCATAGATTACCATTACAGGAAGTATTGACATGTAATACAGGAAAATTGATAGGTTAGAATTACAGATAACAAGTTATTTTTGTAGATCATCTGTTTTTAGCTACAGTATGTCAGAAAAGTAGTAAATTTACATCAGTATTTCTTTTCTATTGACAAATTACAGTTAAAGTGAATGAGTGAATGATTAATGTTTAACTCAAGCCCAGCAATTTTTCAGCTATATCATGGCGAGAACAAGTTAATTCTCAATGAGCTAATGATGAGGTCCGCTTTTTACTAGATCAACACGCTTAGTTGGATTGTTATAGTGCTAGCTCACTGAAACAACAGTCCGCAGATAGACATGTCTTCCCACTCTGACACATTTAATTATTCTGATTCCGAGCCAACCAGTCATTGCTTTTTCTCCTTAATGCTGCGTGCGTAGCAGAGAAGCAACAAATAACAATTTTATAGTCGTTGGTTTGACCCCATCAGGGCTCAAACCCACGATCTACCACACTCCAGGTGAGCATGCTAACAATTAAACCACTCAAAGCGTTTCAAATTACAGTTAAATGTGAAAGGAATAATAAGTGATATATACAGATTAATACATGGGCATTTCCATATTGGCCTGGTTATCATCCAGAGATCCCCATATTGGCCCTCGACTCCATCTCGGGCCAATGTGGGTCGAAGGATGATAACCAGGCCAATATGGAAATGCCCATGTATTAAATTATTTATTACATACTTCCGACATCTAGAAAAGAGACACCCATATTGGCCTGAGACGAAGTCGATGGCCCGGGCCAATATGGGCCTTGATATGGAAATGTTCTTGTAGTAATCCAATAACCGGTTATTTTCCCGGGGTGTGAAAATATGGACAGTTTACTTCCGGTCATATTGATCATACAAAAATGCCTTTATTTGAACTAAGTATGTAATAATATATTATAATACATGTCACTATTACAGATACTTCATCATATTTAATTACTTCCTGTGATAACATGTGTGTTACAAAGTTCAACATCATAAGAACAATGCTGCTTCTCATCCAGTTAAATGTGAGGATTGGCAATTTACTCATGGAAAATACTTCAGAGATCAAATTTAGCTGTAGCCCAAGACCACTAAATTTGGGCCTGGGTTCCTGAAAATGTTCAGATAGAAATTTTAAATATTTGATTGTGCCAAGTCAGTTGCTGGGCACCATGAATTTTTGCTGAGCTATTAAAAATGTATGTTTGGGAGTCCAACTGGCAACTAGCAAAAATGTTGTTTTGTTCCTGCACTTGCAATTACATTACCACATTTTTTTCACAAAGAGGGGAGGTTTGAACCCATGAAAGAAGTTCAACCCTGTAACTTTTTATTGAAGTGCCAAGTGAAGTGGTCATGTATAAATGTGTGTTAGATGTATTGATTCCTGTTTCTATGATTTTCCAATTAGATTTTTGAAAGTGTTCAGTTGCTGTTGTTTTTTTCCCTTTATTCATGCATTTCTTTTAAAACTTAATTTTTGTTCACAACAACATTGGTAAAGTTGTAGGTGTGTGATTAGAGTTCCTGAGAATTTGATCAATTTATAATCATTTGAAATTAATGCTGTACTATAATTTACAGTCCAATCTTGTTAGCTCGAAATTGTTAAGTCATTTTATTATGGACTCCTTGAAGTAAAGATATGGTTCGTTCATTGTATTTGATAGCTAAATTTGCCCTGCTACATCTAATTTATTTTTTCTAATTTGATATGACGAGGTTCTACTGTAGTTGTGCTAAATTTTACAGTGGATTTATAAGCCTTGTAAAAGATATGGCAAAAACAAAGTAACACTAATTTAGATGACATACATGAAAACCTTTGTGTAATTCTGAAATGTATAAAAAAAAAAATTGTAGAAGAATCGTAAACATCTGTTGTGCAAAAATAAGTACATACTTTTTTTTTTTTTAAATCAGGTCCCCAAGAGGGGCATATACATTTAACAGTCATGATTGTTTAACATATATAAAACAGCATATGACAGCAAAATCAGTACATATCAAGGACTAAACAATAAAATGATTTGTTGAACAATAAAATGAATTGTCAATTGATACTGACAAATAAGGTATGTGCAACTGTGTTGCTACTCTGGGTAATGGAAGCAATGTTTAATAGAATATTGTTTTGCTGCAATGGGCACCCAGGGACAGTGCTAATGTTTGTTGAAATTGTAACAAAACCTCCTCGTGTCCAATGCAGGAAAACAATATTATGTGTTATCATTAATTATTCTGCTTAAAGGTATAAAATTAAAAAAAAAAAGAGAATCATATTCAAACACATTAATAGTAACTGTAGAGGTCTCATTTCAGCTAAGGACACCAAGTGACGATGCTCAAGGTACTGTTATATGCAGACCTCCTCGTGTCCAGAGCAAAAAAGAGAGCCATGCTATTTCATGTTCTTTAGAATAAATGTTGCTATAGTAGTGAGGACTGATTTTTTCTGTGTATTCATTAACCAAACAAGTTTGTCCTTTTCGGTAATTTTCAAGTTTATTACAGTGAAATAAAAAATGATATTCGTCTTCCACTTCCCCAGAGGAGCAAAGCTCACATTTTCTATCTTGTAGGAGAGTACCCTGGTATCTACCAGTCTCAATTTTCAATTGATGACAGGAAATACGTAGCTGTGTAAGGCATCTCCTCTGATTGTCAGTACAAATTGTACAAATTGTCAGTGTTAGTTAACATTAATAAGATTCTCTATAATCAGAATTCTCTCATAAACACACATCTTCTTTTTTTTTTAGAAATTGGGTGATTGACCTGACTGTTTTTATGATTTTTTTTTTTACCAAATTCTTCAATCAATTTGAAATTACTCTTTCGAAATGGGGTATAAATGTCAGGAGCCATCTTTGTATGTCATCCAGCATGGTATGAAATATTGTAAAATAAATTGAAGTTGAAAATAGCTCGGCCTTCCATTATTTTTTCATCAATTGAGAAATTTTGGTGTACAGACAGGTTCATCGTACTGTTCTTGTTTGGTTTTGGTTTACGTGTGTTTAGCAAGTTACTTTCAACAATATTTCAGTTATGTATTGTATCATGGTCAAAAGTTTTATTAGTGGAAGAAAATTTTTTTCTGGGGAAGAAAAAAAATCCAGACATTCAGTCATAAGATTGTATTGAGTATACTTCACCATGGACTGGAGTCAGCCTCACACCATAAGTCACTAATGTTAAACTCAGTCACATTAGATTGTATTGAGTACACTTCACCATGGACTGGAGTCAGCCTCACACCATAAGTCACTAATGTTAAACTCAGTCACATTAGATTGTATTGAGTACACCACCATGGACTGGAGTCAGCCTCACACCATAAGTCACTAATGTTAAACTCAGTCACATTAGATTGTATTGAGTACACTTCACCATGGACTGGAGTCAGCCTCACACCATAAGTCACTAATGTTAAACTCAGTCACATTAGATTGTATTGAGTACACTTCACCATGGACTGGAGTCAGCCTCACACCATACGTCACTAATGTTAAACTCTGTCACATTAGATTGTATTGAGTACACTTCACCATGGACTGGAGTCAGCCTCACACCATAAGTCACTAATGTTAAACTGTCACATTAGATTGTATTGAGTACACTTCACCATGGACTGGAGTCAACCTCACACCATAAGTCACTAATGTTAAACTGTCACATTAGATTGTATTGAGTACACTTCACCATGGACTGGAGTCAGCCTCACACCATACGTCACTAATGTTAAACTCAGTCACATTAGATTGTATTGAGTACACTTCACCATGGACTGGAGTCAGCCTCACACCATACGTCACTAATGTTAAACTCAGTCACATTAGATTGTATTGAGTACACTTCACCATGGACTGGAATCAGCCTCACACCATAAGTCACTAATGTTAAACTCAATCACATTAGATTGTATTGAGTACACTTCACCATTAGCTGGAGTCAGCCTCACACCATAAGTCACTAATGTTAAACTCAGTCACATTAGATTGTATTGAGTACACTTCACCATGGACTGGAGTCAGCCTCACACCATAAGTCACTAATGTTAAACTCAGTCACATTAGATTGTATTGAGTACACTTCACCATGGACTGGAGTCAGCCTCACACCATACGTCACTAATGTTAAACTCAGTCACATTAGATTGTATTGAGTACACTTCACCATGGACTGGAGTCAGCCTCACACCATAAGTCACTAATGTTAAACTCAGTCACATTAGATTGTATTGAGTACACTTCACCATGGACTGGAGTCAGCCTCACACCATAAGTCACTAATGTTAAACTCAGTCACATTAGATTGTATTGAGTACACTTCACCATGGACTGGAGTCAGCCTCACACCATACGTCACTAATGTTAAACTCAGTCACATTAGATTGTATTGAGTACACTTCACCATTAGCTGGAGTCTACTTTATGCCATAAGTCACTGACAAAGTTCTCCTCCCTCAGACATAGATGACCATAGCCAATTTTGACTATCCTGTTTAGGCCCATTGGTAAAACTTGCTCGCAAAACTTTTAGATTATTTGGCTTTCCAATATTTTGAATATGATGACCTAGACCATTTATTCCATATGGAATAAATATTATAATATTTTTTCCTTTGGAACAAAAATTCTGTAACAGTTATTCCATTTGGAACTTGTATTATGTGGAAACTTCTATTCCATGACAGTTCAACCCTCTTGTTTTGTTTTGGTTTTTTTTGGGGGGGGGGGGGGGGGGGGTCTTGTCACATATATATATGGTGGATAAGAATTCCAGAAACATGTTGTGCACACTATTTTCGATATCTACGTTTTTATCACATAAGATTGTATTGAGTGCACTTTGCAATCAGATGGAGTCAGCCTCGCACCATAAGTCCAGGACAAGAGTCTGCCTACTTTACATTTAACTTAGTGGTGATAGGGTTAGGGTTATGGTGTTTAATGGCTCTATCAGCAAAATTTCAGTTATACCGTGGCAGTCAGTTTTATTGGTGGAGCAAACCAGAGTACCCTGAGAAAACCACAGACCTGCTGTAAGTCATGGCAAACTTGATCACATAATGTTGTATCGAATACACCTCACCATGAGCGAGAGTGGTGATAGGAAGTCATTGCATAGGTATAAAGCCAACAACCACTGAGGACCCTCACACTTTTATATATAGATTTTAATTAGGTTTTTTCAAGGTATGATGATGTTACACCTACTGACTGAGAACTGATGCAATGTACAGTATAGTAAACAACATTTGATCTATGTTCACGAGAGGTATATCTATGTCCTTGAAATTTGACAGTGGGTTGCAACAATATTTGAGGTTAACGACTTGTTTTATTTTGTTTATGAATTTTCTCAATAAAGTATCCCATGTCCATTTTGCAGTAATAGATTTTTGATATTTGATTAGTGCTAATGCAATTTGTCAAGATGGCTTGATTTCTTTAGTTTAATGAAGGAGTACATTTCATTTCCAGGATTGATGAATCTTTTATCCATTTGTAACTCAGCTTTCTTGTTTCTTGTTTTTAAGTTTTTTCTCGGTTAGCCGCTTTTACATTGGATATCAAGTTTTTAAGTAATACGGGCAATGTACAGATCTATGAGAAAAATAATAAGTAACATGCATTAGACATGCTGATGCATGAAAACAGTTACTTAGCAATATGGCAAAATGTTGTCTTACTTCAAAGGGTACTTTGATGAAGGCTGTCATTATTAGGATGAACCAATACTATATCACTGTGATCTATATATTTCAGTGTTAACTGACTGATGTCAGAGTTAATTTCAGGTTATACGTATACTTTTGTCCTGATCAGACCTTCAAACTTAATACTTGGTAATGATATTTTGAAGAGTAATTTAGATGGTTATGATGGTGGGATACTTGTTGTCGGTTAAATTTTTCTGTTTTCATTGTTTTGTTTAATCTTTTAATATAAATGTACATAGTAAAAAATGAAAAACAAAAACTACCACACTGTCGGAACAGTTCCAAAACCTAGAAAAACAAAAACTACCACACTGTCGGAACAGTTCCAAAATCTAGAAAAACAAAAACTACCACACGGTCTGAACAGTTCCAAAACCTAGAAAAAACAAAAACTACCACACTGTCAGAACAGTTCCAAAACCTAGAAAAACAAAAACTACCATACTGTCGGAACAGTTCCAAAACCTACCACACGGTCTGAACAGTTCCAAAACCTAGAAAAACAAAAACTACCACACTGTCGGAACAGTTCCAAAACCTAGAAAAACAAAAACTACCACACTGTCGGAACAGTTCCAAAACCTAGAAAAACAAAAACTACCACACTGTCGCAACAGTTCCAAAACCTAGAAAAACAAAAACTACCACACGGTCTGAACAGTTCCAAAACCTAGAAAAACAAAAACTACCACACAGTCTGAACAGTTCCAAAATCTAGAAAAACATAAACTACCACACAGTCTGAACAGTTCCAAAACCTAGAAAAACAAAAACTACCACACTGTCGGAACAGTTCCAAAACCTAGAAAAATAAAAACTACCACACTGTCGGAACAGTTCCAAAACCTAGAAAGACAAAAACTACTACACTGTCGGAACAGTTCCAAAACCTAGAAAAACAAAAACTACCACACGGTCTGAACAGTTCCAAAACCTAGAAAAACAAAAACTACCACACTGTCTGAACAGTTCCAAAATCTAGAAAAACAAAAACTACCACACAGTCTGAACAGTTCCAAAACCTAGAAAAACAAAAACTACCACACGGTCTGAACAGTTCGAAAATCTAGAAAAATAAAAACTACCACACTGTCGGAACAGTTCCAAAACCTAGAAAAACAAAAACTACCACACTGTCGGAACAGTTCCAAAACCTAGAAAAACAAAAACTACCACACTGTCGGAACAGTTCCAAAACCTAGAAAAACAAAAACTACCACACTGTCGGAACAGTTCGAAAATCTAGAAAAATAAAAACTACCACACTGTCGGAACAGTTCCAAAACCTAGAAAAACAAAAACTACCACACTGTTGGAACAGTTCCAAAACCTAGAAAAATAAAAACTACCACATGGTCTGAACAGTTCCAAAACCTAGAAAAACAAAAACTACCACACTGTTGGAACAGTTCCAAACCCTAGAAAAACAAAAACTACCACACTGTCGGAACAATCCCAAAATCTAGAAAAACAAAAAACTACCACACTGTCGGAACAGTTCCAAAACCTAGAAAAACAAAAACTACCACACTGTTGGAACAGTTCCAAAACCTAGAAAAACAAAAACTACCACACTGTCGGGAACAGTTCCAAAACCTAGAAAAACAAAAACTACCACGCTGTCGGAACAGTTCCAAAACCTAGAAAAACAAAAACTACTACACTGTCGGAACAGTTCCAAAACCTAGAAAAATAAAAACTACCAGACTGTCGGAACAGTTCCAAAATCTAGAAAAACAAAAACTACCACACTGTCGGAACAATTCCAAAACCCAATAAAAAATGTACAAAGGGGCAAACAGGATTCAAAATACCAAAATATTACTGTGCTCCACATTTTCCGCTTTGACTTTAAAAGTATATTATATTTATAGTAAAAAGCACATCCAAGTAAGCTAATCTTTTAGCATAGCTTCATTCTGTCAATGATTATGTTTCCTGTTATTTATTGTCTTGGGGGAAAGTCCTAATGCTATTCACATTAATTGTCTTAAAGGGATTACACTGTCAATGAGCAAATTACATTACCATTCCAATGGAGGATTTACATTTCCAATACGTTGAATGAATTATGTTCTGTTTGCCGTAATCACAATCCAGACCTTTCCTCATTCATGACTTATCACCCTTCTGGAGCACCTCCGTTTTTAGCGGGTTTCGTGTTGCTCAATCTTTAGTTTTCTCTGGAGGGCTCCCATGCATTGGCATTGCATTGGAGCCATTAGGAGGGATAATATTGCCATAATATTTGCTTTTAAAGCATTAGGGATTTAAATTACTAATTTATTTCATTATGTTACATTACCAATGTCTGGAAGGGATTACCTAGTACCTACATAGCTAATGCCTGCTATTTATTGCAATGGTTTTGAATACCGTAATCGATAGAGAAAGCCGAAGGGACAATCAACAATAGACAATCCAGAGAAACTGTCGACATTGGGTACACAGGACAAAGACAAACCAAATAAAAACACAACACAGAAAACTAAAAAAGATGAGCCCCTCCCACAAGTGATTTTGTGCCACTGTTTTGGAGCAATTACAGATTCTTGATAGAATTACATTATTGGCTTGAGAGGTTATATTATACATTGCCATATATCCAGTGCTTCAAGGATTATAATATCAATGTCATGTGCCTTGACGTGATTTACATTTTTCATACCTTGGTGTACTTGTATCATCACAGGATTAAATTGGCTATATTTGATGGCTGGTTAAATTACTGATGCTTTATGTGTGTTACATTGTTAATGTCTTGAAGGGATTACATCATTAATTTGCCATTATATTGAAGGGGTGTTACATTTTTGTCAGTGCTGTTGAAAGAGTTAAAAGCTTTAAAATTAATAATGCCTTGAGCATGTTAATTTGCTAAAACATGGCCTATATGTTCAGAATATGTAACATTAACAATGCCTTTGAGTTGGTACATATGATAATGCCTGCATTGTATTACATTGACAAATCTTGAAGAAATTACATTTGGCAAAACTACAAAGAAACCAAATTATGTTGATACTTGAAGACTAAATTACATTTCTAGTGTCTTTGAAGTTGTATATTTTCTTTGACTTTATTAAAAAATCTGCAACTTTTTGGTTTAATCTTTCAAACAATTATCTTTAATTTTTTATTTGATTATTTCTCATTTGCAATTTTCATCCATGGCCACTTAGTAGCTTTTGGAGGGAAAGATAAAAGTAAAAAAGTGTTTTTTTATGTGTAGATAATCTTCATCTAAAATAGCACATCCTATTTACTTTGGTTAAGATTTCTGCTGATTGTTTTGTACTATATGAACCCCTCCTAAAAACAGATATTCTAATACCACTTTGTTAATTAAGTGTATCAACACATACAAACACATGATAAGGCTGTGAAAGACATCTGGTGTTTTACCCTCTATATAGTGTTAAGTAGTGGCTAGACATTTTTGTAATTTCTAGAATTAATAATGTTTATTAATGTCCAGCCTTATTTTAATGATTATTTGCCAAAGACTAGTAAGGAGTGTGACATTCAAATTAAAATATGTCTCAGATATGGTATGTACAATATTATTTAATGGCAATATAGTTAGAATGTTTGTATTGTTGTATTTTGTTTTCTTCTTTTTTGTTTGGCGATACACTACCGGTAACATCTAGCGACATCCTCATATGAGGACATGTCAGGGTTCATACTTTCGACCGGAGAGCCTACTAAATCTTTTGGTATCAAAACAGAGTATACACCAATAATTGTTTTGTCCGATTGGTTAATATATTTATTTGTCTTGCTTATGAATGGAGGGTCAAAGATGAATGAAAGGTTAAATGACATGACCTCTAACAGGCTGATGTTAATGTATCACCAAAGAATAAAAAAAATTAAAAAGATACAACAGACATCTAATTTTATACAAGAGTGATACAATGATGATTTATTTTATACAAGAGTGATACAATGATGATTTATTTTAATCTTATCTTCAGTGACTTGCGACAGGTTGGTGGTTTTCTTTGGGTACTCCGGTTCCCTCCACCAATAAGACTGACCACCACGATATAGCTGAAATTTTGTTGAAAGTGGTGTTAAACACCATAACCCTAACCCTAGTCTTATTTTCTCATTGCAAATTACATGTAAGTGCAAATGATTGAGTTGACTTACAGTATCATAAATTATAGTAAGAAGGAGAAAAGGGAATCTGTTTTTAAGGAAACCTTTACTATCTGGATTGGGTTGTACTCTAGTTGTTAACAGTTTAATGTGGTGCTAAATGACAAAATTATATAATTTGATTGGTTAATGTCAATTTTATGATCCAATAATTTTTAGTATAAGGATTCCTGCTAATGATGAAATGGGATCAATTTGATTGGTTAATGTCAATTTTATGATCCAATAAGATAAGCATTAGTCCTGCTAATGATGAAATGGAGTAGTTTGATTGATTATATGTCTACTTCATGATCATGTAAGCAACCAAGTCCTGCTAATGATGAAATGGTGTAATTTCATTGGTTAATGCCAACTTTATGATCCAATAAAATTTTAATACAAATGAGTCATGCTAATGTGAGTTGGAACTATGATCTGTTTAAATATTTCAGTTACATCCTGGAGGTCAGTTTTATTGTAGGAGCTGATCAGAGTACATTTAGAAAACTCCCGACCTGCCACAACAACAAGTCCTGAAAGATTTAATATCACATAATTATAAGGTTGTATCAAGTATACCTTGCCACTGTCGGAAATCAAACTCGTAAATTCAAGAGTGAAATGTACTGATTGTAATACATGTAGATGATAGCCATCACTTTGTCCCCTCCTAATGATGAAATGGTGTAATGGTGTAATTCAAATTTGTTAATGACAACTTAATGATTCAATCAAATTATGATACAACGATTTCCTGCAAACAGTGTCACTTAATGATTGGTTAATAATGAAATTTTGTCATTTGATTGGTTAAGAAAAACTAATGATTCATGAAATATTTAATACAATCCAGTTCTGGTCAGCACAAATCAAGTAGTTTGCAAAATTCCTAGACACATTTTATTCCGAGAGTGAGTGATTGTTGTTTAATGCCAAATTAAATTTTTTTTTACTTTACTATACAATGCATCATGGGAAGAACAAGTTTGATTTGATGAGATGATGTCGTACTTTGTACTAGACCAACATACTTAGTTGGATTTTTATGGTGATATCTCACTGAAACAACAGTCAGTGGGTAGACATGTCACTCCAGTCTGACACATTATCCTGATTGTCTGTGGGTAAGACATGTCACTCCACTCTGACACATTAACCTGATTGTCTGTGGGTAGACATGTCACTCCACTCTGACACATTATCCTGATTGTCTGTGGGTAAGACATGTCACTCCACTCGGACACATTAACCTAATTGTCTGTGGGTAGACATGTCACTCCACTCGGACACATTAACCTGATTGTCTGTGGGTAAGACATGTCACTCCACTCTGACACATTATCCTGATTGTCTGTGGGTAGACATGTCACTCCACTCGGACACATTAACCTGATTGTCTGTGGGTAAGACATGTCACTCCACTCTGACACATTATCCTGATTGTCTGTGGGTAGACATGTCACTCCACTCGGACACATTAACCAAATTGTCTGTGGGTAGACATGTCACTCCACTCGGACACATTAACCTGATTGTCTGTGGGTAAGACATGTCACTCCACTCTGACACATTATCCTGATTGTCTGTGGGTAAGACATGTCACTCCACTCTGACACATTAACCTGATTGTCTGTGGGTAAGACATGTCACTCCACTCTGACACATTATCCTGATTGTCTGTGGGTAAGACATGTCACTCCACTCTGACACATTAACCTGATTGTCTGTGGGTAAGACATGTCACTCCACTCTGACACATTATCCTGATTGTCTGTGGGTAAGACATGTCACTCCACTCTGACACATTATCCTGATTGTCTGTGGGTAAGACATGTCACTCCACTCTGACACATTAACCTGATTGTCTGTGGGTAAGACATGTCACTCCACTCTGACACATTATCCTGATTGTCTGTGGGTAAGACATGTCACTCCACTCTGACACATTAACCTGATTGTCTGTGGGTAAGACATGTCACTCCACTCTGACACATTATCCTGATTGTCTGTGGGTAAGACATGTCACTCCACTCTGACACATTATCCTGATTGTCTGTGGGTAAGACATGTCACTCCACTCTGACACATTAACCTGATTCCGAGCTAACCAGTCTTTGCTTATAGTTATACTCTTTGATTCTGCATGCTTAGCAGAAAAACAACAAATACTAATGTTATAGTCTTTTGTTTGACCCCACCCAGGCTAGAACTCACAATCTATTCTGAGAGATTTTAACTATAGTAATTTGATTTGAGTACTTTCCAGGTTTCCCAGACTTCCGTTATTGTTGTAATGCCATATTGTATAGTGGGTGGAAATAGCATTAAACAGCTGTTCTAGTGTTGCACATGTTATGCATATTTTTGTATACATGTAGCTATAGAATGTTATCTAATGGAAAACAAAAAATGTCTGCGCTCATTATGAGATATTTGAGTTGTTCGTCAGACATTATCCCATCTCCTAAATAGTAGAAGATGTTTACAAGATTGAAATTCATCATATAATGATTTTACTTAATCAAAACTATATTTTTTTAATGTAATTTTTTGGGGTGAAATTTTGTATTCTGACATTTATAAAAACTGGTATTTACAAGACTGAAATTCATCCTATAATGAATTAATGATTTACTTATTCAAGTCTATATTTTTTAAATGTATTTTTTTGTGAAATTTAAACTATTTTGTATTCTGAAATGTATAAAAACTGGTATGATATATAGCAAATAGTTCATGGCACTGAGGGTCATATGGCAGTATATGGACCGGTCCGTCACCAAAAAAATATTATATGGACAGAAGCTTCTGAGGTCCATATAATATTTTTTTGGTGACGGACCGGTCCATATACTGCCATATGACCCGAAGTGACATGAACTATTTACTATATTATACTTTTTATCTAAAATAATAATGCAGGTACCTGGCCGGTCCATATACTAAAATAGCGACCGGTCCATATACGAAAATAGTGACCGGCTGCGCTAACAAAGACAAATAGGGAAAATAAAAACGTAAAGTATAATATATACAAATATATAAATTGGTAAATGACAAACCAAAGCGATAACAATCTTCATAAAAAATTTAAAGTCTGTTTTCTTGTAATCAATAAATCAAATTATAGCTGCTGCACAAAAAAAAAGTCGGGAAAAGCCTGTATAGATGAAAAGTGCTTCTTTATTAAGTCATTAAGAAATTTTTTTCACCAGATTTCAGACTATCGATTTCAGCGTGGCTTAAATAGTATCATCAATATGTTTGACAACAAAATAAGGATAAAAAATCAATTCTAAATTTGCCTGAAGTAAATTTGTATCGATTGAAAATCAAAATAATTTCACATGGAGGTATTTTTCTGCATGAAAGTCCTAAGCTGTCTTTTTTTTTAAGTGCAGTGATAGTTTCATTGATTAGAATGTTGTTAATTTTTTTTGTGAAATTAACTTGCAATTTACACTTGTTTGATGAACTCAATGGACAAAAATGATAGAAGGGAGGTAATTCTATTTATTTTATAAAAGGGGACATAACTCTTCTTCTCCTGGAAAACATGTTCATCATACAATCTATTTTCTGAGAATATATATAATAGGTTTTGATTATTGGATTTATTTGATAGACAAGTTGTCTGTGTGAGCTTGCTCTGTGTAACCTGGGGATGTTTTATTTTAATTACAGACTAGAGTTATTAATATGAGGTTAGGTCTGTAGTGTACTCTTATGCATCTGTGGTAATTAAATTTAAATATAATCAGGACTAGTAGCTGAACTATTGAAAATCATATTTTTTTACAGAGAATGAAGGATATCAATTCAACTTTTTTTTTTAAAATATGAGATGTGATGAAAATGTGAAGTTGTTAGAAACATACATAAAGATAAACTGAAAAAAAAGTTGACTCTAAACTTACATTTTTAGCACTAACTCATTTTTAGTTAATATGCAAATCATTTATGTCATGAAAAAGAATCAACAGCTGCTTCAACAATCCACACCTGTAGGAGGTGGGGAGGGGGTTGGTATGAAAATTAAAGACTAATAAAGTCAAGATTTTGGTTGAACTGTCTGGATTTTGACCCCCAGGCTACAAGATGATCTCCCTCCAAGAATTAAAGTTGATCAATCTGTTACAAAACACACACACACAAAGTCATTAAAATATGAAGTGGATGATGACTGCAGATATTATATGATCAAAGTAATATTAGTCATATAATTAGGGATGTGTATTCTTTTTCTAAGTTCATAATTAGTGTCAAGACTTAACAAGATCTGTGTTTACAAATAAACAGCTGTTTTTTCCATTATTTTGTCTTTTAAGAGATTAATTACAATGGGTTTTAACAGGAAAGATAAAAAATCTCTGATTAGATATTCAGTTTTAAGCTCACCTGATTGACTTAAAGTCGAGGTCTGATGTTTGCTTTTTAATCATTTTAATGATTTGTATTAAGTTTTTAGCTGACCTGACTTAAAAGTCGACATTCGATTTCAGTTTTTTTACATTTTAATCTTCCCTCAGAAAGCATTGAGCCAATGTAAAACAAGCTTGACAGGAATAGTCCCTTGAGTGTTTCCCCTTGTGATTGAACTGAAATATAATATAAAAAAAAAAAAAAAAAGATACCAGCCCTCTCCAGCCAGAATCACTCAAAATTTAATTGTAAGAGGATAATTAGAAGCTCTTTAATATTTATTCCGTGTTTACGTATTCATCAAGTTTACACTTTTGCCAATTTTTACTGATTACGAAAACAAAGCATACCGGTATTTAAAGCATGATATAATTTGAAAATCTTCTTCTCTGAAGCTATAGGCTACTCAACAAATTTGAACTGAACTTGGCAGGAATAATCCTTGTGTATACCCATTCATGAATGGTCTGAACTACACCCAAGATGGCAACCGTTACTAAAAATGGAATTTTTTTGAATTGTCCAAAACCACCGTATTTGAAGCCAGAATCTGCTAAAATTTTAGCTACAAGAGCATGTTAAAGAATTCTTTATCATATACAATTGTTTCCCTCTTATAAGTTCACCCATTCTGCAATGAAAAAAATGCCTTATAGGAGGGGTGGTCTCACTTGAGCAGAGAAATTTAATAGCATTCAACTATCTCAGTGCATCTGAAATCTGAGATTTATATTGCATCGTCTTGCATGCAAAATAAATGTTAAATTTACACACACAAAAGCAAAAACATTGGACATTTTGTTTGAATTTTTCTCATAGGGTGTGTGCTACACGGTCAGTGTTGTACCAGTGCCTTTTGCACTTTGCTCTAATATAAGATGCAGAGCAGGGTACCAGGATACTTTATATACATCTAATAGACATATAAAACAAAGGTCGTCATGTTCATGATGTATGGTAGTTGGATTTGCAACCATGAATGCAATCAGTATAATTATCACCTCTTAAGTTGTGAGTTTGAATCCCACTCATGGCAAGATGTTCTCAATACAACATTATGTGATAAAGTTTTTCAGTGACTTGCGACATTTCGGTGGTTTCCTCCACCAATAAAACTGACCGCCACGATATTACTGAAATATTGTTGAAAATGGTGTTAAACACCTTAATTCCAAATACATTTGTGTAACTAAAGTGTTCATATTTTAGTAAGATCGATTTGTTGTAAACATTGCCTTATTTACAAAATGTTCCGAAGCTGATTGCAGCTTTATATAGAAGTAATCTTTTAAACAACCAATATTGTAGCCACAGAGCTACAAGCATCCAAAATCTTATATCCTAACTACCATAGGTTGGTCTAATAGAACCAATGCTGCAGACAAGTTGTAACAGTAATAGACTTGAGGGGGGGGGGGGGTGGGGGGCTATGTTTTATTTACAGATGATTAGTTTTTTTTACTGCGGCATCAGAATATTTAAATTTTTGCATCTATCAGGTCAATTGATAACTTATCAAATTTGGAGACAGAAATTTAGTTTCAATAGAATAACATACCCAGGGCTCACCACACATAGTAAAAACAGGGCGACTTGACTTCTCTCTCTCTTGACTTAAGGGTGAAGTGAGGGAAAATATGGGAGACTTTCGAAAATTTAATCCAAATTATAACATTTCTTTCCCCGCTACCACATGTTCCCCTACCTTTCACAAAAACGAACAATGATCTTAAAAGGATGCAATGATGCAATTAACGAGTTTGGAAAAAAATATTGAACATCAAACCCTGTATGGGTCACATTTCAGGAACATGGGAGCTCCTTTTATGTGAATACTGAAGAAAAAGTATGATTATTGGTGAAAAAAATACAGACTTGAAAAGACTGACAGGGCGACTAAAACTTCGCTTTATGACAGAAATTGCGCGACTTCATTGAAACCAAGGCGAAGAAATCGCCCACTTCGCCTGGTTTGGTGAGTCCTGCATACCCTAACTAAGGTTAATATGATCGTTCCTCTAAATATGAACACAGTTACATGTATATTATAATTTGATATAAATACTACACATGAGGGTCTAGTTTAAAAAAACATGCATTTGTGGGATTATTTAAGCTTTGTACTTTAGCAAACACATGGTGTATATTTCGTTACAGTTCACCGAAATAATATTCTCTTTTGATCAGGTAAATTGTTACCAGGTGAAAAACATTTATATACTATGTAAATTAATTCTCATTAATTCATAAATTCATAGCTTTAGACAGAAAGCAAAACCCTGATGAGTTGTAGATTTCATTTAATTATTAGAGTATTGTCAGTTTCATATGGTACTACATAGTCTTTGTTGAAAAGGAGCCAAGGAGGTCATGGACACACAGGGAGCAATCCTTTTAAAGATCTTCAGATAATTATGATATATATTCTTCTGTCAACAAGATATCTTTTGTAAGATTGTATAGATAAATTTTAAGTCCTTGCCTGTAGAACATTTTCTTCAATAGCTTATCCAGGTTCTCATTCTGTTGTATATTTGTACATAGTAGATACTCCCTAGTGTAGTTACTTTAGTGTCAAGTCAGTCCACTGCTGAACTTTTTTTTATCCCTAAACATGATTGAATCTAAGCTGTACATGATCTTTTACAAACTGTCATTTTGAAGTTGATAGGACATTTATGATGGCCACAATCACAGGACAAATATAACATACAAATGTAGGTCTCTGTGGGAAAAATGTTAAACAGTTATACTGAACCATTTGATGGCAATCTTGGTTTGAATGTTTTTTTGATGGTGCTCTAACAAACATCAGTTTCAATGTTGATCTAAAATCCAAGATGGCTGCTTCTGCAAGGCAAAGTTTAAGTAAAGGATCCTGCAAGCACTTTTTTTTTATGAGAAAGTAGAAACTTGATTGTATCCAAACTGTAGATGAATAATCATTTGATGGACATTTGCAGAGTTTTAAATTTTTGTGTGGATCAGAAATTCAGGTGGTCCACTACTTTTGCCAGTAACTTAGAACCTTTTGAGAAAATTAATAAAAATCTTTCTGTAAGATGTCAAAATCTACTGGTAGCAATCTAGTTAAATTGTTGCATTCATCGGTTAATTGCATAAACAACAGCATGTCAGTCCCACTGGCAATTTTCAATCTAATTTCATGTTGATTTCATGGTCAAAGAGAGACAACTCCTGATCATAGAGAGACAAACCATATCTGAGAATATAATTACATAAAGATGGACCACATAAATGCATGTGCACATTACAGATTGCTTTCTTATGCTTTTGTTTAACTTTTATGCATATCAAATAATTTAATTATTAAAACTAAGGTTCTCCTCCCTCATGCAAAGGGGACCTGATTAGGCCCTTTGGTTTTCTTGTTCTCAAAAGCTTTAAAATTATTTGGCTTTTCAATCTTTTGATTATTAGCTTACCTGATTATGGTTTTTCCAGAAATGCGTCGTGTGCACTAAATTAGGTATCTACGTTTTAATTTAACAGTCAAATTCAACAAAAAAATCATTTTTAGAAGAAATGTATTGATTTTTTTGTACCTACAGCTGACAGTGACTGATTTCTTATGTCAATGTTCTGTTTTGTGTTGATTTCATTGATAAAATAAAATTGATGATATCTGATCTTGAGGTAACATTCTCAGTGAATATTTTCGCTGTTTGATAAAAGAGTCATCGCATTGAATTTTTCCCCTGTTCTTCTATGAATGCGGGTTTTTTTTTCACTAGTGTTGTAAGATGGATAATATTTAAACCATTTGATACAGTTAGTAACAAGTAAAGAGAAGTTTGTTTTAAATACAAATATGTAACCATGGAGATAGAAGGCAGATTTGCTATAGATTCCTCTCTTATTAAATATCTCTTCCCAAAATTTTGACAAAACAAAAGTAACAACTACCTCTCGCATCAAATTATTGAACAAACATGCACACAAACATGTCTTAACTTACCCTTCCGGAGCACCTGAGTACACCCCCAGTTTTTAGTGGGGTTCGTGTTACTCGATCTTTAGTTTTATGTGTTTGTTTTGTAGATCTTTGTTTGTCTTTTTTCTGTTGTCTGTCCTTCTTCGATTTATGGATTCTGATTACCCCTTTGGTATCTTCAAACTCTTCATGAGACCGGCGGCGGCAGAGTTAAATCAGTTAATAAGAGTAAGACTCCAACCTCTCTCCTGGATATTCGATATTTGTACTGTAATTATAAATATTGATTATTATTAATTAAGTGACATAATTAATGATAATGTAATATTTTTAGTTGTTGTTAATTTGTAACAAGGTCAAGGGATCTGATATATTTGATCAGGGTAAACATTGACAGCTTGCCATATTGGACATGTGGATATAAATTATATAGTAAAGTTTCTAGAGCTCTTCTAGACACATCTGTAGCCCTTTTCACAAAAATTTGTAAGTATAATCTTAACTTTTTCACTTACGATTAATCCTACAACAATTCCAAAGTCATTTTCACAAAGATTATCTTACGACTAAAATTACACTTATGATAAAAAATTCTTCCTAAGGTGTGCTCGATACAACATTATGTGATAAAGTTTGTCAGTGACTTGTGGCAGGTCGGTGGTTTTCTCCGGGTACTCCGGTTTCCTCCACCAATAAAACTGACCGCCACGATATAGCTGAAATATTGTTGAAAGGGGCGTTAAACACCATAAACTATCTTCCTCAGCAACCTAGTTTCATTTTCATTGAACAATGTCTTTGTATTGCTTTCAATATTATCTGAACTACGATTTCTCAGAAAATAGGTCCCTTTACCACAGAGACAGTATCAGAGAATATACTCATACAAAATTATTTTTTTTAATAAACATATATAAAACATTCCCGGCATTAATTTATAAGCAGTTTTTATGTTATGATGTTACCATAACAACGGGTCTCCTATTTCGTCTGCATTTACAAAAGTAAGCTGTCCGATTGAACATCACAAGTGATAAGAAGTTATGATGCATAAATATTGCAAAAGTTTTGTAAAATCAGTGTTGGAACACCAAACCAGTTGGCATTTACATCCTTGTGTAATCAAATCCAAGTATGAGACTGTGTTTGTATGTTTATATTGAATATTTATCTTATATATGAATTGGTCAACAATAACTCTACAAAATATGAGTGGGTATGATTTTTGTATAAAGGAAAGATTCTTATGCATGCAAATTATAATTATCTATAAAATTTGTCATTACTTGGAGTTATTCGTCATCATCCACGCATGATCACTTTTGGTAGAAGTCTTTTTTAAGGGAGTGCATCTGGAGTTCAAAAAAAACCCTATTCATATATTTTTATTGTCCATGCTGGATAATTCATTTGATCGGTTGTGTTTCAGCAAAATATTTTACCCCCCCCCCCCCCTTTTCCAATTAATCCCATCCCACATAAAATTAAACGCTTGTTCTTTTACTGATGAAAATTTATCCCAATTTTTCTGAGATAACCCAAATTTAGATGTGTTTATGTATTGCCAGAGTGTTCGATGATCATCGAAGTTGCCAGAAATTAATAAATTATATTAATTATTACTAATATAAAGGCAATATCGAAACAATATTATTGGATCCAGAAACTTTCAGTTTTATTGCGGCTGTTCATACAAAACTTTTTTTAAGCAGAAGTTTAGAAGAAAATCCTGTATTCCTGTTTTTATCAAAAAAACAAATAATGAAAAAGAAGAATTCTCCCCAAGTTTGCAAGTAATCTTTTCGATTGTCGACCGTTCCCAATTTGAAATCTAAAATTAAAAGAATTATCCTGATTTTTTTTTGTCATATGGTAGTTGATATGTAAACGATATACTTTGCTGCGTTGAAAAGGTAAATGTACGGAATGCATCGTTATAGACTCTGTTATTAAGTCACACCAAAAAGGAGTAAACAACAATGCCATTTGTAGCATCCGTTTGTATTAAACCATATTTATTTCAATAAACATTTATCAATATGTGTAATGAGGTTTGTCATACGGTCAGAGAAGATGCACTAACAGTGAATTGCTCTCTTATTTTCAAGCTGAAGTGCCAATGCATCGTCCATCTTTTTTTCTATTTTTTCACTTACGATAAAAGATAAGACAAATATTTCTCTTAAGTTAAAAATTTTACACTTACGACAGCATAGTTTTACATGTAAAATTTTCTTGGTAATATATTTGGTATGAAAAATGATTTTGAAATTACTATCAATTGTTGGGTTTCAATTTTCTTTGTATTTCCAGGTCCATTAAATAGCATTATGTCTTCAAATTTAAAAAAAAACAACAACAAAAAACAAGATTTTGTATCTATTCCTATCTGCTGGTGTATTTTGTTTTTCAGTCATGACTTGCGACAGGTCGGTGGTTTTCTCTGGGTTTCCCTGTTTCCTCCACCAATAAAGATTATAGCCACGTTATAACTGAAATATTGCTGAAAGTGGCGTTAAACATCATAAACCTAACCCTAACCCCTATTTACTGAATATATATAAATATATATAAAAATGGACTTTGGCTATGCATCTCTTGAAAAACAAATTGTGTGCATATATCCATCCATTTCCATGTACCCTGAATTTAAGGGGGAAAAGAATTGATAAAAATATTGATGGATATGGAAAAAATGCTTAAATCTTGTGTATGTGTATACATCTGTTGAATAAAAATAGTCCCACCAAGTTCTCCCATAGATATAAAAACAAATCTGGCCTTGGCTAAACAAAGAAAGTAACTGGATTTATAAAACAAATCTGGCCTTGGCATAGTAAGCAGTAAAGCATCTCTTGAAAAAATACGGTAAAGAAGTCAAGACATTGTATAAATAAATAAATGTATTCCTTGTCCATCTCAATCATATCAATGGGGATTCCATGGTGTTGATTTAGATAATGATATCGCCCTAATGGTATTACTGACAGTGCTGAAAGCATGAAATGTAATAATGTGAGATTGTCATCCTATCCTGAGGCCGTTGGACATATGTCTTAACACCATGTCTTAACAACGCTACATATATCTTATATCATGTAACATTATACTATCACAATGATAGTTGTAACAGGTCTTTATTAATAACTTATTCATCTCTTTGATTGACAAAAGGAAATACTATTACATACATGTATGTTTGTCCGTTGACCGGAAATATTGAAATAATCTTAAGACTGCCTCTTGGTCAGTACGTTGACAACTTCATTTGCATTGTATTTGTCCGTTGGCCATAAATATTGAGATAATCTTAAGACTTGCCTCTTGCTCGATATGTTGACAACTTCATTTGCATAAATGATTTCATTGAAATTGGTTTTTTGTGTGTGTGTATTGGTAAATTGTTATATGGGATTTTCCTGTTTCGTTGCGGACAGTTAGCGGTGAAGTGGTACGATGGAATTGTATTGTGTTAGACATGTAGTATTAAGACAGTTATTGTAAGTAGAATGACAGTACTATTAATTAGTTAATTATGTGATTATCCTTGTGTCACGCAATATAATGTTCTCTTTAATATCTTAATTAGTAGCTGTTGGTTGCCGAGAGATTATTATCTGGGAGGGATAATTGAGATGACAGTAAAGATCTTCCAGACCACGAAAAATAATTATTCTTATCATTTTATTTTTATGTGCAAAAACTGCAATTTACAAAAAAAACCTGAAGGATTCTAATAATTTGTATATATAGTAAGTGACATAATTCTTGTCGCATAATGACACACAAAAAAAAGATGTAAGATGCTTTAATCTCGCATCTAATTTGCCTGTCACACTTGTATAATAATGTGAAAATAACAGATACGGTACTTTATAAATAATATTTTGTGTTCGTCTCAAGATACCCCAGTACTACTAAACCTTTAAATCCCTGGTTAGCATATTGCATGTAGTCTTAAATGTTATTGATCGTGGCATTAAGAAATAGTTCACTTGTCCTGACATTTATATGCCTTTTTTGAAGGGTGAATATGATACATATTTTGATGGATAATTAATAGATAATTAATTATGAAAAGAAAGTTTAAACAGTGATGGTCATCAATTTATTGTGGACAAAACCACTGATCTGCCACGAGTAACATGTAAACTTTATTATGTAATGTTATATTGAATACACCTCACCACCATCATGAATCAACTTGGCAAACTTTAGTGATGATTGGCACTGAAAACATAACTTGATGTTAATTCTAATAAATTAGAGATGCCATCAGATTATTAATTATAACAATGCAACAGAATAATTAATAAAGATCATCAAACTAAAATATGCTAATTATTTTCAAATTTTCAAAATTTTACATCAGTCAAGAACCGCATCGTTGGTGTAATGGTTAGCGTACTCGCCTCAAGTGCAGTAGATCATGGGTTCGAGCTCTGATCGGGTCAAACCAAAGACTATTGTTGTTTCAGTAAGTTAGCATTATAAAAATCCAACTAAGCATGTTGGTCTAGTACAAAGTGGACCTCATCATCATTTCATTGAGAATTAACTTGTGCTCGCCATGACATAGCGGAAAAATTGCAGAGTTGGCGTTAAACAACAATCACTCACTCACTTACATCAGTAAAAATGATTTGTTTGACAGATTCTAATCATTCAAAGCTTCAACACTTTAGAAGTATATGTTACTTATTGTTATCGGTTATTTAGACAATTGTTCTTTGATCTCACAGAGGGATATTGCCAGTATCAATGATCTGTCTCTAATACTGGAAAATATTGGTCAGTGTGGCGTCAAAAGTATTATGAGGTGACCGATAATAACAATAATGTCTGATTTGAAGGTCTTGACATACATTATCACTTACTAGTAATCACAGAACGTGCTATCAGACTCGCTGTGATACTAGTGATAATGTCTGTCTCGACCTTCAAAACTGCTGGTATTCATTATATATTGCACCAAATGTTTCCGTTGTTTATTTTGTTATAGAAGATTGCTTAAGTTCTAATAAAACACCGTGGAATTACATCAAATCACATTTTTCTTTGATTTTCTACTTTTATGTTTGGTAAAATTTTGAGATTGTTTATTTTCATTCAATCTGATTTCATTTTTATTTTCTAATAAAATATCAGGAAAATACATCATAATATCTTAAGAATGATGTAATATAATGTTATGTAATGCCAGATCTTCAATGATCATCAAAACATCCGTGCAGAGAGAAGAGAGAAGGCAATGTTGTATTTTAATTTAATGGCTGATCACGACTCTCTGATTTTGCGGTAAATGACAGACAATTAAAACTGATAGATAAAATTAATGTCCTATACCAAATATCTTCTCATTTAAATAAATCGATATGGCTTGTCTTGTCCTTTCATTGGGGAAAGCAAATTGGATTAAGTGGAATCGAAATGGGTTTTTCAACCCAATCTTCATTTGGTTTAGATAATTTGTGTAATGTTTGCTAGGACGTTTTCGTTAAGTCATTCCAAAGAAATAGTGATCTTTGGATCAAGAAGGAAGTCATTTGAGTCTATTTACTGCTCCTGTTATGTCTAGACGTGGCTTTTAGCATTGTAATTATATAAGAAAAATCCATCTTATGCTGGGTAACAGTCCAAGTCTCAGTCAGCAAGATGTTTTTATCTTATACTGGGTAATAGTCCAAGTCTCAGTCAGCAAGATGTTTTATCTTATACTGGGTAATATTCCAAGTCTCAATCAGCAAGATGTTGTAGTTTTTACTTCATGTACTACAACCTGGGTATAGTCCAAGTCTCAAACATTACTATGTTTTATTGTTGTTTAACCAATGTATGCACATGCTACAAGCTGGGTTACATTTGTGCAATATTAAACTGGTTATGCACATTCTGTTTTGAAATATACATCTTTATTATGGATCTTTAGTTTGAAAAGTTTGAACTATCTGAACTACAGCAACATAATTATTAATTTATATTGAGGTTTGTCTTGTTGTTCTTTCTCATTTGGCCATTGCATTGTCTGTCTCTCTTCAATTTACAGCTTCTGATTACCTCTTTAGTATCTTCAAACTTTTATTGCTGCAGAACCTTAAGATCAACAATTATTAAGGAGTGGGTTTTGGTAGCCCATTGCAAGACCTTATCCATCATTCCTCCCTTTTTTGTTGCAATTGCAATCAAACAATCAAACATCCTACCACCCCGGTTTTTAGAGGGGTTCGTGTAACTCAATCTTTAGTTTTATGTGTATGTTTTGTAAATCGTTGTTTGTCCTTTGGTCCTTTTTCTTTTGGCTATGTGTTGTCTGTTCTTCTTCGATTTACGGATTCTGATTACCTCTTTGGTATCTTCAAACTCTTCTTATTGTAACTTTGTAACTTGTCAGGTATATAGGTAAAATACTGCACATCGCAGCGTCATTGCTTGACATTAAAAAACAAACAATCAATCAATCAATCAATGTTGTTTACTCAGAGTTTCCATTACCACAATAAAATAAGAGCCATTAGAGCTAAAGCTTGCATGTCTGTGATTTGTTGTACTTTTCAGACTTGTTTCAAGGTCTTCACATGATTATATCTACATAACATCTTTGTCACACTGACATTGCTGAAACAGAACAAGACAAAAAAGGACAATACAATGTTTTCTTGCAAATATGCTTTTTTATTATGACTCAGATCATAGACATATAGCAAGTAAAACTAATTAGTCTGGCAAAGAGTGCTACCCGTCCAAACTACATGTAATTACCCTGCCAAATACATTACAATGAGTTGCTTTCTCCCGAATAAACCTAAAGTAATTAACGAAAAATATGATGAATGTCTTAGCTGAAAGATGTTCTGATTGAAAAAAGATAAATTTCACACATGTTTATTATTATTGTCTAATATTTAAAATGCAACTGGAAATTTGATAAAACTATAGACACGTTTAACAAGCGCTTTCAGAGCTTTTAGTGACTGTTGTGTTACAAAATGCCATGAAATTAAAAACTGAAACAGATTTCTATGTAATTAAGTAGAGAAATTATTGGCACTAAACATAAGATGTTTTGATGGCTGTAAATATTGACAGTTAGATGTTTAACACTGGTCTTAAATGCATGTAGACATTTTATATAATGCACCTGTCGTCTGCTGCAAAAAAAATGTAATTTGCCCCCATGTTTACAATCAAAATAACATGTATTAACTCTTATACACTTCTTTACATATAATTATTTAATAAGTAAGATATTAAAAGTCAATCACTTTATTATCAATGTACTTTAGTCACTGTTTACTATTAAAATGTATGTACACTAGTTGTAGGAACAATTGATTGTTCAAAATATGTCCTCCACTATCGAACACTGATGTAATTTGTTGCATTGATTGATCGATTGATGTTTAACATCAAGTGAGCATTATTTGGTGAGAAGAACAATTTACAAACAATAAATATCGTAGATTAAGAGGTGGTATTAAGATGGTCTTATGGACTAGAAGTATAGATTACCACAGAAAAGAGAATATAATGGTTATGGCCATAAAATCTGGCCTTGCAATATGCCACTAATGACAACTCCTAACAAGAGAAGCTGCAGCAAGTTGTTTGTTAAATGTGCACAAGGAGTGTGGCATTCTTCCTACACACGAGACACTCATTTGCGTCCTGTCCTAAGGTTGATTTATGTATTGATTCATCCCACATAACTAGGTGCTGTCCCTTTCAGAGAGTTGCCTCCCATGGTAAAGAAATCTATTTCTATACCCTTGGACCCTTAGGAGATGTTGTCTTGGGCCAAGGTCTTGTCTTGGTTGTGTATGTTGTTGACCATTGCTGTTGAACTTCATATTGTCAATTGATGGAGGGAGATATTGTGGTAAAATCAAACATCCTTATGTATGTAGTAAGTAGTTCATAAGATGTAAACCAAGATTTCCAATTAACAATGAATGATTTTAACAAAAAATACTGATATTGTCTTCAAGTTTGACCCTGGTAAAAATGAGAATAGTTTTCCCATTCTGATCTTTCCTTAATTTTTATTATCGGTAAACCAGTGAAGATACCTTCCTCAGAACAAAGTTTAGTTTTCTTGTTGTTGTTTTTTTTAGCTTCTGAGTATATAAGCGTACAGACTTTTTAGCTTCAGAGTATATAAGCATACAGACTTTTGGTCACATTCAGTTTTAACAGCTGTATATTATATGGGTGATAGTCTGATTGACTGCACTAAGATCTGTTTTTATCTTGCCATTATCTCACAGTGTTATGTACGATCAGATGCTGTGAAGTAACATGTTATCTTTCATATGATAAAGATGTGCTATACTGTATGTTAGTGGACTTTGTTTAGTATACTGTTGTAGGGGAAAAAAACTAATGTTCAAACAAAGCTTTGGATCTTTTGAAGCAGAAAATTAGTATTTTTAAAAAAAATTAAATTTTATTTTGATAGAAGATCGATTTTGAATTTGATATAAAAAAAAATCACAAAATTTGCATTTGTGAAAAAGTGTATAGCTGCAAACAATTGTTTCTAATGGAAATTTCCTGATTTCTCGAGTCCAATTGGAAACACTGATGTAATCTCTAGAAGTTTGAATTCTAGAAATTTGATTTGCATTGGAAATTTGTTTCAATTTAGGATTTATGTTTCTTCATTAGGGGATTGTGTAACACTTTCATCAATGTTTGTAAATTTGAGATGTCAAATGGATAGTGAGTCTCTGGAGATGTAGTATGTCAGTCTGGATAGACGGTTTGGTATGTTCACTGTGATGAAATATTGACGGGCGAGACTGATCTGTTGATGCCGAAATTGACTTGTGATTACATTTCAAGGAATAACATAATGCACTGATGCTACCGTTCTCTTGAATTCTAATCAATAGTTCACAAAATGCATTAAAACTTTTAGACAGTTTGGAAAATTTTAAGACATTTGCTTGATGAAGGATAGAGGAACTGTCACTGATTGAATTTGTTTCCATCAGGAGATTTGGAATGAGTTTGACAACCGAGAAACGTTCAATCTTTATTTCGTTTGGAGAGATGAGTTTTATTGACAGACAAAAAAGCAGTTTAAAAAAAGGAAATTCCATTAGGCAAGGCAAATAGAGTTATTTCATGTGTTGAATTGGAAGTTGTTGGTTAGATGAAGGATTACCAGTAACTGACCTGTGACACTCAATAATTATTTGTTGCAAATTTCTCATCTGAAATCAATGAAATTGATTACACAGACAAATCATTTATCCATCAGGATTAAAAACTATTTGTTTGACTAATTCATGTGTACAAACATTTGTTTCTAAAGAAAAGAAAATTATCATATTTATAAAGAATATTTAAATTTTTGTGCATTTGGCCTGGGCATCCATAAATAAAGTGTTAGTCAAATATTGGAAATATCGAACAAGTTTATTTATAGAAAATTGGACACCCATTGATGAAGGTTTCTCATTTCCTGTTAGCTGATGTATTGATTAGAGGTCAAAATAATTGATATACATTGTATCATCATTACTGTAAAAATAGTGGATTTTGTCTACTGTAAATCTTGGTCGTAAAAAAATAAATAATTAGAGATTCGGAATTGGATATAGGTTTTTTCTATATATATATATATATATATATTATATTACTCTCCTTTAGATTACAAGATAAAGATAGTGCTGGCTTTTTTTATGTGTGTGCAGATAGAAAGAAGATGTGATATTTTGTTGAAAATCGAGACAAAAAAAACTTTCAGATTATAGATTGATCATTACTATACAGCAGACTGTCTGTGTTGGTCTGTTTGTTGATAGTAAAATCATACAAGAGAAATTGCCAGCTGAAAAATTAGTCATTGTTGTATTGACTGAGAACTAATCCAATTTTTTTTTGGGGGAGTTTAGATTAATTATTATGTGTTAGAACATGAATTTTATTCTGTGGAAAATGTCAGATTCTAAATCAGCTGTTGATTTTATTATGATAAACATTAGTGTTTAAAACAAAGAAAATTCTAATTCAACTCAACAGATCTGTAGATTGTGATTAAAACAAGTAATTGTAGAGTAACAATGTTTCTGTGGTAACCGACTTTGATTTGGATTACATACATGCATCGTCTCTAAAGCTTCTAGTTCTAAAATGGCCAATCAACAAATGTACATGTATATGTTTACGTCGGAGACCGTGGAGTACTCTAGTTGTCAAGCTAGTTGTCAGGTGGATTTCTATTATAGGTAGGTACAAAGTTCTCTGAAACATATTTGTTATATTTGGTGGACATGTTTTTCCACAGACAGTTTGCATCATACCTATGGGTACTAACTGTGCTCCTCTTCTTGCAGACTTCTTCTTTTCATTTGTACGAGGCAGACTTCCTGCAGGGGCCCCTAAAAAAAATGCAAAGATGCTAACCTGATCCTTTAATTTTCTCATTCTGCTATATAGATAATGTTCTTTCACTAAATAATCCCATATTTGTTGATTATGTATGAGGGGGTAGGACTATGGTATTTAACACCACTTTTAATAATATTTCAGTTATATTGTAGTAGTCAGTTTAATTGGTTGAGAAAACCATCGACCTGATGCAAGTGACTGACAAACTTGATCATATATTAATGTTGTATTGAGTACACCTCGCCATGAGCGGGATTTGAACTTGAGTGGTGATAGGCATTGATTGCATAGGTAGTTGTAAATCCAACTACCATATGATTAATACCATGACGGTCTACATGATTATGTATGTTATTCACATCTATCCCATTGAACTTGAAATAAAGGATACTACAGATACAGTTAGGTCTGTTTCATACCTTGACCTAAACATAGAAATTGACAGTGAGGACTAGTTAAGAATGAAGCTTTACAACAAGAGTTGATTTCAATCTTCCCATTTAACTTTCCATGTATGTGTAAGTGTCAAACCAATAATTCATACGAAAGTAGTCCTTTTTAAAGAAATTAGCAGGGCTCGCCACACATAGTAAAAACAGGGAGACTTGACTTCTCTCTCTCTTGACTTAAGGACGAAGTGAGGGAAAATCTGGGAGACTTCCAAAAATCGATCCAAATTTTAACGTTTCTTTCCCCACTACTGCATGTTCCCCTACCTTTTCACGAAACGAATGTGCTGCACAATGATCTTAAAAAGGATGCAATTAACAAGTTTGGAATAAAATATTGAACATCAAACCCTGCATGGGTCAAATTTCAGGAACATGGGAGCTCCTTTTATGTGAATATTGAAGAAAAAGTATGATTATTGGTGAAAAAAATACGGACTTGAAAAGACTGACGGGGCGACTAAAACTTCGCTTTTTGACAGAAATTGGGCGATTTCATTGAAACCAAGGCGAAGAAGTTGCCCACTTCGCCTGGTTTGGTGAGCCCTGAAATAGTTCCTTTCGCTTTGTTGTATTGTATAAGATACTGAATGGAATGGAATAATTAGAATTGATAATTGAAGTTAAATATATATGGATTATTTTGAGCCAAATTTGATGGATTTAGTTGTATTTTAATACCTTTATGGAGGATTTGATGCATGACCTATAAATATTGAATTTCCCGGGGATGATGGAGCTATTTTTAGAGTAGGTATTTTCCATAGCCTGGCATTTTACTGCAAGACTTTAAACATCCCCTGATATTTTCACAGAACGTAAAGGAATCATGTACGTTTCAGAAAATGTATGGTCATGAAAAGGTTAAACTTAAGATAAAATAGCCAGGCAGGCTCGAAAAAGCACAAATTTAGTAGAAAATGTTAAAGAAATTAATTATAGGTTTCACACATGTAGCATCATTCCAGCAGTACCTGCATATGTAATATTTATATCTCAGTTGATAAGATATTCTAGAGCTTGTGGTTCCTATCACGATTTACTTGATAGAGGGTTACTGCTAACAAGGAAACTACTGAACCAAGGGTTCTGATATAGAGATGGATTTGTAGTATCAATGTCTATAGACTTTGTTTTTTCCCGACCAGGAATCCAACCTGTGATAATCGATCTTACACAGTCGAGACTTGCATACTGAGGTGGTTCATGTACATCAAATGATGTAGTGTTGAAAATTCTAGTTGTCAAGCTAATTGTCAGTCAGACTTGTGCTATAAGTATGTCCCGATGGTTATATTTTATTGATCTAGAAAAGGTTATAATTTCTATATAATTGTCCAGAGCATATGGTCATAATTTTTCTATAAATGTACAGAACACTAAGCAGGGACAGGTTCATTTTCTAATGTGTACAAAGTCTGTGGCTTGATATTGATAAAAAAATCATTGAAGTGTAACATGGTTAGTATGCCCCTGCCACTAAGTGTCGGGATATTTCTTTTTTCACTCAATAGCTTAAGTTGCCATTGACTTTACCACTTGTTTTCATTCTGCCCCTTGAAGTGCCGAAAAATTCCTGTTTACTTTAGCTGGATGTGGAGGTATTCATGCCCTTTAGCTGGATGTGGAGGTATTCATGCCCTTTAGCTGGATGTTTAGGTATTCATGCCCTTTAGCGGGATGTGGAGGTATTCATGCCCTTTAGCTGGATGTGGAGGTATTCATGCCCTTTAGCTGGATGTTTAGGTATTCATGCCCTTTAGCTGGATGTGGAGGTATTCATCCCCTTTAGCTGGATGTGGAGGTATTCATGCCCTTTAGCTGGATGTGGAGGTATTCATGCCCTTTAGCTGAATGTTTAGGTATTCATGCCCTTTAGCTGGATGTGGAGGTATTCATGTCCTTTAGCTGGATGTGGAGGTATTCATGCCATTTAGCTGGATGTGGAGGTATTCATGCCCTTTAGCTGGATGTGGAGGTATTCATGCCCTTTAGCTGAATGTTTAGGTATTCATGCTCTTTAGCTGGATGTGGAGGTATTCATGCCCTTTAGCTGGATGTGGAGGTATTCATGCCATTTAGCTGGATGTTTAGGTATTCATGCCCTTTAGCTGGATGTGGAGGTATTCATCCCCTTTAGCTGGATGTGGAGGTATTCATGCCCTTTAGCTGGATGTGGAGGTATTCATGCCCTTTAGCTGAATGTTTAGGTATTCATGCCCTTTAGCTGGATGTGGAGGTATTCATGTCCTTTAGCTGGATGTGGAGGTATTCATGCCATTTAGCTGGATGTGGAGGTATTCATGCCCTTTAGCTGGATGTGGAGGTATTCATGCCCTTTAGCTGAATGTTTAGGTATTCATGCCCTTTAGCTGGATGTGGAGGTATTCATGCCCTTTAGCTGGATGTGGAGGTATTCATGCCCTTTAGCTGGATGTGGAGGTATTCATGCTCTATGGACACATTCTTCAATTTTGTTCAAATAAAATTTTATTACACATTTAAAGGACCCCATATATGGTTAATCTTTTCCAATGTTTTATTGCACCTACTAAATCTCTTTGAAGTATTTTTTTTACTGTGCATATGATTAATATCTTCTCTGTGTAAGAGGTTTCCATGACAATTTATCTTCTTCAGGGTTTTATTTTCTCACAAGGACATCTGTTTTGGCAAGAACAATCAGTACAAATAAACCTTAAATAATTAATAAACACTACAAACAGACCAAATTTATAATTATTATTATGAATTTTCCATGGAAATGATTTTATAAATGCAAGTTTGAGATAACAATTTTCTACTGTTTTTTTTTCTCATAAATATCTCTATGTTTATAAACTTTTATTTTTTAAGATTGTGAAATATCCAAAAATATGCAGCATCCCCTGTTGTTATTTATTAACGGTACTGTTACTGCATGATCATGACATCTCAGATCTGGGACATTTCTTTAAAATTAAACCTTAAAAGTTGAAATTTTGGGTTTGCCTGAAACTTCAGTAATTGTTTACAAGATGTCAAGATGTTTTGAATGGTTGTATTTCTTACCCACCTTCTGTCAGAAAAAAACCCATCAGCAATTTATCTGTAGAACAACTTACATAACGGAAATGATTTCAGTAAAGGGGAAACATGTCCTCAGCAGGATGTCTGTGATGGCTAAGTACTCACAAATAACCATTACAGATATATTATATAAATAATAATCTCTTAAGACAAACATAAGTGTAGTTCCCATGAAATATTATCATAGAATTAGTTTAAATTGTTTGACTGAGTTTTGTTGTCTGTTCCTGCTGGGAACACTTTGAAGCCTTTGTCTTTTATGTAACTTCCTTAAAAAATGGTATGAAAATTGATTTTAGAAAATACAGTTGTCTCCCTCTTATGAGGCCAACTCCTTCTGTTTTGAAAAAGTGGTCTTGTAATTATTATATGAAAATTGATTTTAGAAAATACAGTTGTCTCCCTCTTATGAGGCCAACCCCTTCTGTTTTGAAAAAGTGGTCTTGTAATTATTCTATGAAAATTGATTTTAGAAAATACAGTTGTCTCCCTCTTATGAGGCCAACCCATTCTGTTTTGAAAAAGTGGTCTTGTAATTATTCTATGAAAATTGATTTTAGAAAATACAGTTGTCTCCCTCTTATGAGGCCAACCCATTCTGTTTTGAAAAAGTGGTCTTGTAATTATTCTATGAAAATTGATTTTAGAAAATACAGTTGTCTCCCTCTTATGAGGCCAACCCCTTTTGTTTTGAAAAAGTGGTCTTGTAATTATTCTATGAAAATTGATTTTAGAAAATACAGTTGTCTCCCTCTTATGAGGCCAACCCCTTCTGTTTTGAAAAAGTGGTCTTGTAATTATTCTATGAAAATTGATTTTAGAAAATACAGTTAAAAGGTCACTGTTTTGAAAAAGTGGCTTTGTAAGAGGTATAGCCTCTTATGAGTGTGACAATTGAGTAGTATTTTACAGACAAGCAGGGCTGTCAAGTTTTTGGAAATTCAAATGCTTGGGATTTCACAAAATGTATGAAGATCAAAGGAAAAATAACAACATCAAAGGAATATTCCTGAAATGTGTAACAACATCAAAGGAATATTCCTGAAATGTGTAACAACATCAAAGGAATATTCCTGAAATGTGTAACAACATCAAAGGAATATTCCTGAAATGTGTAACAACATCAAAGGAATATTCCTGAAATGTGTAACAACATCAAAGGAATATTCCTGAAATGTGTAACAACATCAAAGGAATATTCCTGAAATGTGTATCAACATCAAAGGAATATTCCTGAAATGTGTAACAACATCAAAGGAATATTCCTGAAATGTGGAGTAAAAATATATGATTCTCATGCAGACTGCAGGAGACTTGGCAGGCATGTGCTAGAGATAGGCCTTACATGTATGTACTGTTAGCTGGGTACTCTGTATGATCTGGGAAGAATAAAAAGCCATCAAGGCAGTTGTTTTATTTGTTAAGCACTCAAATATAGCATAACCCTGTATTGATGATTTTCTTCATGTTCTACTTGATGAAATGTATGTAGTAAGATGTAAGTAAACCAAGTTATATGTAACAGATTACTCTTAATTATACATAAAGACATTGTTTTGTTACATGGTGCCATTCTCTACATACATCGTAGCTCCTAATTGATTGGGAAATAGACAAGTTATGATCTGTTACAATAACATAATATGTTTAGTTTCAGGTAAAATATTTAGCAGGTACTTACAGGTACTTGAGGTATTATGTTATTGTCTCATAGGAACAGCAGGAACTTGTGATACATTTTTGTATTATGAAAAAACTTTTTTTTCTCAGAAACCTGAAACTAAACTTGGCAGAAATGTTGATTAGAATTCAGATTGTTGATCAGTGATTAAAAACTTCAAGAGAAATTGAAATAGGTTTACTTAGTTAGTTAATTAATTAATGTAAATTAGAACATGAAACAAAAAATCAAAGCGGATTAATTATTTTTTTATTTATTTAATAATGAAAAGTATTCAGATTAACAACGGCATGGAAAAATGTAAAACAACAGACAATAGCAAACTGTTTCGCCAAAGCCGGATTTCAACACATGTCCGACACCAATACACCAGATGATACATCAGACAACCAAGATATAGAACTACCAGACCAGCTTACTCAGGCAGAATTTGATACTTACATCGACCAAGATACACAATGTCACTGGATACTCACTGATGAAGACATCGCCGCCTCATTACTCTCAGAAGAACCAACAGTGTCCAGAGATGACCAACCAGATGACAGCGACGACGATGAGCCAGAAGAACGCCTACCCACTACATTTCACCACGCTGACACCTGCCTTAAAGATCTCCGTCGTGTGTTAGAAGAAAGGGACAATACAGACACCAACTTCACACTATTCTACTCATTTGAACGACAGATTCACCAGTTGTTTGCCGCAACAAAAAGACAAGCCAAAGTTACAGAGTTCGTCGGCTGGATACCATAGTGTAAAATTATAAGATGTGACTTTTAAATTTCTTTTTGAACTATGAACATTATGATGCATTTTATATCAACTATGAACTGTGAACTGTATTGTAAATTTTAATACATTTGCTGATTTGAGCTGTGAACTATATTGTTTAATTTGATACCATTGTACATGTATGATGTATTTTATAGATATCAACTTGATAATTAAAAAAGTTATTCACTTTTTTATTTTATTTTTTAGTTACCTGCGATAGTCAGCTGCAGCAATGGTTATAAACATTAAACAAAAATTAAATGACTCCACAAAAAAAATGACCCTTTTTAACTTTAATAGTGTTTATTAAAGTAAAAGGGCCATTTTTTTTTATGGTGCCACTTTAATTTGTTTATACCCCCCACAACAAAGTTGTAGGGGGGTATACTGGTTTCACCATGTCCGTCCATCTGTCCTTCCGTCTGTAGACAAATCCTATGTCGTACGATAACTTGAATTGTGTTTCTTAGAATCTTTTAAAATTTTATCAACTGTTTACTGGTGAGGAGAGGAGGATCCCTTTCATTTTTGACGATTTTCACTTATGTCGTTCCAGAGTTATTGGACTTGATATGACGGAAAATAGGATTTTTACCCTATGTCGTATGATAACTTTAGTAGTGTTTCTCAGAATGTTTTGAAATTTTATCAGCAGCTTACCGGTGAAGAGAGGAGGATCCCTTTCATTTTTGGTCGGAACAATCAGTAATGTTTTGGTTATGGAAATGGGTTGGACAGATGTGGGGAGCGGGGGGTATATCTTAGTGAACTGTGCTCACAGTAATACTAGTTTTTCATCCTATGGTTATAAATATCCACCATCACGTGATATAAACAACTACACAAATCCTCAATACACAAAGCTCCCATTACACAGAAACTGAATGAAGTCAACAACAGAGATACCTACCAAGATGAAAAGTAAATCCCTACAGTTATAAATAACAATATGGATACTGCAGTAACTATTATTAATTTAGTACAACTCATTTACAGTACACAAAACGTAACATCTATCGCGTGATCATGTGACACTCAATGTACACAAAAAGCTCCCCCAATACACAGAAATGATGGAAATATTATTTACACCAGTAATAAACAACAGACTTTCATTAAATATTCTAATTTATTATTTACATTCATGCATTTACTTTATCAACATATCAGCAATATCAGCTCCAGGTAAACAAAATGTCAATGTCACAGCACCTGTAGTCTATACTTCTGGTCTGAATAGCGTTTCGTTTTATTGCAAAGTCCGCTTAATTGCAAAATTTTCTCTGGCAAATAGGCTTTGCAAATAAGTGGAATCCACTGTATTATGGAAACACTTTTTTTCTCAGAAACCTGGAACTAAACTTGGCAGAAATGTTGATTAGAATTCCAAGATTGCTGCCATCATTGTTCAAATTTTTCTTATGGCCTGCCTATACATTGTATATATAAGCAAAAATTTGTTGAATGGCTTATCTCAGAAACTAAATGTACATTATTTTATTATATTGTACATGACTGATTTTTGTATGGCACCTTATAAAGTTTATTTGTTTTGTGGTCATCAGAAATCCAAGATGGCCACCACAACTTTTGGAGGAGGAAAAAAAGAATTCTATAGCAGCTTTTTTCTGATAAGTCAGATTGGAGCAAGCAAACAATATATTAATTATGACCCTTTGTATATAATAATTCTACAGTGTATTACAAGTTTTACTTTTTCGATTGATCAGCAATTCAAAATGGCAGTGATCACATGACATTGTTAGACATCATCTTTTCCAAAGCAAAAAATAACACTGACAAAATTTGCTTCAGTGTTCCTTCTATGGTCCTCTACAATGTTTTTCTTTGTTTAGCTAACATTACGTGACATTGAGTGTGTCAGACAACAATTTGATAGAGAATAAGTACTGTATCTTGAAAATATTTTGTATTAGTAATTCTTCAGTAAATTGAAATCATAAGTGTTTCTCACATAAGCACTTTGCTTTTTATCTAATTATTGTTTATAGATGGTTTGCATGATTAGATCGTGGATAGATAAACCTGGTGAATAAATGTTGATTAAACATATCACATTCTGTGGCAATAAAGACTCCATCAGTCAATATTTCTACTTATTAAATCAAGACTTTATTTTAATACGGAGTTGGCAAAGATGCTTCTCGATTTGAGGCAATTGATTCAAGACTTTATTTTAATATTAGTTGGCAAAGATTCTTCTAGATTGGATGCAATCGAATCAAGATTTAATTTATATAGGATTTTTCATCTTTACAGAATTCCAGAACGTGTGTGTTTTAACAAAAATGTTTATATTTTGGAAAATATTTGTATTTGATTATGAAGCTTTTAGTTAATAGAAATATTTTCCAAAATATAAAATTTTTGCTAAAACGCACACATTCTGGAATTTAAGACAGAGCTATTTTCATTTCATATTCTGAAGTATTTCTAATTAAGTTTTGTGAGAAATGAGCGAAAATTGAATTTAGAATGGAAAAAAAAAATTAAGTGTTTTTTGGGTTGTTTTTTTTTGGTGTCGTCGGTAAATTTAGCCATTCCTTATCTTGCTTATGTTACAGTATTCCCTACTTCAAGTCCTATTTATTTTGACTTATTAGATTGGACGGAAGAAAATCATAAAATCAACATCTATTGCCGACTCTATGATTAAATTTACTTGTGGAAAATAACTAGACATTTATGTTACTTGCGCCTAAAGATGGAATATTTTAAGCAATTATATGCAAGTTACTGGGAAAAAAGGGATGTAATTTGTCTATAATTTCCTTAGTTTCTTCAACACTCTTGTCATTTAATGTTGACAAGAGGAGACTGTAAAAATTATTATTAAAAAAAAAACTTTAATGGCCATCAGTAGTACTTTCTGCTATAAAGTAGGAACATGTCAATAAAAAAGTGATTGAAGCCTTCTATCTGTTCTATTCCATGAAATAAAGTGGTGATGCCTTGGTAATGTTTGAGCCAATACATTTCTAGATACAAGAAACAACAACAATATGAACCCTAAAGGTAAAATAAATAAAACAACAAAATAAAAGCTGAATGTGGAATGATAAATAATAAATAAAAGTCATGGGTTTTTTTGTTTTGTTGTTTTTTTTTATGTAACAAACACCAGATACAACATTATGTGATAAAGTTTTGTCAGTTACTTGTGGCAGGTCGGTGGTTTCTCCATGTACTCTGGTTTCCTCCACCAATATAACTGAAATATTGTTATAAGTGACATTAAAAACACCATAACCCTAACCCTCAATGTGTTGTTCAACTACAAACAGTTAGAAATCCAAATTTAACTATCAAACATTACTTTTTTTTTTGCAAACATACACCCACCCCATGCTTGAAGGAGAAAAACATTAATTTTACAATAATTTTGGTAATGGAAATTACTGCCACGATATAGCTAAAAAATTGTTGAAAGTGGCATTAAACACCATAAACCCAAACCTATTAATGGAAAGTAAGTTTGTAAGTGATTTCTGTATTTATTTGTTATGAGATACATGCTAATTCTACATGTTTATTTGTTTATTTCTCCTAATTGAAGAAGTTGTACCGAAAAATAGTAGCAACAGCTAAATAAATAAACGTGATAAAGGTAGAATATTTATCTTATACAAATATTCCTAGAAATGAAGCTCTCATGTCATTATAATATACATTGCAACACTAACTTCAAATTAAATACAAGTCTTATATAATTCTGCAGAAGCCAAATATTTTCTTTTCCATTTTTTATCCAATTTGATGTGTTGTAAGATATGGCTTTTAACTTAAAATTAAAATACAAATCTTATATAATTCTGCAGAAGGTAAATATTTTCTTTTCCATTTTTTTATACCCATTTTTCATGTGTTGTCAGATATTTCTGAGGAAGTTTTTGAAGACATCATTTTTTTACTCAGTTTTATGTGTTACAAGTCGTGAAGATATGTCTTTTTTTTCCCACAGAAAGCTTTTGAAGACATGCATCTTCATCAAGTATTAATTACACCTAACATTAAAAGCCAGTCTATTTGCCTTAGACATGACTGAGTTCTGCTTATCTAAGTAACAAAAAACTACCATAGCATCTGTTTTGTAATGGAATAAACAGCTGATAACACACCCAATGATGCTAATTTCAGCTGTCTATCATTGTATCAGAGATGTGGAAAATACGTCTATGTCTTACTGGTACTTTTAAGCCCATGTTTGTACTGTTTGTTTGTTTAATTAGTCACAATTATTTCTTGGTAGTCTATTTGTATTTGTTTCAATGTTTCTACACTTATCACAGATGCAGAAAATCTGTCCATGTCTTACTGGTACTTTTAAATCCATTTTTAGCTCACCTTGCCAAGAGCAATGTGAGCTTTTGCCATCACTTGTTGTCCGTTAACTTTTCACATTTTAATCTTCTTCTCTGAAACCCCTCATCCAAATGAACTGAAACTTGGTAGGAAGCATCTATGGAAGGTCCTCTATAAAGATTGCTCATTTCGTCCCAATCCATTAACAAACATGGCCACCACAGGCAATTCTTGTTTCTGATTGGCTGGTTTTTTTTAATCTTCTCCTCTGAAACCGCTTGGCAAAATGAACCGAAACTTGGTAGGAAGCATCTACATGTATGGAAAGTTCTGTATTAAGTTTCCTCAAAGCAGAATGAAAGGTGAGTGATGCAGGTTCAGCCCACTGAGCCTCTAGTTGCAGTTTGTGTATGATTACTCACGATTATTTCTTGGTAGTATATTTGTATTTGTTTCAGTGTTTGTGCACTTAACACAGATGTAGAAAATCTGTCTATGTCTTACTGCTACTTTTAAGTCCATTTTTGTACTGTTTGTTTTAAATTACTTACGATTATGACTTGGTAGTATTTACAGGGGTTTCAAAGAGAGCCGTTACCCGGTACTTTTACCCATCTGAGATCGTGTATAGTACCGGCAGAAATTACTGAACCCCCCAAAATTAGCGGTGGTCAAAACCACAAGTACGATAGGCTTGTGGAATATTTTTGATAAAAAATTAATGATCACGTCAATTGCTGAATTCTCGCATTCAAATCGAACAACTGCGTTCAGCCACGACCAAGGTTACGGGATATTCCCTGTTTTAAAAATAACTTTACCTTAGAATCGTAAATAGCAGTTTGCACATGCAGTAAATAGATACATGTATGTTTTCGCCCCAATATCTTTTCATCCTTGTGTAAAACTCGGACCGGAACAAAGCTGACATCATTTCAAAATAAAAAATGACCGATTACAAATTATGTTCAAGCACAAACTAGTGTAATCTTCAGTAATATAAGTATGATCATTATGTATTATGAATATATGACTACACAATATTTTGTGCGATTTTTTTTATCCATTTAAAACCCAGGGTCGAATCATTTTGGGGCGTACTGTCTTGTTGCTTAACTCCGTCCATATTGTTTAACTTCCGGTATAAAAAAATAAAACCTATGGCTAATTTATTTACATATTTTGACTGGGCCCTACCGCGGTTGTTCACAGAAATGAAAGTGTGCTGAAAAACATTTTTAAAAGGGGGTACGAGGAGATAAGGGATAGAAAATTACTAGAAATCTTGAAAAAGGACCGGACATGGCTCAAATACGAATTACATTGTAATGTCAAAATGCCGGCCTCACATTTTTTCCAAAATAATTTAACTTTTGTGATTCAAATGTTAATAAATGTCTTCCCGCGAATCGTTTTTGTTCGAACATTTTTTTTTGCACATAAGTCGTGAAAGTAACAATATATATTGTTTTTGTTTAATTATATTTGTATTGATCTATTTATTAAAATTTTAAATTTTATTAATGATGATTGCAAATTAAATTTATATGTTTCATTAATTATGACACTTATATGTCTTGATCCGTGCCAATGGTCTTTGATGAGTTTAATTACTGGTAATAAAGAAGAAAAAAAACACAAGCCAAGGTATTGTGAAAAAGAAAAGGACAAAGCCAACAAAAGAATTTTGAGAAGTTTAAGCTTTGATAACAATGGCTATGTCAAGCCTAGCCTCGGAACCGTAGCTCTTTATGGTCCTTTTGGGTTTTTTTAAGATATGGCAGACTATCCATGAATAATCTTGGCTGAAGTCTGTGAACTGAAATATTCAATAAAGAAATTGGGGGAAAAAATCCATTATGCATGATCTTGGTGAAATCTGAACTCTAAAGAGAAAGTTAATGGGATTTTTCTTTCAAAAACACTTAATGTTTTGCAGTCTCTGAAGTACTTTTTTGGTCCACAAAATGCTAGATTTCAGGAGCTTCGGCCCCCTGGACCCCTTACGGCCCTCAGCCTAATTGTTTAGGTACCTTCTAAAATTTAAGAAATACCTCCTATTATAAAAAACTTTGAAACCCCTGTATTTATTATACTCCCCGCAACGAAGTTGTAGGGGGGTATTCTGGTTTCACCATGTCCGTCCGTCCGTCTGTAGACAAATCCTATGTCGTACGATAACTTGAGTTGTGTTTCTTAGAATCTTTTAAAATTTTATCAGCTGCTTACTGGTAAAGAGAGGAGGATCCCTTTCTTTTTTGATGATTTTCACTTTTGCCGTTCCAGAGTTATTGGACTTGATATGACGGAAAATAGGATTTTTACCCTATGTCGTATGATAACTTGAGTAGTATTTCTCAGAATGTTTTGAAATATTATCAGCAGCTTACCGGTGAAGAGAGGAGGGTCCCTTTCATTTTTAGTCGGAACAATCAGTAATGTTTTGGTTATGGAAATAGGTTGAACAGATGTGGGGAGGGGGGGTATATCTTAGTGAGCTGTGCTCACAGTAATACTAGTTGTATTTGTTTCAATGTTTGTACACTTGACATACTTTAAGGGTGTTTTATTTGATGCACAAAGGGTATAGTATTGTGTTTGAGATGAGCTGTTATCTCAACATTTCGAAGCATTTAATTACTCACAATTATTTTCTTGATGAACAAAGGGTATATTATTGTATTGTGTTTGTGATGAGCCGTTATCTTCAGGATATTTCGAAGCATTTAATTACTCACGATTATTTTCTTGATGAACAAAGGATATATTATTGCATTGTGTTTGTGATGAGCAGTTATCTTCAGTATATTTCGAAGCATTTAATTACTTACGATTATGACTTGGTAGTATATATGTACAATTGAAGGATGTTTTACTTAAACACAAAGGATGTGGTATTGTGTTTGAGATGAGTTGTTATCTTCAGTATGTTTCAAAGCATTTATTGTCTACTATTTAAATGATAAGACATGTACATTCAGCTTGTGTACATGGAAAATCTGTCATAAAAAACATTATACTGATGAAAATAGAGAGAGGGGGATTACCATAGCTACATATTTGTAGTACCACAAATGGGTTATAATGATCTTATGCAGATTTAGGGTTGCATAATCTTGACGACTGGGCATCTTTGGATCCTAAGTTCATCCTATTCTACATTTGGGTTATGCTGTTTTTGTTTTGCTAATTTACATTCTCAGTGTTCTATATATTTACATTCTCAGTGTTCTATATATTTACATTCTCAGTGTTCTATATATTTACATTCTCAGTGTTCTATATATTTACATTCTCAGTGTTCTATATATTTACATTCTCAGTGTTCTATATATTTACATTCTCAGTGTTCTATATATTTACATTCTCAGTGTTCTATATATTTACATTCTCAGTGTTCTATATATTTACATTCTCAGTGTTCTATATATTTACATTCTCAGTGTTCTATATATTTACATTCTCAGTGTTCTATATATTTACATTCTCAGTGTTCTATATATTTACATTCTCAGTGTTCTATATATTTACATTCTCAGTGTTCTATATATTTACATTCTCAGTGTTCTATATATTTACATTCTCAGTGTTCTATATATTTACATTCTCAGTGTTCTATACATTTACATTCTCAGTGTTCTATACATTTACATTCTCAGTGTTCTATACATTTACATTCTCAGTGTTCTATACATTTACATTCTCAGTGTTCTATACATTTACATTCTCAGTGTTCTATATATTTACATTCTCAGTGTTCTATACATTTACATTCTCAGTGTTCTATATATTTACATTCTCAGTGTTCTATATATTTACATTCTCAGTGTTCTATATATTTACATTCTCAGTGTTCTATATATTTACATTCTCAGTGTTCTATATATTTACATTCTCAGTGTTCTATATATTTACATTCTCAGTGTTCTATATATTTACATTCTCAGTGTTCTATATATTTACATTCTCAGTGTTCTATATATTTACATTCTCAGTGTTCTATATATTTACATTCTCAGTGTTCTATACATTTACATTCTCAGTGTTCTATACATTTACATTCTCAGTGTTCTATACATTTACATTCTCAGTGTTCTATACATTTACATTCTCAGTGTTCTATACATTTACATTCTCAGTGTTCTATACATTTACATTCTCAGTGTTCTATATATTTACATTCTCAGTGTTCTATATATTTACATTCTCAGTGTTCTATATATTTACATTCTCAGTGTTCTATATATTTACATTCTCAGTGTTCTATATATTTACATTCTCAGTGTTCTATATATTTACATTCTCAGTGTTCTATATATTTACATTCTCAGTGTTCTATATATTTACATTCTCAGTGTTCTATATATTTACATTCTCAGTGTTCTATATATTTACATTCTCAGTGTTCTATATATTTACATTCTCAGTGTTCTATATATTTACATTCTCAGTGTTCTATATATTTACATTCTCAGTGTTCTATATATTTACATTTACATTCTCAGTGTTCTATATATTTACATTCTCAGTGTTCTATATATTTACATTCTCAGTGTTCTATATATTTACATTCTCAGTGTTCTATATATTTACATTCTCAGTGTTCTATATATTTACATTCTCAGTGTTCTATATATTTACATTCTCAGTGTTCTATATATTTACATTCTCAGTGTTCTATATATTTACATTCTCAGTGTTCTATACATTTACATTCTCAGTGTTCTATATATTTACATTCTCAGTGTTCTATATATTTACATTCTCAGTGTTCTATATATTTACATTCTCAGTGTTCTATATATTTACATTCTCAGTGTTCTATATATTTACATTCTCAGTGTTCTATATATTTACATTTACATTCTCAGTGTTCTATATATTTACATTCTCAGTGTTCTATATATTTACATTCTCAGTGTTCTATATATTTACATTCTCAGTGTTCTATATATTTACATTCTCAGTGTTCTATATATTTACATTCTCAGTGTTCTATTTATTTTGTACCAAAGTAGTACTTGCCTTTAATTTATTATCATTTAAATTATTTTGAATTCAAGTAAAAGGTTTTTTCTGATGACAATTTGTAAACTGCACGTACATAAGAAAAAAATATTTTCAGTTTTGATTTTGCATTTGACAGAGACAGACTCCCATAATGTTTTTGTGCAGTGTCCTTTTCAATTGTTTCTGAGAATAATATTTCTTTTCCAAAATATTTGTATGTGAACATTGTAACATGTTATTCACAGGAAAAAAGATGAAAAAGAACTGGAACTTTCCTCGATATTTAGTTTTAAAACTATTATGAATATTTGAACTTTGACATATTATTTTATGTTCAAGTTTAGGGTTGAATGTCTGTGCAATGTTGCTGTTTGGAAGCTAAGGGTTGTATGTCTGTATTTTAGAGGGTCGTCATAGTCGTGATCACATGGTAGTTGGATATACAACTACTTATGCAATCAGTGCTTATCACCACTAACATTGTGAGTTTGAATCTCACTCAGACGAGGTGTATTCGATACAACATTATGTGATAAAGTTTGTCAGTCACTTGCGACAGGTCGTTGGTTTTCTCCCGGTACTCCGGTTTCCTCCATCAATAGAACTGACTGCCACGATATACCTGAAATATTGTTGAACATGGCTTTAAACATCATAACCTTAACCAAAGCCCTCTGCATTTCAGAAACCTTAGTAACCAGGACTATTTATTAGAAACTTTAGTAACCAGGACTATTTATTAGAAACCTTAGTAACCAGGACTATTTATTAGAAACCTTAGTAACCAGGACTATTTATTAGAAACCTTAGTAACCAGGACTATTTATTAGAAACCTTAGTAACCAGGACTATTTATTAGAAACCTTAGTAACCAGGACTATTTATTAGAAACCTTAGTAACCAGGACTATTTATTAGAAACCTTAGTAACCAGGACTATTTATTAGAAACCTTAGTAACCAGGACTATTTATTAGAAACTTTAGTAACCAGGACTATTTATTAGAAACCTTAGTAACCAGGACTATTTATTAGAAACCTTAGTAACCAGGACTATTTATTAGAAACTTTAGTAACCAGGACTATTTATTAGAAACTTTAGTAACCAGGACTATTTATTAGAAACCTTAGTAACCAGGACTATTTATTAGAAACCTTAGTAACCAGGACTATTTATTAGAAACCTTAGTAACCAGGACTATTTTATTATTTCAGTAAGAAAACAGACAACAACCAGTGGTGGGAATTGTTTGATCCAAACACATCAAGATTTTACTACTACAACGCCTCAAGTCAGAAGACTGTTTGGCACAGACCTACTAACTGTGATATTATACCTCTTGCCAAGCTACAGGTATGTTCTAGTTTTGTCTGTTTTTATCCCAACATTGGATGGAAAGCATGACATAAGATGACCAAGAGGTTTATCAGACGTGGTTCTCATGCCAAATTAGGGAAGTGAAATTCTTTTTTGAAAAAGAGTAATCTTCAAGGATCTGGGTTGTCAATCATTAGCATTTCTTCTTAATTATACCCCCCGCAACGAAGTTGTAGGGGGTATACTGGTTTCACCATGTCCGTCTGTAGACAAATCCTATGTCGTACGATAACTTGAGTTGTGTTTCTTAGAATCTTTTAAAATTTTTATCAGCTGTTTACTGGTGAAGAGAGGAGGATCCCTTTCTTTTTTGACGATTTTCACTTTTGACGTTCCAGAGTTGTTGGACTTGATATGACAGAAAGTAGGATTTTTACCCTATGTCGTATGATAACTTGAGTAGTGTTTCTCAGAATGTTTTGAAATTTTATCAGTAGCTTACCGGTGAAGAGAGAAGGGTCCCTTTCATTTTTGGTCGGAACAATCGGTAAAGTTTTGGTTATGGAAATAGGTTGGACAGATGTGGGGAGCGGGGGGTATATCTTAGTGAGCTGTGCTCACAGTAATACTAGTTAGCTAGTGGAAATAGTTTTAAAAAAAATAACAACAAAAACTATCAAAATGAAATATAATTAATTCTGGAACTATAAAAGATGTCGCTAGTACTACAATAAGTTGGGACATAATTGGTTGATTTTGAGTATCATTAATGTCACAGCTACTAAGTAATTTGTAACTCACAGAGACAATTTAACCTTTTGCCATCAATTTGTGTATAAATCAACCAAGTAATTCAAATTATCTGTCTATTCAGTAACATCTAACGACATTTGATGCCTTGTTACGCCGGGCAACCTTTAATCCAAATCACAGTTTTTCTACTCTTTTTCATAAAATTCTGTTTGGTTCAATGCCTCAAGATTTTGTTGACTGAAGCTTGTTTAAATCTACTCATCCTTACACATTTTTTTTGCTCACCTGACCAAATGCCATATGATTTCTGTCATCAATTGTGCATCATAAAATATTCACATTTAAATATTCTCCTCTGCTACCAATGTGCAAAATTAAACCAAGCTTGGCTAGGATGGCCCTAAGGTGGTCCTCCTTATAAAATTGTGTTGTACAGAACCTCCCCCCCCCCCCCCCCCCCCCCCCTTTATTCAAGATGGCTGCCAGGACTAAAAATATAATTATATTTAATTGATCATTCTGTTTTATTTAATGTCAAAATGACCTCAAATTAAACAGTAGCTACATGACCAATCCTCCATTCAAGAGGGCCACCACTAATTTCTGGTAAAATATATTTTTTTTGATCAGTTAATTTAAAGCTGGTCACCTGAAATATGAATTTTAACTTGTGCAACTTTTTATGAAAAGAAAGTTGAAACAGTTAGTAGTGGTCAACAATTTCACCAATATCAACAAAACGAACAACTACCTCTCACCTCAAATCACTGAACACAAAAAGACTGTGACTTATGGCATTTGAAATCCAGGTCCTGGCTTGAGACAGACACAAAAATGTTGCATATTTTCCAACCTTTTATATTAAATTTAGAAGTCAAATTGAAAATTCAGTTCAGTGATTGCAGAATTCTGGGAGCCTCTGATTTATCATTTCCTGCTTTTCTATTCTTCTTTCCTTAATATTTTGTATGTTTTTAATAATTTCCTACTTGGTTGAGCAGTACAATATCTCATGTCTTTAAAAAGATTAGGGATAATTAATTGTATTATGTTCATACCTTTTCATGACAGGAAGTTAGATACGATTTTAGATCAACAATTGGGCATTTGGATGATCTTGTGAGTCATCATAAATGTACAATTACATTGCAGAATTTAATACTTTTTTGTTTGCCTTTCACCTTAACCTAGAGAGATTTGTTGACAAATAAATACATGATCCTATAATCCTGTTGAAAATCTTAATGGTGCTATAGAATAGGGTACCAGGGTAAGAAATCAATAGTTTTCTAAATACGAAAACCGGTAAGCATTTAAAATTAAATTCTTTGAATTTTCATTTTGATTATATTTAAAAAAAATATTATTTATTTCATAGAATTTTGAAATTATTGAAGCATAACCATGCATATTTTTTATATTAATATGAGTGTTCCTCGTTTAGTACCCCATAATATCAACATTAGACCTAAATGCACACCCGTTAAACGTTAGACGGAGTGTATGGAAGTTGACATATTGATATTGTACAAGTGAAATTGACAATCTTAAAGTGATAATGTATTCAAAACCACCTGTCACGATGGACGATAAGCGGGGAAGGAGATTCAAGTTGCTGTTTTGGAACAAAATGTGTCCTGGATTGTGCTGCTGTTATTTATTTGTAAATATTTATAATTACTTTTTGCAAAAAATTGCAAGCACATGTTTTTAAATTTTGTTGTTGAAAAGACTGTCATGAAAATATACTTTATAGTGATATGATTTGCAAGATTTCCGTGCAAATGTTTTAAATTTTGTTGTTGTTGTTGCAAAGATTGGCATGGAAATATACTTTATCGTGATGTGTTAAGATCATGCTAGACCTTTGTACAAAATACTATGATACATTTATATTTAATATGTATGGTAATAGTATTATGACATGTACATTCATTATTAAACAATCAGTTTGACCATGTGTATGCTTCATTGAAGTACACGTTCATGCCAAGCCCGGGGCAAGGTGTCTATTTCATTGAGACAATTTACCAGATACTTACAGGGGCTGGATGATATTCACTTTCTGGGGCTGGGTTATATTCATGTACAGGGGCTGGGTGATATTGATCAAGTGTATACCTCATTGTAGTACAAATTCATGCCAAACTCAGATTAGCTTGTCCATTTTATTGAGACCCTTTACCAGATACTTACAGGGGCTGGGTGATTTTCAATTACTGTGGCAGGGTGAATATCAACTTTCTGGGGCTGGGTGATATTGATAAGTGTATGCCTCATTGAGGTACAAGTTCATGCCAAACCCAGGGCAAGGTGTCTATTTTATTGACACAGTTTACCAGATACTTACAGGGGCTGGGTGATTTTCAATTACAGTGGCAGGGTGAATATCAACTTTCTGGGGCTGGGTGATATTGATAAGTGTATGCCTCATTGAGGTACAAGTTCATGCCAAACCCAGGGCAAGGTGTCTATTTTATTGAGACAGTTTACCAGATACTTACAGGGACTGGGTGATTTTCAATTACTGTGGCAGGGTGAATATCAACTTTCTGGGGCTGGGTGATATTGATAAGTGTATGCCTCATTGAGGTACAAGTTCATGCCAAACCCAGGGCAAGGTGTCTATTTTATTGACACAGTTTACCAGATACTTACAGGGGCTGGGTGATTTTCAATTACAGTGGCAGGGTGAATATCAACTTTCTGGGGCTGGGTGATATTGATAAGTGTATGCCTCATTGAGGTACAAGTTCATGCCAAACCCAGGGCAAGGTGTCTATTTTATTGAGACAGTTTACCAGATACTTACAGGGGCTGGGTGATTTTCAATTACTGTGGCAGGGTGAATATCAACTTTCTGGGGCTGGGTGATATTGATAAGTGTATGCCTCATTGAGGTACAAGTTCATGCCAAACCCAGGGCAAGGTGTCTATTTTATTGAGACAGTTTACCAGATACTGGCTCAGGCTGGCTGAGATTCTCTCTTAGTTGTTTTAACACCCTTGACCACTAACTCTTAACTTGTTTTGATTAACCATACAGAATTAGCCCAAACAGCATAAGAAAACAGATTATGTTATTATGATCAGGATTAAGTTAATCTGACCATGTGAATGTTTGCCATCACCTGGCATTCTTATTTATATTTTTCCTTTCACATTTTAATCTTCTGCTGAATAACTGTTCAGTTAAAGTTAATCAAACTATGCAGAGTTGATTCTTGTAATGAGGAACATAGACCTCTAGAAGTTTGGTTTATTTCTTAAGAAGTTTAGGTTTAAAAGAGTAATTCTAACATTACCTCCTTCTTTCGCTTTGTTAACAAACGAGCGAGTTATCCATTTGGTATAATCTCATTAGCACATATGCCGATGAATGTGACTGACTTTTCCATTGGCAGCATAAATTGTTTGCGACATTTTTCGCAAACGTAAATATAAATTATCATCTTCCAATCAAAGTATACTACCATATTTGTACTCTTAGACATATCAGAATCAAAATAAATCATGGAAGCCAGAATGTGTTTTGAGTTTTAACATGGATTGGCGGATATTAGTAAATTTTATCCCTCGCTTCTGGCTCAGGATAAAATACTAATATCCGCCAATCCATGTTAAAACTCCCAACACATTCTGGCTTCCATGATTTATTTCTTAAATATCCTATGTTAAAGAGTAATCATATTTTAGCTGCTACAGAAGATCAAATTTTTCGTCTTTTCCCAAATCTCCATACTTTTCAAGTGGCAGTCAAAAGCTGTACTTGTTCTCGTCCTGAATATAGCTGAAATACTCGCTGGATGTTACACAATATATCAATTTAAAAAAATCAAATCAATTGAAAGGGCAAAGTAAGTGAATCTTTAAAAAACAATAGTGGTGGTGTGTTGGGGGTGGAGGCCAAACTGAACAATGCAGCAATGACATCATGTTTTATACAAAGTATCAAATGTCAGTTTAGTACTGTATATCTTCTGGTCACTGAAATGGGAATTGTTTAGAAAAAGCAGCATTGATAATGTTTTTTTCTGTGAAGCTTCATTCTGAGTTTGTATAAATGAAGCCCTAGGGGTTAATGAGATCTAAGTCTTGGTGCTTAAAATTTAAGGCAGGCTAGGATGGGGAATGACTGTTGTTTGAATAAAATCCTTTTTACCATGTGAATAATACAGGCTTATATGAGCCTCTTGTTTTGCAACCTTTTATTTAGCTAAAGTATTACATTAGTCTTTTCCAGGTCCCTTTAGGACTGACAATTGTTTGTCATACTATATGTAGCATGAGTATTGACAAATGTCTTAAAGGACACTCAATCAATCAAGTTTGTGTTGTGCAGTCATTCTCGGCTAACGTTTCATTAACGTAAAATTAAGCATATATTAGGAATGGTTATAACTGTGTTGCATGTATTTTAGTCAGGTTATTTATAGTATTTATTTCCTATTTATTCATACTATCCTTCTATTTTTTGTTGTAGACTCTCAAGCAAAACACAGAAGTGAAAAATGAAGAACTTGATAGATTATCATCAAAAAGAGAAATATCAACACAAACTCCAGTCCCACAAACTGTAGGTTCTTAAATTACATAAGATATCATTTTTCAGACTGTAGACCTGTCTGATACTAAGTTGTTTTGGCAAGTCCAGATAGGTTTGGGACTCAGTTTTTTTTTATCATGACTATCTGGTTGGACATCAATATTTTTTATCCTACAAGGATATCTGCCTCTGTTCAACTTGCTTCATTTATACAATTCAACAGATGTTTGAAACAAGTAAGAGTTAATTTTCTTTTATTGTTACTTGGATTCAGCTGGTCAAATGACAAAGGGAAGAAACTGCATTGTAAAAAAAAATTGAAAAAACAAATAGAGTTACTTCCCTTTTACTGTGTGGATTATTTTTCTGAAAATTAGATTTTGCAGTTTTTGGTACTAGTTTACATGCACAATGTATCTCTCAGATATATCACTGTAATCAATATGATAAGATGGTATACCGATAATTGAACTGATGAATTTTAAAGAAACCTATGCAAGTTGTTATTTTAGAAAACGTGATGTAATATCATGCAGAGAAATGAGTTCCTTTGATGTGATAAATATACATTGTAGATATAAACTTCTTAAAAAGAAAGGAGAAAGACTGGTTTAATATGATAAAAAACAATATGAATCATAGTCTGTACACAATCTAATTAAAATTAGATCTCTGCACTTGCTCCCTATTTTTAGTTCACCTGGACCAAAGGTCCAGGTGAACTATTGCCATCACTTGGCGTCCGTCGTCTGTTGTCTGTCGTCTGTAAACTTTTCACATTTCAAGCTTCTTCTCCGCAACCACTTGGCCGATTGGAACCGAACTTAGCAGGAATGTTCCTTGGATGGTTCTCTACAAAGTTACTGTTTTTCGTTCCAATCGGATATTCAATATGGCTGCCAGGGCCAATAATATGCTCTGATTGGCTGAAATTTCAAAGATCTTCTTCTCTGAAACTAATGAACTGACTGAACCCAAACTGTAAAGGAATGATCATTGGAATGTCCTTTACCAAGTTACTGTTTTTTATGCCGATCGGAAATCCAAGATGGCCACCATTGCAGGACATAGATTAACATTGGACCCTATGGGAAAATGTTCAAATGCCTTCTTCTCAGAAACTACAAATATGATTAAAGCCAAACTGTACATGAATGTTCATTGGATGGTCCTCTACAATCTTAAGGTTTTTTGTTCCGATATGAAATTCAAAATGGCGGCTACAGCAGGACTTAGTTTAACATTGGACCCTATGGGAAAAATGTTTCAAAATGCTTCTTCTCTGAAACCACTTGGACAGTTGAAACCAAACTGCCCAGGAATGATCATTGGAAGGTCCTCTACAAAGTTTCTGTTTTTTATGCCGATCGGAAATCCAAGATGGCCGCCACCACAGGACATAGATTAACATTGGACCCTATGGGAAAATATTCAAATGCCTTCTTCTCAGAAACTACAAATATGATTAAAGCCAAACTGTACATGAATGTTCATTAGATGGTCCTCTACAAACTTTACGTTTTTTGTTCCGGTATGAAATTCAGAATGGCGGCTACGGCAGGACTTAGTTTAACATTGGACCCTATGGGAAAAATGTTTCAAAACGCTTCTTCTCTGAAACCACTTGGATAATTGAAACCAAACTGCCCAGGAATGATCATTGGAAGGTCCTCTACAAGGTGTGTGTTTTTTATGCCGATCGGAAATCCAAGATGAACACCACCGCAGGACATAGATTAACATTGGACCCTATCGGAAAATGTTCAAATGCCTTCTTCTCAGAAACTACAAATATGATTAAAGCCAAACTGTACATGAATGTTCATTGGATGGTCCTCTACAAACTTTACGTTTTTTGTTCTGATATGAAATTCAAAATGGCGGCTACGGCAGGACTTAGTTTAACATTGGACCCTATGGGAAAAATGTTTCAAAATGCTTCTTCTCTGAAACCACTTGGACAGTTGAAACCAAACTGCCCAGGAATGATCATTGGAAGGTCCTCTGTTTTTTATGCCGATCGGAAATCCAAGATGGCTGCCACCACAGGTCATAGTATTAACACAGAACCATGTGGGGAAAATACAGAAATATATTCTTCTCTGAAGCTATTGCACTGATTGAACCTAAACTGTGCATCAATCATTGGAAGGTCCTTTACAAACTTTGTGTTTTTTATGTTGATCGTAATTCCAAGATGACTACCACTGCAGGACATAGTTTTTACATAGGACCAATTGTTTTTTTTTATTACCAAGTGAACGATACAGGCTCTTGAGAGCCTCTGGTCTATTGGTTGTTTTGTAGTTGCTGCGTGGAAGTGTGGAAATGTAATTTTAATTAGATTGAATCTGTACATGTATTATCAGATGATTTGATATGTAAAATTGAGAAATTTATATCTCAGTAAAAAAAAATACATGTACTGTAGTCAAATTTAGTCCATGCGGAATACAGATTTTTCCCATATTATCATGTTAATTTTATATCACAGTCCAGTCTAGTCCACTTACATATACAATATGTACATTGTCGGAAAACATGAAATTTATTTGTACGAGCTTTAGAAACAGTTACAGATAGATAAAGGCTTTTTTCTGGTCCGTTTTGCAGCAAGTGCAAATAAATTTTATTTTTCCGACAATGTACATATATTGTGTTTATCCTGCAATGTCAAAAAGTTCAAATAATTGCAAAATATTACTAAGAAGAGATGAAGCGATAGTCGTTATAATCGTTTTAAGGGTGTCTTCTATCAGGTCTACGCATATACGGTTACTGTTTCTCTATTCATGAATCAGGTACCATCAGGTCCTTAACACTGAAGTTTATTTTACTCCTTTATTAGTAACTCAAAATCACACAATTTCAGGATAAAATGAAATTAGTGATATTGAACAGATTTCTGTCCCTATTAATCCCTTTAATATTTCTCAGGTCTGGTTATATTCATAAAATTCGTTTATTATGAAATATTTCACCTACCCCTAAATTGCATTATATGTGGACTAGGCTATATGATAAGCTTTTCAAGAAAGATATCTTGATGAAAGATTTCGTAGATGAAAAGGCCAAATTTGTTTTGGCAAAAAAAAAGAAAAGATTGTTGGCAATTTTACCAATGGTACTGTATGAAACAATGTTAAAACAACAATTAATAATTACTATTATCAAGTTTTGTACCCTTGTCAAAAATTAAAACAAAAATGTTTATATTGGAAGAGAAAAGGAGTGTCTATCATGAGATAGAAAAAAATAACCCAACAACCACGGTTCACATAAATAATACAATACAGTCTTCTTATAATGAAATCGGTTATGATTATAAATTGGTTATATTGAACAGATTATTTAACTCCAGCAACTCCCTAGAGTATATGCCATAACTGGATATATATTAAGGATTTCTTGTCCCCCTAAAATTCATTATAAGTGGGCTAGACTAGGCTGTTTTTGAAAATTATATATAAATATCACACTCATCAGAAACAATGGGAATGAAAATACCCTCTCCTCCTCGCCTTCCTCATATGTGGACACTGGACAGTCTGTTTTTCTATTAATATGTTACAGATTTTTGGTGAGATTGTATTCAAATTTTGTTTTATCTTGACTCACCGTAAATTATCATTTTTATCTATCTAACTTACATAAAGTACATTAAGATTGACATAATATCTAAATATCTTACATTCTTTTATTATATAATATGTTTTATGCATAATATATTATGAAACAAAAAGAATTAGAATTACATATATATATGAATCATGCTGTGTTTTTGGGCGTTACAGCACTTTTCAATTTTGTTAACTAAAAAGTGACAAATTTTAAATGAATTGTTCTGTACAAGTAAAATCCATTAAACTGTTACTTGTATTTTCTTCATCTGGGTAATGGTGTGGGAGGGAGTGTTAAGATGCCACACTAAAAACCTTAAAAATGAATAAATAAATAAATAAATAAAATTGAAATTCAAAGATAGCTTTGTCGCAGTAGTTTGAAATTGATTGAGTAACAAATGACAGGAAGTCAATATTTTACAATTTATAGGAATTTTAGTTTAAACATTTTAAAATAATCTAAATTAGAAATTTTTAATTATCGAAAATAGTCAATGCCATGAACCAGAGAATCAGTTAATTTTGTTTGATAAAGTTATATAATATGAACTTTTTAAATATGGAAAATGTTGTGTTAAATAGAAATACAACTGGTAGTTGAGTTTATCATTATATATTTTTTTTGGGAGGGTGAGGGAGGGGGAAGGTAGGGTTATTGGGTGGAGGATGAGAGTGGGGGAAGATAGGGTTATTGGTGTATATTGTCAGTTTCAGGGGGAGGGCGAGGGAGGGGAAAGGTAGGGTTATTGGTGTATAGTGTCAGTTTCAGGGGGAGGGGGAAGGTAGGGTTATTGGTGTATATTGTCAGTTTCAGGGGGAGGGGGAAGGCAGGGTTATTGGTGTATATTGTCAGTTTCAGGGGGAGGGGGAAGGCAGGGTTATTGGTGTATATTGTCAGTTTCAGGGGGAGGGGGAAGGCAGGGTTATTGGTGTATATTGTCAGTTTCAGGGGGAGGGGGAAGGCAGGGTTATTGGTGTATATTGTCAGTTTCAGGGGGAGGGGGAAGGCAGGGTTATTAGTGTATATTGTCAGTTTCAGGGGGAGGGGGAAGGCAGGGTTATTGGTGTATATTGTCAGTTTCAGGGGGAGGGGGAAGGCAGGGTTATTGGTGTATATTGTCAGTTTCAGGGGGAGGGGGAAGGCAGGGTTATTGGTGTATATTGTCAGTTTCAGGGGGAGGGGGAAGGCAGGGTTATTAGTGTATATTGTCAGTTTCAGGGGGAGGGGGAAGGCAGGGTTATTGGTGTATATTGTCAGTTTCAGGGGGAGGGGGAAGGCAGGGTTATTGGTGTATATTGTCAGTTTCAGGGGGAGGGGGAAGGCAGGGTTATTGGTGTATATTGTCAGTTTCAGGGGGAGGGGGAAGGCAGGGTTATTGGTGTATATTGTCAGTTTCAGGGGGAGGGGGAAGGCAGGGTTATTAGTGTATATTGTCAGTTTCGGGAATATTTCAGCTACATCGTGACCAACTAGGATTAATTGGGGAGGAAGGTCTTTACATTTATAGTAAAATGAATGGTAAAACCCCTGCCCGTGGGGTATTGAGGATATGAACCTATGTCAGTGGTTGTCAGAAGTCAGCAACATCAACCTCTCTGCACCCATTCCTCCTGGTACTAGTTAAAAGAATGTTGGATTTTGTTTATCAGTATTTTGTTTTAAAATGAGGAAATTTGTTTCAAAACTTTGGGCAATTAAAACACATTAAAAATAGGGATAGCCAGTCTCCATAATACTCCCTCAAAGTTTCTACATTAAAAACATTAGAAACGTAATTGAAAATAGGGATAGGCAGTCCCCCTAATAATCCCTTAATGAATCTATATAATGTTTACCTTTGAAGATACAAAATCTAAAACAGTGGTATTTTTTTATTCGTATCATAATATAATCTTAGGTTGAGTAGAAGTTTACAAGTTATATGTGTTGATAATTCATATAGATAATTTGTACAGTAATAAACTGCTTTAGTGACCACCTCTATTAAACAATAACTTGTATTTTGTGACCTTAATTTTAATTTCCCTTCACGATGCATTTCATATAATAATTACACCTGTATTTAGCAACCACCTGACTTTATATTTCGATTTTCCCTTGGAATGTCACATAAGACAGGCTTGACGGTAGTGTACATACTTTTGATGTATATAAAATAATAGATAAATCCTATATTATACAATTAGGTCTATCAATCTATACACTAAAAACAACTTGTCATATTAGATATTCATCAAATTAGCATAATACTGGCAAAAGTCAGGTCTAAATAACTAACAACAACTGAAATATACACCAATATCTACTGTTGTTGATTTCTGCAATGATCAGCTAACAGATGTTTGATTCAGGGGCAATCAGGAATTAATTTAGGTAGATCCTTCCTTACTGATACAGTACAACTGTTTTGACAAGTATTGAGTCCCTCAGGGGGAGTATTTTAAAGGGATATATTATACATGTGGTGTATATGGTACATGTAGTTATTATAGAAGAAGGTTAAATGGCAGATGTTTATGTGTGATCAAACTTACCCGTTGTTACAAAGGTGAAAAATAATGAATGGTTAGGATACAAGATGGAAATGTGTGATTACATTCCAGTTACGTATATTTGTTTGACGTTTGTAAAAAAAATTGTGCAATAATTAATTGCAGTGTTCTATTTATGTAATGTAATTTTTGTTATACTACTCATACTCAGAAGAATTATTCTAACAAGTGTCAGACTGAAAACAATGGTTATACAAAACAGGATATATTTACAATAGAATTATTTACTATCAATTCTTATAATCAAAGAAATGGGTCAGATATCAAAAGGTATATATTATCTATTGTAGATTGATAATATTTATTATAAGATAGGTTTTGTTGGATTGTTGAGTTTTCGTTTGTTATGCAGTTAAGAAGTGCCGTTGTGTAAGGAAAATGTATTTTGTGTACTTAAGCTAAAAATGATGTTGACTTAAAGTCTACTGAACAGAATGGAAGATAATATAATATGGAAAAAATTCAGTGTTAAAATTATATAGTGCATATATAAGGTGTGCAAATCAAATTAACAATTATGCTATTCTAATTTTAAATTTGGATTGTAAAAATTATTTGCTAATTTTTACATATGTAAATCTTATATAAACATAAAACTTACAAAACATAAACATTTACAAGGACTTGTTTTGATCGCTTGTTTGTAAATTCCGGAGGAAGGCACGAGGAAGGATGTCGCAGCTAATGTTATGTGAAGTACTGAGATATGGATTGTAAACTTTTAGCACATTAAACAGATAGATACAAGAAAGTTGATAATCTATCTTTTTCTGACCCTTTTAAACTAACTACTGATGTTTTAAGGTCATTTGTCATGTGACACCAAAATATGATAGCTGACGAGACAATTTTTTAAAAGGAAACTGGATATATTCTGTGAAATTTTAATAAATTAGCATTACAAAATAATCAGATTGTAATAGATGACCAGATATTTGTCTACCCTCACTACTTGTTAAAAGTGGATTATCTAATGACTTACTTTACAAGTTCAAGAGGACATTAATTCTTTACAAATTCAAGAGGATGTTAATTCAAAAGTTGAAACACTACAAAGGGAGATAACTGTATTATTTCAATTGTTTAAAGGAGGATTTTCTGTTTTACCATAATAACATTTTACTCTCAAGAATGTCAAGAAAACCGAAAAATGGGAAACATTTAGAAAAAGATTTGTGACTGAGAAACTAGAGATTATTATTGGAGACATCTTATACATCACTTATTTGAAGAAATTTAAGATCGTAAAACAGTAGAAAAATTAATCAGTCTATATCTATGGTGCTAAGGGCAGATAACACCAGCAGTAGATTTTTAGTCCACATGCAGGATTACATACATGTAATGGGAGTTGATAATATAAATGTTAATAATACCGTGTATAACCTGAAAATTATTATCAGTGTACTTATAACAGTTGGAACATTACTATGTATATTGTTTGTTTTTTGTTTTAAGAGACGAGAACATCCCAAGAATGTACGAACAGGTTCCATTAAAGCTGGAAACACAACACAAACCAGTCCCATTGTGTCACGTAAAGTATGTATATTAAATCTGGCAAATTTTTTTAGGGAATTAATTTATATTATTTGTTCAAGCCACAATATAGCTGAAATACCACTAATGTTTGGTGTTAAATACCAATCAATCAGTCCACAATATCACTGCAATACTGCTAAAGTTGGTGTGTTAAGCATTAATCAGTCAATCAATCTTCTTATATATTTTGATCGGGACCAAAATCATCTTAAGATATTTGTCATTTTCTATCTGTCCAGAAAAAAATGAAAATACAGTTACCCCGGTTACAGTTATGTTTGTATGCATTTCTAGACTTGTTACAGGTCCCTTTTTTATTAATAATCCCTTAAAACAATTGTTTCTAAGAAAGTTACAATCTTGACTGACCACTTATATTAACTAACAACATTTCTTTACTATTTACAAGTTATGTGGATAGTAATACAAGTGGTCAGTCAAGATTTCATAAGAGAACGACTTGTAGCAAGTTTTAATATAATGGATTTATACAAATTTCAGGTTTAGGTGTAGGTTGCTTAGCATTGCTTTCAACAATATTTCAGTTATATTGTGACGGTCAGTTTTATTGGTGGAGTAAAACCGGAGGTAACCACCAACCTATCGCAAGTCACTGACAAACTTGATCACATAATGTATCGAGTACACCTCGCCTAAGTGGGGTTCGAACTCACAACATTGGTGATTATAGGCACTGATTGCATAGGTAGTTATAAATCCAACTACCATACGGCCCCTCTAGAAATTTCATATAATATAATTACTAAAAGCTGTGTATACATTGTACAGTAAATATGAAGTAGTCGGTCAAGATTTCATAAGAGACTTGTAGCAAGTCTTATTAATAGATTACTAGAAATTTCATATATAATTACTACAAGCTGTGTGTACAGTGTACAGGTTATTATCCTTAGACATAGAACTGAAATATGTATTGTTTACAGAAGAAAAACCTTGTTTACAGTTCTGTATTATATTGTTGATTGATACCATATATCTTTATCCTATCTGTTCAAAAATTTGAACCTATTTTCTATCAATCATCTCCTGTCTTATTCTTCCCCTGAGAATAGTTGTATATATTATCTTGACTGTTATTGGAATTTCTGTCTCAATGGCATTAAACCCATTCCTTCATATTGATCAATGAAATATCCTATCATGTCTTTCAGTAAGGGGTGGTGTGATACCAGGTACTTTTACCCACTTGAAATGGTAATTGGTACCTCCTAATTACAAAGACTTGCATAAGATATTCATGAACAATGTTCAATTTTTAAGAAAAAGTACCACCTGTAAATAGTGAAGTACTGGTACACTTGAAAAATATTGAAAGCCCTGCCCTATTTACTGGATACTAATGCTAGTTTTAGTTCAGAACTAATAGATACAGATTTGAAATGAAATTAAGAAATTGAATTTTGTCTTACATGGGATCAACACACTTCAAGGGTTGCATCTAGGAGGAGGTGAATTGTGAAAATGCTCCTTTTAATTAAAAAATATATCCCCATTTTATAAAAAAAGAAAGGGTACATTGACCATATAAAATTCTCCTTTGTTGCACATTTCATGCACGATTGTCCCTGTGACAGGTCAGTGATTTTCTCTGAGTACCGTACTTCGATTTCCTCCACCAATAAAACTGACCACCATGATATAACTGAAATATTGTTGAAAGTGGCATTAAACACCATAAACCCCCTAACCCCCCTTTTTGCAAAACCCTAGATACAATTCTGCATTTCTGAAATATTGTGTATTTATTCAATTTCTACTTTGAAATTTATTCAATTTGGATTTCAAGCTACATTTGCACTAGACTGAGGCCCAGTTGACAAATTCCTAATTATGCCAGATTTAGTGTATTTGAAAGGATTATATAATCTTGTTTTTCAATTTAAAATTAAAGGTGTCTTATGATGAAGACAGATGTTGACTGACCTTTCCAAGTTCATTATCAAAACACATTATGTCTATATAACACTATAGAAACATGATTTGATCTTAGTTTAATTATCTTTTTAATATCATATTCATGACCTCTCTTCAAGACTAATCGTCTTTCAAGATGTTTCAAGAATTATTTTTTGATTTTTCAAAGATTGGAAAGAGAGAGGGGGGCAATAAATGAAAACCATTGGAAGTGTTTTGATTTTGATATCATGATTCTGTATCAATATGCACCCACATTTATTTAGGGAAGCAACATATTATCAGTGTACTACCTATGCAATCAGTGCCTATTCCAACTAAATCACTAACGTTGTGAGTTGAAATCCCACTCATGGTGAGTTGTACTCCATACAACATTATAGATGAAGTTTTTCAGTGACTTGCATGTCTGTGGTTTTCTCTGGATTCTCCGGTTTCCTCCACCAATAAAACTGTCTGCCACAATATAACTGAAACATTGTTGAAAGTGGCGTTAAACACCATAACCCTAACCCCTAATCATTGTAGAAATGTATTTTGTAGAACAATTTACACTTTTTTTTACCAGATTTAAATTTGTAATGTTGATTGTTTGACTTGTTAATTGGTATTTTCTCTTTTTGTCAGCTTTTTAAATATGTTCTTTTGTTCAGTTTAAGCTTTGTAATTTTCTCTTTAGACTAGTTTTAAAGGCAGAATGAGCTTTTATATCAATTGTTGGTTCATCTATTTTTTATTAAATAAAAGAAATATACAATTTATTCACTCTTTCATCTTAAAGATTTTTAAAATCCACAATTATATGGGACGAAGTCCCAACTATGGTAGAAATAGCAATATTTTCCATATCACTAATGGCTTAAATTCCTTGCACCGGAAATGATACACTGGAAACCAATACATGGTTAAATCTGCAGAAAATTGGATGCGCAGTAATCTGGAAGGGTGTAGGACGTTTCGTAACCTGGTCGTTTCGTACCTAGATCGGGACGTTTCGTATTGGGGTAAAAATGTATAGTGAGACGTTTCGTACCTTCTTTTCAACTCATAGATTTGTAATAAACTCGTTAATTAAAATGTTGTATATATAGTTGAAACTCTAGAACTACTTCCGGTTATGAATGTTAAAAAATGACTCAAAATCGCAGTGTGTTCTAGCCCATTAAACATATACCATGGGACTGAAAATATCATTAAACAGAGTTTCATTTCTTCCTCCTCCTGTCCAAAATAGTATTTTCTATGAAATTGAGACGTTGGGTTTGGGTTCCCCTATTCTGTGGTCTACCTTGAAAAAAAATTATAGGTCCATATATATCTGAGTTAATATTGGTTAGAAAAAAGATATTGGACTTCGTCCCAAGTTAGGTAACACCAATTATCATATTACAAAAAACAATGCATTTCAGAATCGATAGCAATGTATTTGTCAGGGGTTATCTAATACTAGGGGAATGAAACGAATTCATCCGAATTTATCATTGATCGGTGTCAATTCTATGCTTAACTTATTATCATTTGATGTTCGATTAAACGTTTAAATGATAAAGATATTTCAATTGAAAAATCTAGAGACACATCGAAAAGATAATTATGTTATCGATGGATAACTCATGAGATATGCAAATGGAAAAGTTTAATGCTTTTATTATTATTTTATTTTATATATAACCTACATTTGTATATGACTAATGGGGATATCTAGACCCTTTCACAACAACTGCTAGCTGTTATTTTCCAGTAGACTAGATGAAGGGGAAACACACGCTTTCCCACTGAATGACGTCAGGAACAATCAAACAAAAATAACTTTTCTACTCGATTCTCGCCAGAAAATAAAAGCTCCACAGTCATCTTGAAATGGTCTTATTGCTTGCTAAAATAAAAAAAAAAATCATTTCTATGAAACCCTCTTTTTCTTGCACTTGTAAACTACCTTAAAATGCCTCAGAATGCACCATTTTGAATGTAAGTGAAAAACAATTTCCAGGGGAACAAATCCCCCGTACCCCCCCTCCCCCCTTTTATCATGTAGCCGTTTCAAATTTCAATTCAGCCTGTTCAATACAATCTTATTGAATACCCTGCATCTACAAAACAGACTTTATTTTATAGCCAGTTAAGAGCTTCAAAATTTTTGTGATATAAATAAATTACCTATGGATGAAGACAGATATTAACATTTGTAACTAAAATAAGTTTTATCTGTGCATCACACACACACCTCTCCAATGATAAAATCAGAATTAAACCTAATCATTTATAAGACATTACTTATGTTAGCCAAAATCATAATAGTATAATAATTACATTACCTCTGATTACTACACATTTAAGATCTTATTCTATGGTCTTATCAACCATATCATAATCAAATTAATGTAGAAAGATTATTCATAAAAAAAAAAAAGATTATTACAGATTTTGTAATGGAGCCAAAATAGACTTGTAACCCGCACAAGATTGTTAAACAACTACATGTATTAGTAATATTGTTTTTTAAATTTTATGATTACTGGCGGCTGTAGACAAACTTTGGCATCAGATCCCTGTAATGTCATTCACAGAATTTATGTATGCTTTCATTGTCAAATAATTTACAAATGTTTCAAATGTGTCCATGAAATATACATATATACTGTAAACGACCTTATATTACCTTTTTGGCTCCCAAAATATCGGGAGGAAAAGTCTAGTTAGGGTATATAATATTAATCCTCGTCAACTTTTTACCTGTTTATGTGGAAGAAAAATGTGTGAATAAAGCTTAAAATTTGGCAAGAAAAATGTGTAATGCAATGAAAAACTCCCCTTTTGTTCTCCAATTATTTAGAATGTTCATTCTGATTGTGTACTAAGTTGGTAAAGAAATGTTGTGCCAATGTAGGAAATGTTTACTGATTTAACATGTATAAACCAAACACCTGTCTATTGTGAACACAAATCTTATCTCAAGGAGGTTTGGTTTAGACAGGTTTCACTGTAGTAACAAATAGTCAATCAGTTTACAGCATGTCTACATTTTATATTTTTTAAGACCTACTAGTATCTGATTGGCCACTGCAGCATGTCTACATTTTATATTTTTTAAGACCTACTAGTATCTGATTGGCCACTGCAGCATGTCTACATTTTATATTTTTTAAGACCTACTAGTATCTGATTGGCCACTGCAGCATGTCTACATTTTATATTTTTTAAGACCTACTAGTATCTGATTGGCCACTGCAGCATGTCTACATTTTATATTTTTTAAGACCTACTAGTATCTGATTGGCCACTGCAGCATACAACTAATACATTAGCCCATTTACAATAGATAGGAATAAAGCTTAACAGAGGATCAGTAGTTCAAGCACTAAAATTTTGGCCTGGACCCCTGATAATGTTGCCCAGCTGGATACTGAAATTTTGAATATTTCATGTGCAAAATCAATTGCCGGGTCCGGAGAATTTTTGCTGGGCTACAAATATTGTTATTTTAATAGAGTCCAGCTGGCAACTGCAGCAAGAATATTGGAATTTTTTTTCCCTTGATAAAAAATACATCATTTTCAAAATTCAAAACAATCATACAGAAAGAAAACATGGTTTAGAGTGGATTGATGTGACAAATTTAAAACAATCATACAGAAAGAAAACATGGTTTAGAGTGGATTGGTGTGACAAATTCAAGACCATTTTGATGATGCACTGAAAGTGAAACTTGAATAATTTTAATTAATAATGAAATAACTTAAATGACAAAACTTACTAAGCATGAAATTAGCAAGGACGATCGAGTCAACTTTATGTGACGATTTATTATACATATGATACGCTTCACTCATCTTTTTTTTTATTTACCTGTAACACATAAACAAAAGTACATGTTAAACAACTGACAAATCAGTCATAACTTTAGTAAGAACATAGCCTTTGCAGTGCTTTCCATATTTTTCAATTCTACAATTTTTTTTAAATTTTCATGAATATCTTATACAACACTCTTTAAAATAAGGAGGTACCAAAGACCATTTTAGACTGGTAAAAGTACCTGATACCACCCCTTATTGAAAGGGCTGCCTATGTCGTGCTAATTATAGGTATATTCTGACCATGTGATCACTCTCAAAACAATTGTATTTCAATAGTCAAAATTGTGGAGAATTAAAGACAATCAGGATTACCGGTATTTATCAACTTTCTTCTTCAAATTTGATGGGGTTTTTTGTGGATTGAATGATTGCTTTCACCAGTGAGCCAATATTTCTGCTGCTTTCAGCTTCTAATGAATAAATTAACATATAGATGAGAAGTCAGCTCTGGAATTGCCTTATAGACATAAGTTTTGATTGCCACTAGTCAAAGAAGATATAGTGGATTGGGAGACTGGTTGGCTCGTAATCAGGATAATGTGTCCGAGTGGAGCGACATGTCTATCCGCTGACTGTTGTTTCAGTGAGCTAGTACTATAAAAATTCAACTAAGCATATTGTTCTAATACAAAGTGACCTCATCATCATCTCCTTGAAAATTAACTTGTTCTCGCCTTGATATAGCTGAAAAATTGCTGATTTGGCGTTAAACAACAATCACTCACTACCTTTTGTATTTTGTACTTAAAGAGTTATTAGTGTGATACAGTAATCCATATCTTATAAGGCCACAACTTCTGTATTGAAATAGTGGCCTTATAAGAAGGGGGGCTTTTTATGAGGGAGTGATTTAGTAGTATCTTAGTGCATTAGAAATGTGGCCTAATAAGTAGGGTGGCCTTTGGCGAGAGTGGCCTAATAAGTAGGGTGGCCTTTGGCGAGAGTGACCTAATAAGTAGGATGGCCTTTGGCGAGAGTGACCTAATAAGTAGGATGGCTTTTGGCGAGAGTGACCTAATAAGTAGGGTGGCCTTTGGCAAGAGTGACCTTATAAGAGAGGGTCTATTGTATTATTCTTATTAACATTAGATTTATAACTACCTATGCAATCAGTGCCTATCACCACTAACGTTGTGAGTTTGAATCCCACTCAGGCAATGTATACTCGATACAACAGTATGTGATAAAGTTTGTCAGTGACTTGCGGCTGATCAGTGGTTTTCTCCGGGTACTCCGGTTTCATCCACCAATAAAACTGAACACCACGATATAACTGAAATATTGTTAAAAGTGGTGTTAAACACCATAGCCCTAACCCTATTAACATAAATGATTTTTTTTTAATGCATATCACAATAAATAATCAATGTAAATAACTATTGATTCAGGGTATTTGTGAAAGACGACCAGAAGTTGTTTAATCAGGAAATTATCTTTTGACTTGTTAATTAAAATCCTGGTCATTACACAAAACATATGAAGAAAAAGGATAATTGTTTTACTAATTGTGTATATATTTGTTATTTGATCTTTTTTATTTTGTTCCAAATGACATGCTTTAGTGAGTCCAGGAAATAAATAACAATTTGACATAATATATACAGTGTTTGAGAAGAAGAAGAAAAACGATTTTGATGGAAAATATTGATAAACTTTTAAAATGACAAAAAGTGGTCATTTTATTTTATGAATTTGAATTAGGAAAGACAGAGTAAATACAAGGAAAACATACAATGTCATGGTTGGACGAAATCTTTGATATCTTTTACAAAGATGACATTGTTATTCAAATGGTAAGACGTTGTTTATACAGTAACCTGTCTTAATTGAATGTTAATTGGACCAGGATGTCAGGTTGGGTTGGTTACTTTATGGTGTTTAACACCACTTTCAACAAGATGTCAGTGTTGTGTTTTAATTAGACACCACTGGTTAACACTGGTTAAATTTACATGGATTATTTAGACACGTTTTGCTGCATTTTGTATATTTTTATTTTGCAGTTGTACATTTTGACAAACTAGCTTGAACACCATTTTAAGGGAAAAAAAGTTTCTATTTAATTAAGCAAATTTTATGCAATTTTTACTAGCCCGAACCAATTTTTACTAGACTGGGACATAGGGCTAGTGGTTTTTGGCGCAGACTGCATTTGTCTTCTAGTTTATTATTCACTCAATATGTTAGTCAGAAAACGTTTCATCTCGTGCATGGACGGACCACTTTTAAATAATGAACGTGAGTAATCTAATTTTTAACAAAAAAATTTTTTTTTTTTTTTTTACAGCAAAGATTTTCGCAGCAGGATTCCACGTCATCTCAGAGTAGTTCTAGTCGACATGATAGCTTTAAAGAACATTCTGTTAATGGGGAACATGGGAGAAGGCGGAGTAGTCAATCATCACAATCAACACAGGCTGGGTACTCATCATCGAGTCCACCGGTTTCGTCAGTAGTTATTCGACGTGATTCATCCACTGAAATGTCTCCGAGAGGATATGATTCTCCTAGAGTAAACAGAACTCATTCAATGCAACGATCTATTTCAGAAGTTTCGCCAGGTGGACTACCAGTTCGATCAAATAGTTATCGTTTTACAAATTATGGACGAGAAGATTCACATCCACATTACGCAAAAATTCGTGCTCACGATGACTCTGAATTGCCGTATTCTAACAAAGCTAAGCATCATGGGGGTGATTATGGGAGTAGATCTGATTCATACAGTACTCCACATCAGGAAATGTATAATTCTGCTTTCGGATATTCTACAAACCAAAACAGTGTTCCACAGGAATTACATGAACGATTGTATAGTCCAGTTCTTCCCTCAAATCAAGAACAAGAATGTTTAGCATTTAGTCAAGATATAGTGGCACAACAGGGACATGCAAGTCCTGTCCCACAAAAACAAAAACTCAGATCTTTTCCACGCACGAACCCTTCTTTTGTTGGTGTACAGAAACGTAATGGCAGTACTACCTATAAAAGATTAAATGTTGAACAACAACCGGTTTCATACGATCCTACCTCTGCCCCTGATTCCAGTACTTTTGTAACGTCAGATATTCAGATGGCACCGGGGGACTATGTGGGGGGACATTATTATCATCCACAGGAGAGATCTGATAGTGACACATCACATTCATCAACGAGGGCAATGCGACATGAAAGAGCCGACAGTCAGACTTCATTTTCATCAAGAAATAGGGATTTATCTGATTCCCTATCATCTCAAGGATCCTTACGAGATATGCACTCTTCTCATGGTTCTTTACGACTGCAGCAGTTACAAAGTGAAATGAAGGGATTTAATGATAGTATTTCTTCAAGGGGATCTATAAAAAGTACAGGAGATGGTGACATTGTACATTTAAGGAAACGGGTACCGCACGATTCAACAGTGTCGGACGATGATTCAGAACCTGACTATGCAAATGTCCCATCTCAGAATGAACGGACTCCAAGTTTTCCGACAAATATAAATGACGCAAATAGTTTTAAAGAAGTATTAAGAGACAACCAAAACATTTTGAACTATCCTGAAGATTTTCAGCCAGACAGGCATTCAAAGGATAAACAAGTGATATTCAACTACCCTCACGATTTTCGACATCAATTAGAAAAATTTGATTCTAACAACTTATTCAATGAACAATATGGCCATATAATGAACAGAGGTCACAGGTCAGCTCCAGTGTTTGAACTTTCTCAGGAAGGTAAGATAATAATAAACACATGAGGATCTTTCTGGCATTCCCTAGGGTCAGGTATTTGGACCCTTTCCCAACTTTTTCCCCAATATAGGACAAAAATTCCAAATTTCAGTGGTAGTATTTATTTTGTTAAGTTAGAAACGTGCCATTGTTGCATTTAATTTCTATTTCGAACTTCAAATACTCGTTCGTTTACTGCACATGCATCGACTTTGATAAACTAGCAAGATAACCATTTAGTGATTGGTCAACAGTAAATGCTGAAAAAGTCATCCTTAATTTCGGAAAATCTTTATAAAATTATGTGATTTACGTAAGCATACCATTTAACACACACATCTCGTTTCATTTCAACATTTCATAAAATTAAATGATACAGAAAACTACTAACAGTAAATATATTTATATATAAAGTAGTCTTGGTATATTACTGACAGGAAATACACAAACTCAACCAGAAGTGAACAATTTAAAATGAAAATCATAACGGACCCGGACTTTACAGATAAGACTAGGATTTGTGTAACTTGTTTTTAAAGAAGATGGAATAAAAAATGAAAAATAGATTTTAAGCCAAGGAATATGGAGTATATTTATATTAAGTTGAATAAATTTCCTTAAAGGAAAACGCCATGTTCTTAACAAGTTAGCGTGAAAATTTAAATGACAGTAAATAAAAGACATCTGTGTTAATGAATGCTAAAAATAGTATACCGTAAGGTAGAATTTGGTCATTGAAGTTGCATGTAGCACCAAATAATGGGGATCGACATTTTCCAGAACTCTTCAATGTGAGGAGACAAAAGGCATAATCCATTCTTGGATTATACCTGCAATTAAAGCTCTTCCGAAAGAGCCGTGATGTTACGGTGTCGGTATCGTCTATTATATCAGCATTGATCAGTTGCAATTTTATCATTAAAAATTATGTAAATCGTAAAATAACGCCGTATATTTATTTTTTGATATTTACAAAATCAATATGACTTCATGTCATGTCAAACATTTTATTGCACTAACGAAAAGGGAAAGTGAGAGAAGAATTGTTTTTTTTTAGTAATTACCGATCAAGACTACCCTTGTCAACACATCGACCAGTGACCACGAAAAACACAGGAAAGTACGACAGCATTGGCAACAAAAAAGAAAAAAAAACGTGTACGCATAAAACGAGTTAAAAGTGACAGTTATTCAACCTACGGTCAATCATGTAAAACATACGGAATTATACGTAGATACCCCCGCCCCCCTTCCCCCAAAAAAAATATACCAATAAACTCATTTGTTTTATGAAAATGTAACATGGGATGGGAATATTAAGAAAAAAATTAGGACGATATACAAATTGTTAACATTGTATTGCAGTTGATCTGATATTAAAACATAACCAAAAGGGCTCGATGTTGGGAAGAGTCAGATACATTATTTATTCAACTAACATGATCCATCTCCATGACGTCACATGAAGAGGTGTCATGGCCACTTACACTACGACAGGAAATTCCAAATATTCATATTTCTAATTGGGTATATTAATGTTAATAAAGGTGTTTTTTGTTTAATAATTAGTTATTTACGAATAAAAAGTTACAATGTATTGAATTATAACTTCAACTGACTGGAGTTTTCCTTTAATTATCTAATATGATACAAATGATTTTTTTCTCATATTACTTGAGAAAAACAAATAGAGTATATTTATTTAAAACTGAATGAATTTCCTTAATTCTCCAAAATGATAAAAAAAAGATTTTTTTTCTCATATTACTTGAGAAAATCAAATAGAGCTACATTCTTTTGGAAAACAAACTTTTTTACAATTTAGATTTTTAGCTCCGATGGATTGTAAGATTTGATTATTATTATTTTCTTTTATTTTTTTGACAATCACATGCATTTCCAGCATTGAATGCTACCTAGTTGTTCATATTGTTTTTTCGAAGGAGACTTAAAAACATTGATAAAATTCCCCCAAAACTATTAAGTTTTCCTTTTTTCCAAAATAACTAGAAAACCCTTAAAACATTAACACTAGGTATTCCTGACCTGCTGTAGGTTATAGCGCATTAAAACTACTATTCTTCCACAACCTAATAACAATTTGGCAGACTGCAAATGTTTTAATCTATAATATCACAGTACACTTACAAACTGACATTTAAAAATACATTTTGTTCAGAATACCTAGTCACCTAGTCCTACTGAAAATAGTAATCTACCTCTCTGTTAATAGCGGGGTGTACTCGATACAACATTATGAGATAAAGTTGTCAGTGACTTGCGACAGGTCGGTGGTTTTTTCTGGGTACTCCCGATTCCTCCACCAATAAAACTGACTGCCTCGATATAGCTGAAATATTTAAAGTGGCATTAAACATCATAAGCCTAAACCGTAATCTACCTCGTGTTTATAAATAGCTCAGACAAGACCTCCTAATTGATAAACATGAGGTGTATTACCAACATTATCACATGACTGGTGTTTAATACACAGTACAAAAATGTCTATAGGATTATCGGGTACTATCAATTACAATGTTGTGTTTGAGAGTTATCCGTGCAGAATCAGAAGAAGATGCAAGTGATATCAGTCTTCTGAACAAAAAATGTCACAGTTGTCTATAGATTAAAAAATTGATAATGTTAGGTTATGGTGTTTAAAGCCACTTTCAACAATATTTCAGTTATATCATGGATGTCAATCTTATTGGTGGAGGAAACTGGAGTACCCGGAGAAAACCAGCTTACCTGTCGCAAGTCACTGACAAACTTTATCACATAATGTTGTATCGAGTACACCTCGCCATGAACAGGGTTCGAACTCACAACTTTAGTGGTGATAGGCATTGATTGCACAGATAGTTGTACATCCAACTACCATACGATTACGACCACGACACCCGTGAATAATATTGTTAATCTAAAATTAGATAATATATGAATTTATAATTAAAAAGATAGTAAAATGGAAAAAAAAATACAATACTGTCAGAACAGCTCCAAAATCTATTCTAATATAATATACATTTGTATACAGGGTTCACAATATTGCATATGGGTTTGGTGGTCCTAGTGAAAAAAAAATGTCAGTCCTCATTAATTTTCTATTGCAAAATACCAATCTTGTGTGAGTCCTTAGCAAAATCTGCCCATATTTTGCTGGTCATGTGACAGGACTGACGACTTTCGCAATCTCTGAGTATGAATATTATCACTTTTGTCCATCCTGGATTTCGATTGTAAAATTTTGTCTTTACAGCAAGAATAGCTACAGGACCGAATTGGTCTTGATCACAGTCCTCACCATGAACACCGGTCCCCCAGCTCAAGACCGGTAAAACTTTGTTCGAACCAGTAAATTTTTCAGTTTTTATTTAGAACTATACAAAAATTAATTCAAGAATTTCAAGGACTGGATCATGGTTCATTGGAAATTAATTACCGGTAAACAAATCAATCACAGTTGAAAGCCTGAAGTCATCCACCTTCATTTATAGTTTATGTCAATATCTTGTTTCTGTTATTATATCTAAAGACATCATAGATATATAAATATATATATACAAAATGATAAATAGATTGAAAACTTCTAATTACATAGTCTTAGTTCTGTTACAACAAGTCCCTTATGTCATTTCTTATTAGAAACCCGGGTGGCTCAATGAGTTAGGTAGTTGGATTACCTAGCAACTCATACAAGCCTATCACCAATACGGCGTGGGTTCGTGCCCGGCTTTGTAAATTACAAAAAAGGGTGCACTCGACTCGCAGTCGCAGGTGATAAAGTTTACCAGTTGGTTGCCCATGGTCGGTGGTTCTCTCCGGGTACTCCGGCTTCTTCCACCACTAAAACTGGTCGCCATGATATAGCTGAAATATTACTGAAAGTGACGTTAAACACCAAAAATCAAAATCAATCAATCAATCATTTCTGATTAATACAATTCTGTAAAACCAGTCTAATTCTGATTCAGATTACCCCTTTGGTATCTTCAAACTCTTCTGAACCCTGAATAAAACAGAATCCTGTATCAACCAAATTTTAAAATAAAGTCCTGATGTAGGATATCACTGTTTATCTATTCTTTTTTTACTTTTATTTTTTTTAGACATTTTCAAAATATATACATAACAAACACAGACATTACACAACAGCACAGACAAAGACATTATTTGTACATACATTTTCAATACAAACATATAAAATGTTGTGTCCCCTTGTCTCCATGCAATAAACCAAATACATAGTTTATTTAAGGATATATGTCATCAGATTTTGATTTACCCCCTATATATAATTATATATACATGAGTTTCTAATATAAGTTTCTTATGTATAAATTATTTTCTTGCATGTTGACAAAAGTAGACCACTATAAATTAAGTTCATGTATGTAACACCATTTATTATCATGTTTGTACATTTTATTTTCAACAAGTGCATTAATCTTTTCGATTTTCTCTTTTTGTTTAACTTTTATGTATTCTGTATAAACTGAACAACTGTCTATTCCGAACACAAAAGCTCAGTCCTCAAAATGAAATTTGAATTTACTGGTCCGAATCAAATTCTTGTATTTATTTTTATATATACAATGTATATCTAAATAGAAACTGAAAAATTTACTGGTCCGAACAAACTTTTACTCGTCTTTTGACGGATGACCAGTGTTCATCGTGAGGATTGTTAGACTAAACTTTAAAAAAAACATAACACAACTCTTAGTCTATCAGTCCTAAGTATGATACTTGATGTAATAATTAATTAATATGTATTGATTAATGTGATATCTCTCTCTTGCTTTAATTTGTAACATTTGTTTCAGAGGAGAACAATATGAGATGGACATTAGTATCAGAAATTAACTGCAAAATTATTTTAAATATTTAAAAAAAAATTATAATGAACAAAGAACAATTTTATAATGAACAAATAAACAATTTAAGCTGTATGTGTAATATTTTAATGAAACTGATACAAGGCTGTATTGTGTATTGTATCTTCTTTTTTATGCCCCTGCGACTATTGGTCGGGGGGGGGGACATATTGTTTTACCCCTGTCTGTCCCTCCGTCCATTCGTCACACTAAGTATGCATAGTTTGTCCGGTTAACTCCTCCTACAGTTTTTGAGCTAGACCTTTTATATTTTGTAGACAGTTAGTACTTACACTGAAGTTGTGCATATTTTATGGATTTTGACTTTCAACAATTTTTTACAAAATTATGGATGCATGAACTTAGACAGATTTTGCTAAATCCATATAGGATATATGGTTTGTCCGGCTAACTCCTCCTACAGTTTTTGAGCTAGACCTTTAATATTTTGTAGACAGTTAGTACTTACATTGAAGGTGTGCATATTTTATGGATTTTGACTTTCAACAATTTTTTACAAAATTATGGATGCATGAACTTAGACAGATTTTGCTAAATCCATATAGGATATATGGTTTGTATGGCTAACTCCTCCTACAGTTTTTGAGCTAGACCTTTTATATTTTGTAGACAGTTAGTACCAACACTGAAGGTGTGCATATTATATGGATTTTGATTTTCAACAATTTTTTACAAAATTATGCATATATGAACTTAGTCATTGAAACCTGTTAACGTGTAAACAACGCTCCTTGTTTTAATATTTTTTTAGCTACAATATTAGAATCATATAACATAGAAAAAATACTTACAGTTGATATAACATTACTGTAATCAACACATTCAAAATTTACATTAATATAAAATGAATATAGTCTTGTTTGACTTCTATGAAAAAAATTCTTAAAAATTCATTTTTCAAATCAGCAATTTTTTTTATTGTAGATGTATATAGATATATGATATATGCTACCTCTGACAATTAATTTCAAAATTTTTAGTCAATTAATAAAAAAAAAAATGAACATTAGGTCTTTATGTTAATTTAATTTAATTTTCTGAGGTACAAAAAAATCTGTATGGTATTAAGCCTAATAAGTAGAAATGTAAAAAAAAGAAAAGAAAAATGAATAGATTTTTAAAAATTTTCATCGAGAAGAGTTTTCCTAAAGAAATGCATATTTATTGTTTCCCTCAAGTGGGTATGATTGAAAATATATATGTAGTGTTGAAGTTAAGAATATGTCATGTCGAGAGATCTTATAATTATCACACAAAATTTTAAGCTGTTTCATTTAGGTACTTTTATTGAATTTGTTTCAATGGAAATCTTTAAGGTATCTTTAGACAACAAATATCCACTGTCCTTCCTTGTAGAACAAATACAGTCAAACCTGTATTAAGAGGTCACCCTTGGGACAAAGAAAATGTGGCCTTTTAAGACAGGTTACCTCTTAAAATATGATATGAAATTTTCTATGGCAGGACAAGAAAAAGGTGACTGCTAAATAGAGGTGACCTCATGGGCAGGTTTTACTGCATTGACATTTTTTTCTCAATGGAGATCTTTATGGTATCTTTGGACAACAAATACCCACTGTCCTTCCTTGTAGAATAAATATAAAGTTACACTGGAGTAATATTCCCTATCTTATATTAATCAGTCTATAGTAAACATTGTTTTATTTGTGCTATGTTTTGACCGATTGTACGAGTATTAGCTCTATATTGATACACATGATTGAGATAGGCTATCCCAGATAACACCTCAATCAAGGCCACTATTGACCGTATCTCCACAAGATATACAGGGATATTGCTTTAGGAATGAACAGAAATATCTTAATAGAAAGTGATTAGTATAACAAGGATTTGTTGATCGTGGAGAAATATAGGGATCAGCATTAATGTGTATTTCCTAACCAAAGAACTTGTAAGAAAGAACATGGCATCTTCATGTTTCTGCACTTCAAAAAAAAGTGTAAAAGACTTACATTATAGGATCCATTAGATTAGGATTGTTCTATTTTACTATTGGTATGTATTTCTACAAAGTTGTGAAGAAGGAAGTGATACTATACAGTGATTCAGCTAGGCACCAGTCTCAGGACAATTGCCCACCTATTTCTCAAATTGTCCTTGAAGAACTTTATAAAAATTAGTTTCATTATTAAAGAATATCCTGACGAAATTTTGATAAAACTGGCAATTGTCCTGAAGATTTCAAAGTCTAGTTGAAACACTGCTATATACTGGTACATGATATATATACATGTTATTGCTTTTGTAAAATCCAAATAATGGGGTATGAAATACAGTGAAATCTATCTAAACCTTCGGATCTACTTTTGGATTTGGAATAGTTTGGTTTATTCAGGTTAACTTAACACAGAATATCTACATACATGTACATACTTTATTTAAAATTCGGTTTATACAGGAATCTGGTTTATTCAGGGTTCGGTTCAGACGAGTTTGACTTATAATAGGTAATTTTTTTTATTTTGGTACCTTTTTAGATCAATCCATATTTTGTGTCAGTATTGATAATCTTTGTGTGTGTGGGGTGGGGGGGGGGGGGGGGGGGGGGTTATCAGGAATGATGAGATATAATTTGGATGAAGACTTCTAATGGAAAATAGATTTAAGACCCCCTTCAGTTGCCCCTAATCATGTGAATTTCTTTAAAAAAAAAAACCAAACAATTAAGTACATGCAACATCAGAGCTACAAATAGAATTATAAGTGCCATGGAAATTATTAATAGATCAAATGACAATTATTCATTGGGGATTTTTGTAGATAAAACTATGTTTATAGCCTGTTATCATGGGTTGTATATTTTTTAGTAGATAATCACCATGTTTTAATATATTCTTATCATCAAATATGAAAGTCTTTACAACTTTCACAGTTTGTTTAAAATCAGGTATGTACGCTAAGGTAAAATTAAATCCAGCAATGACATGTATTTTGTCCCTTGCTTTAAGATAAAAAAAAAACAACATGAAAATGCATGATGGGATATTGGGGATACACTTTTTTGCCAAGCAGTCCTTACGATGAGCACCAGTTCTCTGGCCTAAGACCAGTAAAACTTTGTTTGAACCAGTACATTTTTCAGTTTTTATTTAGAACTACCTGTATATGAAAATAAATTAAAGAATTTTATTTGGACCAGTAAATTCAAATTTTCTTTTCGAGGACTGCCAAGTTTATATTAGCTTACATGCTGATTGTAAATTGTATGTGATATGTATGTACAGTGAAATCTGTCTAAGCCAAACTCCAGTGGAATCAACATTTTTGTTTGTAATAGACAGGTGCTTTGATTAGATTTAAATTTTATTACACATTAAGGGGGGGTAGGCCTGGTGTATGGGAGATAACTCTATTTTCAGTGTCTTCTCAAATATATGATCATCTGTGCGTTTGAAAATTCCCCCTCAAGCTTCTTGGTTACAAAGATTGTTTACATTGGATATGGCCAGTTAAAAAAATTACTCCTTTTCCTTTTACCTTTCCATGGCTGTGCTCCTTGCAGGGCTCACCAAACCAGGCGAAGTGGGCGAAATTCTAGCCCTATATCGGCTGAAGTCGCTCTCCCTCGACTACAAAGCGAAATTAAAGTCGCCTTGTTTCTTTTTGCAAGTAATCTTCGTTTTATGGTAAAGCTGATTGTCAAAACAAATGTAATCAATGGGAAGATATATAAGAATAAGAGGAAAAGGTTTTATTCAAGCAATAAAGAAGGTTTAATTTGTTGATACAAATCACGGCAAACTTCTGCAAATTTGTACTGACGAAATTCCAGGTGAATATTAAATCCCAAATCTTAAAATATACAAACAGACGCTTCCTTTACCAAATTGGCCGTTGAATTGTGTTATATTCTAATTATTTTCACAAAACTTGAGTTATTTGTAGCTTTTTAAAAGCTAAACAATCAACATGTCTAAGTTTTAAACACGGCGATCATGAGTACGTAGGAAATCGGGGGAAGGAAACGAACATTTAGATGTCATTGACAGATTTCAAGGCAAAAATGAATAAATCTAAAATCAATAAATATAAAATCAATAATAATAATAAAACAAATACAAAGCATGAATTTAATGTTAAATATGAAAGATATTAACAAAGATAGAAAGCTATGTTTGGGAAAAAAATTGTAATATCTGATCATCTCTTATACCGCCGTCCCCCTTCTTCTAAGACAACTAAAGAATAACCAGAATCAATCGAATACAACTGAAGCATAGAATTTTAAGGAATTTAACAATACAGCTGGGTGGCTGTCTGTGTTTTTTGTAGTTTTTTTTTGTAATGAATTAATCAAGTAGAGACCCTCAAACTCCCCCTCCCCAGCCGACTTGAAAATAAAAAAGACAAATGCAGTCATTTGGTAATTTGGACATCCACTTTGTCAATTATAAGAATTGAAAAGCTTTTTGTTATTGGTAACTAGTTATTTTTTATCTCACAAACAAAGAAACTAGCAAAGGATGGGTGTGTGATAACTTTCCTCGACAATTTCATTTTTTTCTGGGTACCTTCCATGAAAAACATCAATTTAAATATTTTAAAAATCTGACGGTAAAAGTTTGTAAAATTTGGTGCAATGATGTCTATATGTCTATTCTTCAGTGTGACATTTTTTGGTGGAAATTAATTGACAGGAATTTTTTTAATCCAATTTTTAATACCAAGGTGATCCTCAGGGCATCCCCCCTTTTTTGCGGTTTCCACTGTTTTGCACGTGATTATCTCCAAACAGGATATTCAGATATGCTAGATATTTCATATTTATTCAACAACAACACTCTCAAGTGTATTAAAGCTAAAATATTCCCTTTCAATCATATCTATTAGAATCTTCCGAAACTAGTATTACCATCTGGCGTCAAGAATACCCCCAAAATTGCTATATTTAGGATGTGCTATGGAGAAAACGGCACGGTGAAATTTTTTGAAACTGGAAGATAATGTATTTAGACATAACTATTCCATGATGCAAATTTTAAACAAATTGAATGATGGGAAAATTTTAGGGTAACTCAGGTCTACCTCCTTAAGACATTCATACTTTATCTCGTGTTCAGTATGCTCTGATTTCGGACCTCACAGTTATTAAACTTTGTATTCGTACTCCAAAATTATCCAATCAGAATACTATAATTATTGGGTATGACATTCTGATGGTTTTTTTGAGTTTTAGTAGAAAACTTGTGCTCCAGAATTTTATGATCGTAACCTGTTCTGTTTTATAAATTATGTTGGTTTCACTGTGCTTTCATAATAAAGATTTTTGTAAATTATCATCTGAAAATGGAGATTGTTGATCTCGGCCATCAAGTTACCGAAACATATTCCTTCTTTTACTTCTACCAAATACTAACGTGGCTTCAACACAAGTTGAAAATTATGTCTGAATTATTAGGTTATATCCTTGAAAGCACAACAGAAATATATTCTATCGTTGATTTGTGTTACGAGAATGAATTTCTCAGAGCAATCTCGCATCGAAGGCGAAGTCTGAGATGTGAAAAGTGATAAGAAATTCATCACAAGCAAAACATATTAACAATAGTATGTTTACGGAGGATTTGTTGAGACGACATCATTATAGCTTCACATTAAAAACAGTGATATTAATATGTTCATATCATGATAGTTGTTTGATAATAGATATTATCACATGTAAAGATCCCTTTAGTTGTTTGATAATAGATATTATCACATGTAAAGATCAAAGAGAAAATGTACCAATCATTGATAGGTAACTGTACCTAAGTTTTAATTGTAAATTTTTATTTTTCAGTTGAATTAAACAAAAGTTTTGAAGATGTAGAGGGCAATATGTATACAGTTAATAATGATTCACCGCCAGACTTTGATCTGTCGCATCATACGTCACTTAAACGAAAAAAACCAGCAGAGATAGGAGACTCTGTAACAGGTAGTCCCGCGATGGAGAAAAGTCATTCGGTGCAGGCTGACATGATGCAACAGAGGCCTGCTTCCATGGTAGTCCCATATCAAGCCGAGACCAGTGTGTCTATTAGTCCCAGTATAGGATCTCTTAATAGACAGGTGGGTATACCTTTAGACTCTTGACGTCTTAATAGACAGGTGGATATACCTGTAGACTCTTTCTCTTAATAGACAAGTGAATATACCTGTAAACTCTGACATCTTAATAGACAGGTGGATATACCTTTAGAATAGACTCTGACCTCTTAATAGACAGGTGGGTATACCTGTAGACTCTGTCCTCTTAATAGACAGGTGGGTATACCTGTAGACTCTGACATCTTAATAGACTGGTGGGTATATACTATTATATTCAGATCTGTTAACAGACAGATTGGTATACATTGTATATGTAAGTCACATATCAGATAGAGATCTTTACATAGACTTGTCCCAGTAGAAGATATATCTAGATAGAGATCTTTACATAGACTTGTCCCAGTAGAAGATGTATCTAAGTCACATATCAGATAGAGATCTTTACATAGACTTATCCCAGTAGAAGATATATCTAAGTCACATATCAGATAGAGATCTTTACATAGACTTATCCCAGTAGAAGATATATCTAAGTCACATATCAGATAGAGATCTTTACATAGACTTGTCCCAGTAGAAGATATATCTAAGTCACATATCAGATAGAAATCTTTACATAGACTTGTCCCAGTAGAAGATATATCTAAGTCACATATCAGATAGAGATCTTTACATAGACTTATCCCAGTAGAAGATATATCTAAGTCACATATCAGATAGAAATCTTTACATAGACTTGCCCCAGTAGAAGATATATCTAGATAGAGATCTTTACATAGACTTGTCCCAGTAGAAGATATATCTAAGTCACATATCAGATAGAGATCTTTACATAGACTTGTCCCAGTAGAAGATATATCTAAGTCACATATCAGATAGAGATCTTTACATAGACTTGTCCCAGTAGAAGATATATCTAAGTCACATATCAGATAGAGATCTTTACACAGACTTGTCCCAGTAGAAGATATATCTAAGTCACATATCAGATAGAGATCTTTACATAGACTTGTCCCAGTAGAAGATATATCTAAGTCACATATATCCCAGATAGAGATCTTTACATAGACTTGTCCCAGTAGAAGATATATCTAAGTCACATATCAGATAGAGATCTTTACATAGACTTGTCCCAGTAGAAGATATATCTAAGTCACATATCAGATAGGGATCTTTACACAGACTTGTCCCAGTAGAAGATATATCTAAGTCACATATCAGATAGAGATCTTTACATAGACTTGTCCCAGTAGAAGATATATCTAAGTCACATATATCCCAGATAGAGATCTTTACATAGACTTGTCCCAGTAGAAGATATATCTAAGTCACATATCAGATAGAGATCTTTACATTGACTTGTCCCAGTAGAAGATATATCTAAGTCACATATCAGATAGAGATCTTTACATAGACTTGTCCCAGTAGAAGATATATCTAAGTCACATATCAGATAGAGATCTTTACATAGACTTGTCCCAGTAGAAGATATATCTAAGTCACATATATCCCAGATAGAGATCTTTACATAGACTTGTCCCAGTAGAAGATATATCTAAGTCACATATCAGATAGAGATCTTTACATAGACTTGTCCCAGTAGAAGATATATCTAAGTCACATATCAGATAGGGATCTTTACACAGACTTGTCCCAGTAGAAGATATATCTAAGTCACATATCAGATAGAGATCTTTACATAGACTTGTCCCAGTAGAAGATATATCTAAGTCACATATATCCCAGATAGAGATCTTTACATAGACTTGTCCCAGTAGAAGATATATCTAAGTCACATATCAGATAGAGATCTTTACATTGACTTGTCCCAGTAGAAGATATATCTAAGTCACATATCAGATAGAGATCTTTACATAGACTTGTCCCAGTAGAAGATATATCTAAGTCACATATCAGATAGAGATCTTTACATAGACTTGTCCCAGTAGAAGATATATCTAAGTCACATATCAGATAGAAATCTTTACATAGACTTGTCCCAGTAGAAGATATATCTAAGTCACATATCAGATAGAAATCTTTACATAGACTTGCCCCAGTAGAAGATATATCAAAGTTACATCTTAGATAGAAATCTTTACACAGACTTGTCCCAGTAGAAGATATATCTAAGTCACATATCAGATAGAGATCTTTACATAGACTTGTCCCAGTAGAAGATATATCTAAGTCACATATCAGATAGGGATCTTTACACAGACTTGTCCCAGTAGAAGATATATCTAAGTCACATATCAGATAGAGATCTTTACATAGACTTGTCCCAGTAGAAGATATATCAAAGTCACATATCAGATAGAGATCTTTACATAGACTTATCCCAGTAGAAGATATATCAAAGTCACATATCAGATAGAAATCTTTACATTGACATGTCCCAGTAGAAGATATATCTAAGTCACATATCAGATAGAGATCTTTACATAGACTTGTCCCAGTAGAAGATATATCAAAGTCACATATCAGATAGAGATCTTTACATAGACTTATCCCAGTAGAAGATATATCAAAGTCACATATCAGATAGAAATCTTTACATTGACATGTCCCAGTAGAAGATATATCTAAGTCACATATCAGATAGAGATCTTTACATAGACTTGTCCCAGTAGAAGATATATCAAAGTCACATATCAGATAGAAATCTTTACATTGACATGTCCCAGTAGAAGATATATCTAAGTCACATATCAGATAGGGATCTTTACATAGACTTGTCCCAGTAGAAGATATATCTAAGTCACATATCAGATAGAGATCTTTACATAGACTTGTCCCAGTAGAAGATATATCTAAGTCACATATCAGATAGAAATCTTTACATAGACTTGTCCCAGTAGAAGATATATCTAAGTCACATATCAGATAGAGATTTTTACATAGACTTGTCCCAGTAGAAGATATATCTAAGTCACATATCAGATAGAGATCTTTACATAGACTTGTCCCAGTAGAAGATATATCTAAGTCACATATCAGATAGAGATCTTTACATAGACTTGTCCCAGTAGAAGATATATCTAAGTCACATATCAGATAGAGATCTTTTCATAGACTTGCCCCAGTAGAAGATATATCTAAGTCACATATCAGATAGAGATCTTTACATAGACTTGTCCCAGTAGAAGATATATCTAAGTCACATATCAGATAGAGATCTTTACATAGACTTGTCCCAGTAGAAGATATATCTAAGTCACATATCAGATAGAGATCTTTACATAGACTTGTCCCAGTAGAAGATATATCTAAGTCACATATCAGATAGAGATCTTTACATAGACTTGCCCCAGTAGAAGATATATCTAAGTCACATATCAGATAGAGATCTTTACATAGACTTGTCCCAGTAGAAGATATATCTAAGTCACATATCAGATAGAGATCTTTACATAGACTTGTCCCAGTAGAAGATATATCTAAGTCACATATCAGATAGAGATCTTTACATAGACTTGTCCCAGTAGAAGATATATCTAAGTCACATATATCCCAGATAGAGATCTTTACATAGACTTGTCCCAGTAAAAGATATATCTAAGTCACATATCAGATAGAGATCTTTACATAGACTTATCCCAGTAGAAGATATATCTAAGTCACATATCAGATAGGGATCTTTACATAGACTTGTCCCAGTAGAAGATATATCTAAGTCACATATCAGATAGAGATCTTTACATAGACTTGTCCCAGTAAAAGATATATCTAAGTCACATATCAGATAGAGATCTTTACATAGACTTATCCCAGTAGAAGATATATCTAAGTCACATATCAGATAGGGATCTTTACATTGACATGTCCCAGTAGAAGATATATCTAAGTCACATATCAGATAGGGATCTTTACATAGACTTGTCCCAGTAGAAGATATATCTAAGTCACATATCAGATAGAGATCTTTACATAGACTTGTCCCAGTAGAAGATATATCTAAGTCACATATCAGATAGAAATCTTTACATAGACTTGTCCCAGTAGAAGATATATCTAAGTCACATATCAGATAGAGATTTTTACATAGACTTGTCCCAGTAGAAGATATATCTAAGTCACATATCAGATAGAGATCTTTACATAGACTTGTCCCAGTAGAAGATATATCTAAGTCACATATCAGATAGAGATCTTTACATAGACTTGTCCCAGTAGAAGATATATCTAAGTCACATATCAGATAGAGATCTTTACATAGACTTGCCCCAGTAGAAGATATATCTAAGTCACATATCAGATAGAGATCTTTACATAGACTTGTCCCAGTAGAAGATATATCTAAGTCACATATCAGATAGAGATCTTTACATAGACTTGTCCCAGTAGAAGATATATCTAAGTCACATATCAGATAGAGATCTTTACATAGACTTGTCCCAGTAGAAGATATATCTAAGTCACATATATCCCAGATAGAGATCTTTACATAGACTTGTCCCAGTAAAAGATATATCTAAGTCACATATCAGATAGAGATCTTTACATAGACTTATCCCAGTAGAAGATATATCTAAGTCACATATCAGATAGGGATCTTTACATAGACTTGTCCCAGTAGAAGATATATCTAAGTCACATATCAGATAGAGATCTTTACATAGACTTGTCCCAGTAGAAGATCTTATAACAGACAGATTGTTATGTCTTTAGACTTATATCCAGACGAACCAACACACTGAGTTGGATTTTTATAGTGCTAGCTCACTGAAGCTAAAGTCCACAGGTAGACATGTCACTCCGCTCAGACACATTATCCTGATTTAGAACCAACCAGTTTTTGCTCTTTCTCCTTAATGCTGTGTGCTTAACAGAGAAGCAACAAATACCAATTTTGTATCTGATTTCTCGCTGACCCGCCAATCACCCATAATACCAGCAATTATATATCTACTGGAGAAAAATTTATTCAATAAATTATGAAGAATGGAGTCACTATTTATTTGGGCATAGGGGCCTTCATGGTCATGGTTGTATGGTAGTTGGATTTGTGCAATTAGTGCCTATCAACACTAAAGTTGTGAGTTGGAACCCTGTTCATGGTGAGGTGTACTCGATACAACAATATGTGATAAAGTTTGTTAGTGACTTGCGACATGTTCGTTTTCTCCATGTAGTACTCTGGTTTCCTCCACCAATAAAACAGACTGCCACGATATAACTGAAATATTGTTGAATGTGGCTTTAAACACCATAAAACCAAACCAAGCCAATCATTCGTCCATTGTATTGATCATGTAGTTGACATTAACATCAGCGGTACTTGGTGCTACACGTAATGACTAGCCGTTCACTCATCTGAGTTGGTATCTCTGATATTTAACATAGACCAAGTGCTAGTACGTTGTACTGTGAAATCATTATTAATCGTGGGGTTCTAATTTTCGTGGATTTTGTGGGTCACTTAAACCATGAAAATTAAAATCTAGCGAAATACAATTTTCCCATTAATTGTTGTCTGTAGTGCTTGAAACCACGAATTCAAGAACCTAGCGATAAATGCATTTTGTAGAAACCACGAAAATGGGTGTCAACAGATAAAAGTACTTTCACAGTATATTTTGTATATCAAGTTTTCATTTTAGTCTAACTACCCTTGACACAATTCATGATGGGGGCCATTGTGGCCATGATCGTATGGTAGTTGGATTTACAACTACCTATGCAATCAGTGCCTATCACCACTGATGTTGTGAGTTCGAATCTTGATCAGGGCGAGGTGTACAACATTATGTGATGAAGTTTGTCAGTGACTTGCGACAGTTTGGTTGTGTTAAATAAAACTGATCGCCACGATATAACTGAAATATTCTTGGAAGTGACGTTAAATACCAAACAAACAAAAGCAAAACAATTCATGCTGTAGTACAGGTATTCATTAAATCTACAGATTACGTATTCAACCATTTATTATTATTGTCATTGTAGAATCGTGCTGGTACAGCACCACCTATTAGATCTGCTAGTCCCTTGTCACAGAAACAGAAGCTGCATTCTGACAGTGATATAGAGAATTATATGAACAGACATAAGAAAGGATTATTTGGAAAGAAAATCCCATATGAAGCCATGCTGGTTTGGCAAAAGGTAAAAAGATGTAATGTGTTTAGCATATAGTGTCAGCAATATTTTTAAAAATCTTAAGTATTTCATTGAGGAATATTAAGAACATAGCGCCAAACAGACTGGGGGGAGGGGGGGATTCATCATGGTCGTGATCTTATGTAGTTGGATTTATAACTATCTATGCAATCAGTACGGATCACCACTTATCTCTTCTATGTTTAAAAAAAATTTACAGAAGAAAATATACTAGATATAACTGAAATATTGTTGAAAGTGGCACCAAATACCATAAGCCAGAAGAAAATAACAAAAAATTGCAGACACTATCCCTTAGAGTCAGTTTAACTGGTTAGTACATATTATAAACTATCCTACCTAATCATTATCAACTGGTTGAAATCAAAAAGTACAATATAGCTGCACCAATTAGTGTGCACAACATGTTGGTTGAATTTGACCATATCAATATGAAGTGGGTCATTCCAAAATATATTGAATGTGTTGTCAACTCTTAATGTTCAAGTTAGACATTGGCGAGTAGTAGATGGGCATTTAGATCTTGCCTTGTGAAAAGCATAAAACTTTACCTACACCTGCTTTGTGTCCATCTTTTTCTGCCCTTGTATATATACTTTCCGAATTTCAATTTTCTTCTCAGAACCAATTGAAAATTTAATCAAAACTTTGCAAAAAAATATGCATTGGTAGTCCTAAAAAAAAATTTCACTTTGTGTTTTATATCTGTCATCCAAGATGGCTGCCATAGGTCATATACATCTATGTAAATATTAGGGGAACCCCGTTTGTCAGTGACTGGCGACAGGTCAGTGGTTTTCTGCAGGTACTCTGGTTTCCTCCACCAATAAAACTGACCGCCACGATAAAACTGAAATATTGTTGAAAGTGGTGTTAAACACCATAAACCAAACTTATTCAGAACTGTTATTGATATCCTGTATAACATAGTAAAATTAGATGTTAAAGTGACTTTTGAGAACACAGTCACAATTTTTACCGTAAACCACTTGATGTACATGTATGTGATGTCGTAGGTCAAGTACCTAGATAATATATTGTGATGTCATTGCCAAGTCTTTTATTCAGCCAATGAAAACACTAGAATTGTAAATATATAGAATATATTTTTACATAACAAGTTAACACAATTAGTTTATTAAACTGAAAACTGATCGTCCCCGAGACCCTCAATTAGAAAACATTCTAAGAATATAACTAAATAAAAAATGGGTAATAAAGATGGAACTGCTTACGTTTCATGGGCACCTGGGTTCACCCCCCCTCTTTTATTGGTGGGGTCTGTGTTGATCAGCTTATTAGTTTTCTGTGTTTTGTTGTTTTTCTTTTGTCATCGTCCTGTGTCTTGTGTGCCCAATGTTGCCAGTGTCTATGGATTGTCCATTCTTGATTGCCCCTTTAGTTTTCTCTAACCTTTAACCCGTGTCTTGTGTGCCCAATGTTGCCAATGTCTTTGAATGGTCCATTCTTGATTGTCCCTTTAGTTTTCTCTAACCTTTGACCTGTGTCTTGTGTGCCCAATGTTGCCAATGTCTCTGAATGGTCCATTCTTGATTGTCCCTTTAGTTTTCTCTAACCTTTGACCCGTGTCTTGTGTGCCCAATGTTGCCAATGTCTCTGAATGGTCCATTCTTGATTGCCCCTTTAGTTTTCTCTAACCTTTGACCCGTGTCTTGTGTGCCTAATGTTGCCAATGTCTCTGAATGGTCCATTCTTGATTGCCCCTTTAGTTTTCTCTAACCTTTGACCTGTGTCTTGTGTGTCCAATGTTGCCAATGTCTCTGAATGGTCCATTCTTGATTGCCCCTTTAGTTTTCTCTAACCTTTGACCCGTGTCTTGTGTGCCCAATGTTGCCAATGTCTCTGAATGGTCCATTCTTGATTGTCCCTTTAATTTTCTCTAACCTTTGACCCATGTCTTGTGTACCCAATATTGCCAGTGTCTCTGGATTGACTATTTTTGATTGCCCCTTTAGTTTTCTCTAACCTTTGTCCTGTGTCTAGTGTACCCAATATTGCCAGAGTCTCTGGATTGTCCATTCTTGATTGCCCCTTTAGTTTTCTCTAACCTTTGACCCGTGTCTTGTGTGCCCAATGTTGCCAATGTCTGAATGATCCATTCTTGATTGCCCCTTTAGTTTTCTCTAACCTTTGACCTGTGTCTTGTGTACCCAATATTGCCAGTGTCTCTGGATTGTCTATTCTTGATTGCCCCTTTAGTTTTCTCTAACCTTTGTCCGATTGCCCCTTTAGTTTTCTCTAACCTTTGACCTGTGTCTTGTGTACCCAATATTGCCAGTGTCTCTGGATTGTCTATTCTTGATTGCCCCTTTAGTTTTCTCTAACCTTTGTCCTGTGTCTAGTGTACCCAATATTGCCAGAGTCTCTGGATTGTCCATTCTTGATTGCTCCTTTAGTTTTCTCTAACCTTTGACCCGTGTCTTGTGTGCCTAATGTTGCCAATGTCTCTGAATGGTCCATTCTTGATTGCCCCTTTAGTTTTCTCTAACCTTTGACCTGTGTCTTGTGTAACCAATATTGCCAGTGTCTCTGGATTGTCTATTCTTGATTGCCCCTTTAGTTTTCTCTAACCTTTGTCCTGTGTCTAGTGTACCCAATATTGCCAGAGTCTCTGGATTGTCCATTCTTGATTGCTCCTTTAGTTTTCTCTAACCTTTGATCCGTGTCTTGTGTGCCTAATGTTGCCAATGTCTCTGAATGGTCCATTCTTGATTGCCCCTTTAGTTTTCTCTAACCTTTGACCTGTGTCTTGTGTACCCAATATTGCCAGTGTCTCTGGATTGCCTATTCTTGATTGCCCCTTTAGTTTTCTCTAACCTTTGTCCTGTGTCTAGTGTACCCAATATTGCCAGTCTCTGGATTGTCCATTCTTGATTGCCCCTTTAGTTTTCTCTAACCTTTGACCCGTGTCTTGTGTGCCCAATGTTGCCAATGTCTCTGAATGGTCCATTCTTGATTGCCCCTTTAGTTTTCTCTAACTTTTGACCTGTGTCTTGTGTACCCAATATTGCCAGAGTCTCTGGATTGTCCATTCTTGATTGCCCCTTTAGTTTTCTCTAACCTTTGTCCTGTGTCTAGTGTACCCAATATTGCCAGAGTCTCTGGATTGTCCATTCTTGATTGCCCCTTTAGTTTTCTCTAACCTTTGTCCTGTGTCTAGTGTACCCAATATTGCCAGAGTCTCTGGATTGTCCATTCTTGATTGCCCCTTTAGTTTTCTCTAACCTTTGACCCGTGTCTTGTGTGCCCAATATTGCCAGTATCTCTGAATGGTCCATTCTTGATTGTCCGTTTAGTTTTCTCTAACATCTATTTATTAAAAACAAATGGCAGGATGTAAAAAGATGTGTTGTGTTATTTTATATATTAGGTAGCGACTTGTCTAATAGGCTTAAATAGTACAATGTTGACCTGCTTCACCAGGATGTTTACATGACAAAAAATATATGAAATAAACAATAAACAAAAACAAAAAATTCACATGTACAAGGACCGTTTTTTAATCTCTCGTATTTGTTTTATTTTAGGGGGGGGGGGGGGGGGGAGTTTGCAAGATTATTGTCACTTTTAGATATACTATATACGTAATTGTTGATATAAAACAAATAATAACATTAGTACATTTTGTATTTTGAGATACCAATTTTTTTTTTTTTTGCTTTCCTTGTCATTTTTAAACTTTTTAAATTGAAAAATGGCAAAAGTAGTGGTATCATATAATTTTAATTTTTTTTTTTTTAAGTGGAGATTTGTTAGACAAATGTGACCTTTAGATAAAACCTTAATGAGCCTCTCTCTTCTATTGAAGCACAATATCCTATATCGTTTCCTTTATTCTTTAGAACAAGGAAATTATATATTTTAATATTTTATAATAATAAAAAGGAAAATAAAGTGATCAACATTTTTTTTTAAAGATTACTAAATTTGTTATAATTCAAGAATTTGGAGTTTAAAATGAGTTTGTGAACTCACTAATTGTCAATATATAGATATTTTGTATATACTGGTGTTGACAGTAATTATAATGGGCAATTGTTTATTTGTGGAATATGAACCTTTGGACGAACTTGATAATTCTGTTTACTTCAGTTTAAAGAAAATTCATCAATTTCAAACGGTCAGTATGGCGCTAGCTATCTATTAACCGTGATCAGCATCTTGTGAATCGTGAATAATTTGAGTCCTGTGTAATTTGAGAATTGTCACTTCAATTTGTTGTGATGGCAAAAAATCGAAATGAGGATTTTCCATGACTCATGCACTACTCTTTTGAATTCAATTCATTTCAATACAATTTTCAGTTTTCATGGGAAACTTGTGTCTCCTACATGTGTTCAAATAATTAATCAGAGCAAAGTATACACGAATCCCATGCAAAACCCGGGGTGAACTCAGGTGCTCCGGAAGGATATGCAGTTCCTGCTCCAATAGTAGCACCTGTTGCAGGGGAGCACACCCGGTGTGCGTTCCCCCCCCCCCCCCCCTAAAATTGGAAAAAGTATGATTTTTTTGGCGTAAAATCTTGGTTTTTCACACGAAATACCCCCAAAAAAAATTGTGCCTCCCTCCGCTTGGCACAATTTTTTTAAGTGCACCTCCCCTAATTTGAAATCCTGGATCCGTCTCTGTGTTGTGTTTCAATTTCACCAAAATCTTTGACTTTATATGTGCCAAGCAATATGCTAACCTTGTGTTTGTTTGATTTTTACAGGATCTGATACAAAAGCCTATTCTTAGAACTGAAGATAAAGGAGTAAAGAAAGACGCCTGTGAAGTATTTAGATATATCCTTTGTGTAATCTGAATGTTGAAATTAGTCAAAATGTTGTTGAAATACAGTATGAAGTTAGGCAATCTTAACTGAACTGAAACTTGAAATTTTCAAACCCGGAAAAACGCCATCTCTTTTGGACTGGCTAAGCTTGCAACACTCAAGGAAGTAAGGACATAAGGACTGTCTAGGCATATTTTTTAACCCCCAAATAAAACCCAAAAAACATCTGTTTTACTGGCTAACCATGCAACACTTAAGAGGGCTGATTAAGGACTGGCAAGACATGGTCAAATTAGTTAATCCTGATGAGGGTATAATCTCTGTTTTGCAGATTATTATTTCATTGAGTTCAACATGGTGGTCTAATATGAAAAATATACAGCATCTTATCAAAGTTGTTTGTTCAATGTTCAATGGTATAGCTGAAAAATTGCTCACTTTGCCTTATACAGTCGTAAATCACTCAATTTTCCGTCATTGCCTTGACATGAATGAATGAAAGAAGGGTTTGAAGATACCAAAGGGGTAATCAGAATCCGTAAATCGAAGAAGGACAGACAATAAAATGGCCAAAAGAAAAAGTACAAAAGGACAAACAACGATTTACAGAACATACACGTAAAACTAAAGACCGAGTAACACGAACCCCACTGACCCACTGAAAACCGGGGGGGGGTGAACTCGGGTGTTTTAATGCATTCTTCTGACACGAACAATTTTGACAGATATTGAGCCAAGCTTTATGCTCTACCAAAGTTATCTTGTAGATATGAAAAAATGAAAGACATTCTCATTAACATAACAGTTTTTTATGCTGGTTTTTTTCCAAAAGGGTACATCATGTCAGAATTCTATAACTTGTGTGGTATGTTATATTCAATTTAGGGGACCGTCATGATCGTGATCATATGGTAGTTGGATTTACAACTACCTATGTAATCAGTGCCTATCACCACTAACTTTGTGAGTTTGAATCCCACTTATGGCGAGGTGTACTCGATACAACATTATGTGATAAAGTTTGTCAGTGATTTGCGGCAAGTCGGTGGTTTTCTCTGTGTACTCCGGTTTCGTCCACCAATAAAACTGACCGCCACGATATAGCTAAGTGGAGTTAAACACCAAAAAATCCATTGACTCCAGAGAACATACACAGGGTATTAGATTGATGGAATGTTGGCGTTATTTCACGCTTAGCAATTTTTCATCTGTATCATGGTGACCAAGTAAAAAAGTGGTGATTCCCCTTTAAGAATGCTGAATTTTTAAGGTGACTCAAGTTAGGGGTGGTTCCTCCTGTGGAAAAAGCTGAATTTCTATGGTGACCAAGTTTAGTGATGGAGAAAGCTTAATTTCCTTGTTTCTGGGTAAAACCACACAGCATCACTAAGTACCTGATACACTTCGTGACTTGAGTACTCCAAAATACTCCCACATTAACAGGGAAACCTGTCTATACCAAACCTCCTTGGAACCAGCTTGTGTGCTCCGAATAGACAGGTGTTTGGTTTTTACAGGTTAAATTAACAAAGATTTTCTACATTTGGACTTTATTTAAAGTTCAGTTCATACAAGATTTTGTTTTATTTAGGGTTCACTTCAAGACAGGTTTCTCTTCATTTATTTACTGCATACAGTATCCTGATTATACGTTTTTCGATTCATGTATTCAAAGTTGTATGACCATAAAACCTGGTCACAAACCTATACCTGATTGTTAAATGGTAGTGGTTAGTTTAAAACTTTCAAAATCACCTTATCGTTAACTATCATACCCCATGACGTTATCCACGATTTTTCAATGTTCCACCGAAATCCTGAATTTAGTAGTCATAATTTAACTAAAATATTGACTTTAGTAGTCATAATTCATCAAAAATCTCGACTTTATAGTATTTCTTACTTTTCATAGACTGGGAGGGTGTATGATCCCCCATCCCCCTGCCTATGGGTGTGTACTCCCATCCTTCCATGGCTTTAACCTTAATAATATATAATGTAAAGAAAATACGCAGAACAAATCATGATTTGATTTGTCATATTACCGGTACTTGGAAGGAATGATATTTAAAAAAAAAACTTCCTTGACTGTAATACTGATCCAAGTGTATATGGGTGACCGGAAAGGAAAGGGGTCACAAATCAGTTCAGCACAGGAAATCATCATCAAAGGCTGGCACTGTGTTGCACTCAGGGATGAAATATATATGCAACTTTGTAAACAAACAACAGATAATCCAAAACTGTAAGTAGTATTTGTCATTTTATATTTATATACCAGTACTTACCGTCAAACAAAGCATGGCTTCATTTCAATTGATGTTCTGTGGTAAAAATATTTTGTAAATGTTGTGAGAAGTTTTGTCATTTTATATTTATACACTCACTATCAAACAAAACGGTGACAGTCCAAAGGTCTGATAGTCTGAAGGTCTGATAGTCTGAAGGTCTGATAGTCCGAAGGTCTGATAGTCTGAAGGTCTGATAGTCCAAAGGTCTGATAGTCCGAAGGTCTGATAGTCTGAAGGTCTGATAGTCCGAAAGTCCAAAGGTCTGAAGGTCTGATTGTCCAAATGTCCGATAGCCCAAAACCCAAATAGAAAATTTTATTTTTTATTCCGACAGGAGGTCGATAAACGGTTTACACCCCGTTTTTAAGCATTTTCAGTGAATCGTCTTTGAATATCAAGGTTGATAAAAGATGGATTCCTTTCGTAAGAAATTGGATATTTAGCTTCATGATGGTACAGTAGATAAAAAAAAACCCACAGTTTTGCTACAATAGCTAATTTTTGGACCAAGGTGGTGACAGTTACAAATGTATATCGGCTCTTACTACAATATTTCATTTAAGCATATACATATATTTCTTCCGTTAATTTTATTTATTCTTTTATTTATTTTTAAAGTAATTTAAATTCGGAATCATTTAATATCTAATAAGGGGCTGTCGTGGTTGTGATAGTATTGTGGTTGAATTCACAACTACCTGTGTAATCAGTGCCTGTCACCTATTAGGGTGAGATGTACTCGATACAACAATATGTGATCAAGTTTGTCAGTGACTTGCGACAGCTTGGTGCTTTTCTCAGAATACTCCAGTTTCCTCCACCAATAGAACTGACTGCCACGATATACTGGTAACTGAAGTATTGTTGAAAGTGGCATTAAAACACCATAACTGTAACCCTCGTCCCGTTCCCCCCCCCCCCCCCCCCCCTTCAATCCTCATATATCCTACTCCTAGAGGTCAAAAGTATATACTCAAAGGTAAAGATTTGATCAGATCTTGGAGCTTTTAGCTTATTTTATCATGGATAATTTAAAAACCATTGCTACTTTGTAGTTTAATCCTCAGCCTGGTATTTATCATGGAAATTTTATAAAATGGATGGTAATTAATGACAGTCTTTATTATCAGTATTATTCTTTTCCAGGGAAAGTTTACAAAGAGGATGGGAAGTAATGGCAGTTTGTTTATACTTTTTCCCACCAACAGTTAAATTTAAGACTTATCTAGATGGTTATATTTCACGTCATATGGAGACTGATGATGACCTGCCTGATCTGATTGTAAGCCAAGCTGATGGAAACCTGGTAATATCATATATTAGTAATATTTAACCACTATTTTTTTTTAACCAGTTAATGTAAATATGTTATTTTTATACAACTGCAAATATTTTGCAGTCATATTATGTCATTGTTATCATCATCATCTGTCTGTAGACAAAATGATTTCCGTATGATAATTTTATTTCGATTCCATCTTTTCTAGTATTAATGGATACAATCTTTTTGAGTGTGCATGGATATTACCAAACCATTACATTCAGTGAATCAGAGAAAGAGAAGACATCAATGTGAACAATCACTCATGATTTTAATGGGGTTTTTCCCTCTAATTTCCTTATGAAATTTCTTCCTGCTTTTTTTTCAAAAAGATTCTAACTAGTGATAACTTTTACTGAACTATTATCATTTTTAGTATAATTGGTGCAGTTTTCTCATGCAGCTCCCGGCTTAGCTCTTTATTTTTCTATACTTTGAGGCTTTTTTAGCTCACCTGGCCATAGGCCATGTGAGCTTTTGTCATGGGTAAGTGTCCGTCATCCGTCCGTCCGTTAGCTTTTCACATTTAAATCTTCCTCTCTGAAACCGCTGAACAGATTTCAACCAAACTTGCTGTTTTTGGTGCTGATTTGAAATCTAACATGGCTGCCAGGATCCATAATGTGTTCTCATTGGCTGAAATTTTAAAAATCTTCTTGTCAGAAACCACTAAGTCAATTGAATTGTGACTTTGCAGGAATGATCATTGGGTGGTCCTGTACTAAATTTGTGAATCGTTTGCCGATCGGAAATTCAAGATGGCCGCCATGACTCGACTTATTTAACATTGGACCCTATGGGAATTTCACATTTTCATCTTTTTTTCTGAAACCACAAAACAGATTTGAACCAAACTTGGCAGAAATGTTCATTGGATGGTCATATACAATATTTTTGTTTTTGGTGCTGATCGGAAATCCAACATGGCTGCTAGGGCCCATAATGTGTTCTGATTGGTCGAAATTTTAAAAATCTTCTTGTTAGAAACCACTAAGCCAATTGAATTGTGACTTTGCAGGAATGATCATTGGGTGGTCCTGTACTAAACTTGTGAATCGTTTGCCGATCGGAAATTCAAGATGGCCGCCATGACTCGACTTAGTTTAACATAGGACCCTATGGGAATTTCACATTTTCATCTTTTTTTCTGAAACCACATAACAGATTTGAATCAAACTTGGCAGAAATGTTCATTGGATGGTCATATACAAGATTTTTGTTTTTGGCGCTGATCGGAAATCCAACATGGCTGCCAGGGCCCATAATGTGTTCTGATTGGTCGAAATTTATTAAAAATCTTCTTGTTAGAAACCACTAAGCCAATTGAATTGTGGCTTTGCAGGAATGATCATTGGGTGGTCCTGTACTAAATTTGTGAATCGTTTGCTGATCGGAAATTCAAGATGGCCACCATGACTCAACTTAATTTTAACATAGGACCCTATGGAAAAAATGTTTAAAAGTCTTCTCCTCTGAAACCAGTAAGTCAGTTTAAAGCAAACATGGCATGAATGGTCCTTAGGTGGTCAACTTTCAAAATTATGTCCTGTGACCCCGACCTCCATCTAAGATGGCCACCATCAGCAAACATATTTTTAACATAGGACCCTATGGGAAAAATGTTTAAGCAAAATTTCCTCTGAAATCAGTAAGCCAATTTAAAGCAAACATGGCATGAATGGTCCTTAAATGGTCAACTTTCAAAATTATATCCAGTGACCCAAAACTCCATCCAAGATGGCCACCATCAGTGGAAATAGTTTTAACATAGGACCCTATGAGAAATATGTTTAAAAATCTTCTTCTCTGAAACCAGTAAGCCAATTTAAAGCAAACATGGCATGGATGGTCCTTAAGTGGTCAATTTTCAAAATTGTGTCCAGTGACCCTGACCTCTATCCAAGATGGCCGCCTTCAGCGGACATACTGTAGTTTTAACATAGGACCCTATGGGAAAAAAAAATTAAAATCTTCTCCTCTGAAACCAGTAAGCCAATATAGCAAACATGTCATCGATGGTCCTTAGGTGGTCAACTTCCAAAATTGTGTTCAGTGATCCCGATCTCGGTTCAAAATGGCTGCCGTCAGCAGACATAGTTTTAACATAGGACCCTATGGGAAAATTGTTTAAAAGTCTTCTCTTCTGAAACCAGTCAGCCAATTTAAAGCAAACATGGCATGGATGGTCCTTGGGTAGTATACTTTCAAAATTGTGTCCGGTGACCACGACCTCCATCCAAGATGGCTGCCATGAGCAGACATGGTTTTAACATAGAATCCTATGGCAGTATGGGATTTGAATAGTAACTTAGATGTATTCGGCATGCAAACATTCTTAAGAGGACTTATTTATGTCAGGTGAGCGATACAGGCTCACCTGAGCCTCTAGTTTATTATTACTTTTTGAAATCAAAAAGTAAAAAAAATGTAAGTAGTGTTAAACACCATAAACCAACCAAACCTAATCTACTGACATATCCATACAATACACTACAACTGTTAGTATTAAAATAGCAACCTAATGCTTTTACTTGACACACCATGATATAGCTGAAATACTGCTAAGGTTGGTGTTTAACACCAATCAATCAATCAATGCTTTCACTTGTTATTCTTCATCATGTTCTGTAAAGTGAACCCACATAAATTGATAGAATAATTCTTATAATAGGCAATAATATTGCAGTGTCTTAAAATATTTAGTTTATGTGTATAAGGCTTAAAACTGGGATAAAGGTGAGATTCACTGAGAAAAGATATCAATATATAACAAAAAACTACCCAGTCAATGCAATATGACTACTCACATAGAAAAAGTGCAGGATAAAACTCATTAATAAGATATGCCTATGAGTATAAACAAATGTTGTGCAGTGCCTTGTATGCAGTGAATAAGCTAGGCACTGGTCTCAGGACATTTGCCCACCTATTTCTCAAATTGTCCTGAAGAATTTTATAAAAATTAGTTTAATTATTAAAGAATGTCCTGAAGAAATTTAGATAAATTGGCAATTGTCGTGAAGATTTTAAAGTCTAGCTGAAACACTGTATGCTTTCATTTATAAATACCCTATGAACTGTTATAAAGTCTTCAATTACATTTTGTTGACATTTTAGAGACCCATAAGTTACTTTGCTCAGCAGTGTTGTAAAAGACTAGAGAAAATGGTACAAAGTGGACCAAAAAAGGGACAGAGAAAACCTAACTTAGACGAGATTGAACAAGCAAGGGTATGATTTCTTTTCTATTGACATATTTTTAAAGCCAACAAGTAAAGACTAAATACTTGCCACAGTAAGACAGAACAACATATAATATGTCCTGATATATAATATGTCCTGATATATAATATGTGCTCCTGATATATAATATGTGCTCCTGATATATAATATGTGCATATGTGCTCCTGATATATAATATGTGCTCCTGATATATAATATGTGCTCCTGATATATAATATGTACTCCTGATATATAATATGTCCTGATATATAATATGTGCTCCTGATATATTCCAGCCAGACTATGATTTGGTAAATTATGTGTTGAATAGTAAAAGTACAGGAGCCATCATGGTCATGATTGTGATTGTATGGTAATTGGATTTTAAACTACCTATGCAATCAGTGCCTAGTGAGTTCGATCTCCGTTCATAGCGAGGTGTACAACATTATGTGATAAAGTTTGTCAGTGACTTGCGACAGGTCGGTGGTTTTCTCTGGGTCTTCCAATTTCCTCCACCAATAAAACTAACTGCCATGATATAACTGAAATATTGTTGAAAGTGGCATTAAATGTCATGAAATATAAGTTCCGCCATAATATTTGTTCCGCAGAACTTTGTAATGTAACAAAAGTTCCAATAAGAACTTCCATTATATAATATTTCATCCTAAGCCATAAGGAAATTTCCAAGACGTAGGATAAGATATTATATAACGAAAGTTCTCACAGGAACTTTTGTTACATAACAAAATTTCTGCGCAACAAATATTATGCTGGAATAAATAAAGAATGTTGACATATAAGGAAATTTCCTAAACATTGGATAAAATATTATATAATAAAAGTTACTAACAGAAACTTTTGTTACATAATCATATATTATACTAGAACTTTTAGATCATGGCACTTAGATAATTATAACATATGAGATTTCCAAAAATAGGATAAATATTTTTAAATTTATTTCAACGTTTTATTATAAGCATGAATTGTTACACAACACATTTTCAGTGCAACAAATATTATACTTAAAGTATTAACTCATGGCATGTAAAAAAAATCCATTTAGGAACATTTGTTATGTAATAAAAATTCCATATAGGAACATTGTTTTGTGATAAAGCTCTTTTTCTTAACAATGTTATAATTCAATGTAGGCCGGAACATTTGGTTTTGTTTAGTGAATAACTTGAACATTGGAGCTAGAATAATTCTTTCAAACTATTTCAAATTAGAATTGTTTATATTGCTTTTCATAATGAAATAACATTAAAAAAAATCATTATTAATAATAAATCTTACCTTTAATGTATGTTCCATCATTTAAGTATGTAAATATCTTATTGTATTCTGCTGAATCCATTTCACATTTATTTTTGATGAGACAATTTCACCTGAGTGCATGTGTTTAAAAGTGTCCTGTCAACACTCATCAAATTAACAAAAATTAATCAAGTGTATCATGTCACATGATTTTATACCTGTAATTTTTAGTTCACCTGGACCAAAGGTCCAGGTGAACTATTGCCATCACTTGGCGTCCGTCGTCTGGCATCTGTCGTCTGTAAACTTTTCACATTTCAAGCTTCTTCTCCGAAACCACTTGGCCGATTGGAACCGAACTTAGCAGGAATGTTCCTTGGGTGGTCCTCTATAAAGTTACTGTTTTTCGTTCCAGTCGAATATTCAATATGGCTGCCAGGGCCAATAATATGCTCTGATTGGCTGAAATTTCAAAGATCTTCTTCTCTGAAACTAATGAACTGACTGAACCCAAACTATGAAGGAATGATCATTGGAAGGTCCTCTACAAAGTTTCTGTTTTTTTATGCCGATCGAAAATTCAAGATGGCCGCCACCGCAGGACATAGATTAACATTGGACCCTATGGGAAAATGTTCAAATGCCTTCTTCTCAGAAACTACAAATATGATTAAAGCCAAACTGTATGTGAATGTTCATTGGATGGTCCTCTACAACCTTAAGGTTTTTTGTTCCGATATGAAATTCAAAATGGCGGCTACGGCAGGACTTAGTTTAACATTGGACCCTATGGGAAAAGTGTTTCAAAATGCTTCTTCTCTGAAACCACTTGGACAGTTGAAACCAAACTGCCCAGGAATGATCATTGGAAGGTCCTCTACAAAGTTTCTGTTTTTTATGCCGATCAGAAATCCAAGATGGCCGCCACCGCAGGACATAGATTATCATTGGACCCTATGAGAAAATATTCAAATGCCTTCTTCTCAGAAACTACAAATATGATTAAAGCCAAACTGTACAAGAATGTTCATTAGATGGTCCTCTACAAACTTTACGTTTTTTGTTCCGGTATGAAATTCAAAATGGCGGCTACGGCAGGACTTAGTTTAACATTGGACCCTATGGGAAAAATGTTTTAAAACGCTTCTTCTCTGAAACCACTTGGATAATTGAAACCAAACTGCCCAGGAATGATCATTGGAAGGTCCTCTACAAGGTGTGTGTTTTTTATGCCGATCGGAAATCCAAGATGGCCACCACCGCAGGACATAGATTAACATTGGACCCTATGGGAAAATGTTCAAATGCCTTCTTCTCAGAAACTACAAATATGATTAAAGCCAAACTGTACATGAATGTTCATTGGATGGTCCTCTACAATCTTAAGGTTTTTTGTTCCGATATGAAATTCAAAATGGCGGCTACGGCAGGACTTAGTTTAACATTGGACCCTACGGGAAAAATGTTTCAAAATGCATCTTCTCTGAAACCACTTGGACAGTTGAAACCAAACTGCCCAGGAATGATCATTGGAAGGTCCTCTACAAAGTTTCTGTTTTTTATGCCGATCGGAAATCCAAGATGGCCACCACCGCAGGACATAGATTAACATTGGACCCTATGGGAAAATGTTCAAATGCCTTCTTCTCAGAAACTGCAAATATGATTAAAGCCAAACTGTACATGAATGTTCATTGGATGGTCCTCTACAAACTGTACGTTTTTTGTACCGATATGAAATTCAAAATGGCGGCTACGGCAGGACTTAGTTTAACATTGGACCCTATGGGAAAAATGTTTCAAAACGCTTCTTCTCTGAAACCACTTGGATAATTGAAACCAAACTGCCCAGGAATGATCATTGGAAGGTCCTCTACAAGGTGTGTGTTTTTTATGCCGATCGGAAATCCAAGATGGCCACCACCACAGGACATAGATTAACATTGGACCCTATGGGAAAATGTTCAAATGCCTTCTTCTCAGAAACTACAAATATGATTAAAGCCAAATTGTACATGAATGTTCATTGGATGGTCCTCTACAAACTTTATGTTTTTTGTTCTGATATGAAATTCAAAATGGCGGCTATGGCAGGACTTAGTTTAACATTGGACCCTATGGGAAAAATGTTTCAAAATGCTTCTTCTCTGAAACCACTTGGATAGTTGAAACCAAACTGCCCAGGAATGATCATTGGAAGGTCCTCTGTTTTTTATGCCGATCGGAAATCCAAGATGGCTGCCACCACAGGTCATAGTATTAACACAGAACCATATGGGGAAAATACAGAAATATATTCTTCTCTGAAGCTATTGCACTGATTGAACCTAAACTGTGCATCAATCATTGGAAGGTCCTTTACAAACTTTGTGTTTTTTATGTTGATCGTAATTCCAAGATGACTACCACTGCAGGACATAGTTTTTACATAGGACCAATTGTTTTTTTTTATTACCAGGTGAACGATACAGGCTCTTGAGAGCCTCTGGTCTATAATATTATTACCTGTAAATAATCAAGACTACCTGTATGTAGAGGAAAAACTGTTATAGGCATGGAATAAATATCACATAATATTTTATCCAAAGAACTTTTATTATAATACTGTTTGTTCCAGTTGGAACATTTATTATGCGGAACAAATATACAGTTACATAAACACCATCAAACAAACAAACAAACTGGATCCTACTGTGTAGAACAGATAGCCATCAGGCAATATTGTTATTGTGTAACATCATATTTTCTAGATTATCTACTAGATTTCATACTGATAAAAATTGTTTGAAAATACCAAAGGGAGGTAATCAGAATCTGTGAATCAGAACACAGACAACACAATAGTCAAAAGAAAAGGTACAAATGGACAAACAACTATCTACAAAACATACACATAAAGTTAAAGATCTAGTAACATGAACCCCATTAAAAACCAGGGGTGAACTCAGGTGCTCCAGAAGCATAGATCTTGTTTGAACTAATAGAGGGGAAAATGTTGAATTGAAATGATTGTGATTATGGTTGTAAACAAATGTAGATACAGTTAAATCTGTCTATTGAATGACACTGAAGGGAACATGAAAATGTGCTTTTTATGAACAGTATACAATCAAACCTGTATATAAATGACACTGAAAATGGGCCCTTTGTATGAGCAGTATACATTATTAATTTAATATAGAAAATGACATTGATTAGTTATATACAGGTGCCTTGTAAGGCAAGTTTGACCTTTTTCTTTATTTTTTTTAGAAATCTATATTTAATCCATCAATGTTTGGAAGTACATTGGAAGAAATTTTAGATCTACAAAAAGACAAATTTCCAGAAAAGAAATTGCCATGGTTACAAACAACACTCTCAGAAGAAGTACTGGGATTAAATGGTGCTCAAACAGAAGGCATATTCAGGTATTAAAACAATCAATATAAGAAAGAAAGATTTAGGTAAACAAAAAATGAATATACAGATCACATTGTCCACCATCTTGTGCTGTCCTTTGACTACATCAGAATGTACGTTTTGTGACCATTCTTCCTCCTACAGTTGAAATATGATAACATTATTCATGGAGGGTACATGTGCATATTTATGCATATGTCACCTTAACTTAATATTAATGAAATATGATAACATTATTCATGGAGGGTACATGTGCATATTTATACATATGTCACCTTAACTTAATATCAATGAAATATGATAACATTATTCATGGAGGGTACATGTGCATATTTATGCATATGTCACCTTAACTTAATATCAATGAAATATGATAACATTATTCATGGAGGGTACATGTGCATATTTATGCATATGTCACCTTAACTTAATATCAATGAAATATGATAACATTATTCATGGAGGGTACATGTGCATATTTATGCATATGTCACCTTAACTTAATATTAATGAAATATGATAACATTATTCATGGAAGGTACATGTGCATATTTATACATATGTCACCTTAACTTAATATCAATGAAATATGATAACATTATTCATGGAGGGTACATGTGCATATTTATGCATATGTCACCTTAACTTAATATCAATGAAATGTGATAACATTATTCATGGAGGGTACATGTGCATATTTATACATATGTCACCTTAACTTAATATCAGTTTCATGGTACAGTGAAACCAGTCTAAACCGAACCTCCATTGGACTAACTATTGTGTTCAAAATAGAGATGTGTTCAGTTTATACAGTTTGAATTAACAAAGATTTCCTGTTGGGACTTTATTTTATGGTCGGTTTATACAGGGTTCGGTTTAGACAGGGTTCACTACTTTTATTTAGTTTATTTCTGAAGAAAGAAAATCACAGAAACGAGTGCCAAAGGGCAGGCGAGACATAGATCTGTGTCTACAATTGTTTAATATGTACTCCTTTAAATCTATATCTCACAGCAGGTAACTGTTTTCACATGCATATTGTCCAAATTATTCTGTTTCACCCTTTATAGTTGAATGGTATATTAATAGGACCAAATTTACATTAGGAAATTCTCTGAGGTTTTCTATGAATACACTTCTGTTTTGCTGTATGTCAGCAATGTCTTTTATAAACTTTGGTTGTTTTAGCAACTTTTAACAAGTATTTCTTCACTTTGAACTATTGTTAATGTATACATTATGCCTTTGATCTAACCAAATCATCAATGGACTGAGTCTGATACTGGACATTATTAGTCAGTGTGCTATCAAATTCATTATGACATCAAAAGCTACAATATTATACAATTATAGTCTTTTGTTGAGGTCAATACGAGTTTTTATGGACCTTAAAATCGATATTCACCGAAACCTTTAGGCTGAGGTGAATATTGATTTCTAAGGTCCATAAAAACTCGTATTGACCGATACAAAAGACTGTAATTGTTTTATTACATTAAAATGAAAAGTGAAAGTGAAACCAAGTAAATATGAAATTAATCACTTCATTATTACGTCATACATAATGCAATAGAAAGTGAAAGTGAAAGCGAGTCAATACGAGTTTTAATCAAACAAAATCAAATTTTACGGAATGTCAGGTGACAGCATGATAGCCAATAAAATTGTTTAAATAAAACCATTATGTAATAAAAGTTTTGATGTTCTCTACAAACATTATCACCAGTATCACAGCTTGTCTTGTCTGAATTGATGTGATACTAGTGATAATGTCTCTACCTGCCTATATTCTATACATACTGTACTTAGTATTGGTAATGAGAAGATGGATCTTACTTTTTTAACTCTACATAACACTACTAACTGATCTGTTCTTTACAGAGTTCCTGGTGATATTGATGAAGTTAACGCCTTGAAGATTAAATGTGACCAGTGGATAGTACCGTCAGATTGTCCCGATCCTCACATTCCAGCGTCATTATTAAAGTTATGGTACAGGGAACTTCAAGAACCACTTATCCCGCCAGAGTTTTATGAAGAATGTATCGATAATTATCAAAACTCCGAAGAAGCTATAGAAGTCGTTAATAAACTTCCTGATATAAATAGATTAGTGCTAGCATATCTTATACGATTTTTGCAGGTAAGGGAAGTAACTCAATATGTCAATATCTTTTTAATTAATTGTTGATTGACACCAAGTGAGCAGTATTTCAGCTATATTCATGACAAGAACAAGTTTATTTTTATGTATTTATAGTATATACTAGTTTACATGTATATTTCAATATTTGCAGATACCGGAAATAACTGTCAATATGTATTTATTGAAATTGATGAGGAACATCAAGTAAACAGTATTTCATCTATATACATGACAATAACAAGATTATTTTTATTTATTATACCTCATTAATATGTATTGCTAAATACACGTTTCCTTTTGGATCATGTGACTTGTGATTATTTTTGACAGTATGACCTGTGATGTACAAAATGAAATATACTGTGTATCTTATTAATTTTAGATGAAGACAAAACAATTATTTGTGTTAAATCAGGAAAAAGATCACATCATTTTAATACATCAACTAAAACTAACACTGATAATATTATTCTGTTGTAATGGCTTGTTATGCCTTAACACATGACATTTTACCAACTGACTACAGACTGTTAGACCCATTGCTTATTCTATTTGGGTTTAGTTTGTCATAGGTAATTTTATATGTCTGCTCACCATTTTAAAGAATGTTGCCAGTGTATGTATTTATAGTGTTTTAAACTATTGATTATATTTTGTCGTAGAGAATTCTCAGAATGTACTTTTTCACGAAGTGGTAAATGATCGTTGTTTGATCTAATTGCACTGTATTCACATTTACACGATATCTTTAACATATCTAAATAAACGTCAGAGAAAACTGAAGTGGTAATCAATAATAGACAATACAGAGATACAAGCAACATTTGGCACAGGACGCAAATAAAAATCACAACACAGAAAAACTAAAAAGATAAGCAACACAGACTCCACCAAAAAAACAGGGGTCAACCCAGATGCTCACAAAGGTTAAACAGTTCCTGTTTCTTATAAGACGCCCACCATCTTACTCATAGTCAAAGTATATATTTTGAATAAGTCTATTCTTTTTTCTATTTATTAAGGTATTTGCTGCTGAAGACAATTCAAAAGTAACAAAAATGGACGTTAATAATTTAGCCATGGTGATGGCACCAAATTGTTTACGATGTGAAAGTTCGGAACCACAAGTGATATTTGACAACACTAGAAAGGAGATGGGATTTATCCGAACATTAATCCAAAACTTAGACACAAGTTTTATGGAGGGCATTGTGTAATATAAACAAAATTAGTGTTATAGTAGTACATGTATATGAAAATTACTTGATTATCCTGTTGTAAAGATTATTTAAGGGGGAATGATCACAGGATTGTGACTCCCTCTTCTCTTTTTTACATTCTGAAGAAGAAAAAACATTTACAAATGGTAAAAAAGAGTTTTGTAATAGTTTTTTAAAGATAAGGTGTTTTTTTTTCGCAACAAAAAAAAATAAAATAAAACAGGTGGATATTGTCAAAATATCAAAAGAAAATCATAACATCTATCAAGTTCTTTTCATACATAAATCTAGATTATTATCTATTCAACTGAATAACATCTGTCAAGTTCTTTTCATACATAAATCTAGATTATTATTTATTCAACTGCTAAATAATAGATTTTTTTTGTATATTTATGCTAGGCATGTATAAATGCATTAATTTTATGTCTTTGTAATATATGTAAAAAGGAAATCAGTAGAATAGTATTTTGTAAATTTCTCACCTGAACATTTACCTGTATGTTTGTTGTCAATCTTAATGGAAGGTCAGAGTTTGTTATTTTTTATGTATCATATCAATAGTTTTAAAACCTATTAAGTAATATATTAACTGTTTTTTTTTTGTTTGTTACGTGATGCTGTGAATGTATCTCTGTTTTAATTGATTTGTAGAATGTATCGAGATGGACATTTGAAGAAAAAAAATGTATGCTCTAAAGTAATGTTGATGGTTTTTGAGATGGAAACTTGAAAAAAATTATGTTCTAATGATTTTTTTTTTAATGAATTTTGAGATCAAAACATAGACAATGTTTGTTCTAAAGATATATTCAAATAAATTTCTACCAATGAACTCCAAATCATTTTATCCATTTCCCATTTCTAGCAAGATAAAATGGTGTCGGTTGAGTAATCTTGACATTGAAATTCCAATCATGTAAATCATGTAAAAAAAATTATTAATAGTTTTAATGCTTTTCCAATAGACAAATTGTAGCTTTTGGTTCTAGGGATTAAAAAGTAGATTGAAATTGTGTTAGCAAAAATGATCTTACAACAGAAAAATTAGCAATCTCTTAAGCAGAGTTATCTCAGTCAATGTCTCAGCTTTTATAAGATTCTTAGAAGCAATATATTACTACAGAAAAATTAGTACAGATGTATTATGAAAAGAAAGTTTGAATAATGATTGTCAACTATTCCACCAATATCAACAAAACAAATAAATCACCTTTCACCACTTTTACTCACATGGACTGAGAAGATCCCATATTTTGCCTATGTAATTTCTTGTCAGCAATATCTAATGGTGCTTTAATCACAACAAATTATTGTCATATTCTATTTTTGTTTTCGTGATATACATTTATCTACCTTGTTTATAGGGCATTGGTTTGTTAACATTACTTTATTGATTTTTCCACCATAAAATGACGAAATGGTGTATATGTACGTGGTTAATTTCGCGGGGGGATTTTGTATATGTGGCTAGTTGGCAAGAGCTATCTCAGTCAATGTCTCAGCTTGTGAATCGTGTTTGTTGATGCATTGGGAATATTTTGTGAAAAAAGTTTTATTGCTTCCAGTTCAATGGCAAGATTGAAAACATTTCATGTTGGGGGTAATATTTGTGAATTTTAATGAAATATAAACTAATAAAAATAAGAGCAAAATTTACCCTCGTGAACATTTCCTCTTATATGCCTGTATAACTGAAATTTTGCTGAAAGTGGCGTTAAACACCATAAACTAAACTATACAGTACTATACGATAATATATACATCAATAGATCTGTTGGTAATACATAAAATGGGAGATAACCCATTTAAGTTTTTTTTTTGTATCCATTATATCATTAGTGTATTTTATTCAAGTATTTGTAATTTGTTGAAAGAAAGAATTATCTTTTAAAATTCATTAAAACATATTTATCACTAACTGAGATCAAAGGAACAATGTCTAAATTACTGATGAACTTGAAATCTTACTACAAATTGCCAAATTTATTATAGTTGAAGAAGGTCAACATTTTTAGCGATTTATAAAATGAATATCATTGCAGTGCTATAAACGACAAGATATGATTGGTGTATATTTACTACTGTTTGTGTATTGAGTTTTGTATTTATGTAAATAAACACAGTGTATTATAGACAAGTTATGATGTAAAAATTAACTTTACATATTGTATTATCTGGACAGCTTCTGTCTTGTTTTAGAAAGTATTTTTTATGTTTTTGACTGTGATCAAGGTAGGAGGCACATGTAGCCTCCCTTATTAACTTACAGATATAATGTTAATGTATGCTTTATAATGATGTCTTTAAAATCAAGAGTAATAAATGAAAAATTAGTCTCATAAACTCACAGCCATAGTACAGAGCCAAATGTTACAAGTATGCATATGTCTCATAAATTGGCAGCATGACAGCATAGTACAGAGAGCCTATATACATACCAAATGTTGCAAGAAATTGTTATTTATAATGATGTCTTTAAAGTCCAGAGTAATAAATGAAAATAAGGCTCATGAACTCACAACATAGTACAGAGAGCCTATGTATATACCAAATGTTACAAGTATTGTGAACGAACATTGTTGTTTCACAATTTTGAGATAATACAGTTACATTGTACAGTAGTCCCCCTCTTATAAGGACCCTCCCACTAAAGGCCATTCCTCTTATAAGGACCCTCCCACTAAAGGCCATTCCTCTTATAAGGACCCTCCCACTAAAGGCCATTCCTCTTATAAGAACCCTCCCATAAGAGGGAGATTAATGTACTACTTCCTGAGGAACAATTTATGCGTTGTATGTATAACATAAATAACACTAAGTTTTTTTTTCCAAATTTTGGTTTTTAATTCGTTTTAGCAATTTTTGTTAAATTTGTTTTATAATTGATTTACATTAGTTATCAATTTAAAATCCGCTGCTTGTACTTATATTTTTGAAAGAAAGAAAAAAACTATTTTCTCTCATATTATTATCTTTTTCACCTGTGCATGTTGTAGTAAAAAACAATTGAATTATACAATCCAATTTGTACCAACCATTTAGCAGTAATATAACGATAAGCTTTCAACAAAGATTAATGATCCTCGGAAATTTAAAACAAGCTCTTTTTCATACACTGGACTTTATAGATGTGTTTTTGCTTTGCAGCTTTAATCAAAATGTGCGGGTATAATTCACTTTTATCTTTTCTGGATGACAATGTTTCATGTATGAAAATATCTAACCTAGTGCTAAAAATATATGCTGAGAAATTATGATCAAATTTTGTGTTGTAAATTGATAGCCTTACAAACCTTTGACTTTACAGGCCTCTATTTACTTCCTAAAAATGATGTAAATTTGACACAATCTGTTAGAACAAAACAAAAAAAAGTGCAATCGTAGCCAAAATTTCATCATAATTATTTATGAATTTTTTATTGACAGTTGGATGGATGTACAATGATTAATCATCATCCATGGATTTCAAAATTAATTTTTTAGTTTGTTTTTATTCTGATAAATTTTGTTTTTGTATATCATTTTACATATGTGCATCATATTTGTTACCTACGCAACAGAGAGAGAAAAGTTGGTAAGGGATTATGAAATATATTTTCATATTTCAAACATGAAAATTTTGTATAGAGTTATCTCCCTTTGACTTATTTCCTTGTCTTTATTTCTTCTATTATGAAGCACTAGACTGGTCACATTGATCAAATTTGTTATTAATAGAATAGTGAAATAAAGAGTTTAATTTGCATTTAAAACCTCACAAGATCTGAATCACATATTTATTCAGAAAACAAATCTTTTATTATATACATGTATCACATAATTATTTGTTTTCTTCGTTAATATCAAGACGTCTATGAGAATATTAAAAAAATTATGACAAGAAAATGTATTTTCAGTATTAATGTAACACATGACATCGTGTGTAAGTGGAATGAAAGATAATTATATGTATTATTGAATATCATTTTAAACATTCCAAACGGATTTCAATTACCGAAATGAAAATGTTCAGTTTAGATCAAATATTGTTAATAGATTTTCATTGTTAAAATTCTCTGTAAGACTAGCCAAAAAGAAAATGTTTGATGACTGGCCGAATTTCTTCAAAGAGAATTAGATTTTTTTTTATTTAAAGTGTACTGCAAATGATTGAATATCTCTTAATGTTTAATTTAAGCATCATCTGATTTCTAAATAGTTTGGGGGGCCATCGTGGTTGTATGATAGTTGGATTTTCAACTACGTGTGCAATTAGTGCCTAACGTTGTGAGTTCCAACCCTGTTCATGGCGAGATGTACTCGATACAACATTTTGTGATAAAGTTTGTCAGTGACTTACGACATGTTGATGGTTTTCTCAGAGTACTCCAGTTTCCTCCACCAATTAAACTGACCGCCATGATATAACTGAAATGGTGTTGAAATTGGCTTTAAACACCATAAACCAAACCCAAATAGTTTGGAATTGTTTCTACGACTGCAAATGTTAAAGCTATGGGCCACCAATGAAGTTAGACATAGAGAGATATTACATTCATGTTTCAATGATTCAACAGCATAGAAATAAATGTTAATCATGTTTTTTAAGGTTAAAATTAAAGGAATAAACGCATTAGAAAAGGAAATGTCATATTTGATATAAGGTTACAATTTTATGTATTGCCTATCTACTGCTAAGATTATACATATGGTCATAAGTCGCACATAATACTTAAGCTGAAGCAATTAATGTTAAAAAAAGCTCATTTTAAATTGTTTCATTTAGGGAAAAACTTGGTTAAAAAATAATTTCATTAGTTTACTGTAATATATTTGTTTTGTTCTTTAGTTTTGACCAAGTATGAAACAAGTCCCATAAATTGACCTTGTAGAGAAAGTACATGTGATGTTTTCATTATGATCTCTTTCCCTGTCCCTTATTAAACAAATTAGGATACCAGTGTTGTGTTTAGATTACACAATGTCTTCTTGTCTGTAAGCTTGACAACTTGATCCTTCACATAATTAAGGAAGACACAATATTGATACCCTATATATTCATCATAATTTACTTCTATGTAAAGATCAGATGTCAAATTACCATTGTAATTATTTATTTTTCATTTAGAAACTTCTTTATATTAAAGTATGAAAATGAAGAAAAAAATAAGTAGATTGGTATAATTACCAATATTAGTTTATATGGTAGAGTTGAACTTTATATAAGGTCAAAGTTCAGATAAAGTTGAAATTAATAACATCTTCACACTTCTCTTCCAAGTTTTTCAACCAAGCTAATGATCGAAGATTACTTTAAATATTGATTTTCAAAGATAACGTTTCTTTCTTTTTTTTTAAGACTATGATGTACAAGCATCACATTATATGGCATATATGTTAATAAAATCCTATTTCATTTATATATGATCTATATATTCTTTTCTTATTTTTCTACAAGAGAAAATCCCCCACATCAGATGACAATGACCATGATGGGAAGCTCTTCACATCAGATGAAAATGACTAACCTTTCTTTTTCCCATCAGATGAAAATGACCAACCTTCCCTCTTCACATCGGATGAAAATTACTAACCTTTCTTTTTCCCATCAGATGAAAATGGCCAACTTTCCCTCTTTCTGTCAGATGAAAATGACAAACTTTCCCTTTTCCCCCTCAGAAAATGACCAATCAACTTTCTCTCTTCCCATCAGATGTAAACGACCAAGCTTCCCTTCAGATGAAAATGACCAGCTTTCCCTCTTCCTGTCAGATATAAACGACCCCACCTTTCAGATAAAATAAACCTAGTTATGACCAATGTCATTCAATGTTGACATATCATGATGTGTATTAAGTGTAGTAGCTATATTGGTTTTTTTGTGAATGTATGTAATTGTTAAGAAGAACAAAGAAATTTTATTTACAAAAAATCTTACATATTCTTATTGAGCCTATGATATTAAATAAACAAATAAAAACAACTATTTAGTTTATTTATATTTAGTTAGTTGAGTATAAACATCTAATATTGACCAAACAATGAAATAAAATGAGACTTTGAATTTATTGCTGTGAAAGACGTTTTTATTTACAATTATGTCAAGCGTTACTAACCAAACCGAAAGTTGCTGTGCCTGCAGTTTACGTCAATCCATGTGATCAATAAAGGAAAACACCGGAGTTTTCACTGGAATGGAAATGACTACAAAACACTGTATTCGCACAAGTGTCAAGGTGTACTGATACTTGATTTGATATAATTTGCCAGTGACTTACAGCAGGTTAGTGATTTCCTCTGCCAATTATACTGATGGCCACAATATAATGGAAATATTGTTGGCACAGGCTACGAATACGACGGAAACGTATTCGTAGACTGGGTTCTACATGTACGACGGGCGGAAGTTGTGACTAAATAATGAACCGGTTTCCGGACATGGACACCTATTTTACGGAAATTAATCACGTATTGCTAGCATCTAGAGGCTACGAATACGACGGATTTCTCGATTTTCGTAATTCTATTGTTTTTATTTCATTAAATGACAATTTATGATTTTTTTATATAATTTTCTGTTTCTAGTTTATTTGTATTCCAATAAAATCTGATGCATTGAAAAACTAGTCTTACAATACACGATTAAGCCCATGGATTTCACTGGTATGAGTACTTCTCAGAGTACAACTCGCACTAATTATTTTCAAAATGGACGACGATGGTAGTGCGCTCCGTGTTGGAGCAAAGTATAAACCTTTTACAGATTTAGAGTGTGCCCTAAAAAAATTCCACCAGGATAACTACGTCCAACTTTATAAGCATAGCTCAAGAAAGCTTGGTGCGGGGTCCAAATATAAAAACATGGAAGTTGCAGAAAGTGCAGCTGGTCTTTTAATTTATAAGAAGTTGGATTATTCCTGTATTCATGGAGGGAAATTTTTTATTTCCATTTCCAACGGTCAACGCCCAAACACAAGGTAAAACACGAGGTAAAATCACATAATATACCAAGTAAATAAGCAAATGATCATCACTTTGATTGCAGTTCTTCATATTAAATTCGTAGCGATGTCTTCAATTATGTTCTGCATAGCAGCAAATACGTGTTTCTAGAATTGTTAAGTCATTACAATACTATCGTAACTTTATAGTTATAGAAATGGGACCGAGAGCTTCTTCGGCTTGAAGGGGCGTTCCTCGGTTGTGCGGGATGTAGAAATTCACAACCAACCCGTCCTGCGGATGAGACGTAAATAAAACCCGAGGTCCCGTGTTGAGAGATTGCCACCCTCTCCGCACGTTAAAGAACCCAGTGTAACAGCTCATTATGAGCATTATGCTCATGATGAGTGGTCCATAAGAGACCTGTTGCACTGGCAAAATTATCCGTCCCTACCCATCACCTTTCCTTGTTTCGAGTCCCGTGGCGTTTAAATTTTTAAATGTTCTCGTCCTGAATATAGCTGAAAAATTGCTCGCTGAACGTTAAACACCAATCAATCAATCAATCAATCTAAAAACAATATATTTAAGAAAACAAAAATCCGTCGTATTCGTAGCCTCTAGATGCTAGGAATACGTGATTAATTTCCGTAAAATAGGTGTCCATTTCCGGAAACCGGTTGATCATTTAGTCACAACTTCCGCCCGTCGTACTTGTACAACCCAGGCTACGAATACGTTTCCGTCATATTCGTAGCCTGTGCCAATATTGTTGGAGTTGACATTACGCTCTCATAATATGAAGCCTGTACACTACTGTATATGTCAACACAAACATTACCCAAAACCCATGAAACTGCATCGGTGGTGTAATGGTTAGCATGCTCGCCTTGAGTGTGATAGATCGTGGGTTCATCGGTGGTGTAATGGTTAGCATGCTCACCTTGAGTGTGGTAGGTTGTGGGTTCATCGGTGGTGTAATGGTTAGCATGCTCGCCTTGAGTGGTAGATCGTGGGTTCATCGGTGGTGTAATGGTTAGCATGCTCACCTTGAGTGGTAGGTCGTGGGTTCATCGGTGGTGTAATGGTTAGCATGCTCACCTTGAGTGGTAGGTCGTGGGTTCATCGGTGGTGTAATGGTTAGCATGCTGGCCTTGAGTGTGGTAGGTCGTGGGTTCATCGGTGGTGTAATGGTTAGCATGCTGGCCTTGAGTGCGGTAGATCGTGAGTTCGAGTCCCATTCAGTTCAAGTCAAAGAATATAGAATGGGTATTTGCTGCTTCTCTGGAATAAGAGATTCTAAGGAATAAGAGCAAAGACTAATTGGCTCGGATCAGGAAAATGTGTCGGAGTCGAGTGACATGTTTATCCGCTGACTTGTCAACAAGGCATGTTGGTGTAGTACAAAGTAAGGGACATCATCATCTCATCAATTTGTAACTTGTTCTCGCCATGATATGGCTGTAAAATTGCTCATTTCGAGTTGAGCAATAATCACTTTCCCAACAAAATTTAATGGTAATGAAGTATTATCAATAAAAAAAAATTCACTAATCTTTCTCTACTACTTCTGAGTAATCTCCCCAGAGTGGTTGTTCTGGCAATTTCTGTTCTTAATCATTTTATTATTTAAAAAAAAATATGTACTTAATAGGATTGTTTTAGGACATCTAGCACCTATGTTAAATCTGACTGTTTACCTTCACTAGAATTTGGATCTATTGTCGTATGTTTTCAGAGGCGTTTTAGTGGACAAAAAAGAGGGGGGATAATATTAATGCATTCTTTTTGTACTAAAGCGAAAATTAAATGGTGATTGTAAAACAAGAAACGAAACATAAACGAAACGAAACGAAACAAGCAGAAATGAAACGAGACGCAACAGAAACGAAACGAAATCCAAAAAAAAATCATCAATGAATAAAAAAACGAAACAAACATTAACGAAACTATTTTTTTACATGAGACAACAATCCTCAAAATGCCGGTGGCGGATTGAAAAACCTTTAAAATTACGGGAAGATTTGGCTATGGAAGAAAAAAATAATCAGGATTTCATATCAAAAAGCTCACCACTTTCCTGCTTTTTGTGTGTTATGTAAATTTCTGAGATTCATAGAAAAGAAGAAATATATTTGATTGATACCAAATCCCCTCTCCAGGAAGCGACGGTCAACAAAGTTACCCCATGGTCTTCAATACGGTGGAAATCCACACCATGAAGCGATCTCCGAGTAGCCCATGAAACAACAGTCTACACTACTCGATATCTATTTGTGAAGTTAAATTAAAGATTCTAATGGAAACACACGAACTACTAGGCAGATTACCAGTTTGAAGAAATAAATTATGTGGACCTTGTTTTTTGTTGTGTTGTGCTTGTTTTTTCCCATTTGTTCAGTTACTTAGTATGACAGATCACCAGTATGACAAGTGGCTGTGCAAAACAGTTCACGATCTGTGTTGGTTTGATCTATACGGACAAAACAATCAATTAATAGTAAATTTCATCTGATGCCAAGGAAATCTGAATTTTTGCTCTGAAAAATTCCTGGAGCCTTGATACAATTTGTCGAGCGAAACTGAAGTTATGCTATGGAAACCAGAGATGCATGTGAATACACATATCTGTGGAAACTAAATTCTTTTCTTAAACCTGTTGTTGTTGTTTTTAAATTGATAGTTCGATCTTAAAATCAGTAGACTTCTTGTTCCATTATAAAACATCAGTGTAAGTTTCATCAAAATGTGAGAAAATAAGATTTTCTAAAGGACTTGCTTAGATTTTTTTTTCTAAGTTATTATTAAATCGGAAAACAACACCCCTAAAACAACAACAACAAAACTAACAAAAAAATGTGGAGTCCACAGCATAACTCAAGATTGTGCTGAAATCGACCTTGACCTCAAAATTGTAGTCCTAACATTGTGTTTATAAGACACTTTTTGGTGTCCCCCACCCCCCGCTGGTATAGAAAAAAACCCCACTAAGTTCAACATCTTTTGATAAAATTCCAAATCTTGTTGATATGCACTGGCTTTAGTTTGTGTTCAAAATATCAGACCTCTGGATTAAAAACTAGAAAAAGTCTGTGACTGCATGGGCAAATTTGAATTACAAACGTACTCTATATCTAGAAAAAAAAATACCAAGTTCAACATTATGTCCTTTAGTGAATTTTTGATTAAAATCCTGATCAAACCCCTTCAAAATATAAAATTCTTAGATCAAAAACTGTAAGAGAAGTTAGCCGGACGGACGAACGGGTGGACATGGGTAAATTAATATGTCGCTCAACTTTTCGTCGCGGGACATAATAAAAAAGGAAGCAAAATGAAAAATAACCTAAATCACAATGAACCCTTGCCAATATAAATCTCACTGTAACTTAAAACACCCCTGCAAACGATTTGTCGGTGTTTACTTTCATTTATAAAGTTCAAATGAAGTTGTGAGGGTGCTAGTTGATCGCAAACGTTTGAATTCAAAAATTCGGTTTCGTAAAGGAACTTTTAAATGAGTTATCTTTTGATGTTTTTAAACCATTTTTGACGGCATAAAACAGTAGTACGTTTGATTGAAAATGGCGGGTTTTTTTTATACTTTGATCTCACAGGATTTATAAAACGTGCGAGAAAATTTTCTCGTCACTTTTGCAGCCAGCTATCAGAAAGGATGGATGGACAGAAAGGCTATAGGTAATCTATAATTTCGTATACCAAACACAATCAATAAATCGTCTTCATCCATCTCAACAGTTTTGTGGAATTCAGGATTTAAAAAAAAATCATATTACAAATCTCGGGCGGCAAAATCGGTATGGAAATGGAGACATTTTTTTTCTTTTCCATTAGCGGATCCAGACATTCTGAAAATCTGAAAAGAATACTAGGTACATTGGAGGGGAGGTGGCTGCACAAAATTTTCCCATATTCCCGAAAATTGTTAAGGTTTTTCATCAAAAGGGGGTGGGGCCTTGAATTCGCATCTGTTTTTTACCACTGAAAATTTCTTTTAACACGATATCGATGTCTATGCTCTACCACCAGGGGTTGACTTGATAGTCTAAATGTCTTTTGAAAAAAACAACATAGTCTAGACCTGGTAAATAGAAAAACAACATAGTCTAGACCTGGTAAATAAAAAAACAACATAGTCTAGACCTGGTAAATAAAAAAACAACATAGTCTAGACCTGGTAAATAAAAAAACAACATAGTCTAGACCTGGTAAATAAAAAAACAACATAGTCTAGACCTGGTAAATAAAAAAACAACATAGTCTAGACCTGGTAAATAAAAAAACAACATAGTCTAGACCTGGTAAATAAAAAAACAACATAGTCTAGACCTGGTAAATAAAAAAACAACATAGTCTAGACCTGGTAAATGAAAAACAGATAATACTTATTGATGATTTTTTTGGTTTGGTTTCGTTTCTGTTGTGTCTCGTTTCGTTTCGTTTCGTTTCTGCTTTATCTTGTTTCGTTTCTGTTGTGTCTCGTTCCGTTTCGTTTCTGCTTGTTTCGTTTCTGTTTCGTTTCTTGTTTTACAATCACCCGTAATACATCATGCATTAAAACGTCTGAGTGATCGTATGGACAATCTTAAGGGGAGAGACTAATTTCTAAGAGTGGATCCAAAAACGGAAACCCCGTAAAATGAGTAAGGGTTCTTAACTATAATGTTAGTATGACATCATCTTGGAGGAAGATGTGGACATGTAAAGAATAGGTTAAGAACGTTCTGTGTTACACTCTTTTGTCAATCTTAGCTTTCCCTTTTCTTTCCCTTAAATAACGACTTACGACCACTCTTATTGAATTTTCTAGTTACTGGCCCCAGGGCCGCAACTAGGGGATTAAATCAGGGGAGGTGGGGTTATGGGGACCACCGATTGAGGCGCCTATGTAAGGGGGTGCGGGTGGAAGCCATACCCCCGACCGAAAATTGTGACTTAAAGGTCAAAATAACGCAATTTTTTCTATCGATTTCTACATTACCAAAGTTTCATATCGGCCCATAAGTATTTTCGCAACTTCAAAGTACATCAAATGCTGCATATAGAACTATGATCGTTTTCAACACAATTCATATTTGGCCCATGTTATTATAATGAAACCCAGTTTGTTGCAAATGCTTGTATAATTTATTGTGATAATATTAAGTTTAGTTAAAACGGTATATTTGCTGCAGATGAATTCTAAATTTTAATATTTCGAAGGCCCATCTGATAGATCCAATTCAAACTTTACCATAATTTGAAGACATATTTAATTCTGGCACATGTCTGAGTTTGGTCTAGATTGTGTGAAAATCGACTAAAAAAATGCATGAGTACATTTTCTAAAAATTTCGAATTTTGTTTTGCAGAAACACTAATTGGTTCTAACCGTAAAACTGTATACAATACAGCTTGGAAAGGAAATGAAATTTATATTTATAGTTAGATTTAATCACAAATTTATATTTATAGTTAGATTTAATCACAAATTTATATTTATAGTTAGATTTAATCACAAATTGCTCATCATATTGTCATTATATGTGGAAATATTGTCGGAAGATCGAATTAGGAGGTGTTGAGAATATTTTCGGAATGATGGACGGACGGGCGCCATGGACAGTTACGTTATACATCTACAGCTCCAATAGCGTAACGTGTTGATATCATCTGAAGAAACATAGTTGAAGTTTGTAGTGTCCTTTCGTCCAATAAAACGACACTTGAAAGTAACAGGTAAATGACAATTTGTAATGTTCATGAGAAGCCTATGTAATTATTTCATACGAATTTTGCAGTAGTACATATGATGATCTATTATATATTGTTTATTCAGGAAATAAAAGATATTATTCTAAACTCCAAGGAAAGTCCTAGACTTAGAGACCCACTAAATCGGAGAACTTGCAGAATAGAGAAAACACGGACAGATCCAGCGGGGTCTAAATTAACGGAACCAAACTCTGGAAATAATCCCTGGACCCTTGTCATGGTCGAAGATTAAAACAAGTTGAAGTTGGCTTTCAGTCCTTCCTTCCCCCTCTCACTCTTTCTCTCTCTGTGTTTTTTTTTACTTCTTTCTGTCGTTGTTTTTTTGTGTGTGAAGAAAATCAGACTAGGCAGTTGCTTCGTCTGCCTCAATGGTAGTTACGGCCCTGGAATCGACATGAGAGATACTAACAAATAATATTGACACAACATACGTAAGACCAAGACTAAGAGTTTTATTTTCGCATAAGAGCATAACAATCAAACATCAAATAAAGTTAATGATGCAATAAACAATAATCAATAATATTAAAGAAAATATAAGGCAGTACACAGTATTGAAAATGTTTCTAATTCAGTAATACTGTTATTGGACTCGGCCCAAATTCCATTCACTGTACAATGGGAGATAACTCCGATTGTACAGTGTTGGAATTCCTACCGAGCTTTGCAAATAAAAGAATATAATGCATATATTTAAATCAGTGCAAACAATATGCATTGAGAACGATGGGAGACTCCACATATCAAACCATCTTTTCTCGCATTTCAAAGTTTTCAAATACTATATCCCTTATAAAAGATATAATATTAATATCTTCATTTATCATAAAAAATACATGAAGTTAAAGTTTGGGACCTCCCTTTCCATGAATAATCTAATTTTATCATTATTTATTTTAAATAAGTTACAATCTAGGAGAAATTGTGGTTCATCTTCTATTTTAAGGCAGACTTTGCATAGCCGTTCTTCTCTTTTAAGTTTCTTATATCTCCCTCTTTCTATTTCTATATATTAATACATATACAATTATATAGCGGTACTGTGACCCATATGTCACGATTCACCCGTGAAGATCGTTAACCGATTGCCACGTGTAGCAATCGAACACACCGGTCACAGTACTAGTTTATATACAATATTGGATGTATTACTTTATTATTTCAAGAGAGGTTCAACTTTTTTTTATAAAGATAGACAAGTAAGTCAACACTCTTGTATAAACATTTGGTGCAGTTTGCTGACATGAGGATATTCTAAATAGTACCTAGGGATATAATCTGTCTTAAAAGTTTCACTTCATCACAATTACACAAGCATATTTAATAAAATTCGTCTCCTATAAGCTCCTGCGAATTAGGTTATTAGAGGATGCTAATGATTATAAATTCAATAGTATTGTTTAATTTTACAACAAATAATTCGTGTGTTGTCATGTTATCTTTGGGTCGAATTTGTCAAAATCGCGAATCGAATAAAGATATTTCTATGGGTAAATTGCAAATAATTTTTAATATTGATAAAGATTGATTGATTGATTTGTTTGTGCTTAACGCCACCTTCAGCAATATTTCAGCTATATCATGGCGACCAGTTTTAGTGGTAGAAGAAGCTGGAGTACCCGGAGAGAACCACCGACCATGGGCAAGCAACTGGTAAACTTTATCACTTGCGGCTGCGATTCGAGTGCACCCTTTTATATAATTTACAAAGCTGGGCTATTGATAAAAACATTTTTGTCAAGATAAATGGAATATTTATTTTAAGAAAAAATTTCCGTGGAAAAAAAATATGGACGAACTTGCGTATAGATCGAGCAACAAGAAAAGCAAACTAGTTTAAACGTGAATTTGTGGTAGTGCACTGACACAATTTGTGGGCGGAGCTTATCATCAAAAATTCCCGTTGATATGAACAGCATATTTATGAAACTGTATGTCACATGACCAACGTGAGCTAAAGGTCACAACCTCAGAAATTTGAATTTTCGAAGTGATTTTTGTAGTTTTTAGACTGATGAAGAATATTATTTTTAATAAAACTAAATGTTTCGTAGGGAGGAACACTAGTGACCATGCCTATCAAATATTTTGCTCCAAACCATGAAACTATTTATCATTGATTTTTCCTCCTCGAGATAACCGTGATCAAAATAATAAACAATCTGAATGTTTGCTCCGCCCACAGCTATTTATACCCACGGTCCCGGTTTAAGTTGGAAAATTATACACAATACAGTTTATACAGAAGCAAAATTGCAAAAAAATAGGATCTATGAACGGTTTATGTAATTTTTTTAATACTCGAGAAGAAACTTTGAAACATTTATTGTACGACTGTACAGTCATACAACAAAATCATATATGTGTTAAAAAATTACATGGTTCTCCGCTAAGCACGCACCATTAAATTTCTTCACAGTATAATAAGTTTTACATAAACGTTATAGATATGCAAATAAACAAAGGCTGTTTAGGTGTGTTCGATTAATGCGACGTTCGTTCAAGTCGTAATACGACAAAATTGTTAGTCACACTCGCACCCACCTCCTTTTAGAGGTAGAAATGAAAGACTGATTGAATTTGTTATGTTGATATATGTTTATAATAAATGCTATGCGATCTTGTAACGAATGCACAACCATACATTGTGTTTAGTCTTATTTATATTACATTATTTTAGCTAAGAAATAAAAAAAAAATTGGAGGAGTGAAAAGAGGTAGAAAATAATTCAGGAGAAAGAGAGCAAAGACTGCTTGGCTCGGAATCAATATCATGTGTTCGAATGGGGCGACATGTTTACCCGCGGACTATTGTTTCATCGAGCTAGCACAAAAATATCCAACTATTTACTAAGCGTGTTGGTCTAAACCTCACCAGCATTTCATTGAATATTAACTTGTTCTCGCCATGATATAGCTGAAAAATTGCTGAGTTGCTGTTAAAAAAACAATCACTCACTCGCTTAATACCGTGGGGTAAAATATTTGTGAAAAAAAACTTTACAAAAGTAAAACGCCAGTTCCGAAATACAATATATTATACATGAACCGCAGCGGTGGCGTAATGGTTAGCATGCTCGTCTCGAGTGCGGTAGATCGTGGGTTCGATCCCCGGTCGGGTCAAACCAAAGACTAGAAAATTGGTATTTGTTGCTTCTCCGCTAAGCATACATCAGTAAGGAGAAAGAGCAAAGATTGGTTGGCTCGGAATCAGGATAATGTGTCCGAGTGGGGCGACATGTCTATTTTGAAGTATTTTGAACCACAGCGGTGGCACCCACTCGCTTTTTACCGTGGGGTAAAATATTTGTGAAACCTCCAGTTTCGAAGTATTGTGAAACACCTACCTTCTCGTTTTCATACCCCCCTCGAACTCACTTAGTCAGGAAACGCAGGAAAAAAAAACAGAAAATTATTGTGCTAATCCGCACCGTGTAGATGGGGGTGGATTTAATTGTTTTCAAAACTGAAAGGATAATGCCATACCGATCTGAGTATTACTTCCAGTCAGACGTATTATTTTAGAATAAAATATGAATATTTTTGTGTAATTAGTTTGTATGTATTCGAAAAAAAAAACCAGTTCGAGTTTTGTTTGATGTTAGTTGATTATTGAAATAGACCGGATTCATATAATATATATTTATTGGTTTTTATTATCGCCAGGATGTTCAATAAAACCCACTCTATCCTTAGTGTCTAGTCCAGTATTTGGAAAAAGAAAAGAAGTGTTTTCCGATTGGTTAACAGATAATATTTACGGCACAGTGTTTAAATCAACTGTTTGTTGATTGAATAAGGCCATATAGAGGGTATATAAGAAAAAAAATCAAAATTTACTTCCAGGTTGAACTATATTCAAAGCAATAATAACCTCTATATATTTATATTGTAGAAATCAGAATGTCGAATTGCGTAGAAATGTCTTGTCCAGTTGTAAGAAGTACAGTTCCCAAAAGGTAGGACGATTCTTATAAAATAACTAGTTGTCAACTCGAGGAAAGACCCCCCCCCCCCCCCCCCCCCTTTTTTTGTTTTCCATTTTCATGCAAATAGAATAACTAAATTACGTTAATCATAAAGTTAACATTTTCTACTAACCAAATGCAAAAAAATAAACAAAATGAAAGAGTCCCCTTTTTCAAGTAACATAAATATTTTCTTAAATTAACATTTGACAATTAAATGTATTTTAAGTGAAAAATTAACACTTTTCACCTGTATAACCGGACATTTTTAAAAAACGGAAGTTGCTGTACTGTCCGACCAGGTAAGGTTAGTTGCTTACAGAAATTTTGACATTTTTGGATGATTATCCGTGATTTATTCTTTGAAAGTGGATCAACCGAAGCAACAAAAATAAAAAAAATACTGCAAAGGTATGTCATTTATATTTTTGATCAAATAACAGTGCCCTATTTGAACATTGAAACTGGAAATCGCCGTTTAAACGGTGTCTTCAACCTACGCCAACATTTTGAAATATCATATTCAAGGTATGCCAATAAACATTATATTACAGGTATTTATATAACAATTAATGACATTTACATGTAAGTTAATTTGGAAATGCAGGTCTCAAAGGTGAAATTTATTATAAAAAAAACTAAACAAAAAACAATCTAAAAATATAAGAATAAGTCTGTTAAAATTTAACAACTTGAAAAAAAATAATTAAACTTTTGTGAAAAGGTCTCAAAAGTGAAAATTATTATAAAAAAAAACAAAACTAAACAAAAAACAATCTAAAAATATAAGAATAAGACTGTTAAAATTTAACAACTTGAAAAAAAAATAATTAAACTTTTGTTAAAAGGTCTCAAAAGTGAAATTTATTATAAAAAAAAAACAACAAAAAACAATCTAAAAATATAAGAATAAGTCTGTTAAAATTTAACAACTTGAAAAAAAAATAATTAAACTTTTGTAAAAATTTATTATATATTTTATTAAATAAAAATCTGGTAAAATTAAACAAAAATCTATAAATAATAAAGATGAAAATATAAAATTTTAGAATAATTTAAATAAACAATCTTTCTAAAATGTATGAATTCAAAATATTATATGATACTCATGCAATTAAGCAATTCTCTTAAAATCTAAATTCAAAAGTTTTTAATAATATTTATTTATAAATTTAGAATTATCATAATTTTGAAGAGTATTTTTTAATTGCTCACTCCAAGCTAATTGATCATAAGATAATTCAGCTCACTCCAAGCTAATTGATCATAAGATAATTCAGCTCACTCCAAGCTAATTATTTATAAGATAATTTGAAGTATGATAAAAAAAAATATATCTGCTTATAATATCCTAATTTATTTTCATGAAGTATGATATAAAAATATATATGCTTATAATATCCTATGTTATTTTCATAATGATTGATGTTAAAATATATGTGCTTATAACATCCTAATTATTTTTATAAAGTTTGATATTAAATATATGCGCTGATATACTGATTTTTTGTTTGCTATTTCCATAAAATATGATTTTAAATACCTACTTAGTTTATTCACTCAATACTCACACAAAAACAAGACAACCTTACATTAAAAATTGAGTGTGGACTTGGAGTACATTGACATCTCCCCCGATTTTACAATTAACCTATTTAACCTATGCCAACAATCTTTTTTTACCTTTTTATATATATTTTTTTAAATGTTGGCATAGGTTGAATGAACCGTTTAAACATCGGTGGATGGTATGTTTTCGCTCGAAGAAAGGGGTTAAAAATCTATTTTTTCTCCACGAATTCTTTAAATTACTGTGTGTCAAATATTTTCTCACTATCTGATGAAATAGACATCGACGTTTTCAATGCAAGGAAAATGTGACCGTAAACGCACTCATTTTCCTTACGACAGGTGCATTTAACATCGTTCTTCATTGTAGTCACTGTACGCCTAATTGCTACTGTACGTTATCATTAATTGCTGAATCTTAAAACTCATCTGTCCGCCTAATTGTTTTTTTGTTAAAGTTGATCGAGAACTTTTCTACAGTCTAATCCTTTACAAATTTAGTTTTACCGAAAATCAGTTAAGATAGTTTATGTCCGCATTGGAGGACTTGTAAGAAACTACATTTACCAGATATTCAGTATTATTAATTAACTTTGATTTATTAGCCTATATATGGTAAAATCTGTCAATACAATATAAAAACTTTCATTGGGCCAATACGGCAAAAACCAGTCCAATACGGATATTTTCCGTATTGGCCCAATTCCAGTCAGTCCAATAACAGCTAGATCGGGATCTACTAGACGTTTCGACAATTGCAAGGAAAAGTCCCGAGAGATATTGGACTGGTTAATTAATAAAGGTATCATTACGTGGTGTTTTTCATATTGGTGTAGTCATAGGTCCTCGGTCTGCTGTATTGGCGTTCGGCTGCACCTCAGGCCAATACAGCAGGCCTCGGACCTATAATTAGGCCAACATGAAAAACATCCCGTAATAATACTATAATCTTAGATGATACATGTAGCATTGTGATTCAAATACATTTGTATCTTATTCCCAGTTTTTGGAACAAGTTAAATGAGTTTTCTCCCGTTTACAGAGTTATCTTCCTCTAGCAGCAGGTGTCTATACATTGACTGCAATGATTGTCTTTTACAATTACAATGTACATGATTGATACGAATATCGTGTTTCATACATTAGGAATTAATTCTCGCCACAATGTACCGGTGCAATATAAGACGAGTCCCGAGAGTAATGCGTATTTTAAAAAAAATATTAGGTCTGTGACGTCATCAGATGAACAGCTTTGGCGAAGTTGATTTGGATGAAGAACGTTTCCCGCGTTTTGGTAGCAGTCGGAATCATTTTCAAACGATTTTTGTATTCTGGTTCGCAAATATGGAGTGAATTACCTATGGAAGTGAAAAGCTGTGCAGGAAAATATTTAAAAAAATAATACCCACAACTAATTATATATATATTCTTTCTAATATGACAAATAATAATTGGTTTGTCTGTATATTATGTTACTGTAAATCTAACATTGATACAGGGAAAATAACCTTAACGTCAAAGAGCTAATTCTACTTCTACACTGGTAATTCGTAGAGTCGTCTGACTCATTACACGAATGCATAATACTGGACGTCATCCATCATGTGCTCATTAAAAACATATGTACATGTGCAGTTTAAAAACATTCGTGAGATTTTACTGGCTTCTGTGGACTATGAGGCTGGTCTTGAATGTCTCATAGTCATCAATTCCTAGCATATCCAGTGGAAGATCATTCCAGTCTTTGATGGTCCTTACAAAGAAGCTGTGTTTCCGCTGATCGCCAGTTAATGATATCCTTACGAATCTTTTTGGATGGTATTGTCGAGTCATTCTAGTAGGTTTTTGTAAATATGGTGGTAATGGTATGGCTACCTTCTGGTGGATTATTTTGTGGAAGACTAGCAGGCGTGATGTTTTGCGCCTTTCTTGGAGTACTTGAAGTTCCAGTTCTTGCAGGATTTATGTTACTATCCCAGGATCTCTTGAATATTCGTGCTTGATAAACTGCGCTGCCCTTCTTTGTACCATTTCTATTTGGTATATATGTTTTTGTAGGTGTTTATCCCATACACTACTGGTGTACTCAAGGTGCGGTCTTACAAGGCTGAGGTAGACTTGTCGCTTGATATTTGTGGGACATCTGCCTAAATTTCGCCGTATAAATCCCAAAGATGTGTTGGCCTTTGTGAAGATATTGCCAATGTGAGTATCCCATGATAGAGTGTTGGACAGTTCAACACCAAGATAAGGGTTGTTGTTTACTGATTCAAGCCCTTTTCCTTCCATGTGGTACGGGTATATGACTGGTTGCTTCCCTTTAATTAATCTTAAGGTGTAACATTTAGATGGATTGAAGATCATCTGCCATTTCTTACTCCAGTTGACCATGGTGGTGAGATCGTCTTGGAGTCGTTGACAATCGTCCCTAGATGATACTGCCATGTAGATGAGGCTGTCATCAGCGAATAGTCTTACTGATGATCCTATATTTTCTCCGATGTCGTTAATATATAGTAAGAACTTAATGGCCCCAATACTGTCCCCTGTGGTACTCCAGATTTAACTTTGACTGATCTTGACTCCTCTCCATCCACCAAGACTTTTTGTTCTCTTGTTGTTAACCAAGATTCCAGCCACCCATGTATATTACCTCTCACTCCGCAGTGGTCTAATTTCCGGAGGAGTCTGGTGTGAAGCACGGTGTCAAAAACCTTGCTGAAATCAAGGATGAGCATATCCACCTGTTTCTTGATATCCAAGTATCTGCTGATTTCTTCGACTGTGATTATTAACTGTGTTTCGCAAGATCTTTTTTCACGAAAGCCATGTTGGAAATCAATCGGCTAATATATTGTTTCCAGATGTTCCATGATATGTTTAAAAATAATATGCTCCATTATCTTGCATGGCACCGATGTCAAAGAGACTGGCCTATAGTTGACAGAATTTGATCGATCTCCTTTTTTGAATAGAGCAGTGATGTTGGCTGTTCTCCAATAAATTTTAGGTATGGTGTAATTTCAACTGCGGCTTCCCGGAGTATTCTACACGAGATTGTATCTGGACCACTAGCTTTGTTGATATTTAGCTTGTATAGTAATTTAGCTATTCCCTTTTCCTGTATCTGGATACTTGAGATGTCCTGTGTCTTGCTTGTTCCCATTTGAGGTAAAATTGACATGTCTTCGTCAGTAAAGACTGATTGGAATTGTTTGTTTAGTGCTTCCACCTTAGATTTGTTATCCTCCATGTAGCATCCATCTACTTCTAAGGTGGCTACACCACTACATTCTTGTTTCTTAGATTTAATGTATCTCCAAAATTTCTTTATAATACTAGTTCTTGCCTGCTGTTCCTCTGTGATGTCATCTCCGATGTTAAGGATATCTGCTATGTATTTTTTGTGTTCACATTCGATCATCTTTTTGATGGCCTTCCTTGTAGCTTTAAATTTTGCCCAGTCTTCTGGTTTGTCAGATGTTTTAGCTTTGTTATACTGTCTCTGTTTGGCTCGTATTGATCTCCTTATTCTCTTATTTATCCAAGGTATGTTCCATCTGCTAGTGCAGTTTTTCTGTGGAATATTATGTGTCATGAGAGATATAAGTATGTCCTTAAACGACTCCCAGCAGTTGTCTATTCCTTTCTCTCTATTTTCAATAATATAGTTTGGCAGTTTATCTTTAAGTTGTTCCTTGATTTTTGGCATATTTCCTTTGGAATACATGAAGATTTTTCTTGGCTTCTTCTTTGCAGTTTTTACTTTTGTTTTTATGCTCACTATAACGGCTTGATGGTCACTGATTCCGTCTTCTACTGTAATATTTTCAATTAAATTGTTATTTGTGGTAAAAACTAAGTCAAGAATGTTGTTCCTTTTAGTTGGTATATTGTTACATTGCTGTAGGTTGTGTTCATTCACAAGATTTATGATGGTTTCATTTACTTCTTTTGAGAAGTTTGGTGAAGCTTTATTCCTGTTTTCCTCCTTGTCCCATTCAATGTCTGGGAGGTTGAAATCACCTGTCAAAATTATGTTGGATAGTGAGGTAGTATGGGTGAGTCTTCCCAGTGACTCATCTAGCTTCTGTATAGGTACTGCGTCATTGTTGGGTTTGCGATAAAAACACCCTGTATATAATGGTTTGCTTCCTTTAATTTGGAGCTAGACACGGGACATAATTCTTCCTCCAACTCCGAACTGTCGTATTACAAGTTTCATTATTGGCAAGTAGACATAGCCCCGTATTTTTTAACTTGTCCATTTGGTAACGGGAAAATTTAGTATGAAAACTACAAAATATGAATTCCATATTTGTATTATTATATTCAATTTCCAGTGTTTTATTATCCTGTGAGTTGATGCTGTTAGACGGCCCTTCACAGTATTCCAGTAAATAATAAAAACAAATAAAAACAAATTACTTTTCATGTCGTAGTAGTAGTAGTAAGACAAAACGCGCCAATGTGTGAACACGTCCACTACATAAAGGTCAACTACATAACGATTGATATAGTTATGTAGTTGACAGTGCGTGTTATGTAGTTGACATAGGTCTTGTATAATTCAAAGGTCACGTGTCTCAATGTTATTTGTCTTCCCATTTTAAAAAGCACCGTACATATTTCAGAGCTTAATTGTTGGCTTTAGATGTTTGTTTTTGCATTATATAAACAATTTCAACTTGTTAATTTGGTGTGTTACAACAATGAATTTATTGCGGCATGTAACATTATCTGGTACTCGGAGTGGAATGCATGCAACATGTACGGGGCCGTCGTGGCCGTGATCGTATGGTAGTTGGATTTACAATTACCTATGCAATCAGGGCCTATCACCACTGATGTTGTGAGTTCGAATCTCGACCAGGGCGAGGTGTACATCATTATGTGATGAAGTTTGTCAGTGACTTGCGACAGGTCAGTGGTTTTCTCCGGGTACTCCGGTTTCCTCCACCAATAAAACTGACCTGTTCTAAAAATGCCAGTTTTTTCTATCTATCTCGAACATGGCAACCCTGAAGTAAGAGCACATCTAAATAGAATGGTTTATCCAAGAGATGGACGTTCAGACCTCAAGGCACAAATTTTGTGGACGACCACGAGAATTTACATGAACAACAATCATTGGATACCAAATCATTTTGTGCCAGTCTTGTCAATAGAGATTTCTGAAAGCAAGACTGACGAATATTTGTAACAGTCTACAAGTTAATAATCACATGAGCCTATGTCTTTAATACTTTAATCAGTTGAATTGATTTGATTTGGTTTGATTTTTGGTGTTTAACGCCACTTTCAGCAATATTTCAGCTATATCATGGCGACCAGTTTTAGTGGTGGAAGAAGCCGGAGTACCGGGATAGAACCACCGACCATGAGCAAGTAACTGGTAAACTTTATCACTTGCGGCTTTAATCAGTTGGAAAGTTTACAAGACTTTATTAAGTTTACAAGGCTTTATTTATATAAAAATAAAAACATTTAGAAAATTATCAATTCTATTCATTAGATATTCTAGACTTTTGACAAAAAAAACCCATTAAATATAAATATTAAATGCACAAGTATGCCTTATCTAAATGTCAAATGGATTGCCAATTATGTTACTATTTCCTATTTTGTATAATTATTGGTGTTATTTTGTTTTATCTAGTCAGTAAAACGAAGGTTTGCTTTTTTGTCCCCCACATAACGATGATGTCAACTACGTAATATAAATGTCCACTACATAACACTATATACTTTTTTGTTTTTCTTTCTTTTTACGCGAATAAATCTCAATATTTTAGTGGTAAGTCTTTAAAGCATTCTGAAATAATGTGTGGTATGCAATCAAAATCATAGAAACTGAATTGTGAAAAAAGTACTGATATACACAAAATTAATGTTTGATAACTCTAATAACCTTAGTATTTAGAAAAAGTAAAGACATATTGTTGTTTTTTAGCCAAAAGGTTCAAAATATTAGAATCTTGCAAAAAGTTATTAACAGAATCCCTATCGTTACGTAGTTGACATTTCTTTAAGGGTTATCTAATTTTCCATTAAAATAATATTTCGAAGTTTAGCTAAGATTGCATATTTTATAATTTGTTCATGTTAATGTTGAAGAGTTCATTGGTATTATTAAAATTGTATTCAATCGATGTTGATTTTCCTTCAAATTACTATCTGGAATATTGACATTTTTGGAAAATTACCCATATAGAGAGTTCTGTAGTTTGTAAATTGGTATGAGAAATCAAGATATATATACATGTATATTAAAGATTCTTTATTAACCAATCATCATGATCGTGGACCCTTAAGAGCAGTGCCGTCTTAACGCACGGGCATGCGGGGCACAATTTTTGTTTAATGTTTGAGCATGCACTCATTTTGTTGGAAGTACCAATAATAATAAATATATAGCATATAGCAAATATTTGCTTAATTTTATCGAATTTTACAGTTTTATTCCTGGGAGTGGTTGTGTAGATATGGCCTATAAGGATGTTAAGACGGTCCTGTTTAAGAGGACATCCATGTTCATGTACAATTACTTATCATCAACAAAAAAACAATGATATAATCAAATTCTGTCCTACCATTTATTTCCAAATAAATGGTTGAGAAAATAAATGGAAAACAAATGGTTTTGTTTTTAGAAATATTACAATAGATGTCCATTTTTTATCCATTTCTATAAAAATAGTTCCACAATGTACCATTTAAAATCCATTTGGGCAATAAAGGGTAAATACATGGCAGTAGTAAAAATGGTTGGCAGTTTGTTTGGAGGTATTAAAATGCTAAATAAATGGATTTGAAATGGTAAATGGAAATTAAATGGAATAACAATGGAAATTAAATGCTTTAAAACCATTTTATTTTGCTAAGGGTGACATCAGCTTTGAGGATGATGTGTGTAGATTGCTCTGGGCTGTAGCTTTCTCTGGTGAATATACCTAAAATAAATGAGAAATTGTTACAGGCAATAATATTAATTTGGGTAAACGGACAGAAAGTTACAGGACAAACAGTCACAATTAATATTTTGGATTAAATAATGTTATAAACAATAAAATGTCACAATACACATTTAACATGTATGTGGGACAATAAAAGTGACTTTTTTTAATTATTGTTAGCACTGGCACTCATGGCATGGAATTACCACCCCCTTTCTGAGTACTTATTTATTTTCAATAAAATTTCTTTATTATTTCATCTCTTTTTCCTGAATTTATTGTGGATAATAAGAGTATATATAGGATCGACACATGTAACTTGCTGTTAACATAAGATTGTATAAATATGGATATGCACAAGTTAAATTAAGGAAAATGGGATGAAATAATAAAGAAATGGTATTGAAAATAAATATGTAAACAGAAAGTTGATTAATTCATAAATTAAAATGATTTTTAATACAATTTATTAAGAAATACCAATCACAATACCGTTATTTAGGTAAATACTTATTAGACGGATTATTTAAAAACTATTTTTGTCTTTTTAATTGATAACTGACCCAAATTAGGCTAAATAAATGAAATGTGTTAATTAATTTTCATTAAACATCATTATAAAATACATTTGTTTAATCTTTATTTTAAATGAAATTAAAAAATCATTATAAGAGTGAAGTCAATTCAAGTTTTTAGCTTTTATTTACTTTACAACTTTGAAATAAAAATTAATATATTTTAATATTTAAAAAAATAGTAATTATTCATTTAAGTTTGATTTCATCAATGATCTGATTTAATATTTAATAATTATGATAACCTTGTTTTTCTACACGATTCCAATGTTTATATCCATGCCATGATGGTCTCAGACAGTTGACTGTTGTTCGTGATAATTTATGGAAGGACTCAAAAATTGTAAGTTTCATGATATGTAATAATTTCTATCATTTCATTAATATATATATTTGAGACATTAATCCTTAATATTTAATAATTATGATAACCTCAGGCCACTTGCACGGATTTTTTTCCCAAACACCTTGCTGGTAACTTGTAAGGGCACTCTTTACAGTTAATTACACTTAATTTTGATTTGTAGTGACATAACGATTCACCATTTAACGGCTCTTGATAGCTGTAGGACATTAACACTAGTACACATGTATATTTCACGGTTGTTTATTGCAAAGTAATGATAAGGTGTTAATTACCACTCAATGAACTACCCCTATTCTCCACTGAAGCCATATGTGTATCCACGTGATAGCTTCACCGCCTCAAGATGGCCGACTTTTGTTGTTAGGGGAAGTGACGTCACTCCGGAAAAGAGATATGGGTTTCGAAAGAATGGGTTCGATGGGTTTCTATTTAAGAAATGGAGCTCATGTCTACCAAATATTTGTACAAGTACATAAAAATGTGACAGGATACTTTGAATGTGTTTCATATTTCTCGCCAGTCTTTCTTTAACGTCCTTCGCCTTTCATGACTGCTATTCTAAAATTAGAAATCTAACTGACGTATATGCAAAAATTTACAGGTCACGACCTGCGCAAAGATTGCGGCGCACTGTATCGCATTTCCACAGGAAGGAACCGTTTGCATGTCTGCCGACTTGATATCGAACTTTTTAAATCTGGAATACTACTTTATTAACGGATCAAAACTGCGAAAACCATGACAGAGGATATCTTCAAAGGTTTGTTTTTCTAAATTTACATTAATCTGTATAAGAATATGGTTTATTTTGTTGTATGCAGTAAATATATAGAGAGGTGTTCGTGTCAAACTGTCGATTTCACAAACGTTCGTCACTATGGTCTTAAATTTGATGTATTTATGAGGAAATCGTTCGAATATGACACCGTTTCATATTTATTAAGATTTATCAATAGTGTATTTTTCATATTTTTCAGTTGTCCTTAAACAAATCATTTTTTCTAAGTAAGTTACCTCGTTGAAACTTTGGTAAACATCGACGTTTTGGTCGATTCTTTTGTGTTGTGATAAAATGGCAAACGTAACTCAACAAAGTGATCGTACGTGTAAAAGTTCGTATTATAATTTGTAAAAGGTTATATATTTTATATTTCAGCACCTAAAACCAGGAAACCGCTTGGGAGACCGGAATATGAGGTAAGAAATGTTGAATTTATCGTTGAAATTATTCATATCAAAGATGGCGGCATTACATTCTTGACGAGTCGGCCATGACTGGTACTGGTAGACTTATTGTTGAGACATGAAGTACCTTAATGAATTTAACTATTTAATCATTTAATTTTGTTTATTGATAAAAGCTTTAATATTCCCTAAATACTTGGTGACTTGACATTTTGCTCTTGTGATGTGGGAAGTCCAATTATAGTTGTGTGGTTATGTCATGTTATATATGGTTCTGTTCAATCAGTCAGCGATGTAACAATACACAAATCTATCTGTGTGTGTATCACCACATATAAGATACCGCAGATTTATATTTTACAAGTCGAAATGTTCCATAAGAGACAGAACAGTAGTTTATCAAGATAATACTAAAACGAGGATAGTTGGGGGATGATTGAATGTTGTGTCCATCTTCAAATATTTTAAATCTGTACAGAAATGTTTGAGGAATGAGACCTTTGAGTGTCATTGGAAAAGTATAGAGATTTGACTAGTGACAAAAATTTTAGACTTTTGAAACAGATACAATGCAACAATCTTTGTTCTTAAATCTACAAAAAGAGTGGACCCGACCAGACAGCTGGGAGGGGGGCGCAGTTGACAAGTTTTCAAAACTGACAAACAAAAAGAAAATTAATCATTGTCGTAAATTTTCCCCAAATATGGGATATATAAATATAATTTTGCCCAACCCCCTCCACCGCCATGGATTTGTAAAGGAGTTGAAAACATTAAAAATGGAATCCAATACATGCCATTCACATTTGGAATACTTCATCTGAGAAAGGAGATCACACATTTTTATGGAGGGATGACCATAAACGTGACTTAGGATGACAAATGATGAAATCATTAGTTTTAAATGTATAAAATTTTAGTCCAAAGAATAATTCCACCTAGGAGTAATTTTATTTGAATTTTTTAGGTCGCATATTAATTAATTTCAGAGCAGACTAATGAAATTGATACTTTGATACATGTGTTCTGACATAAACAATGCTGAAAATACTCTTATCTGGGTTGACATCACATTATGTAAGCGACCAATCAATGAATAGCAAAGGTGAGGTGAAGCCAAGCACATTCCACAAGAATCTACATAGTCTTCAATGCAAATTAATTGTTTGCTATACTGTATATAGCAGAAATTAAATATATTCGGGGACGTTGTGGTCGTGATCGTATGGTAGTTCGATTTACAACTACCTATACAATCAGTGCCTATCGCCACTAAAGTTGTGAGTTCAAATCCAGCTCATGGCGAAGTGTACTTAATGCAACTTTACGTAATAAAGTTTGTCAGTGACTTGCGACAGGTCAGTGGTTTTCTCTGGTCGTAGTCCGTTCCTCCACCACAAATAAGTTGAAATATTGTTGAAAGTGGCGTTTAACACCGTAACCCTAACCCCTTAAATATATTAATTAAATTCACATCTTGTTCTTGTTGACAGTAAGTGAAATCTCAATTAAGATTTTTATGCCCCCACTGCTAGTAATCGGGGCATAGTTTATCCTTGTCCTTATTTCTGTCTGACCCATATTTGATTTTCCACTCAATAACTTTAGTTCCTTAAGCATATCATTTAAAATTATTACACAAGGTCAGGATTCCTAAATGTTGGGCCAAATTTGATTTCACACTTTACAACTCTTTCCGTTTTGGAGTTATGCCCCTGACCTGTTTTCTTTAGTGATGACTTCAACTTAACCAATATGAACTCTTGGTTCGGTAGTTTCCTTGTTAGTAGCAACCCTCAATCAAGGAAATCCTGATAGGAACCACAAGCTCTGGAATATCGTATCAACTCCATGTGCAGGTGCTGATGGAATGTTGCTACATATAAATGGAAAGTTCACAATGGGAAAATTGAAATCATCTCTTTTGTCGTAAAGTTTCGTTCTTAACCGCCTCTCACTGTCAATTTCGAGGTGTAGGTCAAGGTACATGTATGAAGCAGACCTATCTACAAACTGCTAAAAATACTAGAATAATAAGTTTGCCATGTGAACAACCAGAATAGTAAATTTTAGGAGCACATAGTCTTAGAACCACTTGCATTGTCGAGTGGATATCTGCAGCCCTGAAAAGGAATTGGTCGCATCGGTAGACTTGGTAATCTGAAGTTTTAGTGGCCAAAGTCTGGAAAGTGTACTCTTGTAATTTATTAAATAGATATACAGCTAAATGTGATTATCTGATTCCCTAATGTTTGTGAAATTATTTTAATTGTACAGTCAAACCTTACATGTATATAAAGGCCAATCAACTTCAAGGGAAGCTGAAAATGTGCCCTTTATATACAGGTCAAAATCATTAGTGTTATTCATTTATGGGGAAAAGGAGTCTGCCCTTTAATAGACAGTGATTTGATATATAGAGGTGGCCTTTAAGGCAGGTTTAGCTGTTCTTTATTTTAATACTGATAGTTTATTATGAATGCATACATTGTAAGTTTATTATGAATGCATACATTGTAGTGCCCATGTATTTGCAGGGGTTTCAATATTTTTCAAGTCTACCAGTACTTCACTATTTACAGGTAGTACTTTTTATTAGAATTTCAATAATTTTCATGAATATCTTCTGCAACACTCTTTAAAACCCAAAGACCATTTTAGGCAGATAAAAGTACCTGGTACCATCCCTTATTGAAAGGCATGTAATTGGATACTATTTCTGCTAATAATCTGGTTTTAATAGGCTGTTTTGTCAGTAAATTTTAATATAATACACAAAAATTCAGAAAATTTACATATTCTTTTTCCCCCATTGGACTACATGGACATGCATGGCTGCCATTACTCAATTTACATTGGGAACAAAATACAATGTACTTATAGTAATAACAGACTAACAAAACTGTCAAATTAAGGAGATTTAATAAAAATTTATTAATGTATGTATTTGGTATGAATTTTGATTGTTAAAAATACACGTGGGTATCATATATACCACAATGCAGAAGAAAAATGCATAAATGTAGTGTTTCCATGATTCAAAAATTGTTGAACAAATATTCATGCAATTTATTTGAAAGCAATCTTACATAGTGATTTTCCATTTCTTTGTAATTCTCTTTGATTAAGAAATAAATTAACAGCAGTCAAATGGAATAGCTAGCAACAGACAGTTGAGAAAGTAGACAAATTTTTATTTGACATTGAATGTTTAGTGCTGACCCACTTGCCCAAAGCCCAGAACAAATAAAACTGGATTCAGCGAAAATTATAAAAGAATTTGTTTAAATAAATAAAAAAATTCTAAATTTGGCTTTCAGGCAAGTACATGTAGGTGAAAAAAAATAAGGCAAAGACTGATGTTTATTTGCTTTTTCTGTATAAATAACAATTTATTTTTACATATATTGAGGTTATAATTTTCTTGTGTTTATATTATAGCATACTGGTAGTTCACCTCCAAAGAAAAAGAAAACCAAAGAGGACTTTTATGCATTTTGTACAATGATTTTAGAATACACACAATACGAGTCCCACAGACGTGAGGTAAGTCAGATTTTTGATATAATTTAATTTTGTATGATATTTAAACAATATTTTCTAGTTGAAGTACATCATCACTACATGGCTGCCAGGTGGAGACTGATGCTGTTTTGATTATGGTTTATGTGGTATTTGTATTTTTCATAAAGTTGTAATAATACATTTAAAAAATTTGGTTAAAAATCTGGTATTTATATTATTCAGAAAGTTTTAATAATGTATGTTGAAAATTGTCTATGATTTTTTATTTATTTCATAAAAAAAAACGTTTTCACATACAATACACATAGATTGATTTATTGGTGTTTAACACCAACTTTAGCAGTATTTCAGCTATATCATGGCATGAACAAATTTTATATTAACTTAAGACACCAATACACATGGATCTATACAGCTATTTGGTTAAAAAACATTAAAGAAAATATTGCTTTGGACAATACAAGACTTGAACCCTTATAATGTTTTGTATGATCAATTTTTAATTTATACAAACACATGTACTATTGTAAAAGTAATTTATACAAACACATGTACTATTGTAAAAGTAATTTATACAAACACATGTACTATTGTAAAAGTAATTTATACAAATACATGTACTATTGTAAAAGTAATTTATACAAACACATGTACTATTGTAAAAGTAATTTATACAAACACATGTACTATTGTAAAAGTAATTTATACAAACACATGTACTATTGTAAAAGTAATTTATACAAACACATGTACTATTGTAAAAGTAATTTATACAAACACATGTACTATTGTAAAAGTAATTTATACAAACACATGTACTATTGTAAAAGTAATTTATACAAATACATGTACTATTGTAAAAGTAATTCGATGAACATAATTGAAAATAAATTTTACGATCATTGATTTTTTTACATTTTAACAGTAAAAGTTGAGGTTATCAGCATTTATGATCACTTTCAGTTGTATCTTGACTATCAGACTTAATCAATGGGAAAGGAAAGCTATAATAAATTATATTCTGAAACCCCTGGCCTGTGTTAGGTGTCTAAAAACCTTAACACTTATAAGTGGATATAGAGGCACAAACCCAAGTCAATCGTGTTAGGCTTGTGGTGAGAAGTTATCTTTGATGACCTTAACATCGCAGCTACCCATGTTCCTTTTTTTTTAAAATTGAAATGCTTCCTGGTTACATAAACCCTAACAACAGATCTTTAAAAACCATTTATACCTATTGTAAACAATAACATTGACATTTCTCTAAGGGTAAATTTAAGTGTTAATTTTGTTGTTAAGTGTAATAACCTACGTGTAATACAAGTACAAACATGTCATATAATATGGTGCAATTGTACACATATCTTCAGGGGAAACTGTTTCACTTGTTAACTGTCTCTACTCCATTTTAGAGAAACTAATTCTTATTGTTATGAAAGGGAGCCATCTTGGTTGTGATCGTATGATAGTTGGATTTATAACTACCTGTGCAATCAGTGCTTATTACCACTAAAGTTGTGTGTTCTAATCCCGGTCATGGCGAGGTGTACTCGATACAATATTATGTGATAAAAGTTTGTTAGTGACTTGCGACAGGTTGGTGGTTTTCTCTGGGTACTCCGATTTCCTCCACCAATAAAACTGATCGCCACTATACAACTGAAATATTGTTGAATGTGGCATTAAACACCATAAACCAAACCTATTGTTATGGAAAATTTAATCTTTTTTTGCAGGATATGAGAAGTCAACACAATATCAGTCCATTAGATAGCAGTGGAAGTACAGCTGATAGTTACACCTCTGATACAACACTGTCAGCTGGCAGTCCAAGTCATCACTCACTCAGTACAGACATAGCTGATTCAGGTAATGTACTCCCCCACCCCTTTTGTACATGCAATACAGTCAGACTTCCTAGCCCTTTTACTCCTTATGATGAAGTCTTTGCTTCAATTTTTTCACCTACTTGCCCGAAAGGCAAATTAAAAAAATTGTTCTATTTATTCAAACATTCTTTCATAATTTTTACTTGTCCCCAGCTTCTGGCAACTTGGTAAGCGAGAAGACTGCGATGCATTCATGCATACTGTGCATATTAATAGCATGTTGTGACTCTCATATCCCTAAATAACAGATACTAAGTTAATTCTTGCAAATGATGGGTTCTTGGTTTGGGGTGCAATCAAACATAATGTCTGACGTCAGTTTACCCGACATCTGTGTTATTCCCCTTCAAATATACATGGGTGTTCTGTCAGATATTTTTCTATTGCAGTTCTTGCCTTCAATTTTACAATTGAAATAAACAATATGAACAAAACCTGTAATATTTACTATTAAAAAAATCTATGAGAAGAAAATAGCTCAGTGATCATGTTGACAGTTCAACCACTGAAAAATATTAGATACCTAGTCAAAATAAGAAATGTGGTTTTCAAGATTAAAAAAAAAATCTGATAACAAGCAGGAAATCCTAATTGTAAAAAACATTTATACAAAACCATATCTATTTTTAACATAAATAACCTTGACATTGCTTTCTTTTGCAGATGACGAGTCGTACGAGTTGATCACCTGTTTTTGTATGAAGCCTTATGGAGGAAGACCAATGATCGAGTGCTCTGTGTGTGAAACATGGATTCATTTGTCGTGTGCAAAAATTCGTAAAAACAGTATCCCAGACACGTTTGTTTGTAACAATTGTAGAGACAATAGATTCACAAAGAGGAAATCTTCACGGACAAGGGTCGAAAACAACAAATTTGTTGTGTAGTTAATAGTGCTAGTGAATTGTTGATTTATGATGTATATAAATTTATGTTTTTACAGATCACTTCACTCTATCTTGTCTTTACTTGTAAAATTGATATGTAATTCATCCTTATTTTATTTTTTGGGGAATTTTAGATGAAAATTTTAGCAATTTCAATAATAATTTTTGCATTTATGAATTTAAGAAGAAAATTTAAATTAGAAATTGGCTATTGTATTGTATTTGATGTTTTCAAAGGACAAATAATTTTTACTGTGTGTTTAAAACAATTGGTAAAAATTCTCCCATTATACATAGATATCTGGATTATGAAGTTGAAGAAGAATAAATGTTTTTTTTACCGATACTGAATAGTAGAGGAAGTTGATTAACTAATGTGACCTTTAATAATCAAGGAAGATAATCTACAACTTCCTGTAATGCAATCAAATGACTTGCATTTCCTATTTGTTTGAGAAATGTTTTAAATTTATTGAAAATAACATTTTTGAAAGTGTCAGAAAAGTTGTTACTTAAAAAAAAAGTAAGGATACGTAGCTATTTAATTTTATTTGTACAGACAAGATTTAGTGAAGAGATCTAATATATGTGCTGAGAAAATGTCTAAATCCAAGTGAAAAAGGGTAGAAATCTACATCTAGACACGCATGAGGAGAGAATACTGACTATGAAGTTAGTTGTACTTTACACTTCCAATGTTAAAATGGCCAGTTTATTTTTCTACGACCATTATTATCTCTTGATACTCTTTCAAACAACCTTTTAAGATTGTGGAAAATGATAACTTGTCTGCTATTTCTCTGCACAAGTAGCTATTTTTAACTATTTGACTTCAACTTCTGTAAATTGTGATATTTTTACTGAGGTAATATTTTGGTTTTATTGGCACCAAGTGTTAAAAATGCCAGAATAAAATACATGTAGAACCAAAATATTTATTGTCAATATAAATTTATTTATTCTTTCACAAAACTCCAAAGTTAAATACCCTGACCTGCAAACTGCCAAAATTACACACAAAAATAAAATCGCACTGATTTGAGCAAAAATAGCCAAATTATTCCTACATTAAAAATATCCCAATATACTGTAGATATTTCTTTTCCTAACATACATTATGAAATAAAATTTTCTTAAGGATATGCAAGGTTACTGTCAGATTCTTCCTTATAACTGTGTTTCAATGTAAGATTTTCCCCGCACTGTCTTCAGACTATCATTATAAGCTCAGAGTATGGAGAGATATTTGAATGTATGTAAGGCAGCTATTTTGTGTTCATTTAAATATATTTTCCATTAGACAAACTATTATCAGATAATCAGGTAGATGTAAGAAAATGTCATTTAATCAGTTATTGACTTATGGTGATCAATATTTTACTTACGATACAATATTTTTACATTGTACATATGATAGACACCTATAGGAACGATCTCCTTTATATAGATAGAAATGATAGTGTCTTTAACAGTGTCTGAATTTTGGACTAGATTTATTTTCCAGCACAAATGTGTATAGAACTATATTTGTAATTTGTATAGATTTTTACTCTCTTCTTGCATGTAAGTAATCAGGGCTCACCATACTTAGTAAAAACTGGGCGACATGACCTCTCTCTGGGTTGACTTTAGGACCAAGTGAGGGAAAATCTAGGAGACTTCCGAAAAACTAGCAAGATTCGAATGTGTCTTTTCCTGCTATCGCATTTCCCCCTACCTTTCACAAAACAAATGTGCTGCACAATGATCTTAGAAAAGATGTAATCAAAGAGTTTGGAATAAAATATTGAACATCAAACCCTGTATGGGTCAAATTTCAGGACCATGAGAGGCTTCTTTTATGTGAATATTGAAGAAAGAATTTGATTATTGGTGAAAAAAAATACTGACTGAATGATTAAAACTTCACCTTTTGACAGGAATAGGGAGATTTCAATGAAACCAGGATGAAAAAATCACCCACTTCACCTGGTTTGGTTAGCAATAAAATATCCAGGAATGTGTCAACTTCTACCATATTTCAAACATTTTCTGTCTACTTCTACCATATTTCAAACATTTTCTGTCTTAGATTCTATAATAACAGATATCTCTTTCATTTCAATCTTAGAAAATCTACTTAGGGTCATATACTTTTACCTACTGACTGCCTTCAACAAGTGGAAGATAAAAAAATCTGAGAGAGAAAAAAGGCTTGTAAACACATAAGAAGAGAGTAAAAATGTTTACATTATTTCTAGCAAATCCTGCCAAATATATGTACATTAATTGTTTTACATTTGTTATGTTAATTTTTAATATGATGAAAAAAATGTTGATTACTTTTACTCTTCAATCTATGAATAGAATAATGATATGTGCAATTGTGATAAATATTTTACAGAGATATATTGTATTGTAAAGCAGTGCTGCAAGAACTCAAGAAAATATTTAACTACAAAAATTGAAGAAGAAGAAATGGCTGTAAAAAATTTGTATATTAATATACGTTTTTATCATTCGATTACCAGTACTTCTTGCTTTTAGTTTCTACTACTATGTAAGAAAAGAGTATTAGTAAGAAAGGATATGTTTGTAAATGAACATGCTTATCCAACTGTTACACTTAGACACAAATTAAAGTAAAGAAACAGCTATTTTATTCCTGTACTACATTTCAGTTACAGTAGGGTTTCAATAATGGGCATAACTCGTACCCTAAAATGAGTTTGAAACACCACCTAGCCTGCAGTTGAGCGGTACTCTTTACGTCTCGATAATCGCTACATATGCATTGATATCAAAAACAGACAAACATGTCCTGTCTTTGTGATTTTCAATTTATTTACAAAGAGTTACAATTTTATACACAATATAGCTGAAATATTGCTATAGTTACCATTAAATACCAATCAACATCAGTTTGATTCAACCTTGTTCATTTCTTTCTATAATTTACTTTTTTCCATGAATGTGGAGCCATTCTTTATACAAGTTGGTCTCTTTAAATTTTAAACAAGTAATTTTATGGTAACAATCATATAGGTTTTGTCAATTTAAACTATGCAGAGGCAGCCTCATTTGTTTTCGTATCAGATTTAAAAAAAAATTGTGGAAACGAGAGAGAGAAAAAAATCTACATTTTTAATGTAAATAGTGAACATTCCTTTGAGTGAATTGTACAAATGTCTATTGTAAATATCTGTTTAAAACTGTTAATTAACAACATTAACCCTTGCAAAATATATATATATATAAACTAACTTTTCTAAAAATAGATTATGCAATTTTTAATCTGTGTATGTATTAAATTGGTTAGTCTTTCTTCTAATTGACATGTGGCTTGATTGTAGTATTTTTACTTACATAAGGATATGATCTACATTTTAAAATTCATCTTTAAAAGAATACAGTACCTTGTGACACTGTTGCTATGGTTACTGCCAACTTTTTACAGCTAACAGTGCTTTCTACAAGGGACATTAGGGCATTACCTTGTTTAATTGTAGTACATTGTATATATTTAAACCCCTTATAAAGAGAATGTTGCCATGGTGACATATTTACATAAATAAGGGAATTATGTGAAATTTTATACCTGTTGAATCTGTCCTAGTTCATCATGAGAACATCAAAATTTCAGACTATTGTCAGGCATTTATTTTGAACAACATTGAGGTATATTTTTAAGGAGTCATTTGATTATTTACCAAATTTTACTTTTTTTTGTTAAGTTTTGTTTTGTTATTATTTTAATTGATATACAGAGCATGACAAGTACAATGTTTGAAGAATGAGTGGGACATTATGAATGTATTCTGCTGTTGATAGTGGAAATGATATATACATAATATATATATATAATATAGATATAATTGTAACATGTGTGATTGCCATTACCTTGACTTGTACTGTCATTAAAATAAATGTCTCGTAACAGTCAAACCTCTTTCAGTTAAAAGTTTAAAAAATATATATAAAATAACTACTCGCAATGAAAACAGTTCTCTGGCCCAAGACCAGTAAAACTATGTTCGAACCAGTAAATTTTTATTTAGATATTATATAAAAATAAATTCTAGAATTTGATTCGAACCAGTTAATTAAAATTTTCATTTCGAGGACTGAAATAAGTCAAATTGCAAATAAAGCTCTTCATAGTACAATCTATTTAAAATTAGATGTTTATGTTTGTTGCATCTTAAAAAAAATAATTCAAACGTCTTCATTTTAATTAGATTGTTCCTTGTAACAAGTGAAATTTGACCTCTTTAGAATAATTTGGGGTTAAAGGTGACATCCTGTTTGACCTCTTTAGAATAATTTGGGATTAAAGGGGATATCTTGTTTGACCTTTACAGAATAATTTGGAGTTAAAGGTGACATTCTGTTTGACCTTGACATTGGTTTGATTGTATTTCTTGTATAATGATGCGATTACTATAGATGACATGGGGTGTATGCAAAGATTTATGAATTCCATAGTTTTACAACTGTTAACACCAGCATCTAATCATTATTTAACGAAACCTAGAGACATGTTATACGTTTTGTATAAAATTTGGAAAAAAAAGTTTTTAGCAAAACTTGTTGTAAAAAATGTGAATAAAATGATACAAATCAAATAGAACTAAGGGTGTATTGTTGTATTAAAGCCTCGTGTATTTCCCATAAGTAAAACAGCATTCTTTTCCATTATAGAGATTTCTAATTTTATACAGGTATGCTTTTGTTCAGTTAATTACTTTATTTCAGTTATTCCGTATGCTCTGAGGTTGATTTCAGTTACCGGTAATATATTTTCTACCCAGAATCATCCCTGTCTTTAACTGTTGATAAATTGTGAAGTTAATCTTCATATCAGTGGAAAACATACTTTAGTGTAATCGGATAAATTCCTTTCTGCAGTTTTCAATCATTGTCTACCTAGTGATGACTTTTGCTCAACTGTAATTGTGCAGGAGGTAGTCCTTGTAGACTTGTTGCAGTTGTAAGCATGTGACATACACCCTGCATATCCCTTTATTTCATCCCAAGGGTTACACAAGTTTGAAACCACTGTGCTATTTAAAAAGAAAGTTGGGGATGAATGTTCTGTAAATGGTACTGTACAAAGTTTTTGTGTTGTTTAGAAATCCAATATAGTCACCACTACAGGACATATTTTACTATAGAACAATATGGCAGTTTTAAAATTTCACCTGAAACAACTGAACCATTTAAAAGTAGAAAAGATAGGAATGTACCTCTACAAAGCACTCCTTTGCATTGATCAGATTGGTCGGTTGCATTTTCTGGTTATTCTAGTGTCAGCATACATGTACATGTGGGGTGGTTGTGGTGTTTAATGCCACTTTAAACAATATTTCAGTTATCTCGTGGCTGTCGGATTTATTGGTGGAAGAAACCGGAGAAAACCATGACCTGTCAAGTCGCTGCTTGTATCGAGTACACCTCACCATGAGCAGGATTCGAACTCACAACTTTAGTGGCGATAGGCACTGATTGAACAGGTAATTGTAAATCCAACTACCATACGATCATGACCACAATGCCCTCTCCGTACATGTTTGGGAGGTGTCATACTTTATGAAAAAATTTCAGCAGTAATTGTCAACAATTCAAATATCAAAAAAACGATCGCCTCTCATTAAACACAAAAAAGACCATGACGTTCGTAAGTTTTTATTGGATCTGATTTTATTGTTTGATCATGCAATCTACATTCTGTATGTTACAAATTACAATGGTCGATTCAGGAAACACCACTTCAGCTAACTGGTTTTATAATTTCATTAAAATCACATCTCTCACTTGCTCCTCTCTACCTATCTGTCATGGCGTGGGAGATCTGAAGAAACCCCTATTACAGGTCACAAAGGGAGAGAACAAGATGAGATTAATGGGTATAATCAGATTGGGTGATCACCTAAAGAATGTGTCTACAGGTTGTTTATATTGATGCACAGCTGTCTGGTTGAAATAAAATATTATTAACGAAGATTAGCATAGGACCTTTTGGGGAAAATGTGGGGGTATAATCTTTTCTTGCTGTAACAATGGGGGGGAGGGGGTTGTATGTTGGGAGTGGGGGGTTACCCTTCTGTAATGTGTTCCCCCTTTTGATAGTGAACAGGTATGTTGGGTTTCATTTTAATGCCTATCATAGTTTATATAGAGAAAATTGTATTTTTAGAAAAAAATGCAAGTAAAAAAAGGGAAACAACTAAAATAAAATGCTGGATAAAGTTGTTTTCTCTTGTCAACAGAACGGAGTCAACACTTTCTACAAGTGTATTGAGTTTCAAGTTATCAGCTTTGATAGTTATTGAGAAATTTGAATTCTACTAAAACAATATCCCAAATTTCTATGTACTATGCCGAAACAAGGGCAGATAACTCTGGATATACAAATCACAGGGTCATCTGCCTTGTTGATAATGAACAGGTATCACTGTCGTCAAAGAGCTCCGGTCGGAAATGCTCTGTCTTCTTCCGGTACAAGTCAATTAGGCATGTTTGACATACAGGCGACGACAAAAAGTAAGTATTATGATCATATAGTATTATTATATCTTGAATCCAGAAGATGTCGTTATCGGTCGATTAGTTTTGCTTGTTTTTACTTGTATATTACTGTAGTTGTCTTCATCGATTACTCAGATATAGATAGAATGATGGACATAAACAATGAAAAATGCTAATAATGAGATTGAAATCATCAAATAAAGCTATTAAAAGTAGTTTATATATGTAATTAAAGTACACAAACCCTTTGTAATGTTTATATACATGATAGTTTGCACTGGCGTGCTACCATGAATAGTTTTAGATTTAATACAGTGAAAAACACAATGCTTATTTACGTACATTCGTTCCGGCTCTGTCAGCCACTACTTTCCGGTTTGGTCGCAAAAAATTTTGTTTCAGTAGAACCGGTTTTGTCTATGTAAAAAATTGAAAGAATAGCGAAAACAGCTCAATATCACAATTATGTTTTCTTTTTGTAATTTATTTAAGGTTCATTATAACACTTGTCAACGATATGTTCGACTTGCAAATTGATAAAAAGAAGAAAAAAAATGTCATCAATGAATAAGTTGTGAAAAAAAACAACAGCACATAGTCAAAATATTTTACATGTGGATGTTTTGTATAACATTAAAAGGAAGAAATACAAAACGGTTTGTGCAGAATTGGTATTCACCAAGTCACCTTCGACAGAATGGTCATGATTTTCTAAAGAACTTATAATTCTTTTTCTTTAATTGTTATGCAGTTGGATTATTACAATATTCAAAGTGCTTGATCAAAAGTAGGAACTCTCACTGTTTATATAGATATCAAGTAACTCTTATTCTCTTGGATTAATTTTTGTTTTCAATTAATATATTGAAGGACAGTAAGAAATTTTGATTAAACAAATTAATAAAAAATAAATAAAAATAGGGAACCGCATCAGTAGCGTAATGGTTAGCGTGCTCGCCTCGAGTGCGATAGATTGTGGGTACTAGATACGATAACGTAACCCTCATTCCGCTTGTGCTCCAGTTAGGGTTACGAATCGGTCCCATTCAACGTATGGGAGCAAATTAAAATTTTCATTAACTGAATATTTCAACTTTCTTTTTGCATATCTGGTCATAACTTATTATTCCCTACAATTTTTAAGTAATGGCGATACGAAATAAGTGTTACAATACCTGTTTCTACCATCACGATCGATTTAGTATTCGAAAATTATTTCTTGTCCGCCATGGCACCTTACGTATACTCTCGTGATGGGCGGAGCCTATCCATATATGGATCTGAATGCCAAATATGAAAAACTTTACTATTGATTTTTACTACGATTGATCCAAATAAGGATATCTCCAAAACGAGGCAATTGCACGTGAAATAGCAACTTGTAAACAAAATATCGGACAGAAAGAAGATTTCATGCATTCAAATTTTCAGATGGATATAAGTCTACCATGGATTGATGCAGCGTTTACACCTCAAGGTTTACCTAAATATATTTATATTTCACCCCCATTAATTTTTCCAACCACTTACAACGGAATTAGGACAAAAAACCGCCCGGTGTGAATCACTCCAGGCGCTGCTCCCATACGTTGAATGGGACCGATTCGTAACCCTCGCTGGGAGCAAAAGCGGACTGAGGGTTACGTTATCGTATCTATGTGGGTACGAGCCGCGGTCTTGTCAAACAAAAGAATATACAATTGGTATTTGTTGCTTCTCCGCTAAGAACGCATCATTAAGGAGAAAGAGCAAAGACTGGTTGTCTCGGAATCAGAATAATGTGTCCGAGTGGAGCGACATATCTACCCAATGACTGTTGTTAGCTCACCTTGCCAAAGGCAATGTGAGCTTTTACCATCACTTGGCGCCCGTCGTCCGTCGTCCGTCGTCTGTCATCTGTTTCCTTTTCACATTTTAATCTTCTCCTCTGAAACGCTTCAGCCAAATGAAGTGAAACTTAAGTAGGAAGTATCTATGGAAGGTCCTCTGTAACGATTACTCATTTCGTCCCAATCCGTTAACAAACATGGTCGCCACAGGCGATTCTTGTTTCTGATTGGCAGATTTCTTTAAATATTCTCCTCTAAAACTTCTTAGCCAAATGAACCAAAACTTAGTAAATGCAACTATGGACGGTCTTATATAAAGATTGCTCATTTCATCCCGATCTCACAAACTGAACACAAATATGACTTGTCCCGCATTTCATGAAACGACTCCTCAACGGCTGTTATACTGATAGGATTCATCTGTAAAGTAGCAGATACTAGTAAGTGAATGCTGAATGTAAAGATACACAAACATATGTATGGAGCTCACAATAAAATATAAATTTAGCAATCAAATTGTCTGAAGCTTATACAAATAAAATGAGGGTAATCGCAAGATTGAAACATGAGATAATAATAGTATTTCTTCGCTGCCCAGTTAATGTTTTTTTTTATCCTGTTCTATTCGAGTAGTCGCATGGTATTGACCGGATATTTTTTGCTATATATTTGTATTTGGTACCTGATTCATGTTGAGCGACGGTAAGAAACAGTAACAGCATTCAATATGCTTATATACTTATAAGTGCGGACTTCACAGAGGACACAATCAAAAACGATAAGAACAACGCTTGTTTCTGCTCTTTTTAAACAATTTGACAGTTTCTTTGGGGCTTTTGAAATAACACGATAGATACAATATACGTACATTGTCAGAATATATATAATTCATTTCCACTCGCTGCGAAACGGGTAAGAAAAACTCGTCAAAACTCGTATATATAAATTTTATATTTTCGACAATGTATATTGTCTATTTTTTTCTCTCCCTCGTTTCACTCCTCCGAATTTTTTTTTTTATTTACTAAAATAATGTAATATAAATAAGACTCGACACAGTGTAGGGTTTTGCTTTCGTTACAAGATCGCATAGCATTATTATAAATATATATCAACATAGCAAATTCATTCAGTCTGTCATTTCTACTATAACATCCAAAGCACGAACTTTTGTTGTATTACAACTTGTAACGAACGTTGCATTAATCGAGTACACCTAACATTTTCTGTATATACAAACTGCCAAAATCGTCCGTGCGGAAAGGAATTCAATACTACAGCCTTTGTTAATTTGCTTATCTGTAATGTTAATGTAAACATTATACTGTGAAGAAATGTAAATATCGTTTCCACGAAGTGCCTTACGGTTGCAATGATAACATCAAAGGAGTGGGAAATTTGTCAAGTCCTGGATGCAACGAAATCAACGTGATGAGCCTTTTTAATACTATTCCAAGAACTAAACGTAGCCATGGTCATAAAAGAATTCAACATCCTAATGTTAAAAAGTCCTCTAAACCAAGAACGTTACAAGATACTTTTAATGATTTACTTTCTAATATACAGAAACCTCTTTGAATTCATCATATTCGTACAATCTTATTTTCACTACCTGTAAACTACCTCAAAGATCTTAGGGATTTTGGACTTGACAAAGGAGGCGTAGATCCTTTTTCTCCTAAGTACAGATTGTCTAGTATTATATGTGACGTGGCGTCCTTTCGTCTTTTTAAACCAGTTCGATCTGAACCTCTTCATGATAAAAACAGAAAATTCCTCCATATTCCGTTTGCTAACAAAGGAATCGATGCTATTAACATCAGCAACATTCTTAATAGAAAAGAGGTCGTAAAAGAAATTCCACCATATTTCAAAAATCAATCTGTTCCCATTGTCTCCTATAGCTACACTAACAGCATTGGCCGTAAAATTTTCAACTACAAAGAAGCATTGCAAGATATTAACATAGAAGAGTACCTTAAGAACCCTCTGACTTGTGACTGCTCCCACTCTCCTTTTCAATACAACCCATCTGGACATGTAATCACTGGTGATCTGAATATCATTCAACATGAGTCTCCGAAAGGTGATTTCTCATGGTCCTAAATTCTTAGAACCTCAACACATCAATTGGAAACATAATTTCAAGATAATTATGGATGCTGTTGAAGATTATGCCAGAAGGTGGATAAAGAGAGAAGTAGACCAAGATCCTGAGTTAGAGTCCTTGTCAGACTGGGTTAAAACAATTAGATCTCTAGTACAAGGTCGGATTCACGAACTCAAAAATTGTGTTAATAGTCGACCTAAGTCTGTATTTAAAGACCAAGAAGCTGTTAAGTGTCTTTCCTCTCTTCATGACAAATATGTTATCGTTCCTGCGGACAAGGCTTCCAACAATATCGTGTTTGTATGTAAATCATATTACTTCGAATGCCTAATCAAGGAATTAGGCATAAATAGCAACACCTCTAGTAATACCACATACAAACCAACTTCGTTCGACAAAGATGAAATCCTAGCTAACCACAGATCATTCATGACCTCTTTAAACATTCCTTCTGGTAAAGAGTCTGAGGATTTACCCAATTTATATTGGATACCTAAACTCCATAAGACACCATACAAAGAAAGGTACATAGCGGGATCATCAACTTGTTCGACGAAAGAATTGTCTATTCACCTGACAAAGATTCTGTCTGCAGTAAAAGAGGGACAACAGAAATATTGTGAAACTGTTTACTCGCGTAGTGGCATAAATCACATGTGGATTTTGAAAAACTCTAAAGATCTTTTGGATAACCTGAAATCAAGATCTTTCTCTCAGGTATCCTCCATCAAAACTTTTGATTTTTCAACTCTATATACCACCCTACCGCATGACAAATTAAAAACCCGCTTAAAAGAAACAATTCATAAAGCTTTTAGTCATAGAAACTATGGCTCAAAATTTGTTGTGTTAGGCTACAATTCCACATATTTTTCAAACAAAATTCATAAAGGTAAAACATGCTACTCCGAGGAACAAGTGATCAGTATGCTGGAGTTCCTCATCGATAACATATTTGTCTCCTTTGGAGGGACACTGTTTCAGCAGGTCGTCGGCATACCAATGGGTACGAATTGTGCCCCTCTTCTAGCCGATTTATTTGTATACTCGTATGAGTCGGAGTTTCTTCAAAAACTTGTAAAAGATAAGAAGATGTATGAGGCTAGAGCCTTTAATTTCACATACAGGTATATTGATGACGTTTTATCTATCAATAATTCTAGATTTGCAGAATTTCTTCCATTGATATATCCTCCAGAGATGGAAGTTAAAGTGACCACCGATACAGCTTCGTCCGCATCATTTTTGGACTTATACTTCGAATTTGACAACAGTGGTCAACTCAGTACTAAAATTTATGATAAGCGGGACGACTTCAATTTTAAAATCATAAATTTTCCAAACATGTGCAGCAATATACCAGCTTCTCCTGCATATGGTGTTTACATCTCGCAATTGATTCGCTATGCAAGGGCCAGTAGCAATTATTCTGATTTCCTGAAACGTCATCTTCATCTGAGAAACAGGCTACTGGACCAGGGTTATAAAAAGATTCGCCTTATTCGATCTCTTAAAAAGTTTATATTCCGATATCAATATCTTGTCGAAATATATTCCGTCTCTGCAGAAAAAATTATAAGCGATGCATTTTCATATAGTGAAAATGTATAAAGATAAAGAAGTCAAAAATGTCAAGAATTTTTTTTGGCAATGTGTGACGTAAAAATATTTTTGACAATTACGTCACCGAATATGGTACTGCTTTGACAACTATTTTACCTATTTTGTTCCTGTATTTAAATACTGTTACAGTGACAGCCGGAACCTTTGAACCGTAATGAGAGCGGGAGGTTTGGCGCCTTAAAATCTGATTCAACCCACCATTTCTTTAGAAATGCCTGTACCAAGTCAGGGTCATTACGGTTTTCAGTTTTCCGGTTGTTGACTGATTTTGTCTGTTTATATAATTATGAGTTTTGACTTTCCCTTTGTAAGATTGTTCGGAGTTCGGTAATTTTGTTATTACCTTTATTTACTTCGTTATCAACGAGTATAAAATCAAAATATTGTATTATAAAAAGAATCTCCCACTACTCAAATGATGCGCCTGTACAGTGAGTGTAGCGTATTGAGCACCAACCGTGATGCCAGTGCCACAAAAAGCAGAACAAAAATCAAGTGTTCGCGACAGTAGCAATTTAACACAGAAATAACGATTTTTTTATTGTACAAAATAGCTGAAATTAGCAGCCATGGCGAATCTTCATACCATGGATCAGTATTTATCGCTTTTGAGATATTTCCTAATCATAACTATTGCTAAATTGCAATATAATGCTCAATAATAATACGATCAGTTGTATTTACATACTGACAAATCCGTTTCTTAATAAATGACACAGCCGGTTTCTATACATGTTTACATTTTGACCAAGCCGGATTTCAAAAACATCTGTTGACATCATGTTTTCGGGTATGACTAGTTACTAACTGACTTTTCCTCTACAAAATAATATTTCTAAGTAAAATCAATCATTTATCAATACTTTTTTTCTTTATTGGCAACATTTAATTCATTCGTAAATGCAAGATATAGCGATATTTCAGTTGATTGTAGTGATTTTGATGCCGGATTCCTTATAACTTATAGAAAAATATAATTTTACACTGCAAAAATAAATGATATTTGGACAAAAAATGAAATTAATAATAATAACAATCATAAAGCTTCATAATTCAAAACATTATATACACAGTATATTCATAAATACTTACGATAATTATCTGTGTCTTCTTTAAAAATACCGCTTTAAAATATCCCGGATGCTGACCAAGCATTTTCGATCGGAGCTCTTTGACGACAGTGGGTATGTCGAGTGTCATTTCACTGTCTATCATAATTATTGAGAAATTGCATTTTTTTGAAGAAATTCTAAACCATTTGATAGTGAACAGGTATGTTGAGTTTCATTTCAATGCCTATCATAATTATTGAGAAATTGTATTTGTCTATTATTGAGAAATTGTATTTTTTTAAGAAATTCTAAGTCAAAAAGGGAGAATAACTCAAATAAAATGCTGGATGGAGTTGTCTTCTCTTGTCAACAGATTGGGGTCAACACTTTCTACAAGTGTATTGAGTTTCAAGTTAACAGCTTGGATAGTTATTGAGAAATTTTAATTATACTAAAACAATATCCTATTAATTTCTATGTACTATGTCGAAACAAGGGCAGATAACTCTGGATATACAAATCACAGGGTCATCTGCCTTGTTGTAATTGGTTCCTCTTTTGATTGTGAACAAGTATTCCAAGTTTCAAATGAATACCTTTGATAGTTTTTGAGAAATGGACTCTTCACAAAAAACTTAACCGACGATGACGCCGGAGTGACGACAGTAGCTCGACTTTTTTTCTTCGAAAAGTCGAACTAAAAAAGAGGAAATTAAGAAATGTAATAATGAGCGAGTGATTGTTGTTTAATATCAAATGAGAAAATTGGGTAACATGAAACAGCCGGCCGCGATACTGGTATTACCAGTATTGTAATATTTACAATACTGGTATTACCAGTATTATAATATCTACAATACTGGAAATACCAGTATTATAAATACAAAAAAATACCACTATTGTAATGTTACAATACCGGAAATCCAGTATCGTATATATATATACAATACTGGATGTATCAGTATCGTGCATTTACAATACTGGAATACCAGAATCGTTGATCTATTCACAATACCGGAAGCTCCAGTATTCTTCATCCGACAATACTGGTAATACTAGTATTGTAAAACACACAATACTGGAAGCTCTAGTATTCTTCATCCAGCAATACTGGTAATACTAGTATTGTAAAACACACAATACTGGAAACTCTAGTATCCTGAATTCACCAGTATATATCAAACTCTAAGGGACCATACAAAATATTTTGACATTACAGGACTTTTGCCTATGTTATGTACAGCAGAAATGACGTAACAGGTTTCTAAAGCTACCTTTCTCCCTTCCCCCCCCCCCCCCCCCCCCTCTTCTCCTTTCTTCCACCTCTAGTCTCCTTTCTCCCGGTCTCCCTATACACTGTCCGTCCTCTCATAACAAAGGCACAGACAGGACAAAAAAAAAACAATATACAAGTACATTCCGCAACTTCGTACCTAATCTTCCAGTATCTGCAATACTGGTATTACCAGTATTTTTCAGAATCTTCCAGTATCTGCAATACTCATATTTTGGCAATGACCAGTATCTTCTAGTATTGCAGATACTGGGATACTAGTATTTACCAGTATCTGTACCAGTATTGCAGATACTGGAAGATTCTGGTACGATACTGGTATTACCAGTATTGTGTACAATACTGGTAATACCAGTATCGCGGCCGGCTGCTTCATATTATCCAGAAAATTTTCAGATATATCATGGCAAGAACAAGTTGCATTCGATGACATGCTCAATTGTATTTTTAGCTCACCTGGCCCTAAGGGGCCATGTGAGCTGAGCTATTGCCATCACTTGGTGTCCGTCGTCGTAAACTTTTTCAAAAATCTTCTCCTCTGAAATTACTAGACCAATTGAAACCAAACTTGGTCTGAATCATCACTAGGGTGTCTAGTTTCAAAATTGTGTCCGGTGATGCCGTGCACCAACCAACATGACCGCTGTTACTAAAAATAGAACATATGGTAAAATTGCAGGTTTTTGGGTAATAACTCAAAAACCGTTAATAATATCAGAAATCTGACATGGGGTAAAAATGATCAGCACAGCAAGATCTACCTACCTTGCAATTTTGAAGTAAATCTGATTGCCCATTTTGGAGTTATTTCCCTTTTTTCATCAAACTTTCAAAATGTTAATACTTTCCGTCCTTTATTTCAAAAAACTTTTAAGAGATAGATGTTAAGTTTAACTGCAAACATGTTCAGCATGTCAAGCTCTACCTACCCTGCAATTTTGAAGTAAATCTGATTACCCATCTTGAGTTATTGCTCTTTTTTCATCAAATCTTTAAAATTGTAATACTTTTCGTCTTATATAAGAGATAGATGTTAAGTTTAATTGCAAAAATGTGCAGCATGTCAAGATCTACATACCCTGCAATTTTGAAGTAAATCTCATTACCCATTTTGGAGTTATTGCCCTTTTTTCATCAAATTTTTTAAATTTTAATACTTTTCGTCTTATATTATAAAAACTATAAGAGATAGATGTTAAGTTTAAATTGCAAATAAATCCCATTACCCATTTTGGAGTTATTTCCCTTTTTTCATCAAATGTTTAATACTTTTTGTCCTTTATTTCAAAAACTATAAGAGATAGATGTTAAGTTTAAACTGCAAACATGTTCAGCATGTCAAGATCTACCTACCCTGCAATTTTGAAGTAAATCTGATTATCCATCTTGGAGTTATTGCCCTTTTTTCATCAAATTTTTAAAATTTTAATACTTTTCGTCTTATATCTCAAAAACTATAAAAGATAAAGGTTAAGTTTAAATTGCAAAAGTGTGCAGCATATCAAGATCTACCTACCCTGCAATTTTTAAGTAAATCCCATTACCCATTTTGGAGTTATTGTCCTTTTTTCATCAAATTTTCAAAATTTTAATACTTTTCGTCCTTTATTTCTAAAACTATAAGAGATAAAGGTTAAGTTTAAATTGCAAAAATGTTCAGCATGTCAAGATCTACAAAAAAAGTTGAAAATGTCCGATAACTGTGTGAAGAGTTATTCCTCTTGAAATGCATTTTTTTTGTTGACTTTCACTGCTTTTGGTTACTCAAATAATCAAGGGGAAACAACTCTATTACAAAATGTGAAGTAACAAAATTTTGAGAATCATTGACATTTATGTTTTTTTACAGCAATGTTGATAACTTATATTAAAGGGGGAACCCCTGCCCAAATTTGTTTGGAGAGGGGGTCTGCAATGACGAGGGCTACATTTGTTATTTTTTGACCGAAGTTATCAAGTTTTAATGACTGATGTTGTTATTATACCCAGGTGAGCTATACAGGCTCCTGGGAGCCTCTAGTTATAGCGTTGGCTTGCAGAAACAACAATCTGCAGGTAGACATGTTGATCGACTCTGACATCATTCCGATTCCGAGCAACCCAGTTTTTCTTCTTACTCCTTAATGCTGTGTGCTTAACATAGAATCAACAAAGACCAATTTCATAGCCTTTGATTTAACATGATTGGGAATCGAACCCATTACTGCACTCAAGACAAGCACGCTAACCATTACACCACCGATGGGGTTGAGAAATGTTATAAGATCTTCAGAGAAGATATAAACCCAATTTACCACAATACATAAATGATATGATTTATAATCAGGAGAGTTGTACAAGCTCAGGTAAGCCTCTAGTTAAGATTTACAATGTGCAACAAAATTAAAAAAATAAAGTCCGAGTTTGTTATTCAAAATGTTAATAATTTAAAACGTTGGTGGACACAAGCAAGGGATCAACACACAGAATGTGAGAGAATTCATGGCTGGAAATTTAGGGGTGTACAGCTTAAAATACCTCTTGACTTTAAAATTAACCTACTTACATTTTGGGTGTATTTTGTAGTAAATATGTTTAGGAAATCATAATTACTTTTATTGATTCTCTATTATTTTATAATCAATATAATTTAATCTCCACAAAATGTCAATTGTTACACAGGGTTTTATAATTATACACACAATACAATTAGATGTGTTAAATTGGTAATTATCGGATTGGGTCATTGAACGGTTTCACCTGTACACTTCTCGTCGGCTACATTATTATCGATATACCGGTTTCATCCAGTTAATAAATCATTGTATTTTATTAAGGTCAAGTCTAATCGAAGAAACTTTACATTTGTTTTTGCGTGTGCTTATTGTCATGATAACATACCTGTCGCGAGTCAAGTTTTCCATCTTGTGTAAATAGAGGATTTTGATGTGTTGATTGGGGAGAATCAGTCGGTGTTAGGAAGAGTGGTTGTCTTGTGTGGAGGCTAACACTGTATAATACAATTTTGAAAGAACAATCTGTGCCAATTTGTGTATCAAATTTTTAATGTAATGCAAGCATTTATTTTAACGTTTTCTTAGCTCGCCTGAAGCAAAGGATCATGCAAGCCATTACTATCAGTTAACATATGGCCTGCTTATGGTGGTACCATACACTTCAGGTAAAATTTGATCTGCTCGTTTAATTTTCTTATATTTTTTGGCAGTGTGTTTGAATATATCCACTGTAATAAATATCAAAATTTTAACAAATTCCAACCAACAGACTCAGAGCTATAAATTCACTAGCCACATAGCAGCTTTCGCTCTGTGGTTTTGATCACCGAGATGCTTGAAATCTGCATACAAATATCATATGATCAAAACGTTCAACTAATTTCAAAGAGTTATCTCCCTGTAGTGTATGGTACCCTCCTTAAACTACCATAAACTATTTCAAAATCTTCTCTTATTGCAAAGGAAATAAAACCTTTCCTATGTATCAGTTCATCCCAGATTATTTGACCAGGGCTCACCAAACCAGGTGAAGTGGGCGAAATTCTCGCCCTATATCGGCTGAAGTCACTCTCCCTCGACTACAAAGCGAAATTAAAGTCACCTCGTTTCTTTTTGCAAGTCACTCTTTTCTTGCAAATAATCTTCGTTTTATGGTAAAGCTGATTGTCAAAACAATTGTAATCAATGGGAAGATACATAAGAATAAGAGGAAAAGGTTTTATTCAAGCAATAAAGAAGGTTTAATTTGTTGATACAAAAGTATCACAGCAAACTTCTGCAAATTTGTACTGACGAAATTCCAGGTGAATATTAAATCCCAAATCTTAAAATATACAAACAGACGCTTCCTTTACCAAATTGGCTGTTGAATTGTGTTATATTCTACAGGTAATTATTTTCACAAAACTTGAATTATTTGTAGCTTTTTAAAAGCTAAACAATCAACATGTCTAAGTTTTAAACACGGCGATCATGGGGACGTAGGAAATCGGGGATGGAAACAAACATTTAGATGTCATTGACAGATTTCAAGGCAAAAATGAATAAATCTAAGATCAATAATAATAATAAAACAAATACTAAACAAGATATTAGCAAAGACACACTTCAAATGCAAAAAAAAGTGAAAAAACCCACATTTTTGCGAAAACATGTCTCCCTGTCATGCCTTCACTTCTCCCTCATGTTCTCCGAGGGAGAAGTCAAGTCTCCCTATTTTTTGCAAATGTGGTGAGCCCTGATTTGACCTTGACCAACACCAACTTATACACAGGGCATCCTCTTGCAAAATTATATCTGATGATAATGCCAACTAACAAATATGGCCACCATCACAATGAATTGAACAACAGGTAAAACTTTACCTACAGAGACAATAAGGTAACATTTTCCCACCAAAAAAAATTACAATTTGAATGTTGTTGTTTTTTTGTTTTTTTTCTTCTAATTATTAAGAAAGACTGTAGTTTTTGTGTATTTATGTTCAACTTTATATAAAGGAGAAGATGTTCTAAGTTGAAAAACTTGTATCTGATCCTATTGTCATGTTTTTGGACAATAAAATATGTTTAAACTACAATTTGAATAGTTGGTTTATCTTTTTTAAGTTAATTTTAAACACCCAGTGGTTGAGTCCTTTTGACACGGAGACCTTCCTTGACACAAATCTATATCTATATATCCCAATGATGCTGCATAGCAAATATTGTGGTATTTCTGTTAGTGGTTCATCATAAGAACAATTTAAAGATTTATTAAATTTCTCTTTTTTTGACCCTATAATAGCCCCCTCCCTCCCAGGAGGATCACATTCAGATATCAAATTGTGAAAAACAATGACAGACAATGGACAACATACGATTGAACTTTGACTAGATCCACTAAATAGATAATGCAAAGACATTTCTTGCCAAAATATTCACATGGACCCAGTTAGGAGTAATAAAAAAAAGCCATACCATTGTAAATTGTCATTAAAATACTATATTTATTATTATATAAAATGTATGTCAGCATTCATCTGAACCTTTTGCTGTAGTAGATCCTATACCATTGGTGGTGGAGGTCTTTAATGAACTGTATCTTTTTCCAAACAGAGATTTGTATAAATCGTCTCTAAAAAATAACAAAAAGATAAATAAATAAAATTTTATGTTTTATTAATACAAAAAGTTTAAACTGATTGCAATAACTCATATGTCTTTGGAACTATAAAGTAGAAATGATGTCAGAATGAGAACATTTTCCTTTTTATCAGGAGAGGGTTATGGTGTTTAATACCATTTTCAACAATATTTAAGTTATATCATGGAAGTCAGTTTTATTGGTGGAGGAAACCATCAACCTGTCGCAAGTCACTGACAAACTTTATCACATAACGTTGTATCAAATACACCTCGCCATAAGCGGCCTTTTTATCAGTACCGATATACAAGTGACCAAATTATTAAATATAACAAACCAGGAGCTAGATTTCCAACATCTTATATCATGGTCTTTGTTATGTTTAATTATTTGTGGTGAGAGGTGATTGTTTGTTTTGTTGATATTGGTGGATTTGTTGCCCATTAATGTTTAAACTTTCCTTTCATAACCATTTGAATACATCAATAAAATACTGTTCCATACAAATAAGACTTGACATTCACAACTGATTTGTTAATGTTAAATGAATCCATTTAATTAAAGTGGGGAATGTCTCAAAACATTGCTGAATTTAAACTTACTTTGAATCGTCTGTCCAAGTACAGTTGTCCATCTGTGCCATGAAGTTGACCAGCTTTGAGTGTATATTGTATCTGTAATTACATACAAAAACCAATATTCAGGAGCATGTCATTGCTAATCTTGAATATAAATAGGCTCCAATAAAAGGGCCCGTTGTTGCCGTGATCGTATGGTAGCTGGATTTACAACTACCTATGCATTCAGTGCCTATCACCACTAACATTGTGAGTTCGAATCCCGCTCAGGCAAGGTGTACTTGATACAACATTATATGATAAGTTTGTCAATGACTAATAGCAGGTCAGAGGTTTTTTCCGGGCACTCCGATTTCCTCCACCAACAAAACTGACCGCCACGATATAACTGAAATATTGTTGAAAGTGGCATTAACCCTAACCCCTGCTCCAATAAATCTGAAGGATTTCCAAACCTGGTATACATGTGAAACAGTTTCAAGAATATTTCTTTTGCTACTTGCTTAGATATTTATTTAGTTTTGTAACAGATTGAATATTTTGTTGGTTTTTTTTTAGTGGGTGTGGCTAACTTTACTTTTTAAATTCAAGGTTCCAAATTGTCAGGATCTAAAACCTCTTCCAATCCAATCCTCTTTTTTTACTGGAGAAGCAGCAAATATCGATTTTATTTATTTTTTTTCACCTGAAACAACAATTGACCATTCTGGAAGTGAGCAGAATAACAATTACAGCACTGAGAGATTAAAATTTTTTTATGAAAGGTTGAAAATGTTGGTCAAGAAAAAGACACTTTAAAATACAAAATTGACATTCAGGAAAAAATATATGGTTAAATTCTATACCAAAACAATTTATTTACCTGACTTTTCTACCTTTACTGGCTTTAGTGTCAATCTTCTTTTTCACCTTATTACGTAATTTCTGAATTTCTAACCACTGCCTGAAATGTAAAAATACACAATAAGTGACAAAAACATTGAACAGACCAATATTGTTACACTATCTTTTTACCCAGTAGTATAAAAAGTTGAGAATATTAATGATATGATATGTCAGAGAGGCAGCTCACACTAAATCATTCTGGTCACTCATCCTTACCTCAAACAGACATCAATAAAAAAAAAAAAAAAAATACAATTAAAAACTAACTCATTTTCACTTTCAGAATTATCAGTACATATTTGTATTATTGCACAATATAAGTTATTACTGGTATACCACATCTTTAAAGGCAACTCTTTTTTTCTTTTCTTCAATTTATGTCAAAATCCATTTTACCCAACATGACTAAATTGGAGTGACGTTTATTTCAGAAATTATAGTGAAAGTCACATGGCATATTAAGGTAATTCATTAATAGTCAATATGTCTTTAGCCAACCTGTAATTATTAATTAATCTGTTTAACACCCCCCCCCTCCCCCATTTTTGTGCCTGTCCCAAGCCAGGACCTGGATTCCCAACATCATATGTTGTGGTCTTTTTTCTGTTCAGTGAGTTTAGATAAGATGAGAGGTGATTATTCATTTTGTTGATATTGGTGGAATTGACGACCATCACTGTTTAAACTTTTTTTTCATAATAATGTCAGCATCGAAGGTCTTGACAGACATTATCACTTGTATCACAGTTCCTCCTATTAGACTCGCTGTGATACTAGTGATAATGTCTGTCTCGACCTTGATAACTGACGTTATTCTATATGTATGTTTTTTACTTGCCTACTGATTGCTACAGGATCAACAATATCGGCTGTTTTACGTTCTATTAACTCTCGTAACTGTTGATGGTAAAAATCGCTGTCATCAAATATTTCTGCGTCATAATTCTTCAGATTTTCTCCAAGTGCCTCTGTCTACAAAGACATAGCAGTGAAAAATAAAATAAAATGTAGAATGTAGAATTACTGAGGGTTTCAAGCATTTTTAATTAAAATTATTGATCAACTTAACAGAAAAAAATTGAAAAGAATATTTTGTAGACAATAAACAAGTTTGTGTTTAAATCTCGACGATCTGAAAAATATGTTTCTAAAAATTATTTGAAAATAGCTTATACTGTAATAACAACATTCTTTTCTGCTCTTTTGGAGAAAAAAAATAGGACAGGTATTGAACTGACATTGTAACTTTTATATGAAATATATGGGGAACATTGGAAATGTCTGAATCCTTTTGTTCACTGTCTAATTGTACTATCTAGCCATAATTGATATCAATCACAAAAAGTACTTACTCCATCATGATCTTGTTGGTTTGTGTTCTGTTCCTCGTCAGGTTTACCAATTATTGAATAGACAGATCTCTTTAACTGTGTCCTCTTTATCAACCTTTCCTTATCACCCAATATCTGAAGACATAAAATCATGATTTTTACAGTATTACAAGTTCAAGTGGATAAAAATAGAAATTTAACCTTTAACCTTTACTAATTATTGAAAAAAATGCAGTCCTCGAAATGAAAATTTGGATTTACTGGTCCGAATCAAATTCTAGAATATATTTTTATATAAAAACTGAAAAATTTACTGGTCCCAACAAAGTTTTACTGGTTTTCGACTGGAGAACCGGTGCTCATCGCAAGGACTGTGAGTGAATGACTGATCTAATACCAAGTGGCTATATCATGGAAAGAACAAAGTTACATTTTAAGATGATAATAATGCCCCCTTTGTACTATAGACCAACATGCTTAGTTAGATTTCAATAGTACTAGCTCACTGAAACACTCCACTCTGACACATTCTGATTATAAGCCAAATCGTCTTTGCTCTTGGTGCGTAATGCTGCGCGATTAGCAGAGAAGCAACAAATATCAATTTCATAGTCTTTGGTAAAATAAGATCAATAAAAGTACTATAGTTATAATGTACTTTGATGTGCTTTTACGTGTATTTATCTATATTGGCAACCTTTCCTGTAAAGAACTAGAAATGATTAATAATAGAATTAAGGTTGTGGTTATGGTGGTTAACGTCATTTTCAACAATATTTCAGTTATATCGTGGCAGTCAGTTTTATTTATGGAGGAAACCAGAGTACCTGCCACAAGTCACTGACAAACTCTATCACATAATGTTGTATCGAGCACACCTCGCCTGAGCGGGATTTGAACTCACAACTACCATACGATCACGATGACAATGGCCCCTTTAATAATAGGATATTTATCATATACAAATTTTGATTTTTTTAAGCATGTGAGTCTCAGTTTTTCAAGTTGGAACAAATTACATGTGCAACCATCCTTTGTTAGAAATATGTTCCCTAATTTCCCAGGGAAAAAAACCAACAGAAAATACTGATTTCATGGTGACATCATCTCTTGATGATACATTTCTTTAACTATTACCTGTTCTATTTGCTTCAGCGCTGACTGTTCAAAGTTTGAGAATGATTTACTTTTCACTTTACCACCAGACAGTCTTGTCTTGTCATACCATTTCTGTATGGTATTATTTCTGAAATAAAATGCTATGGACATTTTAATAATAATAACAAAGTGTAATTATGCTTCAATTGCTTTAAGTCAAAAACAATAAGTAATAGAAATGACAACATATCACCCCACTTCAAAGTATTCAGGGGCCCGGGTGGCTCAATGAGTTAGGTTGTTGGATTACCTAACAACTCATACAAGCCTATCACCAATACGGCGTGGGTTCGCACCCGGCTTTGTAAATTACGAAAAAGGGTGCACTCGACTCGCAGCAGCAAGTGATAAAGCTTAGCAGTTGCTTGCCCATGGTCGGTGGTTCTCTCCGGGTACTCCGGCTTCCTCCACCACTAAAACTGGTCGCCATGATATGGCTGAAATATTGCTGAAAGTGGCATTAAACACAATAAATCAATCAATCAATCAAAGTATTCACTGAAAACAAAGAGCTACGCTTAGCAGCAATTTGATACAACCACAGCAAGTCTATTTTTAGCACCATTAGGCAATTTGCTTTGAAACGGATATGTCTAGGATTCCCAAATCAATTCTGTGTCAAGAATCATTGTGTTAAAATTTCAGAAGGATCGGTCAAATACAACTTAAATTTTCTATCTTCAGTGAGAATAATACTCAGAAGCAATACAAATAGGTAGATTTCTTTTTCGAACGTATGTGATGCGCTTTATCTTTATGCATTAAAATACAAGTTTGTCCATAGAAAATAAGAATCAAAAGTTCACATTAGTTAGAATTGTAGATAAAAATGATTTTTTTTTCTCAGAATTACTCGATCTGAATTACTACAACCGTACACAAATGCGAGGACTATATCCCCTACTTTTTACCAACCTGTAGATAACAAAATGAAATTTGTTTTATTGCTATAGAAATGTCTATCTTTAAGAAAATTAAATTTACTCAAGTTTTCATTCCTATTAATCCACAAAAATGAAGACATTACTGTATCTACCTAAAATTTTGAAAATCTTTGTGTCTCTTTGCAAGGAATGTTGGGTAAGCTTCCATCTTTATCTTTCTTTTGACCCCCACATGAACTGGTTCCTGCTTCTGTTCTGGTTTCTCTTCTTCATCAGTATCACTTGGAATTTCTTCATCATCCTCAAATTTTTGCTGGTCCTTTTCTGCTTTCCTATTTATAAAAAGTTATGATTTGTTATGATTTTCAATATTGATCTCCCCCCCAAAAAACATTGCATTTTCAAATTACCTTAGTGGCACCAGAAGGTCTCAAAACTAATGAATGATTATTGTCTTTTAAATGTTTCCCCAATATATTTTCTACATCTGTACATTTGAGCCCCAGTCTGGTCAAACAAAAGACTACAGAGTTGGTATTTGCTGCTATTCCACCAAGCACACAGTCTAAGGTGGTACCAAACACTTCAGGTAAAATTTGATCTGCTCGTTTAATTTTCTTATTTTTTTGGCAGTGTGTTTGAATATATCCACTGTAATAAATATCAAAATTTTAACAAATTCCAACCAACAGATTCAGAGCTATAAATTAACTAGCCACATAGCAGCTTTTCTCTCTGTGGTTTTGATCCCCGAGATGCTTGAAATCTACATACAAACATCATATGATCAAAACATTCAACTGATTTTAAAGAGTTATCTCCCTGTAGTGTATGGTAACCCCTTAAGGTGTAAGAGCAAAGACTGGTTGGCTCGGAATCAGGATAATGTGTCAAGTGAAATGACATTTCTATCCGAAACTGTTGTTTCAGTGAGCTAGCTCTATAAAAATCCAGCTGAGCATGTTTGTCTGGTACAAAGCGGCCATCATCATCATCTCATCGAAATGTAACTTGCTCTCACCATGATATAGCTGAACAATTGGTCACCTGACAATTAACAACAATCGTGCACTCTCTCTTTGTCTAGATTGTAGGATAAAGACAAGTAATCATAATATTTTCTTTTTCATCAAACAAAATGTGTGTATTCAAACAGTTCATTGCTTTCTGAAGAAACATTTTTTTCTAAATGCTTGCTATATATTCTAATGTAAAACTATTTTATGCTATGGTGACCATCTTGAATTTCCGATTGACATAAAAACACAACTAGTTGATCATGGATCATCAAGTAAGAATTATGAGTTCAAAATGATAAATTGTCTCTTGACAAGAAGAATTTTTTCATGTATAGTTTGGTTTTGAAAACATTTTAATGATTTTGAAGCATTTCTCACATTTCAGTCAATCAGCAAACATAATTGAGCCTGGCAGCCATCTTGGATCCACATCAAAAACATGTGTTTGGAGGAGCTCTGCAATATCTGGTTTTATTTGCATTGTGTATGTGATCTTACTAATGCCATTTATACAAAATTATATTTTTAATTTCAATTTCTCAGTATAAATGAAGATATATAATATATTGATATATTTCTACAAAACAAAAAGTACCTACTTTCCAGTGACTATGTGTCTGGTCTCAGTATTTTGTAACAGCAGAAGGGTCTGTAATTGTACCAGTTTGTCTAGTAACTTCTTCAACATAGCTTGTGCTGATAAATACACAACAAAACAAACTACATGTATAATAAAGGTTTGGTAATAATAGCAATTCAGTCAAAATAAAACAAGAGGTTGCACACTACGTCGTGCTAAGAATACCCCCACTCGTTCATTTGTAAGTCGCACGGTAAACAAGAAGTAGATGTGCAATCATTTCTTCCAGTAGAAGCTGAGATATCTGTTACGAAAGTGTGAACAGACGGACAAACCAATGAACGGACGGACTAACGGACGAACAAGGCGATTGCAATATAGCCCCCTCTCTATGAGTGGGGGTATAATATTTCTTTTACAGCAAAGAGTGAGTGAATGGTTGTTAACAATCAGGGACAGAAATTAACTTTTATAGGCAGTAGCCATCTGGGCCCCTAAATTTAAAAATCTGGTGAGGACTGTGGAGCGGTCCGAACGTGCTAGGGGGGGTTTGGGTGCATGCCCCCCCCTCATGAAAATTTTGAATTTTTTAAAGGCAAATCCTTCATTCTGAGCTATTTGAAGAAGGTAGAACTAACTAAAAAAGAGAGCATTTTTTTACTCTTATTTTATATCAAACTTTCCAGGAATTCATAAATTTTATTAATTGTCCTTTAATGGAGAAGGTATGGGAAAATCCTGTATATGGTACATTTAATTTATACTTACCTTACGCTTTTTTCAGTAGTTGTGTCTTATTTATATAAATTAGACAATATTTAGAGGAGGAAAATCCAGAAGAAACTAGAGAAAAGCTAGCCGCAGTTGCGAATTTCATAGATGCAACGGGCCGCTTTGAATAACCTCAACCTCAATCAAAGTATGTAACGCATTCAAGTACATAGTGTCAATATTCCACACATGAGACAGTCTAACAGCACCAAGAGACAAATTTGTGACATAGGCCGTTGATTGAGGATTGAGGAGAAGTACCTATTTTGTAAAACACCCGAAATTAAAGGCTTTCTTTCAATGAAACTCGGAAAAATTGGTCAAGAAATTTAAGATATGAAATCATCACTTTACTATTTTCCATACTGGTTCCCGGGAATTATTACGCAAATTACAGTAGATAAGAGGTAGAAAGAACCAGAATCAGTGAAATGTTTATGTTATATTTCACGTGGTCGTATTGTAATCAACTCGCTTCAAACGTCAAACTTGCGACAGGGAAATATAAAATTATTAGTTGCCAGCTGGGCTCCTTTGAGGTATTATTTTAGTCGCCCAATTGAAGTTTCAGTCGCCATGGACGAGTGGGCGACCGTTAATTTCTGTCCCTGACAATAAGTAGACAATTTTTCAGTTATATCATGGTGAGAGCAAGTTATTTTTTGATGAGTATTTATGACGTCTGCTTTGTACTTGACTAGCATGCTAGCATCAAGTTTTATGACGTCTGCTTTGTACTTGACTAGCATGCTAGCATCAAGTTTTATGATGTCTGCTTTGTACCTGACTAGCATGCTAGCATCAAGTTTTATGACGTCTGCTTTGTACTTGACTAGCATGTTAGCATCAAGTTTTATGACGTCTGCTTTGTACTTGACTAGCATGCTAGCATCAAGTTTTATGATGTTAGTTCACTGAAACAACATTTTGAGGGGAGACAATTCACTACAAAATTTGCTCATTTTCTTGACTTTGCAACAACCAGTCATTACTTTTAATGTTGAATTCTGTATGTTTTGCAGAAAAGCATCAAATACTAATTTCATAGTCTTTGAATTGACACAACAGAGGATTTAATGTTATTCCACATTAGAGACAAGCACACTAAGCATTACAAAAAATTATCCCCCTTTAAAGACATTTAAAATCATTGTACTTACTGTCTGCTGCTGACTGTTTAAATTCTTCATTTTCGTCTTTTTCAAACTGTTTCCAAATGTCAAATTGTGGCATCTTGTTTATTATTCCTGCTACTTTCTGTAACTTTATTCTGCCCTCTAGAAAACTATCCCATAATCCTTCAATAAATATAAATAAACCATTTTAAATTAACTTGTTACAATGTGAAATGATAGGGGTGTCTTTTTCTCACACCACTGTGTTATGTTTGCATTTACAGATAATTTGGACATTTTTCTTTTGATCTCACCATACTATATTTTGAGTGTAAATAACTGACTCCGATACTGATAATTATCAATCAGACTGGTGTCACATACATTATGACATTACCGATAAAAACAATAACAGTAATAATAGTTTTTAAGGTCTTGACATACAATGCACTAGTATCACAGGTTATCAACTCGCTAATTATGGCACAATTCCAATAAGTTTTTTTAATGGTTCAATTGTTTCAGATTTTTTTTTCCAAACTTTGTTCTTCGATGGTGTCTATTTTGGATTTCCGATTGACAAAGGACCATTGAATAATTATTCATGTATTGTTTAGATTCAATAACGTTTCTAGTTTCTGGAAAAAAAAACTTTTCATAGGATATAAACAGGAAGTAAGAATTGGAATGATAAACAGGGAGCAATTACAGTCAAACCTACCCATGGGGTCACCTCTATTAAACAGTCATCTTTGTCTTGTCCTGTCATAGAAAATTTCATATGAATTGAACCTCTTGTAAGAGGACACTTGTCTTAAAAGATCACTCTTTCTTTGTCCCAAAGGTCACCTCTTAATTACATGTATCTATATTGCATACCTAGCTGTTGTTTAGTAGCTTCTCCTTTCTGTACCTCTTCAGTTCCACTTGTCATTGAGAATTTTTTTATTTCAGTTTCTGTAAAGAAATTTTTAAATGTTACATTTTTCATAGCAAATTCAAAGCCTTGATTTATTTTTGTCAGTCAAATGAGTCAAATTGTTCAGTATTCTTGTCTGTCATCAATTATAAATCTATTTGTACAAAGCTTGTCTATATTTATGAGTAGCTAGATGAAAATTCTGCTCAATAAAAAGATTTTGAACACCGTTGATAATTTACTACTATTTTTCAAACTATTCAGAAAATGCATAAATTGTAATTAATTGAAATATATCTCAAATTACACTCCCCTGTTTCTGTAAGTATTTGATTATTATATTTAGAAATTAATTTTCAAAATCTTGAAAACATTTGTGAAATGTTTAATTTCATTTTGAGAAGAAATAAATTATTGATGTGAGTATAATTTCACTATTGGTACCAGGTGACTATTTCAATTTCCCGAGGATATTAAATTGTTAGACTGGCCAAAAAGCAATTGTAAAATTATGATTGCCAAGAACATTATAAATTTTTCTATTGTATAACCTCTGTTTAGCTACTCAGGTAATAAGGATTGACAGAGGTGACAGTGAGTAATTACCATTTTCCTCTCCTTCATCCTCATCATGATCGTCTTCATCTTCATCACTATTTATATCATCTTGATCTTCATCATCATCACTACCCATGTCATCACTATCATCTACATTTTCATCATCATCATCATCATCTGCATATTTGCTATAATCACCATCATCTTCAAAGCTACAAGTAGCAAAAAATATTTTCCCCATAGAGTAGACTAAAATTTTGTCCTGCAGTGGTTGCCATCTTAAGTTTTCAGATTAACACAAAAAATCTGACCTTTGAATAGAAGATCATTCAAGGAACATCCCAGCCAGGTTTCCTTTCAAATGGGTCTGTAGCAGGGTTGGCTGGGAAATACAAGTGGCGGGAATTCCCAGTGGTAATTACCGGGAAATACTCTAAATTTTAGCTCAAGCGGGAAATACTGGGAAATATGATTTTTAGATGTGATTAATTTCTTGAAAGTTACTAAAAACTTAACATTTTAACACACAGTGTTGAAAATTACATCAGTTTAATAAATATGGGTATACAGCCTAGGTGTAGGACCATTAAGAAGGACTTCAGGCAACTTTTGAAATAGGAGTGTTTGTCGATCTCATTAGTGATGTCATATTCACTAATTTGCATGACAATAAACAAATACTTGGTTGGCAATAAAACAATAAAGTAATTGACAGGAAAATAACAAATTTTTTAACTTTTATAATTTTTTTATTTCCAAACCAATTTTGGTTCTATTAATTGTTTTAGAGACTTAAGAAAATTCATGTTTTCTGTCAGTTTACATTTTTTTATTTTGATATGATAAATTCATAATTCTAATATGAAATAATGCATTTTTACATTTCAAAACTAAATAAAACAAGATTGAATTTCTAATCCTTTTATTCTGGATATTTTTATCAAACCTTCATTGTGAATTAGTTATTTCTATATAATTTTCACTTCTGAAAGAATTATTGAATTATCTTAAATAACAAAAAAATAATGACAATTCAAAGTTGAGTCTTCAATGAAAGACAATGGAAATTTTCCATTTCTTGCCAACCACAGGTAAATTCTCAAGCCTATGACATCACGGCAAACACTCCTATCTTCATATAAACATAATATTTATACAAAATACTTTTATTAAAAACATGTTAAAACTGTCACCACAATTTTATATCTACACTTTTCAGTTCAATCATACAGTTTCAGAGTTCACCAATCTATTTCATCTTTCCTCCTTAACATTCTGTAGCAAAAAACAAGCTTTCCTGCTTTAACAAGACCAAGTCTAATTCTTAATTTAACAATAATCACTTAACAATTAATAGCTGATTGTTTTGCCAGGTTGTAGACATGCAATCTAATATCCTAAGGGCATTTCCTTTATGCTATAATAATGACTAACTTTTTTAATTTGTTTTTACTAACTAAATTAACACATCTTCAATAACCTTTAGAAATCAATAAGTCCAGTTTGTAAAGACAAACAATAAATATGTCAAAGCAGGTCAGAATATGGTTTTAATCACTAAACAAAGGAGGTACAAAGTGGGGATTACAAATAAAGAATGACTTTCTTAATATTTCTATCAAAATCATTTTTTTTTATAACAAATATCAATTTTATTTATCTGCACATTAACACTATCCATTAATTTTTTTTCTTTTTTCTGTAAGGCCAATATAGTTACAAACAGATTAACTCAAGTCTATATTATACTCCAAATAAATGTTCAATTTGCTTATTTATAAGAATATATATCACAATAATCTGGAACTCAAAGAAATTTACACTATGTGCAGTAAACAAGTGCACAATGTGTACAGGTTCATGTATCATTATATTTGCAAATTAAAAATTAATCTTATTTCCCAGTATTTCCCGCCGTCCTAGGAAATATGAGTATTTCCCGCTTTTTTGCCAACCCTGGTCTGTGGTTTAAACAGGAGGAGTTATAATTATTACATGTATGTTGATGCAGTCACAAATTTAGAATGGGTTCGTCATAGTCGTGATCGTATGGTAGTTGGATTTACAACTACATGTGCAATCAGTATCTATCACCACTAAAGTTGTGAGTTTGAACTCGTTCATGGTGAGGTGTACTCGATACAACATTATGTGATAAAGTTTGTCAGTGACTTGCGACAAGTTGGTGGTTTTCTCAGAATAAATGTGGGTTATGTCCCCTTGGTGATAGACGTGTCCAACATTACTCTTGCAAGTTTTCGTTAATTATATGTGTTTTACTGGATATATTCAGAAGATATTTGGTGAGATCACACAATTTTACACGAAAACAAACATAATTAACTTTCCATGATCAGAAACATTACAGAATATGATATTTACTTTGTTTACATGTTCCAACATTACACAACTATGAGCTGTACTCACTTTTTCAATTGACGACTTTCTCACATATAATGGATCATAACGTTAATTCGAGTAAAAATCTAGTCTATACAGATCTCCAAACTTGTTCATTACCATGTGGTCAAAATAAATTTACTGAAAATATCAGTTCTACAGATGGTAGTGAAATTCATTTACTACAGGAATTTCTTCCCCACGATGGTTTGTGTGATTTTCAATCCACCACCGTTGATATTAACCCGAATCCATCTGATATCATCTTACAACGAGTCGAAGACGAATGCAACGGCTTACCACGGCACACATTTATTTCTAATTTGATTAAATTGTGTAATAATGACACTGAATCATTAGAACAGTTACGCCTTCAATATTTTATCATTACCAAGAAAAAAATGGATTTCCCGTTCCCATCCACAGTGTTAAAGAAAAGAATTCACCCCAAAACAAAAACGGGTGAGCCATTGATAAATAAACTAGGTTGTGACTGTTTCCTTCTACACCTGGCATCTAAAGGTGAATATTCAGATGATTTAAAGGATGTTTTTAATCTGAAATCATCCGCGAGAAACAATTCATGTGTAGACTCTGAAGTAGTTACCTCTACCCCACATACATGTTCAGACTACTCTGTACGTGAAACCTTGATCAAAATTGAGAGTTCAATGCTTGAGATGAAAGTTAACTATGAAAAAGAACAATCAGTATTAAATGATAAAATAGATAATCTCTATAAAACAAATGAAAAACTTGACTATAATTTCAACAAGCAGAAAGAACGTTTAAATAATGTACAAACCCAACTGAATTCGACCAGAAACGCAAACACAAAATTGAATGAAACTATCACCAGTCTTGAAAAACAAATCAAAGAATTATTGACTCATCAATCTGAATTGAAGCGTGGTCACATTGAGCAAAAGAACATGAAACGAACTACAGACGCCACATTCAATGAAATAAAAGAAAGCGTAAAACATAACACAAACTTAATTGAGAAGTGTAAGAAAAAAATCAGACAGTACATCTCTTCTGGCATACGATCTTAAAATGCGTCTTGATTCCGAAGCTAGTCATATAACTAATATTACTGACTCGTGCAACTGGTATCTGCAGTCTAAAAACTCGTGTTCAAGTAATCGGTAAATGTGTTAAAGATATGGAATCAACTGTCGAAGAAATCCCAAGTAAAGTGAAGTCGTGCTTAGCGTCGATAACTGAAATCCGTAAACGTGTGAATGCCATAGAAAAGAACTGTAATCAAATAAACACTCCTGCTACAAAGTCATACGCCATGGCTATTTCTGAAGTACCACGGAAAGAGAACACGGCCTGTCAGGTGAACCACCTCCACAACTAGTAGTCTACACAATCATCTCTATCAAATGCAAATTTTATTTTTGATAATCCTACTAGTATTATAGCACCAACAAAGAATATTGAAACTGTCACAAATCACACTGACCACTACATAAAAAACATTTCTGAAACTAATACTTTCAACGAGACTAGTGATACTAGGACCACTATTCCTGTATACTTTCCTAGATCAATATGTAACCCAACTTTAATCGACTTCAAAGGGGTTGTGAAAAAAACAAGACGAATTAGTAGATTCTATATTGGTGTTCATCCGAAGAGTCAATGCGCAAGTTTCTCTTGGATCGGAATATACATGTAACATTTTTGCGATATTTTTATCGTCCATCAAGAGGAACTGCGGCTGCTCAATAAAATGTTAATATGGACGACGAACATCTATTGAAACAATCAAACTTTTGGCCAGAAGGAATTTTCATGAAGCCGTGGTTACCGTGGGAACAATTTATTAATGAACATTCCATTGAACAAAAACATGGACGGTACTAAACGTCAACTCACGTTCATGTGTTGGAACTGTAGAGGTATATTTTCCTGTATACCTTACTTATCGGAATGTTTAAGGGAGACAAACGTATCAATTTGTGCCTTGTCAGAACATTGGTTGAGAACATTTCAATTACACGTTCTTGATACGATCGACGATAATTATGTATCCATTGGAAAGAGTTCAGATGAAGGCAACCCAACGGCAATAACGTGTAATTATCCATCCGGAGTAGCCTTTCTTATCTCTAAAGACATTTATCCGTTTGTGTCTGTTATAGAAGTTGACAGCAACAGGATTACTGGCATTGAATTGTCCATACCTGGATGTGAAAGCTACTTTATATTCTCGCTATACCTACCTGCAATAACCCAATCTAGCAATTATTTTAGAGACCACATTGATCTTCTTTCAGAATTAGTATCTGTTTATAATGAAATTGGAACAGTTATTTTAATGGGTGACTTTAACTCCAAAATTGGTGGCCCGAGATACCAAGTTTAACAAACAATGTCAGAGCAAAGCTGTGTAGTTTTTTAATGGGTGAATATAACCTTTTCTCATGCTGAAGTGTTGGATAACCACTCTTTTGCACTATCTGATCACCACCCCGTACTCTGCACTCTAATACTAGAATCTGTTATCCCGACATGGCCTGTTAAAAATTATGAACAGTTGGTTTCATGGGACAAAGCACACAGAACACATAAAACATTAGATTATTCTTATGCTGTATCACAGAACTTATGGACATTAGAATTTCCACAAGTTAATGACACCGATACAATAGAAATATATTATTCTAAAATTATTGATGCGATTAAAAAGGCAGAGAACGAAACACTTCCTTATAAAAAAAATCAAGCGCAATGCGAAACCATATTGGAATGATAATCTGACAAGTCTCCGTGATTCTATGCGCACTCATCGTATTAACTGGATTAACAACTGCCATTGCTATAACCAAACCTGTACTTATTTTCAACGCTACAAGTCGACAAAAAAAAGTGTTTAGTGAATTCTTAAGGAAAGCATTGGATGAATATGAAAGTTCATTAGCTAAACAAATTGAGGAAGATATTGACTATGATCAGAAGTCTGTATGGTCTATAATAAATAAACGTAAGAAAAAACCTTCTATTTGTAATGCATTAAAGAAAGGAGATAGTGTTTTTACCGATCCAAATGATGTCAGCAATATATGGTATGACCATTTTCGGAACATCTTTTCGCCGTCTACATACAGCGATCAAGGTCGTCAGGATGAAATATCTGAACGGGTTTCTACTATTCGAACACTAGTAAAAGAACGAATTCGTGACGATGAAATGGTAATCAAGCTATCAGATGTGAGTGAAATTTGTACACGCCTTAAAAACAACAAAGCTTGCGGTCACGTCAATATTTCATATGAACATATAAAATATGGCGGGAAACTCCTTATCAAACACTTATGCTACCTGTTTAACTTATCGCTACAATATGCGTATATTCCGAATGATTGGAGGAAAAGCATCATCATTTTATTATACAAAGGTGATAATAAACCAAGAACTGACACAAACTCATATCGAGGTATCTCTCTTGTGCCAAGCATAACCAAAATTTTCGAAAAAATACTAGACTTACTTCTAACCTCTATACGAAAAGACTTTCCTAACGTTCAACAAGTTGCTTATCAAAAACTTTTATCTAGTATGAATGCATCTTTCAATCTTCAGGAAGTAACAATACATCATGTCGAAAAAAACGGAACAATAATAATAATCCTACTTGACAGCACGAAAGCGTTTGACACTGTTCCTCATGACGTCTTCGCGTCAAATTGTTCGATTATGGTGCAGCTGGAAAGCTATGGTTTCTGCTCGACAACATGTATAATAACTTAAGTAGTTCGGTCTTATGTAACGGAATATTATCAAAGTGGTTTAAACATAATCGTGGTGTGCGACAAGGAAGCGCATTGTCAGCGAAATTGTATCTTATATTCATTAATGATTTAATAAACGAACTTGTATTATGCAACAAAGGTGCCTACTTGTACGACTTAAATGCAAGCTCACCTGTCCAAGCAGATGATATTTCCATTATAGCAACTAACCGTGAATCTGCTCAAGAAATGGTCGAAATATGCGAACGTTACAGCAAAGCATGGAGTTTTTCGTTTTCACCAGCAAAAAGTAAGTTATTGCAGTTTGGAAAACATTCTATAGGACGAAATGTTATTTTGTATAATGAACCTATTACCCAAGTATCCAGTGCGAAACACGTCGGTATTGTATTGGACACATCATTAAAGACTATGGAACGTACATTGAATGCTTGTAGATCACTCAGAGGTACTGTAATGTTCATGTTACGTACGGGTGTTCATCCAGCGGTCTTAAATCCCCTCGTATGTGCAAAAACAATTCGTCAAGTTTGCTACCCCAAGGCCTTATATGGATGCGAGTTATGGGGTGAACTGAGTAAGACAGAAACGCTCATGTTAGAACGGACCCATCGTTACATATGTAAGACTATTCAAGGACTACCAAAACTTACTAGAAGCGATATGTGTCTATCACTAATCGGATGGTACACAATTAATGCATTCATTAGTGAAAGAAAACTTCTATTCTTTGGGAGAATCTGTAATTTACCACAGACGGCCATATCATTTCGTATTCTAATACGAAGACTTTTTGTTATAAAACATTCAGCAAATAACCACAAACCACTTGGATTTACAAATGACTGTGTGAAACTTTTTCAAAAATATAATCTGATGGAATTTGTAGATGTATTTCTAATGAATGGGACATTTCCATTGATGCAGATTTGGAAACATTTAGTGTATGATACCATTCGTAAGTACGAACTTAGTGAGTGGACACAACGACTTAATGACGATGATGAATTTGACAGTTTCAAGATTATACATCAAGTATACCAACCTCATCCGGCTTGGACGGTCGCTTTAAGTCATCCACATCTCCGCAAACAAGCGCACTATATTGTATCACTGTGCTGCTTAATACGTAATACCACTAATAACTTTTTATGTGACAAGTGTGGTAAATTTTTCAATGACCCATGTATTCACGCCACAACATCATGCGACTATTTATCAAAACATTCGCGATAAATTTTTGACCCTATAACATTCAGTGCTTTTCTGGGATGTAAATCTGATGACGAACTATGTTTCATCTTACTATCGTGCGACACTGATTTTGAACTTGACAATGATAATATGGCCAGATTTCAATTACTATGTGTTACCTACGTATACAGATGTTGTAACGGATTTAACTGCCAATGAACTCGAATACTGTCGAAAGTCTTATTATACTTGAATATTGAACTAACAGTCAATTATTGGATTATCTCTCTTTTTTTGTTTCATTCCTTATAAACTGCATTTTTTCTTTTAATTGTAACATTGTCATTTGATATATTGTTTGTACCACTTTACTCTCCTAATGGAGGCAAATAAAGAATATATAATAGCCGATTGTTTTGCCAGGTTGTATACATGCAATCTAATATCCTAAGGGCATTTCCTTTATGCTATAATAATGACTAACTTTTTTAATTTGTTTTTACAAACTAATTAACACATCTTCAATAACCTTTAGAAATCAATAAGTCCAGTTTGTAAAGACAAACAATAAACATGTCAAAGCAGGTCAGAATATGGTTTTAATCACTAAACAAAGGAGGTACAAAGTGGGGATTACAAATAAAGAATAACTTTCTTAATATTTCTATCAAAATCATTTTTTTTTTATAACAAATATCAATTTTATTTATCTGTACATTAACACTATCCATTAATTTTTTTTCTTTTTTCTGTAAGGCCAATATAGTTACAAACAGATTAACTCAAGTCTATATTATACTCCAAATAAATGTTCAATTTGCTTATTTATAAGAAGATATATCACAATAATCTGGAACTCAAAGAAATTTACACTATGTGCAGTAAACAAGTGCACAATGTGTACAGGTTCATGTATCATTATATTTGCAAATTAAAAATTAATCTTATTTCCCAGTATTTCCTGCCGTCCTGGGAAATATGAGTATTTCCCGCTTTTTTGCCAACCCTGGTCTGTGGTTTAAACAGGAGGAGTTATAATTATTACATGTATGTTGATGCAGTCACAAATTTAGAACGGGTTCGTCATAGTCGTGATCGTATGGTAGTTGGATTTACAACTACATGTGCAATCAGTATCTATCACCACTAAAGTTGTGAGTTTGAACTCGTTCATGGTGAGGTGTACTCGATACAACATTATGTGATAAAGTTTGTCAGTGACTTGCGACAAGTTGGTGGTTTTCTCAGAGTACTCCAGTTGGTAGCATCCCAAATTGCCGATTCCCAGTTTGCCGAGTCCAATTAGCTGATTCCCAAATTGCCGACATATGAAAAATATTGTTATTGCAAGTAGAATAATGCTTCTAATTTATGAAGGAAAATTGTAAATAATTAAATAAATATTTCTTTTGAAATGGTCTGACATACCAGGGAGCTTAGATTATAGCATTCGAGCTCAAAAGGATATACAGTGGATTATTCCTGCAGACAACCATGATTTCTGTCAAGTTGAATGATGCCAAGAAATAATTTCAAAACATATGCTCTGTGAATAATAACTAGCATAAACATGAGAGAATACACATTTTTTGTTTTGTAAATACGCCCCAAATTTGTTTGGAGTTAATTAATTGCCGATCATTTATTAAAATCTACCATAATCACCTAGTTTGGATATTGTGGGTATAGTACTAGTTCATTTTTAGATTACCGAAATCATCAATCAGTTCTAAATAATTTGCTATTTAACGACAATTTTCGGCATTTTATTATGGTTTTTCTAATTAAAATTGCGCGAAAAATTACTGCTTTCAATATAATATGTACACATCATCAATATTTTCTTTTTAAATAAAAAATAATATGATGAAATTTTGTCATTTTTAACAAAAGTCGGTAATATGGGATTCGGCAAAATGGAATCGGCAATATGGTATTCGGCAATCTGGGATTCGGCAATCTGGTACTAATTCCTCCGGTTTCCTCCATCAATTAAACCGACCGCCACGAAATAACTGAAATATTGTTGAAAGTGGCATTAAACACTATAAATCAACCAATCAATTTTAGAACTACTGTCATCAGTAAAAGTAATAAATAAATAATGTACTTTAAAATTATTTGATCATTTGTATTTTTTTTTTATATACCTTTGTATTGTTACCTGTAAATTAGCTAGAATACATTTTTATCATGTTTGATTACATCAAAATTATTACCTATAACAAGTTGGACTTTCTTTAATTTAATTTAATCTATCAGATTTAATTCCAAGGATGATTATGGTTAGAAATTAAAATAACTGAAAATCAATGAAAAAAGCTGAAACCATCTACACCCTCTTTCAACAGCTCCATTTTTTACGTGTTCTGACTATGTCCTGCAACTTTCAGGAAAACCTTTCAAAGGAAAATAAATAACTGAAAATATTCATTCCTGTAATTCTATGGAAATCAACAATTTAACCGTTTAAATGTGAAACCTATTAAACACCATTCAGTCTATTATTGAATAACAATGAAAAAATAAACAACTACAATTTCATCCGTATTCAATTTAGTAATGCTGAACTCGGTTTTAGATTCTCATACCATAAAGTTCCTACTTCAACAAGTACCGTATTTTACGGACGATAGGTCGATATTTTTTTTCTCAACACGCTGGCTTCGACCTATCGTCCACATCGACCTATACAAGGATGTAGTTAAAAAAATCTGGAATCCCTAAAAAAAAATTCGATAAAAATGACGATTTTGTTTACAGTATATCTTGAATTTGTTGTAGGTTTTTTTTCTGAATAAGAAGACTGAAATCATCGATGTTCTTGGGGAATAAAAGTTGTACTAACAAGGGGTGCAATTCCGGGGAAAAAATGTTCAACATCCGAAAAAAATCAATAATATTCAATGATTGAAGTGTTAGCGAAAATCAGTTCAATATTGAATTGTATATTAAAATATATACTATAGAAATGTATGTTGTTGAAAAAAAATCACAGGGTGGATCGTTTTACAATATAAAATTTATTGTCACAAAATATCTAAATAGCTAGAATATAGCTTTTCCATCTAACACGAGCATGCGCACGGGGTTGTAATAAAAAATGGCGGTTGCATTACATCTCACAATAATTTGAATAAACGTGGAGTACAAGCTTTTTATACTAAATATACTGGAAAATAATTATCGATTTCGTTAAACTAGAATGTTCTACACTTGAATTGGTCAATTAGGAACAAATAAAATAATCACCATGAGATAATCAACACAGGTGAACGTCAGTCGGCACTTAATTATCCTGATTAGCTGATTGAAAATTTACTGGACCGAGACGATCACATAATTTGTGTACTACTAATTAAACACAGTTTAAAGGTATGTCAATAAAACTGCACAAGGTGATACATTGTTTTGACAGCTTGATTATTTTATTGTATGAACACCGTTTCCCATCTATTGTGACACCCACAGATGGCCTGATTTGAATGTCATCGATGTCTGGCTTTACAAACCAGACTCTTCATAAAAAACAAGTTTAAAAACAAAATTTTATTTAATTTAATTTTCATAATTATTTCATTTATGACACATAAGAATAGTATTCTTGAGTTAATACTTACATATACTTACCGAAGAACATCGTTATAGGACAAATGTTTACCGATGTAAAAAAAAACAAAAAAAAAGTTTGATGTGACGATACTTACCCAAGTTGTCATCGACATCCTCGACCTATGGAATGCTTCGACCTATCTTAGTATTTCCCAAAAAATTTAGCCGAAAAGCAGCAATTCGACCTATCGTCCCCATCGACCTATAGTCCGTAAAATACGGTACACAAATTACGTTTGAAAATTGCAAAATGTCAATGAAAACTGTTCTACAAAGCAAATTAAGCATTCAGTTGTTAACTATTAGTGTATAACAAAAAACAGACAAACCTGTCTTATGTGACCTTCCACAGTAACATTGAAATAGGGTAACATAAGACAGGTGGTCGCTAAATATATGTACAGGTTTAACTAATATGAAATGTGTTGTGAAGGGAGATTAAAATTATGGTCACATAATAAATTGTTGCTTAATAGAGGTGGTCACTGAGGCATGTTTAACATTGAAATATGGTAACATAAGACAGGTGGTCGCTAAATATATGTACAGGTTTAATTAATATGAAATGTATTGTGAAGGGAGATTAATATTAAGGTCACATAATACAAGTTATAGCTTAATAGACGTGGTCAATGAAGCATGCTTGACTGTAACTTAATAGACGTGGTCAATGAAGCATGCTTGACTGTATTAGATATTTCATCTGTGATAAAATCATATTTTGACTTTTGATACGACACTTTTACCATAATTCTGTTTTTGATTTTATACACATGAACTAGACTTTCTCCAAGGTTTGTGTGCATTCTATACACACTCAAATACAATATTATTTTTTTTACCTAAATTCAGGTTTACTCTCATTCTGAGTAGCTGCCTTGAAAGATGATTGAAATTCTTCCAAATTTACATCATCCTCTGAATCATCTACTTTTGAAGAGCTGCCCTCGTGATAATCAAAGTTGTCTCCCTTCAATGAACTCTCTTCTTCATCCTCACTTTCACTGTCGTCTTCATCATCATTAAATTCTTCTGGTAAATTTCCTACAATTTGAGACAATATATTTACGTTATTCATACAAAATCTATAATAAATTTTACACATAAAAATTTTCTTCAAAATTGAGCATGGTAAATGTTGTCAATTTCTGTGTTCATCATTCTCTTTCCTTTCCTCGAAGTTGGTTTACAATGATACATTTTTTACATCCTGATCCATCATGAAACTTTCAGATGAAGAAAACAAATTATGAATAATTTTTTTTTTAAATCTTGTTTATCCCTGTTTATCTAACAATCTCCATAATTTTGTAAATTGATATCCTGTTTTAATAATTTTGATAACAGTTTTAAAAAAAAGGAATGAATGGAAATGAAAAGTTTTGGTTTGGTCATCAAAATACTCCCTCCTCCCTTCTTTTTTCTTTTTCATTTTTATCAATTTATGCAAATTAGATTATGATTATGGAATTCTATGAAAATCTAACAATTTTGCTAAATACTACACTCGACTAAATTTTCACTAAATTTATTTTAAATAATTTTAATTATTAATCAAATGCATCTTAAAATAATATGTATTAAGAAAACAATTCTAAAATAACAACAATAGTCCCCCTTTCTGCAAAGTGAACATTCTCAATGATTGAGATGAGACAATTAAAGTTCTATTTTACTGTTTCACTATATCTAATGTTTGGTCTAAGAGGTGTGGCCATTAGTGGGAGTGGCCTTAGAAAGAGGGAGACAACTCTACTGTAATAATTTATTTTCATTGGCCTAAGAAGTGTGGCAATTAGTGGGAGTGGCCTTATAAAGAGGGAGACAACTCTACTGTAATAATTTATTTTCATTGGCCTAAGAGGTGTGGCCTTATAAAGAGGGAGACAACTCTAATGTAATAATTTATTTTCATTGGCCTAAGAGGTGTGGTCATTGGTGCGAGTGGCCTTATAAAGAGGGAGACAACTCTACTGTAATAATTTATTTTCATTGGCCTAAGAGGTGTGGCCATTAGTGGGAATGGCCTTATAAAGAGGGAGACATCTCTACTGTAATAATTTATTTTCATTGGCCTAAGAGAAGTGGCAATTAATGGGAGTGGCCTTATAAAGAGGGACACAACTGTAATAATTTATTTTCATTGTCCTAAGAAGCATAGCCATTAGTCGGAGTGGCCTTATAAAGAGGGAGACAACTGTAGTAGAGTATTTCCATGCTGCAATAAGTTATGATTGACTGGCTGTATATCAAGATAAATCACATACCAAGTTGTTCCAGATCATTCAATTTATTTCTAGATGTTCTTTTTCCAGCATATTTTTCATCAGATTCTGTAATCAAATGTGCTGCCCTCTGTCTTAGTCTACTTGTTGGTATAGGTTGATGGTCTAGTTCTTCCTCCTCTCCTTTCTCTACCAATCTTGCTGAAGTATCTGAAAAATAAATATATTTACAGTGAACCCTGTCTAAACCAAACCCTGTATAAACTGTAATCCATACCTGTTAACCTCTGGGAACTGCTAGGGGGGAGATCTCCCCCTATCAACCCTTCTAAGGGGGAGATTTTGTGCGTCGCCTTTAAACGCACAAATTTGTACCTTGTAGTTGCATACATGTGATAGATTTGCTATGCTACAACTGGAGATTTGTAAATTTTTGGCTGGAGATTTGGTCTCAAAACTGGAGATTTTTTATCGATGTATTTGATGCATGTTTTTATTGTTAATTCATTGATGTTTTCTTTTTGTTTGTTTCAGTATTGAACCAACTGCATCCCATTTCAATATATTGTTTACATTTCTGTCTTATTAGTAGTGTTTCATATGATGAATGAAGGATAAAAACTGTATTTATAATTTATTCATAATCATTCATAATCATAAGGTTATAACAACGCAATAACAATGAAGACAGAATGCTCTGAACAATAAAGTCATAGAGCACTAAAATTAAAAAGTCACTTTGCTGCTGGTGTGTTGGGTGATAGCATACGTTTTGGCATTTTTGTGGTTTATCAATTCCATCCTGGAACTTAGTCCTTGAATAATACTTTGATCAGCTTTGGTCCCAAACAAGCCATAACAACTCAATCCGAGATGAATTCATTGCACGTTTGATCGAAATAAGAAGTTTTCCTCGGCATCAAAGGTTGTCAGACCACAGGGGCTTGTTACGATTTTTTTTTTTATCGCAACAAGCCCCTGTGGTCAGACTCCTGTTTGCACAACGGTTTATAACTATTTTTAATTGCCGCTATCACACTTCTAATCATCTAAGCGTGTGCCACAAACCCACTTCCTTATCCCCAATTAACTGTCAATCAGTGGATAATTGTTGTATAATCATCAACACCTTAATTAATCTCCATGATCCAATTTACCTGTAAAGGTGTCAAACAGATCAATAACTGGATATCATTTAAACACCTTTACCATTCGTATCTCTCGGCATTTTTCATCAGCGCGGGAGTTCCAAATGGGGAATTTCCAGAAATATTGATCGCAAAATGTAGGTCAATATTTTATTTTACTTGATTTTTTTGTTGGGGGGATATCGTGCAGGAGGAAAAGGTGTGTGCGGGAGATTAATGTCTCCCGCGCATGAGACCCAGTTCATGCGGGAGATAAGGCTCTTACGCGGGAGACTCCCGCAAAAAAGGGGAAGGTTAACAGGTATGTGTAATCCTGTATAAACCAAATTTTTAATAAAGTCCTAATGTAGGAAATCTTTGTCAATTTAACTGGTATAAACAGAACACCTGTCTATTCCGACCACAGAAGTTGGTTCCAAAGAGGTTCGGTCTAGACAGGTGTCACTGTACATCAAACATCATAGACATGTATATTTATACTGTAACAAATTTTACGATACACCATCTGCACATTTCTGACTTGATTCTAAAATATTACATTTTTACATGTTTTTATAGGAATTACTTCCCTTTAAATTAAAGTTCAATGAAAATAAAATATATTTTCTTTCTTAAAATGTTAATGTTACACCAACTTGTGATTTGCTATAAAATTATCATTTTATCAGGTACAAATATTTACAAATTCTAATAAACTCTTTGTTATAATATCCTGTATAAACTGAACATGTCAATTTGAATTTCAAACAATTTATAGTGGAAGTGAAACTTGGTGCATTTGGTCAAATTCTTAATGTCAATCAGGTAGATAAATGAAATATTGGCAGGTCTACACTGATGATGTCATATACATATTTAACTTGTCTTAGTCTTACTCTTAGAAGTTAGTGTTAGTAGTAGAGTGACTTTTCACACATTTGTAACAGTCATCGACTTTAGCAGTGGTCCGGTGGCCCACAGCCAGTGAAAATTGATTCGGACCAGTCACTTTTGCCCAATTTTTTCAATAGAATCTATATAAATATTCTAATTTTGAAGTTTTCTGGCCAGTAAATTCGAAAGTCTAATTTCAACGACTGTTGTAAGATTGTAATGCACCTATCTAACACATGGCTAAATTTCATATCATTCGAAAGCTTGTATTTAGGGCTATACAAATTGACTGTTCGTAAAAGTTGAAAATGGTCACATTTTTGCTAAATCGATGTTAAACACCAAGGGAGATAATACGATAAAAAATATCTTTTTCACAAAAATTCAGTTTTATTTCATAAGTATGAATAAAAATGTGACAAAAAGCATATAAAATGGAATGCGTGCCAATTCTTGATAAAAATATCAAGTAATAGTAATTTAAACTATTGAGAGTTCTTTTAAAAATATCATATTTCGAGAAAAGGTGACAAAATCACATTTTCTCAAAAAAACATATTCCTGAAAGTGCGAAACCTATCTAAAATGGTAAAATCAATAACAAACAGATGCAGTGATGTATTTGGATGTTTTCTATAATAAAAAACATTTTATATGCTTTTTGTCACATTTTTATTCATACTTATGAAATAAAACGGAATTTTTGTGAAAAATATATTTTTTTATCGTATTACCTCCCTTGTTGTTTAACATCGATTTAGCAAAAATTAGTCCGAGATTTCTCTGGCGTCCGACAGCTTTTATGGACTTGCTGCAGCCGTGGGACGTCAGAGAGCTCTACATACGGAAAACAGCGGATTTTCCCTCCAACTCTGGGGCAGCACATTTCCACGTTTCGTGACTATTTGATTTTATTTTCTATCAGAGACCCTTATATAAATCGCTTCACTAATCATTTTTCTATTCATTCATAACCATCTTACCCTCAGAAAGTGGTGTTACACTCCATTACAGCACGATTTTCCCTTAGACCCTATGATTTCGTCATTTCACATCCATTTTGGAACATTTGCCACGTGACTTCGAGAAAACTACGATTACCGCAATGTATCATGGGAGATGATTTGCATATAAACAAACAAACCACGTGACTTCGAGAAAACTACGATTACCGCAATGTATCATGGGAGATGATTTGCATATAAACAAACAAACAAATATTTTTATTGCCAATCATAGGCGCCTGTTAAGGCAGAACAATTAACATAAAATTTAATACAGTTGATTATATTGATTGGCAATGATTTTAACAGCAATAGTGAATTACAGAAAACCATAAGAAAAAAAAAATGATGTAGTACCAAAAAGGGGGGACGTAACACATGCTCTTTCCGAAGCCCGTTGGTAACACTCTGCCATTGAATCTTCTTTCCAACACATTTATTATTTCCTTCTGCTCTGCTTTGATCTGTAGATGGACTGTTTGTCCTGCAGAATACGCTTAAATGTATCGTCTTCCATGTGATTTGAATGTTGTTTACGTATGCAAATAATGCTCCAAATAATTTGGCACGCTGCATTAATTAGCTCCCATCATGCAATGCGTTGCTGTCATCATTCAGTTAGTATTACGAGATCACGTTTGTAGATTCGAAATTGGAAGTCAAATGGCGGAATCATAGGATCTAAGGCAAAATCGTGCTGTAATGGAGTGCAACACCACTTTCTGAGGGCAAGATGGTTATGAATGAATAGAAAAATGATTGGTGAAGCGATTTATATAAGGGTTTCTGATAGAAAATAAAATCTGATAGCCACGAAATGTGGAAATGTGCCGACCAAGAGTTGGAGAGGCAAATCAGCTGTTTTCCGTATGTAGAGCTCTCTGACGTCCCACGGCTACAGCAAGTCCATAAAAGCCGTCGGACGGCAGAGGAATCTCGAACTAAGCAAAAATCTGACCATTTCAAACTTTTACGAACAGTCAATTCGCATAGCCCTAAATACAAGCTTTCGAACGATACCAAATTTAGCCGTGTGTTCGATAGGTGCATTAAAATCCTTAACTAGATGCCTTTTTTCAAAAAGTCACTCTACTATAAGACTAATCTCGTTGAGATTAGGATTCCGAAGAAATTTTCTGTCTGTTCTTCATCCTAATCTTGTTTCAAGCCCTATTAAGCGTATTCTGGAAATTTTAAATTTGACCCCCCGGTGCATTTCCGATGGATATTTTGGCATGGACGGATTGTGTCAGATCAAGTGCAGGTAAGATTTCATAAATAGACATATTTTCTAGTTCAAATCTGCAAAAATATTGATATTTCCTTACCTTTTACAGCGTATATCTGACAAAATAATCCAAAATCTACTTTAAGCTGACCGCCATTTTACTGAACTCTAGAACTACATCATGTGATAAAAAATCGTGACGTATTTTGGTATAGTCTGTTTCGTAGTTCGAGATATCGAAGTCAAATATTATATTATAATTTAAAAATCCCATATACACGGCTTGAAATTTTGTAATTTTGTTATAAATATTTTATTAAAACCAATTAACAGCCCATAAAGGATATGCTTGCATATACATAATAAATAATTGACATCGACCTTTCATTTAGAAACATGCTGTAGCAAAATTCGTGACGATTTTGATCATGAGTTCAGTAAAAGGGCAGTCAGTTTAAAGTGGATTTTGGATTATTTTGTCGGATATACGCTGTAAAAGGTATGGAAATATCAATATTTTTGCAGATTTGAACTGGAAAATATGTCTATCTATGAAATCTTACCTGCACTTGATCTGACACAATCCGTCCATGCCAAAATATCCATCGGAATGCACCGGGGGGGTCAAATTTAAAATTTCCAGAATACCCTTAATAGCATCGTGTTATCGGTTTTCGTGCTATTATCGATTTTCAGATATAGCGATTAACAGTGTTAATCCTTCATTCATACGACGATTGAAATTTTCAAAGAATGGCTAGTTAAATATTTCTTTGTACATCAGATTGTTTTTAAAGCCATTTTTGTATTTTAATATACTCTCGATCATCTGGCAACTTTTGTTGTCAGTAAAATGGCGTCATCTGTTTTCGTGTGAAGTAAAAACAAGGCCGATATACGGGATGGAAACGAATATATAATCCGGAAATGGCTGGTTTTAAAATTTCATGGTTCTGGCCATCTACCAAATCATACTACATCTAAATGAAATAACAGAATGTTTGAAAATGACACTTTCAAAATTGTGTTTACTTTTGATGTTTTTTTTATTGCTGAAACCACAATGCACTGCAAAGTGACATGTATTTTATATAAGAAACAGGCACATTTCAGTCAGCTCTTTTGTTTACACGTACGATCAGTGACCCCATGACAATTACATGACAGGATGAGCCGGTGTCTGAGAGGCAGACGACATAGTTCAATTTTATATAGCTACTTTATAAATGAAGTAATTTTTTAGCATTACAAAAAGTATGGTTCAGTAGGTAGGTTCACTGTTTTTGGTACTTACGTCTTTAAAAGCAAACTTTAACATCTTTTACAGATGTCATGCTGTAGTCTTGTTTATGTTCCATAAATAAAACCGGAAAACACGTCAAAAATAATGCGTGCACTGTGGAAATCAAAATAAAATGGATAAAACGAAAACAGATGACACACGAAAACACATACCGTGACGATAGGGCTTGAAACGAGATTAGGATGAAGAACAGACAGAAAATTTCTTCGGAATCCTAATCTCAACGAGATTACTATATGACATGGTTCAACATAAACACAAATTTTTTATATTAAAAATGTAGAGACCAATTGCCAGGTAAAAAGACTTGATATTTATACCGAGTAAATACTGTGTAAATACCTTCTAAAATCGTGAACTTTGCATAATGTTTGCTCTACTCAGACTCAGTATTTTAACTATTTATAAATTTATATCAAGTGGTCATTTTTAGGTTTTTGGTTACGATGAACCTTAAGGCCAGATTTCAGATCACTGAAATATTAAAATCAAAATACCATCTTCAAAGAAATCTTCTGGGTCTTTAAATTCTGGTAAAGTTGAAGAAAGTTTAGCAATTTGTTCTCGTAGAGAATTTGCCATGCTGCGCTCTCAGAGTTGTAAAGGAAAGTCTAGATGTAATCCGATTAGATTTGTCGGAAGAAGATAAAAACAAAAGGGTGTCAGCAGTCCCGTATAATTATTGGAACAGTGTACAAGTGAATGGATTCTAAAAATCAACAGATTCCCCGTTTCCAGTTAATACGAGACTATAAAAGCTATATATTGTGCACAAGCGATGACTTACATCTGGTCATGGAAAACTAAAGTTAAAGCACCAAAAACCACAGGTGCTTGTGGACAGGACACAGCATCCCCCCTTTTTACACCCTACCCTCCCCCCCCTTTATTAATTTTTCCCCCTTTTTTTCTTTCATTTCCATGGCTTAGAAATATGTAAAACAGCAATAATATGCCGTTTTCTGATTGCACAAGTCGACTGATATGTATATAGATATCAGTCGACTGATGCAATCAGAAAACGGCATCTCTTTTAGGCCGATAACTTGCAACCAAAAGCTTATGTTCAGAAAATTACTGATCCTAAACTTTCAAAATTACAAGACAAACCAAACTCTACAGGTTTTGCCACCAAATACACCATAAACAAAGCGTCAGTTTCGAAAATTAGATGTAGAGTATGGGGTGTTAACTTCGTGTTCCTTACGGGGTGTAGGTTCTCGTTTTATGAACATATTTATAATCGCCTCAACTTGGAAATTGAATAAGAACATAAGAGTTATGTTGTCTAGAAAAAGGCGGACACTCCACTTAACAGGTTTTGCATATATAAGTTGTTTTATTGTAGACAAAACAAGATCACACAACACCAAAACGTGTCACAATTTGTGTTTTTGTTTTCGTTTTCTTTTGTTTGCTTGTTTTGTTTTTCAGCTGTAAATATTTTTAAGGTAAAACTTGTAGTTAGCTTTTGTTATCTTTCTGTGATTTGGGATAGTTGTGAGCCTTGTTTAGGAGGGGGGGGGGGGGAGATGTCAATATCCCGTATCCCTAAAACAAACTAGACAAATATCCCATATCCCTAAAATTGATTTTCGGTCAAAAGCCAAAAATATCCCTAAAAATACCCAAAATGACAATGCAATATCCCATATCCCAGTAATTCAGAGGACACATATCCCATATCCCTAAAAATAAAATGGCAAATATCCCGTGTCCCAATATACCCTATCCAAGGCTCAGTTGTTGGTGGGTACTCAACTTATTTTGTGACAAAAAATACCAAATCACTTTCAAAATACAAGACGACGATATTTACAAGATGCTTAATTTTTAATCGATAACATATTTGTCCAATGTGGTGGGCTTGTGCTTCAACACTTGATCTGCATTAAAATAGGAACTGTGCCTCCTACTTACCGATTTGTTTCCTCACTTTTACAAGGCCGACTTAATAGATCTTGTCAAGATGAAAGAACGGCTTTTGGCCAGGTCGTTTAAATCTCACTTTCCGCTATATAGATGTTGTATTGTCACTGACCAATCCTCGATTCGGTGACTATCTCCGTCGCATCTATCCCAAAAGAACTTGAATTAATGGACACCACAGACCCTGTTAGGTCTACCCCGTATCTTGACCTATTATTCGAAATCACTTATTACTAAGCTCTATGACAAACATGATGACGTTTTATTCCCTCAAAAGTTCTACGGTCGTCATACCGAGTCTGTTGACAAATATGGTGTGTCCATCTCTACCGGTGCACCTGGTCCTTGCTCCCGTTTTTGGAGGAGTCCGAGTTCCTCATGTGCTTTTAGTTTTATGTGTATTTTCTTTTATTTCATATGTGCTTCTCGTTGTATTTGTGTCCGTTTTCATTGCTTCGTCTTTGTCCCTTGACTCATGAGTGTATAAAATCTCACGAAAAAAAATATTTTCTAGACTTTTTATATGGTATTGAGAAAACATTTTGACACAAGAAAACCCAGAGTTTAATTCTTTTGCAATTAGATTGAGGTTTGGCTATTTTTTTTCCATAGATCGACTGGACTATTAGAAGCATAATAAATATATGGAAATTATGTGCAATATTTTCCCTGTATTGGCCTGTTTCTCAGTTTTGATTTAAGATTGATACTCAAGATTCATCAAGGAGAGAAAATAATAAGACCTCACTTGTGGACATTTCTATCTGCACACTCTGACTACAATTTCCATAATCCTAGACATGCATCGCCTGAACTAATCCTCAACTACATCCGGGCCCGGGTGGGCTTTTATTTGGGACAGAAAAGTAAATAAAATAAAAAGAGATATTTGCTGTTTGCAGTTGAGGAAGGGGTTTGGATATGATTAACAGGGCCTGTGTGGCTCAATGAGTTAGGTAGTTGGATTACCTAACAACTCATACAAGCCTATCACCAATACGGCGTGGGTTCGCACACGGCTTTGTAAATTATAAACTAGAAGCTCCCAGGAGCCTGTTTAGCTCAACTGGGTATAATAACATCAGTCAATAAAACTTGATAACTTCGGTCAAAAAATAACAAATGTAGCCTTCGTCATTGCAGACCCCCTCTCCAAAAAAATTTGGGCGGGGGCTCCCCCTTTAATGTAAGTTATCAACATTGCTGTAGAAAAACATAAATGTCAATGATTCTCAAAACTTATCTTTTGCTACTTCACATTTTGTAATAGAGTTGCTTCCCTTTGATTATTTGAGTAACCAAAAGCAGTGAAAATCAAAAAAAAAAAATGCATTTCAAGAGGAATAACTCTTCACACAGTTGTCAGACATTTTGAACTGTGGAACTTTTTTGTAGGTCTTGACATGCTGAACATTTTTGCAGTTTAAACTTTCCCTCTATCTCTAATAGTTTTTGAGATATAAGATGAAAGTATTAAAATTTAGAACATTTGATGAAAAAAGGGCAATAACTCCAAAATGGGTAATGGGATTTACTTACAAATTGCAGAGTAGGTAGATCTTGACATGCTGAACATGTTTGCAGTTTAAACTTAACCTCTCTCTCTTATAGTTATCGAAATACAAGACGAAAAATATTAAAATTTTAAAAAATTTGATGAAAAAAGGGCAATAACTCCAAGATAGATAATCATATTTTCTTCAAAATTGCAGGGTAGTTAGATCTTGCTGTGCTGGTCATTTTTACCCTGTCAGATTTCTGATATAATTAACGGTTTTTGAGTTATTACCCAAAAACCTGCAAGTTTACCATATGTTCTATTTTTAGTAACAGTGGCCATGTTGATTGGTGCACGGCATCACCGGACACAATTTTGAAACTAAACACCCTAGTGATGATTCAGACCAAGTTTGGTTCCAATTGGTTTAGTAGTTTCAGAGGAGAAGATCTTTGAAAAAGTTTACGACGGACGACGACGGACACCAAGTGATGGCAATAGCTCACCTGGCCCTTTGGGCCAGGTGAACTAAAAAGGGTGCACTCCGACTCGCAGCCGCAAGTGATAAAGTTTACCAGTTGCTTGCCCATGGCCGGTGGTTCTCTCCAGCTTCTTCCACCACTAAAACTGGTCGCTATGATATAGCTGAAATATTGCTGAGTGGCGTTAAGCACAATAAATTAAATCCTAGATTAAGACGACGGGTGCCATTAGTGGAGCAGGAACTGCTTACCCTTCCGGAGCACCTGAGTTCACCCCCGGTTTTTAGTGGGGTTCGTGTTACTCGATCTTTAGTTTTATATGTATGTTTTCAACTTTTGTAGATCGTTGTTTGCCCTTTGTACTTTTTCTTTTGGCCATTGTGTTGTCAGTTCTTCTTCGATATACAGTTTCTGATCACCCCTTTGGTATCTCCAAATTCTTCTACTACATCCACTGCCTTTGTGGTGTAATTGTTTCTCATGCCTACCTGGGGTATGGCTGAACATGTTTGACCTTGTGTGTTTTAATCAAATAAGGACTTTACAAAATTGATACTTGGTGCTTTTCTGTTAAGAATGCACTACAATGTATATATAAGTTTACAGATACAGGACTGCAAGATGTTACTTCATCTAGCTCTTAAAAAGTCCATCTTAACAATTCTAATCTAATACAAAGAAACATCAGAACACTATTCACAACAGTACCAGTTCTTCCCACGATATAGCTGATAAAACTCCTCACTTGACCTTTAAACAAATTTCTAAGTCATTGCTAAGTCATTAATGTTCGTGTGAATTTTTTTTATGTAAAACACTTTTTCTGTAGCCACACATACATGATGTAGCTATGTGTATTTTAAATATACAATCAACCTGCAAATTTAACCTGTCTAATCCAAGCACAAGTTTGTTCAACTTAGACAGGTGTCATTAAATGTATATATAAATATTGTTAAGTACTTTTCCATCTCAGACAAACATCTTCAAAGTTGTTTTAACAGTATTTTTTATAATTTTTAGCCAATTTTGACTGTTATTATGATTTTCTTACTCCCAAGGAATTTACAATTATTTGACTTTCCAATCTTCTTCGAGCATTCCTGATGGTTATTCTAAAAAAGTGTCATGCGGACGAAATTAGATATCTACGTTTTTATTTTTGTAATTATTCTAAACTTTAATTATCTGCTTAAATACCTGTAGAATCTTATCTTATTAATATTTCCACCATTTTTATTGTACAGTGAAACCTGTCTAAACTGAACCTTGAATAAAACAGAATCCTATATAGACCAAATTATAAATAAAGTGCCAATGTAGGAAATATTTTACCTGTATAAACCAAACATCTGTAGATTCCAAACACAAAAGTTGGTTCTCACAGAGGTTCAGTTTAGACAGGTACTAACATTAAAAATATTCATGAAGTAAAAATATAAAGAAAATACACTGTGTTGTTTGTTGTATATTTTTATTTTTAGCTGCCATTTGTACATACATATAAAAGGAAATTTGTATTTGTATATCTAGTTATATTTTGTGTCTATAAAAAGTATTTCCAAATATATGATTCCTCATAAAATAACTAATTATTTTTTGCCTTAATGACCAACATAAAATCATGATTTTCTTTCTTAATATCGATGGATTTTGAGCGTACCTGATGAAGATTATTCCAGAGACGTGTCGTGTGCACTAAATTTAATATCTAATTTTCTTTTCTTTTTCTTACATGGTACATAACTTCCTATTAATTGTTACTGCAAACATGTTGAAAATTGTAGAATTTAATACAAGTGACAAATTGATATATCGGCAATGAAGATAAAATTGAAAATTTTCCTACAAATGTAATGTCTCGGTTATAAAGGTTACTCTATGAAATCAAAAGTGATAAAGAGATTTTAGTAACTTTGTTTTGAATATGTAATTAGTAATATGGTGGATATATTCGAGAAGTGATGAACATTTTTACTTAGATACGTAAGAACATATTCCATAGACAACACATCTAACAAAACCATTATATATAAAATTTGCATCATAACAAAAATTTCTTAAAACTACAAAAATATATTCTATGACAGTATGTCCGACGAGACGATACATTATTATGCTGTAAGTTATTTGTAAAAATTGTCTTAAAATCGGCTAAATTTCTTTGAATTGAATATCACAGATCATCAATCATGGCGTTGGGATCATTATCACATGTGTTTCCTGATGAAGCTCTTGATTTCCTTCTGGTTGTTGATGGTCTCTCTGTTGTGCTATTATTATAAAACATGTGTATCACATTAGGAAATAGTTTCTAGAAGTTATTAATTATTTACAGTAATATCTGAATGTCAGAGTTAAAAAATAGTACACAGTTAAAAATGTCATTAATGATCTGCATATCTTTTGTACATTATGCTGGAATCAAAATGTAAAACATGAAAATGCATGCATCACCTTTTAGAATAATACATTACTACCTAATGGGTTCCAATTAAATTTTCTGTATTGTTCACTTGAAACCAAATCCTTTCTTATCAAAATTAAACGTTTGAAAAACTGATTGTTCTAATGCAACAAAAATCATGATTTGTGTACAAAATTATTAGAATAAACTTGTTAAACATTTATCAACAATTCTTTTTATAAATAAATAAATATTTAATTAGGCTCCAATCCTATATATTCTCATGATGGAATCTGGCTGTCTGTTAACACTAACACAAAATTATTTTGTTTAAATTTAATTGCTGTGACATAATTGAACACTGCTTTAAAAGGGGTTAAACAAATACAGTCAAGTCCACTTGTAATGAAATCAGTTATAATGAAAAGTCAGTTATATCGAAAAGATTATTTATCTCGAGCAACTCCCTGGATTATTTATCTCGAGCAACTCCCTGGATTATTTATCTTGAGCAACTCCCTGGATTATTTATCTCGAGCAACTCCCTGGATTATTTATCTCGAGCAACTCCCTGGATTATTTATCTCAAGCAACTCCCTGGATTATTTATCTCGAGCAACTCCCTGGATTATTTATCTCGAGCAACTCCCTGGATTATTTATCTTGAGCAACTCCCTGGATTATTTATCTCGACCAACTCTCTGGATTATTTATCTCGAGCAACTGCCTGGATTATTTATCTTGAGCAACTCCCTGGATTATTTATCTCGACCAACTCTCTGGATTATTTATCTCGAGCAACTGCCTGGATTATTTATCTCGAGCAACTCCCTGGATTATTTATCTTTAGCAACTCCCTGGATTATTTATCTTGAGCAACTCCCTGGATTATTTATCTTTAGCAACTCTCTGGATTATTTATCTTGAGCAATACCTGGATTATTTATCTCGAGCAACTCCCTGGATTATTTATCTCGAGCAACTCTCTGGATTATTTATCTTGAGCAACTGCCTGGATTATTTATCTTGAGCAACTCCCTGGATTATTTATCTTGAGCAACTCCCTGGATTATTTATCTTGAGCAACTCCCTGGATTATTTATCTTGAGCAACTCCCTGGATTATTTATCTTGAGCAACTCCCTGGATTATTTATCTTGAGCAACTCCCTGGATTATTTATCTCGAGCAACTCCCTGGATTATTTATCTTGAGCAACTCCCTGGATTATTTATCTTGAGCAACTCCCTGGATTATTTATCTCGAGCAACTCCCTGGATTATTTATCTCAAGCAACTCCCTGGATTATTTATCTTGAGCAACTCCCTGGATTATTTATCTTGAGCAACTCCCTGGATTATTTATCTCGAGCAATTCTCTGGATTATTTATCTCAAGCAACTCCCTGGATTATTTATCTTGAGCAACTCCCTGGATTATTTATCTGGAGCAACTCCCTGGATTATTTATCTGGAGCAACTCCCTGGATTATTTATCTCGAGCAACTCCCTGGATTATTTATCTTGAGCAACTCCCTGGATTATTTATCTCGAGCAACTCCCTGGATTATTTATCTCGAGCAACTCCCTGGATTATTTATCTCGAGCAACTCCCTGGATTATTTATCTTTAGCAACTCCCTGGATTATTTATCTTGAGCAACTCCCTGGATTATTTATCTCGACCAACTCTCTGGATTATTTATCTCGAGCAACTGCCTGGATTATTTATCTTGAGCAACTCCCTGGATTATTTATCTTTAGCAACTCTCTGGATTATTTATCTTGAGCAACTCCCTGGATTATTTATCTCGAGCAACTCCCTGGATTATTTATCTTGAGCAACTCCCTGGATTATTTATCTCGAGCAACTCCCTGGATTATTTATCTCGAGCAACTCCCTGGATTATTTATCTTGAGCAACTCCCTGGATTATTTATCTTGAGCAACTCCCTGGATTATTTATCTCGAGCAACTCCCTGGATTATTTATCTCGAGCAACTCCCTGGATTATTTATCTTGAGCAACTCCCTGGATTATTTATCTTGAGCAACTCCCTGGATTATTTAATGCGAGCAATTCTCTGGATTATTTATCTCAAGCAACTCCCTGGATTATTTATCTCGAGCAACTCCCTGGATTATTTATCTTGAGCAACTCCCTGGATTATTTATCTTTAGCAACTCCCTGGATTATTTATCTTGAGCAACTCCCTGGATTATTTATCTCGAGCAACTCCCTGGATTATTTATCTCGAGCAACTCCCTGGATTATTTATCTTGAGCAACTCCCTGGAGTATTTATCTTGAGCAACTCCCTGGATTATTTATCTCGAGCAACTCCCTGGATTATTTATCTCGAGCAACTCCCTGGATTATTTATCTTGAGCATCTCTCTGGATTATTTATCTCGAGCAACTCCCTGGATTATTTATCTTGAGCAACTCCCTGGATTATTTATCTCGAGCAACTCCCTGGATTATTTATCTCGAGCAACTCCCTGGATTATTTATCTTGAGCAACTCCCTGGATTATTTATCTCGAGCAACTCCCTGGATTATTTATCTTGAGCAACTTCCTGGATTATTTATCTTGAGCAACTCCCTGGATTATTTATCTAGAGCAACTCCCTGGAGTATATACCAGGTCTGGTTATATTGAAATTTGACTCGTGTCTCCTTAAAATTTCACTATATAGACTAGACTGTAATAATTTAAGCTTGTAAGACAAATCAAGGACTTAAAAATTTACCTTGAATTGGAACCTTTTGATGACACTTTAGGTAGAACTGGTTTGGTATTGGTTGTTTTCTTGTTGGCCTCCCTGTTACGTCTTGGTCTGAAAAATAGATGTAGCAAAAATGGACATCAGACTTTCTAATCTTCACCAAAAACATTTATAAATATGTGAAAAATGGCAAGATAATGCCCATATGCCAACATTTATTAAAAGAGGTGGATTTCTCCCATGTGATCTCTTTTTTCTTGAAAAGTAGGGTCACTTAATAGTTAATCTGGTTCTTGAACAATTGTTAAAAATTTCAAACATAGAAAACTTAAAAGTTGAAACCAAATTTTAATTTGTGTGAAGTGTTTGCTAAAGACAGGTTTCATCATATATGCTTCACTTCATTTGACTGGAGTTTTGTAAGATATCAGACTTACAACTGAACTGAATCGGAAATGTTTCTTAAAATATTTCCTGTTTTCCTAATGACTTCTTGTTCCTTCCATCAGTTCCAGTAATGAATAAAATACAATCAAACTTGTATATTAGAAAAATGACAATTAATATATTAAAGGATGAAAAGGGATGGTTAAATACTGTTAATTGTTTGTTTGATGGTGTTTTAATGCCACTTTTAACAATATTTTAGTTATATCGTGGCAGTTAGTTTTATTGGTGGAGGAAACCGGAGACCCGGAGAAAACCACCACCGACCTGTTGCATGTCCAGTCTGTGCCAAAAACTTTTTCAACAACTAGCCCAGGGGGCAAGTCAGGTCCCACAATTCACTAGCCCTCCCTGATTTTATCTAGCCCAAATAAAAGATATAAATTTCTTTCTTGTACCTCCTCTGGTTCACATTTCCACTTAACTGAACTTGTCTGAAGCCTTTCCAGGCTTGGCACCTTTAACCCAATGTATCATTTATTGAACTTGATGATATTCATTAATTGCACATGTATGTTTACATCAGCTAATTACCAACTGATTCGATCAAATTTTACAAATAGCAACGTACATGGGGAAAAAAAAGCGTGCCGTCGACTCGAGGAGAAGTAAATATGATAAAAATTTAGAAATCTAGTCATTTATTACTATTAGCTAAGAACATCGATCAAAAACGTTATCTTATATAAATCAGGGTCTTATATACATGTACCACCCCATTGTACGAGGAGTTCGGAGCTCTTCCTAGTTGGCAGGTGGGTCATTGTTGGAATATTTTTATCGGTAATTAGTCGTATTATCAAAACGGAATCTCTCTGGATTTTTCTCTTGTTAACCACGATACAAAGCATATTCCGAACTTGATTCAGGTGAACTCCACGAGGTTAACAATGTGACAAATGCATTTGTAAGGGTAAACAAACAGCGGCGAGACGTTCACGCATTATAAAGCTTTAACTAGCCCTCTCGTTATTTTACTAGCCGCGGGCATCGGGCTAGTGGCTAACGTTGCAGATTGCATGTCACTGACAAACTTTATCACATAATGTTGTACACCTCGCCCTGATCGAGATTCAAACTCACAATATCAGTGGTGATAGGCACTGATTGCATTGGTAGTTGTAAATACAACTACCATACGATCATGGCCACGACGGCCTCTAAATATTTGAGTTAAACCTGTCGTTTCCAGCAGGTTAAGACAAGTGTGACTGTAAACACTAGTTTTTTTCTGAACATGAAACTGTTCTACAAACCTAGCAACAATTGCTGGTTTATCTTCATTTTCTTCCTCCAATACTAGAGAGTCATCATCTAATGATTTCTTATCTCCCTTCCTTGCTCTTTTGCTTTGTTTTATTATCTAAAAAAATTGAGTAAATACATATACATTATACCATTTCATGAAGTTCAAGATCAGTTGTAGATATGATATGATATTCAAGAACAATATATGCTCTAGCTTTTGGATATTTTTTTTATACAATTTTAAAATTTGATATTTTTTTTTTATACCATTTTGATATCAGTGAACCAATAACATCAATAACATGTTATTTCAGAATACAATATCACAAAAACAGGGTACAGGCTACTTTGTGATTCAGACGAAAAAGTCGCCATGTGGAGATTCTGACTTTGCTTGACTTTCTGACCAAATCTGAAGTTGAAGTTGCCTTGATTTTTTGACAAGTTATCCAAGTGTTTGGCATAAATGATAGATGAAAATGATAAAAATTGTGTTATTCAATACTATATCAGTTCAAAGAAGCATTTTATTCCGTGTACATGAATTTTATAAATCGTAAACATAAATGCAAGGGAAGGTAATTTGGACTGTGTCATATAATGAGAAAATTCTAGCAAAACAGATTATCACTGATATTCTAATTCAATCTGTGCACAAAAGCAAAGTCTTAAGACCAATAGTGTTAAACCTTTTTAATCAACCCTGACATGTCAAAATTCATTGATACATATTGGGATGTCTCAAGCTTTGAGTTGACCACATTCAATCTTGATTTGTTATTTGTGTGACTAAACACTGGTTTAAAACTGCAAAGGATCTGGGTAGAATGATAAGGTGATTGTTGTTTTATGCCATGTGAACAATCTTTCAGTGATTTTATAGTTAGAACAAGATACTTTTTGATGATATGTTGATGCCGGCTAATTCATAAAACGACAGAGATAGAAGTCAGTTGAACTTGTAACAAATCTTATGTATCACTTATTGTAGTTTACAAATACTCACCTGTTCATCATCAGTCGTACGATCTTCGTCACTGAAAATAAACGATAATGAGAAACATGTTATCATCAATAATGTAATTGTTAGCCTGCTTGCCTCAGGTGGGGTGAGTTTGAGTCCCAGCCTGGTAAGTTAGCCTCCTCGCCTCAAGTGGGGTGGGTTTGAGTGCCAGCCTGGTAGGTTAGCCTGCTCACCTCAAGTGGGGTGGGTTTGAGTGCCAGCCTGGTGAGTTAGCCTGCTCGCCTCAAGTGGGGTGGGTTTGAGTGCCAGCCTGGTAAGTTAGCCTGCTCGCCTCAAGTGGGGTGAGTTTGAGTGCCAGCCTGGTAAGTTAGCCTGCTCGCCTCAAGTGGGGTGGGTTTGAGTGCCAGCCTGTTAAGTTAGCCTGCTCGCCTCAAGTGGGGTGGGTTTGAGTCCCAGCCTGGTAAGTTAGCCTGTTCGCCTCAAGTGGGGTGGATTTGAGTGCCAGCCTGGTAAGTTAGCCTGCTCGCCTCAAGTGGGGTGGGTTTGAGTGCCAGCCTGGTAAGTTAGCCTGCTCGCCTCAAGTGGGGTGGGTTTGAGTGCCAGCCTGTTAAGTTAGTCTGCTCGCCTCAAGTGGGGTGGGTTTGAGTGCCAGCCTGGTAGGTTAGCCTGCTTGCCTCCAGTGGGGTGGGTTTGAGTGCCAGCCTGGTAAGTTAGCCTGCTTGCCTCAAGTGGGGTGGGTTTGAGTGCCAGCCTGGTAAGTTAGCCTGCTCGCCTCAAGTGGGTGGGTTTGAGTGCCAGCCTGGTAAGTTAGCCTGCTCGCCTCAAGTGGGGTGGGTTTGAGTGCCAGCCTGGTAAGTTAGCCTGCTCGCCTCAAGTGGGGTGGGTTTGAGTCCCAGCCTGGTAAGTTAGCCTGCTCGCCTCAAGTGGGGTGGGTTTGAGTGCCAGCCTGTTAAGTTAGTCTGCTCGCCTCAAGTGGGGTGGGTTTGAGTCTCAGCCTGGTAAGTTAGCCTCCTCGCCTCAAGTGGGGTGGGTTTGAGTGCCAGCCTGGTAAGTTAGCCTCCTCGCCTCAAGTGGGGTGGGTTTGAGTCCCAGCCTGGTAAGTTAGCCTGCTCGCCTCAAGTGGGGTGGGTTTGAGTCCCAGCCTGGTAAGTTAGCCTGCTTGCCTCAAGTGGGGTGGGTTTGAGTGCCAGCCTGATATGTTAGCCTGCTCGCCTCAAGTGGGGTTGGTTTGAGTGCCAGCCTGATAAGTTAGCCTCCTCGCCTCAAGTGGGGTGGGTTTGAGTGCCAGCCTGTTAAGTTAGCCTGCTTGCCTCAAGTGGGGTAGGTTTGAGTGCCAGCCTGGTAAGTTAGCCTGCTCGCCTCAAGTGGGGTGGGTTTGAGTGCCAGCCTGGTAAGTTAGCCTCCTCGCATCAAGTGGGGTGGGTTTGAGTGCCAGCCTGGTAAGTTAGCCTGCTCGCCTCAAGTGGGGTGGGTTTGAGTGCCAGCCTGGTAAGTTAGCCTGCTCGCCTCAAGTGGGGTGGGTTTGAGTGCCAGCCTGGTAAGTTAGCCTCCTCGCCTCAAGTGGGGTGGGTTTGAGTGCCAGCCTGGTAGGTTAGCCTGCTCGCCTCAAGTGGGGTGGGTTTGAGTGCCAGCCTGTTAAATTAGCCTGCTCGTCTCAAGTTGGGTGGGTTTGAATGCCAGGCTGGTAAAACCAAAGACTTGGTATTGGTATTTGTTGTTTCTCTGCTAAGTAAGCAGTATAAAGGAATAAGAGCAATGATTGGTTGGTTCTGAATCGGGATAGTGTCTTCCCAGACTGTTCTTTCAGTGAGCTAGCACTATAAAATCCTAACAAAGCGGACATCATCATCATCATCTAATAAAAATGTAACTTATTCTCACCATGATATAGTTAAAAAGAACTTCTCACTTGGCATTAAACAACAATAACTCACTCGCCAAAACCCGAAAAGACAAAAGGTGGCCATTTTTATGATCTCCCTAACCCAACCTGGCTCTGGGAGATAACTTACTAATAACATTGTATTTCCCATTATAGAATAACTGTAGGGTTATGGTGTTTAATGCCACTTTCAATAATATTTCAGTTATATCGTGATGGTCAGTTTTATTGGTGGAGGAAACTATAATACCAAGAGAAAGCCAACGACCTGTCATAAGTCACTGACTAACTTTAACACATAATGTTGTACCGAGTACACATCGTCTGAGCGGGATTTTAACTCACAACTTTAGCGGTGATAGGCACTGATTGCATAAGTAGTTGTAAATTCAACTACCATACGATCATGATGGCCCCTAGAATAACTGTAATATGTTGAGCAAAGTAAACATGGGTTAGGTAAATACAATCTTGATTCTGTTGAAATGACTAACATGCTTACAATACAGTTGTTTAATGATGCATAATCTGTTTCATTAGTATTGTTTTCAAGTGTGTATATTGTTTCCACTATGTTTCATTAGTATTGTTTTCAAGTGTGTATATTGTTTCCACTATGTTTCATTAGTATTGTTTTCAAGTGTGTATATTGTTTCCACTATGTTTTATTAGTATTGTTTTCAAGTGTGTATATTGTTTCCACTATGTTTCATTGGTATTGTTTTCAAGTGTGTATATTGTTTCCACTATGTTTTATTGGTATTGTTTTCAAGTGTGTATATTGTTTCCACTATGTTTCATTAGTATTGTTTTCAAGTGTGTATATTGTTTCCACTATGTTTCATTAGTATTGTTTTCAAGTGTGTATATTGTTTCCACTATGTTTCATTAGTATTGTTTTCAAGTGTGTATATTGTTTCCACTATGTTTCATTAGTATTGTTTTCAAGTGTGTATATTGTTTCCACTATGTTTCATTAGTATTGTTTTCAAGTGTGTATATTGTTTCCACTATGTTTCATTAGTATTGTTTTCAAGTGTGTATATTGTTTCCACTATGTTTCATTAGTATTGTTTTCAAGTGTGTATATTGTTTCCACTATGTTTCATTAGTATTGTTTTCAAGTGTGTATATTGTTTCCACTATGTTTCATTAGTATTGTTTTCAAGTGTGTATATTGTTTCCACTATGTTTTATTAGTATTGTTTTCAAGTGTGTATATTGTTTCCACTATGTTTTATTAGTATTGTTTTCAAGTGTGTATATTGTTTCCACTATGTTTCATTAGTATTGTTTTCAAGTGTGTATATTGTTTCCACTATGTTTCATTAGTATTGTTTTCAAGTGTGTATATTGTTTCCACTATGTTTCATTAGTATTGTTTTCAAGTGTGTATATTGTTTCCACTATGTTTTATTAGTATTGTTTTCAAGTGTGTATATTGTTTCCACTATGTTTCATTAGTATTGTTTTCAAGTGTGTATATTGTTTCCACTATGTTTCATTAGTATTGTTTTCAAGTGTGTATATTGTTTCCACTATGTTTCATTAGTATTGTTTTCAAGTGTGTATATTGTTTCCACTATGTTTCATTAGTATTGTTTTCAAGTGTGTATATTGTTTCCACTATGTTTCATTAGTATTGTTTTCAAGTGTGTATATTGTTTCCACTATGTTTCATTAGTATTGTTTTCAAGTGTGTATATTGTTTCCACTATGTTTCATTAGTATTGTTTTCAAGTGTGTATATTGTTTCCACTATGTTTCATTAGTATTGTTTTCAAGTGTGTATATTGTTTCCACTATGTTTCATTAGTATTGTTTTCAAGTGTGTATATTGTTTCCACTATGTTTCATTAGTATTGTTTTCAAGTGTGTATATTGTTTCCACTATGTTTCATTAGTATTGTTTTCAAGTGTGTATATTGTTTCCACTATGTTTCATTAGTATTGTTTTCAAGTGTGTATATTGTTTCCACTATGTTTTATTAGTATTGTTTTCAAGTGTGTATATTGTTTCCACTATGTTTTATTGGTATTGTTTTCAAGTGTGTATATTGTTTCCACTATGTTTCATTGGTATTGTTTTCAAGTGTGTATATTGTTTCCACTATGTTTTATTGGTATTGTTTTCAAGTGTGTATATTGTTTCCACTATGTTTCATTAGTATTGTTTTCAAGTGTGTATATTGTTTCCACTATGTTTCATTAGTATTGTTTTCAAGTGTGTATATTGTTTCCACTATGTTTCATTAGTATTGTTTTCAAGTGTGTATATTGTTTCCACTATGTTTCATTAGTATTGTTTTCAAGTGTGTATATTGTTTCCACTATGTTTCATTAGTATTGTTTTCAAGTGTGTATATTGTTTCCACTATGTTTCATTAGTATTGTTTTCAAGTGTGTATATTGTTTCCACTATGTTTCATTAGTATTGTTTTCAAGTGTGTATATTGTTTCCACTATGTTTTATTAGTATTGTTTTCAAGTGTGTATATTGTTTCCACTATGTTTCATTAGTATTGTTTTCAAGTGTGTATATTGTTTCCACTATGTTTTATTAGTATTGTTTTCAAGTGTGTATATTGTTTCCACTATGTTTTATTAGTATTGTTTTCAAGTGTGTATATTGTTTCCACTATGTTTCATTAGTATTGTTTTCAAGTGTGTATATTGTTTCCACTATGTTTCATTAGTATTGTTTTCAAGTGTGTATATTGTTTCCACTATGTTTCATTAGTATTGTTTTCAAGTGTGTATATTGTTTCCACTATGTTTCATTAGTATTGTTTTCAAGTGTGTATATTGTTTCCACTATGTTTCATTAGTATTGTTTTCAAGTGTGTATATTGTTTCCACTATGTTTCATTAGTATTGTTTTCAAGTGTGTATATTGTTTCCACTATGTTTCATTAGTATTGTTTTCAAGTGTGTATATTGTTTCCACTATGTTTCATTAGTATTGTTTTCAAGTGTGTATATTGTTTCCACTATGTTTCATTAGTATTGTTTTCAAGTGTGTATATTGTTTCCACTATGTTTCATTAGTATTGTTTTCAAGTGTGTATATTGTTTCCACTATGTTTCATTAGTATTGTTTTCAAGTGTGTATATTGTTTCCACTATGTTTCATTAGTATTGTTTTCAAGTGTGTATATTGTTTCCACTATGTTTCATTAGTATTGTTTTCAAGTGTGTATATTGTTTCCACTATGTTTCATTAGTATTGTTTTCAAGTGTGTATATTGTTTCCACTATGTTTCATTAGTATTGTTTTCAAGTGTGTATATTGTTTCCACTATGTTTCATTAGTATTGTTTTCAAGTGTGTATATTGTTTCCACTATGTTTCATTAGTATTGTTTTCAAGTGTGTATATTGTTTCCACTATGTTTCATTAGTATTGTTTTCAAGTGTGTATATTGTTTCCACTATGTTTCATTAGTATTGTTTTCAAGTGTGTATATTGTTTCCACTATGTTTCATTAGTATTGTTTTCAAGTGTGTATATTGTTTCCACTATGTTTTATTAGTATTGTTTTCAAGTGTGTATATTGTTTCCACTATGTTTCATTAGTATTGTTTTCAAGTGTGTATATTGTTTCCACTATGTTTCATTAGTATTGTTTTCAAGTGTGTATATTGTTTCCACTATGTTTCATTAGTATTGTTTTCAAGTGTGTATATTGTTTCCACTATGTTTCATTAGTATTGTTTTCAAGTGTGTATATTGTTTCCACTATGTTTCATTAGTATTGTTTTCAAGTGTGTATATTGTTTCCACTATGTTTCATTAGTATTGTTTTCAAGTGTGTATATTGTTTCCACTATGTTTCATTAGTATTGTTTTCAAGTGTGTATATTGTTTCCACTATGTTTCATTAGTATTGTTTTCAAGTGTGTATATTGTTTCCACTATGTTTCATTAGTATTGTTTTCAAGTGTGTATATTGTTTCCACTATGTTTCATTAGTATTGTTTTCAAGTGTGTATATTGTTTCCACTATGTTTCATTAGTATTGTTTTCAAGTGTGTATATTGTTTCCACTATGTTTCATTAGTATTGTTTTCAAGTGTGTATATTGTTTCCACTATGTTTCATTAGTATTGTTTTCAAGTGTGTATATTGTTTCCACTATGTTTCATTAGTATTGTTTTCAAGTGTGTATATTGTTTCCACTATGTTTCATTAGTATTGTTTTCAAGTGTGTATATTGTTTCCACTATGTTTCATTAGTATTGTTTTCAAGTGTGTATATTGTTTCCACTATGTTTCATTAGTATTGTTTTCAAGTGTGTATATTGTTTCCACTATGTTTCATTAGTATTGTTTTCAAGTGTGTATATTGTTTCCACTATGTTTCATTAGTATTGTTTTCAAGTGTGTATATTGTTTCCACTATGTTTCATTAGTATTGTTTTCAAGTGTGTATATTGTTTCCACTATGTTTCATTAGTATTGTTTTCAAGTGTGTATATTGTTTCCACTATGTTTCATTAGTATTGTTTTCAAGTGTGTATATTGTTTCCACTATGTTTCATTAGTATTGTTTTCAAGTGTGTATATTGTTTCCACTATGTTTCATTAGTATTGTTTTCAAGTGTGTATATTGTTTCCACTATGTTTCATTAGTATTGTTTTCAAGTGTGTATATTGTTTCCACTATGTTTCATTAGTATTGTTTTCAAGTGTGTATATTGTTTCCACTATGTTTTATTAGTATTGTTTTCAAGTGTGTATATTGTTTCCACTATGTTTTATTAGTATTGTTTTCAAGTGTGTATATTGTTTCCACTATGTTTTATTAGTATTGTTTTCAAGTGTGTATATTGTTTCCACTATGTTTTATTAGTATTGTTTTCAAGTGTGTATATTGTTTCCACTATGTTTCATTAGTATTGTTTTCAAGTGTGTATATTGTTTCCACTATGTTTCATTAGTATTGTTTTCAAGTGTGTATATTGTTTCCACTATGTTTCATTAGTATTGTTTTCAAGTGTGTATATTGTTTCCACTATGTTTCATTAGTATTGTTTTCAAGTGTGTATATTGTTTCCACTATGTTTCATTAGTATTGTTTTCAAGTGTGTATATTCTTTCCACTATGTTTCATTAGTATTGTTTTCAAGTGTGTATATTGTTTCCACTATGTTTCATTAGTATTGTTTTCAAGTGTGTATATTGTTTCCACTATGTTTCATTAGTATTGTTTTCAAGTGTGTATATTGTTTCCACTATGTTTCATTAGTATTGTTTTCAAGTGTGTATATTGTTTCCACTATGTTTCATTAGTATTGTTTTCAAGTGTGTATATTGTTTCCACTATGTTTCATTAGTATTGTTTTCAAGTGTGTATATTGTTTCCACTATGTTTCATTAGTATTGTTTTCAAGTGTGTATATTGTTTCCACTATGTTTCATTAGTATTGTTTTCAAGTGTGTATATTGTTTCCACTATGTTTCATTAGTATTGTTTTCAAGTGTGTATATTTTTTCCACTATGTTTCATTAGTATTGTTTTCAAGTGTGTATATTGTTTCCACTATGTTTCATTAGTATTGTTTTCAAGTGTGTATATTGTTTCCACTATGTTTCATTAGTATTGTTTTCAAGTGTGTATATTGTTTCCACTATGTTTCATTAGTATTGTTTTCAAGTGTGTATATTGTTTCCACTATGTTTCATTAGTATTGTTTTCAAGTGTGTATATTGTTTCCACTATGTTTCATTAGTATTGTTTTCAAGTGTGTATATTGTTTCCACTATGTTTCATTAGTATTGTTTTCAAGTGTGTATATTGTTTCCACTATGTTTCATTAGTATTGTTTTCAAGTGTGTATATTGTTTCCACTATGTTTCATTAGTATTGTTTTCAAGTGTGTATATTGTTTCCACTATGTTTCATTAGTATTGTTTTCAAGTGTGTATATTGTTTCCACTATGTTTCATTAGTATTGTTTTCAAGTGTGTATATTGTTTCCACTATGTTTCATTAGTATTGTTTTCAAGTGTGTATATTGTTTCCACTATGTTTCATTAGTATTGTTTTCAAGTGTGTATATTGTTTCCACTATGTTTCATTAGTATTGTTTTCAAGTGTGTATATTGTTTCCACTATGTTTCATTAGTATTGTTTTCAAGTGTGTATATTGTTTCCACTATGTTTCATTAGTATTGTTTTCAAGTGTGTATATTGTTTCCACTATGTTTCATTAGTATTGTTTTCAAGTGTGTATATTGTTTCCACTATGTTTCATTAGTATTGTTTTCAAGTGTGTATATTGTTTCCACTATGTTTCATTAGTATTGTTTTCAAGTGTGTATATTGTTTCCACTATGTTTCATTAGTATTGTTTTCAAGTGTGTATATTGTTTCCACTATGTTTCATTAGTATTGTTTTCAAGTGTGTATATTGTTTCCACTATGTTTCATTAGTATTGTTTTCAAGTGTGTATATTGTTTCCACTATGTTTCATTAGTATTGTTTTCAAGTGTGTATATTGTTTCCACTATGTTTCATTAGTATTGTTTTCAAGTGTGTATATTGTTTCCACTATGTTTCATTAGTATTGTTTTCAAGTGTGTATATTGTTTCCACTATGTTTCATTAGTATTGTTTTCAAGTGTGTATATTGTTTCCACTATGTTTCATTAGTATTGTTTTCAAGTGTGTATATTGTTTCCACTATGTTTCATTAGTATTGTTTTCAAGTGTGTATATTGTTTCCACTATGTTTTATTAGTATTGTTTTCAAGTGTGTATATTGTTTCCACTATGTTTTATTAGTATTGTTTTCAAGTGTGTATATTGTTTCCACTATGTTTTATTAGTATTGTTTTCAAGTGTGTATATTGTTTCCACTATGTTTTATTAGTATTGTTTTCAAGTGTGTATATTGTTTCCACTATGTTTCATTAGTATTGTTTTCAAGTGTGTATATTGTTTCCACTATGTTTCATTAGTATTGTTTTCAAGTGTGTATATTGTTTCCACTATGTTTCATTAGTATTGTTTTCAAGTGTGTATATTGTTTCCACTATGTTTCATTAGTATTGTTTTCAAGTGTGTATATTCTTTCCACTATGTTTCATTAGTATTGTTTTCAAGTGTGTATATTGTTTCCACTATGTTTCATTAGTATTGTTTTCAAGTGTGTATATTGTTTCCACTATGTTTCATTAGTATTGTTTTCAAGTGTGTATATTGTTTCCACTATGTTTCATTAGTATTGTTTTCAAGTGTGTATATTGTTTCCACTATGTTTCATTAGTATTGTTTTCAAGTGTGTATATTGTTTCCACTATGTTTCATTAGTATTGTTTTCAAGTGTGTATATTGTTTCCACTATGTTTTATTAGTATTGTTTTCAAGTGTGTATATTGTTTTCACTATTTGTATCTGTAAAAACTCAGTATTTTATTGTGTTTTGTGTTGTTATTGTTTATTTCTTCACACAGCAAAAAAATGGTAGAATATGTCCATATGACACTGATCCCCCCAATTAAGTAACAAGGAGTATAACTCTAGAATCATAAGAATCAAATTCCAACATGACCTGTGTATTGTGGTCAAAGCATTGTTTAATAAATTTCATACTATCTGCATAATCAGAACTTAGTTATTGGACAGAAACGTTTTTTTTTGCAAATAAAGGGACATAATTCAGACATGACAACAATATTTTACCTGTAATTAAACTACTAGCAGGTCTTTTTTGACTCTTGAGTTTCTATTCCTGATGGTCCTAGATTTGAGTTAATTCAGATAGACTGACAATAACATTTTACCTGTAATTAACATTCTTTGCGGGTCTTTTTTGACTTTGAGTTTCCATTCTTGATGGCCCTGGTTTTGCATCATCTACATCATTCACAGCTGGTTTTCCTATATTAGCAAGAATAACAGTTAAAAATTTTTACAAGAAACCCCTTCAATGAAGTTGTATATGTCTAATTTAAGTGTGAACGACACGTTTCTGGAATAACCTTCATCATGTACTGTCAAAGGCGAAAGATTTAAGTGATGAATTACATATTGTTTAGTATTTAACAAATATTTGGCCATCTGACAGATTGACACAGTTTCAACAAAAATCAGCAAAACCTATAACATATGTCATATCTTTTAATAAAGTTCAAAGTTCAGCTCCTTTACGGGGAAATGTGGCTCTATTGGCTCATTTTACGCTCCTATGATTTATTCCTAGTTGCAGCAGACATATTCGATATAATTTTGGAAATAGACATCCTAAGGATGATTCTTGGCAACATTAGTTGAAATTAGGCCAACGGTTTCAGAGAAGCATTTTGCAGAAGTTTATAATGTATAATGTATAAATAATGTCTTACACAAAGTCAGGACAAGTAATGGCAATAGCTCATATGACCATTTGGTTAAGTACATGTAGTTATGTGAACTAAAAAGTATATGTTAAATAATAGTAACAGTAACCTTGGATGCTCAAGTGCTATCGTTACTGTAGTAACAGTAACCTTGGATGCTCAAGTGCCATCGTTACTGTAGTAACAGTAACCTTGGATGCTCAAGTGCCATCGTTACTGTAGTAACAGTAACCTTGGATGCTCAAGTGCCATCATTACTGTAGTAACAGTAACCTTGGATGCTCAAGTGTTATCATTACTGTAGTAACAGTAACCTTGGATGCTCAAGTGCTATCATTACTGTAGTAACAGTAACCTTGGATGCTCAAGTGCTATCATTACTGTAGTAACAGTAACCTTGGATGCTCAAGTGCTATCATTACTGTAGCAACAGTAACCTTGGATGCTCAAGTGCTATCATTACTGTAGCAACAGTAACCTTGGATGCTCAAGTGCTATCATTACTGTAGCAACAGTAACCTTGGATGCTCAAGTGCTATCATTACTGTAGCAACAGTAACCTTGGATGCTCAAGTGCTATCATTACTGTAGCAACAGTAACCTTGGATGCTCAAGTGCTATCATTACTGTAGCAACAGTAACCTTGGATGCTCAAGTGCTATCATTACTGTAGCAACAGTAACCTTGGATGCTCAAGTGCTATCATTACTGTAGCAACAGTAACCTTGGATGCTCAAGTGCTATCATTACTGTAGCAACAGTAACCTTGGATGCTCAAGTGCTATCATTACTGTAGCAACAGTAACCTTGGATGCTCAAGTGCTATCATTACTGTAGTAACAGTAACCTTGGATGCTCAAGTGCTATCATTACTGTAGTAACAGTAACCTTGGATGCTCAAGTGCTATCATTACTGTAGCAACAGTAACCTTGGATGCTCAAGTGCTATCATTACTGTAGCAACAGTAACCTTGGATGCTCAAGTGCTATCATTACTGTAGCAACAGTAACCTTGGATGCTCAAGTGCTATCATTACTGTAGCAACAGTAACCTTGGATGCTCAAGTGCTATCATTACTGTAGCAACAGTAACCTTGGATGCTCAAGTGCTATCATTACTGTAGCAACAGTAACCTTGGATGCTCAAGTGCTATCATTACTGTAGCAACAGTAACCTTGGATGCTCAAGTGCTATCATTACTGTAGCAACAGTAACCTTGGATGCTCAAGTGCTATCATTACTGTAGCAACAGTAACCTTGGATGCTCAAGTGCTATCATTACTGTAGCAACAGTAACCTTGGATGCTCAAGTGCTATCATTACTGTAGCAACAGTAACCTTGGATGCTCAAGTGCTATCATTACTGTAGCAACAGTAACCTTGGATGCTCAAGTGCTATCATTACTGTAGCAACAGTAACCTTGGATGCTCAAGTGCTATCATTACTGTAGCAACAGTAACCTTGGATGCTCAAGTGCTATCATTACTGTAGCAACAGTAACCTTGGATGCTCAAGTGCTATCATTACTGTAGCAACAGTAACCTTGGATGCTCAAGTGCTATCATTACTGTAGCAACAGTAACCTTGGATGCTCAAGTGCTATCATTACTGTAGCAACAGTAACCTTGGATGCTCAAGTGCTATCATTACTGTAGCAACAGTAACCTTGGATGCTCAAGTGCTATCATTACTGTAGTAACAGTAACCTTGGATGCTCAAGTGCTATCATTACTGTAGTAACAGTAACCTTGGATGCTCAAGTGCTATCATTACTGTAGTAACAGTAACCTTGGATGCTCAAGTGCTATCATTACTGTAGTAACAGTAACCTTGGATGCTCAAGTGCTATCATTACTGTAGTAACAGTAACCTTGGATGCTCAAGTGCTATCATTACTGTAGTAACAGTAACCTTGGATGCTCAAGTGCTATCATTACTGTAGTAACAGTAACCTTGGATGCTCAAGTGCTATCATTACTGTAGTAACAGTAACCTTGGATGCTCAAGTGCTATCATTACTGTAGTAACAGTAACCTTGGATGCTCAAGTGCTATCATTACTGTAGTAACAGTAACCTTGGATGCTCAAGTGCTATCATTACTGTAGTAACAGTAACCTTGGATGCTCAAGTGCTATCATTACTGTAGTAACAGTAACCTTGGATGCTCAAGTGCTATCATTACTGTAGTAACAGTAACCTTGGATGCTCAAGTGCTATCATTACTGTAGTAACAGTAACCTTGGATGCTCAAGTGCTATCATTACTGTAGTAACAGTAACCTTGGATGCTCAAGTGCTATCATTACTGTAGTAACAGTAACCTTGGATGCTCAAGTGCTATCATTACTGTAGTAACAGTAACCTTGGATGCTCAAGTGCTATCATTACTGTAGTAACAGTAACCTTGGATGCTCAAGTGCTATCATTACTGTAGTAACAGTAACCTTGGATGCTCAAGTGCCATCATTACTGTAGTAACAGTAACCTTGGATGCTCAAGTGCCATCATTACTGTAGTAACAGTAACCTTGGATGCTCAAGTGCCATCATTACTGTAGTAACAGTAACCTTGGATGCTCAAGTGCCATCATTACTGTAGTAACAGTAACCTTGGATGCTCAAGTGCCATCATTACTGTAGTAACAGTAACCTTGGATGCTCAAGTGCCATCATTACTGTAGTAACAGTAACCTTGGATGCTCAAGTGCCATCATTACTGTAGTAACAGTAACCTTGGATGCTCAAGTGCCATCATTACTGTAGTAACAGTAACCTTGGATGCTCAAGTGCCATCATTACTGTAGTAACAGTAACCTTGGATGCTCAAGTGCCATCATTACTGTAGTAACAGTAACCTTGGATGCTCAAGTGCCATCATTACTGTAGTAACAGTAACCTTGGATGCTCAAGTGCCATCATTACTGTAGTAACAGTAACCTTGGATGCTCAAGTGCCATCATTACTGTAGTAACAGTAACCTTGGATGCTCAAGTGCCATCATTACTGTAGCAACAGTAACCTTGGATGCTCAAGTGCCATCATTACTGTAGCAACAGTAACCTTGGATGCTCAAGTGCCATCATTACTGTAGCAACAGTAACCTTGGATGCTCAAGTGCCATCATTACTGTAGCAACAGTAACCTTGGATGCTCAAGTGCCATCATTACTGTAGCAACAGTAACCTTGGATGCTCAAGTGCCATCATTACTGTAGCAACAGTAACCTTGGATGCTCAAGTGCCATCATTACTGTAGCAACAGTAACCTTGGATGCTCAAGTGCCATCATTACTGTAGCAACAGTAACCTTGGATGCTCAAGTGCCATCATTACTGTAGCAACAGTAACCTTGGATGCTCAAGTGCCATCATTACTGTAGCAACAGTAACCTTGGATGCTCAAGTGCCATCATTACTGTAGTAACAGTAACCTTGGATGCTCAAGTGCCATCATTACTGTAGTAACAGTAACCTTGGATGCTCAAGTGCCATCATTACTGTAGTAACAGTAACCTTGGATGCTCAAGTGCCATCATTACTGTAGTAACAGTAACCTTGGATGCTCAAGTGCCATCATTACTGTAGTAACAGTAACCTTGGATGCTCAAGTGCCATCATTACTGTAGTAACAGTAACCTTGGATGCTCAAGTGCCATCATTACTGTAGTAACAGTAACCTTGGATGCTCAAGTGCCATCATTACTGTAGTAACAGTAACCTTGGATGCTCAAGTGCCATCATTACTGTAGTAACAGTAACCTTGGATGCTCAAGTGCCATCATTACTGTAGTAACAGTAACCTTGGATGCTCAAGTGCCATCATTACTGTAGTAACAGTAACCTTGGATGCTCAAGTGCCATCATTACTGTAGTAACAGTAACCTTGGATGCTCAAGTGCCATCATTACTGTAGTAACAGTAACCTTGGATGCTCAAGTGCCATCATTACTGTAGTAACAGTAACCTTGGATGCTCAAGTGCCATCATTACTGTAGTAACAGTAACCTTGGATGCTCAAGTGCCATCATTACTGTAGTAACAGTAACCTTGGATGCTCAAGTGCCATCATTACTGTAGTAACAGTAACCTTGGATGCTCAAGTGCCATCATTACTGTAGTAACAGTAACCTTGGATGCTCAAGTGCCATCATTACTGTAGTAACAGTAACCTTGGATGCTCAAGTGCCATCATTACTGTAGTAACAGTAACCTTGGATGCTCAAGTGCCATCATTACTGTAGTAACAGTAACCTTGGATGCTCAAGTGCCATCATTACTGTAGTAACAGTAACCTTGGATGCTCAAGTGCCATCATTACTGTAGTAACAGTAACCTTGGATGCTCAAGTGCCATCATTACTGTAGCAACAGTAACCTTGGATGCTCAAGTGCCATCATTACTGTAGCAACAGTAACCTTGGATGCTCAAGTGCCATCATTACTGTAGCAACAGTAACCTTGGATGCTCAAGTGCCATCATTACTGTAGCAACAGTAACCTTGGATGCTCAAGTGCCATCATTACTGTAGCAACAGTAACCTTGGATGCTCAAGTGCCATCATTACTGTAGCAACAGTAACCTTGGATGCTCAAGTGCCATCATTACTGTAGCAACAGTAACCTTGGATGCTCAAGTGCCATCATTACTGTAGCAACAGTAACCTTGGATGCTCAAGTGCCATCATTACTGTAGCAACAGTAACCTTGGATGCTCAAGTGCCATCATTACTGTAGTAACAGTAACCTTGGATGCTCAAGTGCCATCATTACTGTAGTAACAGTAACCTTGGATGCTCAAGTGCCATCATTACTGTAGTAACAGTAACCTTGGATGCCCAAGTGCCATCATTACTGTAGTAACAGTAACCTTGGATGCCCAAGTGCCATCATTACTGTAGTAACAGTAACCTTGGATGCCCAAGTGCCATCATTACTGTAGTAACAGTAACCTTGGATGCTCAAGTGCCATCATTACTGTAGTAACAGTAACCTTGGATGCTCAAGTGCCATCATTACTGTAGCAACAGTAACCTTGGATGCTCAAGTGCCATCATTACTGTAGCAACAGTAACCTTGGATGCTCAAGTGCCATCATTACTGTAGTAACAGTAACCTTGGATGCTCAAGTGCCATCATTACTGTAGTAACAGTAACCTTGGATGCTCAAGTGCCATCATTACTGTAGTAACAGTAACCTTGGATGCTCAAGTGCCATCATTACTGTAGTAACAGTAACCTTGGATGCTCAAGTGCCATCATTACTGTAGTAACAGTAACCTTGGATGCTCAAGTGCCATCATTACTGTAGTAACAGTAACCTTGGATGCTCAAGTGCCATCATTACTGTAGTAACAGTAACCTTGGATGCTCAAGTGCCATCATTACTGTAGTAACAGTAACCTTGGATGCCCAAGTGCCATCATTACTGTAGTAACAGTAACCTTGGATGCCCAAGTGCCATCATTACTGTAGTAACAGTAACCTTGGATGCCCAAGTGCCATCATTACTGTAGTAACAGTAACCTTGGATGCCCAAGTGTTATCATTACTGTAGTAACAGTAACCTTGGATGCCCAAGTGCTATCATTACTGTAGTAACAGTAACCTTGGATGCCCAAGTGCTATCATTACTGTAGTAACAGTAACCTTGGATGCTCAAGTGCTATCATTACTGTAGTCAGTTAATATAGCATTCACTAACCCTATTTTTGTACTCTACATAATTATATAATGTTGTTTTCATTCCTTTAAGAGTGTGTAGTGAGTTAAAATGAATCTTTGCACTATTTTAATTGTTTTTTTCATGTTTCTGTTTGACTGATGGCTATTTCCATATTCACAAGATTACTAACCTCCCGACTGTATCAAATCTCTTATTTTTTCCTTTTTACTGTTCAGAATTGCTACAAACTAAAACAAAAGAACCATAGGTACAATCACTTTTGAATTAATATTAAAAAAAAATAATTCACATCGTAAATTTGAAAAATGTAACATTGTATAAAAACACCACATGAAACAACATAGACAAGGCTATGATGGTGTCTTATTTATGGTCAATGGTTTCAGGCGAGAAGTGATTTTTCATTTTGTTGATATTGGTGGAATTGTAGACTATTGGATAATCCATTGGATTTAATAAAAAAAATTCATAACATCTGTATTAAATGGGCATGTTAATTTTTGATATGGTTCTAATTATGTGTTATGGTATCACAATACAAGCTATACATTGTAATTCTTTAAATCTAACACTTTCTTCCAAATAACAAACCATAAAGTTTCACCTCTACAAATTTGTTTACAGTAAAATGTGTATTGAAAATGATCCAAGTTTGTTTAAGGTAAATATTGCCAATGTTTCTATATGTGTCTAAAAATAGAAAATCCAACAATTTCTCTTCATAAAATAAGTGACATTCATAAAGAATTTCTTACTTTAGAGTATAGGTCTGTTTCTAATTCTTCTTTTGCTACAACACACTTGTCTAATCTCTGTAAAAAAAAATTACAATAATGAATACAATAAACTGTACACAAAATCAATGTCTGTATCATGTATTCAATCTTAAAATATGCATGCATGCACACACACAAGTCTTTGTTATCAGATAATTCGCAAATTCATACTTAGAACTACATGTGCTGCCTAGATAGTATTTTTAGTTGAAAACTTATTTTATGCAGATTTTTTTTTGAATCCTTTTTTATACATGTATCAATCTGTTATGAAAACAATGAAAATATTGCATGATCTTGAATCAAATACTGAATCCAAGTCAGCAAGTGAGATATTCCATGCTGTTTATTATTTTTTTAAACTTCCACATGTACATACCTTTAAAGCATTAATTCTTTCTAGTGATAATCTGTCATTATCTGTCTGTAAAGTTGTTATTTCTGTTTGTTGAGATTTAGCACAATCAATACAATAATTAAAGACAGATGAAATTGCATCTTCTGGAGAGGTGAAGGTCTTCAATAAAGCTTTACCTAACTGAAACTATTAAAAAAACAATCAGTTTAGCTATAGTATGCATGTACATCTGTTTGTTCTAATTGATGTAAGAGTAAAATTGAAGAAAATCTGAAATAATATTACAATCTTCATACACTTGCATTGTACGAAAAAATTCTTGAAATATTTAATTTAATTTAATTTAATTATTCATATAGTGAGGAATACTTTCAGCTAATGACCACTAGGTACTCCCTTTCACATAAATATGAATATACATCATAAAAGCACAATAAACACAATAACCTGCACTTGCGCTATGTGAATTTTACTCCTGTCTTTGGCCAAGTGCAAAATGGTACATGTTCTAGCAAGATCAAAGGAGAGGGCAACAAATTTTCTCATAATTAGTAGATATTTGAACCTTGTAATTGTAAAAAAAAATCAAAGGACAATTTGATAGAAAATAAAAAATTCACAAGTTTATACAACATTAAAATTTTGAGCAGATTATGGGGGAAAACATATGTTATAGTCATTAAGCTTTGCCAGAGAGAGGATCCTTTTGCCTTCCTTGAATGGAAATAATTAATGGAAAACGTAGTTGGAAATGTGCAAACTTTCTATTAGAAGCTTTATACAAGTATACATGTGCCTTCCCCTATCCCCTTCTAAAATTTAGTAAATAAAATTCTGGCAATGATTATAAAAATACTCTAAGAACCCCCCCCTAAACGGTATCCAAAAAGAAAGTGAAGTTAAACAATAATGGTTGACAAAACAATGAAAGCAGGGGTTTCAAAGTTTTTTATAATAGGAGGTACTTCTTAAATTTTAGGAGGTACCTAAAAAATTAGGCTGAGGGCCGTAAGGGTTCCAGGGGGCGGAAGTTCCTGAAATCTAGCATTTTGTGGACCAAAAAATGTACTTCAGAGACTGCAAAACATTAAGTGTTTTTGAAAGAAAAATCCCATTAACTTTAGAGTTCGGATTTCACCAAAAGTGAAGACCATGCATAATCAATGCCTGGATTTCGCCCCCCCCCCCCCCCCAATTTCTTTATTGAATATTTCAGTTTACAGACTTCAGCCAAGATTATTCATAGATAGTCTGCCATATCTTAAAAAAACCCAGAAGGAACATAAAGAGCTACGGTTCTGCAGCTAGGCTTGACCAAGCCATTGTAATCAAAGCTTAAACTTCTCAAAATTCTTTTGTTGGCTTTGTTCTTTTCTTTTTCACAATACCTTGGCTTGTGTGTTTTTTTTACTTTATTACCAGTAATTAAACTCATCAAAGACCATTGGCACGGATCAAGACATATAAGTGTTATAATTAATGAAACCAAGGATGTATAAAGAATACGTCCTTGATGAAACATATAAATTTAATTTGCAATCATCAATCTTTAATAAAATTTATAATTTTAATAGATCAATACAAATATAATTAAACAATAACAATATATATTGTTACTTTCACGACTTATGTGCAAAAAGAATGTTCGAACAAAAACGATTCGCGGGAAGACATTTATTAACATTTGAATTACAAAAGTTAAATTATTTGGGAAAAAAAGGGGGGCCGGCGCTTTGACATTACAATGTAATTCGTATTTGAGCCATGTCCGGTCCTTTTTCAAGATTTCTAGTAATTTTCTATCCCTTATCTCCTCATACCCTCTTTTAAAAATGTTTTTCAGCACACTTTCATTTCTGTGAACAACCGCGGTAGGGCCCCGTCAAAATATGTAAATAAATTAGCCATAGGTTTTTATTTTTTTATACCGGAAGTTAAACAATATGGACGGAGTTAAGCATCAAGACAGTACGCCCCAGAATGATTCGACCCTGGGTTTTAAATGGACAAAAAAAATCAAACAAAATATTGTGTAGTCATATATTCATAATACATAATGATCATACTTATATTACTGGAGATTACACTAAATTGTGTTTGAACATAATTTGTAATTGGTCATTTTTTTATTTTGAAATGATGTCAGCTTTGTTCCGGTCCGAGTTTTACAAAAGGATGAAAAGATATTGGGGCGAAAACATATCTATTTACCGCATGCGCAAACTGCTATTTACAATTCTAAGGTAAAGTTATTTTTAAAACAGGGAATATCCCATCAACTTGGTGGTGACGCAGTTGTTCGATTTGAATGCGAGAATTCAGCAATTGACGTGATCATTAATTTTTTATGAAAAATATTCCACAATCCAATCGTACTTGTGGTTTTGACCACCGCTAATTTTGGGGGGTTCAGTAATTTCTGCCGGTACTATACACGATCTCAGGCGGGTAAAAGTACCGGGTACCGGCCCACTTTGAAACCCCTGTGAAAGAAAGGGAAATAACTTCCAGTGATATCTTCAGCAGGAACATGTTTCTTCTAAACTTAACAGAAACAATGGAAGAAACAGGAAATAACTTACAGTTATATCTTCAGCAGGAACATATTTCTTCTAAACTTAACAGAAACAATGGAAGAAACAGGAAATAACTTACAGTTATATCTTCAGCAGGAACATATTTCTTCTAAACTTAACAGAAACAATGGAAGAAACAGGAAATAACTTACAGTTATATCTTCAGCAGGAACATATTTCTTCTAAACTTAACAGAAACAATGGAAGAAACAGGAAATAACTTACAGTTATATCTTCAGCAGGAACATGTTTCTTCTAAACTTAACAGAAACAATGGAAGAAACAGGAAATAACTTACAGTTATATCTTCAGCAGGAACATATTTCTTCTATACTTAACAGAAACAATGGAAGAAACAGGAAATAACTTACAGTTATATCTTCAGCAGGAACATGTTTCTTCTAAACTTAACAGAAACAATGGAAGAAACAGGAAATAACTTACAGTTATATCTTCAGCAGGAACATATTTCTTCTAAACTTAACAGAAACAATGGAAGAAACAGGAAATAACTTACAGTTATATCTTCAGCAGGAACATGTTTCTTCTAAACTTAACAGAAACAATGGAAGAAACAGGAAATAACTTACAGTTATATCTTCAGCAGGAACATATTTCTTCTAAACTTAACAGAAACAATGGAAGAAACAGGAAATAACTTACAGTTATATCTTCAGCAGGAACATATTTCTTCTAAACTTAACAGAAACAATGGAAGAAACAGGAAACAACTTACAGTTATATCTTCAGCAGGAACATATTTCTTCTAAACTTAACAGAAACAATGGAAGAAACAGGAAATAACTTACAGTTATATCTTCAGCAGGAACATATTTCTTCTAAACTTAACAGAAACAATGGAAGAAACAGGAAATAACTTACAGTTATATCTTCAGCAGGAACATATTTCTTCTAAACTTAACAGAAACAATGGAAGAAACAGGAAATAACTTACAGTTATATCTTCAGCAGGAACATGTTTCTTCTAAACTTAACAGAAACAATGGAAGAAACAGGAAATAACTTACAGTTATATCTTCAGCAGGAACATATTTCTTCTAAACTTAACAGAAACAATGGAAGAAACAGGAAATAACTTACAGTTATATCTTCAGCAGGAACATATTTCTTCTAAACTTAACAGAAACAATGGAAGAAACAGGAAACAACTTACAGTTATATCTTCAGCAGGAACATATTTCTTCTAAACTTAACAGAAACAATGGAAGAAACAGGAAATAACTTACAGTTATATCTTCAGCAGGAACATATTTCTTCTAAACTTAACAGAAACAATGGAAGAAACAGGAAATAACTTACAGTTATATCTTCAGCAGGAACATATTTCTTCTAAACTTAACAGAAACAATGGAAGAAACAGGAAACAACTTACAGTTATATCTTCAGCAGGAACATATTTCTTCTAAACTTAACAGAAACAATGGAAGAAACAGGAAACAACTTAGTTATATCTTCAGCAGGAACATATTTCTTCTAAACTTAACAGAAACAATGGAAGAAACAGGAAATAACTTACAGTTATATCTTCAGCAGGAACATATTTCTTCTAAACTTAACAGAAACAATGGAAGAAACAGGAAATAACTTACAGTTATATCTTCAGCAGGAACATATTTCTTCTAAACTTAACAGAAACAATGGAAGAAACAGGAAACAACTTACAGTTATATCTTCAGCAGGAACATATTTCTTCTAAACTTAACAGAAACAATGGAAGAAACAGGAAACAACTTAGTTATATCTTCAACAGGAACATATTTCTTCTAAACTTAACAGAAACAATGGAAGAAACAGGAAACAACTTAGTTATATCTTCAACAGGAACATATTTCTTCTAAACTTAACAGAAACAATGGAAGAAACAGGAAATAACTTCCAGTGATATCTTCAGCAGGAACATATTTCTTCTAAACTTAACAGAAACAATGGAAGAAACAGGAAATAACTTACAGTTATATCTTCAGCAGGAACATATTTCTTCTAAACTTAACAGAAACAATGGAAGAAACAGGAAATAACTTACAGTTATATCTTCAGCAGGAACATGTCTCTTCCACACTAACTCTACAGCATTATCTTTCTTATGTTTTACTTGATAATTAAAAACAATATCACTGCCTCCAGACTTGGTCAATGCTTGGAGTGTTTCTTTGGTAAATGTATTCAGGTCCATTTTTATGTTCAGCCTAAGATTGTCTAAATCATCTTCAGAAACTAAAATAGAATAAGATCCAGATTATTACCACTAAGCTTAAGATGTACTTTATTGTAGCATATTATATAGTAGATTATTCAAACCTTGACGTTTAACCCCAAAAAAAAAAATCAATTTCATTTTGTAATCGCTGCTTAATATTAAACCTTTCCATTATTCAAGTATCGTTGTTTCTCAAGATCTAAACCTAAATGTTATGGTATTTCTTTTCCAAAAAAACCAAAAACAAAATGTAATACAAAAATGTGTTCATACATGTATTACACGAATGTCTCTATCTGTTTCCAGTGAAAGTAAACCGGGGCAAAACTCCAGAACGGAAAATGTGGTAAAGTCTAAAATCTAAGTTGGCCTTCCTCTTATGGTTCCTGGCCTTGTCTTGTGTATATATTTCAAATGATTTGCCTTAGGAGAACTTAAGTAATTGAGCGGAAACAAAACGTGGGATGGAACTACAGACTTACATATGGGCATGGGTAAAACTTAAAGCCCTTGTCGCCTAACAAACAAATCATTGACAAACTAATTATAATTACATAATACATGGACATTTAAATTTTTACATAACACTATGGACCAAGACAATCTCACCGTGACCTTTCCAGACATCTAACCCATTAATCAATGTCAGTTTAAATCCAGACTTCCCATCTTCTTTATATTCTGTTTGTAAGAAATATGTACTTCCATCATGAAGATCCAGTCGTGCTAATGATTTCATTGTTTTAGAAAATCTGAAAAAAGGGGGAAAAAAGAAGCTAATACAGTAGTCCTTGCCCTTTGGAGTGAGTGGGTGATTGTTGTTTAAAGTCAAGTATCCACTTTTCAGCCATATCATGGCGAGAACAATTTACACTAGATGATCATGAGATGATAATGATGTCCACTTTGTGCTAGACCATTATACACTTAGTTGGACTTTTATGGTGCTAGCTCACTAAAACAACAATCTGTGGGTAGACATGTCGCTCCACTTGGTAACTTTGCTGCATGCTTAGCAGAGAAGCAAAAAAAAAACCATTTTATAGTCTTGGTTTGACCTAAGTGGTGCTCGTGGAGCAGGAACTTCTGTTCACCTCTGGTTTTCAGTTAGGTTAGTGTTACTCTATTTTTTTAAAGTTTCTGTGTAATGTTTTGTAAATCAATGCTTGTCTTATTGTTTTTTTTTCAAAAAAATTGTATTGGCTGTCGTGGTTGTATAGTAGTTGGATTTCCAACTACCTGTGCAATCAGTGCCTAATATCACCACTAAAGTTGTGAGTTCGAACCCCATTCATGGAGAGGTATAATCTCGTTGAAATTAGGATTCCAAAGAAATTTTCTGTCTGTTGATGAAGAACAGACAGAAAATTTCTTCGGAAACCTAATAATCCTAAACTCAACGAGATTAGGAGAGGTGTACTCGATACAACATTATGTGATCATTAAGTTTGTCAGTGACTTGTGACAGGGCGGTGGTTTTCTTCAGGTACTCCAGTTTCCTCCACCAATATTGGCAATAAAACTGACCGCCACGATATAACTGAAACGTTGTTGAAATTGGCGTTATTAACATCGGCATGAATTATAAATCCAAGTCCAACATTAAACTTTTTTGTACTTTCTTGGATTAGGTTGATGAACAGGAAAAGCTACAGATCACCTAAAATTAATATTTACAGATAGGCGATTCAATGGACTTACGTACGACTCGGATCAAATTGTCATTTGATAAAAAAAAAAAAGGGTTTGAAACCTTTGCCTATGTCTTGTCTTGTCTTGTCTTGGTAGTATTTCCGTCCTATATAGGACCACCTCACAAATTTGAGTATGATTCAGTTCATATATCACTTAATTATTACTGTAAAATTTAAAACCTATTTGAAAATATGAAAAGTAGAGGGTTCCTGTAATAATAGGGGAAAGGAATGTTTATTGCTGTCTCAACAAATCTCTATGCAACAACGTAAATTCTAGAAATGCTCTGAATAATATACCGGTAGACCTATTTGTTTTGATTTTTCATCAGTACAGGTATCTATAAATAAGATTGTAAAATTATAGTAAGACCAATATTAAGAGCTTGTGTTTTTTAAATTTTGCAGATTTTTCAACATTTGCAAAATGAAAAAAAGGGTAAAAGGGAGTACTTTTTGGAAAAGATGTTTTACAGATTTCTCCCAATATTACTTTCGGAATATCTTTTGTCTATTTATAGAATTTGTACAGTGACAACATGTGAACTAAAGTTAGTACAAATTGCAAGGTTATTGAATGCATGAAACTAAAAGAAATTAGAGACACACACGGACACTGGTTTCAGGTACATGGGTATGACAATTTTTAGCTGTGACATATCTTGTAGAGTGTAATTTCATAATCATATGTGCCCACACTGACCACTGGCACAGCACAGCAACTTGTTAGTACAAGTATCTGACATTATATCAATAGCATTGGGTTATGCTGTTGTGGGGTAAGAGTGCTTGGCAATGGGGAAATGATAAAGGTAAATATGATTCTCATTGACCAATGATCTCTATGACTGTCGATCTTCCCATTGTCATTGACCACCACTGTGAGTGTGAATTCTGGGTTAATTACACTATACTTACTACTTAGGCAATTGCATTGCATATATGCCATTTGACATCTTGAACGGCAGACAAAATTTACAAGGATTTACGTTGCATCATAGTAGCCACAGAATGATCATGCTAACTGAGTCCATGTCCCTCTGTCCCTGGCTGGTATATTATTTGTTTTTCATTTTACCAACTCATCTTTCTGGATTTAACTTGTTAAAATTATTCCTCAATTTTTTTTTCTATAATGATTACCTGCACGATTTGTCACATGTCAATAAATCTGTGCAAACAGAATTTTGAAAAGAAAGTTTAAACAGTGATGGTCACCAATACCACCAATATCAACAAAATGAACAACCACCTCTAACCTTGTGGTGGGGTAATATATATCTGTTAATGGAATCCCAACCCTCTAATAATGGGATCTCCAATGACAATACAGATATTAATAAACAATAAAAACCTACACAGATTCCCTTCCACTCAAAAACCCATACACTATCCCAAAAATGAATGAACAGCATAAACATGAATAGCACTATACTAGGATCAGTGAATGCTTGTACCGTAGTTAACTGACTACTAGCTGCTAAGAAAGTAGAATCTGTTGGTTAAAGACCATTACTTGTGGGACAAAAAAACCCATAGCTGTTATTTCTAACATATAACCATCTAACAAAATTAATGGTGTTCGTGGGAGACCAGGTGTAAATAGGTCACCCATGTATATTATATATATAGAAGTAAACCACGATTTCTTTTTACAGACAATCGACTGAAATGCTGCAATAAATGAAAACAATGACCCAGTTTCTGACCAGAACAACAGCCACCTGTACACCATATAAAGTATTACAGTCTGCTGTAAAGAGCTATGAAGGGTTGATTCAATATGGAACAAGACAACACAGAATTATCAATAAAATAAAACCTATGTTAACATCTGGTTTCCATACTTCATTGATGGTAAAACATGAAGATAATTTTAATGTCTCAGATGAAGGTAAATACATGATTTCCAGTTTTCACTGAAGGTGTTAGGGTTATGGTGTTCAATGTTTCAGTTATATCGTGGCGGTCAGTTTTATTGGTGGAGGAAACCAGAGTACCTGGAGAAACCCACCGACCTGCTGCAAGTCACTGACCAACTTTATCACATAATGTTTTATCGAGTACACCCCGCCTCAGGATGGGATTCGAGCTAACAACTTTAGTGGTGATAGGTACTGATGTGACTAAAGGTAAAATATGATTTCTAGGTTTGACTCAAGATACATGAGTTTCAGTTTCTGAGATGAAGATAAACATGATAAATAAAAATAAATTCTGGTTTGATTGTGGGTAGATGTAAGAACTTTTGTGGTTTCAGCCAAAAGTATTTATGCAAACATAAAGACTTTATGACTAAAGGAAATTCACGATTTCCAGTTTTGACTAACGGTAAAACATGATTTCCAGTTTTTACTAAAGGTAAAACATGATTTGCAGCTTTGACTAAAGGTAAAGCATGATTTCCAGTTTCGACAACAGGTAAAACATTATTTCCAGTTTTGACTTCAGGTAAAACATGATTTCCAGTTTTTACTAAAGGTAAAACATGATTTGCAGCTTTGACTACATGTAAACATGATTTCCAGTTTTGACTAAAGGTAAAACATTATTTCCAGTTTTGACTTCAGGTAAAACATGATTTCCAGTTTTGACTTCAGGTAAAACATGATTTCTAGCATTGACTAAAGGTAAAACATGATTTCCAGTTTTGACTAAAGGTAAAACATGATTTCTAGCATTGACTAAAGGTAAAACATGATTTCCAGTTTTGACTAAAGGTAAAACATGATTTCTAGCATTGACTACAGGTAAAACATGATTTCCTGTTTAGATTAAAGGTAAAACATGATCTTCAGTTTTTACTAAAAGTAAACATTATTTCCAGTTTTGACTAAAGGTAAATTCTTGATTTCCAGTTTTGACTATTATCTTATTTTTTCAGTACCATTACATAATTTTTGTTATCTTTTGCAGATGAGAAGTTTTTAGAGGACAAGGAATATGTTAATGTTCTTAGAGAATACCATAAAATTCCTGATACAGGTCACAGACTATTTGTAATACATCCAGGTATAGTCAATGCTCTTAGGGAATACCATAAAATTCCTAATACAGGTCGCAGACTATTTGTAATGCATATAGTCAATGCTCTTACCATAAAATTCCTAATACAGGTCACAGACTATTTGTAATGCATATAGTCAATGCTCTTACCATAAAATTCCTAATACAGGTCACAGACTATTTGTAATGCATATAGTCAATGCTCTTACCATAAAATTCCTAATACAGGTCACAGACTATTTGTAATGCATCCAGGTATCGCCTATGCTCTTAGAAAATACCATAAAATTCCTAATACAGGTCACAGACTATTTGTAATACATCTAGGTATAGTCAATGCTGTTAGGGAATACCATAAAATTCCTAATACAGGTCACAGACTATTTGCAATATATCGAGGTATAGTCCATACCTGTTAACCTCTGGGAACTGCTAGGGGGGAGATCTCCCCCCTACCAACTCTTCTAAGGGAGAGATTTTGTGCGTGGCCTTTAAACGCACAAAATTGTACCTTGTAGTTGCATACATGTGATAGAGTTGCTATGCTACAACTGGAGATTTGTAAATTTTTGGCTGGAGATTTGGTCTCATAACTGGAGATTTTTTATTGAGGTATTTGATGCATGTTTTTATTGTTATTTGATGTTTTCTTTTTGTTTGTTTCAGTATTGAACCAACTGCATCCCATTTCAATATATATTGTTTACATTTCTGTCTTATTAGTAGTGTTTCATATGATGAATGAAGGATAAAAACTGTATTTATAATTTATTCATAATCATTCATAATCATAAGGTTATAACAAAGCAATAACAATGAAGACAGAATGTTCTGAATAATAAAGTCATAGAGCACTAAAATTAAAAAGTCACTTTGCTGCTGGTGCGTTGGTAGATACGATAACGTAACCCTCATTCCGCTTTTGCTCCATTTAAATTTAAATGGAGCAAAAGCGGAATGAGGGTTACGTTATCGTATCTAGTGCGTTGGGTGATAGCATACGTTTCGGCATTTTTGTGGTTTATCAATTCCATCCTGGAACTTAGTCCTTAAATAATACTTTGATCGGCTTTGGTCCCAAACAAGCCATTTAACAACTCTATCCAAGATGAATTCATTGCACGTTTGATCGAAATAAGAAGTTTTCCTCGGCGTCAAAGGTTGTCCGACTCCTGTTTGCACAACGGTTTATAACTATTTTTAATTGCCGCTATCACACTTCTAATCATCTAAGTGGGTGCCACAAACCCACTTCCTTATCCCCAATTAACTGTCAATCAGTGGATAATTGTTGTATAATCATCAACACCTTAATTAATCTCCATGATCCAATTTACCTGTAAAGGTGTCAAACAGATCAATAACCGGATATCATTTAAACACCTTTACCATTCGTATCCCTCGGCGTTTTTCATCAGCGCAGGAGTTCCTAATGGGGAATTTCCAGAAATATTGATTGCAAAATGTAGGTCAAGATTTTATTGTACTTGATTTTTTTGTTGGGGGGAGATCGTGCGGGAGGAAAAGGTGTGTGCGGGAGATTAATGTTTCTTGGGCAGGAGACCCAGTCCATGCGGGAGATAAGGCTCTTATGCTGGAGACTCCCGCGAAACGGGGGAGGGTTAACAGGTATGATAGTCAATGCTCTTAGAGAATACCATAAAATTCCTAATACAGGTCACAGACTTTGTAATACACCCAGGTATAGCCGATGTTCTGACCATAAAATTCCTAATACAGGTCACAGACTATTTGTAATACATCAAGGTATAGTCAATGCTATTAGAGAATACCATAAAATTCCTAATACAGGTCACAGACTATTTGTAATACACCCAGGTATAGCCAATGTTCTTAGAGAATACCATAAAATTCCTAATACAGGTCACAGACTATTTGTGATACATCCAGGTATAGTCAATGCTCTTACCATAAAATTCCTAATTCAGGTCACAGACTATGTGTAATACATCCAGGTATAATCAATGCTCTTACCATAAAATTCCTAATACAGGTCACAGACTATTTGTGATACATCCAGGTATAGTCAATTTTATTACCATAAAATTCTTAATGCAGGTCACAGACTATTTGTAATATACCCAGGTATAGTCAATGCTATTAGAGAATACCATAAAATTCCTAATACAGGTCATAGACTATTTGTAATATACCCAGGTATAGTCAATGTTCTTAGAGAATACCATAAAATTCCTAATACAGGTCACAGATTATTTGTAATACATCCAGGAATAGTCATTTTTATACAAGGGCAAACATTTTTGCAGTGGTATTATGGTATAGGTCTGTCATCATAGTTACTTTCCATCTGTAGACACAAGGTTTTTTCACAATTACGTAAGTTCTATTTGACAGATCCTTCTGAAATGTTAAAATGATGGTCCTTGGAACAGAATAATAGATAAAACTGATTTTTTGGGAATCTAGCCATACCCGTTTCAAAACAAGAGACCAGAAAGTTGCCCTAAATGGTCTTTGCATATACAATGTATGTTAACGTTATTCACAACCTATTTGAAACTACATGTGTTCTGACATTTCCAACTCTACTTGTCTTGGTTCAATCATGCTGATGTCCATTGTAGCGTTTTCTCAAAATAAATTAAACATAAAAAATCACTAAAAGAAGAAATAGGGTAATATCTTTGAAAAGTTATTTTGCTAAATTCATTTGTGAATATAGAAAATTGTCATTATTTATGTTATTCTTAATTAAAGTTACCATATATTTTTTCAGCAATTAAATGGGGACCAGATAAGCCAAAGCTTACTACACCAGAGTTAGAAATGGAGGAAGCATGTACACTGGTGAGGACGCTAAAGAATTGGGATTTTGCAGAACAGGTAAATACAGTGAAACCTGTCTATACTGAACCCTCTTGGGGCTAACTTTTGTGTTCAGAATAGACAGGTGTTCGGTTTATAAAAATTCAATTAGCAAAAATTTCCTACATTGGAACTTGATTTAATGCTTGGTTTATACAAGCTATATACAATTCATAGTCTATGTTTGACAGGGTTTTTATTTTGCTGGTATTGGCAGATTTCAAGGGTTAGGGGTTAGGGTTATGGTGTTAAATGCCACTTTCAACAATATTTTAGTTATATTGTGGAGGTCAGTTTAATTGGTGGAGGAAACAGGAGAAAACCATTGACCTGTCGCAGATATCACTTAAAGTGCTATGTATAAATATAATAAATAAATAGTTACTGGTATGTTGACCCACTTTCTTGACAATATGTCTCCCGTGGTGACAGAAAAAGAAGGAGAGTAGTCCCCCCTCTTGTAAGGCCACATCTTCTTCATTGAAAAAGTGGCCTTGTAAGAAGGGTGGTCTCCCTTGAGGGGGCAGTTTAGTAGTAATATATTATCACAGTGCATTTGAAATGTTACCTGATAAGAGCGATGGCCTTTTAGTTGGAAGGGTCTTATAAGAGGGGGTCTTCTGTAATATGTCAAACTTTATTAACCTTATAACTAGATATCTTCATTGTAAAGTAATCGACTCATAATGTCAAAATGACAGAAGGTAGGTTAAGCTTTATATTAGGACGAAAAAGTAAAATTCACTTTAGCAAATAATAGTATTTTGACCCTGTAAAACATGCAGATAATGATAAAACATGTAGATTTTTCTGGTTTTTTCCCTTACACAATATCCTAAAAATAAATGTTTGGCAATAAATCAGATTTTAAGTCACAGTTATAAAATGCTATATACATGTAGTACCTATTGACATAGAGCGATGCATAAAAAATTAGAAAAGAATATTCGTTTTCTGTCTTGCTTAACAAATTTTCGAAGATTGTTACTGCACAGCAAGAATCATCTACAAGTTATGAAGTTGCAAAAAGAAGTATATATGTCTGTTTGAATATTTATTTTCAGCAACAAGGGTTACGGGCACACTGGTTTGGTTTGGTTTATGGTGTTTAGCACCACTTTCAACCATATTTCAGTTATATCGTGGCGGTAAGTTTTATTGGTGGAGGAAACTGGAGTATCCGGAGAAAACCACCGACCTTGCCGCAAGTCACTAACAAACTTTATCGCATAATGTTATATCAAGTACACCTCACCATGAACAGCGTTCAAACTCTAGTGGTGATAGGCGCTGATTGCACAGGTAGTTGTAAATCCAACTACCATATGATCACAACCACACGGTCCCTGGCCATGGGCACACTGGTAAATGACCTTTAATTATAAAACTTATCATGTGAAGAACAGGTTAGAAACTCCTAATTAGATTAAATGTTCTTTAGAAAACCATGCAATGTTTGTACATTCAGATTTTTTTTCTAGAGAATTATAAGAGTAGATTCCCATAAAACAAAGCAAATTTTTGGACCAACAAAGTTTAAAGAGCTTTCAGACGAAATCCGTAATAAGAAAACAATATCTGCAGTTTTTTTGAATGTCGGCCATCTGAAAACCATACAGATAGCAGAATTTCAAGGACATTGGAAAATACCTGTATTTGATAGGTATTATGTTATTAGTACTTTTATAAGGAATTATTTTATTGTGTTAGTCTTATTTTGTTCATTATATATATATATTTAGTACATAACATATGAAAATGCTTTATTTTAATTGGATGATAGGTGTTTACTTAATATGTTTAATGTTGGCAACGGGTGACTATGCCTAGCGACAGGAACTAGATTAGTTTCAAGTGATTTCCCGCAGTCACTATACCTGTGGCATAGATTTTTCCACATTATTTTAATATAATTGGCAAGATTTACCTCCGTTAAAATAGACGACGCCTAATATTGATAATGAAATTGAATTACATAAATTACCTAATACATTAGAAAAAAATCCTTTCCACAAATTACAATGTAACCCACTATTATTGAAGAGAGTAAAATAACCGATGCACGATTTGTTTCATGGTAGTTTGATCTCTTTGTTATAACATATATTTATACAGGTTGTATTATTGATATATAGTATATATGGAGGTTAACCATCGTAACTGACATTGACTTTTTTAGTATTTTAGTAATCTTGTAAAGTTGAGAATTTGATCATATTTTTTCCATGACTACAGTTGGCACATGCACTGTTTTCTTTCTTGCAATGCCACTTGGCCCGGGTGGCTCAATGAGTTGGGTAGTTGGATTACCTAACAACTCATACAAGCCTATCACCAATACGGCGTGGTTTCGCGCCCTGCTTTGTAAATTACAAAAAAGGGTGCACTCGACTCGCAGCCGCAAGTGATAAAGTTTATCAGTTGCTTGCCCATGGTCGGTGGTTCTATCCGGGTACTCCGTCTTCTTCCACCACTAAAACTGGTCTCCATGATATAGCTGAAATATTGCTGAAAGTGGCATTAAACACAAAAAATCCAAATCCAAAAACAGTTAGCATTGTCATTTGTCGGAAATTAATCTGTAAATAACCATATTGTATTTTCAAATCACCATATATATAGCAAACAATTCATTGATTTTAATTTCTTTTAAAACCCTTGAAATTTTTAATTTAATCAGATACATGGAGCTCTAGAATGTAAGTACAATGTGAAACAAAAGTAAGTTATCTCTCTTAGGTCCTAACACACAAAAGGGGGGTGGTATTTTCTCTCTTATCTAACTTTGTTATCATCTTATGTGACGTAACTTAATTGGTCATAATAGTTTTGGTTGTGACGTTAACCTTTTAAATCACAGTTCATTGAATTATTTTATGATAGGATCAAGACACTTGATACTTATATGATGATTAACGGTATTTATATATTGTTTCAGATACTCGATTATTTTACAAATTTTTAAAGAACATGCTAAGACCAAGGTTTCTAAGCTTCAAGTTGCCTTGGCAGAGATACCTTATATTAGGTAAGATTTTTTCAAGTTTATTTGAGAAGTGTTGAAAGTGTATAATAAATCCTCATTTCTATTGGATATTGGAACTGTTCTGACAGTGTGGTATTTTTTGTTTTTGATTTTTATTCCTTAGGTATTTCATTCAAATCACTCTTATTCCCATCGTCGGTAATCCAGACCGATTAGTTTCCCATCGTTGGTAATCCAGACCGATTAATTTCCCATCGTCGGTAATCCAGACTGATTAATTTCACATCGTCGGTAATCCAGACCGATTAGTTTCACATCATCGGTAATCCAAACCGATTAGTCTCCCATGGTCGGTAATCCAGACCGATTAGTCTCCAATTACTCTCCACTCATTACATGTGGATCCATTAATTTTGCAATTTTTTTATGTTTCTGTTATAAATCCACTACCTATAGCAATGTATTGAATTATGGAATACATGATGATGCAATATTTTGTATGAAGATGAAGTACTCCATATTGAATATTTAATCTTCCTTAAATACTTGTTGAATGTTCTTTATGTCATGTTGAAGGGGAAGAATGCAAGAAATACAAGCAGGAAAGGAGGATACACAGACAGGACAGGTAGAAATAGTGGGAGGAAGTGGGGTGAAATATATACAAATCAGGAAGACACTTTTACATGTAAGTGGTCAGTATTAAACTTGTTTAGAAATATGAGATAGTGTCAATGCAATTTGTGTTATTTTTAATGTTTAATTATTTGTTTACTTTTTATTGTAACTCTTGGTAAAATTTGATTTTTGATTTTAAGCTTTCCTTAATTTTTGAAAAAACATTTAAATCATAAGAAACAATATATCATTCGTAATATAAGTGCAGTCAAACCTGCCTTAAAGGGCACCTCTATATAGCAAATCATTGTCTATAAACGGCAGTCTCATTTTCCCCATTAATGAATAGTACTTATAATCTTGACCTGGTTTATCTGGGTTACCTCAGTGTCCTTTATATACAGGTTTGGCTGTGGTTATATATTCTCTGAAACACATTGTATTTAGGATTACTTGATTGACATGTAGAAACATCACGTCGTCTGTTCCAACATATGCTTTAATAACAACTAATAAAAAAACCATCATAATTAGTCGACATCAACAATAACGGCATAATATATAGATATTGTGCAATATTCATGACACACATCAGTCTTTATGGTCATAAAACTTTTGAGTATCAGTTTTATACTCATCCTCAAAAGATGACCAATCAGAACACTGTATCCAATATGTACAGTGTTCTGGTTGGAAGATTTTGGAGTACAAATGTAGAACTCTAATTTTTTTTACCGAATGTCCGGGAAATATTGCGTATTTTTTTTATCTAAATAATATTGTATGTACAAATGTAATGCATATTCTGTAAAACAAAATATGAAGTTTTTTCTGGGAAGGGAAGACATCATTTTAGGTAAAGACAAAAAGGGTGGATTTTAAGAATTTAACAAGCAAGGATATGGATGTAAATGAACATGAAAGAAAATTCATTTACAACCCATGTACTTTTATTACTGCTTTGATCTGACAAAATTACTCACATACAAGACAACTCAGATGCTATCTTTAAAAGTTCTTAATTATTAACTTTTTCATATGTAGAAAGCATTAGCTATAAAATATAAATAAGATAAATTGGAAATATGAATTTTTACCTGTAATTTGTTTTTTAAAATGAATTTATTGCAGGATAGAGAGACAAAGTTGAAGAAGGCCCTGACGAAGGTTAAACAACATAGAAACATGTTACGAAGTAGTCGTCAGAAAAAAGAACTCCCTACTGTAGCTGTTGTAGGATATACAAATTCAGGTAAACAAGATTATAACACCATATTATGTAAAATATCTTAAATAGCATGTACAAATGTACAAAGTTTTTTTCTTTTCATAAAAAAATGCATATTTACTCAATTTCCTCTTTGAAATTATATCAAAATACCATACCAAAGAAAGACAACTCTTCCAAATAAGAGAAAAGGGAGATAACATTTTTATTTTCAGCAATTCAGAATTCAAATCTACATGTATGTTACGGTGTGGTCATGCAATACCACCTTCTGTCTGATTTTCCAGCCGGTTTTTCCTTTCGATGCACTTTCTACAAAAAATTGTATCGTTTGTGAAAAGTCGAATTTAACATTCTTAACAAAATCAGTTGACGTCCTATTTGAATGGAAAGTTGAACTCTATAAACATTTTGCCATTCGATTTGCTTTTGCCGCAGATGGAGAATCATTTGGAATCAGACGGAAAACTGTATCGTGTGAATTCACCTTTAATTTTACAGTTACTATAAATTTCTCAATCAATTATTGCAGGAAAAACAACATTGATCAAAGCTTTAACAGGTGACGAGAAAATGATCCCAGAAAACCATTTGTTTGCTACGTTAGATGTTACAGCCCATGGCGGTCTACTTCCTAACAAGATGACGGTTGTTTACATGGATACAGTAGGCTTTATCTCTAATCTTCATCATAGATTGATTGATGCCTTTTCTGCAACATTAGAAGATGCTTTAGGTGCTGTAAGTGTTGAATTCTCCAAAAATCTATGCAATTAGTGTCTATCACCACTAAAGCTGTGAGTTCGAAACCCGTTCATGACGAGTTGTACTCGATTCAAGATTATGTGATAAATTTTGTCAGTGACTTTCGACAGGTCGGTGGTTTTCTTCGGCTTCCTCCACCAATAAACCTGACCATCACGATATAACTGAAATATTGTTGAAAGTGGTGTTAACCATAAACCAAACCAAAAATCCAGGACTGGGTTGCACAAACCTCAATTAGAATTAAGTCTGAGTTAAACCTTATGATTAACAGTGGCCACAATCACAGGAAGGACTGTTATAATAATCTTGTCATTATATCCTGCAATCATTTGATTTTGAGTGAGTGACTGATTGTTGTGTAAAGCCAAGTGAGCATTTTTCCAGATATATCATGGTGAAAACTAGTTGCATTTCAATGAGGTCATGATGATATCAGCTTTATATCAGACCAACAAAATTAGAAGGATTTTTCTAGTACTAGCTCATTGAAAGAACAGTCCATGGGTAGACATGTGACAACATTATCCTAATTCTGAGCAAAACAGTCTTTGCTCTTTCTCCTTAATACTGCATGATGAACGGAAAAGCTGCAAATGCCAATTTTATAGTCTGGTTTGACCCGACTTGAACCTACGATCTACCACACTCGAGACGAGCATGTTAGCTATTATGCCACTATTGCGATTCGTGTAATTTTGAGTACTAATAAAGGGGTCAAGTAAACTTCAGTGTTATTTTAGTGATGTATCTAATAAAGGTTTTCAAGGTACCCAATTGAAATAGAGCAAACAGTAAAAAACGAACAGTAACAATAAAGGCATTGGCATGAAAGAGGCCACACAACAGTAAAAATAAAGGCATTGGCATGAAAGAGGCCACACAACAGTAACAATAAAGGCATTGGCATGAAAGAGGCCACACTTGAAAAGAATTAGAACAACTCTTGTTTCTTCTCTTTTCATTTTTAAAATTTAGCAGTTGGTTTGACCTTTTTGACATTGCAGGATAAACACAATTTACATACATTGTTGTTGAAAATCATATTTATTTGCACTCGCTGCGATACAATCTAGAAAAGCTAGTCAAAGGCTCGCTTTTCTACTTGTTTCTGTAGCTTGAACAAATCAATTTTAATTGATTGATTGTTGGTTGCTTCACGTTCATAGTGTATATATATTGTAGGATATAGTTGTACATGTACGAGATATTAGTCATCCAGATACTGAAAACCAAAAGGTCAATGTTCTGAGGACACTTGAAGATAAACTGACTGATAAACAGATGGAGAATATGATAGAAGTCTGTAACAAAGCTGACAAAGTCCCACAGTAAGTATTTATAGAAGTCAAAGGGGACTATAGTTATGGGTGTCGTCTGTGCATCTGTCCCAAATTGGTTTTCGGATGATAACTTGCGAACAAAAAGTTGGATAGAAGCTAGGTATGTAAGTGTATCTTATGAATTTCTAGCTCAAGTTCGATAATGACCATTTTTTGACAATTCTTACCAAAGTTATGCCCCTTTTTGTACTTTGAATTTACTAAATGTTTGGTTTCAGCATGCTAACCTGTGAACGAAAAGTCAGACTGAAGCTAGGTATGGTATGTAAGTGTATCTTAGGAGTATCTAAGTCAAGATCAATAATGACGATTTTTCAACAATTCTTGCCAGAGTTATGCCCCTTTTTGTACTTGAATTTGTTAAATGTTTGGTTTTCAAATGATAACCCTGTGAGGGAAAAGTCAAATTGAAGCAAGGTGTGGTATGTAAGTGTATCTTATGAATATCTAGGTCAAGTTTGATAATGACGATTTTTTGACAATTTTTATCAGAGTTATGCCCCTTCTTTGTACTTTGAATTTGCTAACTTTTTAGATTCCAGATGATAATTTATGAACGAAAAGTAAGATTGAAGCTAGGTGTCATATATAAGTGTATATTATGAATATCTAGGTAAAGTTTGATAATGACGATTTTTCAACAATTTTACCAGAGCTATGACCCTTTTTGTACTTCAAATTTGCTAAATTTTGGTTTCCGGATTATAACTTGCGAGCGAAAAGTCAGGTGTGTGGTATTGAATTGTCTCTTATGAATATCTAGGTCAAGTTCGATAATGACGATTTTTCGATTTTACAACAATTCTTGCCAGAGTTATATCCCTTTTTGAACTTAGAATATACAGAATTGTTAGTTTCCAGATGATGTCTTGTGAATGAAAGATTAGATTGATGTTAGATGTGGCATGTAAGTGTATTTTGTGAGTATTTAATTATTTTTTTTTTATATTTATGTTGGAGTTTATCTTCACCTCTAATACCACATGCCACATCAAAACCAGATACCAAATATTTCCTATGTTTATTGTGCATTTTCAACACTTCTTACCGGTACTTATGTTATTGCAGAATAATTACAATAATTGAAGATATAAAGTAACCTTGGCGTCTTGCGGCACGGGCCAACGGCCTATTATTGTAATATTATCATGTAAAGTATATAGGGTCTAACACCAGGAGAGGTGCAAGATAGTAAAATCTGTGACACCCGAGGGCAAGATTTAAATCGTATCGAACAAGGCTTGTCCGAGTCGGATACTATTTAAATCTTACCCGAGGGCGTCACAGATTTTACTTACTTGCACCTTTCATGGTGTTTGACTCATTTTCTCACCCCTTTTTATCGTGTCAATGTTTGTTTACTTTTTGTGTAGTTTGGCGCATTAATTTGCGAACCGCATATCACAGGACCAAAATGCCACGTAATAAAATAAAACAAGATTTTAATTTTACTACTTTTGAAAGGGTTCAAAATAATAAAGTTAACAACTTGTGATAGATTCTACAATAAAAAAAAAATCCTGCACCTTTTACGGTGTTTGACTCTTTTTCTCATCTCTTTCTATCGTGTCAATATTTGTTTACTTTGAGAAAATATAGAGTGCTCTCCCTTGTTAGTAACTAACGTAAATAGAAAAAAATAACCTCCCTTTGACCAACGTCAAATAAGCTTTTTACAGGTATTTATCGCTGTTGTAGTGGCATATATATAATATATTTATAAAATACATTGTATTTTATTGTGAAATACATTTAAAATACTGCCAAGACACGGATGCATATCTATAAATGGACAGTTTAATTCAACAATGGAAAACAATTTTGCGGGAATAAGGGTGTGTAGCTTGTCTTACCCAGGAACCGGGGTAAGATAGAAATCTTTTTCACCTAAATTAACGGGTTACTTTATCCAAGGGGTGAGAAATTGCAATCACATTTTGTCTGTTGTTCCGTCTTTCGTTGTTGTCTGTAAACCTTTTTACATTTCAGTCTTCTTCTCTTTTAAAACCACTGGACCAAATGAAATTAATCTCTGCATTGTATGATCTTTTATCATACACTTGTTCTATTTGAGCAGTCAAATTGCATTGACTGGATTCATTTTTGTCATATACGGTCACCTGAATAAATTATAGTTTTTCTGGTACCTGGTTCATGTTGAGTGACAGTAAGAAATGGGAACAGTATAAGCACTGACTTCACAGAAGACACCATAAAAAAAACTATTAGAACAACTCTTGTTTCTCCTTTTATTGGACAATTTGGCAGTTATTTTGGGGCTTTTTGACATTGCTGAATAAATACAATATACGAACATTGCAGGAAAGTATAAAATTCAGTTGCACTCGCTGCGAAAAAGTGCAGAATAGCTCACTTTTCTATCTGTTTCTAAAGCTTGTACAAATAAATTTTATATTTTCTGACAATGTGCATATATTAACTATTTAAAAAGTTTTGTGTTGATTTATAAACAGAGATAGAAGATCTATGGAGAGAAGGGTAAAAAAATATTTTCAAAATTTGTTTTGATATTTTTTATAATTGGTTCTATAGGACTCCCTTAGCTAATTTTCATAATGGATAGGCCATTCAAAACTGCTTTCTTTATACAAAAACTTCTCTAATCTCATGTTATTATTCCATATCTGTGTGTTTGACTTAAATACAAAATAATTGGAGGGCCCGGGTGGCTCAATGAGTTAGGTAGTTGGATTACCTAACAACTCATACAAGCCTATCACCAATACGGCATGGGTTCGCACCCGGATTTGTAAATTACAAAAGAGGGTGCACTCGACTTGCAGCTGCAAGTGATAAAGTTTACCAGTTCAGTGGTTCTCTCCGGGTACTCCGCCTTCTTCCACCACTAAGACTGATCACCATGATATAGCTGAAATATTGCTGAAAGTGGTGTTAAACACAATAAATCAAATCAAATCAAAATAATTGGAAGAAAAAAATCAATAAAGGTTACTCCATTCAAACACGCCTCTCAATTTTGTTTTTATATTTCAGACATATCCTTTTTGATGAGGAGCTTGCTGTGTCTGCTGTGACAGGACAAGGATTAGGTGAATTACTGAACAGGATTCAACAGAAAATGTTTGACGATGAATCTATGTATATGATGAAGAAATTGAGAATTCCCAGCTCAGGGGAACATTTGAGGTAACAACTAGAATTTTTTTTTAAATTATACTGAATTTTGAATTTAGACGAATTTCATCAAAACTGTTTGTTGGTTTGATGGAGAATATATTTTATTGGTTGTCAGTTTTTATACGCCCATCTTAAGACGGACGTATTATGGTATACCAATGTCCGACTGTCCGTCCATCCGTTTCACATGTTGCACTCTAACTTAAGAACCCCTTGGCCAATTCACTTCAAATTTCACAGAATTATTGGAATTGATGATCTTACGGTCTGTATACTTTATGGTGAAATTTCAATTTTTCATTCCAGAATTATGGGACTTTATTCATCAAATTGTAGGCAATTTTTCGTATGTCACGCTGTAAATTGAGAACCCCTTCACCAATTCACTTCAAACTTCGTACTGTTATTGGAATTGATAGTCTTTACTGATTTCTCAAAAAATGTGTCATATTACTATGTTTAAATGATTTGTTTTTAACTTTGTGGATTAACATGGAGATTTTACTTGATTGAAGAAGAGAGGATGAATAGTTTATTTGGATTTGTTTGCAATATATGTGTATAGTTGTTTTTTTTGTCAATACAAAAGGTATGTCAAACTATTATAGTGTTTTATTTCAACATAAATATTGTATAAATGTTCCAATTCATGTTTATGGTGCAGCTGTTGGTGAAATTTAGATTTTTCATTCAAGAGTTATGGGAAAGAAAGTCTTTACAAATATTGTATGAATGTTGATGACGGGCATATCATGCGCTCTTGGCGCAGCTGTTTATTACATTATGTCCGGGTATAACCAGTTTTGGACAGTCTAACACACAAATCTCAATAAAGTGACGAGAATCGAAGTTTACCATATAAAACATGAAAAATTGATCCTTTGTATTTGTTTTTTTTTTTATTGAAAAACAAGTATTTTCTTTCCGTCAAATTGGTTGCATGTATTTATTTACTAAAGTATGTGTACCACATCACCAGTTTTTGACAGTCAATATTTACATTATCAAAGCATACCTGATGAAGGTTATTCCAGAAACATGTTGTGTGCATTAAATTAGATATCTACATTTTTAATACTGATTGGATGAAATTTAAGTATCTGTCCAATCTAGATTTGGTTTTCTTAAGAAAGTTTTTTTTTCTCCTTTACAAGAGTTTTATTTGTTCATTTCAGTTGGTTGTGTCAAGAAGCAACAGTACAGGACATACAGACAGACTCCAATGAAAATCTTATTGTAGACGTTATCATAACTAGAACAGCCTTTGAAAAATTTAAAAGTCAGTTTCAAAATCAAAGGACTAAAGTAGATCATTCAAAAATAAAAAGATGATAACAGTCAAGGAACCGGAAGTTTTCTTCTTTCAGTCAATCTTTCTTAGCCACATTTATTGCATTCACTTTGTGTATGTTTTGTAGATCGTTGTTTGTCCTTTTTCTTTTGGCCATTGTGTTCTTCTTCGATTTATGGATTCTGATTACCTCCCTTTGGTATCTTCAAACTCTTGTTGTGTTCGTTGTCAGGCATCGTTGTTAACATTTCATATATTGATCATCTCCTCTAGAAATACTCGGAGAATGAGTTTAAGAAAAAGGGTCATGTTGATGGTGTTTAATGCCACTTTTAACAATATTTAAGTTATATCATGGCACTCAGTTTTATTGGTGGAGGAAGCTGAAACTGAAGTACTGGTACCCGGAGAAAACCACCAACCTCCTGCTAGTCACTGACAAACTTTATCACATAATGTTGTATCGAGTACAACCTCGTCATGAGAAAGATTCGAACTCCCAACGTTAGTGGTGATAGGCACTGAGTACATAGGTAGTTATAAATCAAACGACCATATGATACGACCACAACAGTCTCTTTAAGAAACAGTCTACAATATAACACAGATATAAATTTAAGAACCAAGGTAATTATGGCTTGTACTAATTGGTCTACTGCCAACTTTGCAGGAATGGTGATTGTTAAGTCCTCAACATAAGTTCTTCTTTTTCTCTTGATCAAGCAAAACACATTGTCGAGTGATAATTGTCAACACATTGTCGAGTGATAATTGTCAACACATTGTCGAGTGATAATTGTCAACACATTGTCGAGTGATAATTGTCAAATGAGCAATTATTCAACTATATGGTGAGAACAAGTGATATTCAATGAGATGATAATTATGTCGTCTTTGTACATGCTTAATTGGATTTATATAGTGTCAGATCACTGAAGCAACAATCCGCTGATAAACATTTCACTCCAGTCAGACACAGTATCCTGATTCTGAGCCAGCCAGTCTTTGCTCATACTCCTTAATGCTGCATATTTAGCAGAGAAGCAACAAATACCAATTTTATAGTCTTTGGTTTCGGGCAAAACACATTGATTTCATGGTCAGTTCTTCTTTCTGATTGTCCGAATCTTTAAAAATAAATTCTCCCCTGGAACTATATATCTAAATGATTTGTTAGTTGGTACAAATAATGTATGTGAGATGCTCTACAAAAATTCTATAGTTCGCCTTGATCCAGAAAAAAACATGGCAAACATGGGTAATTTGTGTTTCTGATTGGCTGAAAATTGAGATGTATAAAATGACGAAAAATCTAACAAATGTTGACACTAGTGACAAACTTATACCACTCCAAAGACCATCAAGAAATTGTAACACCCTGGCATTCAGCATTCCATCATGCAAAACATCCATACGGAAGGAATCGTTCTATCCAAGAACCACCAAGGATTGGAATGCTCTAAAGGACGCCAGTGTTGGGGCACCGAGTCTTGAAGCTTTCAAGGCTTGCCTCCGTCAGTAAGCTGCCAGTGCCGTTTTTAACCTCACCGTAAATATTCCACACATTGTAGTTTTCACATGCACACACCCAAAGTGGCAGAATAGTTAATCAGATGACAGAGGCCGCTCAACGGAAGAAGATATCTATCATTTGGTTTCTATTCTCCGGAACTACCTATCTAAGTTATTGTTAAATGCATGGTATGTACAGACTGAATATTACCACAACACCGCCATACCATCATACCCTCCAATAACATTGGGACAGTGACAAAAATGTGGCATGGTTAAATCTGTTAATGGGATCCCAACCCTCCTGCTCTTGGTAACTGAATCCCTTATACAAATATAAACAAACATAAAAAGAAGTAAGGGACAGACCATTTAACTTGCAGGGAGGGGGGAGGGGGAGGTTATGGGTTTTTTTTCGTTCAGAATTTTTTTTTCTGACAACATGCTAGTTAGAATTTTTTTTATTGTCGTGCAAAGCACAATTTTTTTTTCTAGAATTTAACATTAGGTTATATGACAAAAACTCTGAATCAGATTATTTTTTTTTCCTCCACCAAAATCAGAATATTTTTTTAGAAAAAAACCATAACCCCCGCACCCCCTGGAAGTTAAATGGTCGGTCCCTAATATATTATCGATAGAGATGTATAATTGTTGTCATCTACTGATGTAAAACATTATTTAATTAAGAAATAGAAATCGTTAATTTTCAGTTTCAAGAATCTTAAAACTTTTCTTTAATCTAATTCCAAGGAAGCAAAAAATATGAAAACTTCAAAGTATCACAATTTTATCTAAGTTGAAAGTTATACATAGTACTCTGCATGTTTATATTCAGGGGGTTGTCTACTGACACCATAATCACTTCCCTTTGTGGCGTGATAATGCAGGATAAGTCTGAAAAAGAATAATATAACATTGACAATGAAATTCACAGATTAGTTTAGCTGTGTATTATGCATTAGGAACAAAACTTACCCAAGACACTAACCGCACCGGTGGTGTAATGGTTAGCATGCTCCCCTCAAGTATGGATGAATGTGGGTTCGAACCTAGGTTGGGTCAGACCAAAGACAATACAATGGGTATTTGTTGCTTATCCACTAAGCACACATCATTAAAAAGAAAGAGCAAAGACTGGTTGTCTCGGAATCAGGATAATGTGTCCGAGTGTACGTCCACCCACGGACTGTTGTTTCAGTGAGATAACACAATACACATTCAACTAAGCGTGTTGGTCTAGTACAAAGCGGACATCATCATCATCTCGAACATTGAATGTAACTTGTTCTCTTCATGATATAGCTGAATTTTTTTTTCCATTTTCTGTTAAACAATAATCATTCACTCACTCCCTCAAGATACTAGATTTTCTAAAGGTGAGGTTATTCAATGATGTTTGTTTTATTACCTTTCTTTACATCTATCTTTGTTTTATATAAAACTAGCGCGAAGTGTACTCGTCAGAAACATAAACAAATCCAAACAAATCAAAATAAATATAACTCTTTGAGAGAGGAGTTTTGGGCCCATAAAACTAGTTTAATCCCGCCACATTTTATTGAAGTGTCTGTTCCAAGCCAAGAAAGTGAGTGGTCATGTATTTGTGTGTTTTGGGTATCGATTTTGCTTCGTTCTTCGATTCTGGTGTTGCATTTTGAAGCTGTTCTGACAGTGTGGTATTTTGAAGCTGTTCTGACAGTGTGGTATTTTGAAGCTGTTCTGACAGTGTGGTATTTTGAAGCTGTTCTGACAGTGTGGTATTTTGAAGCTGTTCTGACAGTGGGGTATTTTGAAGCTGTTCTGACAGTGTGGTATTTTGATGTTGTTCTGACAGTGTGGTATTTTGAAGCTGTTCTGACAGTGTGGTATTTTGAAGCTGTTCTGACAGTGGTATTTTGAAGCTGTTCTGACAGTGTGGTATCTTTGAAGCTGTTCTGACAGTGTGGTATCTTTGAAGCTGTTCTGACAGTGTGGTATTTTGAAGCTGTTCTGACAGTGTGGTATTTTGAAGCTGTTCTGACAGTGTGGTATTTTGAAGCTGTTCTGACAGTGGTATTTTGAAGCTGTTCTGACAGTGTGGTATCTTTGAAGCTGTTCTGACAGTGTGGTATTTTGAAGCTGTTCTGACAGTGGGGTATTTTGAAGCTGTTCTGACAGTGTGGTATTTTGAAGCTGTTCCGACAGTGTGGTATCTTTGAAGCTGTTCTGACTGGTATTTTGAAGCTGTTCTGACAGTGTGGTATTTTGATGTTGTTCTGACAGTGTGGTATTTTGAAGCTGTTCTGACAGTGTGGTATTTTGAAGCTGTTCTGGCAGTGTGGTATTTTGAAGCTGTTCTGACAGTGTGGTATTTTGAAGCTGTTCTGACAGTGTGGTATTTTGAAGCTGTTCTGACAGTGGGGTATTTTGAAGCTGTTCTGACAGTGTGGTATTTTGAAGCTGTTCTGACAGTGTGGTATTTTGAAGCTGTTCTGACAGTGGGGTATTTTGAAGCTGTTCTGACAGTGTGGTATTTTGATGTTGTTCTGACAGTGTGGTATTTTGAAGCTGTTCTGACAGTGTGGTATTTTGAAGCTGTTCTGACAGTGGTATTTTGAAGCTGTTCTGACAGTGTGGTATCTTTGAAGCTGTTCTGACAGTGTGGTATCTTTGAAGCTGTTCTGACAGTGTGGTATTTTGAAGCTGTTCTGACAGTGTGGTATTTTGAAGCTGTTCTGACAGTGTGGTATTTTGAAGCTGTTCTGACAGTGGTATTTTGAAGCTGTTCTGACAGTGTGGTATCTTTGAAGCTGTTCTGACAGTGTGGTATTTTGAAGCTGTTCTGACAGTGGGGTATTTTGAAGCTGTTCTGACAGTGTGGTATTTTGAAGCTGTTCCGACAGTGTGGTATCTTTGAAGCTGTTCTGACTGGTATTTTGAAGCTGTTCTGACAGTGTGGTATTTTGATGTTGTTCTGACAGTGTGGTATTTTGAAGCTGTTCTGACAGTGTGGTATTTTGAAGCTGTTCTGGCAGTGTGGTATTTTGAAGCTGTTCTGACAGTGTGGTATTTTGAAGCTGTTCTGACAGTGTGGTATTTTGAAGCTGTTCTGACAGTGTGGTATTTTGAAGCTGTTCTGACAGTGGTATTTTGAAGCTGTTCTGACAGTGTGGTATCTTTGAAGCTGTTCTGACAGTGTGGTATTTTGAAGCTGTTCTGACAGTGGGGTATTTTGAAGCTGTTCTGACAGTGTGGTATTTTGAAGCTGTTCTGACAGTGTGGTATTTTGAAGCTGTTCTGACAGTGGTATTTTGAAGCTGTTCTGACAGTGTGGTATCTTTGAAGCTGTTCTGACAGTGTGGTATTTTGAAGCTGTTCCGACAGTGTGGTATCTTTGAAGCTGTTCTGACTGGTATTTTGAAGCTGTTCTGACAGTGTGGTATTTTGATGTTGTTCTGACAGTGTGGTATTTTGAAGCTGTTCTGACAGTGTGGTATTTTGAAGCTGTTCTGGCAGTGTGGTATTTTGAAGCTGTTCTGACAGTGTGGTATTTTGAAGCTGTTCTGACAGTGTGGTATTTTGAAGCTGTTCTGACAGTGTGGTATTTTGAAGCTGTTCTGACAGTGTGGTATTTTGAAGCTGTTCTGACAGTGTGGTATTTTGAAGCTGTTCTGACAGTGTGGTATTTTGAAGCTGTTCTGACAGTGTGGTATTTTGAAGCTGTTCTGACAGTGTGGTATTTTGAAGCTGTTCTGACAGTGTGGTATTTTGAAGCTGTTCTGACAGTGGGGTATTTTGAAGCTGTTCTGACAGTGTGGTATTTTGAAGCTGTTCTGACAGTGGGGTATTTTGAAGCTGTTCTGACAGTGGGGTATTTTGAAGCTGTTCTGACAGTGTGGTCTTTTTTGTTTTTCATTGTATTGTATTATCTAACACAATGTAGATGTGCAAAACTTGGTATTAACTTTCTTGATTTTACTATAAGCGATTGACGAAACAAGTATTTACAATTACGGTGAGGAAATGCCTTATGTTAAGCAATGTCTGTCCAAAATGCTTAACTTTTTAATTTACAGCATGTCTTTCTAATTTGCTGAAATTAGAGGACTATTGGCATTCACATGAGAACGAAATGTGCACATCTAATTGCCCGAATCTCTAATTGCATGTTAATATATGTAGAATTTGTTTGATACCAAACCTCAGTTTAGTGACTATTTAACGATTATTTAATCTAGATTAACAAATGAACATGTGTCGTCCACATTGCTACAAAGAAGAGTTTGAAGATACCAAAGGGGAAATCAGAATCCGTAAATCAAAGAAGGACAACAGACATCACAATTGCCAAATGAAAAAGGACAAAAGGACAAACAACGATCTACAAAACATTACACAGAAAACAAAAGAGCGTGCAACACAAACTCAACTAAACCGGGGGTGTACTCAATATAGTGGTCGATGTACGTTAAGCAATAACCAATCAATTAATCTTACCTTGAGGCTGGAATGTTTAATGCCTTGGTGAAGAACTCTTGAAATTTTACTGTGTATCCGGGGTTAGCATCTTCACTAAATTTATTTGCCGTATCGATGTCAACAAATGCCATTGGGGCTCTACTGCCATTGTGTATCATCCTGTCTCCGCACGTTACAGACACGTGTATAAGCTAAGAAAAAAACATAACAAATTGAATACACTTTTAACATCTTCAATATCAAAGAAGAAAAAACTCGAGATTCACATAAGTATGCATCTCTCATCTGATTACACATGATTAGTTTTTTACTGAATGGCCATTATAATGTTTTAGTTTATTTGAGGTTGGTATAGTAGTGTCTGAGAAGAATATATAACATTTTCCATTAGTAGAAGAATATATAACATTTAACATTAGTAGAAGAATATATAACATTTAACATTAGTAGAAGAATATATAACATTTAACATTAGTAGAAGAATATATAACATTTAACATTAGTAGAAGAATATATAACATTTAACATTAGTAGAAGAATATATAACATTTAACATTAGTAGAAGAATATATAACATTTAACATTAGTAGAAGAATATATAACATTTAACATTAGTAGAAGAATATATAACATTTAACATTAGTAGAAGAATATATAACATTTAACATTAGTAGAAGAATATATAACATTTAACATTAGTAGAAGAATATATAACATTTAACATTAGTAGAAGAATATATAACATTTAACATTAGTAGAAGAATATATAACATTTAACATTAGTAGAAGAATATATAACATTTAATTTTATATTTACCGACAATGTACGTATATTGTGTTTGCATCAAGAGTGGGCTGCCCACTTTGAATTTTGTTCAACAACAATAAAATTGCTGTGTAGAGGACCATACATTTGCTATTCCAGTCAAGCTTACTTTCAAGCGATTCATATAGAGTTGTATGTTAAGCTGTATCATATGGTGGCATTCATCTTTGATTCACGATCCACAAAATGAATTTAACCTTGTAAATACTATATACCGGTCATTCTTGTGCAGTTTCTTTTAAAGTCTACAGCTTCTATATACGTGTAGGTATATATATGACAAAGACAATCTAAGGAACATTCCAGACGAGTTTGCCTTTAATTGGTTGAGCGATTTACAAGTAGAACGTTTAACCATAGGGTTCTACGCTAAACTTCGTCTTGTAATAAGGGCCATATCGGATTTTCGATCAAATATGAAACGTGAGCTGTGTCCAATTCACAACCATGTATATATTGGCTTCATGTAGCTGCAATATACAGTTAAATCTGCATATGTGGTCACCTCTATTAACCAGCCACCTGTATTTAATGGTCACATTTTCCTTTTAACATGTTTGTAAGTTGTTAAGCTTCAATACATTTGTTTGTTGTTTAGCTTCAGTGTGTTTGTTTGTTGTTAACCCTAAATATGTTTGTTTATTGTGTCGTGAATTTTGTTATCTCGTTCAGGCGAATTTACAAAACGATCCACGTTTAATTGTCCATGCAGTCATGCAATCATTCAAGTCATGTTCTGTCATTAAATTAGTGAGTTAAACTGGTCAACAATCGAACGCGAAATGATTGCTTAACTGTTAAACTCGGAAAATCGTGGTATAAATGATTTGTTACATGAAGCCATGCAATATCACATCTAGGTCGTTTATTATTGCACGGCTCTCCGAGAGTAATAAAACTACAGTCCAGATTTAAAGTACAAACATGTATGTAATATTTCGTATCTGTGTGTATTATTTCATAGTTTTTAGCTGTTGGTTACATTCAGCATTCATGTTACAATTTTATTTACTGGACATGTGCCAGTAAATATCATGAATATTTGGATATTCATACTAGTCTATTTTCAAGATTCGACATCCTCAATGATACAAATAATTTATATAAAGAGTTTACCTCTAATGGATAATTAATGGTTTCGGACACTTTCAGTGCCACTTTCTCCTCGAAATCTGTTGAAATATCAGCATCTTTTATATTTGTGTGGATTATGATTTTCGGCATTGTCTACAAGAAGGATATAAGAATATTTCACTGTAGGTAACAAAGAATAAAATTTGAGCAAAACAAATAGTAAACCTGAAACGCAAATATTTTAATAACATAATTTACATAGTTCCGGTCGAAAATTCCACAAACCGCCAACACAATCTTGCCTTCCACAACCCCACACGTAGTAATCGTGCCTTCCACAACCCCACATGTAACCACCAACACAATCGTACCCATCACTACCCAGATGTAGTTGCCGATGTAATCACCAACACAATCGTACCCATCACTACCCAGATGTAGTTGTCGATGTAACCACCAACACAATCGTACCCATCACTACCCAGATGTAGTTGTCGAAGTAATCACCAACACAATCGTACCCATCACTACCCAGATGTAGTTGTCGAAGTAACCACCAACACAATCGTACCCATCACTACCCAGATGTAGTTGTCGAAGTAACCACCAACACAATCGTACCCATCACTACCCAGATGTAGTTGCCGATGTCGTAGCCGCAAACATTATCGTGACTGTCACGACCCCAGACGTAGTTGCCGATGTCGTAACGGCAAACAATAAACATTATCGAGCATGTCACTATCACAAAAATAGTTGCCGATGTCGTAACCGCAAACATTATCATGCCTGTCACCACCCTGGACGCAGTATAAAATTTGCCTATGTACTTGGTTAAACGTTTTTCCTCGATATGCACACATACGGAGACGATTTGCATTATCAGGGTGGACAACGTACGTCATACATCCGTGTATTTTTTTTAACGAAAACATTTATAATGCCGGAAAATTTTCAACCATCTGACAAAATAAAACTAATTTTTATACTATTTTAACAACGAACCTGTATGATAAAAGCCAGACCAAAGTACCCTACGGACTTGTATGGTACTATTTACATCGATAATATTCAAAAAGCTGTTGTCATTTGTCTAATCATTCCGACAACATTTCCTTTTGATGCTGGATCCAGGGCGATGGACAACGTACGTCATACATCCGGGTTTGATAAAGTTATATTTTAAGCAATTTTCTATATTTCAATTAAAGTTTTAATTAGTTTTGCATGATTAGATTTTACTTTGTATGTCTTCCATATTGGATTTTCGTGGACTATATTTTTGTGCGACTTAACTTAACTTAACTTCCGGCAAACAATTTATGAATAATTTCTACTATGTACGTACGAGGTTATTTGCAGGGTAGCGAGAATGGCCGAGTAGTTACGATTGGGATGCAGCATCAAAAGGAAATATTGTCAGATGGTTGAAAAATGTCCGCCATTATAAAGTTTTCGATAAAAAAAATACCCGGATGTATGACGTACGTTGTCCACCCTGATCTTTGTTATGATCAGTCTGCTTGGAACAATACTAAAAGTTTAACATATTTCACGAGTGAAAGCGTCATAGCATATATCTTCTCCGAAAGCTAACATTGTGTGTATACGTTGATGAACATTTTGCTCTTTTTCTAGTTTTAAAATGTGCAGCTATAATGTAAGGAAACAGATATTTTGTAGCGGTGAGCAGCGCACACAATAATTCTTCTAAAGATTTACCTGTTTTGCTTACATTATGTATACACAGGACCGACCTTAGGAGTTGCGGGCACACTTGTTCCATGTAAAACCTGCAGTATGTTGTTGTGTGTACTTGAACAGCTGAAAGTATATAACCCCAGCGCGGGGCCTAATTGGGAGCAATTGGTCCAATTGTCTTGTGCATACCAGATCAATAACCAATACTAACAATACGAAACACTGATATGTCAAATCTTAATCTTCTACACAGAAATACCAGCGACAGAAGACGATGGAATTCTAACATGTTTAATTAGGGACAATCACAAACATGTGGCGGGTTAAAACTGGTAAATGGGATTCAACTGTTACACACCCCTCTTGATACTAACCTAGTTCAGCATAACAGATACCGTAACACACCCCTCTTGATACTAACCTAGCTCAGCATAACAGATACCGTAACACACCCCTCTTGATACTAACCTAGCTCAGCATAACAGATACTGTAACACACCCCTCTTGATACTAACCTAGCTCAGCATAACAGATACCGTAACACACCCCTCTTGATACTAACCTAGCTCAGCATAACAGATACCGTAACACACCCCTCTTGATACTAACCTAGCTCAGCATAACAGATACCGTAACACACCCCTCTTGATACTAACCTAGCTCAGCATAACAGATACTGTAACACACCCCTCTTGATACTAACCTAGCTCAGCATAACAGATACCGTAACACACCCCTCTTGATACTAACCCAGCTCAACATAACAGATACCATAACACATCCCTCTTGATACTAACCTAGCTCAGCATAACAGATACCGTAACACACCCCTCCTGATACTAACCTAGCTCAGCATAACAGATACCGTAACACACCCCTCTTGATACTAACCTAGCTCAGCATAACAGATACCGTAACACACCCCTCTTGATACTAACCCAGCTCAGCATAACAGATACCGTAACACACCCCTCTTGATACTAACCTAGCTCAGCATAACAGATACCGTAACACACCCCTCCTGATACTAACCTAGCTCAGCATAACAGATACCGTAACACACCCCTCTTGATACTAACCTAGCTCAGCATAACAGATACCGTAACACACCCCTCTTGATACTAACCCAGCTCAGCATAACAGATACCGTAACACACCCCTCTTGATACTAACCTAGCTCAGCATAACAGATACCGTAACACACTCCTCCTGATACTAACCTAGCTCAGCATAACAGATACCGCAACACACCCCTCTTGACACTAACCTACCTCAGCATAATAGATACCGTAACACACCCCTCTTGATACTAACCTAGCTCAGCATAACAGATACCGTAACACACCCCTCTTGATACTAACCTAGTTCAGCATAACAGATACCGTAACACACCCCTCTTGATACTAACCTAGCTCAGCATAACAGATACCGTAACACACCCCTCTTGATAGTTAACCTAGCTCAGCATAACAGATACCGTAACACACCCCTCTTGATACTAACCTAGCTCAGCATAACAGATACCGTAACACACCCCTCTTGATACTAACCTAGCTCAGCATAACAGATACCGTAACACACCCCTCCTGATACTAACCTAGCTCAGCATAACAGATACCGTAACACACCCCTCTTGATACTAACCTAGCTCAGCATAACAGATACCGTAACACATCCCTCTTGATACTAGCCTAGCTCAGCATAACAGATACCGTAACACACCCCTCTTGATAGTTAACCTAGTTCAGCATAACAGATACCGTAACACACCCCTCTTGATACTAACCTAGCTCAGCATAATAGATACCGTAACACACCCCTCTTGATACTAACTTAGCTCAGCATAACAGATATCGTAACACACCCCTCTTGATACTAACCTATCTCAGAATAACAGATACCGTAACACACCCCTCTTGATACTAACCTAGCTCAGCATAACAGATACCGTAACACACCCCTCTTGATACTAACCTAGCTCAGCATAACAGATACCGTAACACACCCCTCTTGATACTAACCTAGCTCAGCATAACAGATACCGTAACACATCCCTCTTGATACTAACCTAGCTCAGTATAACAGATACCGTAACACACCCCTCTTGATACTAACCTAGCTCAGCATAACAGATACCGTAACACATCCCTCTTGATACTAACCTAGCGCAGCATAACATATACCGTAACACACCCTTCTTGATACTAACCTAGCTCAGCATAACAGATACCGTAACACCCCTCTAGATACTAACCTAGCTCAGCATAACAGATACCGTAACACACCCCTCTTGATACTAACCTAGCTCAGCATAACAGATACCGTAACACCCCTCTAGATACTAACCTAGCTCAGCATAACAGATACTGTAACACACCCCTCTTGATACTAACCTAGTTCAGCATAACAGATACCGTAACACATCCCTCTTGATACTAACCTAGCTCAGCACAACAGATACCGTAACACACCCCTCTTGATACTAACCTAGCTCAGCACAACAGATACCGTAACACACCCCTCTTGATACTAACCTAGCTCAACATAACAGATACCGTAACACACCCCTCTTGATACTAATCTAGCTCAGCAAACAGATACCGTAACACATCCCTCTTGATACTAACCTAGCTCAGCATAATAGATACCGTAACACACCCCTCTTGATACTAACCTAGCTCAGCATAATAGATACCGTAACACACCCCTCTTGATACTAATCTAGCTCAGCAAACAGATACCGTAACACATCCCTCTTGATACTAACCTAGCTCAGCATAATAGATACCGTAACACACCCCTCTTGATACTAACCTACCTCAGCATAACAGATACCGTAACACACCCCTCTTAATACTAACCTAGCTCAGCATAACAGATACCGTAACACACCCCTCTTGATACTAACCTAGCTCAGCAAAACAGATACCGTAACACACCCCTCTTGATACTAACCTAGCTCAGCATAACAGATACCGTAACACACCCCTCTTGATACTAACCTAGCTCAGCACAACAGATACCGCAACACACCCCTCTTGATACTAACCTAGCTCAGCATAACAGATACCGTAACACCCCTCTTGATACTAACCTAGCTCAGCATAACAGATACCGTAACATACCCCTCTTGATACTAACCTAGCTCAGCACAACAGATACCGTAACACAACCTCTTGATACTAACCTAGCCCAACATAACAGATACCGTAACACACCCCTCTTGATACTAACCTAGCTCAGCATAACAGATACCTTAACACACCCCTCTTGATACTAACATAGCTCAGCATAACAGATACCGTAACACACCCCTCTTGATACTAACCTAGCTCAGCAAAACAGATACCGTAACACACCCCTCTTGATACTAACCTAGCTCAGCATAACAGATACCGCAACACACTCCTCTTGATACTAACCTAGCGCAGCATAACATATACCGTAACACACCCCTCTTGATACTAACCTAGCTCAGCATAACAGATACCTTAACACACCCCTCTTGATACTAACATAGCTCAGCATAACAGATACCGTAACATACCCCTCTTGATACTAACCTAGCTCAGCACAACAGATACCGTAACACACCCCTCTTGATACTAACCTAGCTCAGCATAACAGATACCGTAACACCCCTCTTGATACTAACCTAGCTCAGTATAACAGATACCGTAACACACCCTCTTGATACTAACCTAGCTCAGCATAACAGATACCGTAACACACCCCTCTTGATACTAACCTAGCTCAGCATAACATATACCGTAACACACCCCTCTTGATACTAACCTAGCTCAGCATAACAGATACCGTAACACCCCTCTTGATACTAACCTAGCTCAGCACAACAGATACCGTAACACACCCCTCTTGATACTAACCTAGCTCAACATAACAGATACCGTAATACACCCCTCTTGATACTAACCTAGCTCAACATAACAGATACCGTAACACATCCCTCTTGATACTAACCTAGCTCAGCATAACAGATACCGTAACACACCCCTCTTGATACTAACCTAGCGCAGCATAACATATACCGTAACACACCCCTCTTGATACTAACCTAGCTCAGCATAACAGATACCGTAACACACCCCTCTTGATACTAACCTAGCTCAGCATAACAGATACCGTAACACATCCCTCTTGATACTAACCTAGCTCAGTATAACAGATACCGTAACACACCCTCTTGATACTAACCTAGCTCAGTATAACAGATACCGTAACACACCACTCTTGATACTAACCTAGCTCAGCATAACAGATACCGTAACACATCCCTCTTGATACTAACCTAGCTCAGTATAACAGATACCGTAACACACCCTCTTGATACTAACCTAGCTCAGCATAACAGATACCGTAACACACCCCTCTTGATACTAACCTAGCTCAACATAACAGATACCGTAACACACCCCTGTTGATACTAACCTAGCTCAGCATAACAGATACCGTAACACACACCCCTCTTGATACTAACCTAGCTCAGCATAACAGATACCGTAACACACCCCTCTTGATACTAACCTAGCTCAGCATAACAGATACCGTAACACCCCTCTTAATACTAACCTAGCTCAGCATAACAAATACCGTAACACACCCCTCTTGATACTAACCTAGCTCAGCACAACAGATACCGTAACACACGCCTCTTGATACTAACCTAGCTCAGCATAACAGATACCTTAACACACCCCTCTTGATACTAACATAGCTCAGCATAACAGATACCGTAACACACCCCTCTCGATACTAACCTAGCGCAGTACAACAGATACCGTAACACATCCCTCTCGATACTAACCTAGCGCAGTATAACAGATACCGTAACACACCCCTCTTGATACTAACCTAGCTCAGCATAACAGATACCGTAACACACCCCTCTTGATACTAACCTAGCTCAGTATAACAGATACCGTAACACACCCCTCTTTTTATTTTAACAACATAATAATTTTATCTATTCTGAATTCTTGCTTGTTACAAATCTAATCAAGAGTCCAAGCTTCTCTTGATGTACCCTGTTACACTCCACTGATTATCCAGGGAATTAATCAGCTGGTACAAATTTAAATACATTTTAAGAATAAAAATAATAATATTTAAGAACTATTTATTTTCTTTTTCATAGCATACAAAAAACTATTATTCATACTATGATTTTTGATGTCATCAATTCTTTTATTTAATTCGTATATAAAAATTTTATAAACATTTACATTTTTTGTCTTCTGTTCAGATAAATAATATGATTTATATATTGAAAAACCGAGAATTGTGATAAAATAATTAACACCATAATAATTATTATCAGATATCTTATAACCAAATATAAGATGTTTTAACTTTAATGTAAATTCTAAATTATTACTTTTAAAAAGATTATATATGTTTTCCCAAAACGTTTTCAAAAAAGAACATGTAATAAAGTAATGAAGATAGTCTTCTTCATTTCCACAAAAATTGCATCGATTATTATTTACAATTTTCCATGGAAATAATAATTTTTTTGTAGGAATGATGTATTGTATTAACTTCCATCTAAATATTTTCAGTTTGTTTTCTTCCAAATATGAAAAAATAAATTTGTATAATGGTTTCATGAAAGGTTTTTCTTGTATATCTAATACTTTCACCCATTTGTCAACTCCTATAGAAGACTTTATTTTATTAAAAAGCAGTGAATTATATAGCATTTTATTTGATAAATATGAAGTCTCAATATAATTATTTTTCCATATAATCTTATTTCTTTTAATGTTTACAGTACTTTTGGCTGAATTTTCTGTTTTAATAGTATTTATCCATTTTTTTGGAATATATTTTTTTACAATGTTAAATTCTGCTATCCAATTAGATTTAAACTTTAACTTTTCCAGAATGAATTTGCTTGATAAAGTTTTTGTAGTTCAAAATATCATTAACATATATTAAATCACTTTTTATCCAATTTTCAAAAACAATAGGTTTATTTTCAAAAGTAATGTGCTTGTTCCCCCAAATAATTTGTTTTCTGATATCTATGAATGTGACAGGTGATTTTGTTTGACCGCCACCACTTAAATTTCAACACACCCCTCTTGATACTAACCTAGCTCAGCATAACAGATACCGTAACACACCCCTCTTGATACTAACCTAGCTCAGCATACCAGATACCGTAATACACCCCTCTTGATACTAACCTAGCTCAGCATAACAGATACCGTAACACACCCCTCTTGATACTAACCTAGCTCAGCATAACATATACCGTAACACACCCCTCTTGATACTAACCTAGCTCAGCACAACAGATACCGTAACACACCCCTCTTGATACTAACCTAGCTCAGCATAACAGATACCGTAACACACACCCCTCTTGATACTAACCTAGCTCAGCATAACAGATACCGTAACACACCCCTCTTGATACTAACCTAGCTCAGCATAACAGATACCGTAACACACCCCTCTTGATACTAACCTAGCTCAGCATAACAGATACCGTAACACACCCCTCTTGATACTAACCTAGCTCAGCATAACAGATACCGTAACACACCCCTCTTGATACTAACCTAGCTCAGCATAACAGATACCGTAACACACACCCCTCTTGATACTAACCTAGCTCAGCATAACAGATACCGTAACACACCCCTCTTGATACTAACCTAGCTCAGCATAACAGATACCGTAACACACCCCTCTTGATACTAACCTAGCTCAGCACAACAGATACCGTAACACACCCCTCTTGATATTAACCTAGCTCAACATAACAGATACCATAACACACTCCTCTTGATACTAACCTAGCTCAGCATAACAGATACCTTAACACACCCCTCTTGATACTAACATAGCTCAGCACAACAGATACCGTAACACACCCCTCTTGATACTAACCTAGCTCAACATAACAGATACCATAACACACTCCTCTTGATACTAACCTAGCTCAGCACAACAGATACCGTAACACACCCCTCTTGATACTAACCTAGCTCAGCATAACAGATACCATAACACACTCCTCTTGATACTAACCTAGCTCAGCATAACAGATACCTTAACACACCCCTCTTGATACTAACCTAGCTCAGCACAACAGATACCGTAACACACCCCTCTTGATACTAACCTAGCTCAACATAACAGATACCTTAACACACCCCTCTTGATACTAACCTAGCTCAACATAACAGATACCGTAACATACCCCTCTTGATACTAACCTAGCTCAGCATAACAGATACCGTAACACACCCCTCTTGATACTAACCTAGCTCAGCATAACAGATACCGTAACACACCCCTCTTGATACTAACCTAGCTCAGCACAACAGATACCGTAACACACCCCTCTTGATACTAAACTAGCTCAGCACAACAGATACCGTAACACACCTCTTTTGATACTAACCTAGCTCAGCATAACAGATACCGTAACACATTTGCACAGAAATGAAAAAAAATATAAATGCAATTATATCTTAGGAAAGTTAAAAACATTAAAATAAGAGTAAGTTGATGATAACAGTACCTGTATTCAGTATTGTCCACTTTATGTTTTACACAGTATTTAGACGCGAACTTTACCTTAGCGTGTATATGGTATCTAAATATAGAACGTTGTGTATTGTTGTTGACGCTACAATGTGTATTTATCAATTTATTCAAGGATTATTATAATAATTGCTGAACAAAATGTCTATATATAACTGTGTAATTTGTTTATAGACAAGCTATGTGTTGTGTTATTTGTTGCTAATGTTTGATTTTCCATCAGATAAAATGTGCGACAGTTTTATTTGTTTTTATTATTTAAGTGATTATGATTATAATATTGAAAATACAGGTAAACTGTGAGTGTGGCGTGTTGCAGTTGGATCGGCATAGATAGTAAACTGTGAGTGTGGCGTGATGCAGTTGGATCGGCATAGATAGTAAACTGTGAGTGTGGCGTGATGCAGTTGGAATGATATACGACTCGACATAGATAGCCTTAGCTGGGATTGTTCTTTGGACATTTCAGCTTTGTCTGATTTTCTATTTTTACTGACCATGTGGTTTTTATTTTCGTGTTGTATTTCTGATTTTGGCGAAAACTCGTCTAATATATTCTTTATGTGTCATAACCATATATTGTAAATGTGTTAGTACCAATAAATATTGTCTATTGTCTATTGTCTATAAAAAAAAAACAACAACAAAAAACAAAAAACAAACAATTTGTCGCGAAAAAAACCCCGTTAATTTTGTTTTGTCGGGAGAAAAACATTTTGGTTACGATTCATTTTGAAAACAATATTATTTCAAGACGGCAAGTAACAGGTCCGTCAGATAAGAACATGACTGGTTCAACACGTTCAGTATTATTAAAAATGAGACGACTAAGTAAAGATCTTACAGTAAATTCATGCACAGTGGCAGTTTATCAGTAAGATATTGCAGCGACCATACTATCCATATCTTAATTATGTTTTTTTTTCTGTTTGTTTACATTTAGTGGTATCAATCATGTCTTTACTAGTATAAGTAACATGGCCGATGTCTTATAAAAGACAGGAACTTCTTATCCTACGCGAGCACCTTAGTTCACCCCCGGTTTCTGGTAGAATCCGTGTTGCTAATCTTTCTAGTATTCTGTGTTGTGTTTTTTGTTTTGTGTGTCTTCGTCCGGTGTCTTGTGTACACAATGTTGCCAATTTCTTTGGATTAAGCATTCTTGATTGCCCCTTCGGGTTTCTCTAACGTTCATTTAGAAGCGCATTGCGGAAGCCCGATAGTGTTTTAAGCATAAAGTTCTCGATTTTAAAAACAAACATATTTACAGGGGATTGATTTTTTTGCTTCCTCCTTTTTATCTATGTTTTAATAACAGAGATGTTTTCATCTTGCTTGTAATTTTGATCTGTATGTGTTATAATGTTCAGTTGTTGTATAATGTCTTATAACCACAATTGCATCTTAGTTTGACTCACCAGTAAATCATGCAAGAAGAGTTTGAAAGGGGTAATCAGAATCTGTAAATCGAAGAAGGACAACCAACACAATGGCCAAAAGAAGAAGGACAACCAAAACAATGGCCAAAAGAAGAAGGACAACCAACACAATGGCCAAAAGAAGAAGGACAACCAACACAATGGCCAAAAGAAAAAGGACAACCAACACAATGGCCAAAAGAAGAAGGACAACCAACACAATGGCCAAAAGAAAGAGGACAACCAACACAATGGCCAAAAGAAGAAGGACAACCAACACAATGGCCAAAAGAAGAAGGACAACCAACACAATGGCCAAAAGAAGAAGGACAACCAACACAATGGCCAAAAGAAGAAGGACAACCAACACAATGGCCAAAAGAAGAAGGACAACCAACACAATGGCCAAAAGAAAGAGGACAACCAACACAATGGCCAAAAGAAGAAGGACAACCAACACAATGACCAAAAGAAGAAGGACAACCAACACAATGGCCAAAAGAAGAAGGACAACCAACACAATGGCCAAAAGAAGAAGGACAAACAACACAATGGCCAAAAGAAGGAGGACAACCAACACAATGACCAAAAGAAGAAGGACAACCAACACAATGACCAAAAGAAGAAGGACAACCAACACAATGGCCAAAAGAAGAAGGACAGCCAACACAATGGCCAAAAGAAGAAGGACAACCAACACAATGGCCAAAAGAAGGAGGACAACCAACACAATGGCCAAAAGAAGGACAACCAACACAATGGCCAAAAGAAGGACAACCAACACAATGGCCAAAAGAAGGACAACCAACACAATGGCCAAAAGAAGAAGGACAACCAACACAATGGCCAAAAGAAGAAGGAAAAACAACACAATGGCCAAAAGAAGGAGGACAACCAACACAATGGCCAAAAGAAGAAGGACAACCAACACAATGGCCAAAAGAAGAAGGACAAACAACACAATGGCCAAAAGAAGAAGGACAACCAACACAATGGCCAAAAGAAGGACAACCAACACAATGGCCAAAAGAAGAAGGACAAACAACACAATGGCCAAAAGAAGAAGGACAAACAACACAATGGCCAAAAGAAGAAGCACAAACAACACAATGGCCAAAAGAAGAAGGACAACCAACACAATGGCCAAAAGAAGAAGGACAAACAATACAATGGCCAAAAGAAGGAGGACAACCAACACAATGGCCAAAAGAAGGACAACCAACACAATGGCCAAAAGAAGAAGGACAAACAACACAATGGCCAAAAGAAGAAGGACAACCAACACAATGGCCAAAAGAAGAAGGACAAACAACACAATGGCCAAAAGAAGGAGGACAACCAACACAATGGCCAAAAGAAGGACAACCAACACAATGGCCAAAAGAAGAAGGACAAACAACACAATGGCCAAAAGAAGGACAACCAACACAATGGCCAAAAGAAGAAGGACAACCAACACAATGACCAAAAGAAGAAGGACAACCAACACAATGACCAAAAGAAGAAGGACAACCAACACAATGGCCAAAAGAAGAAGGACAGCCAACACAATGGCCAAAAGAAGAAGGACAACCAACACAATGGCCAAAAGAAGGAGGACAACCAACACAATGGCCAAAAGAAGGACAACCAACACAATGGCCAAAAGAAGAAGGACAACCAACACAATGGCCAAAAGAAGAAGAACAACCAACACAATGACCAAAAGAAGAAGGACAACCAACACAATGGCCAAAAGAAGAAGGACAACCAACACAATGCTCAAAAGAAGAAGGACAAACAACACAATGGCCAAAAGAAGGAGGACAACCAACACAATGGCCAAAAGAAGGACAACCAACACAATGGCCAAAAGAAGAAGGACAAACAACACAATGACCAAAAGAAGAAGGACAACCAACACAATGGCCAAAAGAAGAAGGACAGCCAACACAATGGCCAAAAGAAGAAGGACAACCAACACAATGGCCAAAAGAAGGAGGACAACCAACACAATGGCCAAAAGAAGGACAACCAACACAATGGCCAAAAGAAGAAGGACAACCAACACAATGGCCAAAAGAAGAAGGACAACCAACACAATGACCAAAAGAAGAAGGACAACCAACACAATGGCCAAAAGAAGAAGGACAACCAACACAATGGCCAAAAGAAGAAGGACAACCAACACAATGGCCAAAAGAAGGAGGACAACCAACACAATGGCCAAAAGAAGGACAACCAACACAATGGCCAAAAGAAGGACAACCAACACAATGGCCAAAAGAAGGAGGACAACCAACACAATGGCCAAAAGAAGAAGGACAACCAACACAATGGCCAAAAGAAGAAGGACAACCAACACAATGGCCAAAAGAAGGACAACCAACACAATGGCCAAAAGAAGAAGGACAAACAACACAATGGCCAAAAGAAGGACAACCAACACAATGGCCAAAAGAAGAAGGACAACCAACACAATGGCCAAAAGAAGGACAACCAACACAATGGCCAAAAGAAGAAGGACAACCAACACAATGGCCAAAAGAAGAAGGACAAACAACACAATGGCCAAAAGAAGGAGGACAACCAACACAATGGCCAAAAGAAGGACAACCAACACAATGGCCAAAAGAAGAAGGACAAACAACACAATGGCCAAAAGAAGAAGGACAACCAACACAATGGCCAAAAGAAGGACAACCAACACAATGGCCAAAAGAAGAAGGACAAACAACACAATGGCCAAAAGAAGAAGGTCAAACAACACAATGGCCAAAAGAAGAAGCACAAACAACACAATGGCCAAAAGAAGAAGGACAACCAACACAATGGCCAAAAGAAGAAGGACAAACAATACAATGGCCAAAAGAAGAAGGACAAACAACACAATGGCCAAAAGAAGAAGGACAAACAACACAATGGCCAAAAGAAGGAGGACAACCAACACAATGGCCAAAAGAAGGACGACCAACACAATGGCCAAAAGAAGAAGGACAAACAACACAATGGCCAAAAGAAGAAGGACAACCAACTTAATGGCCAAAAGAAGGACAAACAACACAATGGCCAAAAGAAGGAGGACAACCAACACAATGGCCAAAAGAAGGACAACCAACACAATGGCCAAAAGAAGAAGGACAAACAACACAATGGCCAAAAGAAGGAGGACAACCAACACAATGGCCAAAAGAAGAAGGACAACCAACACAATGGCCAAAAGAAGGACAACCAACACAATGGCCAAAAGAAGAAGGACAACCAACACAATGACCAAAAGAAGAAGGACAACCAACACAATGACCAAAAGAAGAAGGACAACCAACACAATGGCCAAAAGAAGAAGGACAGCCAACACAATGGCCAAAAGAAGAAGGACAACCAACACAATGGCCAAAAGAAGGAGGACAACCAACACAATGGCCAAAAGAAGGACAACCAACACAATGGCCAAAAGAAGAAGGACAACCAACACAATGGCCAAAAGAAGAAGGACAACCAACACAATGACCAAAAGAAGAAGGACAACCAACACAATGGCCAAAAGAAGAAGGACAACCAACACAATGGCCAAAAGAAGAAGGACAAACAACACAATGGCCAAAAGAAGGAGGACAACCAACACAATGGCCAAAAGAAGGACAACCAACACAATGGCCAAAAGAAGAAGGACAAACAACACAATGGCCAAAAGAAGGAGGACAACCAACACAATGGCCAAAAGAAGAATGACAACCAACACAATGGCCAAAAGAAGGACAACCAACACAATGGCCAAAAGAAGAAGGACAACCAACACAATGACCAAAAGAAGAAGGACAACCAACACAATGACCAAAAGAAGAAGGACAACCAACACAATGGCCAAAAGAAGAAGGACAGCCAACACAATGGCCAAAAGAAGAAGGACAACCAACACAATGGCCAAAAGAAGGAGGACAACCAACACAATGGCCAAAAGAAGGACAACCAACACAATGGCCAAAAGAAGAAGGACAACCAACACAATGGCCAAAAGAAGAAGGACAACCAACACAATGACCAAAAGAAGAAGGACAACCAACACAATGGCCAAAAGAAGGACAACCAACACAATGGCCAAAAGAAGAAGGACAACCAACACAATGGCCAAAAGAAGGAGGACAACCAACACAATGGCCAAAAGAAGGACAACCAACACAATGGCCAAAAGAAGAAGGACAACCAACACAATGGCCAAAAGAAGGAGGACAACCAACACAATGGCCAAAAGAAGAAGGACAACCAACACAATGGCCAAAAGAAGAAGGACAACCAACACAATGGCCAAAAGAAGAAGGACAACCAACACAATGGCCAAAAGAAGAAGGACAACCAACACAATGGCCAAAAGAAGGAGGACAACCAACACAATGGCCAAAAGAAGGAGGACAACCAACACAATGGCCAAAATAAGAAGGACAACCAACACAATGGCCAAAAGAAGGACAACCAACACAATGGCCAAAAGAAGAAGGACAACCAACACAATGGCCAAAAGAAGGAGGACAAACAACAAATATGTACAAGTTTCAAACAAACTCGTATAGAAAAACCTAACCAATCTGTACCAGAGGTGGACTATGAAACTGAATAAGTGCACAGTTAGCGTATCCAATATCATCCATGGAAATCCGTGATCAGATAGCTGAGGATTGTTGCGTACGTGCAGTCATCGACCACAAATTCCCAAAATCCAATTGCCAACATTTCAACGCGAGCCCATAGACAATTGATGTTTGTATACGAAAATAAGTATGAAACGTTTGCTGATGACCAGAAGGGAATGCAACCAAACCAAACAATGAGAATGAGAATGTAAATATGAAACGTACGAGATAGATAGGGAAAGTTTACTTTCTCGTATAGTCAAAATGAGCTAAATGGACAATATCACAAATCTAAATGGAAATAGGACAGGGTGTTATTTTCTCTGTAGGAGTAATTCCTGTTTTCCATAGTGATCCTTTTTCAAAACTCTAGTAAGAAAGCTTAGGTGCGTAGCTATTGAATATTCCCCAGCAGTCCTTTTCACAAAAATGCGTACGATAAATAGTTGCCGTAAGTGTAAAAAGTTACGACTATACTTACGAATTTTTGTGAAAAGGGCTACAGGTTATGAATAAGAAAAGACACTAACAAGAGACTCCAGACATACTTTATTGGATTGAATCGCCATCTATTTAAATACAATCTTATGATTAAAAAATAATGAATACCCTAGAGGAAATGGATAGAATACTGAACACGTTTTACTCTTCTGTAAATGGTAAGCAAATTCTAAAACCACTTTCTTACTTGGTATGAACCGTTCACCGTATCCCAACCTTGTTACGTGATTTGTGTCCATCATATGTCAAACCCACAGGCTATTTATTTTTAACATGTTCAGATGTAGGGCTTTGTCCACTAGAAAAGTGTAACGCGCAGCTACAGGTTAGAGATATATCCACATTCATTTATGATATGAATTACGCTCATTGTTTAAGACCCAACTAAGACTGAATTATGAACATATCATTGATATGATTACATTCAGATATACCCTCTTTATTGAGAAGCATGGTTTTCCCTTTGACGTTTTCCATTTGAGTTTATTATGAATTTTCAACAAAGCAAAAAAAATTGAACAAACAAATGAACATAAAAAACATAAACAAACAAAACAAACCATACAAACACACACAAAAACAAGCAAAAACAAAAACAAAGCAAAACAATGAAAAGAAAAGTAGCAAAGCAAATACAAAGAAGTGTTGATACCCACAATGCCTTTAGACGCACATATGTACAGAATGCTACTAACATGATGAAAATGATAAGCTTTTACACAATACCGTGATGGTTGAATTTCGAATAGTTTAAAAAAAAAAAAAAATCAAAATACTGGTTTGAATAAAAAATGTACACTGATAACTCTTCTAATGGGTTAAATTCGATTTTGATATTAGCCGTTATATTCCCATACTACGTTTCTGTGATACCATTGAACAACGCGAATTTGTCTGATGAAATTGAGCAAAGGACGTGAGAACCTTATTATATAAACTAACACTAACTTCATTGCTATTATAGACATGGGATGATGGCTTCGCAGAACAAGCTATTATACATGATCTGAAATACACAACTGTGCATGATCAACACTACGAGAGATACTCTGAGAGTAAGTTGGTATATAATTACTATAATGTATATTTTTAAAGGATTAACACACTGTATTTGTGCTTTCTAGGGTGCAATTGGAACACTGCAGACTGATTGTTGTCCATCAACAAATTGGCAATATTTCGAGAACTAGTTTACAAAAATCTTTATCTAAAACTAATAGAGGAATAAAATAAAAAATAAAAATACCACACTGTTAGAACTATTTCAAAATCAAATATCAATATCGTAGAAAGAGGGAAAATCGATACCCGCTCACTTTCCTGGCTTGGTACAGGCACTTCAATAAAAAAAGTGACGGGATTAAGCTAGTTTTATTTGCCCAACCTCCCCTCTTGGTAGAATGATGCGGTCATGCTAATGTTTTCCCTCCCCTCTTAGTGGAATAATGCGTTCATGATAGTGCTTTCCCTCCCCACTTAGTGGAATGATGCGGTCATGCTAATGCTTTCCCTCCCTCTTAGTGGAATGATGCGGTCATGCTAATGCTTTCCCTCCCCTCTTAGTGGAATGATGCGGTCATGCTAATGCTTTCCCTCCCCTCTTAGTGGAATGATGCGTTCATGATAATGCTTTCCCTCCCCTCTTAGTGGAATAATGCGTTCATGATAGTGCTTTCCCTCCCCACTTAGTGGAATGATGCGGTCATGCTAATGCTTTCCCTCCCTCTTAGTGGAATGATGCGGTCATGCTAATGCTTTCCCTCCCCTCTTAGTGGAATGATGCGGTCATGCTAATGCTTTCCCTCCCCTCTTAGTGGAATGATGCGTTCATGATAATGCTTTCCCTCCCCTCTTAGTGGAATGATGCGGTCATGCTAATGCTTTCCCTCCCCTCTTTGTGGAATGATGCGGTCATGCTAATGCTTTCCCTCCCCTCTTAGTGGAATAATGCGTTCATGATAGTGCTTTCCCTCCCCACTTAGTGGAATGATGCGGTCATGCTAATGCTTTCCCTCCCTCTTAGTGGAATGATGCGGTCATGCTAATGCTTTCCCTCCCCTCTTAGTGGAATGATGCGGTCATGCTTTCCCTCCCCTCTTAGTGGAATGATGCGGTCATGCTAATGCTTTCCCTCCCCTCTTAGTGGAATGATGCGGTCATGCTAATGCTTTCCCTCCCCTCTTTGTGGAATGATGCGCTCATGCTAATGCTTTCCCTCCCCTCTTAGTGGAATAATGCGTTCATGATAGTGCTTTCCCTCCCCACTTAGTGGAATGATGCGGTCATGCTAATGCTTTCCCTCCCTCTTAGTGGAATGATGCGGTCATGCTAATGCTTTCCCTCCCCTCTTAGTGGAATGATGCGGTCATGCTAATGCTTTCCCTCCCCTCTTAGTGGAATGATGCGTTCATGATAATGCTTTCCCTCCCCTCTTAGTGGAATGATGCGGTCATGCTAATGCTTTCCCTCCCCTCTTAGTGGAATGATGCGGTCATGTTAATGCTTTCCCTCCCCTCTTAGTGGAATGATGCGGTCATGCTAATGCTTTCCCTCCCCTCTTAGTGGAATGATGCAGTCATGCTAATGCTTTCCACGTGTGAGTAAAATGATGTTTTGCAATCTAATTAAAATCAATTGTTTGGTGGATCTTTTTATTTGCTGATTTACTGAAGTCTAAAGGCATCCCGAATGGGGTCATGTCAAGAGTCATTTTCAATCGAGCAATTATCAACTATCATATCAAATCGTGAGGCATTCCAATCCAAAATGTCAGCGGCCATGGACATAATTTTAAAATGTTGTTGACTCTACTGGAGGTTTACGAATGAACTTATTTACATGCACTATGTGCGTTTTCATCTGTCAAAACTTACATTACCTAATCGTGATCTGGATTGTGTTCGCCATAGAAAAAAATATACCAGAAGCCGAATATCGAAGATTGACGGACAATGCAATGGCCAAAGGAAAAGGGACACACAAAAAACAATGATCCGCGAAACACTGCACAGAACACTTACGAATGAGGGTCACCAAATGCAAACTCACATTCATAGTCATACCATGTATCATAAGGTACCGTAATATATGGATATAATAATCTACAAGGCATCAACCAAGATTTCCGAAATCCCAACTCTCAGTCATGTGTTTTAAAATCCCAATCCCCCAATCAATTATCCCGAAACCACAAACCCCTAATCTAGTGTCACGAAACCACAATCACCCAATCAAGTGTCCCGAAAACGCAATCCCCCAATCATGTGTCCCGAAAACGCGATCCCCCAATTAAGTGTCCCGAAACCACAATCCTCCAATCAAGTGTCTCGAAACCTCAATCCCCCAATCAAGTGTCCCGAAACCACAATCCCCCAATCAAGTGTCCCGAACCCACAATCCCCCAATCAAGTGTCACGAAACCTCAATCACCCAAGCAAGTGTCCCGAAACCACAATCCCCCAATCAAGTGTCCCAAAACCTCAATCCCCCAATCAAGTGTCCCGAAACCTCAATCCCCCAATCAAGTGCCCCGAAGCCACAATCCCCAAATCAAGTGTCCGGAAACCACAATCCCCCAATCAAGTGTCCCGAAACTACAATCCCATAATCAAGTGTCCTGAAACCACAACCACTGCATCAGGTTTCCCGAAACCACAATCACTCAATCAAGTGTCCCGAAACCACAATCCCCCAATCTAGTGTCCCAAAACCACAACCACTGCATCAAGTGTCCCGAAACTACAACCACTGCAGCAAATGTCCCGAAACCACAATCACTCACGTAAAAATACGACACACAAACATCTTTAGGATTTCTCACAAAATGAACAATTTTATATCTGAATGGCAGATGGGTATTTATTAATCTTGGTGATGGGGCTTGGTTCAGTAAACTCAGGGCTGGAATAGCATCAAGCATCGACTCTACCTTCGGTTTATTGTTGAGATCCTCTGAGTTGTGTAGCAACGTAGTAACAATTTCAAAAATCCAATGGCTACCTTAAATATTAATACATGTAGAATATTAGTTTAAAAGGAGGTCCTAGACAAAAAAAAAAACATGAAAAGAAAGCGGTAACAAACAGAAACATTGCTTTGATTTACACCATTATTTTCAGGTGAACATTATTATTTGTTCTACTGTAAATGCATAGTTCCTGTTTGTTTCCTCAGTTCTGTCAAAATTATAATACTTTCTCAGCCAAACTGTATCTGGCCGGCAGGAAACCAGTCAAATGACAGAATATCGTTTCTTTAATATGACTCTCCCTTAGGTTTGCCAATGTGCAAAGCATGGAAAAAGCTGTCATATATAACGCGTCGTTAAACATATTAATCAGGTTTTATTATATCCACTTCGTTGCATATAGCATACGGAAATTGTGGTTGAGCAACAAACATTACCTAACAATTGCGTTAATATTTGACGACATTCAAACAAATTGTAACGACTGTGTTCAACTACGTTTGACCTATTTCGAACTGATAGTGTGCATTTGTTTAATCGTGTTGATTAAATACACTTGTTTATGTTTTCGGGTCACTGTTTGTTCAAGCTGCATTTATATTATCAGGTCTACACGAGCGATTACATCAGAGGGATCGAATCGTGACAGTGTGTCTGAGTGGAGCGACATGTCTACACGCCGATATATGTTTCAGTGAGATAGCACTATGCAAATCTAATTAAGCGTTTCGGTCAAAGTGGGCATCATCATCATCATAACATCGAAATGTGTAACTTGTTCTCTCCATAATATAGATGAAAAGCTACTAACTTGGAGATAAGCAACACTCACTCACTCACTCACTCACTCACTGTTACATCAGAGAATATCGATATCACTAAAATAACATATACTCGGTGCATGTACAAATACGGTATGACTCACTTCAAGCTTGTCGAAAAGACGCGCAGCGTTTATTTTTAATCGTAATTACACCTTATATAAGAATGCTGGATTCTGATTGGTTAATAGCCGTGATATTGGTTTACAAATTCAGGCCTTGCACTGTGAATTTGCAGAATATTTACTTCATGCAGGTGTATTTGCATAAGATTTAACTTTTTTTCATGGTATTTGCAAAATCGTATTTGCCATTTTTACCCTTCACCGAGACGCTTATAACAAAATTTGTAAAACGTTATCAGTTGTGCGTTTTATGTAACATCATTCGGTAGAATTAAACAGATACATCATGTTAGGTCCTGAAAACGAAACGACAAACAAAAGGTATTGTTATACCTTACATTAAATAATTATATATGAAATAAAAGTGATGTTTTTACAAAATTGGTACCCCAGGAAAACATCACTTTTGTTCACCGATCGACAAATGTTATGTTCTATGTCTGTCCGGAAATGTATCCGTTTTTGCATTCCGGAATTACAATCTTGACCGGAAGCTAAAAACACAAATATGAAGTTTATGAAAACACAAGATAAAAACACACAAATAAGTGTTTATTGCATCCAACATTATTGTAAATAGAATTTCGGTATAATAAAACAATTATTGCCTGCACTTGCGGTGAACATCATAATTGTTCACCCTTGGGATGTTCACCTTAAGTGCAGGCAATAATTGTATATTATTTATTTAGCCATTGTTCTGAATAATATTCGGTGTAATTAAACAGATATATCATGTTTGGGAGGGGTATTTGCGAAAAATACCAGTCGTAAGACGAAAAATTTCCCGAGCCGAATGGCGAGAGGAAGAACAAAAATTTGACAGCTCAAAAATCTGTTTGGTTTAATTTTCAAACGTCTGAAAAAGTAGCCAACGTATGAACCTACGGGATGTCGGATCGGAAACAAGTGTTAACGATTCTGTGCAAACAAACAAAATGATAAATAAACGTCTAAAATGTAGCACAACACCAAAAAAAAGATGCTAAAATATAACAAAAATAACTATAAGTCTACAAAAAGACTATAATTATAATCAAGTTGACGGATATTTCGCTTGACCGACAAGCTTCATCAGCGTCTGTAATCTGATTTGAAAAATAGTCATGTGATCATCAGTTATCGTGACGTAAATCCTAATCTTGAACTTTATACTTTATATTATTCAAATATATATGTACACTAATTTATAAACAATATGAAAAGAATGAGAAAATGTAATGATGAAATTTACCAACTAGCTAAAGGACCAGGCACTGGTTAAAAAGTTTTTGTTTATGCCCTCCGGATGTAATGTTTGTAGCTCGCGGATCCAAAAACTCTTTCTTTCATGTCTTTGATTCTCTTTCCAACTTGGATTGTGGTCAATGATATAAATTTTGGATCTGACAAAGTCATCCAATGAGTGCCCTGGCGACACAAGGTGTTGACTCACGGGCAAGAGCATCTTTTTTGTAAGGTCATTTCTGTGTTCATTCATTCTTTTGTTGAATGGTTGGACACTTTCTCATACATGATTCGAACTCACAACATCAGTGGTGATAAGCACTGAATGCATATATAGGTAGTTGTAAATTCAACTACCATACGATCACGGCCAAGATGGATTGAAATCTTAAAATATCCGATTTAAAAAATTACACAGGATACCATAATAGAATATGGGGAATTTGGTACTTATGTTTAGCTATAACGTTCCGTTTGCTATTATCACAATCAGGTCCTTTTCTCATTCATGACTTATCCCCGGGTTTGAAACAAGAGTAGCGCAACGCGTGTCACTATTGTATCATGAACTTAAACTGCCTACCCTTCCGGAGTACCTGAGTTCACCTTGAAATCGACAACGGAGGAAGATTAAAAACAAAACTCTACGAAAAACGCGATGACTTCACTTTTCCAATAGTCAACTTCTTCATCAGTAAGCAATATTCCAACATAACCAGCGTATGGAGTTTACATTTCACTCATACCTTATTTTAGAGCTTGTGGGCAGTACAGTGATTTTCTGGACAGAGCCCAGCTACTGATGCAAAATCTACTCAAACAAGGCTACATTGCTCCTAGGTTGAAGTAATCGCTACAAAAATTATACGACCGTCATCACAATCTATTTGAACATTACGAAATATCCATATCTCAAATGACAATGGATCTTTCCTTTTTATGTAGATGTTTTATTTCATCTCTCACTGCTAAGACTTTTACTGGACATGACTGTATTTAGGAGTAATACGACGGGTGTCTTATAAGAAGCAGGAACTGCTTACCCTTCGCCAGCATCTGCATTTACCAGTTTTCCAATTTTCCAGTATTAGAAAAGGGGTGTTATTTGATCTTTTGCATCTGGACTGCCTACTGGGTTGATTCAGTTGTATGGTTGAAAGATTGCTTGATTGATTGGTTTTTAATGCCAACCTTAGAAATATTTCGGCAATATCGTGGTGTCAGTTATATGGTGATTGGCATAGTGATGCATATAAGAAACATATTGAAAACTCATGTTTTGAAGAAAAAAAGTTTTCATCATTGCAGGAGATATTTTTATTCATTAATATTAATCTGTTGATGGTATATATGGCTGTACTATTCAAGCATTTCCAGTTGGAACCATCAGTGGATCATCTGGGCTGGTTTCGTCTGAATAATAAAAATGTTCACGTGGATTGATATGGATTGATAAGCACTGAATGTCTCAAGCATGTACTCTTTGACAGGAATGATAGCATCATGCATCTTTTACAGAGTCTATCTTTACTCCTGTCTTCAGAAGCTTACTCATTTTTTAACATGCATTTAAAGTAAAAACGTTTTTCAAACTAATATTTTCTTCACTTTTTGGGCAACAGTTCGTTTTTATTTATATTTTGTTCAAGGAAACTTTTCGTATTTTCGTCATCCAATTCATCTTCGTTCTTTGAATCATATAGTCTCTCAGTAATTTCAACATCGTTTGATATTACTTCATTTAAAGCTATGCCTTCCTTTTGACTTCTAAGTTTGTAACGGTATAGGAGAATCAGGATTATGATGACTAAAACAGTACGACGACCCCGATTGTCACACCGATATAAATCAGTTTGTTTCTGTCTGACTTTGCTACAATATAAATAATCAATTTTGAAGACAGTAAATCCATAATAAATGACATATGTAACAGTCGACATTGGTGCTTTTATAATTGTGAGGTTATCAATACCACTTTAAAAAGATTAAAACCCAATCATAACGTAGTGCTATAAATACGTAATTACTTATTTAAACAGTAATAAACTACATTTTCTAGCTAAGAAGAGTTTGAAGATATCAAAGGGAAATAAAAACTAGAGGCTCAGTGGGCTGAGCCTGTGTCGCTCACCTTTCATTCTGCTTTGAGGAAACTTAATACAGAACTTTCCATAGATGCTTCCCACCAAATTTCGGTTCATTTGGCAGTTTCAGAGAAGAAGATTTTAGAAATCGACCAATTTGAAACAAGAGTTGCCTGTGGTGGTCATGTTTGTTAATGGATCAAAACGAAATGAGCAATCTCTGTAGAGAACCTTCCATAGATGCTTTCTACCAAATTTCATATCATTTGGCCAAGCGGTTTCAGAGGAAAAGCTGTTTTAGAAATCGACCAATCAGAAATAAGAATTGCCTATGGCGGCCATGTTTGTTAACGGATCAAAACGGAATGAGCAATTCCCATAGAGGACCTTCCATAGATGCTTCCTACCACGTTTCGGTCCATTTGGCCAAGCAGTTTCATAGTAGAAGATTTCTAGAAATCGACCAACCAGAAACAAGAATTGCCTGTGGTGGTCATGTCTGTTCATGGATCGGGACAAAATGAGCAATCTTAATAGAGGAACTTCCATAGATGCTTCCTACCAAGTTTCGGTTCATTTGGCAAAGCGGTTTCAGAGGAGAAGATTTTTTAGAAATCAACCAATCAGAAACAAGAATTATCTGTGGTGGCCATGTTTGTTAACGGATCGGGACAAAAAGCGGTTTCAGAGGAGAAGATTTAAAAAAATCGGCCAATCAGAAACAAGAATTGCTTGTGGTTTCACTTCATTTGGCTGAGGGGTTTCAGAGGAAAAGTTAACGGACGACAGACGACGGACGCCAAGTGATGGCAAAAGCTCACGTTGCTTTTGGCAAGGTGAGCTAACAAATCCGTCAATCTAAGAAGGACAGACAACACAATGGCCAAAAGTAAAAGGACAAACAACGATCTACAAAACATACACATCAAACTAGATCGAGTAACACAAACCCCACTGAAAACAGGGGGTGAACTCAGGTACTCCATAAGGATAAGCCGTTCCTGCTCCACTAGTGGAACCCGTCGTGTTAATCTAAAGGAATCACAGAAAGCTATTAATTGGGTAAAATCAAACATAATTAAAGTTGCCCGCAAAAACGTATGTCTCCCCTCGTCCCACAAACTGTAGTCAAAGGTAAAACATCTATTTAGGTAACAAATAAAATTAAACTTCAATGAATAAAAAAAAAACTGTTTTTAATTCATGAAACACAAAACAAAATTGATCAAAAGTGCTAAAGCAAGGGTTACAGGTACTATTCCATATTGTCATAGCAAAGTTCCCCATTCCAGAAAATTGCTCAGCCTATGTTCCAATGATTTTAAAGGAGTTTTGTTCTTCTAAAATCAATGGATTGGTGATGAAAAACTTTTTCAGGAAAATAGTGACATTATGATAGACTCTTGTACATATATATATACACACTCCGACAAAAGTTAAGCACCACCCTATATTTTTATCGATATATTTGCTTACATCAATACTGTTAAAACAATGAAATAGATATCACCATTTTTCTTACACTTCTTGAAAGACTCCACCAAGGGCTCTAAAATTACCAATCTAGGAAGTATTTATCATCCTGAAAGACGTGACTATGATGTAGCAAAAATGGGGTTCAAAACAGGCGCTGGAAAAACGTAAAACCAGTTTGTCTTTGATGGAAGTTTTTAACATTGCATTAAAATGCAGAGTCTTCAGATTTTAAGAACTTTTAAATGCATCTATTGTGCGTATGTGTAAGGCATACAAATCAAAAACGAGTATATCCACCGCGTTTATTGTGAAGTTCTGTAACACGCCTCGTCATGCTTCGCACAAGACGCCTAAGCCGTTCTTGGGGGAACTGTTGCCACTCCTGTAAGATAGCAGTTCTTAATTCGTCAATATTTTGACATTTTGAATTGCGTTGTTTAATTTTTCGGCCAATAAAGTACCATACATGCTCTATAGGGTTCATGTCTGGCGACATCGCAGGCCATGGAATTGTCTGAACAGCCTCTTGATGTAAAACATGTTGTACAATTCGGGCTCTGTGTGGCCTAGCGTTGTCGTCCATGAACATTGGCCTGTCAGCCAGTGCATGATTGTCGAAATGGGGACTACGCGTGAAGCGAGCACATTGTCACGGTATTTTTGGCCTGTCAGATTACCATCAAGAACGTACAAGTCCAACTTACAGTCAAAGGAAAAACAACCCCAGACAGTTACACCCCCACCCCCAAAAGCAGTTGCGCCCTAAATGTGGTTGTCCTGAAATGAAGTGATTACAGTGCGTGTGCTAATGTGGCCTCCAAATTACCACGAAGTGCACCAGCTGTACTGAACGGCCGTTGCCGCGCCCGTCTGGATATCAGCCGATCCTCTCTCGGCGTCCTTTTGCGAGGTCTATCTGCACGTGGACGGTCAGCAACATTCCCCGTTTGACGAAAACGCTGCATCAGTCGTACAATGCTGGAATGATTAACCCTGAAGTGGTCTGCCACCCTTCTATGGCTAAAACCACTGTTATGCATGCCAACAGCTTGCCACCTTTCTGGTATGGTTAATTTTCGCCGCACCATACCAAACCAATAGAAAATGAAACTTAAAACTCTACACAAAAAGAATCAGCTTTCGTTCGCAAACACAAATGTTGAAAAGTACACGTGGCACTTTACACACCCTGTCATATATACATAAATAAAAATCGATCAATAACCTGTTTCACAGGTAAGTAAGTATGTGTGTACAGCTAACAAAAACAGCAAACCGATTTGAAATAAGTTCATTATTAGAAAAGATATTATTGAAACAATCAGGTGGTGCTTAACTTTTGTCGGACTGTATATATACAAGTTTCAGTAAGGGATATTACACTAGAGTGTTTGCAAATCACAGTGTCCACTTAAAATGAGTAATACCTGAATATATTTATAAAATGATTCTACTGAAGTTGTTGCATATCTACAGAAATATATGTCATATCATGGTAGCTGTAATACATTGGCACTACACCAACTTGTTGAGCATTCAAATGTCGAGTGTAAATATGATCTAGGCACGTCAATTTACGAGTAGTAGAAGATTTTATATTCTGTTCAAAAGCAGAAAATGTGCGTGTGATTACATCATCTTTTCTGGATAAAAAGTCCACATTGAAACCGCCCATGACTATTTGTGGAATGTCAGGTGTCAAGTCTTTCAAGAGACGATTTAGCGTATCACAGAAATATTTTACTGGTAGATCTGGTGGTCTGTAAATATTGATAACGAAGATCTGAGGAGATTTGACATCCACAGCGACACATTCTATTCCATATTTGATCGTAGTATATTTCGGGAAATTTTTAAGTTCAAAGGGACATAACTCCCACAATATTCAGGCGATCAAACTTTCCTGGTAATATGCACAACCGCATATTGTGTCCTTACCACCTACCAAGTTTCATGAAATTCTGTTCAGTAGTTTCAGAGGAGTTACCCTGACAAGCTGCTTCAGTAGTATATTTCGGGAAATTGTTAAGCTCAAAGGGGCATAACTCCCACAAAATTCAGGAGATCAACATTTTCTGGTAATATGTACAACTACATATGATGCCCTTACTACCTACCAAGTTTCATGAAATTCTGTTAAGCAGTTTCAGAGGAGTTGCGCTGACAAGCTGCTTCAGAAGTATATTTCGGGAAATTTCTAAGTTCAAAGGGACATAACTCCCACAAAATTCAGGCGATCAAAATTTCATGATAAAATGCACAACTACAGATGGTGTCCTTACTACCTACCAGGTTTCATGAAATTCTGTTCAGTAGTTTCAGAGGAGTTGTGCTGACAAGCTGCTTCAGAAGTATATTTCGGGAAATTTCTATGTTCAAAGGGGCAATGTCAGTACATGCATAGAACAAATTGTTAACATTTTAGTCAAGATGTAGACTGGACAAAAACCAAGTCATTAAATTGAAATCAGTATTGGAACAAATCCGCGATATTTTTGCGAAATACGACATATTTTGTCAGAAATTGAAGTCAGACTCATCATCAAGAATATTTGTCGTAAAGGACAAACCCTTTTTCCAAGAGATGACTCGTATATTGTTTTCAAAATGTACAGAGGGCATATAAGCATATATTGCATCACTGAAAAGTTGTCTTTGTGGCCAGATAGGACATAAGCAAATTGATTAAGAAAAATGCCAAGCCGATGCCCCCTTCCTCTGTGTTTATGGAGTAGTCTTAATTCAACAGATTTCCACATAATTTAAAACTCTTTGGAAGAAAGGACACTGCAGTCATAGTTTTGACAGGAGATTTCCTGAATAGCTACCACAATATATGTCTCTGAATGTAAGAAGATACTTGTTAACAATTAAGTCAGAACATAGACTGGATAAAAATAATTCGTCTAATTCTGTTTTTTGGCAGCAAATCTCGACAATATTCACGTAAAATTTGACTTACCATCTTGGATATTTGCCATAGGATTTGACTCAGTGTCAAATGTGGAGGGTGGATTTTTGCTATCTGTAAAAGAAAGCATATAACAAGAGTTTGAAGATATCAAAGGGATAATCAGAATCTGTAAATCGAAGATGAACAGACAACACAATGGCAAAAAGAAAAAGGACAAACAACGATCTACAAAACATACACATAAAAAACTAAAGATCGAGTAACACGAACCCCACTAAAAATCGGGGGTGAACTCGGGTGCTCCGGAAGGGTAAGCAGTTCCTACTTCACTAATGGCACTCGTCGTGTTTATCTAGTTACACACCCGATGATAAGTCATGAATGACGAAAGGACCGGGAAGTGTTTACGACAAATAGAACATATCTGTGGTCATTGGTGACACAGATATTCCATAACGGTCAACCATATAACACAATTTTACAATTCAAGGATGTGACCTTCCTATCTGTAAAAGAGAGCATATAACAGTTTTACAATTCAAAGCTACTTATATATTATCTGATTCAGACGTATCGTCTATCGTCAAAACTACATTTGTCGTAACATTCAAATCAGTGTCGAAAATTGAGGATGTAGTGTTGCTAGCTGTAAAAGAATACATTGCAGAAATGGCTGTGCAGGTGTTGATTGAAAATTTTACATATGTACATAATAAGAAAAGTTTGAAGATACCAAAGGGGTAATCAGAAGCCGTAAACAGAAGAAAAGTTTGAAGATACCAAAGGGGTAATCAGAAGCCGCAAACAGAAGAAAAGTTTGAAGATACCAAAGGGGTAATCAGAAGCCGTAAACAGAAGAAAAGTTTGAAGATACCAAAGGGGTAATCAGAAGCCATAAACAGAAGAAAAGTTTGAAGATACTAAAGGAGTAATCAGAAGCCGCAAACAGAAGAAAAGTTTGAAGATACTAAAGGGGTAATCAGAAGCCGTAAACAGAAGAAAAGTTTGAAGATACCAAAGGGGTAATCAGAAGCCGCAAACAGAAGAAAAGCTTGAAGATACTAAAGGAGTAATCAGAGGCCGCAAACAGAAGAAAAGTTTGAAGATACTAAAGGAGTAATCAGAAGCCGCAAACAGAAGAAAAGTTTGAAGATACTAAAGGGGTAATCAGAAGCCGTAAACAGAAGAAAAGTTTGAAGATACCAAAGGGGTAATCAGAAGCCGTAAACAGAAGAAAAGTTTGAAGATACCAAAGGGGTAATCAGAAGCCGCAAACAGAAGAAAAGTTTGCAGATACTAAAGGGGTAATCAGAAGCCGCAAACAGAAGAAAAGTTTGAAGATACTAAAGGGGTAATCAGAAGCCGTAAACAGAAGAAAAGTTTAAAGATACCAAAGGGGTAATCAGAAGCCGCAAACAGAAGAAAAGTTTGAAGATACTAAAGGGGTAATCAGAAGCCGCAAACGGAAGAAAAGTTTGAAGATACTAAAGGAGTGATCAGAAGCCGCAAACAGAAGAAAAGTTTGAAGATACTAAAGGGGTAATCAGAAGCCGTAAACAGAAGAAAAGTTTGAAGATACTAAAGGGGTAATCAGAAGCCGCAAACAGAAGAAAAGCTTGAAGATACCAAAGGGGTAATCAGAAGCCGTAAACGGAAGAAAAGTTTGAAGATACCAAAGGGGTAATCAGAAGCCATAAACAGAAGAAAAGGTTGAAGATGTCAAAGGGGTAATCAGAAGCCGTAAACAGAAGAAAAGTTTGAAGATACTAAAGGGTAATCAGATTCCGTAAACAGAAGAAAAGTTTGAAGATACCAAAGGGGTAATCAGAAGCCGTAAACAGAAGAAAAGCTTGAAGATACCAAAGGGGTAATCAGAAGCGGTAAACAGAAGAAAAGTTTGAAGATACTAAAGGGGTAATCAGAAGCCGTAAACAGAAGAAAAGTTTGAAGATACCAAAGGGGTAATCAGAAGCCGCAAACAGAAGAAAAGTTTGAATATACCAAAGGGGTAATCAGAAGCCATAAACAGAAGAAAAGTTTGAAAATACCAAAGGGGTAATCAGAAGCCATAAACAGAAGAAAAGTTTGAAGATACTAAAGGAGTAATCAGAAGCCGCAAACAGAAGAAAAGTTTGAAGATACTAAAGGGGTAATCAGAAGCCGCAAACAGAAGAAAAGTTTGAAGATACTAAAGGAGTAATCAGAAGCCGTAAACAGAAGAAAAGTTTGAAGATACTAAAGGGGTAATCAGAAGCCGTAAACAGAAGAAAAGTTTGAAGATACTAAAGGGGTAATCAGAAGCCGCAAACAGAAGAAAAGTTTGAAGATACCAAAGGAGTAATCAGAAGCCGCAAACAGAAGAAAAGTTTGAAGATACCAAAGGAGTAATCAGAAGCCGTAAACAGAAGAAAAGTTTGAAGATACCAAAGGGGTAATCAGAAGCCGTAAACAAAAGAAAAGCTTGAAGATACTAAAGGGGTAATCAGAATCCGTAAACAGAAGAAAAGTTTGAAAATACCAAAGGGGTAATCAGAAGCCGCAAACAGAAGAAAAGTTTGAAGATACCAAAGGGGTAATCAGAAGCCGTAAACAGAAGAAAAGTTTGAAGATACTAAAGGGGTAATCAGAAGCCATAAACAGAAGAAAAGTTTGAAGATACTAAAGGGGTAATCAGAAGCCATAAACAGAAGAAAAGTTTGAAGATACTAAAGGAGTAATCAGAAGCCGCAAACAGAAGAAAAGTTTGAAGATACTAAAGGGGTAATCAGAAGCCATAAACAGAAGAAAGGTTTGAAGATATCAAAGGGGTAATCAGAAGCCGCAAACAGAAGAAAAGTTTGAAGATACTAAAGGGGTAATCAGAGGCCATAAACAGAAGAAAAGTTTGAAGATACTAAAGGGGTAATCAGAAGCCTTAAACGGAAGAAAAGTTTGCAGATACCAAAGGGGTAATCAGAAGCCATAAACAGAAGAAAAGGTTGAAGATGTCAAAGGGGTAATCAGAAGCCGTAAACAGAAGAAAAGTTTGAAGATACTAAAGGGGTAATCAGAAGCCGTAAACAGAAGAAAAGTTTGAAGATACCAAAGGGGTAATCAGAAGCGGTAAACAGAAGAAAAGTTTGAAGATACTAAAGGGGTAATCAGAATCCGTAAACAGAAGAAAAGTTTGAAGATACCAAAAAGGTAATCAGAAGCCGTAAACAGAAGAAAAGTTTGAAGATACCAAAGGGGTAATCAGAAGCGGTAAACAGAAGAAAAGCTTGAAGATACAAAAGGGGTAATCAGAATCCGTAAACAGAAGAAAAGTTTGAAGATACCAAAGGGGTAATCAGAAGCCGAAAACAGAAGAAAAGTTTGATGATACTAAAGGGGTAGTCAGAAGCCATAAACAGAAGAAAAGCTTGAAGATACTAAAGGAGTAATCAGAAGCCGCAAACAGAAGAAAAGTTTGAAGATACTAAAGGGGTAATCAGAAGCCGCAAACAGAAGAAAAGTTTGAAGATACTAAAGGGGTAATCAGAAGCCGCAAACAGAAGAAAAGTTTGAAGATACTAAAGGAGTAATCAGAAGCCGTAAACAGAAGAAAAGTTTGAAGATACTAAAGGGGTAATCAGAACCCGTAAACAGAAGAAAAATTGAAGATACCAAAGGGGTAATCAGAAGTCGCAAACAGAAGAAAAGTTTGAAGATACTAAAGGGGTAATCAGAAGCCATAAACAGAAGAAAAGTTTGAAGATACCAAAGGGGTAATCAGAAGTCGCAAACAGAAGAAAAGTTTGAAGATACCAAAGGGGTAATCAGAAGCCGTAAACAGAAGAAAAGTTTGAAGATACCAAAGGGGTAATCAGAAGCCGTAAACAGAAGAAAAGTTTGAAGATACTAAAGGGGTAATCAGAATCCGTAAACAGAAGAAAAGTTTGAAGATACCAAAGGGGTAATCAGAAGCCATAAACAGAAAAAAAGTTTGAAGATACTAAAGGGGTAATCAGAAGCCATAAACAGAAGAAAAGTTTGAAGATACTAAAGGGGTAATCAGAAGCCATAAACAGAAGAAAAGTTTGAAGATACTAAAAGAGTAATCAGAAGCCGCAAACAGAAGAAAAGCTTGAAGATACTAAAGGGGTAATCAGAAGCCATAAACAGAAGAAAAGTTTGAAGATACCAAAGGGGTAATCAGAAGCCGCAAACAGAAGAAAAGTTTGAAGATACCAAAGGGGTAATCAGAAGCCATAAACAGAAGAAAAGTTTGAAGATACTAAAGGGGTAATCAGAAGCCATAAACAGAAGAAAAGTTTGAAGATACTAAAGGGGTAATCAGAAGCCATAAACAGAAGAAAAGTTTGAAGATACTAAAGGAGTAATCAGAAGCCGCAAACAGAAGAAAAGTTTGAAGATACTAAAGGGGTAATCAGAAGCCATAAACAGAAGAAAGGTTTGAAGATATCAAAGGGGTAATCAGAAGCCATAAACAGAAGAAAAGTTTGAAGATACCAAAGGGGTAATCAGAAGCCATAAACAGAAGAAAAGTTTGAAGATACCAAAGGGGTAATCAGAAGCCGCAAACAGAAGAAAAGTTTGAAGATACCAAAGGGATAATCAGAGGCCATAAACAGAAGAAAAGTTTGAAGATACTAAAGGGGTAATCAGAAGCCGTAAACGGAAGAAAAGTTTGCAGATACCAAAGGGGTAATCAGAAGCCATAAACAGAAGAAAAGGTTGAAGATGTCAAAGGGGTAATCAGAAGCCGTAAACAGAAGAAAAGTTTGAAGATACTAAAGGGGTAATCAGAAGCCATAAACAGAAGAAAAGTTTGAAGATACCAAAGGGGTAATCAGAAGCGGTAAACAGAAGAAAAGTTTGAAGATACTAAAGGGGTAATCAGAATCCGTAAACAGAAGAAAAGTTTGAAGATACCAAAGGGGTAATCAGAAGCCGTAAACAGAAGAAAAGTTTGAAGATACCAAAGGGGTAATCAGAAGCGGTAAACAGAAGAAAAGCTTGAAGATACAAAAGGGGTAATCAGAATCCGTAAACAGAAGAAAAGTTTGAAGATACCAAAGGGGTAATCAGAAGCCGAAAACAGAAGAAAAGTTTGAAGATACTAAAGGGGTAATCAGAAGCCATAAACAGAAGAAAAGCTTGAAGATACTAAAGGAGTAATCAGAAGCCGCAAACAGAAGAAAAGTTTGAAGATATTAAAGGGGTAATCAGAAGCCGCAAACAGAAGAAAAGTTTGAAGATATTAAAGGGGTAATCAGAAGCCGCAAACAGAAGAAAAGTTTGAATATACTAAAGGGGTAATCAGAAGCCGCAAACAGAAGAAAAGTTTGAAGATACTAAAGGGGTAATCAGAAGCCATAAACAGAAGAAAAGTTTGAAGATACCAAAGGGGTAATCAGAAGCCGCAAACAGAAGAAAAGTTTGAAGATACCAAAGGGGTAATCAGAAGCCATAAACAGAAGAAAAGTTTGAAGATACTAAAGGGGTAATCAGAAGCCATAAACAGAAGAAAAGTTTGAAGATACTAAAGGGGTAATCAGAAGCCATAAACAGAAGAAAAGTTTGAAGATACTAAAGGAGTAATCAGAAGCCGCAAACAGAAGAAAAGTTTGAAGATACTAAAGGGGTAATCAGAAGCCATAAACAGAAGAAAGGTTTGAAGATATCAAAGGGGTAATCAGAAGCCATAAACAGAAGAAAAGTTTGAAGATACCAAAGGGGTAATCAGAAGCCATAAACAGAAGAAAAGTTTGAAGATACCAAAGGGGTAATCAGAAGCCGCAAACAGAAGAAAAGTTTGAAGATACCAAAGGGATAATCAGAGGCCATAAACAGAAGAAAAGTTTGAAGATACTAAAGGGGTAATCAGAAGCCGTAAACGGAAGAAAAGTTTGCAGATACCAAAGGGGTAATCAGAAGCCATAAACAGAAGAAAAGGTTGAAGATGTCAAAGGGGTAATCAGAAGCCGTAAACAGAAGAAAAGTTTGAAGATACTAAAGGGGTAATCAGAAGCCATAAACAGAAGAAAAGTTTGAAGATACCAAAGGGGTAATCAGAAGCGGTAAACAGAAGAAAAGTTTGAAGATACTAAAGGGGTAATCAGAATCCGTAAACAGAAGAAAAGTTTGAAGATACCAAAGGGGTAATCAGAAGCCGTAAACAGAAGAAAAGTTTGAAGATACCAAAGGGGTAATCAGAAGCGGTAAACAGAAGAAAAGCTTGAAGATACAAAAGGGGTAATCAGAATCCGTAAACAGAAGAAAAGTTTGAAGATACCAAAGGGGTAATCAGAAGCCGAAAACAGAAGAAAAGTTTGAAGATACTAAAGGGGTAATCAGAAGCCATAAACAGAAGAAAAGCTTGAAGATACTAAAGGAGTAATCAGAAGCCGCAAACAGAAGAAAAGTTTGAAGATATTAAAGGGGTAATCAGAAGCCGCAAACAGAAGAAAAGTTTGAAGATACTAAAGGGGTAATCAGAAGCCGCAAACAGAAGAAAAGTTTGAATATACTAAAGGGGTAATCAGAAGCCGCAAACAGAAGAAAAGTTTGAAGATACTAAAGGAGTAATCAGAAGCCGTAAACAGAAGAAAAGTTTGAAGATACCAAAGGGGTAATCAGAAGTCATAAACAGAAAAAAAGTTTGAAGATACTAAAGGGGTAATCAGAAGCCATAAACAGAAGAAAAGTTTGAAGATACTAAAGGGGTAATCAGAAGCCATAAACAGAAGAAAAGTTTGAAGATACTAAAAGAGTAATCAGAAGCCGCAAACAGAAGAAAAGTTTGAAGATACTAAAGGGGTAATCAGAAGCCATAAACAGAAGAAAAGTTTGAAGATATCAAAGGGGTAATCAGAAGCCATAAACAGAAGAAAAGTTTGAAGATACCAAAGGGGTAATCAGAAGCCGTAAACAGAAGAAAAGCTTGAAGATACCAAAGGGGTAATCAGAAGCCGCAAACAGAAGAAAAGTTTGAAGATACTAAAGGGGTAATCAGAAGCCATTAACAGAAGAAAAGTTTGAAGATACTAAAGGGGTAATCAGAAGCCATAAACAGAAGAAAAGTTGAAGATACCAAAGGGGTAATCAGAAGCCATAAACAGAAGAAAAGTTTGAAGATACCAGAGGAGTAATCAGAAGTCGCAAACAGAAGAAAAGTTTGAAGATACTAAAGAGGTAATCAGAAGCCGTAAGCAGAAGAAAAGTTTGAAGATACCAAAGGGGTAATCAGAAGCCATAAACAGAAAAAAAGTTTGAAGATGTCAAAGGGGTAATCAGAAGCCGTAAAGAGAAGAAAAGTTTGAAAATGTCAAACGGGTAATCAGAAGCCGCAAACAGAAGAAAAGGTTGAAGATACTAAAGGGGTAATCAGAAGCCATCAACAGAAAAAAAGTTTGAAAATACTAAAGGGGTATTCAGAAGCCGTAAACAGAAGAAAAGTTTGAAGATACCAAAGGAGTAATCAGAAGCCGTAAACAGAAGAAAAGTTTGAAGATACCAAAGGGGTAATCAGAAGCCGCAAACAGAAGAAAAGTTTGAAGATACCAAAGGGATAATCAGAGGCCATAAACAGAAGAAAAGTTTGAAGATACTAAAGGGGTAATCAGAAGCCGTAAACGGAAGAAAACTTTGCAGATACCAAAGGGGTAATCAGAAGCCATAAACAGAAGAAAAGGTTGAAGATGTCAAGGGGGTAATCAGAAGCCGTAAACAGAAGAAAAGTTTGAAGATACTAAAGGGGTAATCAGAAGCCGTAAACAGAAGAAAAGTTTGAAGATACCAAAGGGGTAATCAGAAGCGGTCAACAGAAGAAAAGTTTGAAGATACTAAAGGGGTAATCAGAATCCGTAAACAGAAGAAAAGTTTGAAGATACCAAAGGGGTAATCAGAAGCCGTAAACAGAAGAAAAGTTTGAAGATACCAAAGGGGTAATCAGAAGCGGTAAACAGAAGAAAAGCTTGAAGATACAAAAGGGGTAATCAGAATCCGTAAACAGAAGAAAAGTTTGAAGATACCAAAGGGGTAATCAGAAGCCGAAAACAGAAGAAAAGTTTGAAGATACTAAAGGGGTAATCAGAAGCCATAAACAGAAGAAAAGCTTGAAGATACTAAAGGAGTAATCAGAAGCCGCAAACAGAAGAAAAGTTTGAAGATACTAAAGGGGTAATCAGAAGCCGCAAACAGAAGAAAAGTTTGAAGATACTAAAGGGGTAATCAGAAGCCGCAAACAGAAGAAAAGTTTGAATATACTAAAGGGGTAATCAGAAGCCGCAAACAGAAGAAAAGTTTGAAGATACTAAAGGAGTAATCAGAAGCCGTAAACAGAAGAAAAGTTTGAAGATACCAAAGGGGTAATCAGAAGCCGCAAACAGAAGAAAAGTTTGAAGATACCAAAGGGGTAATCAGAAGCCGTAAACAGAAGAAAAGTTTGAAGATACTAAAGGGGTAATCAGAATCCGTAAACAGAAGAAAAGTTTGAAGATACCAAAGGGGTAATCAGAAGCCGCAAACAGAAGAAAAGTTTGAAGATACCAAAGGGGTAATCAGAAGTCATAAACAGAAAAAAAGTTTGAAGATACCAAAGGGGTAATCAGAAGCCATAAACAGAAGAAAAGTTTGAAGATACTAAAGGGGTAATCAGAAGCCATAAACAGAAGAAAAGTTTGAAGATACTAAAAGAGTAATCAGAAGCCGCAAACAGAAGAAAAGTTTGAAGATACTAAAGGGGTAATCAGAAGCCATAAACAGAAGAAAAGTTTGAAGATACCAAAGGGGTAATCAGAAGCCATAAACAGAAGAAAAGTTTGAAGATACCAAAGGGGTAATCAGAAGCCATAAACAGAAGAAAAGCTTGAAGATACCAAAGGGGTAATCAGAAGCCGCAAACAGAAGAAAAGTTTGAAGATACTAAAGGGGTAATCAGAAGCCATAAACAGAAGAAAAGTTTGAAGATACTAAAGGGGTAATCAGAAGCCATAAACAGAAGAAAAGTTGAAGATACCAAAGGGGTAATCAGAAGCCATAAACAGAAGAAAAGTTTGAAGATACCAGAGGAGTAATCAGAAGTCGCAAACAGAAGAAAAGTTTGAAGATACTAAAGAGGTAATCAGAAGCCGTAAGCAGAAGAAAAGTTTGAAGATACCAAAGGGGTAATCAGAAGCCATAAACAGAAAAAAAGTTTGAAGATGTCAAAGGGGTAATCAGAAGCCGTAAACAGCAGAAAAGTTTGAAAATGTCAAACGGGTAATCAGAAGCCGCAAACAGAAGAAAAGGTTGAAGATACTAAAGGGGTAATCAGAAGCCGTAAACAGAAGAAAAGTTTGAAGATACTAAAGGGGTAATCAGAAGCCATCAACAGAAAAAAAGTTTGAAAATACTAAAGGGGTATTCAGAAGCCGTAAACAGAAGAAAAGTTTGAAGATACCAAAGGAGTAATCAGAAGCCGTAAACAGAAGAAAAGCTTGAAGATACTAAAGGAGTAATCAGAAGCCGCAAACAGAAGAAAAGTTTGAAGATACTAAAGGGGTAATCAGAAGCCGCAAACAGAAGAAAAGTTTGAAGATACTAAAGGGGTAATCAGAAGCCGCAAACAGAAGAAAAGTTTGAATATACTAAAGGGGTAATCAGAAGCCGCAAACAGAAGAAAAGTTTGAAGATACTAAAGGAGTAATCAGAAGCCGTAAACAGAAGAAAAGTTTGAAGATACCAAAGGGGTAATCAGAAGCCGTAAACAGAAGAAAAGTTTGAAGATACCAAAGGGGTAATCAGAAGCCGTAAACAGAAGAAAAGTTTGAAGATACTAAAGGGGTAATCAGAATCCGTAAACAGAAGAAAAGTTTGAAGATACCAAAGGGGTAATCAGAAGCCGCAAACAGAAGAAAAGTTTGAAGATACCAAAGGGGTAATCAGAAGTCATAAACAGAAAAAAAGTTTGAAGATACTAAAGGGGTAATCAGAAGCCATAAACAGAAGAAAAGTTTGAAGATACTAAAGGGGTAATCAGAAGCCATAAACAGAAGAAAAGTTTGAAGATACTAAAAGAGTAATCAGAAGCCGCAAACAGAAGAAAAGTTTGAAGATACTAAAGGGGTAATCAGAAGCCATAAACAGAAGAAAAGTTTGAAGATACCAAAGGGGTAATCAGAAGCCATAAACAGAAGAAAAGTTTGAAGATACCAAAGGGGTAATCAGAAGCCATAAACAGAAGAAAAGCTTGAAGATACCAAAGGGGTAATCAGAAGCCGCAAACAGAAGAAAAGTTTGAAGATACTAAAGGGGTAATCAGAAGCCATAAACAGAAGAAAAGTTTGAAGATACTAAAGGGGTAATCAGAAGCCATAAACAGAAGAAAAGTTGAAGATACCAAAGGGGTAATCAGAAGCCATAAACAGAAGAAAAGTTTGAAGATACCAGAGGAGTAATCAGAAGTCGCAAACAGAAGAAAAGTTTGAAGATACTAAAGAGGTAATCAGAAGCCGTAAGCAGAAGAAAAGTTTGAAGATACCAAAGGGGTAATCAGAAGCCATAAACAGAAAAAAAGTTTGAAGATGTCAAAGGGGTAATCAGAAGCCGTAAAGAGAAGAAAAGTTTGAAAATGTCAAACGGGTAATCAGAAGCCGCAAACAGAAGAAAAGGTTGAAGATACTAAAGGGGTAATCAGAAGCCGTAAACAGAAGAAAAGTTTGAAGATACTAAAGGGGTAATCAGAAGCCATCAACAGAAAAAAAGTTTGAAAATACTAAAGGGGTATTCAGAAGCCGTAAACAGAAGAAAAGTTTGAAGATACCAAAGGAGTAATCAGAAGCCGTAAACAGAAGAAAAGTTTGAAGATACCAAAGGGGTAATCAGAAGCCGCAAACAGAAGAAAAGTTTGAAGATACCAAAGGGATAATCAGAGGCCATAAACAGAAGAAAAGTTTGAAGATACTAAAGGGGTAATCAGAAGCCGTAAACGGAAGAAAAGTTTGCAGATACCAAAGGGGTAATCAGAAGCCATAAACAGAAGAAAAGGTTGAAGATGTCAAAGGGGTAATCAGAAGCCGTAAACAGAAGAAAAGTTTGAAGATACTAAAGGGGTAATCAGAAGCCGTAAACAGAAGAAAAGTTTGAAGATACCAAAGGGGTAATCAGAAGCGGTCAACAGAAGAAAAGTTTGAAGATACTAAAGGGGTAATCAGAATCCGTAAACAGAAGAAAAGTTTGAAGATACCAAAGGGGTAATCAGAAGCCGTAAACAGAAGAAAAGTTTGAAGATACCAAAGGGGTAATCAGAAGCGGTAAACAGAAGAAAAGCTTGAAGATACAAAAGGGGTAATCAGAATCCGTAAACAGAAGAAAAGTTTGAAGATACCAAAGGGGTAATCAGAAGCCGAAAACAGAAGAAAAGTTTGGAGATACTAAAGGGGTAATCAGAAGCCATAAACAGAAGAAAAGCTTGAAGATACTAAAGGAGTAATCAGAAGCCGCAAACAGAAGAAAAGTTTAAGATACTAAAGGGGTAATCAGAAGCCGCAAACAGAAGAAAAGTTTGAAGATACTAAAGGGGTAATCAGAAGCCGCAAACAGAAGAAAAGTTTGAATATACTAAAGGGGTAATCAGAAGCCGCAAACAGAAGAAAAGTTTGAAGATACTAAAGGAGTAATCAGAAGCCGTAAACAGAAGAAAAGTTTGAAGATACCAAAGGGGTAATCAGAAGCCGTAAACAGAAGAAAAGTTTGAAGATACCAAAGGGGTAATCAGAAGCCGTAAACAGAAGAAAAGTTTGAAGATACTAAAGGGGTAATCAGAATCCGTAAACAGAAGAAAAGTTTGAAGATACCAAAGGGGTAATCAGAAGCCGCAAACAGAAGAAAAGTTTGAAGATACCAAAGGGGTAATCAGAAGTCATAAACAGAAAAAAAGTTTGAAGATACTAAAGGGGTAATCAGAAGCCATAAACAGAAGAAAAGTTTGAAGATACTAAAGGGGTAATCAGAAGCCATAAACAGAAGAAAAGTTTGAAGATACTAAAAGAGTAATCAGAAGCCGCAAACAGAAGAAAAGTTTGAAGATACTAAAGGGGTAATCAGAAGCCATAAACAGAAGAAAAGTTTGAAGATACCAAAGGGGTAATCAGAAGCCATAAACAGAAGAAAAGTTTGAAGATACCAAAGGGGTAATCAGAAGCCATAAACAGAAGAAAAGCTTGAAGATACCAAAGGGGTAATCAGAAGCCGCAAACAGAAGAAAAGTTTGAAGATACTAAAGGGGTAATCAGAAGCCATAAACAGAAGAAAAGTTTGAAGATACTAAAGGGGTAATCAGAAGCCATAAACAGAAGAAAAGTTGAAGATACCAAAGGGGTAATCAGAAGCCATCAACAGAAGAAAAGTTTGAAGATACCAAAGGGGTAATCAGAAGCCGTAAACAGAAGAAAAGTTTGAAGATACTAAAGGGGTAATCAGAAGCCGTAAACAGAAGAAAAGTTTGAAGATACCAAAGGGGTAATCAGAAGCCGTAAACAGAAGAGGGACATACAATACAATGGCCAAAAGAAAAGGCAAAAGATCAAGCAATGAACCACAAAAGACAGAAAACCAAAGATTGCGCAACACGAACCCCACTAAAACCGGGAGTGAACTAAGGTGCTCCGGAAGTGTAAGCAGTTCCTGCTCCACTGGTGACACCTGTCCTGTTACTCTTGTCTGAATCCATGAAAAGGGGACCTAGGTGGTAGAGTGGTTAAGATTGCAAGCTAAACACCATTGACGTGGGCTCGAACCAAGTAACCCATCATAAGGTTCTGTATATGCACTCTAATATATGTCCGTGAATGAATGAAGATATTAATTAACGTTTTATTCACATTGCAGACTGGAGAAAAACAAACTCATCAGTTTGAAATTATTGATAGCACACTTCGGCAATATGGATAGAAATTAGGGGGAAAAATAAACTGAACTTACCATATTGGCCATTTGTTGTAACATTCAAATCAGTGTTGAAAATTGAGGATGTTCTGTTAGTATCTGTAAAAGAACACATATTATAGAATCTGTTAGGGGCCACCTTGGCCGTGATCGCATGATAGTTGGATTTACAACTACCTATGCAATCAGTGCCTATCACCACTGATGTTGTGAGTTCGAATGTCGATCAGGGCGGGGTGTACAACATTATGTGATAAAGTTTGTCAGTGACATGCGACAGGTCGGTGGTTTTCTCTTGGTCCTCCGGTTTCCTCCACCAATAAAACTGACGGCCACGATATAACCGAAATATTGTTGAAAGTGGTGTTAAACACCATTAAACAAGCAAACAGCAAACAGAATCTGTTTAACAAAGCAAATGTTTTCTTAAATATTGAAAATAGTGTTGACAGAAGATTCTATATAGACTCAAAAATAAATGTTCGTGAATAAATAAAAATAATAGTTATAGTTTTAGTCAAAACGTAGACTGGACAAAAAGCATGTCATCAAATTAAAATCATTGTTGCCACAACTCGGCAATATTAATATGAAATTTAAAACAGTTTGCCAAAAAATTAATGTGGCCTTACCACCCGGGTCATTTGTCGTAACATTCAAATCAGTTTTGAAAATTAAGGCTGTATCGTCTATCGTCAAAGCTACTTATATATTACCTGATTCGGGCATATCGTCTGTCGCCAGAACTACATTTGTCGTAATATTCAAATCAGTTTCGTAAATTAAAGATGTATTGTTGTTATCTGTAAAAGAATACATTACATAAATTGCTGTACAGGTGTTGATTGAAAATTCTACATATATGTACAAAAAGAAAAGTTTGAAGATACCAAAGGGGTAATCAGAAGCCGCAAACAGAAGAAAAGTTTGAAGAAATTAAGAGGTGGAAATGCCATACACCAATGTGAACAACCTCCATTATAATCATGGCACAATCCTGCTGTATAAAGATAATATAGTGAGTGAGTGAGTGAGTGAGTGATTGTTGTTTAACGCCATTCAGAAAATTTTCAGCTATATCATGGTGAGAACAAGCTAATTTTCAATGAGATGATGAGGATGTGATTTGCTCTAGACCAACACATTACTCTGATTCCAAGCCAACCAGTCTTTGCTCTAGACCAACACATTATTCTGATTCCAAGCCAACCAGTCTTTGCTCTAGACCAACACATTATTCTGATTCCAAGCCAACCAGTCTTTGCTCTAGACCAACACATTATTCTGATTCCAAGCCAACCAGTCTTTGCTCTTTCTTCTTAATGCTGCGTGCTTAGCGGAGAAGCAACAAATACCAATGTTATAGTCTTTGGTTTGACCCGATCTTCCGCACAAGAGAGGCGAGCACGCTAACCATTGCGGCACCGATGCGGTTAAAAGACAATATAACATCAGTATTTAAGTGAACAAATTTTGCTAGAAAACATAGGTGTCACATAATGTTAAAACATAGGTGTCACATAATGTTAAAACATAGGTGTCACATAATGTTAAAACATGGGTGTCACATAATGTTAAAACATGGGTGTCACATAATGTTAAAACATAGCTGTCACATAATGTTAAAACATAGGTGTCACATAATGGTAAAACATAGGTGTCACATAATGGTAAAACATAGGTGTCACATAATGTTAAAACATAGGTGTCACATAATGTTAAAACATAGGTGTCACCTAATGATAAAACATAGATGTCACATAATGGTAAAACATAGATGTCACATAATGTTAAAACATAGGTGTCACATAATGGTAAAACATAGGTGTCACATAATGGTAAAACATAGGTGTCACATAATGTTAAAACATAGATGTCACATAATGTTAAAACATAGGTGTCTAATAATGTTAAAACATGGGTGTCGCATAATGTTAAAACATAGGTGTCACATAATGTTAAAACATAGGTGTCACATAATGTTAAAACATAGATGTCACATAATGTTAAAACATAGGTGTCACATAATGGTAAAACATAGGTGTCACATAATGTTAAAACATAGGTGTCACATAATGGTAAAACATATGTGTCACATAATGGTAAAACATAGGTGTCACATAATGTTAAAACATAGGTGTCACATAATGTTAAAACATAGGTGTCACATAATGGTAAACATAGGTGTCACATAATGGTAAAACATAGGTGTCACATAATGTTAAAACATAGGTGTCACATAATGTTAACACATAGGTGTCACATAATGGTAAAACATAGGTGTCACATAATGGTAAAACATAGGTGTCACATAATGGTAAAACATAGGTGTCACATAATGTTAAAACATAGGTGTCACATAATGTTAAAACATAGGTGTCACATAATGTTAAAACATAGGTGTCACATAATGTTAAAACATAGGTGTCGCATAATGGTAAAACATAGGTGTCACATAATGTTAAAACATAGGTGTCACATAATGTTAAAACATGGGTGTCACATAATGTTAAAACATAGGTGTCACATAATGCTAAAACATGGGTGTCACATAATGTTAAAACATAGGTGTCACATATTGCTAAAACATAGGTGTCACATAATGTTAAAACAAAGGTGTCACATAATGTTAAAACATGGGTGTCACATAATGTTAAAACATAGGTGTCGCATAATGTTAAAACATAGGTGTCACATAATGTTAAAACATAGGTGTCACATAATGTTAAAACATGGGTGTCACATAATGGTAAAACATAGGTGTCACATAATGGTAAAACATAGGTGTCACATAATGTTACAACATAGATGTCACATAATGTTAAAACATAGGTGTCGCATAATGTTAAAACATGGGTGTCGCATAATGTTAAAACATAGGTGTCACATAATGTTAAAACATAGGTGTCACATAATGTTAAAACATAGGTGTCACATAATGTTAAAACATAGGTGTCACATAATGGTAAAACATAGGTGTCACATAATGTTAAAACATAGGTGTCACATAATGTTAAAACATAGGTGTCACATAATGTTAAAACATAGGTGTCGCATAATGGTAAAACATAGGTGTCACATAATGTTAAAACATAGGTGTCACATAATGTTAAAACATGGGTGTCACATAATGTTAAAACATAGGTGTCACATAATGCTAAAACATGGGTGTCACATAATGTTAAAACATAGGTGTCACATATTGCTAAAACATAGGTGTCACATAATGTTAAAACATAGGTGTCACATAATGTTAAAACATGGGTGTCACATAATGTTAAAACATAGGTGTCGCATAATGTTAAAACATAGGTGTCACATAATGTTAAAACATAGGTGTCACATAATGTTAAAACATGGGTGTCACATAATGTTAAAACATAGGTGTTACATAATGTTAAAACATAGGTGTCACATATTAAAACATAGGTGTCACATAATGTTAAAACATAGGTGTCACATAATGTTAAAACATGGGTGTCACATAATGTTAAAACATGGGTGTCACATAATGTTAAAACATAGGTGTCACATAATGTTAAAACATAGGTGTCACATATTAAAACATAGGTGTCACATAATGTTAAAACATAGGTGTCACATAATGTTAAAACATGGGTGTCACATAATTTTAAAATGTTCTTGCTCCCAAAAATCTAAGAAGAAAAAAAATGTTTTCCCGATCTTTTGTCTTTGAGCGTACAAGATGATGGTTATTGCAGCAACGCGTCGTGTGCACTAAGCAAGTTAGATATCTGCGTTTTTATCAATATGGTGTTGGATCGTAACTGTCTTCTCCTGAAGAAATATGTTGGATTTTCTAACTTTGATTATTAATTCAAAATAAGAGGGATGGTTTGGACCTATACATTTAGTTTAACCCTGTCACTTTTTATTGAGCTGCCTGTATCAAGCCTGGAAAGTTAGCAGTCATATATTTGTGTGTTAGGGGTGTCGATATTGCCTATTTCTATGAACTTTCTATACGATTTTGGAAGTGTTCCGATAGTATTGTACTTTTTGTTTTTCATTTCATTAGTATTATCATTATTATATTTTTGTACAAAATAAAATTAATAAGACAATTTAGATGTTTAACAGCAATATTGCTGACGTGGGAGCCAAACATGTGGATAACCCAAAAATATATAACATAGAGCGAGACAATAGGTTGTCGCCCGGTCTACAACACCTGACAACCAGATATCGTGTTGAAAATCCATTTTTAATCATAATCTGTTTTCTATATCGGAAATTATCGAGATTTCTTCTACAAAGCAAAACATTCAAGTTATAAAATATTTAATGAGTAGTTACGGTATAGCAAACCTGTTATCGCCTTCATATGAGGTGAATATCAAGTTGTCAACGCTCGGGAAAACAGCAATCTTCTGGTTGACAACTTTTATTATTAAACCTCTCTATATATATATGTATTTAGGATTGGTCCGATAAGCGTCACATGACTTTGACAATTGCGACGTTGCCTTCGACAACCCCAAAAATTCACCGTGCGAGGTAAATAATAGTATTGTCACCCTCGACAACCCCAAAATTTTCCCGCTAGGTGGCGATAACTGCAAACCGGAAATCGTCTGTTTGTGTAGAAAATATGGCAACTGCGGGTCGGTTTTCCGCTAGCTCAGAGGAACTTGGAAAATGTACTTACAGACATGTACTTAAGGGTAATAACAAAATTACCGAACTCCGAACAATCTTACAAAGGGAAAGTCAAAACTCATAAGTATATACACAGACAAAATCAGTCAACAACCGTAAAACTGTGAAAACCGTAATGACCCTCTGATAAAGGTAATACTATCTGATAAATATATACTTCACCTTTAATGTGAGATTGCTCTGAGAAATCCATTCTCGCAAAGCAAATCAACTATAGTATGTTTATTGAGGATTTGGTAACGTGATCAACAATTTTAGACTGTTGTCATAAAGGTATCACTTTTTGTTCGTTGTTCGGTTAATAATACGATTATGGCCATCTTAATCGGTGGACATCCAGAATTGTCAACTTGTGAGGGTTGTTTTCCCTCAGCCCTCGGGAAAACAACCCTCACAAGTTGACAATTCTGGATGTCCACCTCCTAAGAAGGCCATAATTGTATATTATTATACCTTACATTATATATTATATATAAAATAAAAGTGATGTTTTTACAAAATTGATACCCCAGGGAAACATCAATGTTGTTCACCGGTCGACAAATGTTATGTTCCATGTTTGTCCGGAAATGTATCCGGTTTTGAATTCCGGAATTACAATCTTGACCGGACGTTAAAAACACAAAATATGAAGTTTATGAAAACACAAGATAAAAACACACAAATAAGTGTTTAATGCATCCAACATGATGTCCACCTTAAGTGCAGGCAATAATTGTATAATGTTCACTTTGTATGATGGCAATAATTGTAAATTGTTTTTAAATTGAGGGACCGTCATGGTCTTGCTCGTATGGTAGTTGGGTTTATAATCGATACAACACTATGTCTATAAGGTTTATCAGTGACTTGCAGCAGGTCGGTGGTTTTCTACGGGTACTCCGGTTTCCTCCACCAATAAAACTGAGAACCACAATATAACTGAAATATTGTTGAAAGAGGTATTAAACACCATAACTCTCCCTTTTTTAATTTACTATTCGTCCACCAGTGGTAACAACTGCAAAATATGGGTCACCTGAAGCATCTTACAAATGTGGCTCGCAACAGAACGATGTTCAGGTGAGTTTTCATGAAATAAATATATATAAGACTGTTTTTACAATTTCAAAACGTTATAGCTTGGTGTGCATGTATGTTTTCCATGTATTTTAAGGTTGCCATTGACAAATAGTAAGCTTCGTCTTCGGGAAAATGTGTCATATGTAAAAATGTATCTTTATCAAGTCTTATGGTGTTTAACGTCACTTTCAACAATATTTCAGTTATATCGTGGCGGTCAGATTTATTGGTGGAGGACCCGTTGACCTGTCACATGTCACTGACAAACTTTATCACAGAATGTTGTACACCTCACCCTGATCGGGATTCGAACTCACAGCATCAGTGGTTATAGGCACTGATGCATAGTTAGCTGTATATCCAACTACCATACGATCACGGCCAAACAACCCCTTATATCTTTATCTTAGATATTCCTTATTACCTGTACTATTTATAGGTGATCGAGAGCAATATTGTTCGTCAAATGCATCCTTACATTGTGGAGTTCCATCGCACACCTCACCACGATCTATACATTTACCCTCATTACAAAGAAACTGACTAGGATGGCAACAGTCTGCTTCATCTGACACATCCTGGCAATCCATAAAATTATCGCATCTCCTTTCATCCGAGATGCAAGATATATTGCCACTGAGACAAGTAAACTGTCCAACAGTGCAGTTCCTGGCACACTGTGTCTCATCACTTTGGTCTATACAATCTATATATCCGTCACAAACATATCTAGCATGAATGCATTGATCATTATCACATTTAAATTGATAGTGAAGGCATATTGGGCAACCTATTTCATCTGACCTATCCGGGCATTCGGGGAAACCATCCCATCGCCATACCAAAGGAATGCAGTGGATTTCACCACTCACACAGGTAAACTGACTCGCAGAACATTTGAGCTTATCTGAGCACGTCTTTTCATCCAACTCTAAATAAAACTCTAATGGACATGCACAATGAATGTCACTTTCACCATTAGCAACACAAATGTGAGAACATCCACCATTACTATGTGAGCACAATTGACCAAGATTACCAGGAAAATTATTCACTGCAACATGAAGGTCACTAGCACGTCTAAATTTATTCGAGAAGACACTTCGTTCCTGTCCCGTGCCTTTATCAACTCGTGACATTAACATGCTATCTCTGTCGATCCAGTATAAATATTTTCCAAAAACGGCCATTCCTGTTGGTTGTACAATCTGACTAGATACTAAAACTTTACGATTACCGCTTGTAATGTCATAATACTCAATAAGATGTAAAACGCCATCTGCCCAATATAACGTTTCATCATCGACATCAATAAATAGTGGATCCGGTTTACCCAATGATGTGGAGATTAACGTCCGTCTGTCTGTACCGTCCATTGCAGCACTCTCAATTGTAGGTGGTTGTACCATGTTTACCCAGTACATAAGCCTAATAATATTTTTGAAATATTAATATGATTAAATGCCATGATTAAAAATGTTTGAAATAAATTACAAAAAATCAATATAGTGTGATGCCCGTTATTCTTCTAAACAATTCTTTATGATTGATTGGTGTTTCGTTCACGTCATGTGCCAAATATGTATGCATATTAAGGACAAAGTATGGTGAATTAAGTAGTGACGAACAAATAGCTATTTGTGGCCGCTACAATGTGTCTACTCTTTTCCGAAATCCACAAATGAGGTCTGTAATGTGAATACAGTGTGGTACTCACTAAACACATAACCAACTAATGGTCCACGGTCAGGCATTCCGATGTATAATTTTATATCTTAACATACCCCTCCCACCATTGAGGTGGCATTCCCTATCCGCCATATTAGAACGCCCTGTGATTTGACAGCTGGGAACTGTCATAAGCAATCGTAACTACTCGGCCATTCTCGCTACCCTGCAAATAACCTCGTATGCATTAGGCGTATAAATCGCACTACTTTTCACATATCAGTTACATGAAAGTTTGATAAAGTTATATTTTAAACAATTTTCTATATTTCAATTAAAGTTTTAATTAGTTTTGCATGATTAGATTTTACTTAGTATGTCTTCAATATTGGATTTTCGCGGACTATATTTTTGTGCGGCTTAACTTAACTTAACTTCCGGCAATCAATTTAAGAAGAATTTCTACTATGTACGTACGAGGTTATTTGCAGGGTAGCGAGAATGGCCGAGTAGTTACGATTGCTGTCATAAGTACCCAGACAATGCTCTAAATGTTACATTTGATAAAGAGACAAAGCATTGTACTTAAGTCACATTTGCTAGTAAATGAATAATCTGGATGCCAAACTTTTGCACATAGTATATAAATGCTTAAACACAAAAACAATCCCAATACAAGAACAGTTTGAAGATACCAAATGCCGTAAATCAAAGAAGGACGGATAATACAAATGATAAAGGACAAACAATGATCTACAAAACACCGCACAGAAACCTAAAGATTGAGCAACACGAACCCCACTAAGACTTTCACTATATAACTAATTCGCCATCCTATATTTCAGTTGTGTTGCCGATCGAGCATTTGTGAAACGAGATGGACAGTATGGTCCGGATAATGTGCATCAATGATTTAAAAACAGCTAGGTTTTGCTATTAAATTCAGTATGGTAAAATGTTCATTCGGGACTTTAATTCGTTGTTGCAATTCCTTGCGGAAGTCGAACAGATTATTCCTTTGAACGGGTCGTTGACAAATTACACATTATTGCACATTGGAAAAATATCAGTAAAAACGGTTTTTAGTGGGGATCGTTTTGCTCGATCTTTAGTTTTCTGTGTAATGTTTTATAGATCGTTGTTTGTCCTTTTGTCCTTTTTCTTTTGGTCATTGTGTTGTCTGTCTTTTTTCTTGGGTCATTGTGTTGTCTGTCTTTTTCTTTTGTTCATTGTGTTGTCTGTCTTTTTCTTTTGGTCATTGTGTTGTCTGTCTTTTTCTTTTGGTCATTGTGTTGTCTGTCTTTTTCTTTTGGTCATTGTGTTGTCTGTCTTTTTCTTTTGGTCATTGTGTTGTCTTTCTTTTTCTTTTGGTCATTGTGTTGTCTGTCTTTTTCTTTTGGTCATTGTGTTGTCTGTCTTTTTCTTTTGGTCATTGTGTTGTCTCTCTTTTTCTTTTGGTCATTGTGTTGTTTGTCTTTTTCTTTTGTTCATTGTGTTGTCTGTCTTTTTCTTTTGGTCATTGTGTTGTCTGTCTTTTTCTTTTGGTCATTGTGTTGTCTGTCTTTTTCTTTTGGTCATTGTGTTGTCTGTCTTTTTCTTTCGGTCATTGTGTTGTCTGTCTTTTTCTTTTGGTCATTATGTTGTCTTTCTTTTTCTTTTGGTCATTGTGTTGTCTTTCTTTTTCTTTTGGTCATTGTGTTGTCTTTCTTTTTCTTTTGGTCATTGTGTTGTCTGTCTTTTTCTTTTGGTCATTGTGTTGTCTGTCTTTTTCTTTTGGTCATTGCGTTGTCTGTCTTTTTCTTTTGGTCATTGTGTTGTCTGTCTTTTTCTTTTGGTCATTGTGTTGTCTGTCTTTTTCTTTTGGTCATTGTGTTGTCTGTCTTTTTCTTTTGTTCATTGTGTTGTCTGTCTTTTTCTTTTGGTCATTGTGTTGTCTTTCTTTTTCTTTTGGTCATTGTGTTGTCTGTCTTTTTCTTTTGGTCATTGTGTTGTCTGTCTTTTTCTTTTGGTCATTGTGTTGTCTGTCTTTTTCTTTTGGTCATTGTGTTGTCTGTCTTTTTCTTTTGGTCATTGTGTTGTCTGTCTTTTTCTTTTGGTCATTGTGTTGTCTTTCTTTTTCTTTTGGTCATTGTGTTGTCTGTCTTTTTCTTTTGGTCATTGTGTTGTCTGTCTTTTTCTTTTGGTCATTGTGTTGTCTGTCTTTTTCTTTTGGTCATTGTGTTGTCTGTCTTTTTCTTTTGGTCATTGTGTTGTCTTTCTTTTTCTTTTGGTCATTGTGTTGTCTGTCTTTTTCTTTTGGTCATTGTGTTGTCTGTCTTTTTCTTTTGGTCATTGTGTTGTCTGTCTTTTTCTTTTGGTCATTGTGTTGTCTGTCTTTTTCTTTTGGTCATTGTGTTGTCTGTCTTTTTCTTTTGGTCATTGTGTTGTCTTTCTTTTTCTTTTGGTCATTGTGTTGTCTTTCTTTTTCTTTTGGTCATTGTGTTGTCTGTCTTTTTCTTTTGGTCATTGTGTTGTCTGTCTTTTTCTTTTGGTCATTGTGTTGTCTGTCTTTTTCTTTTGGTCATTGTGTTGTCTATCTTTTTCTTTTGGTCATTGTGTTGTCTTTCTTTTTCTTTTGGTCATTGTGTTGTCTGTCTTTTTCCTTTGGTCATTGTGTTGTCTGTCTTTTTCTTTTGGTCATTGTGTTGTCTTTCTTTTTCTTTTGGTCATTGTGTTGTCTGTCTTTTTCTTTTGGTCATCGTGTTGTCTGTCTTTTTCTTTTGGTCATCGTGTTGTCTGTCTTTTTCTTTTGGTCATTGTGTTGTCTGTCTTTTTCTTTTGGTCATTGTGTTGTCTGTCTTTTTCTTTTGGTCATTGTGTTGTCTGTCTTTTTCTTTTGGTCATTGTGTTGTCTTTCTTTTTCTTTTGGTCATTGTGTTGTCTGTCTTTTTCTTTTGGTCATTGTGTTGTCTGTCTTTTTCTTTCGGTCATTGTGTTGTCTGTCTTTTTCTTTTGGTCATTATGTTGTCTTTCTTTTTCTTTTGGTCATTGTGTTGTCTGTCTTTTTCTTTTGGTCATTGTGTTGTCTGTCTTTTTCTTTTGGTCATTGTGTTGTCTGTCTTTTTCTTTTGATCATTGTGTTGTCTGTCTTTTTCTTTTGGTCATTGTGTTGTCTGTCTTTTTCTTTTGGTCATTGTGTTGTCTGTCTTTTTCTTTTGGTCATTGTGTTGTCTGTCTTTTTCTTTTGGTCATTGTGTTGTCTGTCTTTTTCTTTTGGTCATTGTGTTGTCTGTCTTTTTCTTTTGGTCATTGTGTTGTCTGTCTTTTTCTTTTGGTCATTGTGTTGTCTGTCTTTTTCTTTTGGTCATTGTGTTGTCTGTCTTTTTCTTTTGGTCATTGTGTTGTCTTTCTTTTTCTTTTGGTCATTGTGTTGTCTATCTTTTTCTTTTGGTCATTGCGTTTTCTGTCTTTTTCTTTTGGTCATTGTGTTGTCTGTCTTTTTCTTTTGGTCATTGTGTTGTCTGTCTTTTTCTTTTGGTCATTGTGGTGTCTGTCTTTTTCTTTTGGTCATTGTGTTGTCTGTCTTTTTCTTTTGGTCATTGTGGTGTCTGTCTTTTTCTTTTGGTCATTGTGTTGTCTGTCTTTTTCTTTTGGTCATTGTGGTGTCTGTCTTTTTCTTTTGGTCATTGTGTTGTCTGTCTTTTTCTTTTGGTCATTGTGTTGTCTGTCTTTTTCTTTTGGTCATTGTGTTGTCTGTCTTTTTCTTTTGGTCATTGTGTTGTCTGTCTTTTTCTTTTGGTCATTGTGTTGTCTGTCTTTTTCTTTTGGTCATTGTGTTGTCTATCTTTTTCTTTTGGTCATTGCGTTTTCTGTCTTTTTCTTTTGGTCATTGTGTTGTCTGTCTTTTTCTTTTGGTCATTGTGTTGTCTGTCTTTTTCTTTTGGTCATTGTGTTGTCTGTCTTTTTCTTTTGGTCATTGTCTTGTCTGTCTTTTTCTTTTGGTCATTGTGTTGTCTGTCTTTCTTTGTTTTACGACTTCTGGTTACCTCTTCGGTATCTTTTAATTTGTCTTGAATCGCATTATTTATCAATCGTGTGATTCTGTTTTGACCTCTAAAATTCGGTATTTTATATTATCTAGAAATAGTTGTCCAGTATGCACGATTTTTGCTAAAAATAAGTAATTAGAAAATGTCTATTCTTAGAGTGCATAAATTATCAATTATTTAACCATTGCTTTACAATAAAACAATCAAATATATACATTTAAACAAGACTTACCTTTTTCGTGGATTTAATACTATAGATCTAGGTTTTTCGTTGTCTCCTTGCATCACCACTCCCAACGGAGTACCATCTAATCGGATTATATTGATGACGTTTCGTTTAGAGCACGTCCAATACAGTATACGAGCGTATGGATCTATATCCATGTCATATGGTCGATAGTCTGTGTTGTCATTGGAAACGACTGTTGTCAACTGTTAATCAAAGTAAAACTGAGTGAGTGAGTGAGTCTTTTATTTATCGCTAAGTGAGCAATTGTTCAGCTATATCGTGGCAAAAACAAGTTATATTCAATTAAATGATGATGATGTTCACTTTGTGCTAGACCAAAATGCTTAATTTGATCTTTTTAGTGCTAACTGATTGAAACAACAATCCGTGGTAGACATGTCGGTCCACTCGGACACAGTTCATTTAATTGCTTACACGTGATAAGTAAAACTGATGTCTATATACTGAAATAAAATTGCGTTACTAAGTTATTGATACAGTATTTTGATAGCTTAAGAAATACGTGATATTGAATATTATATGTTAATTTTTTCAGTACCAAAGCGAAAGACTATTGGTCATGATTGTATGCCTATCACCATTAACGTTGTGAGTTCGAATCCCGATCATAGGCGGTGTACTAGAAACAACATTATGTGTTAAAATTCGTCAGTGACTTGCGGTAGTTGGTTGTTTTTCTTCGTGCACTCCGGTTTCCTCCACCAATAAAACTTACCGCTACGATATAACTGTATTATTCTTGAAAGTGGTGTTAAAAACCATAAAACTAACCAACCAACCAATTCACTGGAATTCAGTTTATATAATACATTGGTTCGATTCCTCTATGTGGCGAAATGTACTCGATACAACTATGTGATAACTGAAATATTGTTGAAAATACAAATTGTGTTAAACACCATAACCCTAACCCTAACATTATCCACTGCAAACGAGAATAAAGAGGGTAACTATGAGATCTTCTGTAATTGAATTGAAACGTTAGTGGTATAGTGGCAGATCTAGTAGAAATTACGACAATTAGCACAGAGCACACTTTATAAAAAACATCCTAGATCAGATGCTGCATATTCACCTCATATTACATGTATAACATGCACCATTGTCCAGCATGTTTATTCACCTACATATTGGACAAGGTCGTCGTATGATCTACTTTTACGAATAGAATCGCTCATGCATAAAGTAGTGTCTTACTAAAATAAGAGAGTACTTTTACAATAGCTCTGCAGGGGGTACTTATATATATATATTTCGTGCATGGCACCGTATGCAATTTTTTAAATATCTTTAACACGATATAGTCAAACCTGTATTAAGAGGTTACCATTGGGGCAAAGAAAAAATGGTGTTATAAGATAGGTGACCTCTTAAAAGAGGTTCAATTCATATGAAATTGTCTATGCCAGGACAAGAAAAGGGTGACGTTTTAATACAAGTGACTGCTTAACGGAGGTGACCACATAGATAAGTTTGACAGTATTTGATATAAAATAATCAACTTACATATGTACCATTAGCTGTTGCTCTTTTGATAATATTCGTCTTTCCCTCAATCCAGTATATATCCTCATCTACTGGATCGTACGATAACACTTTAACCCTTCGCAAATTTGGAATGGGTAAAACAACTTCCGGTATTTTAGTATGATCAGTGTCATTTTCATCCATGATTAAGCGGCTTATCGTATTCCTTTGACTATATAATAAATATGACTTCGGCGCTAAACAAAAGAAATAACAATCAATTAATTTATCTAACATGCTAGGAAAAACTAAAATATTTCATTCGGAGCAAATTATTTACATCATGACAACACACATGAATATTAAAATATTCAAAGATACAGAGATTGTTCATTTGGTTTTCTCTAACGTTTATTTAAAATCGGTCAATTATTTGTGCTAAGATACTATGTAGTGTTTTGTATATCATTGTTTGTCCTTTTGTCCTTTTTTTTTCTTTTGGCTATTGTATTGTCTGTTCCTCGATGTACGACTTCTTATTACCCCTTCTTATTCAAGCTGTTCTTAACATCAGTTCAATCTTTAATGCTCTTGTTTTAGTTTATTTACTTAAGGATTGATCGCTGTTTTTGTTCGGTTCATGAAGAAATAACCTTAATCAGGTTGTACACACCGTGTAACCCGCGTAGCGGATTACGCAATGGTGTGTACAACCTGATTGAGGTTATTTCGAATGAACCGAACAAATAATTTCGATCAATCCTTATAAATTAATTCAAACTTTTTTTGTTATGATATTGAAAAATATATTATTTTTTTTCAAAATAAGGCAAATATTCGGAAATAAATTTAAATAACCCCAAAGGTGCCTCATTTAAAGAAAATCACCTGATGACAACGGCACGCGACGGCTTGAGAACGACTTCTATTTTTCGATTCCGTACATTGACAAATAACCTCAACTTTTTAAACCAATCAAAACATGTATAAAATGAATTGTGACTCTAAAATTAATGTATATGAGTTTGTCAAATCTACCTGGATTGTGTATTTACTACTTGATTTCTGATAATCTGCATATATACTTATTACATACATAACCATAGCAACTACCTCTGTCAACGAATAATAAAATAGTACTTTAAAGGCATATAGGCTGTCAGAATTGATTTTTTTTTCTTATATTAAAAGTTGCCAGTATTCGATGTTTTATACTAATTGCAGTTGAAATTTTTCATAATATCATACGTAAATAGCCTAGAACGAAGGAAATACGTCGTTGTTTGATTTTCTTACGTCCCGTAAAGAATTCAATGTTGACCCGCGCATATTCATACGACCTGACAGTGAATTCATTCGGGAAAGCGAAATTGATTGTTGACGAAGAAGCACATGGCACACTGAATCGAATCGTGGAATTGAATAAAACATTGACGGATTCTATACGAAAACGACACAAAAAGGAGGATTCAGCTTTGTGTAAAAATAAAAAACAAGATGTTATACCGATCTACTCCATTTTTCAACACGTGAGCATAATTTAGTTTTTTTCCCGGCCGAATCATATTTTAACAGTAGAATTGCGTCGTATTTTTTTTATATATTCTTTTTTTTTAGGAGAAAACGCTAGGTGGTATCTCTTTCAAATTAAAAACTAAAATAATGAAATTCATGTCTGTTTTTTTTTCTAAAAAAAATATAATCAAGTGAACTCAAGTGTTGTCAATAATATGCAATACAATTTGTTTACAATTTTCCCTTTATCGGGCCCCTTTGCAGAGTTTGGGTTTGTTTTTATTGATTTCATCACGTATTTTCGATTTTAAGTGTCATTCTTACTAAATACCATTATATAATATTAAGTGATTACCCCGGGATCCAATTTCATAGATATATTTCTTAAAGTATATTAATTCTAACCAATATTTACCTGTGCATGCATTCGGGTTATTTATAGCAGTTATCAGTATCCGGTAAACTTATAATTAGGTGTGTTAATGGCGATTTCACCAACAGACATTCGAATTCTTTTCACTAATTACGACATCATAACATATTTTTTAAACATGGCTTCTTATTCAGAACATTTTATTAGTATAAAACATCGAATATTGGCAACTTTTAATATAAACCCCCCAAAAAAATCAATTCTGATAGCTTGCATGTCTTTAAAGGAGCTTTTTTTTTCTTTTATCTACAGGTTCAGTTAATGTAATTAGACTGTAGCAGATTTTTGCTTAAAAAACCTTTGCTTCGTAATTGAAGCATGTCAATGTGAGACAGCCCATAGAAGACGCCTGCATGTGATCCCATCTTCTATGGTGCCGATTACCCTATGAAGCATTGGCATTATGACTACGTCATAGTTGAAATTATATAGAAAAAAGAAAGGTTTGAAGATACCAAAGGGGTAATCAGAAGCCGTAAATCTAAGATACCAAAGAGGTAATCAGAAGCCGTAAATCTAAGATACCAAAGGGGTAATCAGAAGCTGCATATCTAAGATACCAAAGGGGTAATCAGAAGCCGTAAATCTAAGATACCAAAGGGGTAATCAAGCCGTTTATCTAAGATACCAAAGGGGTAATCAGAAGCCGTAAATCTAAGATACCAAATGGGTAGTCAGGGGCCGTAAATCTAAGATACCAAAGGGGTAATCAGAAGCCGTAAATCTAAGATACCAAAGGGGTAATCAGAAGCCATAAATCTAAGATACCAAAGGGGTAACCAGAAACCGTAAATCTAAGATACCAAAGGGGTAATCAGAAGCCGTAAATCCAAGATACCAAAGGGGTAATTAGAAGCCGTTAATCTAAGATACCAAAGGGGTAATCAGAAGCCGTAAATCTAAGATAGCAAAGGGGTAATCAGAAGCCGTCAATCTAAGATACCAAAGGGGTAATCAGCAATCGTAACTACTCGGCCATTCTCGCTACCCTACAAATAACCTCGTACGTAGATAGTAGAAATTCTTCTTAAATTGTTTGCCGGAAGTTACGTAAAGTTAAGCCGCACAAAAATATAGTCCACGAAAATCCAATATGGAAGACATACTAAATAAAATCTAATCATGCAAAACTAATTAAAACTTTAACTTTTATCCATGAAAATAATTGAAATATAGAAAATTGTTTAAAATATGACTTTATCAAACTTTCATGTAACTGACATGTGAAAAGTAGTGCGATTTATACGCCTAATGCACACGAGGTTATTTGTAGGGTAGCGAGAATGACCGAGTAGTTACGATTGGGGTAATCAGAAGCCGTAAATCTAAGATACCAAAGGGGTAATCAGAAGCCGTAAATCTAAGATACCAAAGGGGTAATCAGAATTCGTAAATCGAAAAGGACAGACAACACAATGGCCAAAAGAAAAAAAGACAGCGATCTACAAAACCTACACAGAAAACCAAAGATCCAGCAACATGCAGACATTTTAATGTTTTGAATATGAGTGTACCTGATGAATGTTGTTCCAGAAACGCGTCATACACACTAAATTCGACATATACATTTTAATTCTTTCTTATTATATTACCTTGCAATACTTGTGTTCGAAATCGTATCGGTGGTGTAATGGTTGGCATGTTCGCCTCGAGTGCTGTCGATCGATGGTTCGAGCCCTGTTCGGGTCAAACCAACGAACCGGCATTAAGGAGTAATAGCAAATAATGATTGACTCGGAATCAGGATAATGTGTTCGAGTGGAGCAACATGTCTACCCGAGGACTGTTGTTTTAGTGAGCTAGCACCATAAAAATTCAACGAAGCGTGTTGTTCTAGTACAAAGCGGACATCATAATCTCATCAAGATGTAACATGTTCTCGCCATTATACATCTGAAAAATTGCTGATTTTGGTGTTACTGCAATCACACATTCAAATGTGTAAACAATTTAGGAGTGGTTTGCTGTAGAAGTAGTTTTGAAGAGATTATTTTGCAGCTTCCGATTACCCTTTGGTATTTGCAAACTTTTCTTATTTTTTGTGTGTGTATTGTTTAAAAGCATTTATTTGGAAGCTACAGCATATCTCAATGACGTCATCATTCATAACTTTATAGATAGTTGCATTTTGGTGACTCCCGATTATATAATACATTTTGGTTATACCTGAGCAAGATCTATTGTTTGGATCGAGTGTATAGTGCGTGGGACAAGAACATTGGTGGCTCTGGATTTTTCCATCAACAGCTGAATTTGCAAAACATAAATAGCCACAATCTCCATTGTTGTCATGGCAGCTGTTAGAACCTAAGAAAATGGAAAGAATATATTTTTTCAACATTATTTCTTTTTTTTTTTTATATAGCTGTATTTCTTTTCCCGATTATCCTGGCATATAATTAATCACGTTCTGATCTTCTAAGGAGCGTTTCATATAATCTTCTTTGTCAAATGTCAAGGTCAATCGGTTCACGAGATTTTATGTACTATTCATTTACACCCTTGTATCACATTTTCATTTTTTTTTCTTAAAATGAGTTAGCATATCTTTTTTGTTCAAGTAAAAAGGAAAATATTTAATGCATCAATTAAAAATACAACAACAAAATAATATGAATCATTTTATATGCACAATTAGGATAGAATATGACAAAAATATAATGTTGAAGTCATAGACAAGTTTGCAAGAATACCAAGTATACAATTCGCACAGTCAGAAACAGAGTTAGCTGCCGTTTTCAAACATATCAAACGCTTCAAATCAGAATTAATTCACTCAAAATGTCAGTTTTTTACTTTTTTGAAACAAGATTATTATTTCATATGAAGCGAATGTTTGTCAAAAATAGTACTGGAATCAAAATGGCTGACTCTTGAACATCAGCATACATTGATTGAATGAAGCTGAAAAAAAGGTGTTATTGCTACTCTTAAAAGAAATCATAAACATTGAATACGATTTTGTAGTAATATTTCGATGCATAAACTGGGCCATTCACTCACCAATAGAATAAAATCTGAACGAGTGCCTATATAGTTTCGGACTTAATTCAGTTTGTGAGTGACGTGGTCGATATAGCACTCCTACAAAATCGTATTAAATCCTATATCAAATAACAAATCACTCATTATTACATACATGTACAATACCCATAGCTTTCGTATGGGTGACTTTTACCCCCAGAAAACTTAACAAAGTATAACCTGCTTGTCTTGACGAATGATAGATCTTCATATCATACACACTTTCTACATCCTCCGTCAATGTTGTCTGGTTACGTCCATATCTTTTATCAGCTCTCATTATTGTCTTTTGATTCCAACCATGCCAGAATATCAAATCATTATACAATGTAAAGCTCCGTATATTGTAAGACTGGGATGCAATAATCTGTTTTCGATTAGTACCTGGTCAAAGAAACATACACTGTTAGTCATGTAATTTGAATCTTATTTTATCTTCAATTAACTACCATGCAATGTTCGTGTACCAGAAGTTATTTTATCAATGGGTCGAAACATCTGCTGGTGGACTATTACTCCCCCGATGGTCTCATCCGTCCAGTTGGCAGTGTTACAGGTCAGATACATTTATTATTTACAGTTTCTAACTAATGTAATTATTATTAAGACTAAGATTCTCTTCCTTCAGTCATTGGTGATCGTAGCCCGAATTTGGCTATCCTTTTATGTCTTTTGGGTTTTTAGCTCCTAAGTACTTTTAAGTCATTTGGATTTCCATTTTTTTTTACTTGAACGTACTTGATGTAGGTTATTCCAGAACCGTGTCATGCGCACTACATTTGATATCTACGTTATATTCTTGTCACGAAGGTGCTAGCCGGACGTGTTATACATAATCATGAAGGTGCTAGCCGGACGTGTTATACATAATCATGAAGGTGCTATACGGACGTGTTATACATAATCATGAAGGTGCTATACGGACGTGTTATACATAATCATGAAGGTGCTAGCCGGACGTGTTATACATAAGGACTTAAGATGTATACCCGATGTTTACTTAAGAAATAATTCATGGAAACCATACTGTGAGCTTTAACGTGGGTTGGCAGATATTTATCCCGAGCGGGAGCGAGGAGTAGAATTTACAAATATCCTGCCAACCCACGTTAAAACTCACAACACAGTATGGCTTCTATGCACTATTTTGATTCTGATATGTATAATAGTATAAATACGGTAGTATACTTTGATGGGAAAGACGGTAATTTATATTAATGTTTGCGGCAATGTCACACACAATTTATGATGCCAGATTCTAGCAACATGTGATTTTACGACAGGAAAGTCAGTCTTTTTGATAAAGCATCCGTAACAACAATATTGTGTTTGCACGTTTTAACTGCACATCATATATTTATTAATTTTAAATATGCTGATTATTTTCAGTGAATGCAGATGTTTAAAACGTTAACAACATTGTAAATAATTTGACCACCTGGCTTAAATGTGTGTACCGCGCATGTGCTAATGAGATCTTGCAATCTAAATAATTTGTTCTTTTGTTTGCAAAGCGAAAGAATGACGTCATATTAGAATTATGTATACTTATTTTGTTTAATAACACAAGACAAAATTATAACTGATATAAGAGAAGATAAAGATGCTCTGGCATGGTATTAGTACAGTTCATTTATCTGTAGCAGTTCTTAGTGCCCGATCTTATTTTTTACTTCTGTTACTAATAAATCGTATTCTAATTTTAATGTAGTTGTTTAATATCCTTGGTTTGTGATTGGACAATGCTGTAATTTTCACGGTATCAATTCCACGGTTGAAATATCATGAGATATTTTTTGAATTTTAGCTGATTACCGCTTACATCATCTTGTCAATAACGTGGCAATATACATCTATCCTACACATGATTACGTTAGAATGGAAATAACTGTATTGTATTTGAAAATTTCGCCGCATCCATTGCCGATCTAATGGTTGCAAATATCCGTTAACTGACTCCGCTAACGCGTCGCCAGTAAGCTCAATTTGTTACCATCAAATCTCCAATGGATGCCGTGAAATTTCCAAAGACAATACAGTTATCTCCTAATTGTAAATTGATATCTTACCGTCAATATTTGCAAATTCAATCATAGTGTCATATTTCCTCGTCCAATATATTTTCATTTCCACGTAATCTAATACTATGATATTGACTTTACCAACATTAGGTATCAGAACCAATCGACTTGTTCCATCTAATGAAGCTCTTTCTATTCTACCCTGTCCTGACCAATCAGACCAGTACATATAACTGTATAAATAAAACTAGAATGACTCTTTCTATTCTACCCTTTCCTGACCAATCAGACCAGTACATATAACTGTATAAATAAAACTAGAATGACTCTTTCTATTCTACCCTTTCCTGACCAATCAGACCAGTACATATAACTGTATAAATAAAACTAGAATAACTCTTTCTATTCTACCATGTACTGACCAATCAGACCAGTACATATAACTGTATAAATAAAACTAGAATAACTCTTTCTATTCTACCATGTACTGACCAATCAGACCAGTACATATAACTGTATAAATAAAACTAGAATAACTCTTTCTATTCTACCATGTCCTGACCAATCAGACCAGTACATATAACTGTATAAATAAAACTAGAATAACTCTTTCTATTCTACCATGTCCTGACCAATCAGACCAGTACATATAACTGTATAAATAAAACTAGAATAACTCTTTCTATTCTACCATGTCCTGACCAATCAGACCAGTATATATAGCTGTATAAATAAAAATAGAATGAAAAATGTACAACTTAAAGCAAAGCTTACAAAGGAGTAGGCATGATAAGGGCAGAAATTGGCCTAAAAAATGGGCAAAATATAAAAGAAACATAATATAGCTTTCATTGTTTCTTGATTTTATAAGACCTTTACCCCTTCTAATATTTTGGCAATAATTTTCCATATTTACACGTGCGATGACATCACACCACACAGTAGTATAGATAAAACCATCATATTTGAATTTCCAATTATGATTTACCCTTTCTCCATTTACGTTGCTAAGCAACAAAGGATAAAGAGAAATCATCTAAACATGTATTTTTCTTACCTTTCAATGATGTTGCTTAATATTATATCTTTATAAACAGTTTCTGAGATTGGGTCAAAAATGACCCTCATCATACCCACTCCTTTAATGTACAATTACGACCTTCAAATGAGGTGCACTTCGAAAGTTGTCAATCCGTGGGTGTTTGTTTTCCCCAGAGGCTAAGTAAGGCCCCCAGGGAAACCTCTCAGGTGTTGATAATTTGAAGTTCCCCTAATATTTAGTCTACTTTATATTAATATGATGCTTTTGGTCGTAATTCATCATTGAACAGCTATTATGTATTGCTTTGTTTGTTTGTTTATTTGATGGTGTTTATTGCCACTTTCAACAATATTTCAGTTATATTGTGGCGGTCAGTTTTATTGGTGGCGGAAACCGGAGGACGTGGAGAAAACCACCGACCTGTCGCAAGTCACTGATAAACTTGATCACATAATGTTGTACACCTCGCCCTGATCCAGATTCGTTTGAACTCACAACATCAGTGGTGATAGGTACTGATTGCATAGATAGTTGTAAATCAAACTACCATACGATCACGACCACGACGGCCCATAATATGTATTGACTTTACAGCTACATACAGTTTATATGTACAATTTATATATTGTACTTTTTTGAAGTAATAGCATGTTTTTATGGGAGTACAGAATTCATGGGAGAAACACTGAAAATAGTCAAATATGTTAATGCAATTTAGTATCTCCAAACTTTATTTTGTTGTAAATAAAATTTATTAACGCATACATTTTTTAATTTAAATAAAAGAGGCCACACGTGTTTCTACTAGTCACTACTGACCCTAATCTTTAGGGCCCACTGTAAAGTTTTTTATTGCCATTTTTGACAATAATTGTCAAATTCAGATTTTTTTCCTATATAACCTAGGTAGAAATTAAAAAAAAAGAGAGAAAAGGGTTTTGTTTTCAAGAATGTTAGCGGAAGCACACATATTTTTGTTTTGACTTATTACCCGTTTGGTGGATCTACAGCCAATGTTTGAGGTTTATGTACATGTTTCCATACAATGACTCTGCGAGATGATCCATCTGTTCTAGCTACTTCTATCTGTTTTGAATGTCTATCTATCCAATATATATTCTTAGATACCCAGTCTACTGCAATGCTCACTGGTTTCTTGACGCCATAGCGAATTATCGTCTCTACTTCATCTCCATCCATAAAACCTCGATTTATTGTCTGAAAAAATATTAATATTTTACTTTATTGATATTACAGTTTACTGGTCCGTGTTGCTCATCTGTAGTTTTTTGTGTGTTGTCCTATTATGTGTCTTTACGTTCTGGGTTCCGTGTTGTGATGTCCGTTATGATTCCGCATATGAACGATGTTCGGTTCGTCTTTACCTCCAGTTGTTTGTAGAAGTGTTCATGTCTTATTTACGTTATTTGTATTTGTTTGTGTATAATGGTGTCCAACACATGTTGTGTTGTGTTTTTGCTTTGTTTTTCTTCGTCTTATGTAGCCTCCTATTTTGCCAGTATCTCTGGCGTGTCCATTTTTGATTGCTCCTTCGGTATTCTCTAATGTTTATATACAACTGATTTTTTTTCTCGTGATCTAACGTTTTCGAAACATATATATTATTTCTGTATTTCTTGTCTTAGACAGATATCCTGGCATTTCAAAATGATGGAAGTGAAACAAACCGGAATGCTCCGGATTTTACCTCCATTTCAATGAAAATTTTGAATTTTATTATTTTGATTTAAAATAAACCTGTCATATATAATTTGATAAAAATCAAAATAGAAATCTGATTTAGTGTCAACAAGATTCAGAGGTGAATTCAATTACCACATTCAAGTTCTATTGATATATATATTAAATAATTAAAAGTCTATATAGAAGATAACTAGGCTTCACCTCCTTACATTTTCTTCATTTCTCAATGCTGATTATTGATTGGTCAAATTAAATACATTGAAGGTTATGTAGAATATCGAGGAGCATGTCCGGCTTCACCTCCTAACATTTTCTTCATTTCATAATGCTAATCATTGATTGGTTAATTGTATAATTAGGAATTTCTAGTTGTTTAATTACTATTTTCATAATCATTAAGAATCAAAACCTTTGTAAAAAAAATGAGCATGACTCGCTATTGTAACTTTCCTAATATGCAAGGACCAGCATATCTGATTATTAATCATGTTGGACTAACCCTTACAGATAATATAATTAGAAAAAACAAAATTTGACATTATACAAGTCCATTCTAAAAAGCTGGAACTAAAACATGTGTGCTTCCACTTTAATTTGCATTCAGCTCATGTGTTTATAATTTATATATAAGGGAAGCACAATCATGAATACCAATGAAATGTTACATTACACATCCTCGGCGGATCCCACTCCGATACTGTCCACTCATCTCCCGTGTGATAATTGAAACAATTACATTCGTTTCGGAGTTGTCCGGTTACTGATCCAACATTTAGAGGATGCCATAGCAACATAGCATTTCTCATATTTTATGATTGGTCGGAAGGTCACAATTAAAAAAACATAAATATGAAACCATGTTTATTTTGTTGTTTACTATCCGAATAAAGTACCAATGTAGGGTAAACTAATTTACTGGTTCATCGAATGCAATATAAAGGCAGGTAATTCACATCCTCCAAACGTAGCGGAGCCAATCAAATTCCAGATAAATAATTTAGGATTACAAGGATTTATCTGTCAGTTGACGCCACACAAGATGAATGGAGAGTTTCGAAGTGTGATCAGCCATGGATTACCGTCGATGTACATACCATACACAACCGGACAATTTTGAGACCTTTTAACAGCAATATAATAGCATTTTCTATATATGATACAATGTATAAATAAAGAGAAATTAGCGACATACAGTCAAACCTACCCATGCAGTCACCTCTATTAAGCAGCCACCTGTATTAAAATGTCACATATCTCTTGTCCCGCCATAGGAAATTTAATATGAATTGAACCTCTTTTAAGAGGTCACCTGTCATTTAAGGCCACTTTTTCTTTGTCCCAATGGTGACCTCTTAATACAGATTTGACTATTTATATGAAAATAATTAATAATCAAATAATTATGTATTCTGTTTACAAATGAACTTTTCTGAATTATTTCATTTCCACCATATATTTGTTGGTATTCCCTAACAAACAATGAGTAAATATCAACCCTTTTAGTGTTTTGCTCTGCTGAGTAATATGCTTTATATATTGAAATTACTACAATTGTTAGAAAATAATTGAAGTCAAAAAACCTTTAAGCCAATATTTTATATCCGAAGACAAAATGATATAAAGTTATATCATTTGCTATTCCACATTTTTTTTAAACTTCTTTTATTTTCACCCATAACTCTTTGAATAAAATACAAGTCATAAAGTAGTGATTATAGTCTTCCACTATATTACATATACTGTATAAACTATTTTCCATAATTTTCGATTTTAAAAGTATTTTTTGAGATGTTAATGATTTACCTTCAATTTTAAATCTACCCAGTAAACACGCTTTTCCTCAATGTCAAAATCCATGGAAACAGCCTTTTTGATCCCCTTAATTGGCAGACGCCTGGTTAAATGATTCCCCACCAACGACAATCTGTTGAGTGATCTCCCGTCGCTGAATTAAAAAAGCCATCAAATTCTATGCAAGTCTTGTTGTCATTACCAATATCCAGATTCACCGGGCATGCACACACTGGTTTGTATGGTAACGGTTTCATTAAACAAAGATGGCTACATCCACCATTGTTATCAGCACAAGGATTCGTACCTGTAATAAATAGTATATCAATAAACAAAATGTTTTTTTACACATTGATTTTTTTACTTGTGTACATTGTACTTGACTATTTTTGGATTAATTTGATTATAATCAGTTTTTATGATACGCTGTACACACTCCCCACCATCTAACAGAACACGATTACAGGTCATATCAGTATTTGGTCCCTTATACGGAATAAAGACAAATACATCTCACTTTAGTTAGCACGACTCGTTTCTGAAACAGCCTTCAGCAGGTATGCGTTCAAAGCGTGAAAAATGGTCATAATTTGTACCTTCTATATTCATTGTGCTGACAGCGGCCAATCCCATTAAATCTGATCGTTGAGACAAAATTGTTTTTCTGTCATTCCCAGTCTTTTTGTTGATTCTTTCTATTGATCGTGTCTGCCAATCTGACCAATATATATAATCTCCTAAAAAACATATTTTAATTTAGTCAAAAATCATATCTTTTATGAAAAAAAAAGTTTAATCAGTAATGGTCAACAATTCCACAAATATGAAAACACCGAACAACCACTTCTCGGCTCTAAGCATAAAAAGACCAAAAAAGTGGCATTGGAATCCAAGTTCTAGCTTCGGACAACAATGTGACAGGGTTAAACATTGCATCTTTTGACATTGGAAACAATATTACCCTGGTTTCTTCCAAAAATACATTAATAACCATAATTTGATAAAAAAAAAAAAAAAAAAAATGCGAAAAGATACAATTAAGAAAACTTTTCTAATGAATTGTAGAAATAAAACGTAACAGGAAAGAATTGTTTGATAAGTCACAATTTGTCTTGACAGAAAACTATTATTACGATTTGATGTGAAAAAAAGTATTACCTAATAAACTGAATCCAAATAAATGAGATCGATTATGTTTTTCTAACACACGTCTTCTTGTCCCATCAACATTGACAGCTTCTATTGTGTCCAGTTTAGCATCACCCCAGTACACCAGTTGCTCTTCATGGTCAACAGCTATCCCGTTAGGCCATCCTAACAACGAATTAACAATAGTAACACGTCCAGAACCATCAAGATGTGCTCGTTCTATTTTTGGCTTGCTACCCCAATCTGTCCAGTACATATACCTAAAGTAGAAATGTGCACCTTTTACCTGTATTTAGGTCATCAAATATCGCTTGTCTTAAAGTGTTAGAAATGTCAATCGATAGAAAACAAGAACTAGCGACTCGCCGGAATCTGTATCGTCCACCTGGTAGTTCATGCCCTGTTTGCTTTCAAGTCAATTTGAAGTTTTTGAGAAAAGGCATTTTATCCACATTTCCATAGTAAAAATCACCGGGTTTATAACAAGAGTAACATGAAAGATGCCTCTAGTGTAGCAAATCACCGGGTTTATAACAAGAGTAACATGAAAGATGCCTCTAGTGTAGCAAATCACCGGGTTTATAACAAGAGTAACATGAAAGATGCCTCTAGTGTAGCAAATCACCGGGTTTATAACAAGAGTAACATGAAAGATGCCTCTAGTGTAGCAAATCACCGGGTTTATAACAAGAGTAACATGAAAGATGCCTCTAGTGTAGCAAATCACCGGGTTTATAACAAGAGTAACATGAAAGATGCCTCTAGTGTAGCAAATCACCGGGTTTATAACAAGAGTAACATGAAAGATGCCTCTAGTGTAGCAAATCACCGGGTTTATAACAAGAGTAACATGAAAGATGCCTCTAGTGTAACAAATCGCCGGGTTTATAACAAGAGTAACATGAAAGATGCCTCTAGTGTAGCAAATCGCCGGGTTTATAACAAGAGTAACATGAAAGATGCCTCTAGTGTAGCAAATCACCGGGTTTATAACAAGAGTAACATGAAAGATGCCTCTAGTGTAGCAAATCGCCGGGTTTATAACAAGAGTAACATGAAAGATGCCTCTAGTGTAGCAAATCGCCGGGTTTATAACAAGAGTAACATGAAAGATGCCTCTAGTGTAGCAAATCACCGGGTTTATAACAAGAGTAACATGAAAGATGCCTCTAGTGTAGCAAATCACCGGGTTTATAACAAGAGTAACATGAAAGATGCCTCTAGTGTAGCAAATCACCGGGTTTATAACAAGAGTAACATGAAAGATGCCTCTAGTGTAGCAAATCACCGGGTTTATAACAAGAGTAACATGAAAGATGCCTCTAGTGTAGCAAATCACCGGGTTTATAACAAGAGTAACATGAAAGATGCCTCTAGTGTAGCAAATCACCGGGTTTATAACAAGAGTAACATGAAAGATGCCTCTAGTGTAGCAAATCACCGGGTTTATAACAAGAGTAACATGAAAGATGCCTCTAGTGTAGCAAATCACCGGGTTTATAACAAGAGTAACATGAAAGATGCCTCTAGTGTAGCAAATCACCGGGTTTATAACAAGAGTAACATGAAAGATGCCTCTAGTGTAGCAAATCGCCGGGTTTATAACAAGAGTAACATGAAAGATGCCTCTAGTGTATCAAATCGCCGGGTTTATAACAAGAGTAACATGAAAGATGCCTCTAGTGTAGCAAATCGCCGGGTTTATAACAAGAGTAACATGAAAGATGCCTCTAGTGTAGCAAATCGCCGGGTTTATAACAAGAGTAACATGAAAGATGCCTCTAGTGTAGCAAATCGCCGGGTTTATAACAAGAGTAACATGAAAGATGCCTCTAGTGTAGCAAATCACCGGGTTTATAACAAGAGTAACATGAAAGATGCCTCTAGTGTAGCAAATCACCGGGTTTATAACAAGAGTAACATGAAAGATGCCTCTAGTGTAGCAAATCACCGGGTTTATAACAAGAGTAACATGAAAGATGCCTCTAGTGTAGCAAATCACCGGGTTTATAACAAGAGTAACATGAAAGATGCCTCTAGTGTAGCAAATCACCGGGTTTATAACAAGAGTAACATGAAAGATGCCTCTAGTGTAGCAAATCACCGGGTTTATAACAAGAGTAACATGAAAGATGCCTCTAGTGTAGCAAATCGCCGGGTTTATAACAAGAGTAACATGAAAGATGCCTCTAGTGTAGCAAATCACCGGGTTTATAACAAGAGTAACATGAAAGATGCCTCTAGTGTAGCAAATCACCGGGTTTATAACAAGAGTAACATGAAAGATGCCTCTAGTGTAGCAAATCACCGGGTTTATAACAAGAGTAACATGAAAGATGCCTCTAGTGTAGCAAATCACCGGGTTTATAACAAGAGTAACATGAAAGATGCCTCTAGTGTAGCAAATCACCGGGTTTATAACAAGAGTAACATGAAAGATGCCTCTAGTGTAGCAAATCACCGGGTTTATAACAAGAGTAACATGAAAGATGCCTCTAGTGTAGCAAATCACCGGGTTTATAACAAGAGTAACATGAAAGATGCCTCTAGTGTAGCAAATCACCGGGTTTATAACAAGAGTAACATGAAAGATGCCTCTAGTGTAGCAAATCACCGGGTTTATAACAAGAGTAACATGAAAGATGCCTCTAGTGTAGCAAATCACCGGGTTTATAACAAGAGTAACATGAAAGATGCCTCTAGTGTAGCAAATCACCGGGTTTATAACAAGAGTAACATGAAAGATGCCTCTAGTGTAGCAAATCACCGGGTTTATAACAAGAGTAACATGAAAGATGCCTCTAGTGTAGCAAATCACCGGGTTTATAACAAGAGTAACATGAAAGATGCCTCTAGTGTAGCAAATCACCGGGTTTATAACAAGAGTAACATGAAAGATGCCTCTAGTGTAGCAAATCACCGGGTTTATAACAAGAGTAACATGAAAGATGCCTCTAGTGTAGCAAATCACCGGGTTTATAACAAGAGTAACATGAAAGATGCCTCTAGTGTAGCAAATCACCGGGTTTATAACAAGAGTAACATGAAAGATGCCTCTAGTGTAGCAAATCACCGGGTTTATAACAAGAGTAACATGAAAGATGCCTCTAGTGTAGCAAATCACCGGGTTTATAACAAGAGTAACATGAAAGATGCCTCTAGTGTAGCAAATCACCGGGTTTATAACAAGAGTAACATGAAAGATGCCTCTAGTGTAGCAAATCACCGGGTTTATAACAAGAGTAACATGAAAGATGCCTCTAGTGTAGCAAATCGCCGGGTTTATAACAAGAGTAACATGAAAGATGCCTCTAGTGTAGCAAATCGCCGGGTTTATAACAAGAGTAACATGAAAGATGCCTCTAGTGTAGCAAATCGCCGGGTTTATAACAAGAGTAACATGAAAGATGCCTCTAGTGTAGCAAATCGCCGGGTTTATAACAAGAGTAACATGAAAGATGCCTCTAGTGTAGCAAATCGCCGGGTTTATAACAAGAGTAACATGAAAGATGCCTCTAGTGTAGCAAATCGCCGGGTTTATAACAAGAGTAACATGAAAGATGCCTCTAGTGTAGCAAATCGCCGGGTTTATAACAAGAGTAACATGAAAGATGTCTCTAGTGTAGCAAATCACCGGGTTTATAACAAGAGTAACATGAAAGATGCCTCTAGTGTAGCAAATCACCGGGTTTATAACAAGAGTAACATGAAAGATGCCTCTAGTGTAGCAAATCGCCGGGTTTATAACAAGAGTAACATGAAAGATGCCTCTAGTGTAGCAAATCGCCGGGTTTATAACAAGAGTAACATGAAAGATGCCTCTAGTGTAGCAAATCGCCGGGTTTATAACAAGAGTAACATGAAAGATGCCTCTAGTGTAGCAAATCGCCGGGTTTATAACAAGAGTAACATGAAAGATGCCTCTAGTGTAGCAAATCGCCGGGTTTATAACAAGAGTAACATGAAAGATGCCTCTAGTGTAGCAAATCGCCGGGTTTATAACAAGAGTAACATGAAAGATGCCTCTAGTGTAGCAAATCGCCGGGTTTATAACAAGAGTAACATGAAAGATGCCTCTAGTGTAGCAAATCACCGGGTTTATAACAAGAGTAACATGAAAGATGCCTCTAGTGTAGCAAATCACCGGGTTTATAACAAGAGTAACATGAAAGATGCCTCTAGTGTAGCAAATCACCGGGTTTATAACAAGAGTAACATGAAAGATGCCTCTAGTGTAGCAAATCACCGGGTTTATAACAAGAGTAACATGAAAGATGCCTCTAGTGTAGCAAATCACCGGGTTTATAACAAGAGTAACATGAAAGATGCCTCTAGTGTAGCAAATCACCGGGTTTATAACAAGAGTAACATGAAAGATGCCTCTAGTGTAGCAAATCACCGGGTTTATAACAAGAGTAACATGAAAGATGCCTCTAGTGTAGCAAATCACCGGGTTTATAACAAGAGTAACATGAAAGATGCCTCTAGTGTAGCAAATCACCGGGTTTATAACAAGAGTAACATGAAAGATGCCTCTAGTGTAGCAAATCACCGGGTTTATAACAAGAGTAGCATGAAAGATGCCTCTAGTGTAGCAAATCACCGGGTTTATAACAAGAGTAGCATGAAAGATGCCTCTAGTGTAGCAAATCACCGGGTTTATAACAAGAGTAGCATGAAAGATGCCTCTAGTGTAGCAAATCACCGGGTTTATAACAAGAGTAGCATGAAAGATGCCTCTAGTGTAGCAAATCACCGGGTTTATAACAAGAGTAACATGAAAGATGCCTCTAGTGTAGCAAATCACCGGGTTTATAACAAGAGTAACATGAAAGATGCCTCTAGTGTAGCAAATCACCGGGTTTATAACAAGAGTAACATGAAAGATGTCTCTAGTGTAGCAAATCACCGGGTTTATAACAAGAGTAACATGAAAGATGCCTCTAGTGTAGCAAATCACCGGGTTTATAACAAGAGTAACATGAAAGATGCCTCTAGTGTAGCAAATCACCGGGTTTATAACAAGAGTAACATGAAAGATGCCTCTAGTGTAGCAAATCACCGGGTTTATAACAAGAGTAACATGAAAGATGCCTCTAGTGTAGCAAATCGCCGGGTTTATAACAAGAGTAACATGAAAGATGCCTCTAGTGTAGCAAATCGCCGGGTTTATAACAAGAGTAACATGAAAGATGCCTCTAGTGTAGCAAATCGCCGGGTTTATAACAAGAGTAACATGAAAGATGCCTCTAGTGTAGCAAATCACCGGGTTTATAACAAGAGTAACATGAAAGATGCCTCTAGTGTAGCAAATCACCGGGTTTATAACAAGAGTAACATGAAAGATGCCTCTAGTGTAGCAAATCACCGGGTTTATAACAAGAGTAACATGAAAGATGCCTCTAGTGTAGCAAATCACCGGGTTTATAACAAGAGTAACATGAAAGATGCCTCTAGTGTAGCAAATCACCGGGTTTATAACAAGAGTAACATGAAAGATGCCTCTAGTGTAGCAAATCACCGGGTTTATAACAAGAGTAACATGAAAGATGCCTCTAGTGTAGCAAATCACCGGGTTTATAACAAGAGTAACATGAAAGATGCCTCTAGTGTAGCAAATCACCGGGTTTATAACAAGAGTAACATGAAAGATGCCTCTAGTGTAGCAAATCACCGGGTTTATAACAAGAGTAACATGAAAGATGCCTCTAGTGTAGCAAATCACCGGGTTTATAACAAGAGTAACATGAAAGATGCCTCTAGTGTAGCAAATCACCGGGTTTATAACAAGAGTAACATGAAAGATGCCTCTAGTGTAGCAAATCACCGGGTTTATAACAAGAGTAACATGAAAGATGCCTCTAGTGTAGCAAATCACCGGGTTTATAACAAGAGTAACATGAAAGATGCCTCTAGTGTAGCAAATCACCGGGTTTATAACAAGAGTAACATGAAAGATGCCTCTAGTGTAGCAAATCACCGGGTTTATAACAAGAGTAACATGAAAGATGCCTCTAGTGTAGCAAATCACCGGGTTTATAACAAGAGTAACATGAAAGATGCCTCTAGTGTAGCAAATCACCGGGTTTATAACAAGAGTAACATGAAAGATGCCTCTAGTGTAGCAAATCACCGGGTTTATAACAAGAGTAACATGAAAGATGCCTCTAGTGTAGCAAATCACCGGGTTTATAACAAGAGTAACATGAAAGATGCCTCTAGTGTAGCATGAACTGATTAACCTTCCGGATTACCCAGAGTTCATCCCCATTCTTGGGTGGAGTTCATGTAGGTCATTTTTTTATTTTCTGTGTAATGTTTTGTATATCATATGTTGTCCTTTCGTCCTTTTTCTTTTGTTCATTGTAGTGTCTGTTCTTCTTTGAATTACGGCTTCTCATTACCCGTTGGTATTTTCAAACTCATTCTTAGTCTCCTTTTTGTACTGAGAATGTTTGGTAATATAGTTATTATGTCATCCATTAGCATTCCGGTTAAAACGAAATTGGTTGCAGAGTTTAGTTTAAACGTATTTTATTTGTCACAAAATAACAAATTGGATAGGACACAAGTACAACTTACTTACGAGGTCTTCTTCTACATACAATTTTACAACAATACTAAGCATGCAAAATGAACATAGTTTTAAATATTACTGATATTTAGACGTTTATACTAAAATTTGAAAGAAGAAAGGAGAGTAAAAATAGTAAAAATTTGAGAGAAAGAAAAAGGTTAAAAGGAGAGTAAGAATAGTAAAGAACATTGATAACAATACAATGATTGAATGGATGTGGATTTGTTGAATTTTTTTTTTTTTATCTAAATGTACATTGAACAATCAGGAACCGTTCTGACTTTCTTATATAGTCAAACACTTTCTTTAATACAAGTTCATTCTGTTCATTTGTAAGGGTTGAGTTACCAAAAATTAGCAGATTAAGATCTAAATGGCAATCATTAGGTAACCAATCCAGACAATTTAGTAGATTATTACGAATTCCATTGTACAGGGGGCATTCAAAGAAGTAATGGTAGGAATCTTCTCGTATGGCACCGCAGCTACAGGATGGGTTAGATATTATATTAACTTTAAACAGATCATAGTTTAAAAATGTTGCCGAACATCTAAACTGGGTAATCACTATATTCAATTTACGTGGACCATACGAGTAATATTTCGGAATATTTACACTATAGGAGTTTGACAATTTCTTTAGTTCACTTTTAAAATGGGGCATAGATCTAACGTTCCTTATGGACAAGTCCAAGTTATTCCACTGTCTGATGGTCGATGGAATGTATGAGTCGTTTGTCATGGAAAGTCATAAAGTCATAATGGTTGCAGAGTCCCCTCCGTAAATAATATAAAACATGTACATAAATAACATTTGAATTGTAGGAAGATTAACTAATAGTAAATTTCCAAGAAGTTTTATTGGAAGCATCTAATAGCAGAACTTAACTTCAAAACCATTATAAACTGTGTGAGAAAAATGTCTCTATATTTGTGATTGATAGGTTTTTATATATAGGTATTTTATGATGTAGTTGTTACCATAGCAACCAAAGTCAATACATGCGTTCTTTTATTATTTTTATGAGTTTTCCATCAAAATGCAACATATGAACCATATAAACTCCAATTTTGCAACTATAAATAACTCACCCACTGCATGATCCTTAGGTGGAGCCATATACACGTAATATATCTTCTCAATCGTATTATTCAATGTTTATGATGGTTTCTCTATATTTACCCAGTTACTGGATCAAGAGTTATAGCTCTTGGTTTTTCCAAGTCGTCGGCAACCAATACTAAGCGTGACGTTCCGTTAAGACGTGAAACTTCTATCCATTTAGTACCATGATCTGTCCAGTATAAATTTCGAGCTATCCAGTCAACAGCTACACCATCTGCATTTATCAGACTTTCATTAATAACAGTTTCTTGACCTAAATAATATTCCTTAAACAATTAAAACATGGCCAAGGAAAGACAATTATCAGAGTTCGAGTCCACTATGATATAATAATGTATAGTTAGACAAACAACACAGAAAGTGTAACAGACACGAAACACAACCATAGAAAATACAAATGGACAATAAATGGTGGCATGGACAATGTAAAACCATATCACCTGTAATCTTTGTCAGATTTCCCCCAATTATGGTGCTTATTAGTAGATGTCCATTGTTACCCTTATATACTGACATTCCTACAACATACTTATACACTGACATTCCTACAACATACTTATACACTGACATTCCTACAACATACTTATATACTCACATTCCTACAACATACTTATACACTGACATTCCTACAACATACTTATACACTGACATTCGTACAACATAATTATACACTGACATTCCTACAACATACGCATACACTGATATTCATACAACATACTTATACACTGACATTCCTACAACATACTTATACACTGACATTCCTACAACATACTTATACACTGACATTCCTACAACATACTTATACACTGACATTCCTACAACATACTTATACACTGACATTCCTACAACATACTTATACACTGACATTCCTACAACATACTTATACACTGACATTCCTACAACATACTTATACACTGACATTCCTACAACATAGATATACACTGACATTCCTACAACATACTTATATACTGACATTCCTACAACATACTTATACACTGACATTCCTACAACATACTTATACACTAACATTCCTACAACATACTTATACACTGACATTCCTACAACATACGTATACACTGACATTCCTACAACATACTTATATACTGACATTCCTACAACATACTTATACACTGACATTCCTACAACATACTTATACACTGACATTCCTACAACATACTTATACACTGACATTCCTACAACATACTTATACACTGACATTCCTACAACATACTTATACACTGACATTCCTACAACATACTTATACACTGACATTCCTACAACATACATATACACTGACATTCCTACAACATACTTATATACTGACATTCCTACAACATACTTATATACTGACATTCCTACAATATACTTATACACTGACATTCCTACAACATAATTATACACTCACATTCCTACAACATACGTATACACAGATATTCATACAACATACTTATACACTGACATTCCTACAACATACTTATACACTGACATTCCTACAACATACTTATACACTGACATTCCTACAACATACTTATACACTAACATTTCTACAACATACTTATACACTGACATTCCAATAGCATACTTATATACTGACATTCCTACAACATACTTATGCACTGACATTCCTACAACATACTTATACACTGACATTCCTACAACATACTTATACACTGACATTCCTACAACATACTTATACACTGACATTCCTACAACATACTTATACACTGATATTCCTACAACATACTTATACACTGACATTCCTACAACATACTTATACACTGACATTCCTACAACATACTTATACACTGACATTCCTACAACATACTTATACACTGATATTCCTACAACATACTTATACACTAACATTCCTACAACATACATATACACTGAAATTCCTACAACATACTTATATACTCACATTCCTACAACATACTTATACACTGACATTCCTACAGCATACTTATACACTGACATTCCTACAACATACTTATACACTGACATTCCTACAACATACTTATACACTGACATTCCTACAACATACGTATACACTGACATTCCTACAACATACTTATATACTGACATTCCTACAACATACTTATACACTGACATTCCTACAACATACTTATACACTCACATTCCTACAGCATACTTATACACTGACATTCCTATGACATACTTATACACTGACATTCCTACAACATACTTATACACTGACATTCCTACAACATAATTATACACTGACATTCCTACAACATACGCATACACTGATATTCATTCAACATACTTATACACTGACATTTCTACAACATACTTATACACTGACATTCCTACAACATACTTATACACTGACATTCCTACAACATACTTATACACTGACATTCCTACAACATACTTATACACTGACATTCCTACAACATAGATATACACTGACATTCCTACAACATACTTATATACTGACATTCCTACAACATACTTATACACTGACATTCCTACAACATACTTATACACTGACATTCCTACAACATACTTATACACTCACATTCCTACAACATACTTATATACTGACATTCCTAGAACATACTTATACACTGACATTCCTACAACATACTTATGCACTGACATTCCTACAACATACTTATATACTGACATTCCTACAACATACTTATACACTGACATTCCTACAACATACTTATACACTGACATTCCTACAACATACTTACATACTGACATTCCTACAACATACTTATACACTGACATTCCTACAACATACTTATATACTGACATTCCTACAACATACTTATACACTGACATTCCTACAACATACATATACACTGACATTCCTACAACATACTTACATACTGACATTCCTACAACATACTTATACACTGACATTCCTACAACATATTTATACACTCACATTCCTACAACATACTCATACACTGACATTCCTATGACATACTTATACACTGACATTCCTACAACATACTTACATACTGACATTCCTACAACATACGTATACACTGACATTCCTACAACATACTTATATACTGACATTCCTACAACATACTTATACACTGACATTCCTACAACATACTTATACACTGACATTCCTACAACATACTTATACACTGACATTCCTACAACATACTTATACACTGACATTCCTACAACATACTTATACACTGACATTCCTACAACATACTTATACACTGACATTCCTACAACATACTTATACACTGACATTCCTACAACATACTTATACACTGACATTCCTACAACATACTTATACACTGACATTCCTACAACATACATATACACTGACATTCCTACAACATACGTATACACTGATATTCATACAACATACTTATACACTGACATTCCTACAACATACTTATGCACTGACATTCCTACAACATACTTATACACTGACATTCCTACAACATACTTATACACTGACATTTCTACAACATACTTATACACTGACATTCCTATAGCATACTTATATACTGACATTCCTACAACATACTTATACACTGACATTCCTACAACATACTTATACACTGACATTCCTACAACATACTTATACACTCACATTCCTACAACATACTTATACACTGACATTCCTACAACATACTTATACACTGACATTCGTACAACATAATTATACACTGACATTCCTACAACATACGCATACACTGATATTCATACAACATACTTATACACTGACATTCCTACAACATACTTATACACTGACATTCCTACAACATACTTATACACTGACATTCCTACAACATACTTATACACTGACATTCCTACAACATACTTATACACTGACATTCCTACAACATACTTATACACTGACATTCCTACAACATACTTATACACTGACATTCCTACAACATACTTATACACTGACATTCCTACAACATAGATATACACTGACATTCCTACAACATACTTATATACTGACATTCCTACAACATACTTATACACTGACATTCCTACAACATACTTATACACTAACATTCCTACAACATACTTATACACTGACATTCCTACAACATACGTATACACTGACATTCCTACAACATACTTATATACTGACATTCCTACAACATACTTATACACTGACATTCCTACAACATACTTATACACTGACATTCCTACAACATACTTATACACTGACATTCCTACAACATACTTATACACTGACATTCCTACAACATACTTATACACTGACATTCCTACAACATACTTATACACTGACATTCCTACAACATACATATACACTGACATTCGTACAACATAATTATACACTGACATTCCTACAACATACGCATACACTGATATTCATACAACATACTTATACACTGACATTCCTACAACATACTTATACACTGACATTCCTACAACATACTTATACACTGACATTCCTACAACATACTTATACACTGACATTCCTACAACATACTTATATACTGACATTCCTACAACATACTTATACACTGACATTCCTACAACATACTTATGCACTGACATTCCTACAACATACTTATATACTGACATTCCTACAACATACTTATACACTGACATTCCTACAACATACTTATACACTGACATTCCTACAACATACTTACATACTGACATTCCTACAACATACTTATACACTGACATTCCTACAACATACTTATATACTGACATTCCTACAACATACTTATACACTGACATTCCTACAACATACTTATACACTGACATTCCTACAACATACTTACATACTGACATTCCTACAACATACTTATACACTGACATTCCTACAACATATGTATACACTCACATTCCTACAACATACTCATACACTGACATTCCTATGACATACTTATACACTGACATTCCTACAACATACTTACATACTGACATTCCTACAACATACGTATACACTGACATTCCTACAACATACTTATATACTGACATTCCTACAACATACTTATACACTGACATTCCTACAACATACTTATACACTGACATTCCTACAACATACTTATACACTGACATTCCTACAACATACTTATACACTGACATTCCTACAACATACTTATACACTGACATTCCTACAACATACTTATACACTGACATTCCTACAACATACTTATACACTGACATTCCTACAACATACTTATACACTGACATTCCTACAACATACTTATACACTGACATTCCTACAACATACATATACACTGACATTCCTACAACATACGTATACACTGATATTCATACAACATACTTATACACTGACATTCCTACAACATACTTATGCACTGACATTCCTACAACATACTTATACACTGACATTCCTACAACATACTTATACACTGACATTTCTACAACATACTTATACACTGACATTCCTATAGCATACTTATATACTGACATTCCTACAACATACTTATACACTGACATTCCTACAACATACTTATACACTGACATTCCTACAACATACTTATACACTGACATTCCTACAACATACTTATACACTGACATTCCTACAACATACTTATACACTGACATTCGTACAACATAATTATACACTGACATTCCTACAACATACGCATACACTGATATTCATACAACATACTTATACACTGACATTCCTACAACATACTTATACACTGACATTCCTACAACATACTTATACACTGACATTCCTACAACATACTTATACACTGACATTCCTACAACATACTTATACACTGACATTCCTACAACATACTTATACACTGACATTCCTACAACATACTTATACACTGACATTCCTACAACATACTTATACACTGACATTCCTACAACATAGATATACACTGACATTCCTACAACATACTTATATACTGACATTCCTACAACATACTTATACACTGACATTCCTACAACATACTTATACACTAACATTCCTACAACATACTTATACACTGACATTCCTACAACATACGTATACACTGACATTCCTACAACATACTTATATACTGACATTCCTACAACATACTTATACACTGACATTCCTACAACATACTTATACACTGACATTCCTACAACATACTTATACACTGACATTCCTACAACATACTTATACACTGACATTCCTACAACATACTTATACACTGACATTCCTACAACATACTTATACACTGACATTCCTACAACATACATATACACTGACATTCCTACAACATACTTATATACTGACATTCCTACAACATACTTATATACTGACATTCCTACAATATACTTATACACTGACATTCCTACAACATAATTATACACTCACATTCCTACAACATACGTATACACAGATATTCATACAACATACTTATACACTGACATTCCTACAACATACTTATACACTGACATTCCTACAACATATTTATACACTGACATTCCTACAACATACTTATACACTAACATTTCTACAACATACTTATACACTGACATTCCAATAGCATACTTATATACTGACATTCCTACAACATACTTATGCACTGACATTCCTACAACATACTTATACACTGACATTCCTACAACATACTTATACACTGACATTCCTACAACATACTTATACACTGACATTCCTACAACATACTTATACACTGATATTCCTACAACATACTTATACACTGACATTCCTACAACATACTTATACACTGACATTCCTACAACATACTTATACACTGACATTCCTACAACATACTTATACACTGATATTCCTACAACATACTTATACACTAACATTCCTACAACATACATATACACTGAAATTCCTACAACATACTTATATACTCACATTCCTACAACATACTTATACACTGACATTCCTACAGCATACTTATACACTGACATTCCTACAACATACTTATACACTGACATTCCTACAACATACTTATACACTGACATTCCTACAACATACGTATACACTGACATTCCTACAACATACTTATATACTGACATTCCTACAACATACTTATACACTGACATTCCTACAACATACTTATACACTCACATTCCTACAGCATACTTATACACTGACATTCCTATGACATACTTATACACTGACATTCCTACAACATACTTATACACTGACATTCCTACAACATAATTATACACTGACATTCCTACAACATACGCATACACTGATATTCATTCAACATACTTATACACTGACATTTCTACAACATACTTATACACTGACATTCCTACAACATACTTATACACTGACATTCCTACAACATACTTATACACTGACATTCCTACAACATACTTATACACTGACATTCCTACAACATAGATATAAACTGACATTCCTACAACATACTTATATACTGACATTCCTACAACATACTTATACACTGACATTCCTACAACATACTTATACACTGACATTCCTACAACATACTTATACACTCACATTCCTACAACATACTTATACACTGACATTCCTACAACATACTTATACACTGACATTCCTACAACATATTTATACACTGACATTCCTACAACATACTTACATACTGACATTCCTACAACATACTTATACACTGACATTCCTACAACATACTTATATACTGACATTCCTACAACATACTTATACACTGACATTCCTACAACATACTTATACACTGACATTCCTACAACATACTTACATACTGACATTCCTACAACATACTTATACACTGACATTCCTACAACATATTTATACACTCACATTCCTACAACATACTCATACACTGACATTCCTATGACATACTTATACACTGACATTCCTACAACATACTTACATACTGACATTCCTACAACATACGTATACACTGACATTCCTACAACATACTTATATACTGACATTCCTACAACATACTTATACACTGACATTCCTACAACATACTTATACACTGACATTCCTACAACATACTTATACACTGACATTCCTACAACATACTTATACACTGACATTCCTACAACATACTTATACACTGACATTCCTACAACATACTTATACACTGACATTCCTACAACATACTTATACACTGACATTCCTACAACATACTTATACACTGACATTCCTACAACATACTTATACACTGACATTCCTACAACATACATATACACTGACATTCCTACAACATACGTATACACTGATATTCATACAACATACTTATACACTGACATTCCTACAACATACTTATGCACTGACATTCCTACAACATACTTATACACTGACATTCCTACAACATACTTATACACTGACATTTCTACAACATACTTATACACTGACATTCCTATAGCATACTTATATACTGACATTCCTACAACATACTTATACACTGACATTCCTACAACATACTTATACACTGACATTCCTACAACATACTTATACACTGACATTCCTACAACATATTTATACACTGACATTCCTACAACATACTTATACACTGACATTCCTACAACATACTTATACACTGACATTCCTACAACATACTTATACACTGACATTCCTACAACATACATATACACTGACATTCCTACAGCATACTTATATACTGACATTCCTACAACATACTTATACACTGACATTCCTACAGCATACTTATACACTGACATTCCTACAACATACTTCTACACTGACATTCCTACAACATACTTATACACTGACATTCCTACAACATACGTATACACTGACATTCCTACAACATACTTATATACTGACATTCCTACAACATACTTATACACTGACATTCCTACAACATACTTATACACTGACATTCCTACAACATACTTATACACTGACATTCCTACAACATATTTATACACTGACATTCCTACAACATACTTATACACTGACATTCCTACAACATACTTATACACTGACATTCCTACAACATACCTATACACTGACATTCCTACAACATACTTATATACTGACATTCCTACAACATACTTATACACGGACATTCCTACAACATACTTATACACTCACATTCCTACAACATACTTATACACTGACATTCCTATGACATACTTATACACTGACATTCCTACAACATACTTATATACTGACATTCATACAACATGCGCATACACTGACATTCCTACAACATACTTATACACTGACATTCCTACAACATACGTATAAACTGACATTCCTAAAACATACTTATACACTCACATTCCTACAACATACTTATACACTGACATTCCTACAACATACCTATACACTGACATTCCTACAACATACTCATACACTGACATTCCTACAACATACTTATATACTGACATTCCTACAACATACTTATACACTGACATTCCTACAACATACTTATACACTGACATTCCTACAACATACTTATATACTGACATTCCTACAACATACTTATACACTGACTTTCCTACAACATACTTATACACTGACATTCCTACAACATACTTACATACTGACATTCCTACAACATACTTATACACTGACATTCCTACAACATACTTATACACTGACATTCCTACAACATACTTATACACTGACATTCCTAAAACATACTTATATACTGACATTCCTACAACATACTTATACACTGACATTCCTACAACATACTTATACACTGACATTCCTACAACATACTTACATACTGACATTCCTACAACAGACTTATACACTGACATTCGTACAACATATTTATACATTCACATTCCTACAACATACTTATACACTGACATTCCTATGACATACTTATACACTGACATTCCTACAACATACTTATATACTGACATTCCTACAACATACTTATACACTGACATTCCTACAGCATACTTATACACTGACATTCCTACAACATACTTCTACACTGACATTCCTACAACATACTTATACACTGACATTCCTACAACATACGTATACACTGACATTCCTACAACATACTTATATACTGACATTCCTACAACATACTTATACACTGACATTCCTACAACATACTTATACACTGACATTCCTACAACATACTTATACACTGACATTCCTACAACATATTTATACACTGACATTCCTACAACATACTTATACACTGACATTCCTACAACATACTTATACACTGACATTCCTACAACATACCTATACACTGACATTCCTACAACATACTTATATACTGACATTCCTACAACATACTTATACACGGACATTCCTACAACATACTTATACACTCACATTCCTACAACATACTTATACACTGACATTCCTATGACATACTTATACACTGACATTCCTACAACATACTTATATACTGACATTCATACAACATGCGCATACACTGACATTCCTACAACATACTTATACACTGACATTCCTACAACATACGTATAAACTGACATTCATAAAACATACTTATACACTGACATTCCTACAACATACATATACACTCACATTCCTAAAACATACTTATACACTCACATTCCTACAACATACTTATACACTGACATTCCTACAACATACTTATATACTGACATTCCTACAACATACTCATACACTGACATTCCTACAACATACGTATATACTGACATTCCTACAACATACTTATACACTGACATTCCTACAACATACTTATACACTGACATTCCTAAAACATACTTATATACTGACATTCCTACAACATACTTATACACTGACATTCCTACAACATACTTATACACTGACATTCCTACAACATACTTACATACTGACATTCCTACAACAGACTTATACACTGACATTCGTACAACATATTTATACATTCACATTCCTACAACATACTTATACACTGACATTCCTATGACATACTTATACACTGACATTCCTACAACATACTTATATACTGACATTCCTACAACATACTTATACACTGACATTCCTACAGCATACTTCTACACTGACATTCCTACAACATACTTATACACTGACATTCCTACAACATACTTATACACTGACATTCCTACAACATACTCATACACTGACATTCCTACAACATACTTATATACTGACATTCCTACAACATACTTATACACTGACATTCCTACAACATACTTATACACTGACATTCCTACAACATACTTATATACTGACATTCCTACAACATACTTATACACTGACTTTCCTACAACATACTTATACACTGACATTCCTACAACATACTTACATACTGACATTCCTACAACATACTTATACACTGACATTCCTACAACATACTTATACACTGACATTCCTACAACATACTTATACACTGACATTCCTACAACATACGTATAAACTGACATTCATAAAACATACTTATACACTGACATTCCTACAACATACATATACACTCACATTCCTAAAACATACTTATACACTCACATTCCTACAACATACTTATACACTGACATTCCTACAACATACTTATATACTGACATTCCTACAACATACTTATACACTGACATTCCTAAAACATACTTATATACTGACATTCCTACAACATACTTATACACTGACATTCCTACAACATACTTATACACTGACATTCCTACAACATACTTACATACTGACATTCCTACAACAGACTTATACACTGACATTCGTACAACATATTTATACATTCACATTCCTACAACATACTTATACACTGACATTCCTATGACATACTTATACACTGACATTCCTACAACATACTTATATACTGACATTCCTACAACATACGTATACACTGACATTCCTACAACATACTTATATACTGACATTCCTACAACATACTTATACACTGACATTCCTACAACATACTTATACACTGACATTCCTACAACATACTTACATACTGACATTCCTACAACATACTTATACACTGACATTCCTACAACATATTTATACACTGACATTCTTACAACATACTTACATACTGACATTCCTATGACATACTTATACACTGACATTCCTACAACATACTTATACACTGACATTCCTACAACATACTTATACACTGACATTCCTACAACATACTTATACACTGACATTCCTACAACATACTTATACACTGACATTCCTACAACATACTTATACACTGACATTCATACAACATACGTATACAATGACATTCCTACAACATACTTCATCACAAGGTGTATGGTCCATGTTTCATATCATGTTTTGACAATTTGAATTATTGAACATGTCCTTGACTTTCTCTACAGAGATTAAATATTACGTGGTCGCCATCTTTGTTTATGATGGGATGCAGAGTTGTTTTCCTTTCTTTGTTAATTTTGCCTCTACATTTTCAACAACAACTTTCTGCTTATGTTAAGGCATATTTAAGGTTTGTTTGTGATTCATTAGGACAATGTTGCCTTTCATCGTCTGTCAATATTTCGTCCTCCTCTTACACAGCTGTTGACATCATGCAAAATTCCATAGAAATTCGATTGCATTCACCCATGTTTAACTTCCTATATAAACAATAGACAGAAATGCCATGGTAAATATTCTATGACACACAAATCAACACATAAACACATTCAAAGCGATTCAAATTGAGAAAACTTTGATGATACCAAAGGGGTAATCAGAAGCCGTAATCGAAGGACATAAAATACATTAGCCAACAGACAGGCACAAGTCATACATGTATTTTATATCATTTTAAATTTGCAAGGGGTTTGATTCAATGCCCATTAGATATTTGTAAGATACATCCTCCATTTACGTGTATATTTTATATGAGAAAAATATTATAGATAACAATAATTTTTCTGCATATTAGAAACGTTGTAAGATACCAAAGTGGTAATCAGAAGCCTTAAATTCAAAAAGGACAGACACTACAATGGACAAAAGAAAAATGACCTAAGGACAAACAATGCTCTGCCAAGAAAATCAAAGATCGAGCATTACATACGCCGCCAAAAGACGGGAGAGTACTCATGTGTTCCGGAAGGATAAGCAGTTCCTGTTCCACATCTTGCACCTGTCGTGATGATCTTGTTACAAATCCGATGACAAGTCATGAATGAGGAAAAGACCGGATTGTTATTACGACAAACGAACATTTGCGTGGTCATTTGTGACACAAATAGTCCGCAGTCATGATGACAACCGTAAAACTTTCGAAGTGATGACTTCAACTTAACCAATAGGAACCCTTGGTTAGTAGCTTCCTTGTTAGCGGCAATCCCCTATCACGGAGATCATGATAGGAACCACAAGCTCTGGAAAATCGGATCAACTCATTTCAGAGAGCTATATACTCCATTTACAGGTGCTGCTGGAATGTTGTTACATACAAATGGAAAGTTCACAATGGGCAAATTGAAATCATCTTTTTTGTCTGATAGTTTCGTTTTTAATGATATGTCATTGTGGAATTGAACTGAAGTACAAAATGTTATCTTTCTTATGGACTTTAGTTTGAAGTCGTTTTCATTTGATTTTCGATCGTTTCAACTGACTTAAAACAAGGTGAGACAATGTATATACACAACCCGATGAGATACAACAAAGCAACACTTACTAGTATTGCCTTCATATGAGGTGAACATCGAAAGTTGTCAACCCGAAAGATGTTTTCCCGAGGGCTTTATCCCGTGTAAAATCAACCTTTCGAGGGTTGACAACTTGATGTTCACCTTATATGAAGGTAACAACTGTTTTATTATACTGCAACTACTCTCATATGTTTAAAACTTTAATGCTTAGTTTAGTAGAAGGCAACAAAATAATTTCCAATATAAAAATTACAATAACGGAAAATGACCAAAAAAAGATTTTTAACACACTTCTGGTTGTCAGTGGTTGTCTCCCTCTACATTATATATGTTTGGGCTGTCCACCGGGTTATCTCATGGTATGGACTGTACATGACGTACACAGAGCAAATACATACTCTAATGTTATGGAGGGCTTATACTTGCTTTTGTGACAAACTTGCTGCAAGACCGAGTTACACTAAAATTGACATTCTAGTGAAATACATATAGTGGAAAATCTAAATCAAGGAATTTGTCAATTATTCATACATATATCTTGATGGGAGCGAGCACTGTGGCTGTGGTAATTGCATAATTTGCATGACCATATATATTATACTTTATGCTAATTCTGACCTGTTCCATCTAGGTGAACCCTTGAGATTGCCTTTACTAGATTATCAGTCCAATACACATAATTATCAACTGGGTCGTAGTCAATGGCAATGGCATTTTTAATATCCATCAATTCCATATCAACATCTGTGTAATCTGGTGTATCCAATGATAATAGTCGTAGATCTGTTCTTCTCGCAATTAATAGTAATTGGTCATATCCTAATATAAAATTAATTATCTGGATTGTAATAGGTAATTATTAAGTAATTACTATACACAATGTTTGTGAATTCATTTCTTTATTTGTTTGATGATGTTCAATGCCACTTTCAACAATATTTCAGTTATATCGTGGAGGTCAGTTTTATTGGTGGAGGAAACCGGAGTACCCGCAGAAAACCACCCACCTGCCGCAAGTCATTGACAAACTTTATTACATAATGTTGTACTCTTGCCCTGATCGAGATTCGAACTCACAACATCAGTGGTGATAGGCACCGATTGCATATGTAGGTAATTGTAAATCGAACTAACATACGATCACGACCATAACGGTCCCTTCACAATGCTTGTGAATTCATTTGAAAACAAAATGTTGTGTGTATGCTTAGAAATATAAAATGCATTTAGTTACATCAGTGCTCAGGGTTAAGTAAAAGACAGACACCTTATCCACTGAGTTTACCAGAATATTGGGAATATTTATTCCCCCATGAAAAGTTCAGCACCTATATCTCGCACCACTTTTACCATATGAAATTGTTACCAACATTTAAGATTGTTACAAGTAGCCATATGTTCCCCGCCGCAATAGAAAGAGGTGTAATGTGAGTATGTTATCTATGTGATTAATTTATATCAGTAAAGATATTCCTCCTCTACTATATATCAGCCATTGAAGAATAAAAAAAAGCAATGGCATTTGATCTAAAAGGTCAATTACTTCCTCTTGCAAATGTCAGACCAGAAACAAACGGTTTGATGCCTTTCACATATGACCTTTTAGTTAAGTGTATAAACTGCCATGGAATGGTTTATATAGAGTTGTGCTTACAGGAGTCATTGGTAGACAATCAAGGTGAATTCAGCCATAAGTATGTACAACTAGGTGCATGGAACAAAAACTATGTTACACTATGTATAAAATAATTACTACAAATTTTGTGGAATCAAAAAGGCGGCACAGCAGTCTCATCTACATGCCATGATTAACAATCATACTAAATGTGAACAAATTCCATTATGCGGTTGCAGAGAAGTTGCGTTCACAAAGTTTCACGGACGGAGTCCATTATTATGTCACTTCGTCGCGGACGGTGGGGGACAAAAAGTGCTAGGTTTATGAATGCTTGTTTAGTGTAACAGCAAAGTTCATTTATAGCAATAGCATAAACACAGATAATCTGCCTAATTGACTATTTTATTAGAAAATGAATAATAGAATTGAGTTAATTAAGACTAAACACCATCTTTCAGCTTAATGAGAACAAATTATATATTTACAGTACATACAGAATACCACAAATTAAAAATATTGGAGCAAACAGAAATTCCCTTAAAAATGCAAGGAGTTTATACAAAATCAACTTTTTCTTTTACCAAAAAATATGATATTTTGTTATTTACTCTTATTAATTCGCTTTGCGACTGACTCATACCGTACCTTCGTTACATGTTTTATTGTCTGGTTTTAATTTTATTCCTGTTGGACATGCGCATGTGTAATTTGGTTCCATGGGCGACCTCAGGCAAAGATGCGAACATCCTCCGTTTTGAGTATTACACAAGTTTTCTCCTTGGCCTATAAAAGAGAATAAACAATGCTATATGACAGATGATAAAAAAACTTTCAAATTAAGTTATTACATTAAGTGTTACCAACAAACAAAAGATTATTATTTATTTAAACTAGGGATAAAAAGAAAATCCTATCTCTGAAGCGACAGACTCAATTTTAAAGAACATATGGCTATGTTTCATAGTACAACCCTTCTGGGAATAGGTTAAAACATAACTGGAAGGGATATTGGCATATCCATTGAGCTCAATGTAGCAATACTGGCTTTATTGAAAAGATGTATGAATATTGAATTTGCAATATAAATCACAAAATATTAAATACATTTCTGTAAGAGGGTTTTGAAGATACTAAGGGGATAATCAGAATCTGTAAATTGAAGAAGGGCAGACTACGCAATGGCCAAAAGAAAAGGACAAACAACGATCTACAAAACATACACATAAATCTAAAGAAAGAGTTACACGAACCCTACTAAAACCGAAGTGAACTAATGTGCTCCAGAAGGATCGGCAGTTCCTGCTCCACTAGTGACACCGTCGTGTTAATCTAGTTACAGTCCCGGTGATAAGTCATGAATGAGGAAAGTGGTTTGATAGTTTGTCAGCACAGGCACTTGTTTCATTCAAAAAATATATGCCCCCTCCTCTTCCTTACTTCAAGGTAAACATCTACCCTTTTCCTCTTCTCCACTTCGCCTTAAGATGTTTCGCTTATTTGTGATCCTTTCGCTGACCCAATTATATCGTTACACTCCCGAGATATTTCTCTTTTCGACTGCCACATTTAAATATACCTAACGGGCCCCCCTCAGACGAATTGAACAAGAATAGTCAACGAACGTGGCTTAGTGAAAACTTAAGTCATTGAAACGGATACAGCCACTTCCGGTCCGGTTTAAATTGATTTAGAAAATTAAAAAAAAGGTGCTTTAAAAATCAAATGTCAGTAATTTGGAGTTGAACATATTTGTATAATCTGCATTGGAACAATTATCTGTATTTTAAAGGCTTACTTTACATTTGAGAGAAGATGATCATGTGGCATTGTTACACATGGCCGGTGTAGAGAATTCCGAATGCATATAAAAAATCCAGAGCAAACCGGAAGTGGCTGTATCCGTTTCAATGACTGAAATTTTCACTAAGCCCGGAGAAAACCACCGACCTGTCTCAAGTCATTGACAAACTTTATCACATAAAGTTGTATCGAGTACACCTCGCCATGAATGGGGTTCGAACTCACTAAGTTAGTGGGAATAGGCACTGATTGCATATGTAATTATACATCTTACTACCATACGATCACGACCACGCCGTCCATCGTGTAAAGACGAGAGATAATTGATTCTCTGTTTGACCTAAATACGGAGCACGCTTTTCAGCTAATGTAATAGACTGCGTGATAAAGGCAAAAGTCGTCTGCTGTTTTAACAGACAATCGGTCTGGATTTTGCAAACGGAGGGTCGGGTTAAAAAGCAGAGTCATCCATTGGTTGGCGAAAAGCGGTTGTTGGCCTATCAACATTCTATCTTCCGTGGTAACGTCAGATAAACTATTTTAATAGGAATCGTATTCATTATTAGAAGATATTGATGATTTTAGACCTTTTATTTCTTGGATGGAAATTAACTTCATATGATATCCAATCACAAGGGGCCGTCGTGGTCTTGATCGTATGGTAGTTGGACTTACAACTACATATGCAATCAGTGACTATCATCACCTAAGTTGTGAGTTCGAATCTCGATCAGTACAACATTATGTGATACAATTTGTCAGTGACTTGCGACAGGTCGGTGGTTTTCTCCGGGTCCTCTGGTTTCCTCCATCAATAAAACTGACCGCCACAATAAAACTGAAATATTGTTGAAAGTGGCGTTAAACACCATCAAACATCAAACAAACATCTAATCACAAACCGTTGCCAACTCGTAGCTCGAATGCGCTTTATTACAAAGACGCACTGTCGACTATTTTGTGTTATTTGTTAGTTAACAAGTGTGGACACAGAAAACTAATCCTGGATTATTATTTTTGCTTAAAGTCCGGTGCTGTGTTTTTATTTCAAATTTTCATCATAGCCCCCCTCCCCCTCCCAAGGGATATAAAATTGTATCATTAATAATAAATTAATAAATAATAAATTCAGATTTTCTATTTAAAATAAATCTCATTTACAAAACCACTGATATTTGTTAAATTTTTAACGCTGATTTAAGCTTTAGTCGCAACAAATGTTTATTTTCCTCTTTAAACTGTCGAAACATAACATTTATTTAACTGTAAAATTCACAAATAAAATTCACCCCCCCCCCTTTTTTTCCCCTTTTTTCTTGTTTAAATCAATGATCAACAATATTCCAGAATCAAACAAATGAATAAATATAACATAGATTTCTTTAACATGCATCTTTTTACCATGCGGAGTCAGTGTGTTTTAAATCGGTCATCCAATCAGGACGCTCATTATTCTTGTCCAAGATAAAAAATACATCGCTAAAATTACCTGTGGGTGTTTCCCCACTTCAACTCGTAAATTTACATAGAAATCGGAGATATTTCGTCATAAAACTTCACACATGGTTTTGTCTATCATATTTCTTGAAGACAAACATAAAATTTTATTGCATTTATCAATATTTTATGAGTATCAACAGTTTTTTCAACACCGTATCTGTTTCTCGATACAGCCGCAACTTCAACTCGTAAATTTACATAGAAATCGGAGATATTCCGTCATAAAACTTCACACATGGTTTTGTCTATCATATTTCTTGAAGACAAACATAACATTTTATTGCATTTATCAATATTTTATGAGTATCAACAGTTTCTCGATACAGCCGCCATATTACAGTGACCCGTGACCCACGTTAGCACGTTCCAGCAGTTTTTTCTTAATAATGTTGTTTAAGCATAGTTGCAGAAATGCAACTCTTAATGGCCATTTCCATCATAGAGCTACAAATTACGCCCGTTTGTAAATTGCGGAATTTTTCGACTCCAACTGAGGTCGGTCCTGTCGGGTAATATAAACTAATTTGTTGAGTTCGTCGAGTAAGTAAATTGATATTGCTCGGTTAATTAAATATTTCCACAACCTTCCATATTTGATTACGTTTATATATCTATATCTACACCCCTTAAAGGCGATACATATATATATATATATATATCCTTAACCTCGCCTTTTAAGTTCAGCCGTCTAATTAACTACAAGAAGGTACGAGAATTGCATAGCAATATCAAATCGACATCAAACAACAGTTAACTTCTCCGGAAGAAGAGTTTGAAGATATCAAAAGGGTATGCAGAATCCATAAATCGAAGAAAGATGGCCAAAAGAAAACAAAAGCAAAAGAACAAACAACAATCTACAAAACACTATACAGAAAACTAAAGATCGAGCAACACGAACCCCACTAAAACAGGGGTGAACTCAGGTGCTCCGGAAGGGTAAGCAATTCCTGATACACTAGTGGCACCCGTCGTGTCACTCTTGTTACAACGCCGGTGATAAACCATGAATTATGAGGAAAGGACCAGATCGTAATTACGACAAACAAAACACATCCGTGGTTATTTATGACACAGATAATCCGTAACGGTTAACCAAGCCACGATGCGACCATAGAACTTTCGGAGTGAAGACTTCAACTTAACCACTAGGAACCCTTGGTTCAGCAGCTTCCTTGTTGACAGCAACCCTCTATCAAGGAAATCATTATAGGAACCACAAACTCTGGAATATCGCTAACTGAGAGATATTTACTCCATATTCAATCCGGACAAACGATTCGGACAACTCTTACAATGGCCGATGCACCAGGGAAGGGTTAATTATTTCAAAATGCTCAATGGTTCCCAAAGGAGAGATAGGAGATATGTCCTAGATGCAGAACAAAGGGACAGAGTATTTGTATATTTATAGAAATAGGGCTGATGGTACACGTTAATGAGAAGGGATTGGGATGTAAATGAACAGGAGAGAAAATCGAATGATGAGGTATAGTACACCTGTATTTGTTGTGTTGGGGCGATAGTACACGTCTATTTTGTGTGTTTGGTGTGTTGGGCGATAGTACACGTCTATGTTGTGTGTTTGGTGTGTTGGAGGATAGCAAACGTGTATTTTTGTGAGTTTGTTGTGTTGGGGCGATAGTAAACGTGTATTTAGGTGTGTTTATTGTGTTGGGGGCGATAGTAAACGTGTATTTTTGTGTGCTTGCTGTGTTGGGGGCGATAGTAAAAGTGCATTATTGTGTGTTTGGGTGATACATGTAGTATATACTAGTTTGTATTAATGGATGCCAGGGGGTGACAGTACAACGATCTATATATTGTGTCACATATCCTCTTTCAGGATATCTCTCAGTTGACAAATTGATAGACACTATACGTACATTATCGAAAGATATATAATTTACGTGGACGAGATTTAGAAATAGGTAGACAAGCTAGCCTTTGGCGAGATTTTCTGGACTTTTTCGCAGCGAGTGCAAATTCAATTTTACATTTACCGACAACGTACGTATATTGTATTTATCCAGCAATGTCAAAGAGTTCAAAACAACTGACAAATCGACTGAAAAGAGCAGTAACAAGCGTCGTTCTAGACGTTTTGAATGTTGGCCACTATCATGTCTGTGCTTTTACTGTTACCGTCGCTCCACGTGAATCGGGTACCAGAAAATATTTACTAGGTCCATGACTAAATTGTATTTGACCACTTTAGTAGTCAGGCGCCCCCTAAAATTCGCAAAGCATATGTTATACAACGTTAATTAAGCAGTTCAACAAACAACTTTTTCATGAATGGTTAACTTGTGACCTGTAGTAAAATATTCCTACACATTGTAAATACACGTTGGGTGTGTTCGTTGATTCATATATGGATTCGCGGACAATTTCCGCTTTTGTTTGTTTATAAACAAGAACGGTCGAATCATATGTTTTCAATGAATGAATCAAACGACGAACAGAAAAGCTCCATCCGGACGGGCAGTATTAACTAGAACCACCCGAAAAGACAAGCACCGAAAGTACAGACCAATTAGTGAAATGAGGAATGCGTTAAAACTAAACCAATAGTTCTTTGAAGGGTTAAAATATCGTGATCGATCAGTCATGAGTTGAACAATTTGCATCACGGTTGTTCAAAAAAAGTTTTACTTTAGGTTCTTATAATCTGACAAAAATATACTGTTAACAATTATCCGACAAAATTAAGACTCAAAATCAAGTTTTTTTGGTCTGATAAAAATGATGTGGTTGGTTAAAAATTGTCGTTCAAATAATTGTCTGTAATTCCTAAAATCCCCAGAACTTCAGGGGGTTTTGCCCCCTCCCCCCCTGGCCCCCCTACCATGGTTTTACCCTGGACCAGCTGGGGACCTTAGCGGTCCCCAGACCCTTCGCCTACTCACGCCCCCCTAACCACAAATCCTGGATCCGCCCCTGGTAGTACCCCAAAATCACACATGATAAAGGTAATTATGGGTGCTAAAGGAAATAATACATTTGTATTTCTAGAATGAATGAGTGACATTTGTAGTTTACGAGTTTGTTTGAGAGAATACTCGCGTAGTTGCAACATAACCGGCTATATTTGTACTTACGTAGACATTTACCGTCTGCATTAACAAGACCATCAAAGCAATTGGGTTGCAGGAATACACTAGAAATCATATATAAGCACAATAAGTCAGTGAGTGATTGTTGTTTAACGTGAAATGGAGGATTGTGCAGCTATATCATGACGTAATCAAGTTACTTTACAATGAGATGTTGAAAATGGTAGATTTGTAACACGCTTAGGATGTTTTATAGCGCTAGCTCACTGAAACAACAGTTGGCGAGTTTTCGCGTTCTGTCTTAAACAAATATATTGCCATGTATGAAAAAAAGATAGCTTAAACAGCGATTTTAATCATTTCTGCCAATATCTACAAAACGAACAACCTAAACATTTAAAATCTAAACAAATCATAAACAACCAGAAACAAAAACATGGTACACTACGAACAGAAACCCTACTTTTGATAGTTTAACACAATATTGTAAACAGTAAACGCTACCAAAGATGTTCTGCTAAAATTCTATAGTGAGTGAGTGGTTGTTGTTTAACGCCAACTCAACAATGTTTTAGCTATATCATGACGAGAACAAGTTAATTTTCAATGAGACGATGATGCGATCCGCTTTGTACTAGACCGAGGAGTGGCAGGGACTACTCCTCATAAATTGTTGGTTATTATGAACTGCTGCAAATGTAAAAATGGTAACAATTACACTACACATCGATCCTTTAAAATGTGTTGTACACAGCTGTGAAGAAAGTTCGTGCACACCAGTCTCGAACATTGTAACATTGAAAAAAACAGTGATGATGAAATATTGCTAACTGCAAGTAATAAGGCTGATGAATTGAGTACAATCATAATACATAATAAATATATTCTACTATTATTTTAAAACATTATTTTTAAAGCGTATTAGTTGAATTTAATACCCCTAAACATTTTTATATAAGTTTTAACATTACACAAAAGTGTCAACTTTATTTTTATTCTATTTTCGTATTTACCACGAGAATTTCTAATTATTTCTAATTTTTGGTGTATTGTAATGTATACATACCTTTCTGTTGTGCTGAAATCCTGTTGGGAAAATAATCCCCTCATTTGCAACAAAAATAATAAAACTATTAAAGTCCGATGAAGATTCGAAAACATGGTAGCATCACAGTTTCACCAGTACATAATACAGATGGTAAATCTATTTATAGATCTTATATGTTTGTTTAAATATAGGTTACAACTGTTTAAAAAATGTGTTATTGTCATAATTTAATACACCTGTACTGATGATATCTGATTTATGACTTTCGTAACAATATAAGATATAAAAAATGATATTGATAATCGACATTACAATGGAATACTGTATTTTATGGAGCGAAAGATACTGATAAAGGATCCACCATTTAACTTTGAGGAGAGGGGAGAGGCAGGGCCGGTCTTAAGGCAATTGGACCAATTGCTCCCAATTGGGTCCCGCGCTGGAGTTAGATATACTCTCGGTTGTTCAAGTACACACAACACACTGCAGGTCTTACAGAGAACAGCATTGGGGTCCGCACGTCCTAATGCCGTCCCTGTGAAGGGGGCTATGTTTTCCTCCAACCCCGAAATGTTTCTTTACGCGAAACAAAAATCATATTTTTTAAATGAAAAATCAGTAATTTTTGCTCAAATTGTACCAAACATTTCCGCAGGGTCAGATTAAAGATTAATATTCTTTTGTTTTTTTGCATCTGTCATGTCAATTATTTTTTTCTATAAGATTTAGCGACATCGTCATTTGTCTGAACAATCATTTGGTTGTGATGTTGGTTCAAATTTAATTTAACGATAAGTTTTTTTCTTTAATGAAGAGAAAATTCTTGTGTGTGTGTAGGGGGAGGGGGTCCTAACACACGTTTGAATAGCAATTTTGGATACCAAATCAGTATTGATAAATCGTTTTCTTTCATCTCTTTTGACCTTGAGCTTACTTGATGAAGGTTATTCCAGAAACATCGTTCGGAATACGCTAGATATATGTATTTCTTGTAGCAGTAATTCGGCTTTAACGTATTTAAATGTATTTTTGCGCGCATTTTAGTTGTTGACAAAAACCTGTAGTTCGACAGGTTAATTCCAAATAACACTAATCATAAATTAGTTGTTTATATAAATGTATATTTGTTTACATAAACAATTTAATAATTGCATACTTTTATACTTTGTAGTTTGGTAAAAATTAATAGAACTGCGTATAATATGACTTTTTGTATATTTTCTGTATCTGAACTGGTTACTGATATTAAACTCAATCCAAGAAAGCGTTTCTCATGTGTCTGATGTGTCTCTGTGTTGTAACACAAGAAAATAGTTATGTTCGGATAGATAAACGTTAGAGAAAACAGAAGGGAAAAGAATGGAAAATCCAGAGAAACTGGCAACATAAGACACAAGCAAACAAAACCAAAAACACAACACAATATGTGTTGAACACCACTATACGTAAGCAAACACAAATAACATGAACAAGACATGAGCCCTGCTACAAACAACTGGAGGTAAAGACGGACCGAACATCGTTTTTCGTTGTTGTTGCGGAAATCGCAACATGGAACTAAGAACTCAAGCATAGTGAAGGAGAACATAACTACGTTTATATTACTATAACTAGGTCGATACCTCTACTGGTGACTATTAATGAGTCCTCGAAGGACTATTAACCATTCCTGAATGCATATGGTGAACGTTATTCAAGAAACGCACACATGCGCACTAAATTAGATATCTAAGAAGAATTTGAATATACCAAAAGGTGGAATCAGAATCCGTAGATCGAAGAAGCACACACAACACAATTGCCAAATGAAAAAAGACAAAATGACAAACAACGATCTACAAAATATACACATAAACATTCAGCAACACGAACCACACTAAACACCAGTGGTGAACTCAGGCGCTCCGGAAGGGTTGACAGTTCCTGTTCCACTAGTTGCACCCTTCGTGTTAAATATGTTACTTATATTATTTGTTGGCTAATAAATGGTTAGCTACATGTATTATATTGGACACTACGATATGTCATCGTGCTATTAACCTCCAAGTACGGAATGAATAATCAGATATGTTTTCGGAAACCAGTAGTTAATATTTTAAGTGCTATGTATAAGTTAAAAGCAAATTTTGAACAAAATACTTATACGTATACTTATTTCTAAAGCATACTTAAACGATATTTAGTTGTAGATATTATATACATTTGTATATTAATTAATATTTAGGTTTTTCATCTTTTAACATAAAAATACTTCAGATTTCATTTTAAAATTCGCTACACATTATATCCGATACCGGTATACATGAATGGGAATGTTCTCAATCATCGTGGCCGTGATCATATGGTAGTTGTATTAACAACTACCTATGCAATCAGTGCCTAACACCACTGATGTTGTGAGTTCGAATCCTGATCAGGGCGATGTGTACAACATTATGTGATAAAGTTTGTCAGTGACTTGCGACAGGTCGATGGTTTTCTCCGGGTCCTCCGGTTTCCTTGATCAATAAAACTGACCGCCACGATATAACTGAAATATTGTTGAAAGTGGAGTTAAACACCATCAAGCATCAAACAAACTTAATCATAACTCTTTGGTTATACAAACGTATCATGAATGATACAATCGGGTAATGATGAAAGTGCGGACTCCATCAACCCTGTGATCTAACATATTTGAACCTAGAGCTAAGATTTATATTTTTGCAGGTCATATTAGAATGTTAAAGAGTTAACGACGACATGAGATGGACGGCAAGAGATATAAAAAAACTCAACTATGACATGAATGTGAGGTTTTAAATTTGTGTGATTGTTGTTGTTATTGACAAAAATAAAAACTATGCCATGTAAGATCTGACTTAATGTATTGTTTACCCTTTCGTTATGTTATTTTTTTTCCGTTTACTTACAAATACAGTTTTACAGATGCGTAGTTTAAATAATGCGATCTTGGTCTCGCCGTATTATTCGCATAATAAAAACATCGCATGAATTTGTGAATTGGCAGTATATGCAATTATATATCAAACAACCAATTTAAGGAATTAGTCACTGTATCTATGAAGTCCGAACTTTTGTAGTACAAAGTTTTAAATCTTGCAAATTAGATCACAATTGATGCATAACTAGGTAATTACAATAAATGTCGTTTCATTTTCAAAAAAATAATATAATAACTAGTTATGGAAGACGGATCATTGTCAATTTATTGCTAAAATAAAAATTAATTACTTGAAATCTAGATAATGTTAATGTTTTGACATTTCAGATTTGAGATGGCACAAATCCAAAACTTTAAATAACATTAATTTCATAATGTTAGTTGTCTGATTCATCCCATGAATCAGAATTAAAACCCCTCTATAGATAGACGCTACAACACGAAAATACAATCAAAAATATATTGCTCAAATCTGCACAATGTGAAAGTAAGGGAACGACCATTTAACTTGAAGGGGGGATATGGTTTTTTTTCTAAAAAAAACATTCTGATTCCCAATGTTGCTGAAAAAAAAATTCTGATTTTGGTGGAGGAAAAAAAAAATCTGATTCAGAGTTTTTGTCATATAACCTAATGTTAAATCCTGGAAAAAAATTTCGCGCTTTGCGCGACAAAAAAAATAAATACCCTAACTCTCATGTGTTGTCCGAAAAAACATTTCTGAACGAAGCAAAAAACCATAACATGGACATGGATTTCCAATGCCATATGTCGTGATCTTTTTTGTGTTCGGTGAGTTCAGTTAAGATGAGAGTTGATTGTTTGTTTTGTTGATATTGGTAGAATTGATGACCATCACTGTTAAAACTTTCTTTTCAGAAAATACATATGACTAAAACCATTAAATAGAATGATAATAGTAGAGATTAGGAATAAGATAGAACTATTAAGTTTGTAAATCTTCAACTAGTCAGAATTGTCATATCACAGACAATATTTGGATTTAAATTATAATCAAGCCAATGGTAATAGCATTCATTTAACATATGCTACGAGTGCATGTGTGGTTTGATGCATGCTGCGGACATTACCACATAACGTATGATTTACGTATATATCAACATACATGCGTTTTATGTATGCTTAACGTGTGTTTCGCGTACTGATGAAACGCACTTTTCCCTAAGCATACGTTTTCCATACATAAACAAACATGCGCAAAGCGTATGTTTTACGTATATGAAACATATGTTGCACTTGTTGTTGTGTACAGTCAGTCAACAACATAATGATTGAAAGCGAAATGTAAACCCCTGGAATTAACTTCAAAGAAGTGTTTCGTAAGACAAAGATAATGTGAAGGATTTAAGCATCTTTTTGATCAAAATTCTTGCCCTTCATCGGAAATACCAACACATAAATAACCCGAATAACCCAGTCGCTATATTCCGACTCCCAATGCAACGCTCACTACACTAACCTGCTAGACGATTCTCAATAGAGGGCGCATTAATCATTCGAATTAATACATATACAATATATCTTAAACCGCAAAAATGACTATCTAGATTGTTGTTACGTAATCAGTGGATATGACTGCATGTGTTTTTCGTTTTTTTAATCTCTGAAAAGATTTAACTTTATCTTTTTGAATAAAATGAAAAACAAAAAAAAAACATGACACTGTCAGAACATTTTCAAAATCCAATTGAAATCTCCATTTGCACGAGTATTGATATTGATAAGCTATGCCAATCTTCTTCTGAAGACTATAGGGTGTAGTAGTGTAGCATCCATTGAGGCAACCGAGGCAATTGCCTCGGTAAAACAAATGGATAAACGCAACATCATAGGATATAACTAAAGCGTAACCATAAACTGTAAGAATGTAAGCACAAAACAATCGGTTCCCAAGCTATGTGAAACATGGTGGACTTCGAGGTTGATACCTTATCAACCCTGATTTCTAAGAATAAACACGTGAAACAATCTTTAAGTGATATACTGGGAGAAATTTCTGACAGTGATACAAGATTGAAGGCTGGATCTCACTTGAGGATGATTCACAGTTCCCAATTCATCGTAGCCCTAGTTGTTACACAGTACATTCTGAGCAATACAAGACACCTATCTCAAGCCTTACAGAAAGCAGACTGTGATACTGTAAAGGCGTGCATTGATGCAAACACATTCAAGAAAGTCATCAGAGAACAGAGAGAGGATAATACTTTTCGTAACGTATGGGGGATAATTGAGGCGTTAGCGGATTCTGTTGATGTAGTGATTGCGAAACCTAGAACAGCACGAAGACTGGCTCATCGGTCCATTGCTGGAGAAATCGATGACACGGCTATGCAGTACTTTAAAGTGAATGTTTTCTTCCCATTCATTGACCATTGTCTTATGAAATTAGACCAACGCTTTCCTGCTGACAAAACAGATATGTTCCTGACAGCTAAATTTATGCCTCTGACTAAATTGCAACAATGACACCAGCAGAAATTGCGAGAGTCTTTGACTGGTACAGTGCCGATCTACCCCAAAATGCACCTTTTCAACAGGAAATCCACCGCTGGAGTATGTTCTGTCAAGATCTTAAAGACAAGCCTTCCTCCCTATCCGATGCTTTCATTTTGGCCGACCTGGATTATTACCCAAACATTCGCGAAATCTTCCACATTCTACTAACCATGCTAATAGGATCCGTCCCATGGCAACGATCTTTTTCTGCTTTGAGGCATCTAAAGCAACGGAACAGAACAACAATGGTCGAGAACAGACTAAACGGACTAGCATTATTGCACAGAGACGTAAATGTTGATAGGGTCAAAATATTAGACAAACTCGATACGGGTAATAGAAGAATTAGCGCTCCTCTGCACTTGTAAATTACTTTGCTGGCATTTATAGTATTATGTAGAGACATACACATTTCAAGCATAGTTTTAAAGTTTGATTAGTGTATGTGTTCGATCTTTGCTCGTTAGCGTGACATCTGCAGTTTAATATTTGTGTGTATGTGAAGACAAAGCAAGTAAAAGTTTTGTTTTAAAGTTTGATTTCTTTTTCCATTAACATTTTTTGAGATCATGAATGCTCGTCTGTACATCCGTCGTAGTTTCTATTCATTCTGCAACCATCGGTGGCGTAATGGCTAGCGTGCTCGCCTCGAGTGCGGTAGATCGTGGGTTTGAGCCCCAGTCGGGTCAAACCAAAGACTAAAAAATTGGAATTTGTTGTTTCTCTGCTAAGCACGTAGCATTAAGGAGAAAGAGCAAAGACTGATTAGCTCGGAATCAGAATAATGTGTCCGAGTGAAGCGATTATGTCTAACCGAAGATTGTTGTTTCAGTGAGCTAGCACAATAAAAATTCAACTCAGCGTGTTGGTCTAGTATAAAGCGGACCTCATCATCATCTCATTGAAAATTAACTTGTTCTCGCCATGATATTGCTGACATATTGCTGAATTAGCGTTAATCAACAATCACTCACTCACTATTCATTCTGCTATCCATTAGCACTAACCTTGGTCCGTCGGTCGTCAATGTAACCGGTTCTCTCTATCAATTATCAGTCTGTCTGAATAAGGGTTATGTTTGAGCCATATATCTTATAAATATGATTCAAGATCCCCTGGTGTGTTAATCAACTCTCAAATCATGTAGGAGTGTGAGGAGCACAATGAACATAGCTTCGTGTATTCTAATGTCAATAATTTACAAAAACCTACTAGTGGCTAATTTACCAAATTATGGTAATAACTACCATTAAAACATCAAAATATTAACAACAAAAAAACAATAAAAGTCGATAGCTTCAATGGATCTGCGCACCCCCGACGCCCCGCCTCGGTAAAATTCCAACCCAAGCTACACCCATGAGTACTTAGCTAAGTTATATCAACCGCTAAGCATGGTGTACATGATCTTAGCCGATCGATATTGCCCGTTCCAATTGCATAAGTATATTCAAAAGATTATTTATTAATACTAGATAAAGTAAGGTTGACTTGATACGATTTTGAGGTTCAGAAACTATTCTACCCACACTAGAGGTTGAAGGGGTGTGTTACTTTTGAACCACATTTATGGTGTAATAGTTACCGTGCTCACGTCGAGTGTGGTAAATCGTGGGTTCGAGTTCCGATCGGATCAATCCAAAGACTATGAAATTGGTATTTGTTGCTTTTCCGCTAAGGCACACAGCATTAAAGTGTAAAAGGAAAGACTGGCAGGTACAGGATCAGAATATGTGTGAGTGGAGCGATATTTCTACCAGCGAACTGTTGTTTCAGTGAGCTAACACTATACAAATCCAACTCAGCGTGTTGGTCTAGTACAAAGCAGACATCATCATGATCTTTTCCTCCATATGTAATTTGTTCTCACCATGATATAATAATGTAGCTGAAGCATGGCGTTAAACAACAATCACTGTTTTACTTATGCATAAATGTATTCAGAGCATAATATGCAAATTGTTCACATCTAGACTCTTGTATTACATCACTAATCGAATGTTCGATAAAGCCGTCTTTAATTTCATCAAGATGAAGGAATGGCCGAGCAAAATTATGACTTTGTTATTTTCTAATCTCTGTTTCAATGTTGCAGCACTTGATTCTGAGCTTAAGGGTCTGTACCTTTCTCTGCCATGCCTGGCCTATATGGAATTGGCAATTTTTGATTGCACCATCAGGAAAACAATTCTCTAATGACCTTGTGTAATGTTTCCTTTCAAGAGTTCAGATTGAATGCAAGGTAGCATAATACATAAAGCACTTATATCTACCGTTAAATGTAAATAAAGCAGGGTTCTGTTAAACAAAGATATATTTGACACAAACGTAACTCTTCCTTTTGGCCCAAATGATACTATGATCTTGGCTTACGATTTGGACCAAATGTAATTCGCCCCTTTCAGAATATAAACATCTGAAAAACAAACCCAACAGTTTCAAATTATAGGTCGATATATTTTGCTTCCGTAAGTGGTCCATGTAAAACGTTTAATTAAAATAAAAGTATTAAAAAGGTAAAGAAATACAACAATGACGACATTATTATTTAATAATTAGTATAAAAAAGATCGTTTTTATTTTTAATTCTAAGCAGTATAAAGGGTTATCAATCGGAGAAAATGAGCTTAAAGGGTAAAATAAACATATAAATAGGATCAAGAAAATCATATTAGGTCAAAACACATAAATCAGATTAGCTATGATTGAAAATTATATCCATGACTGAAAATAAATAAAATAAAACAAATAAACAAATATTAAACATAATTAAAGCTATTTGAACCTGAATGGTAACTGTCAGTGTTGAACACAATACACAAAACAAACATTATTGTAAGGTACCACCATAAGATCTCCCAAGCCACATTTGATCAGAAAAAGAAAACAATCAGTGATAATTAATGTAATTATTACACAGATGTGTTGTTAAAGACTTAATTAACCACAACAATGTATACAATAGATAATATAATGCGATATGGCCACACAAAATGGCGAAGACTCCCAGGGAATAAACCCACGGTGCTTCTCAGCGCGTCCTCGTGTTATAGTGGACAGATGATGCCCTCTCGATTGTGAGGTTGTCATGATATAAGTAAAGCCTGGTCGTGGATCATAGTGGGTAACGTGTTTGCACGTTAAATACTAACTAAATACTAATTTGTTCGCCTCTACCCAAGTCCATGTACTTTTCCAGTGGCTGTCAAAAATCGTTGTCCCAGTCGGCACATCCCACCCTCATTATTTATCACTAAACTTTTTCTCGTCCTGAATATAAATGAAATACTGTTAACTGGACGCTAATTAGTAATCAATCAATCAATCAATCAAAGCCAAGTACAATGCTACTATGCTAGTGTATATTTCAACATTACGCAAGAACCTACTGCTTCGATGGTGTAATGGTTAACGTGCTTGCCTCGAGTGTAGTAGATCATGGGTTCATGAGTCAAACCAAAAAGTCAATTATTATGGTGCGTTTACTAGGTCAAATATTTCGTTCAAATGTATCTGTGCACCGGCTTCAAACACATATTTGACAGTCTACACACCTATTCCAATTCTCTTCAAATATTTGGTGAACCCATCGAACATGTTTGACGATATGCTTGTGCTTGAAACAGGTCTACATCTAAAGTTTGAAGCGAAGTTGAAGGAAACATGAAGCCTATAACAAGAACTGATTGTATTCCATTAAACTCTTTTTGTGAATACACGTGGTCAAAAGGGAAATATATATACATTAAAAGTCTTTGGGCCAATAGTCGAATGTTCTTCCTACCTGTCCCCGAATGTAAATACGCGTGAAATAAAATTCTAGCCTTAATCTTCTAATAGTTGCTTCCCTTGCTTCAATTTTGTTTTCATTATTGAATGAACTGGAAAACAACTTGACTGTTGTTAGTGTAGTGGAGATACTACTGTCACGAAATGGCATGGTATATCTGAAACTTGTAACATGAATGCAATATTTTCCTTTGATCTTTTTTTTTTTTTTTGGTTTATGTAAGCAACAGTTAAGAATTATGAAATAATACACGCAAATACGAAATATACACACTTTAAATCATGGCTGTAGTTTTATTACTCTTAGAGAGTCGTTCAATAATCAACGACCTAGATGTAATATTGCATGGCTTCATGTCACAAATCATTTATAGCACGGTTTTCCCAGTTAAACGGTTAAACAATCTCACTATTCGCGTTCGATTGTTTAACCGTTTAGCTCGGAAAGCCGTGGTATAAATATGACTTATCTATGTTGTACTGTACGATGTCATTATATTATAAATCGCATCTGTGGTGTTATGGTTAACGTGTTCGTCTCGAGTGCTGTAGATCGTGGGTTCGAGCCCCGATTGGGTCAAGCCAATGACATATAAACTTGGTAATTGCTGCTTCTCTGCTAAGCACGCAACATTAAGGAGTCGGAACAAAGACTGGTTGTCTTGGAATCAGAATAATGTGTCGATATGTCGACCAGCGGACTGTAGTTTCAGTGTGCAGCCGCAACAAAATTCGGATGATATGAAGCAGCCGGCCGCGATTCTTAGTAATATATTCCAACAAAGCGAGATTCATCATCACCATCTCATGGACATGTAACTTGTTCTCGACATGATATTGAGGATAAAATTTCACATTTGGCGTTAAACACCAATCAATCACTTGTTATATTATGTAGCACTGGGTATTCCTTCTTGTTCCTATGTCTTAACCCACAGACCAGTGCAACACATCCCATGTGGCAGATAATGGATAACCAGGGGCGGATCCAGGATTTCAAGTTAGTTGGGGCGCACTTAGAAAAATTGCGCCTCTTGATACGGATTGTCATGTTATATATACGACCAGCGTGACTAATTATTGTCATGTTAGAGGGTGTTCCTCTCCTTTCATATTGAAGAGTACTTTTGTAGATTTCGAAAGAGAGAAGAGGAATTGTAGCCACTACAAAAGGCTATATTTGTCGTCCATACTCAGTCAACTATCCATGCTTTTCCATAGGCACGCAAAACAACATCGGTGGAATAACAATATTTCATTCTCAAATGAATAATAAATTAACTCTGTTTTTGTTATAGCTATTTTACGTAGATATGTAATCCATAATCAGCGGACTGTTGTTTCAGTGAGCTAGCACTTTAAATATCCAACTAAGCGTGTTTTTCTAGTACACAGCGGACCTCACCATCAATGCATTGAAAAGTAACTTGCTATCCCATGATATAGCTGTAAAATTGCTGAGTTTGCGTTAAGCAACACTCACTCACTCACTCACTCCCTCACTCCCTCCCTCCCTCCCTCCCTCACTCACTCACTCACTCATTGGCTTGCAGTCAAAAGTCGTTGCCCTGGTTGTCCCATATCTCCCTTTTTTATTTACTAGTAATCTTTACATTTTGTTGAAATGAAATATTTGCCTCTAAATTCAGGCAAATTTTTATCGTCCCTATTCAAATCTATATTCTTGTCCAATGTCAATTAAAAGTCTTTGTCCCTGTAGTACCATTCCCACCCCATTTATATATATATATCTTTATATATTTGTTCTCGTCCTGATTATGCATGAACTATTTGTTATCCAACCAGCAGTCATTTGTTGCTGGAAGTTATTCAATCAGCAATCAATCAATCAATCAATCTATCTATTTATATTTACATATACAGTCAAACCTGCCTTAAAGGCCACATATGTATGACTAATTAGTCTATAAAGGGCATTCTCATTTCCCCCCATTAATGAATAGTGCATATGATTTTAACCTGTATAAAAATGACAACTGCTCATAAAGGCCATATTTTCAGATTCCATTGATTGACCTTTATATAAATGTTTGACTGTATGTTTAATTGACCCAAACACCGGAAACACATAATGAGATGAAGTCGGTATGCATCTGTGTGATCAAGTCATATCAGTTACTAGTGCCATGTCGATGGTTGATTGGTTTTTCCGGTTTCCTCCATGACTGAAATATTGTTGAAAGCGTTGAATTTATATTGAAACAAATTATCTATTAAAAATCAAACAATGGTCGCCATCATCAAATAATTGTTTGTATTTCTGAAGATAACACATAAACCCATTGAATCGACCAATCAATATGCTGTCAGCAGTACATCTGCATAAACTGCATATACCCGGCGTCAGTAACAGGACACATTTCACAGGAAAAAAGTAAAGCGGGATCTTTGTTTATCAATCCCATGTCTGTGTCAGAGTAACATGTTGTTATAAAACACCATTCTGAAACAGTGCTTTATTAATCAAAAATATTTCATTACAAATGTCGATTGTTCTGTTATCGTAACTTCATAAAATGTACTTCTTGAACCCATGTCTACATGTACAACACCACATAACCTCCTCAAAGAACAAACACCAGATAAGGGATATTAATCATAGCTTAACACTTTAGTATTACTAGAACACAGTAGGCTACACTCATAATCTACATACGTGCATCTTCACAAAATGAATAAAGAAAGACAACCCTGGCCTGAGTGAAGAAAATAGGGTCTTCCTTTAGGCATTGCAAAAAATCTGAAGAAATTACGTCTTTTCTCGTGTGGAACATATTGGAACGAAAGTAAATGACGCTGAATTTCACATACATTGAATATTTCCAAATCTCTTATACGTCATATCCGAATTTCTGGCTTTTGTTTTTCAAATCTAGAATATATGCTGATTTTGTCCGCCCTACGTCACAACGGACTATGAACAAATTGTCGATTATGTCGGAAAGAAAGCATTTGATTTCCTTCATGTCCCAGATTTTTTCTCACGTAGGGACGTATAACTGTTAAAACGGTACAGAAAGAAAGGCTTGTCATCTACTACCACTTTTGCATGACCGATATGTAATGTAATTGTTGTTTACGTCTGCGTCAGAACAACGTTATATCAGTTTATTACAAACTGAAGATACCTGTGATCAAAGCCAGTATAATGCCAAGGGTTTACCGCCTAGGATTTTCATTTTGTCTAAGAACCTCGTAAATACTTCATGGTTGTCATTAAATTTCATTTATCTGGCTTGATTTTATGTATCATATTGAATTCTGACAACTTGCATACATGTAATAAGGAAAGTAGTTTATACAAGCCTATAGAACATATAGGAAGAGTTTGAAGATACCAAAGAGGAAATCAGAATCCGTAAATCGAAGAAGAACAGACAACACAATGGCCAAAAAGAAAAAGTACAAAAGGACAAACAAGGATCAACAAAGCATACATATAAAACTAAAGATCGAGTAACACGAACCCCACTAAAAACCGGGGGTGAACTCGTGTGCTCCGGAAGGGTAAGCAGTTCCTGCTGCGCTAGTTGTACCCGTCGTATGAAATAGCAGACATTACCAGGTCGTCATTTTATACAAGTTATCAAACTGCACCTCATTTATGATTATAAGGAACTTATATCGTATTTCCACCTGTCTCTAAGCCTCATGCTACTAAATTGTATATTCAGAGGAATGTAGGTCCTCTGTATATATTCTATATATATATATCACTTTGGAATCGGATGATGAAACCTCGGGAGAGGGTCAACCTCATATACCTGTACGGAGGTATAGTCTAAATAAGTAACGATTTTTAACGTTGAATTTCAGTGTTGGTAATTTCAGGCAAAATACATGAAAACTTTGTATTCTTTGAATAACTTATATAGTCTAGCTTTTCACCACAGATATTGTTTGCTAGAAGGCTTGTCAATGAAACTGTTCGAATCACAAATTGCAGGAAACTAAATTATTTTTCAAAATGTTTATGGAAAATATGCGAATATGCCTGTATCTCCCAGAAAAATATATAACAATATGTCTGAATTTTCTAGGAATATATATAAATAGTTATATTTCTGAAATTTTAAATATATGAATAGGTCCTCATCAAATACCAAGCTATATATACAGTACAGTATATCCCTACAAATAACATATATGGAAGTTACCAACCTCCCAGACGACTAATAAGGGGTAGGGTTATGGTGTTTATCGTCACTTGCAACAACGTGTCATTGACAAACTTGATCACATAATGTTGCATCAAGTGCATCTCGCCTAAGCGGGATTCAGAACTTTAGTGGTGAAAGGCACTGATTACATAGGTAGTTGTAAATCCGACTACCATACGACCCCGACGACCCTCGATATTTCATATAATATGCCATAACTCATATATTTACCGGTACAAAAATCTATCAATTAAATTAGTGCAACAACCTTGAATCACTTGTTTATGTTCTAAAAACAAAATGAAAATAAAAGATACCACACTGTCTGAATAGTTCAAAAATCAAATAGAAAATTGTAGAAACTTTGACAAATCGATACTCCATGCACACATATATACATAACCGCTCACTTTCCTGGCTTGGTACAGTCAATTAAAAAAAGGTGGCGGGGTTAATGTGGACTTATGGGACCAAACCTACTCTTCCCTCAAGCATATAATGAATATGTATAAGAATATATATACTAATTCTGAAATACACATATCATTTTAATTTCAATGTATATCTAACAACACTTTAAAAAGCTGTTATTTTTTTTCATACACGCCTTTTAGAAGATATAAAAAGAAAAGTCTATCTTTTATGAGGTTGTATCAGGCATATTTCAAATAAATACTTAAGTGGAGTTTCATTAATATTAAATTTAACGACAATGTAGATAGGCTTTGATGGGTTACTCTGTTTTTGCGTGATAACGCGAATATTTTTTTTTCTCGCTACATAATACTTCCTTTAATAGAACGACAACGATTCATGATTTTGTTGTCCTTACGATTTTCCCCGATGGGTGGGAGAATTCAAGATCGATAAATTAATATGTGGAAAATGCAAAAACAGCAAAATATTTTAGGCAAAGAAGTAAAACACTTCTAGATAAATTAACGTTAAATTTGCGTCAATCCCCCTTTTTTCATTCAGAAACCCCCATTGTGTAGATCAGCGACAACATTCATGATCCACAAAGTGGAATTGAATCAAAGTACTTCAAAATATTTCAATATACTAACAAACCCTGATAACATGGCATCCTCTATGGTTCACGGTCTTGCTTTCCGTAGAATAACTTGACAAGCCCTATCTAAAGGTCATTCCATATCGTCCACCTGGGACGTGTTTGACAGCTCATTTCATGAACAAGGGGACGTGCTAGGTCGCTCTATGCTTGAGCCCTGTGGACGTGTTAGGCCGTTGTGTGCTTGAACCGTGTGGACATACTGGATCATTGTGTGCTTGAGCCCTGGAGACATGCTGGAGACATAGGAACCGTCGTCAGTAACCTCAAAGATCATTTGGAACATTTGCCGGAATGTAATTTTGACACTGTGTATTCTTATTACAAAACGACGAGTAAGAGAGAAAGTACCAATATTTCTTTTATGTAATTGAATGACTTAACTTGTGAACATTGTGGATCTATCCCATTATCAGATCAGATCGCCTTTATTCCTATTTTTATCTGTGCAATATATTCTTGTTATGTAACCTCCATATTTTGTACTAGACAAGCCACACACACAGTTTCCCGCAAAGTTACTGTCCTAACCTCGAAATTTGTTTACATTTTACACCCATGTAAGAAAATCTAAAATGTTATGTGAATTTATATATATGATGATCATCGGAAAGCCTCGTTTTCGACGATTGAAATATCACGATTGGGTGGTTAAGATTTCCAGATCTTGTATTGCTAATGGTGATAGATTCTATGAATCTCTAAGTTAAATGACTTATAGCCAAACATTTCGCATTCGTTCCTGGTTTTATTAAACAACAAACAACGTTGTCGTTGCATGACACAAATATTCGTGCTGTCAAATAGAAATTGTCAACTCAAAAAACGTTGATAATCAGCTTGTATCATAAACGGATTTTTGTTTATAGAGATAGTTTGTTTACATGATTCTTAAATATTACATCATCGTATTACCAGACTTCCCCAATATATTGGCTTCTCAAATTACATTAAAACCTTACAATTTTGTTTTATATATTTCTGCCTCCGGAGCATCTGAGTTCACTCCCGTTTTTAGTGAGGTTTGTGTCGCTCAATTTTTTGTTTTCTGTGTAGTGTTTTGTATATCATTGTTTGTCATTTTGTCCTTTGTCTTTTGGTCATTGGATGGTCTGTTCTTCGAATTACGTCTTCTGGTTATCCTTTAAATAGTGTCTTCAAGCTTGTTTAGATCACAAGCGATAATCAGATGTCGTAAAACGAAGAAGGACAGACAATACAAAAGGCAAAAGTGAAAGGACAAAAATATGCCACCACTATAACGTCTGTCCTTCTGACTAGTGCCGTTACCTGGGGTGGATCCAGGGGGGGGCGCACCCCCCTAAAATTGAAAAAAAATGATTTGTTGGCGTAAAATCGTGATTTTTCACACGAAATACCCCAAAACATTTCGCGCCTCCCTCCGCTCGGCGCAATTTTTTGAAGTGCGCTCCCCCTAACTTGAAATCCTGTATCCGCCCCTGGTTACTACTATCAAATAACGTGTTATTAATTCGCAATACAGACAAATGAACACAATGGAGTTGATATTTAGTTTTCTGAAGTATCAAAAAGTCTGTTAAATTTCTGGAGAGAAAAAGCGTAGTATCTTGTTTTCTTGATACTTGTAGTCAGTTTTGCTTTATTAATAGATGTGACGACCATTCTACCCTGCATAACACTCTACCACTCCAACTTATCGAAGAAAATTTAACCGCATTGATATATGTAATGGTTAGCGTGCTTGCCGCGAGTGTGGTAGATCGTGGGTTCGAGCCCCGGTCGGGTCAAATCAAAGACTATAAAATTGGTATTTGTTGCTACCCCACTGTGCACGCAGCACTACGAAGTAAGAGCAAAGACTGGTTGGTTCTGAATCAGGATAATGTGTCCGAGTGGAGCGACATGTCTACCCGCGGAATGTTGTTCCAGTGAGCTAGCACTATAAAAATCAAAATCAGCGTTTTGGTCTAGTACAAAGTGACATCATTATCATCATCATCTCATCAAAATGTAATTTGGTCTCGCCATGATATAGCTGACAAATTGTTCATTTGGCATTAAACAGCAATCACTCAGTCATTGGAAGAGATTTTTTTCTCTTATTTAATTAAATGGTTAAAGATAGCTGTAACGCGTGACCATCTTTTTCGACAGTTTTTCGTCAAAATGTAGGAATTCCTATTGGATTGCAGACTTATTTTATACCGTTATGTAGCACAATCTTTGGCCCAACTCCTGAGAGGTCATTCATTCAACATGAACTCTATTTGTTTACTCAGCAATATTATGTATGCATACATAAGTAGATACTTAAACGGTAAATAAATAAATATATGGATGTAAGTAATCCTGATTTACTTAAATAAGATAAAAACATTTATCCTTTAGAACTTACCTTAATTATGGTTAATTTTAGACATTTACCTCACTCAAGGTAAAACTAACAAAATTAAACTTTGTAGAAATTTGCTATACTGTTCACACATGACCAAATTTGATGATACATTTTTAGCCTCTGATCTCACGAAGACCATTACTTTATTTTGATGTTTGTGAGTGAGTTAGTGATTGTAGTTTAACGCCAGATAGGCAATTTTTCAGCTATGCCATGGTGAGCTAGACTAAACTTGGATTTTTATAGTGCTATATCACTGAAACAACATTTCGCGGGTAGACATGTCGTTCCGTCCTCGGACACATTATCCTGATTACTAGCCAACTAGTCTTTTCCCTTCCTCATTAATGCTGCTTGCCTAACGGAAAAACAGCAAATGCCAATTACATAGTCTTTGGTTTGATCCGACCGGAAATCGAACCCATGATCTACCACACTCGATGCGAGCTGAATGTGTATGTCTCATTGATATTACATCTATTAGAAACATTATTGGTTGTTGTTTTTTTTATCTGTAAATATATGCTCTACAAACAAATAAACAAGCAAACAAACAAACATATTTTACCTCCGTACTTATGGTCATTTAGCTATGAACATTCACTGACCCTGCTTTTGTACTGTCCATGTTTATGTTCTCGTAGTTTGTGTGCAAGTGTGGGGTATTTGGAGCTGTTCAAAGTGACTGTGTGCAATGTTGCCTTGTTTGCTTGTTTCTGTTTGGCTTATGTAGAATTTTTTATTTCTGTTTGGCTTATGGAGAATTGTTTATTTCTGTTTGGCTTATAGAGAGTAACATATTTAGAGAGGAGTGTTGGGATCATATTAGACTCGTAACCGGTTTAACACCGCCATATTTTACTCGTATATTTCACTCAATTTCCATCTTTGTCAAGTTTGAGGTTTGACAGAGAAATGGTTCCTATTATTGTGGTTGGTTATATTGTTGGCCAAAACTTTACAACTTTTTTGTGGGTTCAGTTGTACCACATATTGTCATAGTTTTATTTTTTTTCTGTTAGTGTTTGTCAGCGACTTGAAATAGGTGACCTATCATACAGGTCGGTGGTTTTCTCAGGAAACTCCGGTTTCCTCCACCAATAAAACCTACCTACACGATGTAACTGAAATATATTGTTAAAGTGAGGTTAAACACCATAACTCTCAATCTAACCCTTACCCCCTTCTCTTTGTTTTTCTTTGTGTGTTTTAGTTAAAAAATAAAACTGACGGACACTACATTTCCGAAAGCCCAATATCCCATATAAGGTATATCTACAATTGAAATTATAAGCATAAACATTTCCAATATAATAAAGTTATAAAATGTATTATTTAATTTTTAAATGCCTTCTCAGTTGCTCCCAACAGTTAAAGTGTATAATTCTCGTCATGCGCGATTGTCTAACGCCACCGTTAACAACGAGACGCCATGTCGTTAGCAACGCATTGATCGAAAGACTCAATCCAGGTAAGTTTCGTTTTGCCTTCCAAGTTTACAATTCTGCTAAAATATCACTTTTTTGATAATTTTGATGCATTTAAAACATTGCTATTATCATTTATATTCTATTTAGCTCCAATAAAATAAATAAATTTTCGAGAAAAAGCTAAATTTCACCCGTCTAAAATAGTTTTACACTTTCTTTCGTTTAAAGGCCCCCCAAGTTCAGGAGCTTCATTAATCTTCTTACATCAGTTATAGGATCAAAAAAAAGTTATGCTTTAACGAAGAAAACAAACAATTATTTAAAAATTGCTTTTCTTTTAAAAGGTAAATCGGATGCCCTCCCCCTTTTTAGTAAAAACAATTATAATAGCGTGCTGTAAGGTAATTGATAGTTGAGGCGGAAACACAATATAATATGATGCAAAAATGAAATTTTAAATGAGTTAATTATTTATTGATATCGTGATCATGGTGATATTTATTTGTAAAATAAATACATATGATACAACAAACAGAATACTATTGACTTTTCTGCCTTCGTCAAACTACTTGCTATACGAGAAATTTGATATATACATGTAGTTGGACTTCAATAAGTTTGCACAAGTTTCTCTTTTACCATAGAAAAAATACGGGCTGTATTTTGAACCAGGCACAACAACAAGCTACCTTTCACTCTCCAGTTTTATAGGTAACCGTTACAATAACCTTTATTTGTAAATTACACCACTGTCAATCAAGAAAAGGGGCTATACATTTCAGTTAACCATATACATGTATTTGGGGGACTCCGAGAATTACTTTCAAGATGAGCTGAACCAGCTGGAAAAGTAATGAAATTTGGTTTGATGAGAATTTGGAACATGAAATGATGTAGGATGTAGGATCGAAATGATTATTTTTATCATTTTAATTGCAAAAATCGTATAAAATGGATTCTGAAATCCATAAAGTTCAACATAGCAACCGGACAACGGACACAAGACTGGTGTTGTTGACCCCCGAATAAAGATTTGGCGCGAATTCAAGAACATTATAATACTACATTGAAACGACACATTCACTTGAATATTAGTACAATTAAGTTAGTTATAGATATAGTTACCTCCTACACATTTATATTCTACCTCATACCGTATAAGATAGAAGCAGACTGGGTCTTAAACCCGACCTAGACACCCGTCGTCTATCTGGTCCACCCATTGTTTATTAATATGTTGCGTCTGAACGACCCATCGGGAATGCCCAGTCAGCCTCTGGTTTAGAACTAAGTAACTTTATAGTAGCCTCTAGTTTTCCCTTCTTTTTGTTTCCAGACTCGTGATTGCATATTTTATAGACAGCGTCCCATAATGCGTTTTTTGCCCACCTGGATATTTGTCGAGATCCTGTAAGCGAGATACACTGGCTTGAAACAATTGAGAGGATGATTCAAACATTTTGACCCCCCCCCCCTTAATACCCTTTTTGGGAAAAAACATCAAATAAACCCATAACAAGGATATGGAAATGCAAAATATATAACCTATCCTGGAAACAAGTTAATGAATTGTGAAGATTTTATAAAATAAGAGAACCACATGCATAGCAAAACAATGTAGAATACCAGTTTGACGCATCGTTGCCAAGACGTGTACCCATTTCTGCAGTATTATACTGGCTATATCACCCACTTAGTTTGCAATACTTGATCACACACGGAGTATCCATGAAGGAGATATAATATTTATTTTCTCACGCAATGTTCGAGTTAAGATGTTAATGAAATAATGTACAATAAAGATTATTTCAATATTTGTGTAGTTAAAATTTGTCAATAAGATAAACAATTTTGAAAGAAAAAACTGAATGTAATTAGATTACTTTTTTTTTTTATCGATGTTTAATTCAATAAAATAGTTATGTATATCATGTATGCATTCAAGTGAAAATTATGAGTAAAATATATTTAAGTTCGTATTTTCAATCAATTTAACAAAAATATTTTATTTTTGTGGTAAATGTTTTTCGACGGATGGTTATATCACAAGAGAGTAGTATATTTTCTCAATTTTACAGTCTTGTTTTGAACCTTAGTGGGGGTATGAAACGTCACTTTATACCTCCAAGGTTTGTGGTTCTCCAGGCTATTCAGATTATTCATCATTATTACATATTCCCCGTGGGGTCCTTCATTGCACAGGAAAGTAAAAGTGCAGTTTAAATCTCTTTACAATTCAATTCAATAGTATATGAAAATATAAGTAAATATGTCACGAAAAGAACTTTTAAAAGTGTTAAAACCAACCATAAAAGTTATATATTGACAATAATGTAATTGTACCTTACAATTTTACTAAGTGTCTATAAAAAGTTTTAAAGTTGCGATAATTGGCAAAAAATGGTCACAACAATCGCATTTTGTTTTAAATAAAGGTGCAACATTGATATATAGATTCTACTTAACTAATTAAATTGTACGATTTTTTTACCTTTACATATTTTTATGAATTTCATGGCGGGAAAGCATTGACGCAATATTCATATTTTTATGATTATCATCGTCACAAGTTTGTTGGAATTTGTATGCCCACCCGTGATCTTAACTTTCATGGTTACAAGTGAGCACAGAGACGTTAACAAGTGAGGATGTTTGATAACTGTAATTATCAGAAAGCGGGATTCCATTAACCGGTTTAATACCGCCATATATTTGTGTCTGTCCTAAAACAGGACTTGAATTCCCAACACCATATGCCGTGGTCTTGCTTTGTGTTCAGTGGCTTGAGGTGGGGAGTGGTTGTTTGTTTTGTTGATATTGGTGAAATTGTTAACATCACTGTTTAACCTTTCTTTTCATAATAAACAACGCGTAGCAATATATGTACAGATGTCGCTCCCAGATCTACATAATTAACATTTATTTTTCATTGATTTCACTTACAATTAAGAAATAACTGTATTGTATTTGAATAGTTGTCGCTGTCAATTTGGGGGGATTTGACGGTCGAAAATGCAGATTTACTTGGCGACGATCTAAGTAGAACTGCATTTTCGACCGTCAAATCCCCAATTGACGCCGACAACTATTCAAATATAATACAGTTATTTCTATTCTAATGCAAGACAAAATATCTCTATATGAGCATAAGAAATGGAATAAAAATTGCAAAAGAAAATAAAACGTCGCGAAATATTGTCGATTACTTTGGCACGTTAACGTCATAATATTAGTTGTCGGGTAATACACAAACGTACACGTTCATTTTTTGTTTATTCTTTTGTTGGTAGGGAGGGGTTGGTCAACGAACGACACATCATGCATGGGTAAGATGAATATTTACTTCTTTAGTATGAAATGTGAAACACCAAATTTGTGTTCTCAATACAATTTTCAACAATTTGTATACGATCAGTTGATTTAAATAACATCAATCAAACATGTTAAATATATTGTTATATTTCGCATTAAATACACAATTGTTGTATGTTGTGACTTAGCGAAGTAACCTGCGAGTTTTATACGTTCGATTAGAACAGCGACAAAACTCATCCAATAATAAACAGTAAATAAACGGACTTGTTAACTTTTGTAAAATGGGTCATCGAATTAACACAATATCAATATTTTTTATTGGAATAATCGATTAGTGTCAATATTGTATATGGTGTTTTCGCTTAAGTCTTTGAAGAAATATCTTTAGGGCTTAGCTTCATTTGACTTTTGTTGATGATAAGTTTTGCCTATATACGAGTGTATAAACAGGGTTAGGCAATCTTCAACACTTAGGTGTAATTCCCGTTAATTTAAAACAGCAAATAAATAATAAAAGCAATCTTAGATTTTCAGGATTGTTGGGATAAAAATATACAAAAGGATTTTTTTAAAAGACATTATTTATACAAAACTGATTAAATTTTTAACTTCACTAAAAAGATTTCATATGGAGCAATAAAACTTATTTGATGACCAACGTTTTTCCCCCAAAACAGGTCTTTGTTATATAGTCTATAGATTAACACGTGACATGGAATTTTAATTCCCATTCTTCAAATTAAATATAAATGCCTTACACCTATAGTCCTGTTCATTGATTCTATATTGTCATGTATTGTGTATTGGCGTTCGTGTATTCACAGGCTATTATATTCGTTGTACAAACGAGTCTTTTAACTTGAACAATAGGCGTGTTAGTTGAGAATTAGATAACTTAAAACCTATTTAAGCAATTTATGTTTGAATTTAAAAATTAAAGAATATCTTCGTTGTTTAGGACAATCTATTAAAGATTAAATATCTGGATTATAGGTACATTTGAAAAATAAATACCACATTTATACCAAGACTTACCTTTTCTTGTATTGTCGATAAGAACTTGTAAGAAATAACAAAAATTAGATCAAACGAAATACCTGTTATATAAATTAAATATTGATCGATACTAGCAAAAATATACAAGGAAAGTAGTTTTAATGTTTATTTCTTAACATCCTACTTTATTAGTATACTTGGAGTAATTTAAGAACATGTATGTTTCCAACTTGTTTATAACGTTGTTTATTTCTTTTGCTTCAAGTGGACACTAATACTTTTCAGTCATTTCTTAAATAAAGCCACGGTTTCACACCTCTTACAAATTGTACAGTCTCCTTTTAAAGAACCACAAGATATCAACCCGGAACATTTACCTTATTTCATGAATTTCGGGTTAAAATGAAAGTTTTATTACTGTATCGTCCTCGCTAAAAAGATGGCAAATGGGAGTCCAAGATAGCCAATGTACACCCGTCTCTGTTGTCAGGGGAAGAACTAGTAAGAGAAGATATGGTCTGTAAATGAAAATGAGAGACTAACCAATTTTACACTTAGACACATATTAAAGTAGAGGAACAGTACTTTAATTGATGTTTTACTTTTCACAATCAAAATCATTTTACCAACAAAAGTTTTATTAAGCATGGATACGGTCAATGACCCAAAATGAAACAGTGATTTCAAAACTAATTATAGGATTGGAAACAACAGGCTGGTGGAAATTTTCTTATTATCGTTATGTAAAATTTGACAAAAGTTATCATTTTAAACTTCTGTATTTAAATGATGATTGTTGGGGGTACTCAAGGGAAAAAAAATATAGATACATTATGAAGAAAGCTAAATCATTACAATTTGATTATGTCGATTGATATAAAAGTGGTCTCTTTGCTAGAGGTTATGAAGATAGTCCTTATATATCTTAAGATTTCTGAATACTGTCTCAATCATTTTGACAACTGCTGTATGCTGTCAAACAAAATATAACATAAAATACGAATTCAGGTACATTCTCTGAAATTCAGATATGATATGAGGCAAATAAAATTCCCCAATGTTGGGAGGAATGTCAACGACACTTTGCACATATTTTTTAAAGCCTAGATCAACGTCCTACAAGTTTATTAAACATTGCAATCGGCTTATATATTTACTCGCTCATCCCAAAATAGCCATATCGCGACCATTAGAATATACTTTTCTGGTTAGGTCCATTCCCCGGAACTAATCTTTTTGTTGACGTCACTTCCGATTTTGTTATTTGGATTCTCGTGTCTATTCTTTATATTATGGATCACGACTTATTTTATTCTATAAAATGTCATCTAACGAATGGAATTTTAAAATAACAGCGCATAAATAAAAAAAGGGGGGGGGGGGGGGGACAAGGTATATGCTGCCGATCGTCTGTTGTTATGCCAATGGCAATGATATGTTCTCTCATTTTTAATTCTCATGATCTCTCTGTGGACTTCGCTCCCATCCCCCAAAACGGCACCTTAGCCGGTCTCAAGTCCCCTTGCCTGACAAATGCGCCCCTAACATGAAATCCTGTATCCGTGTATACAGCGTTTTAGCGACATCTTTCAAAATTAATTAAAACAAAATCTCATTTCTGCAAAATAAACTGTTGTGAAGCTCCGACCATATTACGTAGTCGAATGAGTTTATACACACATACATTTCCCATGTATATATAAATATGATTTTTCGGATTTTGTTTCATTAATTAAACGCTGAGGTTTCAAATATCAATAAAAAAAAATTTAGGAGTAAAGTAAACCATGTTATATACGAAAAAATATATATCCAAAGATCAAACAACGTAATTTTCCAGTCTCGATCGACCATTTTTGATTGTCCCTTTGGTATTCTCTAACGTTTATTTCCAGGCAGTTCTTTATCAAAACGTTTGAATATGTACTGTTATCCGCATCGTGCACAAATTGCCATCATATCATTGGTTAAATACATCAAATATCTGAAATAATTACAATGTATTCTCATACCAATATTCCAAACAATTATTATAAGAAAAAAATGTTCTAAAACGAACAATTAAGCAAACGCATTATTCCATCTTGAAAACGTAGTGATGTTGAATGCGTAAAGGAATAAAAATTCCATATTTCAGAAAAACTGTATTCATGAAACATATTCCTCGTTTCAAATGTTGCATCTCTTATCGGTAGGCACATTTTCTAAATGCTTCTCAACTCGTTGCCAGTCTCTTTTTGAAATCTGCCGTGACAGATCAACTGCGTCACTTAAAATAGCCTCGATATCAGTATGTTTCAGAGAGAGGCTTTATTTTTTTGAATTGGTATTAAGAATGGATTAGACACCTTTTGTATGGATCAATAAATACGATTTAATACATATGCTTATCGCATTACGTGTAATATTACTTTAATCTATTTTAAATTGTATACCTGTTAGTTAATCGTCTATATCTTAAAATAGTCTGATGCTTATCACTTCCAGCTTAAATTTGCATATTATTTTTTCATTTGCATAATCGTTTGTCGTGAAGGTAGAAAATGACTATGCAAACAATGGCGCATTGCGACCATATAAACTCAAGGTAATCCGTTGATACAGTGCATTTAACTGTACATATGTGTGTATGTAGAGATAATCTGTTAGAAAGTGTTGGTAACAAATTAATCCTACTTACTAATGATTTATAATTTAGTCTGACATGTACGTGTAATAACTCAGGAGAGGACAGTCAGGCAGAGAAGGTTCGTATCTGTTAGTAGCTATAGAGTACACGTGTTATTTAATGTACATGGACTCTTATAATCATTCATTAACATACATATCTTTTCTATTGATCATATCTTTTAGGAATATCAAATTAAAACACATTACTGTGAATATGTTTAATTTCATGGATACCAAGTTTAGTTGTTTGAGGACAAATTATATTTCCGTGGATAAGTTAGTAAATTCATGGATACCCTTCTATAGTCATATATGTATTTGGTGACAAATATTCGTTGATTTCTTATTTCGTAGTTCGACACAATCCTCGAAATCCACGAAAATGTGTATACCCCGAATAATACTGAATTTACAGTAACGTGTGTAATTTTTTCTTCATTTTTGCCTATGCAAGAAACAAATTTGACAAGTAAGCCATCTTGTGATTTAAATAACTATTTTGCGCGTGAACTGTTATTTCTTTAGACTTCATAAATAGTTTTTTTAGTTCCAATTGTGATGGGTATGTGGTTCCTCTTTCATATCTACCATTTAATCAGAAAAGTTCCCACAAACCATCGTACAGAGGTCCTGGATACGCCTTCTAAAATTGGAAGTCTTCAAATACTTCTCCGACGCCAGCTTAGCTAGTCTGCATGTTCTGTTGAACCATGTATATTCAAGTCAACCGAAACTTGATTTAAAACTAGCGTTTTAACGATATGATTTAAAATATTTATTAAATATAGGTAAATAATTAGTTAATGTGATTTATGAACCGAGAATATCGGATAACTTTTTTTCAAATATATTACTTTTGTTCCACACCATAACATAGAAGTACAATCAAAATACTAAATAATTGAAAATAACATCCTAGCGATACATATTAATTATTGAAACATTTTTAAGATAAAAATGGAGCAATTCGTTTCAGTTTGTAATTACAAATTACTAAATTAAACCGTTTACCTAGGCATGAAGGGTTCGCCGTATCTATGGAGATACTCTATATTTTATAATACCCTTATAAACATCAATAAGTTTAGAAAAATATATTATTTATTACTTATTAGGATATATCAATAATGTTTAAATAAATAACTACGGAGGTAAATAAAACCCTTGTTGCAGCCCCACTGCTTATATTTCAACTACAGAAATGTAAAAATTGGGAGGAGTGCAAAAAGTTGACTAATATGTTCTCAGAAGCTTGAGAATCAAGGGACAGAGAAAGTCTTGTGAAAAGTTGACATGAATTCCCACCGAACGTTAACGTCACAATGACGTCACAATTGTATCGTTTATATGACAACGATTGCTTATGTTACACAGGTTTTACCGGTTTTTTTTTTATCGAATAGTAAACTGAGATTAAGACATACCAATTACCATAAGGAGTTCTTGGGGGACTTTACGTTAGAGTGGTATAAACGATCAGCATAAGGTTGCAATTGTCTTCCCCAAAGCGTAAATTCAAAGAGTCAAAGTTGATGTTTAAAGGCAGGGTAAAGATTAAAATTTGTAGAAGCCTAAGACAGTCTGTCAGTAAATTAAACAAAAGTCCACAAAAATATACAGACAAGTCCTTGATCTCAAAACAAGAAAGGTATAAGTGGATTAGTATGCTCAAAAGCTAATAATATCTATTCGCATGCTATAACTAATAATTCAATAAGTTTATATATGAAATTTGTTCTAAAACAAATGTAAAATACAAATCTACAAACCTATGCTATGGTAATAGCGTGTTATCATTTTTTGTGCAGTCAAGAGAAATTGAGTTAATCATGGATTGTAATAACAGAAATGAACATGTATAGACCATGACAATACTTTGAACTCTTTACCAGTTAAAAGCACCCCATCAATATCACTAAGAAGCGAATAAGGATCAAAGGGTTATTTTATTAAATAATTTAGTTTTCAACTGACAAATCTAGTGTGACATGCAATTTGCCTTCTGTTGTCAAGTAAGATCAGGCAATTGATTCTGATTAACTTAATTAGTGACCTGTGTATTGTGAGATACAAAAACAAATTGTAATTCAACATTGAGTCCTATTTCAAAATGAAGTTTATTCCAGAAACACGTCGTCAGCACTAAATTTGATATCTACGTTTTTATAACAATGACTATTTATAATTTATTTAAATACCAGTCTCTCCGCTATAATTACAATATTTACATTTTCATTAAATATAAAACAACTGTGAATCGATTCTTTTTATTTATCATATAATTGTATAAAAGCATTGAGTTGAATTGTATCATATTCCTGCCAATGGCTCTATTCGATAAAACAAATGGATTATGGCTAACCGGAAGTGATCAATATAATTTTAGTTTTGGTGTGATGACCATGCGCACTGAAGTGACCTTCACGGAAGTTGAGTTAAATGAACTTTCCCATATTGCAGTAAATACAAATATCATAATTTTAAACTGATTAGACTCCTTCAAATGAAATAGTTAAAATTTTCAATTAATAATGCTGCCATTTTATTTTAAAATGTAATCAATCAAACACAACTCTACGAAATAACTGAAATAACGATCGTCCATAACAACATATGGTAATGTATTTTCCTGATATATGTAAAAGGCAAAAGGGAATAAAATTAAATACATAAAGACTTATGAATACCACAATATTAACTTGAACATTTGTCCTTTTGGCCATTGTGTTGTCTGTCCTTCTTCGACTTACGGATTCTGATTGTTCCTTTGGTATCTTCAAACTCTTCTCAAAGAAGACACCAGCATTTTAAAACCTTTCTAAGTGCCTGTACGAAGCCAAGACAGTGAGTTGTCATGTATGTCTGTGTTAGTGGTATCACTTCCTGTACGAAGCCAAGACAGTGAGTTGTCATGTATGTCTGTGTTAGTGGTATCGCTTTTGCCTCTGTTTTCCACGGTTCATCTATTAGATTTTGGAATTGTTCCGACAGTGTGGTATTTTTTTTTTATATATTTTTTTTTTATTGCTTCTGGTTTAATTCTAACTTCAAGTGAGAAACCAGCAAGGCAGACCTCTTCGTCTTTTGTAGTCTATGTTGCCAGTTTTCCCATTTTTGATTACCCTTTCAGTATCCTATTCTCTAACGTGTGTTTACTTAATGTGTGACAATTATCACCAAGTTATTTGCATGTCTAGGTACTTGGCATAAACCTCTCTGCTGAATAGCCATTATCCTGTGAAAAACATGACCTTAATTTGTCATGGTTGATTCTCTATTAAAACAATATCCGATAATATGCCCCAACTGTATTGAGGTAGTACTATTTATAGTCTATTATTTAAGATCATGTGTATTGTTATTTGAGACAGACTGATTACGAGATTTTAATTCATTTCGTATAGTATTGATACTTTGAATGACTATAAACATTTTTCACAATCGTAGACAATTGTTCTAGTCGTATGTAGGTTTTTTGGATTGTTGACCATTAACAATAACATTGGACTTATGCCAAGTCTGATTTCATGAGGGGTCTTGAAATTCAATTCTTTCCACTACCTATATTATATTTTGAAAACGTTTTATTAGATTATTTTCATTTTCAAATCCAAAGGTATCATATGCGGTTTTTTTCAAATTTCTAATAAGTATTTTGTTTCCACATTGTCATATCTTGCAAGAAAATCTCAAGATTTAATAACTATATCGAATTCTAAAAGTTCATTTATTGAAACGTACACAAAATAGAATTAAAATTTAAATAAGAGGTCATTATCTAGAATATTATATAACAATTTTTTTAAAGGTTTTGTGTGAATATTATACAAAATAACAATAACTGTAATCTATTACACCAACGGTATAGAGTTTTATATTTCAACTATTTATCCTGAAATGGATATCACAAAAATAACATTGCAATATAAAACTTTAAATTAAAAAAAATAATGGAGTATTTAGGTTTACTCTACTCTGCTATTTTCGAAATGTATTTCAATTAAACGGCGTTCTTGTTTCTATTTGTTCAGAACTTAATTATCGTATCAAACTTGGTCATTACTTTTGACAGCAAGAATATTGTGAGCAATGTAATGTAATGTAATGAGATTGCTTTAAAAGTGTACTATATGGACCTACCCAATTTATGAGTCGTGCGTGAATTTGATCTCTACGTTTTTATTAATAGACATTATCTAAAAGGTATTATTAACATCACGTTTAGACAGGCGATCAATCATATATTTCCATCTAAGAGTCACAATGGTCTACAGATTTACCATAATTTGTACTGTTATCGGAAAATACTGCTTCTTCTACTGATAAAAATCCTAGATATCCGATTTAAGACACGTTTCTGGAAGAACTCTCTTGCAAATTCGACCAAAGCCTATAAACCTTTCATTCAAAATTCCTCATCTGATGAGATAAAAAAACAAAAAATACCACACTGTTGAAATAGTTTCATAATCCAAGCGTAATATCGTTAGAAAGAGACAAAATAGATACCCCTAACACACAAATAGATGATCAATCGCTTTCCTGGCTTGTGACAGGGATATCAATAAAAAGTGGTGTGGTTAAAAATCCGACTTGAGTTTAACTAACATAACCACGTATATCGTTGTCGTGATTGCAATTAGTATTACGTTCTATTGTAAGGCGTTTCTTCAGTGAGCAGCACGGTGGTCGGGTGATGTAAATACAGACGCAATTATAATTTCCACGTTCGTACCTACAAATCGGCTTAAATGTATATCTTTATAGCTCAAATACAAAACAATATTAGGAATAAAAACTGTTTTTAGGCAAACAACAAGTGTTTTCACGGTTAGGATTATGGTGTTTAAGGACACTTTCTTCAATATTTCAGTTATATCGTGGCGGTCTGTTTTATTGCTGATGATAACAGGAGTTCTCGATGAAAACCACTAAGTAAGTCACTGGCAAACTCTATCAAATAACGTTGTGTAGAGTACACCAGTGGGTTTTGAAAGTTGTCATGGACTATCTGTATTCAGATTTCCTTAAATCTGCCTTAAAGTTGATTTCAAATTTCATTACGAAATCGAATAAGAACACCCATAGACCCTACGCGAACATGACAGTGAAATTGTGTTTTGTTGCATAATCTTCCGATATATATTGTAATTTCGGCTATTTTGTTTTGACCCAAAGCATACTATATGAACCATAATCAAATATGTCTAGAAATTGTTCCATATGCGTTTCTATGGAAATATAAGCAAGATGGCTTTGGGCAGAGTATTATGTGGAATCACACACCTTTCGTTTTATAGGTAATCCCTAAAGTAATAAAAGAAGACTATAACTCTCTTATACTGTTTAATCTTTGGTAAATTAATCGATTTAGGTGAACAAGTAAAATAAATGTTATCGTTACACCCATTTAATATTTGTTTAGTAGGGGGTTATGTAAAGGATCATTGAGACATAAATTGGTTTTCACGGTTAATGGATCACTGAAGCATTCAAAATCTATATTTTAACCACTACTTTCAAAAGTATCAAATTTTATTTGAACGAATTTTTTCATTGATTCAATAAGAATTCAAACTTAAAGAGATATGAATAGAAATATATATGTATATAAGGTGAATTTTGGATTGGTCACCCCTAGATATAAATTTAAAAGAACAATGCATTGCAAGAACTAATACTACCTCTGAACAATAGAGTTTACAGTCTATCAACGTCTTATAAGATTAAAGAATTCAACTTTCACCTGGGGTATTTCAATAAAGGATCACGTCACACATTAAAACTTTCATTTATAGGGTCAGATTGTTAATTCGTTGTAACTAAGGACAAGAACCTATACCAAATCGATAATCAACTATATAGTTTCTAAATAGCGTGAAGGTGCTTCTCATTTATATTTCATGAAGTAATTGTTCATGGAGATAAAAAAAACATTTGTTACTGTATATATATATGTTAATTTTCATTCATTAATTTTACAGAATTCTGCAGTTTCTGAAGTGAGGAAGCACGTGACGGGTTGCTAGGGACATCTCCTTGTCAACGGAACTTTGCCGTAATCCAAGCCATTAACGACATTGTACCATAATTAAGATTCACTTTACACATTGAAGGATTTTTTTTTGGAAATAGAATTAAAATCATTTCAGCATGAGCCGGTAAGTGAGAAACATTATATAACTTATATTTATTTTAATATAATACTTATATCATATACTTTATTCAATGTTCCTTCAAACATGTGTTTATTTGTTGAAGCTATTTGTCTTTCCTCAATTTACGGCTTCTAATTACACCTTTGGTATCTTCAAACTCTTCTTATACGTATTTATTTTATCAAATCAAACATTTAACAACTTTCTTTTTTTCTTTCTTATGCTTGTTTAACTTCTGTATTATAATGAAATGTATACATATATAAATTCACCTGCCATTTTGAACAGATTGTATATATAGTCATAAAGAACAAATATATATACAACATTTTTGTAAGGTTCTGTTATTTCCGTTCGTGTTCTTACAGAGCATAGACTTAAACAGCGCAAATCAATTCATATATTTTAATAAATTGATAGGAATCTTGTTTGATATTGGGAAAACCTTTATCAACCTTTTGAAATCCACTATTATTAGACTTACCTACCTATTCATACCATTGTATGTGCGTTTTCAATTAATTTCACTTTCATTCAAGATCTTTCATATCCAACGCTACGTGGAATTTGTGAAGGGTTATTAACGATACAAGCAAATTTGAATACGATCCATTACATATATGTTAAATTATATGTTAAATTCACAGTAAGAAATGTGTTGCATACCAAAAGCAAAATTATATGTATTAGTGTTGAAAAATCATGGTATTTAGCTGAGTTAAACGTTGTATTCTAATTTATTTCGATGAAGACAGAGTACTCATTTCAAAGAGAGATATTCGAGCACTGTTGCTATCTGGATACAAACACATAAAGGAAAGCAAAAAACAAAAGAACAAGGGGTATCACAAGTAGAAATACGACCTAAGCAAGGTGTTCATTTAGAGCTAAAATCTCACGTTTAACAGCAATCCATCATTAAACATGATAGCTTATATTATGTTTTAGATATTTTCTATGGAATTTCTCAAAATATCATAAGATTTTTTCATCCTAGCGTATCGTACATTCTGTTGCTTGGGAAAGACTTTCATTTATATTAAAAGTTCAGTTTATTCTCATAACATTGGCTATAGGAATAACCTTGTTGCTAGGTAATAGTAAACTAAATCACATTTTCCATATCGTATTGAACATTCTGCTTCAGTATATTAAGGTGTTTGGTATTGGTGATACTTCCTGTGACCACTACTATATGATAATATGATCAATTTCCTTCAATTTGAATTGTATTGCCATGGTTATATTATGGCTGTATTCCAACATTACTAAACAAGTAAGACAAGTTATCAAAGGGGTAATCAAAAACCGTTAATTCGAAGAAGGACAGGCAATACAATGGTCAACGTCAACAGAACAATGACAGGCAATACAATGGTCAACGTCAACAGAACAATGACAAAAAAAACAATTGTCGACGTAGCACTACTCAGAAAAGTAAAAATTAAGCAACAAGAATCCCACTGGAATTTGATTGCCATGGTAAAGTTGGAAGATACCAAAGGGGTAATCAAAAGCCTTTAATTCGAAGAAGGACAGAGAATATAATTATCAACAGAACAATGACAAAACAATAGTCGAGATAACACTACACAGAAATCTAAAGATTGAGCCACAGTAATCACACTGGAAGGGTAAGCAATTCCTGCTCCACTATAATGAATCATTGCTACGGGTGGTGCTCTAATGTACAATTCTCACTGTATTTCTCGTCTCATTATTCTTGGTTCTCCATATTTTAGTTGGTTGGGGGTAGGGTGGGTGTTAGTAGTATTATCATTTCTATTATTATTGTTTACACATATCTGGAACTTATAATGTAATTTTCGTATAGCTACTGATGACGATTTCAAGCAGCTGAATACGATGGAAACTATATTACATGTATATTATATATTCGTGCCTCCGATACTTCTGATCGTTTTAAAGCCATTCTCATTTAATATCCCAAATCAGTCGTGTTAGTTGAGCAGTTAATGAATATTGTATGATGAAAACATTACCTTGTTAGCAACGGGGGAAATGTCATTTAAGATTATTGATGATTTTCACTGGAAAAATCTGATTGTAGTAATTCTAAATCTGTATCAAGGCCTATTACGGGTATTTTTAAAAACTTGGCTACAATAATTGTACCACCTGTAACCAAGTAAAAGTTGAAGCCAAATTTCTTCATAATTGTCCATGCATAACTTTTCTAATTTAACATTGACCGAAAGTTGATTACCGGGGTAGGATTGTTGTAAGCTATGTTTATATGTTTACACTCTTGAGAACATAATCAGTTCTGCTTGGATCCTCTCAGCATGAAACGTTAGTTCTCATTCATGCCAGTTGAGAACTTCTGCAAGAGTTCTTCTTACATAATCATATTTTTGAATCATAATGCTTATAAATTCACTAGAAACAATGTTAATTACTTAAACGTGACTAACTGGGTTGCACAAACCTCAATAAACTTTAAGCGAAAATAAAATTTTTAATTTAAAACAAATTTTATAAACAATGTAGCTAAATTTAGGGATAATTGTTTTTTTGTTTGTTATATGTTTGCATTTTCTTTTTTTATATCTTCTGTAATCTTTTTGTTCCAATCTGTCTTAATATCTCAACGAAATATCTGTTATGTCATACAGTGTGACCTTGTTTGTAAATTCATTAAATTAATCTTGACTATCTGTTCTTAATTACCTTCCATTGCTTTAAATGCTTGTATTTTGTCCATTATCTTTGGTTTTACAAGAGTAATCATAATAAAGATTATAATTACCAATAAACCCTTCCCTCTTTTTTAAGATAAACATCGTTCATGCTTAATGAACCCCAGTCTATCATAAGTTTATAAAACTTTGATGATCGACAAGAACCCATTATTAACACGGAATTGTCATTTCATGCACCAATAAATGTATCGATTGTAGGTCACCTTGTAATTAACTTGCTTCGTTGAAACAATATTAATTTAGAATTAATAATTCAAAGATATGAACGAAAATCATCAATAGTCGTAAAATAATTCATCAAAATTCAATTACGCAATGTATATTTATTCCTTTAATATATTTGTTAACATTAACTGAATTTGGGACTTCCGGTGTAATGGAGGAATTGGGAATTGGGAATTCTGGCGTAATGAAGGATGAATTCCGTTTTTTTTATTTTTATCAATTGTTTTTTAAAATAATAAATCAACAATTCAATGCATAACATGACATACAAGCTTTAAATGTTTTGCCAGTTTATGACGTACATGCAATAATCATTTTATCATGTTTAAAGGGGCATTATCTGCCAAAATCGTAAACTTTTGTTACCCATAAAAACTATCAGATATGATTGATGCCTTAATAAAACGTGTTTCTGTAACTTATAAATGCTATGAAATGTACGCGCATCGGGGGGAAAAGGTGCAACTGCTCGTGTTTTGAGATCAATCAAGAAATGGACGCCATCTTATTAATTATCGGCATTGTTTACGGAGTTTGTCGATTCGTCATCAAATCAATACAACAATGCACCTATTTCTTATTTTCTGTGAATCTGCTTTTAGTCGGCGTTAATTACGGACAAAGAACCATGCAAGTTTGCAGTTAATAAGCGACAAAATACAAATTATTCGTTTTTACCTGTCACTAGTCAGTTGAATACGGAAAAGGCGAGTTCAAATTATTTGCTTGCAAGGAATAACTAATCGATGGTAATTTTCGTTCTCAAAAGGCGAAAAGTGGTTCGATAAGCTGTTCAATGTAAAATATTTACCTTTATTTCATCATTTAAAAGCTATTTACCAATTTCCAAAACATATAATTTTTGGGGTCAAAATCGTAGCTAATGCCTCTTTAGCAAAATTAGGCCTGTTACCCAGCTGATATGTCTCCATGTGAAATAATTCCTAATTGTTATACCGGTAGTTAAGGTGTCTATATACGAAATACGAAAATACGAAATACTTTATTAAAGAACGCTCAATCATTGAACATTAAGGTTGACAAAGATTATGAGATAGTACATGAAAGAAGAATGACATAATAAAATAACAAATACAATTATAGGTTATAGTTTGTGTTATAGTTTGCATTGGGAGACAATGAAAGAGAGACAACTGTATTTGGAAAAGATAAAATATAAAACATGCATGCAGAGAACTATGGTGCCATTTGAAAACACGAGTGAATAAATTTTGCGAGTTCTCTGACGCAAGATGGATCTTCGTTGCTCAATATCCAAACAAATTATATTATATATTATACTGATTTAACGCCTGTCGCTTATGTATTGATGACAATAAATCACTTCATATACAAATAACCTATGCATATCATAATGATGATCTATAAATTTCACTATTTCAAAACAAGTTGCTTAAAAAGAAAAATTAAAAGTTGAAGGCTTTAAGTCAAAATTCAGTGAAAAGAAATTCGAAGCTAAATTATAATTTCTTATGATATAAAAGTAGTTTGTTGGATAGAGTGATCCTAAAATACATTTTTAATGTAGGGTTTGTTGACAGTATAACCAATCGCAATAACACGAACCACTCGTCTGATAAACCTAAAAATTCGAAAATAGAGCCCAAACCTCTGATGCACAGCGCGTCATTGGAAGGTGGATATGGTTTCCCTCTCGTTTTGGGTGATAGAGGCGTTAGTCATTTTTATTATACGGAAAATCGGATCAAAGACCATAAAGGGTAATGGACTTGGAGAGTGTCACACTCACTGCTCGTTTCCCAATAACACTCAAAAATTGACAGTTCGGTGACCCCCCCTGCTCAATTCTCTATAGTTTTATGATATTTTATAGAAAAACTAAAAAACAGTTACCAAAGTGAGTTTATTTTCTATTAAAGTAAATTACAAGTCTTATTTATTATCTGTGATATAAAGAAATGAATATTGATATTTCTTATTTTTAATATTTCTCAATTATGGTCCAGTGAAGTGTAATAAGGGTAAGGACCCCACTGGAAATAAGCTTTATGTTAAGCTTGTGTGGGTTATCCTTGGGTGCTAGGCATTTCCGGTTCACTTATCTCAATATTTTCCACATTTTATTATTTTTTATTATTTTTTTATTATTTATTTATTTATTTTTTTATTACCTGAATAACTATTATTATTATTATTATTATTATTATTATTATATTATTGAATCTTTTTTTCGTCCTCAATATGTAGGAAATATTTGCTGCTGGACGTTAAGCAACCAACAATTCAATCAATCTATTTTTCATTTCTATTTATAACATTTCATTTCTTCCCTGGTTCAATTTAAAGCCAATTCATTTCCGTCGGGTCGATATCTTTGTCAGGTAGTCCTTACTTCACAAGTAAAGCCCTTTTAAAGCTAATATTTATATTTACCGTGCTGTTGTTCTACCTAAATCTCCTATTTATCAGCTGTCAAAAAATTATATCGAATATCAAGAGGTTGTTTAGAAACGTATGTTAAGACCACTCTATTTCTAGACTACATTCTACTGGGTGGAGAACTTGAAACGACGACAATAACACATGTCTATGTATTTCTTATCACGATATGGTCGTTTTTGGATTTCACCAGATATAAAACTATTTTAGTTTGTGATGATGAAATTCATTAAAATTAATCAAACTTCTTCATTGAATTAAAAAATGTTGAATACCAAGTGGTCTCTGATTTTAGATTAATTTAATATAATTATCTGAATCTAACTAAAACATGTAGCTGACGTAAATCTATTTCTAATTTGTTCACGCCACAATATATATGTTAATGTTGGTGCTAAGCACCAATCAATCAGTAGCCCAACACTGAACAGGGCACCATAAAATATGCAGACAGTATCCCAGATGCTACTAAAATTTTGAATATTTCATGTGAAAAGGTGGTCGCTAGGCTACAAAATAGTTATTTTAGGGATCCCATCTGGCAACTGCAGCAATGCAATATTGTTTTGTCCTTAAATCACAAGTCCACACTGTTGTTAACTAGATTTCCAGAATTGAAAGAAATAAAACTAATTAAACTAAAAATAATTGGCATAAATTCGCCATAGCTCAAAGTATGTTTAAATAGTGTATTAACAAATGTCTCTTTTTTTTTCTCTTACAGACTAGGATATTACGATAACCCAGCAATTTTGCGGACACGCAGCGTAACACCAATGTCAGGAGGTGGTGGAGAAATGTCAAAAATCTTACCATATGTTACAGATAAGACAATTTCCCGCCATCTGGGATTCACCGGTCGCTCCTTAGATCTTGGTCATGCCAGATCTTATTATAATCCAGCAAGGTACGTGAATATGTAGGAGTTTATGTGAACAGTGCAGTTTTTAATTGACAGATTACGGTATTTGATATAAAACGAAACGAAACTATATGATAGCATCATCTAAGGCTATATTGGATTTCGTTCTTTAGTTTTTTTTGGGGGGGGGGGGGGGGGGGGGAGGGTGCATGCAATTACACATGATGATAGGGTAGATATGGTTGGATAAAGCCACTCTCAACAATATGTGCTATATCGTGGCGGTCAGTAATAGTGTAGCTGTATGCTGCATTCATAAACATTCAACGAATCATGACAACAAAATACATGTATACGACAACAATTGTTTCATTCATTAAATATCACATCAACATGGGTTAAGCGTAATATATTCAATCCTATTCATAATGCATAGTGCATATTCAATCAACTGTTTCAATTTTTCCAGAAATGCAGTTTACTCACGTTATTCAACACAGGATTGGGGTCATTCAAACTCAATGAACTTTTCACTGTCTGAAAAGGAGAGATCATTTGCAGAAAGACTGAGGGCTGATGCATGGAGAGCAGTTAAAGAAACTGATGCCAGAACACGCAACAGGCAAAATGATATCACAAAGAAACTCGGTACGCATAACTATGGAAAAATAATAGAAATTATGTTTCGTGTAGTAGTACTATATGCAAATAAGTGCAAACATGTTCTAAAAACAGGACATTACCGGTAGCTTGAAAATTCAACGGATGTAATTTGGATAAATGTTAATATTATTTTCGCTGTTGCACTTTTATCTTGAATGATTTTATTTCAAACAAGACATTAATATTTGAAATAATAATCCGTGCATCGACACGAACAACTTCTTTACCAAACCTCAAACACCAAAGTACAAAACACAAAGGACAGAAACCAATTGAAATATATGTTCTGTCTTGGTACACACAAAATCATATAGTGAGGTCTGCACAGGTTGCTTCAACAATAAAAATAACTTAGTTTCACAACAGAAATGACGATAACATTGCCGAGACAAAGGCGAGGAACGTGAATGGTCGCTAGCTATATATATTAGCCAAGAAGGTCGAAATTTCTTTATTACAGACAGACAAAATCTCTATTCCATACATGTATTTTCTAACCATTTTCAAATTGTGAAGGGTTTATGTCAATTCACTTCAGTTATTTCATGTTGTATACATTTTGTAAGATACATGCATTAACGTGTATATTTAATATCTGAAAAATAACATAGGCATCAACATGACAACAATTTATCTGCAAATTTGAAATCTGTTATCATATAATGAGCTTTAACCTAAATCATATTAAGCAACAACTAAAGACAATTAGCACTGTGACAAGAAGTAGATCGTTAAAGAGGAACAAAAATTATGGACCAAATACAAGCAAATAAAACAGCAAATGAAAGCTTTTATAGAAATAAGGCAAACACATAACCAATAAATTCTTGCCTTATACAGTAATCATTTTGCCTTATATGAAGTTTTTTAATTCCATTATCATTCACTTATTGTATTACTCTGTTGGCAACAGGGGAGCGAGTGGCCGATATTGCGTTTTGGAAGGCCGAACTTAACACAGAAATTAACCTCATGGAGCAAGAAATGGGGAATTTGGAGGTATCACGGGACACCTATGTTCTAAGCATGTCGTGTCATCTCTATATGGGTTGTTTTACTATATTGCTTGGTGTAGATATTATAACAGTCATAAGAGTGGACTACAAACATTGATTCTCTGTTTGTTTTTTTGAGAATATAGAACAAGCACGGAATAACACTTAAAAGAGAAGTCAAAATAGACAAATTACTCACTCAACTCATATTAATGACATTTGTCTTTAGTGATGAAATATATATGTCACTATGGTTTTAGATAGACCAAGAAATTCAACCAATACTATATCATATTTTGCAATATTCGTCAATAATTTGACCATACAAAGTGTGATTTGTATTGTTAAAATATGAAAAATGTCTACAACAAGCTTAATATATTAAATAACCCATCTATGATGCTCTCTTTATAGTCATTGCAACATTACTTTAGAAATGGAAGTTGACAAAGGAGAGCATGTTTTTTAGTTAATTACCCTCCCAAAGATTTGTGCTTTTAATTTTTCATAAATTAAATAACCATTTAAATACATTTTGCCGCTTTAATTTGACCCCTAACACTATTCATGGGAATTATCATGACCCTTATCCTTTGTCACCTTCCCCCAAATAGTATGCCTGGCAATGTTCTTCCCTTTCTGTAAGCTGCTTTATATTCCCAGGCGAGCGAGTTTACGACATTGCTTTCTGGAAAAGTGAACTTAACAACGAGATTAATGCCATGGCAACTGAAATTGAAAACCTAAAGGTAAAATTGAAACAGAAAAGACAAATTCAACAAAATATGTTGACTTAATTAAAATTATGCTGTAAAAAACTATTTTTGGAATTTTTGGTTGTTAATCAAATCTATTGTATGAAAATACTTTTTATTGAATTTGTCGATATTTATACAACTACATGTTCATTTTATGTTACAAAATTAAGGTTCCAATTTTCATTATTCAAAATATATGCAAAAAAATCTCAAATTAACGAGGATCAGCATATGTCTTCCTAGTTTTCTTGTAGCAGTTTAACTCATGCTAACCAGGTTCAGCATGTGTCCTCTTAATTTTATAGTAACAGTCTAACCAGGAACAGCATGTGTCATCCTAGCTTTATTGTAGCAGTTTAACTTGTTCTCACCAGGTTCAGCATGTGTCCTCTTAATTTTATAGTAACAGTTTAACCAGGAACAGCATGTGTCATCCTAGCTTTATTATAGCAGTTTAACTTGTATACTAATTCTATTCTTTCTTACATATATCTTGTCCTTCCTTGTAATATTTGTAGATGTAGATAATAATTAGGACATATATAGACTAGTACCTTATATATCGTAGGCAAATATATTTTTAGATAAATATATATATGTAATAGTAATTTGATTTTAGCGAAAGGGGAGGTAACTCAAATCCGTTTCTTTGGTTTGAAAAAATTAGATTGTTCAATAAGTACTACACTTAATTAGAAAACGATAATAGCATTACAAATAGCAACAAAAACATCACCCTAAATGAATGCTATATTTAAGGGCTTTAGTTTCTCTTGAATATGTTGTGTATACTTTTCTCATAAACTTCAAATTAGATTGCATCCAAACTGTACATGAATATTAACATAATATACTAGTAGTTCGTTTTTAAGGTTATCGGGAAAATAAATATGGCAGCTACTGCTGGAAAAAACGTTAATCAGGACTCAACAGAAAATTGTTAAAATATCTTCCTCTGATTGAACCAGAACCACGGATAAATGATCATCTGATAAAACATGTAATTTATTATTATTATTACACTCGGGTTTGCGTCTAGTTTATTATATATTTTATTTACTTTTAGGAATACAGAAGGACTTTGGAGAGAGCTCTCGGAGACACTGCCAATCCATTACATATAGCCGAAGAATGTCTGATGCACCGTGAAAAGAGACAGGGAATCGATCTTGTACATGATGGAGTTGAAAAATCACTCATTAAGGTTAATATTCTTTGGAAATATTTAGTTTTACTCTACAACTAACACATGAATGTATCGGTTTAAGATGTATATACTGTGAATTCGTAAATATCCATTTTCATGGTTTAAGTATAAATTAATTTCGTAGATATGAAAATTCGTGGATAGTTATGTTTAGTTCTAAAGAGAGACAAGTATCTAACATACCTTTAACCTTAGTATAGGCACTTCAGTAAACAGCTGCGGGGTTAAACTAGTTTTATGGGCTCAAAGCTTCTCTCCAGTAAAAGACAGGAGTGATCAATATCCCAGCATACTCTGTTGGTAAATAATTGTAATAAACTTCTTCTTCTATTACTACAGGAAGTTGATATAATCAAGAAATGTCAAGCTAGAATGAAGAAAGTCTTAGACAAAGCACATGTACAACTCAAGTAAGTATTGTTGTCTACTTCTTCTTCTTCTACCAGATACAGACCTCCTCCAACACATTGAAGATTGTGTCAGAGGTTGTACTACTTCTACCAGATACAGACCGCCTCCAACACATTGAAGATTGTGTCAGAGGTTGCACATGACAATTGAAAATGGTTAAAATTATTTCCTGATAACATTGAGCTGATATTGCTAAAATATGACACAAAGTTAAGGTTTTAGTTTAAGATATGCAAGTGTATATTTGTTTGATTCGTATAAAGGAACATTTATAAGTACCAGAAATCATTTTGTTTTAGATTACAGGGTAAAGTAATGAATTCTAGTATATGTATCTATATTAAAAAAGATGTTATATATATTCTATTATTATTATTTAAGGATGGACAGAGCTGCTCAACACACATTGGAGATTGATGCTAAAGACAAGCATCATGCTCAGGGACTTGATGACAAAATGCAGCAACTTAGAAACAAATCAGCTGGAATCGGATACCACCCAGGCATTGAGAGCATTGACAACACGTAAGATATTCTCATTTATTTTGTCTTCTTTCACTTTTTAAGATATTTCAATAGAGCTTACTTTTGCGAACAAATCCTTCACTCACAACGAAAAATTTGAGAATAGATTATAGAAACTTTAACATTTTAATGTAATTGGGAAATTTACAGTACTAGTGTTTAAATATTAACTAAATATATATATTATTTTTTCAGAATCACCATTCCAGATTCTTGGGCAAGATTCACCCAGGAAAATATTGCTCGTTCACAACGAGAACGTGCTGCTTCCGAACGTCTACGTGGAGAAATCGACAGTTGCTTGAGAGCATGTGCAAATGATATGTGGAACCAGTTCAACACAGTGAACAACTCATTCAACACCAGAGTCCGTGAGACTACTGATGCAAGGAACAAACTCCAATCTCACTTGCAGAGAGTAAGCTTACATATTCTTTTCTATATGAAGTCAATCTACTATCTAGAATATTCCAATTTTATGCCTACGTTTTCAATATTCTGTAAACTCTAGGTTTTAGATCAATCGAATGTAAGTTCGACACTTTTATAGTTTGAAGGGTAATTAAAATGACACCATATTAAAATGTGGTGATTTATTGTGTAGTGCTATTACAAAATATTCCACATATCATAGAAGAAGACAAAAAAAAAAACTGGACAAATAGGGGAAAGGATAAAATACTCAAAAAATTGCATCACTTGTTCTTCCTCTTATGTACCCTATGTTGCCAGTTCCTCTGGCTGCCCTTTTTATATTTCCCCTTCGGTATTCTCTAATGTTTATTTCAAGTAGAAGAAATATGGTGAATGTATTTTTATATATGTGGCTTTTTTCTTACAGACAATGCAAGAAATCTTTGATATGGAGAACAATATCAATCTGTTGAGGAAGGCTATCCAGGACAAGGAATTGCCAATGAAGGTGGCACAGACACGTCTAGACGAGAGAACTAGGAGAATCAATGTTGAATTATGTAATGATCCAGTAATGAAATCGTAAGTATAAATTTTTTTATTTTGATTTAGTTGATTTTGCGGATATTTCATTTTTCGCTTTACATGACTGCACATACGCAGTGGAGGAAGAGCAATGCGAGCTATAAGTAAATTGGAACTGAAAGTACCCAAGAAGTAATAAGTTTACATACCAAAAGAGAATGATTAAAAAAAAATACTAATGACTGAGCAACACTAGAATCCCGCTGAAAACCAGGGGTGATCTCAAGTCTGCGGAAGAGTTAAGAAGTTCCAGCTTTTGTTAGTGGAACCCGTAGTGTTACTTATGTTAAAAATCCGTAGATAAGACATGAACTAGTATAGAAAAGCCGACGACATACGGAATAAATCTATGGTCAGAGATTTTCCATAACGGTTAATAAACCTTGATGGCGACTGTGAAAGGTTCCGAATGACAACTTCAACTTAACTACTAAGATCCCTTGATCCAGTAACACTCTATCAAGGAAATCCTAATATAGAATCAAACAGTATTAGTTTAACTACTATGATATGTTTTATTTATTTTAATATCAGTGGTCGTGAATGTTCGTTGACACCTAATTTCGTGGTTACAATATTTAGCTCATATTTTTGTTTGGTTTTGTGGTATTTAATGGAACCATGGAAACTGATAATCAACGAATATTAATTATATGAACCCGGGCTATATTCATCAATAACTCTTTAAAGAGATCATTCGAAAGGTTAGGTCAAACAAATAATGAAATAGTTCATGATAATGTTGTGATTTATTCGTTTTTGTTTCCTTTTACAGTTTACAGAGGGAGGTTAATGAGATCAGAGATTCAGTAAGAATACTGAAGGAGCGTCTAAAGGCTTCAGAACTTAGCTTGGCTAGATTGATGAAGACAAAGGCTACATTGGAGCATGATATCTCTGTTAAGGACAACAGTCTGAAATGCGATTCATCATACTGTATGGGCATGCGCAAAGGATTCCCAATGGATCCTAAAGTCGGTCCAGTATTTCAGATGCCGATTTGCTAGGTAGTATTAAATTAGGCTCCAACAAATTGACTATCACCAGAAAACGCCACTGCAAAGATCAAATTTGTATTTTACTGCTATTTCTAAAAAAAAAAGAATACAATGTGTTCTTTGACTTTCGTTTCGTTTAACATTTCAGTAACATTTTACAAGAAAGATTCATCCATTATGAGGAAGCTGTTTCCTTATTGGTCTTTGATGTGTGTGATTTTAAGTAAATCATGGAATTTTGGAGAACAGTACGGTTTGCAAACCAATACTGAAAGCTCAAGAAGATATTTATTGAAATTTGTGAACACATATAAACATCTCTCATCACTGCAAATTTGATTTGCATTTCTCATGAAGTCTTTCATCCGTATTTTTGTCATTTTTTTTAATTTGTATTTGTTATATCTTATTTGCTTCTGGACAAAACAAAAAACAGTTTTACAGCATAGAGCTTTTGTTTTATTAGATAATTTTTGTTAAGTAATTGTATCACAAAAACAGCCATAGAGAATTGCAATCTTTCTTACAACAATTGAAGGATTAGAAAAAAAAAAATATAATTTATCTTTTTTTACAAAAAAATTATCAAAGTCTAAAAGAAGATGCTTGTGGAAAAAAGTCACAGCTTCAACAACACTTTTTATACAGATGACTTTCTTATTGAAGTCTTCTTTTTTTTATTAATGAACACTTTATTGTATACTTTTAAGGTGTATGTTATTGTGAGAATTTGTTCAAGTCTTGTTAAGTAACAGTATTATTTTACATTGTTAATGTACATGACTAATTAATGTATAGTGTTAATTTTATGTTGTTATTTCAACTTGTTGACGTTTAGAACATTGGGTTTGGTCAAGCTCCTTTAATCAAAATGTTCTTTTAGCAAAATGTGTGCTATAACTATTTATTTCTTATTCTAGCGTTTCGTATGCTCGTTTTTGTGGTCATGTGATAGCCATGTGTGCTTGGTCACACCCAGCATGTGGTCATGTGGCCATGTTAAGTGCTCACACGTGACAATAACAATAACCACCAGATCAGTATTAGATTTTCAAATAAAGGTTGAATGCTCAATTTCAAGACGTTACTATGGTAACTTACTTGCCATCGAATGTACATGTGCTAGTTCAACTGTGATATAATATTTATGTTGTTACATGTGTACATAGTTTTAAATACATTTGTAGAGCACATTTGCCATGCTATGTTGTTTGCACATAAAAATGTAATATAATTATGTTTTCTTGTTTTATTTAAACCTGAATGGCAAGAAATTATATATATTATTAATTAACTTTGATTTATTAGCCTATATATGGTCAAATCTGTCAATACAATATAAAAACTTTCATTGGGCCAATACGGCAAAAACCAGTCCAATACGGATATTTTCCGTATTGGCCCAATTCCAGTCAGTCCAATAACAGCTAGATCGGAATCCACTAGACGTTTCGACAATTGCAAGGAAAAGTCCCGAGATATTTTGGACTGGTTAATTAATAAAGGTATCATTACGTGGTGTTTTTCATATTGGCGTAGTTATAGGTCCTCGGTCTGCTGTATTGGCGTTCGGCTGCGCCTCAGGCCAATACAGCAGGTCTCGGACCTATAACTAGGCCAATATGAAAAACATCCCGTAATAATACTATAGTACTGACAGCAAAGTCAGAGATTAAAAAAAAGGGAACAATTGAATATGTAACACATTAGAAAGTTATCCTGATGAAAACCATTAATATATAGCAATATTTTTCATGTCTGAGATCAGAAAGCTTTTATACTAGAAAACAAACTTTTAGCACGACGGGTGTCACTAGTGGAACCGATATTGTTTAACCCTACCGGAGCACTGTGTTTATCCCCATCCCGGTCTTTTGTTTTCTGTGATGTGTTTTGTAGATCATGGTTTGTCCTTTTTATTTTGGTCATTGTATAGTCTGTCCTGCTTCAATTTACGTCTTCTGATTGTCTCTTTGCGGATTTGAGCTCATAAAACTAGATTAACCCCACCACGTTTTGCTTAAGTGTCTGTACCAGACCAGGAAAGTCAGCAGTCTTGTATATGTGTTTGCAGTGTCGACTGTTTCTGTTTCTATTATATTTTGCAACTGTTCCTATAGGTTTTCACTGCTCTACATATGAAGTGAACGATATTAGCTTTTTCATCCTCGGCAAGATATGATGCCTTTCCCGAAAATTCATAATTATAAGGTCCGTCCCCTCTTCTACTTTTTTGTACTTAACCGATGTCTAAAACAATATAGTTAGGGATAGGATTATGATTTTTAATGCCACTTTCAACAATATTTCAGCTATATCGTGGCGGTCAGTTTTATTGGTGAAGGAAACCGGAGGACCCGGAGAAAACCACACACCTGACAAAACTGACCTCACATAATGTTGTATCGAGTACACCTCGCCATGCGAGGGGTTGGAACTCGCAGCGCTAGTGGCGATAGGCACTGATTGCATAGGTAGTTACAAATCCAACTACCATACGATCACGACCACAATGAACCCAACAATATAGTTAAGGAAAATTTGAAGATACTAAAGGTGTAATCGGAAGCTGTAAATCAAAGGGCATGCAATACAATTGCCAAAAAAAAAAGAACAACACAATGATCCGAAAAACACTACACAGAAAACAATTATCACCAACACACTACACAGAAAACAATGATCACCAACACACTACACAGAAACACACTACACAGAAAACAATGATCACCAACACACTACACAAAAAACAATGATCACCAACACACTACAAAGAAAACAATGATCACCAACACACATCACAGAAAATAATGATCATCAACACACTACACAGAAAACAATGGTCACCAACACACTACACAGAAATTAACGATTGACGAACCCCACAAAATAAACAGGAAATCAACTCAGTAACATTTGCTTCATTCTATTGAAACTTTACTTACAATATTTGACATTTAGTAACAAGACAGAGAACATGACGTGTTTTCTTTAAAAGCTGGATATGGAAACAATTACAGAACAAGAAAAGGTAAATAAAAAGCTAGAACAAAACGAACTCTCTTAAAACTCGGAAAGGGAACCGTGTAAACCAGTGGAGTTAACATCAGTTGCTAAATATAACAAGTAAAGTAAATAGAAGTTAACAATTACGAAAAGAAAGCTTAAACAGTGATGATCAACAATTCCATCAGTGTTTAACCAAATAAACAATCATCTCTCCCCTTAACATGCTGGACACAAAAAGGACCACTGCGTGTGACGTTGGAAATCCAGATCCTGGTTTGGACAGGCACAACAAAGTGGCGTTGTTAAAGCAGTAGATACGATCCCCACCCTCCTCTCTTGATATTTACAAATATATATTCATTGCGTGGTGTAATGGTTAACGTGCTCGCCTCGAGTGCGGTACCGGTATATCGTGAGTTCCATCCCGATCGGGTCAAACCAAAGATTGGTATGTGTTGCTTCTCCAGTAAGCACACAGCATTAAGGAGAAAGGGTTGGTTGGCTCGATATCAGGATAATGTGTACAAGTGGGGTGACATGTCTATCCGCGGACTGTTGTTTCAGTGAGCTAGCACCATAAAAATCCAACTAAGCATGTTGGTCTAAAACAAAGCAGACCTCATCATCATCTCATTGACAATTAACTTGTTCTCGCCATGATACAGCTGAAAAATTGCTCAGTTGGCGTTAACAGTGTGAGAACGGAAGTGTATAGTAAATAAACAACTTCGGTATTTGTGATGGTGTATAGCGACGATCCATTGCTTGCTGGACATGTAGCGTTTGAAATATGGTAAGTTTTATTTAAATTTATTTGAATTTGGAAAGATTATTGACGTATATAGCGCTATATTTGCGTTCTTAGTTTCTTAATAATCATTTCAACAAGATCTGAGATGTTACTTTAACCGTGTGTAAAAGATTCAGCTGCAGATCACTAAAGCTGTCGCATTTTAATATCAAAAGATGATTTTAAACATGCATTATTATAGTCCATAAAGTAAAGTTTAACTTGACAATGCGACTATTATATACACAAATATCACTGTTATACCATGTAAAAGTATAAAGTCAATATATGCTTGACAAATGCACAAAAGATGCCTTTAATTATGGTCTGTGTCTTTATGATAAGTGTATAGTTGCTTGTTCGCATAGGATATAGTTGCTTGCGAATTTTGTGTATATTTAAACTTAAAAGTTAGCTATGCTACATATATAGAACAAAAAGGCGAGTGTATCATCAGATATTGTGGTAGGCCATGTGACGAGGTCGCAGAACGAGTCTGGCCTATCAAAATATCTGATGGTGCACGAACAACTTTGTTCAATAAGGGACTTGTATCTTGCGATGTCAATCAAAGTTAGCGACATCAATCAGATCTCCCGCGGAAACGCCCTCCTAGTTGGAGGGGAATCTTCATAATCTGCACGAACCGCGCCAGATGAGAAAACGTGTTTGAACGGTGAACATGAAAATGGATTTGGATGACTAAAAATATGAATCCTTCGGAGGATTTAACGCTTTCAAAATTTTGTGATAGAATCGAAAGTGACAATAAAAATTTGTGCATAACACACAGGAAATTAAAACCATTGATTTTGATGATTTGGATTTTCTTTCACAGGATAACATTTTTAAAAAACCGATTTGGATTTTATTTTCGTGTGAAATCGACGACGCCACGCTGTCACAGTTCGTTTTATAGAGTTTTGTTATCGCTTGTCGTCCGTCATTTTAAACAGTTTTATCGTCACTTGTATTGTCCTTCATTTTAAACAGTTTTATCGTCACTTGTATTGTCCGTCATTTTAATTGCCCGGAATCGAAGATTCGGGGGCATATAGTTGTTGCCCTGTCCGTCTGTCTATGTCAAAGATTGAGAAGGGGGCATCAGTGTTTCACAAATGCATCTTGTTTGGTTTTGAAATCCTTTTGCATCCGTCATTTTTTTTTTTTTTTTTTAATTTTGCTGTTTGAGTGAGAGTATGTAAGCTTTATGATGATATCTTGTATATTTTGGATTGGACCGGGGAATAGTTGAGTATTTTATTTGAATTATGCCGTTCATATATATGTAAACTAACCTTGTATGGGTATATTTTTGCAGACTATTTTATATGCACACAAGTCGAGCAAAGGTGTACCCTGCAAAGGAATTGGAGCATAGTTTAAGACCCAATAGTCAGATTAGCCAGTACATAATACCTACAAAAGTTTCCACTATTCCGCCAAGGTATGATATACTATATATTTACAAATCATGTCCAGTAGACAGACAGTAAGATTTGATTGATTGATTGATTTTTGGTGTTTTAACGCCAATTTCAACAATATTTCAGCTATATCATGGCGACCAGTTTTAGTGGTGGAGGAAGCCGCAGTACCCGGAAAAAACCACCGACCATGGGCAAGCAACTGGTAAACTTTATCACATGCGGCTGCGAGTCGAGTGCACCCTTTTTTGTAATTAACAAAGTCGGACTTGAAATCACACCGTATTGGTGATAGGCTTGTATGAGTTGTTAGATCCAGCGACCTAACTCATTGAGCCACCAGGATCCCTTATAAATTAATAAAAAGTACAAACCTGTTGATGCAAAACAAGAAAGAAGGGACGAGTATGTAATGGGGAAAGAAACGTATTATTTTGTAGACACCAGGGTAGGTAATAGTTATTACAAACCTATCAGCACTGTTTGATTTATTATTCAAAATATAATAAAATATGAATTATACACTTGAACAGGTTTTTTGGCTATTGCCTAAGTAACGGCATATTTTTTCTCGACAAATACCACAGTTTTTCCCCAAAGATAATGATTTTATCCTCTCGATCGTCAAAGTACTGATTGCTAAACATTTGGACGCTTCAGATACACTTAACTATGAAATTTTATTGAAAGAGAAAATCAAGCGACTATACACTGCGTTTACAAGCGACTATCCACTACATATCTAATTGCCAACAAGCACCTATACACTGTAATTCTTGCATCACTATCTTTGACCCAAACTTTCTCGGCATTGATATATATGAAAGGCCTTTAAAAAACGTATATTTCAATATCATAACATTTTCGAATATTTTGTAAAAAGCTGTCAAACAAGACAGGCTTCTACTGATCGGTGGTATTTTTTGGACATTTTATCTTGCATTTGCAGCATTATTGCAGTGCTTCGTGCATCAAATATACACATGGACCTTCGTAAGGCAAATCAAAACTTTGGTTGCTTTGTATAAGCTAAAACCATTACAAAACCTTACCTGAGGTAATATTTTTAGTCCTGCAAGCGATGGATCGTCGCTATACACCATCACAAATATCGAAGTTGTTTATTTACTATATATATACACTTCATTTCCCACACTGTGGTTAGGGACCGACCATTTAACTTGCAGGTTTTTTGTTTCGTTCAGAATTTTTTTTTCGGACAACACCAGAGTTAGAATATTTAATTTTTTTGTCGCGTTCCAGAATTTAACATTAGGTTATATGACAAAAACTCTGAATCAGATTTTTTTTTTTCCTCCACCAAAATCAGAATATTTTTTTCAGCAACATTGGGAACCAGAATATTTTTTTAAGAAATAAACCAATCAGGGAGACTACTTATACGTGTATATATTTATTTCCCTTGCATTAGGGAGATATGAAGATTTGTTTGAGTGAAACACAGCGATTTGATCAATGACACATGGGACAATCTCTACTGACTATATATATAGTTGCTATAATTTACATAGTGGAATAATATACATTTATTTCCCTTGCATAAGGAAGATATGAAGATTTGTTCACCCGAGAAAAGTCATATTTCCCGAGGGCAACGCCCTAGGGAAATATGACTATTTCGAGGGTGAACAAATTCATATCTCCCTTATGCAAGGGAAATGAATGTTTTATTCTACCAGGCCTACGTTTTGGTGAATTCTGAATAGTTTTCAGGATATGTGTTTTCGTATGTCATATGTTTTCGTATCATCCATTTTATTTTGATTTCCACACTGCACGCGTTATTTTTGACGTGTCTTCCGGTTTCTATTTCTGGAACGTAAACAGGAGTCCAACGTGACATCTGAACAATACTTTTTGTAATGCTAAAAATTTACTTCATTCATTTATAAAGTAGCTGAAAAAAAAATCCAGAAGGGCTATATAAAATTGAACTATGTCGTCTGCCTCTCAGACACCGGTTTTTCCTGTTATGTGACTGTCATGGGGTCACTGAGCGTACTTGTAAACAAAAGAGCTGACTGAAATGCGGCCTGTTTCTTATATAAAATACATGTCACTTTGCAGTGCATGTGGTTTCAGCACTAAAAAAAAACATCAAAAGTGAACACTCGAATTCCGGACCCCCCCCCCTTTTCCTCATTTGGTCCCTCCTGCGATTACGGTATGGATCTTTGTCTGGAAGTATATCTTTGAGCCATTTATCCATATTTTACAACATTTCGTGTTACAACTCTATCCTTCTACTAACTTTTGTTTCTAGGTCCAGCTGCCGTTTTACTTAAATAAACATAAAGGTAAGAAACAATCGTCAAAATACGAAGAGGGAATCCTCGCTTCGACTCGATATTTTACAATAACGCGCCAGTTTTAAAAAGGACCTTCGCTTGTCCTCGTCTCAAAAATGATTTCCCTTCATTCCTATCTAGTTTATACGTACGAACCAGGGGAGGATCCAGGGGGGGGGGGGGCGCACCCGGCGCGCGCTCCCCTCTAAAATTGGAAAAAAAATGATTTTTTGGCGTAAAATCGTGATTTTTCACACGAAATACCCCAAAAATTTTCGCGCCTCCCTCCGCAATTGGAAAAAATATAATTTTTTGGCGTAAAATCGTAATTTTTCACACGAAATACCCCCTCAGCTCGGCGCAATTTTTTTTAAGTGCGCCCCTCCCCCCCCCCCCCCCCCCCCCCTAACTTGAAATCCTGGATCCGCCCCCGCGAACAACAAATATTAATTAGCGAAATTCAAGTTTATTCTCGACGACACATCCAACTTTCCTCCACTCGTGCCCATTCAGGAGGTCAACCGAGCATATTTTGTTTCGCGCTATTTCATTGGTCGGAAAGAATTTCCGAACTTTTTTAGCTTGTTCTTTGCTATGCACGGACAATCCATTTCGTATCGAGAGGCCTATTAAGCGGGAGTTTTAAATAAGAATAAAAGTGGAAAGTAAACTTTTTCAGCCAATGTGTTAAATAGGCACCAGAAAAAAAATGACGAACCTGGTGACATGGTAAGAATATTGTCTGAAATGGAAAAATGCACTTCAAACATAAATTTTGACGGATGACCATTTGATCACTGAAATGATCATAGAGAAAGGGACACTAGTTATCATAAAGCAAAAAAACTCCTTTTTAGACTTGTCAAAAAATCAAAATGAGTTAACGCTCTTCAACCCCTATCCTAGTAACAACAAAAAGACAGTGTACATAAGTAAACTCCTCAAGTTGTAAATTGTAACTGTCATAATTCCCCTCTTCTGCCTTAGTAACAGGTATATGTAAATATGCCTCAAAAGAAATTCAGGGGCGGATCCAGGGGGGGGGGGGGGAGTATCCTCCCCCTAAAATTGGAAAAAATATGATTTTTCACACGAAATACCCCAAATATTTTCGCGCCTCCCTCCCCTCGGCGCAAGTTTTTTAAGTGCGCCCCCCCCCCCCTAACTTGAAAATCCTGGATCCGCCCCTGAAATGTTTGCATTAAAGGAATTAGAACTACTCTTTGTATTTCTTTTCTGTTTAGGGAGATACGTGTAAAATTCCAACTGTAATGGCCTTTGCAAAAAACATAGGGGAAAACAAATTCTTTAATTTACATGGGGAGGGGGGAGATCAACATTTTTGTACCTAAGCCCCCCCCCCCCCCCCCCCCCAAAGAGTACATTAGACCCAAAAATAATACGTGTCTAGGTACAAAAAACATTTTTGTGAGTAATTACCCCTCCCCCTTTTTTTTTACATCCACAATTTTAGGTGTGTGTTGTTCAAACCAGAATTTTTATAATATTTCTTTCAGCTACAGAAAGAATTAAAGATCAAACTTTGTTGCGATACTCATGAAAAGTTCTAATTATGTTATTTACCTGGAAAAAAAAAGAATGGATATGGGTAAATGTACATCATGTATATTGTACATAAAACAAAATCCAACAACATACAAGGAAACAACCAGCTTCGCTTTTCTGCTTGAATTTTCAACAACAAACCAATCTATACCTAACAACATCATCAAAGTTAGTAGAATGAGAGAGTTGTAGCACGAAATGTTGTAAAATATGGATAAATGGCTCAAAGATATACTTCCAGACAAAGATCCATACCATAATCGCGGGAGGGACCAAATGAGTAAAAAGGGGGTCCGGAATTCGGGTGCCTGTGGTCATTATCAAACATTCTGTTATTTTATTTAGATGTAGTATGACTTGTAGATGGCCAGAACCATGAAATTCTAAAACCAGCCATTTCCGGATTTTATATTAGTTTCCATCCCGTATATCTGCCCTGTTTTTACTTCATACGAAAACATATGACGCCATTTTACTGACAGCAAAAGTTGCCAGATAATCGAGAGTATATTAAAATACAAGAATGGCTTTTAAAACAATCTTATGTACAAAGAAATATTTAACTAGCCATTCTTTGAAAATTCCAATCGTCATATGAATGAAGGGTTAACACTGTAGTATTAATCACTATATCGGAAAATCGATAATAGCACGAAAACCGATAACACGAGGATATAGCATCGTGTTATCGCTTTTTGTGCTATTATCGATTTTCAGATATAGCGATTAACAGTGTTAACCATTCATTCATATGACGATTGGAATTTTCAAAGAATGGCTAGTTAAATATTTCTTTGTACATAAGATTGTTTTTAAAGCCATTCTTGTATTTTAATATACTCTCGATTATCTGGCAACTTTTGCTGTCAGTAAAATGGCGTCATCTGTTTTCGTTTGAAGTAAAAACAGGGCCGATATACGGGATGGAAACGAATATAAAATCCGGAAATGTCTGGTTTTAAAATTTCATGGTTCTGGCCATCTACCAAATCATACTTCATCTAAATGAAATAACAGAATGTTTGAAAATGACCACTTTCAAACTTGTGTTTACTTTAGATGTTTTTTTTAGTGCTGAAACCACAATGCACTGCAAAGTGACATGTATTTTATTAGTCCGAGATTCCTCTGTCGTTTAACAGCTTTTATGGAGTTGCTGTAGCCGTTGAACGTCAGGGGGCAATACATACGGAAAACAGCGGATTTGCTTCTCCAACTCTGGGTCAGCACATTTCCACGTTTCGTGGCTATCGGATTTTATTTTCTATCAGAAACCCTTATATAAATCGCTTCACCAATCATTTTTTTATTCATTCATAACCATCTTACCCTCAGAAAGTGGTGCTACACTCCATTACAGCACGATTTTGCCTTAGATCCTATGATTCCGCCATTTGTCTTCCATTTTTCAAACATTTGTCACGTGACTACGAGAAAACCACGATTACCGCAATGTGTCATGGGAGATGATTTGCATATAAACAAACAAACAAATATTTGTATTGCCAATCATACACGCCTGTTAAGGCAGAACAATTAACATAAAATTTAATACAGTTGATTATATTGATTGGTAATGATTTTAACAGCAATAGTGAATTACAGATAACCATAAGAAAAAAAAATGTAGTACCTTGTCCAAAAACAAAAAGGGGGAACGTAACACATGCTCTTTCCGAAGCCCGTTGGTAACACTCTGCCATTGAATCTTTTCTTTCCAACACATTCTGTATTATTTCCTTCTGCTCTGCTTTGATCTGTAGATGGACTGTTTGTCCTGCAGAATACGCTTAAATGTATCGTCTTCCATGTGATTTGAATGTTGTGAATGTTGTTTACGTATGCAAATAATGCTCCAAATAATTTGGCACGCTGCATTAATTAGCTCCCATCATGCAATGCGTTGCTGTCATCATTCAGTTAGTATCGCGAGATCACGTGTGTAGATTCGAAAATGGAAGTCAAATGGCGGAATAATAGGATCTAAGGCAAAATCGTGCTGTAATGGAGTGTAACACCACTTTCTGAGGGTAAGATGGTTATGAATGAATAGAAAAATGATTGGTGAAGCGATGTATATAAGGGTTTCTGATAGTTAATAAAATCCGATAGCCACGAAACGTGGAAATGTGCCGACCCATAGCTGGTGAGGCAAATCAGCTGTTTTCCGTATATATTGCGCTCTGACGTTCGACGGCTCTAGCAATAATATATAATGTCGTCGGACGACAGAGGAATCTCGGACTAGTATTTTATATAAGAAACAGGCACATTTCAGTCAGCTCTTTTGTTTACAAGTACGATCAGTGACCCCATGACAGGAAGAGCCAGACGACATAGTTAAATTTTATATAGCCCTTCTGGATTTTTTTCCAGCTACTTTATAAATGAAGTAAATTTTTAGCATTGCAAAAAGTATGGTTCAGTAGATAGGTTCACTGTTTTTGGTACTTGCGTCTTTAAAAGCAAACTTTTATAGATGTCACGCTGTAGTCTTGTTTATGTTCCATAAATAGAAATCGGAAGACACGTCAAAAATAATGCGTGCGCTGTGGAAATCAAAATAAAATGGATAAAACGAAAACAGATGACATACGAAAACACATATCGTGACGATATAGTAAAGAAATTGAAATTATCAACTTACTCCTCCAGAAGAAACTGACGAAAACACTTACTGCGGCTGCAGAACTTTTTTTGGTATTAATTAGGTCCTTGTTTAACAAAAGTTCTTCAATTTATTTGTTGTCTGCCAAATGAAATCTTTTGGCCATCTAAATGTTTACAAAATTATTATTTCGGAACATCTCTGGAGTTATCTTTACTAACATGAAGCACCGTTATATGACCAATGCGAGATAACTCGCGTTAAATCTTGAGAATTTCGAGAGAAAATCGGGAGGGAGACACGATGTTCCCGAGAGGTTGACTCCGATGATTTGTCACATGTCACGTGGACTGCTCTATACCAATCAAATGATCTCATTACTAGAGTTAAATTTATATGCGAGCTTAAGCGAGCTCTTTATGGTATAAAATGTGTACTTTGGATTTTTTAACAAACATGGCTGAACATACTATCGAAGAAAAGAAAAATCGACGCTTTGTAAACACCAGTTTCCGTGTAACACACTAACACTCAATTAATGAAGATCTTAACATAAAGCGCAAAGGTGATCCTGAAGTCTCGTACCCTCTCGTACGTCAGATACCACTGAAACCCGGAACCTATGTGTAATTTATTAAATCTCTTCTGACATACTGACAAGAATTTTTGTTTCTACGCGGCAGTTAACTTTTGAGATTTCGTAAGGAACGATAACTCCAATAAAGGAACGACAGCTCGATTCAATGACTAGATTTGGCCCTAAAAAAAGTCGTCCCCAATATATCTCGGCCCAAAGAATCTCGACATTTTTTGATGCACTGGATGAGCGTGAAATTGCCAGATAATTTTCAGATGCGCGAGCATTCATGGCCGTACCGGTTTCATATTATAGTGGAATAATATTACTTATTTTATGGGACCGTCGTGGTCGTGATCGTATGGTAGTTATTACTACCTATGCAATCAGTGCCTATCGCCACTAAAGTTGTGAGTTCGAATCCCGCTCATGGGGAGGTGTAATCGATACAAGATGATGTGATAAAGTTTGTCAGTGACTTGCGACATGTCGGTTATTTCATCCGGTTTCCTCCACCAATAAAATTGACAGCTACGATATAACTGAACTATTCCCCTATAACACACTTATTTTATGGGTAAGCTATGTTATTGGTATTTAATATAGTCACCAAGTTCAACAATTGTTGAGGGCCTGGATGGCTCAGTGAGTTAGATAGTTGGATTACCTAACAACTCATACAAGCCTAACATCAATACGGCGTGGGTTCGTGCTCGGCTTTGTAAATTACAAAAAGGGTGCACTCGACTCAGCCGCAAGTGATAAAGTTGACCAGTTGCTTGCCCATGGTCGGTGGTTCTTTCCGGGTACTCCGGCTTCTTCCACCACTAAAACTGGTCGCCATGATATAGCTGAAATATTGCTGAAAGTGGCGTTAAACACCAAAAATCAATCAATCAACACTTGTTAAGCTATATCAGGACTACCAGACTTAAAAGGGTAGGAAAGAATAGTTTTCTTTATAATATTTCATCTGTTCTTGCCCTACATATAGCTGTAATACTGCTGCTGGAGGTTAAACAACAATCAATGAAACAAACAATCAAATCTGCTCAGCATTTTTATTTAATGTTCGAGGTATATATATCTAATGTTCCGAGGTATATAGATGATCAGTTTTGGTTCATGGGTGGTTGCTAGCGTCCTACAAAAAAACAAAATAATAATAATAATATGCTAACGAGTTACTATCATACCCCCGAGTACATGCTCCCGTCCCATTTTATTGGGTTTCGTGTTCCTCAATCCTTATTTTTTTTTGTATTGTTTTGCCGTCCATTACTTGGGTTTTTTTTATACTTTTTCTTGTGACCATTGTATTGTCTGGTTTGGTTTCTTGTGGCCATTGTATTGTCTGTGGTTTGGTTTCTTGTGGCCATTGTATTGTCTGTGGTTTGGTTTCTTGTGGCCATTGTATTGTCTGTGGTTTGGTTTCTTGTGGCCATTGTATTGTCTGGTTTGGTTTCTTGTGGCCATTGTATTGTCTGGTTTGGTTTCTTGTGGCCATTGTATTGTCTGTGGTTTGGTTTCTTGTGGCCATAGTATTGTCTGGTTTGGTTTCTTGTGGCCATTGTATTGTCTGGTTTGGCTTCTTGTGGCCATAGTATTGTCTGGTTTGGTTTCTTGTGGCCATTGTATTGTCTGTGGTTTGGTTTCTTGTGGCCATTGTATTGTCTGGTTTGGTTTCTTGTGGCCATTGTATTGTCTGTGGTTTGGTTTCTTGTGGCCATTGTATTGTCTGGTTTGGTTTCTTGTGGCCATAGTATTGTCTGGTTTGGTTTCTTGTGGCCATAGTATTCTCTGTGGTTTGGTTTCTTGTGGCCATAGTATTGTCTGGTTTGGTTTCTTGTGGCCATTGTATTGTCTGGTTTGGTTTCTTGTGGCCATTGTATTGTCTGGTCTGGTTTCTTGTGGCCATTGTATTGTCTGTGGTTTGGTTTCTTGTGGCCATAGTATTGTCTGTGGTTTGGTTTCTTGTGGCCATTGTATTGTCTGTGGTTTGGTTTCTTGTGGCCATAGTATTGTCTGTGGTTTGGTTTCTTGTGGCCATAGTATTGTCTGTGGTTTGGTTTCTTGTGGCCATAGTATTGTCTGTGGTTTGGTTTCTTGTGGCCATTGTATTGTCTGTGGTTTGGTTTCTTGTGGCCATTGTATTGTCTGTGGTTTGGTTTCTTGTGGCCATAGTATTGTCTGTGGTTTGGTTTCTTGTGGCCATAGTATTGTCTGTGGTTTTGTTTCTTGTGGCCATAGTATTGTCTGGTTTGGTTTCTTGTGGCCATAGTATTGTCTGGTTTGGTTTCTTGTGGCCATTGTATTGTCTGGTTTGGTTTCTTGTGGCCATTGTATTGTCTGGTTTGGTTTCTTGTGGCCATTGTATTGTCTGTGGTTTGGTTTCTTGTGGCCATTGTATTGTCTGGTTTGGTTTCTTGTGGCCATAGTATTGTCTGGTTTGGTACCCCCTTTGATATCAAAGAACTTTTCCTGTACAAAAAAATATTTCACAAATATAATTTCATGACAGTGGAATCGGCACTCACAACATGTTCCATGATATTAGGTAAAGTAAACTCTACTATCCAAAGAAAACAACCGACCTGTCGCAAGTTTCTGAAAAAATTTATCGCATATTGTTGTATCAGTACATCTCGCCATGAACGGGGTTCGAACTCGCAACTTTCCGGAGCAAATGACTTCACCCCTCGTATTTTAGTGGGGTTCGTGTTGCTTGATATTTCTATGTTTTTATAGATCATAGCCTGTCCCTTTGTCTTTTGATCATTGTATTGTCCGTATTCACGGCTTCTGATTACACATTTAGTATCTTCAAACTGTTTTCTATATCATGGGGTGATCAAATTATGTACATATTAAATCAATTTACTTCAAAAGACGTTCAGAGGAATCTTTTTTAAAGAATATATACTACATAGTTACCTGAGGTACTTTCACACTGATATTTCACATAAAGGTATTTATAGGTATTTCTGCAATTGCGAGGATATCCAAAGATACCAGTTGAAGCCGATATACTACAATGCTGTCTCCTATAACATTTTGACCCAACTATCTGTGAAGCGAAAGTTGTATAGCACCGTTTGTCTCGGTTAGCTCCAGGGCAAGTCGTCGAATCTTTTCGTCCAAAGTTAGCATCCATGATTCTAATAACACGGCCATTCTGGCAAGACAATACATGTCGATCATTTTCACACACGTTGACATGAAATATAGCTACAAATTAAATCTGTAATATTACTTTTTACATTTACAATACTTATAAACTACCGATGCAATCAGTGCCTATCATCACAAACGTTGTAAGTTCGAACCCCACTCAGGCGAGGTGTACTCGATACAACATTATGTGATAAAGGTTGTCAGTGACTTGCGACAGGTCCGTGATTTTCTCTGGTTTCTTACACCAATAAAACTGACAGCCACGATATAACTGAAATATTGTTGAAAGTGGCGTTAAGCACCATACAACTAACCAACTAAAAATATATATAATTCTATTCTTACTAGAATTTATCAATAACTCGAAATCCGATTGGATATCGTCGCTTATTCTACGTCATTCGAAAGGAATTTATAAATCAATATTTCCGTTTGCCAGACTACTTTTTTCCCCGGTCATTCCACGCGTATAAATCTACGAGCAATGATACTAAGGGGTTCTGCTGGAAGGATCTGCCATCTTGAAAATGTGAAATCCTACATGTCATATTTACAACAATACACAAAAATAATTAAGCTTACCTTGAAAACTTATTTTAGTTTAAGAAATAATTCATGGCAGGCATAGAGTTGTGCCTATCGCTCGGGGTAAAATTAGAATATAAAGGCCCAGCCCATGTGTAAATTTGCACAACTCTATGCCTGCCATGAATTATTTCAATTCTAATAGGACAAATACGGTAATTTTTAACCTTTCGTGAACTGAATACACACGGCATTTGGTGGCTGTTACATTTACCTCCTTCGGAAATTTTGAATTGATTTTGACTTATTTGTTTTTGGACGAGATATTTTAAAACAAAGATATGGATGTTAACATGAAAAACATATGTATTGTGTATTTTCCAACATAGATTCGATTGAACAATTCCTGCGTAAAAATATTTAAAAAAAAGTCGGAGTTCGTTCGTTCATCATTTCTAGTGCTATAAACAAGATGGCGGAGCGGAGTTGTCTAACATAATATCGAACACTTGAACAGTTGTTAATAATCGACAATTATTGTTAGATATGAAATAAAAAAATAAATGCCAATGAAAAAAAAGCTTGTATTGTTGACATAAAAAAAATTACGGAAAAAATACTTAAGACAACCATCTATCGACTAACTTTTGTAATATATCGTCATCCTGTGACGTTGTTTACAAGGAACGCTGATTGACACAAGCTGGTTACTGATTTATTTTACGATTTTGTGAGCATTAAACCAAACAGTGTTAGAATTCGATTTTTGAGCTGTCAAATTTTTGTTCTTCCCTCGACGGGATTTGAACTCGCACCATTAATACACTGCAGCACCATTTTCGCTTAGCCTAACGTCCAGCGCCCTAGACCACTCGACCACATCCACTCCTTAAAAAGGGAGCTTCAATAATCGCAGTGTTACCTTGTCTCGTAAGGCAAATCTAGAGATAGACATAAGGCATGTGTAGATGGTACATATATTATTATACTTAATATTATAATTTGACAGCAATCTAACTCAGCAATCTAACTCAGCAATTTTTAATATGTTGTATAGGATAATGAAGAATCCATTATACAGTCACAGGAAATAATGTATATTATACAAACATCATATATATATATATATATGAAATGTCAACAACACCACAAAATGAATAAATAAAACCAGAGGCCCTTTGGAGCCTCAACCTGACACCTCTTTAAAAAGTAAGTACATGTATGTGTTCAAGTATATCAATTACCAATAATTAAGATATGCTGAATATATCTACATACCATTGTAAATAATTCAAATATTAGGACAATTACAACGGAACAGCATCATCCTTGTTCATTCTAAATAATTGAATGTTCTTACTTTCTGTAGTGTGCAATCAGACATATCATAGCGAAAACAAGTACTCTCGATGAGATGATACTGATGTCCGCTTTGCACTATACATTGTACCAGCATGCTTAATTTTGTTTTATAGTGCTAGGTCACTGAAACAGCCTGTGAGTAGACATATTGCTCCCCTCCGACACATTAGCCTGATTCCGAGCCAACCAGTATCTGCTGTTACTCCATAATACTGCGTGCTTTAATAGCAGAGAAGCTGCAAATATCATTGATTAGTGTATATGAACGCGAGCGATGACGAGTAAAACAATATACTTTTTCATCGACTTTACTTCGCTGGGCATAATATATTAAAAAAACTTACAATCAAACTGTGTTCTCTCGGCTAGTACATCATTTACTGAATTATCCGTTCCTGTGTCGCCATTTCTTTTCAGATTACGTAATTCGTCAATCATCTCTTCAAATCTGTTTGGTCGGACGGAATAAGGTAAACAAATCACCATGAACATAACAAGTTCCATTGTCCTAATATGTTGTAGCGGATTCTGAAATACAGAGATGTTCGTACAGTAGTAATATAATTAATGGTTGGTTTATGGTGTTTAACGCCACTTTCAACAATATTTCATCTATATCGTGGTCGTCAGTTTTATTGGTGGGGAAAACCGGAGTACCACCGACCTGTCGCAAGTCACTGACAAACTTTTATACCATAATGTTGTATCGAGTACACCTCGCTATTAACGGGTTTCGAACTCGCATCTTTAGTGGTGATAGGCACTGATTGCACAGGTAGTTGTAAATCCAACTACCATACGATCACGACAACGACGGTCCCCAGTGCCGGATTTAGGACAAATGAGGCCCTGTGCTAGTTAAGTTACGAGGCCCCTTACTTGGGCGCCCAAGGAGATAGGACTACAAGGCAGTCCGGCATATATGCTCAGGAAATTTTAGAATTTAAAATTGCACCACATAAGCAAAAATCCACCGTAAAATTATGTTTTGGCAGGAAGATGGACCCCCTGGCCAACGGGTCCCTGTGCTTATGCACACCTAAGCACAATGGTAAATCCGGCACTGACGGTCCCCAATATAATTAAGATTAGAAATTTGTTGTAATGTATCTTTTGTATCTTTTTTATTTCTTTAGCGATACACAAACACGTTTTATGGTCATGCAATTTTATTTCTTTGGCGAGACACAAACACATTTTATGGTCATGCCATTTTATTTCTTTGGCGAGACACACACATTTTGTGGTCATGCCATGTAACTTATCATGCATATTTGATCGCCCAATCAAATATATTTTCAATATATAAAAATGGGGAATAAATAGTAAAAGGACGCCTCATATATTCGCAGTATATATCCAACCTTCCCTCCTATTAAAAATGTGTGAAGGAGAATAACACAGCAGTGGGTATTGAGAAAACAAGATATAAAGAAATTGGCGGGAACTCTACCAGTTTCAAACGATTTCCCGCGGGCACTATACCTGTGGAATAGATTTTCCCACGTTATTTTAATACAATTTTGACAAGATTTACCTCCGTTAAAATAGACCACGCCTAATATTGATAATGAAATAAATTCTATTATTCTAAAATTGAATTAAATAACTGATCTATTACATTAGGGAAAACCCTTTTCACAAATTACAATGTAACCCACTTTTATTGTAGAAAGTAAAATAACAAATACAAATCTATTTTATTGTAAAATTTAAAACAATGTTACTTGTAAATGAAATTATATTTTTGCAACTTCTATATTGTAATTCAATCACTTGGAAGCTTGGACCAAGGTGATATAGGTTAATGTTCATTATAACACTTTTCAAACTCAAAGGGTGCACTCGATATGCCAATTTGTTTTTATCTAAATTTCTTAATGTCCTTCAATATTGTATTGAAATTAAAGCACGATTGACATACCATTAATGAATATATAAACAATGGGAGTTCCTACCTTTGATCATACACTCTTTTGAATATTGCAATAATCCAACTCCATAGCAAATAAAAATTTACAAATTCCATAAAAAATCATAAGATGATTTCTGCACAAACCGTTTTATAATCCTTTCTTTTAATGTTATACATACTAGTATCCCCATGTAAAATATTTTGACTATGTGCGGATGCTTTTTTTACTTTATTCATCTGCAAATTTGTGTTTTCAAATACCATAACCCCTCCTTTTTTTTTTTTTTTTTTTTTTTTTTTTTTATCAAATTGCAAGTCGCACACACCCTTGACAGTTGTTATAATGAACCGCAAGAAAAAACACGTTGTTTTCATTTAATAACTACTAAACTATATATTTTAGACAATATTTAAAAAGTAAAACTTCTTTAGCAATTTCTAGAAATTTCTCTTAATGGCAAATTCTACAAAAAGATGTATAGTATACCATTTACCATGTTAATTTCATGAAACCGGCGTATGAGTTTTTAAAATACTTATATTAAACTGTTATATATTTTAGTAGGACTTACCATGTTCGTTATTACTGTCCAAAGTAAAGTTGATTACAGCTTGGTGATATCTACGGTGTGAGCTGTGAGCAGGGTGGTATGGCCCTTAAATACTAGTCACGTGAGCTTTGTGTTTACGGTTTTGGTGGGAAAAATTTTGTGAACACTATTTATTTCTATTGTGATGATGGTTCACATAGTTCAACCAATGAAATCTAATTTTTAAAGGCCTAGATTCTAAGCAATAAAAAAAATGGTGTAACGATTTGAATAGCCATTTCTACTACATTTATATAAGAAAAAAACGTAAATTTGAAAAAGAGTCCGAGTTCCCTTAGTCCCTACAATAAAGAAAAAGAAAAAAGTGAAGAGTTAACGCATAGAAACAGACAGTCTAATATTGTCGTATTAGGAACAGTTTCCACTAAAAACTTTTTTCGGCATAATCCAACTTTTCATAAATTGCCAGTGGTAGTCAATTCGTTTCCCTGTTGGTTAATTTTTTTTTGTGGGAAACACGGACTCTTATGATTGATTGATTGATTGATTGGTGATTAACGCCAACTTAAAAAAAAATCAGCTAATGTTGGCGTTAAACACAAATCAATCAATCATAAGATTCCACGTTTCCCACAAAAAATTAACCAGCAGGGCAACGATTTGACTGCCACTGAAAAAGTATTGCCTCTTTCAGATATTTGGAACTATTTTCGTTTTACAAATAAGATTTCGTATTTCATTGGGAATGGATCAATTGTTGATTAACCTACCGAATGGGGGCCTATAGAAAATTCGTTTGATGGTTTGGTTTGGTTTATGGTGGTTAACGCCAATTTCAGCAATATTTCAATTATATCATGGCGACCAGTTTTAGTGGTGGAAGAAGCCGGAGTACCCGGAGAGAACCACCGACCTGTCGCAAGTCATTGACAAACTGTATCACATAATATTGTACACCTCACCCTGATCGAGATTCGAACTCACAACATCAGTGGTGATAGGCACTGATTGCATAGGTAGTTGAAAATCCAACTACCATATGATCACGGCCACGACGGCCCCTAAGATAAAAATCCGCTTGAAAGTATCTGAAATTTTAAGTTACAGTCACAAGTAGGTTAATTTGCTTATTATTTAGATATATTCCTTTCTTAATTTTCACACATATAATCTTGAGGCGCCGAAGAGGCGAGAAAGATCTTTCACATGTACAGGAACCGACTGGTAATGTTAGAAGTAGCTTTAAAATCACATGAATAGTTGGGTACAGGTCAGCGTCAGCATACGAAATTGAGTCTGTAGGTGTGAAAAAGGGAGGGGGCAGTGCTTTAAATATATTTTCGATATTTTACACACATCATCGGATTCCTAATGAACATATATAATGACAATTAATTTTGATACGATCACAAATAATTATGAAGTTATTTATGTGATCAAAACTGCGATGAAATAGTATTTAAAAAAATAGATACGAGTTTTCATCAGCGTTCATATTGATCAGGGTCTTCTAGATATGGTTCAACGTTTATTTGCTGATGTCATACGTGAAGCGATTTGGTTTATGAATATTCATGAGCAAAAGTACCCATGATTTTTGGCTATGGTTAACTTTTGGTCACCGGACATTACCTCAAGATTCAGTTATCCGATTAACTTGAAATCTTAAAATTAGATTTAAGAGGATGTACCTTGAGCAAGGCAAGCAAAATAAAATGTGTGCTTTCGTGAATATGTGAATGACAATTTCGTTTAGTGGATATAAAATTCTTCATACAGAAGTAGCCCACTAATGACTTCCATAGGGCCCTTCAGTGATGATGCATAACAACTTTTCTGATACGGTGTATGGGGCACTGGACCATGTACATATATTTAATGATTTTCGACTTGTAAATGTATATTAAATGACTCAAATGAGGGCCAAGCCCGACTGAATAGGCTCCCCTAAGAACAACCATTGACTCTGGCAGATCGAGGGTTGGAAGTGGAGAGGCCCACTCATTTTTTATATAAGGGCTCTGAAATATGTAGGCCTAAGGATTTGCTATAGACAAATACATAGGAAATGGGGACCCAGGCTAAGTCCCTAAGAATTACCTCTGAGGATAGCAGATCGAGGATTGCAGAGGAAGGGGCTCATTAATGGTGAGTAGACAGGATCAGACCTTTGTTAAACTCAATTGATTCCGTTCCGTTTATTTTTTATTTATTTATTAATTTCACTTCGTCAGTCACCACATTGTCATTGTCACACATTGCAACATGCAAATCAAGCGAATTATAATCAAGGTATGCTGAGCGGGTCGGCACAAAAGATGTCGAGAGAGAGAGACTGAGAGAGATAAAAAAAAAAGGATGACATCTCGGACACGCACAAGTCAACTGAACAAAGTAGGCCTACAATAGTTGTTGGTATCAAAAGCAGTTGCTACTAAATTTTGGTATATTGACTTCAGTTTAACTTTAAACTGATTAATATTCTTACGAAGGCAAGTGGGTAAAACTAGGCACGAGGGTGTCTCTTGGTAATTTTTTCCAAAGCCTCGGAATCCTATCTGAGTAAAATTTTCTGCTGAAATTGTTTTTACCCTATGCTTTTTCAAATTTATTAAAGTCTTTATCAATATAAACTGGAAAATCTTTTCACAAGTATTTGTGTCAGTTTGCGTATTTTGCTGACAATCACTGCCACAGTGGCTTCAGCAGAAAGATCCTTCAGCAAACTGAAGCTTGTAACGAACTATTTGCGCTCAACCATGTCACAAGATCGTTTAGTGGGTATAGCAAGACTTAGCATTGAATCTGAAATTGCCAGAAAAATCTATTTTGACAATGTCATCCCACGCTTCGCACTGAAAAAGGCCAGGAAGGCTGACTAAATGCAATAGTAAAATAAGGTTCTGATTTTGCAATTGTATGATGTAAGCTGCCTTTAATCTGAATAATTCCATAAGTATGTACAATTTATGTAATGTTCATTATAGTTTGCTTAATCAGCTGCCTAGGGTATTAAATTAGTGAAGATATGTTTTATATTTGGTTGCCGATAAAATAATTTGACTATTGTTTTTAGTTTATAAAATACATCTATTAATAAATGTACCAGATCATTATAATTAAGGCTCCAGATAAATAAACAAGTAGAAAGCTGTTTTCTACATCACAATTCATCAATTCATTTTTGTTGTACTGATTCCTTGCTTATGACACACCGTGGTGGACTTAGTTTGAGTATCATTATTTGGAGAATTGGAGGAGGGGGGGCTAAGTTTCCTTTTGCCCTGGGGCCCAAAAAATCTCTTGGCCGCCATGTTCGTGAGCATTAACTTGGATTGACTTGACATTTCAAATGCAGGTTAAGTTTACAAAATATACATGAAGGAAATTCAATAAACAAAAATATGACAAATAATCGCAAGTAATTTTCTCGACCAATATATCTTTATTTTTTATACTTTCCACACTATTAGTGTAGACATTAATTGATTGTGATAAGTGCCTGTACCAAACAAAATCCATGATATTTTGTTCATTAATTTTGCAAGAAAAACGTTAAACATTTTTTGGGAGTGAGGGTGTTTAAAACAAAAATTCTGCTACTTGACAAACGGCTTGTGCGTCTTTGATACCATCAGCATGTTGGTATATGTAACACTAATCTTTATATATTCAGCTCGAATGAAGGGAAGAGACGGAGAGAGTTGATGCGGGTCGCACATGAAAATATGGCTATTCTGAATAGAATATTAATAAGGGAAACAAACTATAGTAACATACGTTTCAAGCGTGACCATCAGGTATGAAGGTTTTTAATTTTGAACACACAAGAACTGCAACACCATTAAGTTTGATAACAGTATTTTCGTTGTAGAATTTACAGAATAAAGAATATGGAAACCTATTCAAACATATTTACAGCATATTTAATACATTGTACTGCTATATACGAAAGTGAGTGAGTGATTGTTGTTTAACACCAAGTGAACATTTTTTTTATATAGTTTTATCATGGCAAGAACAAGTTACATTTCAATGATATGATGATGATGTCTGCTTTGTACTAGAATAACACCTTAAGTCTTGGTAACTATGGAAACATTGTGTACAAGCTCTATGGTCACGTGTTATATTATAGATGAACCAGCAGTATATGATGAACGTATCTAGATACCAACACAGATGGAGACCGGAACAAGATCAATATAAAAATCATGTGAAGCAACAGAGGGCTGTAAACTAAAGTAAGTCTCCAAAATAATGTGAAAGGCCGTTGTGGCCGTGATCCTATGGTAGTTGGATTTACAACTCACTATGCAATCAGTGCCTATCACATCTAAAATTGTGAGCTCAAATCTCGATCAGGGCGAGGGGTACAACATTATGGTATAAAGTTTGTCAGTTTCTTGCGACAGGTCGGTGGTTTTCTCCGGGTTCTCCGGTTTTCTCCACCAATAAAACTGACCGCCACGACATAACTGAAATATTGTTGAAAATGGCGTTAAACTCCATAAAACCAGCCAACCAACCATTTTATATTAGGCTAAACAATTTGTGTGAAGTGTAGAAAAGTCAAATGCTTTCACAGATTAAATTTTTGAAAAAGAACCCGAATCAATATTTTCCAGAAGGCCTATGAAGTTTTTCAATGACAACATTTGAATGATGCTACAACGTTAATAATGCTTTTGTCTTTATTGAAGATGATGATTGTCGTGACTGTGAAATGTAGAACAGCAATACGATCGCTATTCCTTTACTTTTAATTTGTGTCTAAGTGTAAAATTGGATAGTCTCTACTGTTGATTTACATCCATGTAAAATTGGATAGTCTCTGATGTTGATCTACATCCATGTAAAATTGGATAGTCTCTCGTGTTGATTTACTTCCATGTAAAATTGGATAGTCTCTGATGTTGATTTATATCCATGTACAATTGGATAGTCTCTGATGTTGATTTACATCCATGTAAAATTTGATGGTCTCTCGTGTTGATTTACTTCCATGTAACATTGGATAGTCTCTCATGTTGATTTACTTCCATGTAAAATTGGATAGTCTCTGATGTTGATTTACATCCATGTAAAATTTGATGGTCTCTCGTGTTGATTTACTTCCATGTAACATTGGATAGTCTCTAGTGTTGATTTACATCCATGTAACATTGGATAGTCTCCTGTGTTGATTTATATCCATATCCTTCCTTACTACTAGTAGTTGCCACAGTATGATTGCAGTCTTTCTTTGACTACAGACACCATTTTAGTCGTGTTCATGTGATGGTGGAAGAACCGGTGATATACCTGTGTGGATTCTTGTGAAGTTTTGGTATCCAAAAAAAAGTTGGTTTAAGTCATCATATCGAATAATAATCGAATTATTCATTGATAGCATGAATGACTTGTGATTTGCCAAAAAATCTTCTCTTTTTTTTGTCAAAATACCATGTGCTTATGTTTCAGGTAGAAAAAAAATCAAATTTTACCTGCTTAGAGTTAATTAATAAAATTATTGCATTGAAATGCATACTTGCCACAACATATATAGCAATACATATATAAGCAACAGGGTCGACCTCAAGCCAATTGGACCAATTGCTCCCAATTGGACCCCGCGCTGGAGTTATCTACTCTCGGCCGTTCAAGTATACACAACAACGCACTGCATGTTAGAACAATTAGGACCCGCACCTCCTACGGCCGGCCTTGATAAGCAATATAGTGTCTATATATGTGTAAATATATGATGATCAAGAATGATTTTATTTCTTTTCTCAGATTGGGTTGAAATATGAAGAAGATGCTTACAAGAATGACGATCCCCTATCAGCCTCAACAGCGAATAAGTCGGAAGACGGTTTTATAAAAATCAGAAATGAATTATTTTAGAATTGCTATTATTGTTTATTTTATAATGTATATTTTGTACAGCTTTATTGGGCGCTGTATTATGATTCAATTTTATTTGGTAATGCAATGTACATGTATAAAGACTTCCTACTATTATATGGTTTTTTCAGTTGGAATGAATATATGAGCGAGTGAGTGAGTGATTGTAGTTTAACGCCAACTCAGCAATTTTCTCAGCTATATCATGGCAAGAACAAGTTATTTTTCAATAAGATAATGATGAGGTTCGCTTTATGTTAGACCATAACGCTGAGTTGTCCCCCTTAGTGGTAGACCCACACAAGGTAATAATCAATGGTGACTAAGTAAGAAAGTTTAATCAGTGAAGGTCAACAATTCCACCAATATCTGCAAAGAAAACAATTACCTCCCACCTCGACTCATTGAACATAAAAAAGACCATGATATATGACGTTGGCAATCTTGGTCCTGGCTGGTTAAACCAGTTAAAGGGATCCCAGTCCTTAATGACCTTACATCCGGTGATAATCACACCGAACTAAAATTAGATCTTAGTGACTCTTGTAACAAATAATCAACTAACTAGTAAACAAAAGTTAAAAAACAAAAATTATAACTAACTTTTAACGGTATTACTTTTATACAATATATTTTACATTTATTGGTAACAATATTTACAAAATACATTTATAACACTACAATTTTATCACAGTTAGCTTAGGTTATGTATGCTCATCTGTAGTACTTTACAGTGTATGTACATCTGTAGTACTTTACAGTGTATGTACATCTGTAGTACTTTACAGTGTATGTACATCTGTAGTACTTTACAGTGTATGTACATCTGTAGTACTTTACAGTGTATGTACATCTGTAGTACTTTACCGTGTATGTACATCTGTAGTACTTTACAGTGTATGTACATCTGTAGTACTTTACCGTGTATGTACATCTGTAGTACTTTACAGTGTATGTACATCTGTAGTACTTTACAGTGCATGTACATTTGTAGTACTTTACAGTGTATGTACATCTGTAGTACTCTACAGTGTATGTACATCTGTAGTACTTTACAGTGTATGTACATCTGTAGTACTTTACAGTGTATGTACATCTGTAGTACTTTACAGTGTATGTACATCTGTAGTACTTTACCGTGTATGTACATCTGTAGTACTTTACCGTGTATGTACATCTGTAGTACTTTACCATGTATGTACATCTGTAGTACTTTACAGTGTATGTACATCTGTAGTACTTTACAGTGTATGTACATCTGTAGTACTTTACAGTGTATGTACATCTGTAGTACTTTATAGTGTATGTACATCTGTAGTACTTTACAGTGTATGTACATCTGTAGTACTTTAGTGTATGTACATCTGTAGTACTTTACAGTGTATGTACATCTGTGGTACTTTACAGTGTATGTACATCTGTAGTACTTTAGAGTGTATGTACATCTGTAGTACTTTACAGTGTATGTACATCTGTAGTACTTTACAGTGTATGTACATCTGTAGTACTTTACCGTGTATGTACATCTGTAGTACTTTACCGTGTATGTACATCTGTAGTACTTTACAGTGCATGTACATCTGTAGTACTTTACAGTGTATGTACATCTGTAGTACTTTACAGTGTATGTACATCTGTAGTACTTTACAGTGTATGTACATCTGTAGTACTTTACAGTGTATGTACATCTGTAGTACTTTACAGTGTATGTACATCTGTAGTACTTTACAGTGTATGTACATCTGTAGTACTTTACAGTGCATGTACATCTGTAGTACTTTACCGTGCATGTACATCTGTAGTACTTTACCGTGTATGTACATCTGTAGTATTTTACAGTGCATGTATATCTGTAGTACTTTACAGTGTATGTACATCTGTAGTACTTTATAGTGTATGTACATCTGTAGTACTTTACAGTGTATGTACATCTGTAGTACTTTAGTGTATGTACATCTGTAGTACTTTACAGTGTATGTATATCTGTGGTACTTTACAGTGTATGTACTTCTGTAGTATTTTACAGTGTATGTACATCTGTAGTACTTTACAGTGTATGTACATCTGTAGTACTTTACAGTGTATGTACATCTGTAGTACTTTACAGTGTATGTACATCTGTAGTACTTTACAGTGTATGTACATCTGTAGTACTTTACCGTGTATGTACATCTGTAGTACTTTACAGTGTATGTACATCTGTAGTACTTTACAGTGTGTATTTTACCTAAAACTAAGAAAATGCACAAATAAATAGCATCAGGGAAATCACTTTCCACCATAATCTGCTTAAACAGGAATTCAACATGATGACTTTATTTCGATATTCTTTATCGCAATGACCATGATCTTTATAAGAGTTCTCCGATATTCTTGTTTCAAAAGTCCAACCATTTTCTTCTGTTCTGTTCTGAATACATTTCAGAAAACGTTAAGACTATATATATATCCGTATCATTTGTACTGAAACAGCATTTCCATTGCCGCCTCATGTTCCCGTGCTTTCAGTCGCAGTGCAGCAATGCTTCCTGTTCTTTTTGGTTCAACTACACCATGACATCCGTTATAGAATGGAAAAGGCGCCAATCCATAAAATGGGAACGGTGGAAATACAGGCATGGCAGACGTTGATAAATTTAATGGCGCATCCTGATCATCGTCATCTTTGCATTCTCTCTTCCTTTTCAACTGCAAACAAAATATAATTAGGTGTGTTGCCTGTTCAAAATAATTATATACAGAGAATAAGTCAGCAATGCTACCTGGTCATGAATATCAGAAAGTTTCCTCTGTCAAGAATGTATTGTTGGTAACATAGTACGTGTGCGAATAAAACATAAGAACAGTTCCAAGATCCAAATGAAGAATCATAGAAACGGGAAAAATCGATACCCCTATCGCAAATATACACTCCTGGTTGTTACATGAACTTCAATAGAAGGTGGCGGGATGCAACTAGTTTTATGGACCTGAACTTCTCCTCTTGGTGAAATGATGCGGTCATGATACAATTGTACCAATAAACAGGTTTCAATAGATCATACGAAAAAGAAGAAGTCAGGTTTGACAATCACATCAAACATTGACAATCACCTCAAACATTGACAATCACATCAAACATTGACAAGTATTATACCTCAGGTTCATCTTACGCTTTAGAAACAGAAAAAATTGAATAACAAGAGAGATCCAACTTCTAGTCTTAGACGACTTTAATTTTCGCGAATTACTATTCTGGTGAATTGTACAAACTTAGAAATATAGTTTTTGACAAGTTTATTCAACAACAGTCAGACACAAATTGTGCAACATGAGGACATACAACATATAACTTGGGAAATTCTTAGAAATATATATATCAAGTCTTACCTGTATTGGGTCTAAGGTAATTGGCATATCTTCTTGTCGAGGTATGCTAGATTTAGGGGCAGGGACATAGTCTGTTTCTCTGAGTTCTTGTAATCCACCAAAGTTCCCTAACTTTTCGTACTTTCGCCATTTAGCTCTTCTGTTTTGAAACCATATCTAGATATGAAAAGGACAGCGAATTAATAAAAAGATATTCGTCATGTAAAACATCACTTTGCATTTAAGGATATAATAATTTAATTTAAGCATATGAGAAATATATATAATGAAGCCATGGGGCCATTTTAAGAAACCGTAATTGCTTATTGTATTAGAAGAAAATAGTTTATAAGTAATTTTAACAGAGACTTCTCTTTTAATGTATTTTACAATTTTCATTTCAATGGTAGAAAACATTCAAAAAATTTAACTTAGAAATATCGAGAGCAAAACTTCTCTTAAAGGTTTTCATTTCTTTTTGCATCACAACTCATCTCGACAAAATACAGGCTTAAAAATGGGCCATTATGATGGTAAACAGAACGGTACACATGTCAAATTAGATAAAACCCGTATATAGCAAAAGAATCGATAAAACGACCAAGCTTACAATGAACAATGGAACGCAAAAAATAATGCGACTAATTACGAAATAGTGTGTACCTAATTGCGTCTTGAATTTCATCATAAAATACCTTTTTGTTGGACATTCAAAGGTGAGATAGTATATGATGATTCTTACTTGTTTCCTTCAAGAGACTATTACAATAGCCTTCACACCACCTTTCTTAGAAGTACAAAACAAGAATATGTTAGACTAAATACTTACACATATATATTGAAAAGTAATGGTGGTATTTAAGTGATCTAATTAAGAAATACACATACCTGCACTCGTGCTTCAGGTAAGCCTGTTTTCTGTGACAGTTCTTCTCTTGTGTTCACATCCGGGTAGTGTGTCACTCTAAACACATCTTCTAATGTCTGCAGTTGGTCTGCACTGAACGTTGTTCTGATTCGTCTTTTCTTGTAAAACTGGTCATTTGCTACTGAAAAGGGTTGAAATCTTGATACAGAGAACGAAACAAGATGATATATATTTCAAATTTTAGTAAAACATGGGAATGAAAACAGTGACCATCATAACTGTTAATAAGTCTTGATTTCGCTGTCTTAATCTATATAAGAAATAAACATCCGCCAATCTGACAAATTAAAAACCACACCAAAAACGTAAATGGTATATTGTGTGGCATTATCTTCTGGAATTTGTGCGGTTCTATAGCTTTTGAAGACATTCCATCGGTAAGTTATAAAACAGCAATAATAATATTATATTCCTTTACTTTAAGATGTGTCAAAGTGTAAAATTGGGTAGTCTCTCGTTTTCATTTACAGCCATATATTATTTCTTACTAATTGGTGTAGAAGCATTAAGATTGACATTTTGTCATTATTATACTACTTCATACCATACTCAATAAGAAATAAACACCAGCCAATCTGGAAACAAAAACCAGTGAAAAACGCCAAGGGGACAGACTAATGTGTGGTAGGTGTGTCGACATTTCAGCGTTTCAGTGGCTGATGAAGACGTTACCCAGGAATAATACGTTTAATGAAGAAACTTTTATTGAAATTTTGATTCTTTGTTTCTGGAAATATCCATCTACCGTATATAATGGCTTGGTACATTTGCTTAATTCAATTTAATTATATTTCGTCTCATCTGATCCGTGGTAAAGACGACATCCTTTCCCAAGGAACACCAAAAATGTGCACATACGGAGAAGTCTGTTATCATTGACATTTCGTACATCGCGGGTGAGTTTTCACAGTCAAAAATCTTGAAACCCACTGTCAGTAAAAATGTTTTGCACGTTTTACCATTGTAAACGTTACCTTCTGAAAATCCTGCCTTGTCGTCTGCGACCATTCTGTCTTTGTATTGTTCATCCTTGGCATCTGTCCAGCTTTCTTCCTCTTCGCTGCTTTCGTGATCATTTGTAGATGTCTCAGAAATTGGTGACATTTCCGATTCTGTATAAAAAAAAATGTTGTTTTTAAATACAAAATACCATATTTAGTCTCCGTGATTGGCCGAAATATTCTTGACATCAATCAAATTTATCAATAAGTTAAGTTTTATATTTCAAGGGAAAATGTACGAGAAGCTGATCCTTGTTTAGTGCTCTCATCATTTTCACCACGCATGTTTCACAGAAGTGGGTTTTACTTGCAGATGTCCATGGTGATTTATGGAATAATTATGACCACCCTTATCGTCAATACCTCCTGATATTTCTTTGAAAGAAAATTAATTTAATATCTTCATAATTTACACGCTTTTATTCATTAATTGGTTCGGTAAACGATCGTCTGCAAATCGCCATAATGGCCACTTCAAGTGTCATTCGGAACACGTTGCCTAGTTCGACTAAAGGACCTCCTTTCATTTCGTTCTTTGATCGTTTAAACATTATAAAACTAAAACTTCATTTATTGTTATTATTAAAGATAAGATAAAATACAACGTCTAATATGAATGAACTAATGTAGCTTTCAAAAAGATAGTGAGAGGAATGGTGCAAGGTTCGAGGCTATTTTCGTACAGGTGTGAATTTGTGATATTGGTCATGTTGGTCACGCATATTTATTTACATATTTACTTTAGGATATATAAAAATGTATTTAAAGACAAATGGTCTAGTTTCTAGATCGTCAAAGTTCATAAAAATAATTAGACCTTTAAATTCTTTTCTTGTTAAAGGGGTTTCCAACTCATCCGAGATGCTTGTGTTATACAGTTGCACTTACTTGACAGAGGCATTGTATGACGGCGGGCCGTAAATTGGACCATTTTGAAGAGAAGACAGTATATAAAAGGCGGAGATCTGGGGGTAGCCTAAGCCCAAAAGCTGAACAGTTTACAATAGAAAATGTTCCGTTCTTGTTGTTTCCAGAGACATTTTGACTAAGTTTCAGAAAGGCATTTTTAACGTTTAAAAATTACATACATTTTTATTTACCGCTGTCTTATAGGAGGCTACCTCCATGTCTACAAATAATTTACGACGCTGTGATCATATAAAATTTCCAAAATGTTGAGTAGCAAGAACCGATATATGTTTGTTTGTTTGATGGTGTTTTAATTTAAATAACGCCACTTTCAACAATATTTCAACTACTAATATATCGTGCCGGTCAGTTCTATTGGTGGTGGAAACCGGAGGACACGGAGAAAATTACCGACCTGTCGCAAGTCACTGATAAACTGTAAATCCAACTACCATACGATCACGGCCACGACGGCCCCTGGTCATGTTGAAGAGGAGCCAGTAACTAAAAGGCGGAAATATATGCTAAATGTCTCTTTCTTGTTGCTTCCAGTGACAATTTGACTAAGTTTGAGAAAGACATTTTCAGCGCTAAAAAATTTAATTCTTTCTTTTTTTTCTCTACATTTATAAAGCTGCAACTACCTCCATGTCTACACATAATTTACGGCGCTGCGATCATAATAAAAATTTCCAGAATGTTGAGTAACAAAAACCGATAGAGGTTCGGGTAGTTACTTATCAAACATTCATATTTACCTCTTGCATACTATTGATAGTCAGTAATCCATATTTAGTGCGTTAATTGTAATTTTAATATATGTAAACAAGTAAACAAGATAATAAGTAAATGAAGAGGTGTAAATACAAACAAAATCCCTCATAACTAGGTCGGGTCTGCTCAGTGATAATATTAATTGGTAATTCGTAAACAAATGCATCTTATAGGATTATAACTATACAAATATATTTGACAGTATACAGAGTTCTACAAGTATACTATGTACAATAATGTATGGCATACATAATACTTATCAACAGAATTATATAAGTTTTACAATCAATTATTACGAATTTTCTCGGCAGTATATACATATTTTCGGAGATTATTTAACTCTTTATAGCGTAGACTATTGCCATATACACGTGTATATTAATTATATATTTCATTCTTTGTGTAATTAAATAAAAAAATATATATATCAAAAGTTATATCAACATTTGTTTTTATTTTATTTTATTTATCTATTTATTTATTTATTTTAGGGGGATACAGTCAAACCTGTCTTAAAGGGCACCTCTGCATAGCAAATCATTGTATATGAAGGACAGTCTTATTGTTCTCGTTGATGAATAATGCATAATAATTCATACCTGAATATAACTGTACATTAAGGGCACATGCATGTTCAAGTTCCATTGAGTGCCCTTCATATACATTTTTGAATGTATGTCTTTAACATTAAACCCCGGGGTCGTTGTGGTCATGGTCGTATGGTAGTTGGATTTACAACTTCCTGAGCAATCAATGCCTATCACCACTAACGAGTTCAAATCCCACTCAAGCGGGGTGTACTCGAAACAAAATAATGTGATAAAGATTGTCAGTGACTTGCGGCTGGTCTGTGGTTTTCTCCGGGTACTCGTATTTCCTCCACCAATTAAACTGACCACCACGATATAACTGAAATATTGTTGAAAGTGGCGTTAAACACCATAATATATCTTTCTCTGTCTCAAACTCCCTTCCAGGGGCGGATCCAGGATTTTAAGTTAGGGGGGAGCACTTAAAAAAATTGCGCCGAGCGGAGGGAGGCGCGAAAATTTTTGGGGTGTTTCGTGTGAAAAATCACGATTTTACGCCAAAAAATCATATTTTTTCCAATTTTAGGGGGGGGGGGCGCGCGCCGGGTGCGGCCCACCCCCTGGATCCGCCCCTGGCTTCATAAATTCCGTAGCAGTCCCTGAACTTTCCGTTCTATTGTGTAGAAATATATAGATCTATGTCATTTTAAATTTTGCTGATCATTCCAGATCAAGTACAGGAAACACAGAGTCGTAATTTTACATAAAATTATTTTGAAGAGTTTACTTAGAATGAGAAGATTATATCATAAGATGAAATATTGCTAATTCTTGTATTAACCCTTGTGTAGATAGCGGACTAAATACACTCTTTATAAATTTATATCACAGCAATAAATAGCATTTAACACCAAGTGATATTTGAACGGCTTTCTAAATTTATTTTCCTTTCCTGTGTCGTAATCTATAATTTTGAAGACAATTTCAGATAACTTTATAACTTTAATAATTTAAGAAAAATAATAATTCCAAGAAATATGGATGCAAATTAATATTGTGAAAATTGTGTCAAAATTACACTTGCATTTTATGTATAAATGATGGACGTTCCGATGCTGTTCAAATGAAATGTCAATGCTTAAGAACTTCTTAATAGAAATTTGTAAATTAAAAGTTTTTTTTTAAAGACAACGTAAAATTTAAAATAGGTTTAATTGAAGTAAAATAATGGCCTGGGGCCTTGTTAATGAAAGTATCCTAAGATATGTCCTAAGACATGTCTTATGACATATTTTAGGACACTGATAGGACTATCATAGGAGATGTCTGAGATTGTATATCAAAGCTGTCTTAGCACTATGTTCGTTTAGGATGTCCTAGACATAATCGTAAATATGAATACGAGCTGATTTGTGTAAAGAAAGAATAATATAAATATAAATGCTACAAACATTAATGTGTTACGCAAAAGTTCACATAAAAAATAAAATAATAAGATTAAATTTTATTTCATTTATATATTACATTGATTTAATTGTGATTTTTAGATAAGAAATGTATTTAAACCTAATAAAATCTGATAATAATTTATTAAAATAATATCAATGAAAGTGAAGGTAAATTTTAATCAATACGTGTACTTTACATTAAACTTTTAGCCAAGTGAGCTGTTTTCAAGATGTCAACGTGTCACATCATCAGTTATTCAAAAGGGTTAAAGGATAAAAACGTGCAGATTTTTTTTTTAATTGAAAGTAAAACTGTGTCTGTCCATTATTTTGTACGTAACTGTTCCGTGTAATACATTCTGTACTTCTGTACCAAAATGAGCAGAAAAAGAAGCCCGAAATTATCCTAAAACACTCTTAGGACATCTATTTTGGTGTCCTATCTTTAGGATAAATTTTAGGACATATCGCACTTTCATTAACCCGACTTAGGACTAAGATATGTCATAAGACACGTCTTAGTCCTAAGACACCTTTGTTAACATGGCCCCTGAATATTATTACTTTAGTTCATTTTTTTATCACATTATTTTTTTTTAGCTTAGTACTTTAGAAAAGGAAAATAACATTTTATTTTGGAATGAAATAATTTGTGTGTGTAGAGATGCACAATCCAGTATTATTATCTTTTTTTATATTTATATAACTGCCATGTAGTTATTTAAATATATGTATAAATATGAATATGCTAAAAAAAAATACACTGTAACATTAAGATCGAAATGTTATATTCAGAGATCACATTAACTAAGAAAATAAATCATTAAATTAAAAACAATTTTCAAACTTAAATTTAAATGGGGTTTCATGAGTATTATACTCATGATATATATCTACGTTGAAAATGAACTATAATTAATAAAATTAAATTTTTACAAGAACATTGAAAATAATTTTAAAGTCCTTGTGAGCAAGAAAACCTAAGGGGTTAAACAATATGATTGTTTTGTAGTCAAAAATTTCTTCTTTTTTATCATTCATTCATTCATTCATTCATTCATTCATTCATTCATTCATTCATTCATTCATTCATTCATTCATTCATTCATTCAATTAACCAATCAATTAAGAATAATTAAAATCTAATAAAAATATAATAAAATAAATAAAATATATAAATTACAAACATTAAAGAATAAAACAAGCATGTATTCTTATTAATTAAAAAACAAAGAAAAAGTAAAGAAACTTACCAAATTCTGTTTTAGATTCTCCAACATTTTCTTCCGAACAGTTTTTTAATATAGAGTCAATTGAATGTTTTGTAATGAACTTTTTGCACATTTCTGTTGTATTTTTTAAATAATTTTGAGAATCGTCTTTATGCATTTTTAACATTATTCAGAACACTTCAAAAATCAAACGTTTTTTTCTTGTCTTTTAAATTAATTTTTTCGTGATTTACAAGACATAAGATCAAACCACGACGGTACAAAGACACTCTAATCCATTAGTACCATTTTCAGAAGAATTTTCTCAATAAATATAACTGTTGTTTGCACAATTTAGTGATAGGGGCCATAAATTGTCATTTGTACAGTTATAATTTCTCTTGCTTCTCCAGGAGTGGTCAGAATTTCAAGTGTGTGTTTATTCAAATAGGACCTATTGCGAGGTATATGCACATATTTCATACATCAAATGTTAATTCTTAAAGGTGAAAAAACTTCACTTTGTTTTAATGATAAATAAGTTGGCATTTTTTTTCATAATACAAAATGGTAGCCTTTTTTTCACAAAAGGCAAAGCAAAAAATAATAAAACAAAGCATATATCAAGAATCTCAAGAATCTTTATTTCTCATAAAACAATAGTCGTAACAGTGGTACAGAGAAGGAACAAATTTAAGGAAAACATTGAAATTGATAGAGATTTTTTTTTAATTTCTGTCCCTTAAAGTAAAAAAAGTATGACAACGGAATATGTATACTAACTATATACATACATGTATGTATCTTTATATTATATAAATTAGTGAGTGGTAAGGATGAATAAATTGTCAGAAGAGAAAAAAATTGTCGGAAACGAGAAAAAAAAAGATTTTGCCGGAAATTTAAAAAAAAGTACTGTCGGCATTGAAGAAAAATATTGTCGGTTCACGAAAAAAAATATCGCCGTAGATGAAAAAAATATTTTTGGAAACGAACAAAAATATTTTCGGAAACGATAAAAATATTGTCGGAAACGACAAAAAAAATATTCTCGGATACGAACAAAAATATTATCGGAAACGGAAAAAAAATATTGTCAGTAACGAAAAAAATGTCTGCAAAGAAAAAAAATTCCGGGAATGAATGTCACAGATATATATGTATTTCTCTTCCCGTTTTGGACATTTTTTGACATTGAACCATTGTCTCGGGAAAATGTGTATATGTCTGTTCATATTCGTAATTAATAAAGAGGAAATTGCTCTCATGATTCGTTATTTAAAAAGACAATGAAATTTGACATAATTTCATCAAATTAAAATGGTAAATAAAAGTTTCAAAATAACAATTTTAACAAAAGTATCGAAAATTTTATCACTTTCCATGTTGGTTATTTCTACAACGTCATTTTTTTATTTAAAAAAATCAACCTTATTTCAGAAATATAATTATAAATTGAAACAACAGATAAATGACAAAAAACAATTATTAAGCAAGAATGCATTATAAAGAAATACACAGGTTTAACTATTTTCTAGTAGAGTAATTACTTAACAGAATCAACAAAATAGGCAGTATAACGTGTGCTTTGAACATCATTTCATATATTTACTGAGAATAAAAACACATCTGGGTTTACCCCCGGTTTTTGATGGAGTCCGTCTTGCTCATCTTTACCCCAGGTTTTTGATGGGGTCTGTGTTGCTCATCTTTTTAGTTTTCTGTGTTGTGTTTTTTGTCTTGCATGTCTTCGTCCTGTGTCTTGTAAAATCAGACCAACATTTAATTTTGTAAGCCCTTATGTTTCTAATGGGGTCCGTCTTGCTCATCTTTACTCCATGTTTTTGATGGGGTCCGTCTTGCTCATCTTTACCCCATGTTTTTGATGGGGTCCGTCTTGCTCATCTTTACCCCATGTTTTTGATGGGGTCCGTCTTGCTCATCTTTACCCCATGTTTTTGATGGGGTCAGTCTTGCTCATCTTTACCCCATGTTTTTGATGGGGCCCGTCTTCCTCCTCTTTACCCCATGTTTTTGATGGGGTCCGTCTTACTCATCTTTTTAGCTTTCTCTGTTGTGTTGTGTTTTTGTTTTTTGTTTTTTCAATTTTTTTGTGTGTCCTTTGTCTTGTGTACCCAATGTTGCAAGTCTCTCTGGACTATCCATTCTTAATTGCCACTTCGGTTTTATACAACTTTTATTTAATGTATATACATTTGTTATATGATTAGATATTCTTGGTAAACACGAAATTGAAGGGAAAAATGCAATTTCACAGTTAGTAAAACAACTTTCTCTGTTTCGTCGTATAATCAATAACTGTATGAACCAGCAGTCGATTGTCTCTTTTTTGATTGCATAACAATATCTCTGAGTGTCTCTAGCTGTGGAACCATTGATCTTAACTTGAACTTTATTAATACTTTCAGACACAAATACATGTGCAGCATGAGTAATACAACAGTACACAAAAACAAAATTGCGCAATTTATTTACAGTAAGCAAATTGGATAAATTGGTCCCAATTGGGCGCGCGTTTAAGGGACCCCGCGCTGGGGTTTTCTACTCTCGGCCGCTCAAGTACACACAACACACTGCATGTTTTACAGATAACAATTGGGCCCCACACCTCCTAAGGCCAGCCCTGCAGCTATGAATGTCTGCTGTCGCCTCAAGCGTGCGAAAACAACCCACAATTTCATTATGCTAAGAGCAATGAAAAAAACTAACACGTTAATGACAACATAAGCATTATTTATGCTATAAAAACTAGCACCAATGAAATGAATGGGCAGTCATATTTTTTTGCAACCGTACAAGGACATTGTTCACAATCTTCATAAAAAGATAATGAAGCAAAAAAGACACAATGTTCATTGCAGAGACGTAGGGGTAAACCGGATAGGTGGAGGCAAGTTTTAGATGTGGACCTAAAGGTGGGGGTGCAATTTTTCAGAGTGGACCGAAAAGGGGGGGGGGAGGTGCAAGTTTTCAAAATTGAAATACAATAATAGAAAAAAAGAAAAAATATGTTTAGCTTCCATTTCAGCTTTTTTCTAGAATTTTGGACAGGGCCCCTGAATTGAACATATGGATGTGCAACAGTTTTAACGTTTTAAGGGAATATAGTTGTAATTAGTTGTATATGAATTATGAAGATACACAATTTAGCTGGAACAAAAACATTCACGTCACATTATGACCGACCTTGAAAATTCATGACATTAAATTACTTTTTAATACTGGTCAGTATAAATGGTTGTATCCTTCATTCTCAAAAATGTGTGGGTATGTGTAAATCTATTCTTGGTTATTATATATATACCAATGCTCCCGAAAAACATCGTTCCCTTATACATGTAGTTCAATAGCTGTCCCCGCAAACTACAATTAGTCTCCTAAATGGTCATCTTTATCATGAGGCCAACCTCACACAACTTTGTAAATACCGATTTCCCGATTTTGTGTTTTAATATTGTCCTTAAACAACTCCCTCTTATCATAAGGAAATATTTACCCCCCCACATTTCATAAAAAATAAGTTCACATTGATACTTACCCATTGAAGTTTTGTATTCAGTCAGACATCCGGTTGTCTCGCAAACAAAAGAATGTTCCATGAGTTCTACCGTTAAGTAGGGTAAAAAGGTAATTTATGCTTGTTATTTTGGGTTCGGAAAGTTCATAAATATATATATACCTGGTGGGGTGCGAGCCACGGTCCGGTCAAACCAAAGACTATAAAATGGATATTTGATTCTACTCACTCAGCACTAAGGAGTTGGCCCGGAATCAGAATAATGTGTCCGAGTGTAGCGACATGTCTACCCCGGACTATTGTTTCAGGGAGCTAACACTATAAAAATCCAACTCGGTGTGTTCATCTAGTACAAAGCGGACATTATCATCATCATCTCATCAAATTGTAACTTGTTCTCGCCATGATATAGCTGAAAAATTGCTCATTTGGGCTTAAACAATAATCACTGACTCACTCCTCTTTAAATACTGCATAGTTTTGTCGAGCTTTGATTCGCTTGCACCAATCAAGATGGGCGTAATTTTGAATAAAAAGAAGATAATTACCTCATAGGGAAGAAACAAAATACATGTATAACTTTATTCTGCTGCAATCAACTAACTATCAACCAGGTGTACACAATATTCAGTTCTTTATTTATATACTTAACAAATATATAGTCTTATTTAAAATACAAGGAAGAAGCAGACATATAGTAAACAGTGAAACTCGGACGTGATAGAGGACACTCTTCAAAATTGAAATGTACAATATATTTGATATCGTCGATAAGCCACTGCTGATCACCCTCCGACACTCTCCAATCATCATGTGTGATAAGTAGAGAGAATCGGACTGTGGGAATCTTATGTGGATTATCGACGGTGATGGTGTGTGTTGACGCTTGTCTCTAGGTTTTTTTCTCTTTTTCCAATAAAGAGACAAAGAAAATATGACCTTTTAATACAGGTAACTGCATGGGCAGGTTTGACTGTAGTTCTGACAAGTCTATAAGTTTTTTATGACATTGCAGGATATTTACACTCTAATTACATAAAATCAAATACATGTTGTATATAAGTAATTATAATCTATGTAGACATACACGAAATAAATAGGACAAAACTCGCCAGATTCTTGCTTCTCCACTCACCCATTCACCTTTAAGAGCACATTGAAATGCACAAGAAAAAAAAGATGTAAGCTTTTCGTCACTAACAGGTTCGGGATAAAATACTAATATGCAACCCATGTTAAAACTCCCAACAAATTATGGTCTCCTTGAATTATTTCTTAATTAGACGTATAAATAGAATAGGGCTTTTAATATATTTCGTTTGAAATTACCGATCTAATCATTATCTTAATGTCAGAAATCTGTAATTCTGGCGGCACACCTCCCTAGTAAAACGAATTTTATTAAATTGAGCCTATACAAATCCGAGCTGAAAAGTGTTTGAAATGGTTTCCGTGTGATCCCAGAAGTAGGATCGTATAATTAATAGAAGTTAATATTTTTTCTACCAGGTATCAGACTATATTAAGTACATTATAACCATAGCGATTTATTAGGCACGTGAGCGTTTCTTAGCAGAACATTAAATGCTTACGTATTCATAGCAAAAGGGTGATAATTCGAAGATATAAAAAAATTTAACGACTCTTAATTTTTAATTTATTTAGTATTCATGACAATAAAAAAAAATGTCGTGACTGTCAGTACTACGCCACAGGTCAAGTATAAACGGCGTCGATCGAATTTAAAAGTCTTAAAAAGTTTTTCATAGCTTATTAAGTTCCTTATCGTTGTATATATGTATAAAGTATACTTAAACGTAGGTTGTATATGTGCCACAAATCTTAAAGTTATCAATGACATTAAAAATGATAAACTGTTCCCTTCTTCAAATCAACATAGATATACCTCCTTGTTAAATCTCGACAAGGTACTTGATGGTTGAGAACAAGTGATCATTCGATTCCTTTTATCGCTAATTCGGAGTAATTTAACGGGTTTATTTTCCAAATAAATACCAATTATTATTTATGATCTATTATAACATAGCTCATTGACTTATTAGAAACCTTCTGATATATCTTTAATACACAATTAAATAAAAACAAATGGTCATTTGATATAGGTAATTTAAACATAAATAGCTAATATCTATATATATTAATGCAAGTGATTATTGAAATTAATCTTTATGCTTTTTTTTTATCATACATTTAATTGTGAAAAATACATTTGTTACAACTAATTTAAAATCTCTCTCTCTCTCTCTCTCACTCTCTCTCTCTCTCTTTCTTTCTCTCTCTCTCGTTTGGAGAGCGATATCAATAAATTATGTTGAGTCCATCCAACTTGAGTCTAGATTCTTCTTGCTTGTCATTGGACCTTCATGGTGGTTGGATTTACAACTATTTATGGAATCAGTGCCCATCACCACTCGGGACTGCCTACAGTGAGATCTACTCCATGTTCGGAGCATTCAGTTTTACCCCAATAATGAACTGATTACCATTGTATAACTTCAACATTGTCTAAAGTAGTGTTAAATATCAGTAATAACACAATCTTCGTTCACATAATTAATATACAAAATGTTCAATTTTTTAAGAACTTTATTTACATCCATCTGAGTTAATGGTTGTACATTTAAAAAATCAAATGCATTCCTTTAAGATCACAAAATACAAATGTACATATGATTGATTGATTGATTGATTTATTGTGTTTAACGCCACTTTCAGCAATATTTCAGCTATATCATGGCGACCAGTTTTAATGGTGGAAGAAGCCAGAGTACCCGGAGAGAACCACCGACCATGGGCAAGCAATTGGTAAACTTTATCACTTGCGGCTGCGAGTCGAGTGCACCCTTTTTGTAATTTACAAAGCCGGGCGCGAACCCACGCCGTATTGGTGATAAGCTTGTATCAGTTGTTAGGTAATCCAACTACCTAACTCATTGAGCCACCCGGGCCCTCACAGATTATTGAAAGGAACTATCGGATACACCTGCTTACCATTCCAGAGCACCTAGGATCATCCTTTGTTTTTTTGTGGGGTCCGTGTTGATGTTCATCTTGTTTTTTTCTCTTGTCCCTTGTCGTTGTTCTGTTGTGTCTTGTGTCCAATAATGCCTGTGTCTCTGTATTGTGTATTATTGATTGACTTAAGCTTTCAGTTTTAATGACTGCTGGAGAAATTTTTCTCGATTACTTTGCTTTTGGGTCGCTTCATTTAATTCATTTCTTTAAATATGAATAACCCTAGTTAACGAAGAAAATAAACAGAATATGTATATACAGTGTATATTAAAATCAAAAAGCCAAAACGATTAGATTTTGTTAAAATTATTGAAGGACTGAATGGATTCTGCAATTTTTTCCAGTTGGAACACAAGCAAATTAAGTTTTGTTTGATGACGCTTTATATACATTTGTCTTAATAAAAATCAAACATTCAAGATATGAAATGATTCGAGAGAAAAAAAAGGTTATTTCGGAAGTCATATAATATGTAACCGTCAACAAAATAATCAAAATTTTGGTAGAGAAATAATTCATACTACAATGTATATTAAAATACAAAATTACAAATTCCGATTAGGTTCACAACGAAACAGTTCCAATTAGGTCAAGTAATTTCTGAGAATCTGTAAACGTTCCAAAATGGTTGGCTTAAAATCAGAATAATGTGTCCGAGTGTAGCGACATGTCTACCCGTGAGATGTTGTTTCAATGAGCTTAGAACTATAAAAAAAAATCCAGCTAAGCGTGCTGGTCTAGTACATAGCGGACATCATCATCTCATCTTATCGAAATATAATATGCTCTCGCCATGATACGTCTGAAAAGTTGCTCCATTGGCTTCAAACTACAATCACACACTAACTCCTCAATACTCTATACTTAGAGGAGAAACAGCCAATTGTATTGCGTTTGATCTCCGAAAATTGAGGGCGTACAAATATAAACAGGAACTGCTTACAAACATTTCTCAACAAATAATCATATTTTTGGCTATGAGAGTGTGCTCGACAGAAAGTTCTGATATTTTTTGTTAGTTTCCCAGATAAGCATGTGTGCTGGATCCACCTATGATTCTAGTAGTGTCTGTCGTTTGGTGTGCATGTTTGAGAATTCGCCACGACGAACACTATTCATGGCACTTACAACTGAGTGAAGCTGGACATACTGATATCAGTCTCAAGTTTCGTAGGTATGCTAACATCCCTTTTGGTCTTAGTGAGTGGGTGATTGTTGCTTAACGCAAAATGAACAATTTTCAGATACAATGTATATCATAACGAGAACAAGTTACATTTTGATGAGATGATTATGATGTTCGCTTTGTTCTAGACCAATATGTCTATACTATGGTTAGATTTTTATAGTGTTAGATCACTGAATCAACATTCCGCGGGTAAACATGTCGCTCCACTCGGAAATGTTATCCTGATTCCGAGCCAACCGGAAGTCTTTGTTCTTTTTCCTTAATGCTGCGTGTTTAGCAGAGAAGCAGCAAATATCAATTTTATAGTCTTTTAAATTGGTTTGACCTGACCGCGGCTCCAACTCACGTCCTGGCTACCACCCTTGAGGTAATTGCGCTAACCATTACATCACCAATGTGGTTCCATTTGGGTTTTAATTCGGGTTTGTATCAATGGATCTCCTTGAATCAGATGATCCAATTTTATGCCTTTTTTTATTGATAAGTAAATTAATTATCTAAACAAAAGGTAATCAAAAGTATAATATATCCGAATAGCTTTTTTTTTCTTTTTCCTTTAAACAACCGCAGTCAGTCATAAAATTAAAGGCATGAATGAAATGTTGATACTTCGACATTTTAAGATTTATCAAGGGTCGGACATTAAAGACACCATAAAACTGTTTAACTTTTAAGACGTGTCCACAGGTGACAAGTGTCATGAATGTCAAGATTTGACAACTTGTAAAATTTACTAATACTTCAAAAGATACAACTTTTTATTAAATGAAATTTTAATTCTTAATGTCGACTTACATTTCGTATGAATATTTAATAACATAAAACTAACAGCCTATTAAGTAATAGTGTGCCTTTTATTTGAAAAAAAAATCAAGCTGTTTTAGAAATTAAATTCTCCATTGTATCTGTTTTCCTTATTATAAAACAGGATAAGTGGGATAAGGTTATTTTAATCTTTCTGTATTTAGTTCATACAAATGTGTATTTAGAGGCTAATTAACTTTGTTTCCACCAAATCACCAAACAGTCATTCAGTAGCCACGACGGTCATCTTGAATTTCAAAGTTCTCCGAAAGGTATCAATGCTAGAGGAATATGTGTGGCAAGTTTGGTGAATATGCGTGTAGTGATTCTGAAGTCGCAAAAGTGAAAAGTTCACGATATACGGACGGTGGAAACTTTTCGATCAGGAAAGCTCACAGGACAAAGACATATTCTAACTTCCAGAACGGCAATTCTTTACCTATCTCAACCACATCTGTGATGTAATGGTTAGTGTGTTCACCTCAGTGTAATGGTTAGTGTGTTCACCTCTCAACCACATCTGTGGTGTAATGGTTAGTGTGTTCACCTCAGTGTGGTAGTTAGTGGTTCGAGCCCCGGTCGTAGTGTGTTCACCTCAGGGCGGTAGTTAGTGGTTCGTGTCCCGGTCGTAGTGTGTTCACCTCAGGGCGGTAGTTAGTGGTTCGAACCCCGGTCGTAGTGTGTTCACCTCAGTGTGGTAGTTAGTGGTTCGAGCCCCGGTCGTAGTGTGTTCACCTCAGTGCGGTAGTTAGTGGTTCGAGCCCCGGTCGTAGTGTGTTCACCTCAGTGCGGTAGTTAGTGGTTCGAGCCCCGGTCGTAGTGTGTTCACCTCAGTGCGGTAGTTAGTGGTTCGAGCCCCGGTCGTAGTGTGTTCACCTCAGTGCGGTAGTTAGTGGTTCGAGCCCCGGTCGTAGTGTGTTCACCTCAGTGTGGTAGTTAGTGGTTCGAGCCCCGGTCGTAGTGTGTTCACCTCAGTGTGGTAGTTAGTGGTTCGAGCCCCGGTCGTAGTGTGTTCACCTCAGTGCGGTAGTTAGTGGTTCGAGCCCCGGTCGTAGTGTGTTCACCTCAGGGCGGTAGTTAGTGGTTCGTGTCCCGGTCGTAGTGTGTTCACCTCAGTGTGGTAGTTAGTGGTTCGAGCCCCGGTCGTAGTGTGTTCACCTCAGTGCGGTAGTTAGTGGTTCGAGCCCCGGTCGTAGTGTGTTCACCTCAGGGCGGTAGTTAGTGGTTCGTGTCCCGGTCGTAGTGTGTTCACCTCAGTGTGGTAGTTAGTGGTTCGAGCCCCGGTCGTAGTGTGTTCACCTCAGTGTGGTAGTTAGTGGTTCGAGCCCCGGTCGTAGTGTGTTCACCTCAGGGCGGTAGTTAGTGGTTCGTGTCCCGGTCGTAGTGTGTTCACCTCAGGGCGGTAGTTAGTGGTTCGAACCCCGGTCGTAGTGTGTTCACCTCAGTGTGGTAGTTAGTGGTTCGAGCCCCGGTCGTAGTGTGTTCACCTCAGTGTGGTAGTTAGTGGTTCGTGTCCCGGTCGTAGTGTGTTCACCTCAGTGCGGTAGTTAGTGGTTCGAGCCCCGGTCGTAGTGTGTTCACCTCAGGGCGGTGGTTAGTGGTTCGTGTCCCGGTCGTAGTGTGTTCACCTCAGTGTGGTAGTTAGTGGTTCGAGCCCCGGTCGTAGTGTGTTCACCTCAGTGCGGTAGTTAGTGGTTCGAGCCCCGGTCGTAGTGTGTTCACCTCAGGGCGGTAGTTAGTGGTTCGTGTCCCGGTCGTAGTGTGTTCACCTCAGTGTGGTAGTTAGTGGTTCGAGTCCCGGTCGTAGTGTGTTCACCTCAGTGTGGTAGTTAGTGGTTCGAGCCCCGGTCGTAGTGTGTTCACCTCAGGGCGGTAGTTAGTGGTTCGTGTCCCGGTCGTAGTGTGTTCACCTCAGGGCGGTAGTTAGTGGTTCGTGCCCCGGTCGCTTCTAACCAAAGACTGAATTTATAATTTGTTGCTTCTCCACTCAACACGCAGCATTAGGGAGAAAGAACAAAGTCTTGTTGGCTCGGAATCAGGATAATGTTTCTGAGTGGAGCGACATGTCTACCCGCGGACTGATAGCACAATAAATAAAAATAAACCAAGATTGTTGGTGTAGTACATAGCGGACATCATCAAATGTACAATCTATCTTGTTCTTGCCATGATATAGCTGAAAAATTGCTCATTTTGGCGTTAAACAATAATCACTCACTCCTGAATACTGCGTGATAATAGCATTGTATAACAGCAAGTACAAGCTTCACATAGTCGAATGGGCTAGACTATTAAAACCCAACACACCAAGCAAGCACGCATCACATGTATGTTTGTTAAAGAACATTCAAGTGTTTGTTAAACGCCCATTTCTGCTTTTTATATGTTTTTTTTCTTGTTTTATTTATTGTTTTTTGTTTCATTTGATTTTTGTATTTTTGTTTGTTTGTTTTTTCTCAAATAAGAAATATAAGTACATGTATTTCTAATAACTGTTATAAATAATCTTTAGAATGAAAAAGTCAACATGGAATCAAAAAAGGTATGGTTGTAAAGCTTTAACCTCTCGACCTCCGGGACAAGTTCACGAGGTCTGGACCTCGAACACCTGGGCAATCAATTTCAACATTGCTCTTGAAATTGAACAATGTAAACAATCTCGGGTCAACTGAAATTAAATTTATTAGAAAATTATGATTCCAGGCAAATAAAGTGAAAACATTGAAATTTAAAGGCCTGAAACATATTGCAATTGAGGAGGGTTGAATGCAGTAATTGATAAATATTTCCTTTTGATTTAAGAAATCTAGTTTGGACAAGTCATATTTTCCCACCAGGTGTGTGTGCAATATTTTGTAACTTCAAAAATTTAAACACTTGACATTTTTAATGTGTTTGCTATAAAGATAATATAATAAATGAAACAAGTGATATTTTAAATAAAAGGACTATTTTACTTAAATTAAAAAACTGTTTAAATGAGAAATTAAAATATTATTATATAACGGGGGGGGGGGGGGGGGGGGGGGGGGATGGAACAGGTGTTTTATCGAATCATTGTTTAAAGGGGCATTATCTGCCAAAATCGTAAATTTTTGTTACCCATAAAAACTATCAGATATGATTGATGCCTTAATAAAACGTGTTTCTGTAACTTATAAATGTTATGAAATGTACGCGCATCGGGGGGTAAAAGGTGCAACTGCTCGTGTTTTGAGATCGATCAAGAAATGGACGCCATCTTATTAATTATCGGCATTGTTTACGGAGTTTGCCGAATCGTCATTAAATCAGTACAAGAATGCACTTATTTCTTATTTTCTGTGAATCTGTTTTTAGTCGGCGTTAATTACGGACAAAGAACCATGCAAGTTTGCAGTTAATAAGCGACAAAATACAAATTATTCGTTTTTACCTGTCACTAGTAAGGTCAGTTGCATACGGAGAAAGCGAGGTCAAATTATTTGCTTGCAAGGAAATAATAAATCGATAGTAATTTTCGTTCTCAAAAGGCGAAAAGTGGTACGATAAGCTGTTTAATGTGAAATATTTAACCTTTATTTCATCATTTTAAAGCTATTTACCAATTTCCAAAACATATAATTTTGTTGGTCAAAATCGTAGCTAATGCCTCTTTAACTGGAACAAGTTTACAAACAAAAATTAAAAAATCATTTAGATTAAATGGTGACAATGAGATAAAACTAAGGGTTAGTGGTGGTGGTGGTGGTGATGGTGTTTAATTTTATTGGGCGGAGGAAACCAGAGTACCCGGAGAAAACCACCGACCTGTCGCAAGTCATTGAAAAACTTGATCGCATAATGTTGTATCGAGTGCACCTCGACATGATCGGGATTCAAACTCAAAACTTTAGTAGTGATAGGCACTTGTTGCACGGTAGTTGTAAATCCAACTACCATACGATCATGACCACGAAACTAAGGGAGGAAGCTTAGATTGCCAGAGGAAAGAAATACAACGAGCCACCAACGAACAGTTCTAACAAACTGTTGCTCAACCCGTATCAGTGATGTAATGTAATCTATGAGTGAGTGAGTCAACTCGTATCAGTGATGTAATGTAATCTATGAGTGAGTGAGTAATGATTGTTGTTTAACGACAAATGAACAATTTGTCAACTATGTCATGGCGAGAAGAAGTTATATTCTATGTGATGATACTAGATCACCGTGCTTAATTGAATCTTTATAGTGCTAGCGGATAGACATATTGATTCACTCGGACACATTATTCTGATTCCGAGCCAATTAACACCAGTCTTTGTTCTTACTCCTTAGTGTTGCATGCTTAGTGGAGAAGCAACACATACCAATTGTATAGTCTTTGCTTTGGCCCGACCGGGGCTGGAACACATAATCTACCACACTCGAGACGAACACACTAATCATTATTACACCACCGATGCGATTAATGTAGCTTGTTTTCGACATGACATAGCTGAAGTATTGCTAATTTGGCGTTAAACAGCAAACACTCACTCATTTTAACTGTCAATGCATTCGTTCCTCATATAAAATGGTGATCATGATATACAAGTAACTAACAAAATACTGACGATAAATGTCAATAGCCCTAGTCTGAAGCCAAAAGGAGTTCACGTGTGCCACTAGTGGAGCAGGAATTGTTTATCCTTCCGAAGCACCTGCGTTCACCCTTGATTTTAAGTGGGATTCGTGTTGTTCTGTGTTTAGCTTTATAGATAATTGTTTGTCTATTTGTTCGTTTGACCATTGTATTGTCTGTACTTACGGCTTCTGATTACCAATGTGGTATCTTCCAACTTTTCTTCAGTTACGACACGTGTATATATATTTTTAAGGTTTAAAATGCTAGACAAATACGACTTTTGGTTTCAGTTGCTAAACACATTTTAAATTGTGTCAAGTGTCTGAATATTCTTGTTTTCGTTGTTTGTTTGTTTACGCATAGTGGTGTCCAACATATATTGTGTTGTGTTTTTGTTTTCTTTGTCTTCGTCTTGTGTACCCTACGTTGCCAGTTTCTCTGAATTGTCCATTTTTAATTGCCCCTTCGATGTTCTCTAATGATTATTCAACGTTTTATCATTTCAGGTAATTTACTTCGAGCAATGATGTTTGTTGCATAATGATTGAAACCTAAATGATTATAAAATGGGTGTTCAGGTTGTTGTTGGCTTTTCTACATTTCAGTCGGGGTCCTCCGCGTCCATGAACGTATTGTAGATCTTAGTTTATAGTTGCCATTCTTTCCACAAGCATTCCAGTTGGTTAAATAACATAAATTTGTTTGTAGATGTATACAAATGTATTATACCGTGTGACTGCCGAACCGTAGCTCCACATGTGGCATAGTTCTTTTGATCTGTTTTCAATGGTCAGGGGAAATTAAGACCACAAGAGCTACGGTTTCGTAGTTAAGATACCATGAAGATCATACTCCCGGTATTAATATCCCAGTGCTTTTATTTTTAGCTATATATGGGCCTTTATGGGACAGTGTGAGATAATGTGATTGTCCAGATCAGTCAAGTTTGTTTATAAGGTTGATTGGTTCAGTAATTATAATCACTAAATATTTTCGTTAATTTTGCTTTGCAGCAATTTTTTTTAATCTTAGACAGGTTAAGCATTTTTTTAAAGTGAAGAATGTGTCCATTAGACAGAGGCAATACTCAGATAACTCTAGAACGGAAAACGTGGTAAAGTCTGAAAATCAAACTAGAACTTCTTTTATGGCCCTCGACCTTTTGTATAATTTTCATATCATTTGCTTTAGGTGAACTGAAGTCGCTGAGTGGAAACCAATGCGGGACGTACGGCGGAGCATAACAAAAGATCAACCTTCACACTACAACTTTTGGCAACATAGGGTCTGTCTTCTTGTGTAATTTGCACAATAAAGATTACTATCAAATGTCATATTTCTGTCTGTTTCGTAATTCTTGGACTCGATAGAGTTTGTCTTATTGACTAATTTGTACAATAAAGATTACAATCAAATGTCATATTTCTGTCCATTTCGTAATTCTTGGACTCGATCTCTCCTTTCCCCCCTGATATCAGCCATGACAATTGAAGTTGTTGTCATAAGTAATGATATATATTCGTGACAAGTTTTGACAATAGAAATCGAATTACACAGTTCAAACTGAAACAAAGCAATAAAATAAGAATCAATTTGTATTTAATGATACCACGGGAGGTGTCAACAACATTGATAACTGAAAGTAAATGTACCACTTGTATATTTAATAGCCAATTTTATCTACTTCAAGGAGTAAATAGCTTTATTTAGGGTGTCAATCTCAGAGCTTGCGAGAAAACACTCCATATAAACTCGGGTAGCATCGAATTGTTTGTTATATTAGTAACTGAATTAGTGATAAACTTTGGTTATTAAAACTTCATTATTACGTCATAGAATATTGTAAAAGTGTTAATTTGAAATATATATCAATTTACACATTTTAAATTTTAAATTTAAATTTGAAGGGTTTGTATAAGGCGTTATGATAAGTACGATATGGAAAGTATTATTGTATTTCCTGACTAATGTGATTGTTATTCAAATTAAGGTTCATCCCCTTCAGGTATAATTAGGGGCCGTCGTGGCCGTGATCGTATGGCAGTTGGATATACAACTACCTATGCAATCAGTGCCTATCACCACTGATGTTGTGAGTTCGAATCTCGATCAGTGCGAGGTGTACAACATTATGTGATAAAGTTTGTCAGTGACTTGCGACAGGTCGGTGGTTTTCTCCGGGTCTTCCTGTTTCCTCCACCAATAAAACTGACCGCCACGATATAAATTATATATTGTTGAAAGTGGCGTTAAACACCATCAAACAAAGAAAAAACCTTCAGGTATAAGTACCAATATTCGATTTTGGCTATAATATTTAGACACTTTGGTTTACTTTCTCCCAAAGACATTAACATTATACGATTTTATCTATACTGTTAAAGCGTTGTGGTTTACCTATCCCCCATAATACTTTTAAATTATTTGAATGTGGTCTACCTGATTAAGGTTATCCCAGAAGACGTAGAGCATACTACATTAGAGATCTACATCCTTATAAGAAGTACAACACATGTCTAGTTTTCTATAGACTTTTAAAAGTGTAAATACATTTTGAGCACGTGATGAAGGTTATTTATGTTAGAGATCTATATCTGTATAAGAAGTACAACACATGTCTAGTTTTCTATAGACTTTTAAAAGTGTAAATACATTTTGAGCACGTGATGAAGGTTATTTATATTAGAGATCTACATCTGTATAAGAAGTACAACACATGTCTAGTTTTCAATAGACTTTTAAAAGTGTAAATACATTTTGAGCACGTGATGAAGGTTATTTATATTAGAGATCTACATCTTTATAAGAAGTACAACACATGTCTAGTTTTCAATAGACTTTTAAAAGTGTAAATACATTTTGAGCACGTGATGAAGGTTATTTATATTAGAGATCTACACCTGTATAAGAAGTACAACACATGTCTAGTTTTCTATAGACTTTTAAAAGTGTAAATACATTTTGAGCACGTGATGAAGGTTATTTATATTAGAGATCTACATCTTTATAAGAAGTACAACACATGTCTAGTTTTCAATAGACTTTTAAAAGTGTAAATACATTTTGAGCACGTGATGAAGGTTATTTATGTTAGAGATCTACATCTGTATAAGAAGTACAACACATGTCTAGTTTTCAATAGACTTTTAAAAGTGTAAATACATTTTGAGCACGTGATAAAGGTTATTTATGTTAGAGATCTACATCTGTATAAGAAGTACAACACATGTCTAGTTTTCAATAGACTTTTAAAAGTGTAAATACATTTTGAGCACGTGATAAAGGTTATTTATGTTAGAGATCTACATCTGTATAAGAAGTACAACACATGTCTAGTTTTCAATAGACTTTTAAAAGTGTAAATACATTTTGAGCACGTGATGAAGGTTATTTATGTTAGAGATCTACATCTGTATAAGAAGTACAACACATGTCTAGTTTTCAATAGACTTTTAAAAGTGTAAATACATTTTGAGCACGTGATGAAGGTTATTTATGTTAGAGATCTACACCTGTATAAGAAGTACAACACATGTCTAGTTTTCTATAGACTTTTCAAAGTTTAAATACATTTTGAGCACGTGATGAAGGTTATTTATGTTAGAGATCTACATCTCTATAAGAAGTACAACACATGTCTAGTTTTCTATAGATTTTTAAAAGTGTAAATATATTTTGAGCACCTGATGAAGGTTATTTATATTAGAGATCTACATCTTTATAAGAAGTACAACATATGTCTAGTTTTCAATAAACTTTTAAAAGTGTAAATACATTTTGAGCACGTGATGAAGGTTATTTATATTAGAGATCTACATCTTTATAAGAATCGAAGTACAACACATGTCTAGTTTTCTATAGACTTTTAAAAGTGTAAATACATTTTGAGCATGTGATGAAGGTTATTTATATTAGAGATCTACATCTTTATAAGAATCGAAGTACAACACATGTCTAGTTTTCAATAGACTTTTAAAAGTGTAAATATTTTGAGCACGTGATAAAGGTTATTTATGTTAGAGATCTACATCTGTATAAGAAGTACAACACATGTCTAGTTTTCTATAGACTTTAAGAGTGTAAATACATTTTGAGCACGTGATGAAGGTTATTTATGTTAGAGATCTACATCTTTATAAGAAGTACAACACATGTCTAGTTTTCTATAGACTTTAAGAGTGTAAATACATTTTGAGCACGTGATGAAGGTTATTTATATTAGAGATCTACATCTTTATAAGATGTACAACACATGTCTAGTTTTCTATAGACTTTTAAAAGTGTAAATACATTTTGAGCACGTGATGAAGGTTATTTATGTTAGAGATCTAATCTTTATAAGAAGCACAACACATGTCTAGTTTTCAATAGACTTTTAAAAGTGTAAATACATTTTGAGCACGTGATGAAGGTTATTTATATTAGAGATCTACGATTTTATTATCAATCTTTCCTTCAAATTTCATGATCTAGAATTCTTGTAAAACCACATCGAATTTTAATAACCAAAAAACAGTAATTGATAAACAAGAACATGTTCATGTAGTGCCGGATTTCCATATATGCTTAGTAGGCTGAAGCCTAGGGCCTCAACATCTAGCCAAGGTGTATAATATTTCTTAGACATGCTACCATAACCCTTTTGTAATTTTCCTTGTACTTCATTTCAGAATAATAAGGCCAATAAAATAAGTCGACACTAGCATTGATTTCTGTGTTAATTTTGTCCTTCCATAAAAGCAGTGAGATAGATAAGGGTGGGAATTCATTGGGAGGGGCCTCGCAAGTAAAATAGCCTAGGGCCTCTCTTTATCTAAATCCGGCCCTGTGTACATGACAAACAAACATTGTACAAAATACTACCACACATCTCCATCAAATATAAAAAAAATGAAGTCAATTCTTTGTCACCTACAATAGATGTAGGTATCTGGACAGAACTAAATAGTATAACTCAACTGCAGTTTAGAGGCTGTTACAAATTAATTTCAGGGTATGAGTTATTGCTCATTACTGTGACTGAGAAAGGTAGAACAGCAATAAAAATGTCTGGAGTATAATGTTTGATAGTCTCACCTGTTCATTTACATCCAGGTCTTTCTTACTTATTATGGTGACTGTGAAATGTAGAACAACAATAACAGTTGTTGTTCCTTTACTTTAATTTGTATCCAAGTGTAAAATTGGAGTCTCCCACAATAATTGACATCCATATCCTTTCTTACTACAAGCTGTTTCTAGTCTTTAATTTGTGTCTAAGTGTAACGTTGAATAGTCTCTCATGTTCATTTACATCCATATCCTTCTTTATTATATGCTATTCCTTTATTCTAATTTATGTCTAAGTGTAATGTTGGATAGTCTCTCATGTTCATTTACATCTATATCCTTTCTTACTACAAGCTGTTCCTTTATTCTAATTTGTGTCTAAGTGTAATGTAATGTTGGATAGTCTCTCATGTTCATTTACATCAATATCCTTTCTTACTACAAGCTGTTCCTTTATTCTAATTTGTGTCTAAGTGTAATGTTGGATAGTCTCTCATGTTCATTTACATCAATACCATTTCCTACTAATAAATAGTAGAGTTCATTTTCTGCCAACAATAATAGATGTATAGAAGGCCTCAACATACAATGGCTGATAATGTGCTTGTGTGTCAAATGTTTTTCATCTGTTTGCTTTACATTATGTTTATTAATAGAGGGAAGTACAGAACAAGAGAAGAATATTATCATCTTTCGTTTGCTTTTTTTGTTACAGTACATCAATGTTCCCTATGAGAAATCTCAGATAAATGTTGAAAGTCATGACTTAAGCATTTTCTAATACCTCTAAAATACATTTTACAATTCTTTACATAAACTCCTGGTTCAAGTATTATAATTTATCCCTGTCTGGGTTTTCACAATCAATATTGTTCAATACAATTTTTTGCCTTTTATCATTAATATATCATAAGTAATAGAGTTCAAACTCAAATAAAAATTCAATAATTTTTCTGTAAAATCAACTTCAAAGATTGGTTAATAAATCAACTATAGTACTAAATACAATCTTTCAACTGAATTATAAAGTAATTTCAATTGTTGACATTAGTGCATCTAGCTGCACAGTATTTGCATTTTCAAGATTTAAAATTTGTGAGGTTCCCCGACAGGATCCACATTTAAAACAGGCAAAATAAAGTGACTTTGAAATTTTTTTAAGACACCTAATTAGTAAATATAATTTGTACATGATATTTGCTGTGGATTTTGGGCCCCTTAAGATCACAAAAATTTTAAATGGGAGAATGATCCTTTAAGTCCCTTTTTTCATTGGTTCCAATGTCCAGATTGAAAAAAAAGTACTAGTATATAGACTGAAATTATGCAATCCCAAGTTTTAATAAAATTAAGAAATAACTGTATTGTATTTGAAGTGCTGCTGCCGTAAATCGTCGGTTTTACTGTTACAAATTCTATTTAACCTCTTGACACGCCAGGGGAGGTAATTGGAGAAAAATATGATCCTAATTTATTGTTTAAGTCAACAAGATAATTTTCACACCATAAATATAGATATACAAATATATTTGAAGAAAAGTGGGTAATTGAGATAACATCAACTGTGAATCATAAAAATACCTGTAGAAAAATTAGATTACAGGTGTTAGTCTTTGATGTGTATCTGCTGCAGAATTTTATCGATGTTTTTTCAAGAGAACTTTTTAAGTCAAATTCATAAAAAAAAATACGGGTGTAAATGAGCATGAGAGGAAATCTCATTTTAAACATATAAACACATAAAGCAACATCAACTTTAACTGTTGTTCTTCATCTAAAAAATATGCCAAAAATCAGAACTTTCGAATTTACCTTGGCAGTCATCTGCTGTAAACAGCCAGTTTAAAACCCTCCAGACTTCACTAACACAGTCAGTGGTCACTCATTTTATCCCACCAAATAATTTCAATGGTTTTACATGGTAAATTTACACTCTAGACTGTAATTAACTTTTCAGGTGTTCTTAATGCATAATTGTACTAATTAAGCTATAAATTATTGATTTTGATTTGATTTGATTTATTGTGTTTAACGCCATTTTCAGTAATATTTCAGCTATATCATGGCGACTAGTTTTAGTGGTGGAAGAAGCCGGATTACCTGGAGAGAACCACCGACCATGGGCAAGCAACTGGTAAACTTTATCACTTGCGGCTGCGAGTCGAGTGCACCCTTTTTTGTAATTCACAAAGCTGGCCCGCACCCACGCCGTATGGGTGATAGGCTTGTATAAGTTGTTAGGTAATTCAACTACCTAACTAATTGAGCCACCCGGGCCCTCTATAAATTATTGAATAATTAAATAACTGCTAATCATTACAAAAACACTGCAGAACAACTGCCATATTTTCTGATAAATGACCTTAAAATAATATGACAATCATTACGGACCAGGAATGGCAAATTGGATCGACAGATCTTAAATTAGCAGTCATTTGTTTTATAGTCATTTTTCCTTTGTCAGAACGATGACCATTGAATATAATTTTGACTGTAGATCATTAAGGAAGTTATAAAACACATACAATATAATAGAAATATGACATTGTGAAATTGTCAATATTAAATCAGTCAATTTTAATGTTTCAGTTAATTAAAAAATTTGTAAATTAATTTAAATATAAATTATATACAGCTCTATTTAGAAACTCTTAAAAGTGTGGAAACCAAAAGTTTCAAAATCCAAACATCGCAATTCTATTATTAAAACTGTGTAACACTGAACTTGTACATTACAGTTTTGCTTTTTTAAATTGGACATCACAAAAGTCAATGACAAACAAGAGACAGTAGGACACTAATAATGGTAAAAGCTCATATGGGCAATAATTTCACCTGTGTTTTACAAGTAGTCAAAACTGTCTTATGTGACCTTCTAAGGGAACATTGAAATAAGGTCACATTAAACAGGTGGTCACTAAAGACAGGTTTGCTTAATATGAAATACACTGTGTATAGAAATTAAAATAATGGTCATATAATACAACTTATTTCTTAATAGAAGTGGTCACTAAAGTAGGTCTGACTGTATGGAGAAAATATCAAAGACACAGCTAAAAATCCCATCTTTTCTTCTTTCTTTTTTTTTTGACTATCTAAAGAAATTTCCATTTTTAGTAACAATGGCCACATTGAATGAAGGAAGGGATGTTAGATATAACTTTAAAGAGGTAGTCTTAAAGATCATCCTAGCAAATTCATTTTGGTGATTTCAGAGAAGATTTAAATATGAAAAGTCAATAACAAAGAACAGACAGACAGACACTAATGATGGTAAAAGCTCCTATGGACTATGCTTTCACCTGTATTCTACAAGAATGGGAAAATTATCAAAGACACAGCTCAGAATTCCAACTTTTATTCTTTGTGACTTTTTTTTAATTTCTGTTGAAAAGTCAGAATATAGAATTTGATCCAGCAGTACATAACACCTATTGCACAATACACTGATGTGAACATTAACGGTACAAACGGCAGTCTTTTGTCTAGTCCTAAAACTTGGTGTATAACACTGTTGTATATTTCTACTGGTACTATACCAAACAGATACAAGGTCTCTATCATAGAACACAATGGTAACTGGTTTACTGTCCATGGAATTCTATAAATAAAATTTTAATATAACTAAATACCAAAAATAAACATTTTGTGACTCTTGTTAGATAGATATTTAAAATAGGAGAGGCTAAGGTAGATATTGTCTGCAACAGTGCTTTTCTAAAATTCTAATAAAACTCAATAAAGTAAACAATGATTATCAAGAAAGGAAGGGTTTAGATCCCAGTAACCAGGTTTAATCCTGTAACATTCTTGTGCCTGTCCCAAGCCTGGATTTCCAATGTTATATGTTGTAGTCTATTCTATATTCAATGAGAGGTGATCATTCATTTTCTTGATATTGACAGAATTTGTTTTCTTTTTTTCTTTTTTGCAAAATGAATAAACATGTAATGTATACATTCAATTTACATTAATCAATTATACATTGAAATGAGAGGTGATCATTCATTTTGTTGATATTGACAGAATTGTTAATCATCACTGTTTACACTTTTATTTTCAACTAAAACTTGGAGATGGTAACTAAAGGTAACCAGAACCACACCTATCTTATTAATTAGACCTAAATAAATCATTTATTTAGAAGAATTTGTAATTTATTTAAATTTGGGTTAGGGGTATGGTGTTTAATGCCACATTCAACAATATTTCAGCTATATTGTGGCAGTCAGTTTTATTGGTGGAGGACACTTGGAGTACCCGGAGAAAACCACCGACAAACTTTATCACATATGTTGTATCAAGTACACCCTGCCATCAGCGAGATTCGAACTTTCAACTTTAGTGGTGATAGGCAAACCCAACTACCATAATATCATGATCATGACAGCTCCTTTATCTAAATCAAATATATACTGGTTATTCATGTACAGTTGGTATCAAACAAGCTTGTAGTTTCTGAGTAAAAGTGTTTTATTCATAATCTTACAGGGTCATATTTTACACAATTTCTTGTGACCATTTTGGATTTCCAATCCATAAAATAAAAATGAATATTTTGTAAAGGACAATCTAGTGACTACTATTCATGTACAGTTTGGGTTCAATCAAATATCTACCAGTAGTTTTTTGAGAAAATAGATTTTATTCATTTATCCGTTAAGGTCCTATTGTTCATGTGACCCTTCCGGCCAGATGAGGTAAAAAGATACATAACGACAATAAATACCTGAATATACTGCCTAAACTGTAAAATGAATAGAGGGTATACAGCAGAACCATGGATATCTTTATGACAGTTTCTGTAAAATAAAAGTTCAGTTTTTAAAAGGTTAATCATATTTGTTGGACCCAACCAACCAACCCACCAAGATCGCCCCTCACCAAAAATATTTTATAAGGGTTTCATCCCCCCTTACAATACAATGTTTTTACTACATGATGTGACTTTTTAAAATTTTCTAGAAAAAAAATTATATTAGTTTAAATAATATTTATTTGATAAAATTTCAGAATACAATTATTCAAATATATATACTTACAATGTTTAATGGAATTCAGAAACAAGTTATAAAACTTATGTAAATCTGTCTCCCTAAAATATAAAATTTATATTGCCTCCCTACCTACCCACTTATCAAATTGTGGGTCGGGGAACAACAAACCAAATATTGTTTAAGGATGGCCTCATTATCTTTTTTATGTTTTTCTCCCTCTCCTTGTTAACTGTATATCTACATTCTTGTCTGTCAAAGTGGAAATACGAACACAACTGTATATTTTCATACATAATAAAATAATTACAAATGTATTGAAAGTAAAAAAACATTTGGTAAAGGAAGGTTAATATATGAGGAAGTAAAGCACAAATTACCCATTTTTCAATTAATCAAGGGACCTAACTCTGGAATCATAAAATGTATAATTACCAACTTTGAATTTGACCCGTGGATGTGGCCATTGAAAATAAATTTCAAAACATTTAGACTAGGGAAACTAAAGTTAGAGTGCATAAACCAAAATAGGACAAAGTGCTAATTTCCATAAACCCGACCAAAAGGACAAATAAACAGGAAAGTTTTAATTCTTAAACAAATAATTCTAATGACGAAACAAATGATATTAACCACTTTCAAGCAGACCACTCCAAAATATACAGAAAATGAGAAGAAGTGTTGTAAATAAAATACTTTTATAAAGTGGTAAAAAATGATCTGATGATTAATTTATTGTAATAAACGATCTACATTTTCCTGGTACAATAATAATAAATATATTAAAACTACATAAAAAAAACCTTTACAACTCCTTTACATGAAGTTGAATCATTCTTGATGTTTTGTGAAAAATGAAATTTGTTTATAATCACTTTAGTATTGTCAGGGAGAGCACGGCATTTCTTAGCTACATTAGAATGATTGACTTTTCATTGAGACAATTAAACTTCCCATTGAATGAACTCCACAAAAGAACAATAGGTATTGTATTTATGCAAAGGGAGAGTATATCTTTGAGGAATGCTAACTGATACACAGGAATGCTAACTGATACACAGGAATGCTAACTGATATACAGGAATGCTAACTGATACACAGTAATGCTAACTGATACACAGGAATGCTAACTGATACACAGGAATGCTAACTGATACACAGGAATGCTAACTGATACACAGGAATGCTAACTGATACACAGGAATGCTAACTGATACACATGAATGCTAACTGATACACAGGAATGCTAACTGATACACAGGAATGCTAACTGATATACAGGAATGCTAACTGATACACAGGAATGCTAACTGATACACAGGAATGCTAAATGATACACAGTAATGCTAACTGATACACAGGAATGCTAACTGATACACAGTAATGCTAACTGATACACAGGAATGCTAACTGATATACAGGAATGCTAACTGATACACAGGAATGCTAAATGATACACAGTAATGCTAACTGATACACAGGAATGCTAACTGATACACAGGAATGCTAACTGATATACAGGAATGCTAACTGATACACAGGAATGCTAAATGATACACAGTAATGCTAACTGATACACATGAATGCTAACTGATACACAGGAATGCTAACTGATATACAGGAATGCTAACTGATACACAGGAATGCTAAATGATACACAGGAATGCTAACTGATACACATGAATGCTAACTGATACACAGGAATGCTAACTGATATACAGGAATGCTAACTGATACACAGGAATGCTAAATGATACACAGGAATGCTAACTGATATACAGGAATGCTAACTGATACACAGGAATGCTAACTGATATACAGGAATGCTAACTGATACACAGGAATGCTAACTGATACACAGTAATGCTAACTGATACACAGGAAATGTTTTATTTCCCTTGCAATAAGAATATTGGATGCATATAAGCAATAGCAGGCTTGGTTTATGAAGTTTAATGCCACTTTCAACAATATTTCAGTTATATTGTGGCAGTCAGTTTCATTGGTGGAGGTAACCGGAGTACCTGGAGAAAACCACCGACCTGTCGTAAGTCACTGACAAACTTTATCACATAATGTTGTATCGAGTACACCTCGCCATGAACAGAGTTCGAACTCACACCTTTAGTGGTGATAAGCACCAATTGCACAGGTAGTTGTAAATCCAACTAACATACGATCACTACCATGATCTTTGTTATGTTGTGTTGGGTACAATTTATTTCCTATATCTTGTGATGACAGTTTTGCTTAAGGTCCCTCATGTCTAACAAAAAATTGAATGTCCCTAATCCTTACCTGCTTTTGTAAAGATCAAAGGAAACAAAGAATAATGAGCTACAGTAGATAAGATAAGAAACAACTGAGCATCTTTCTTCTTCTCTAACACTAGCAAGCTGTAAATATATAGATAAAATTAATTTTTATAAAAACAATAAATATAAAGATATAGATAATATTACCAGTAAGTCAATAACAAAAAAACTCACCATCAAAATTTCAAAACATTTATTGAAACATTTCTAGTACAATAATCGTTGTAGGATTTTTATTTTATTTTTGTGTAGACCTTGAAAGTATTGAATATGACATTGACAGTATTTTGTATGTCTGATCAGGTCTGTAGTTTTGTGCTTTGTCTTCCACCATTAAGAATTGTTAAACTGAAATATTGATCTGGTTGAATGTATTAATATAATATATTATTATTTGATTTGATTTGATTTATTGTGTTTAATGCCACTCTCAGCAATATTTCAGCTATATCATGGCGACCAGTTTTAGTGGTGGAAGAAGCCGAAGTACCTGCAGAGAACCACCGACCATGTGAAAGCAACTGGTAAACTTGCGGCTGCGAGTCGAGTACACCATTTTTTGTAATTTACAAAGCCGGCGCAAACCCACACTGTATTGGGTGATAGGCTTGTATGAGTTGTTAGGTAATCCAACTACCTAACTCATTGAGCCACCCGGGCCCTTATATTATTATATAATATTAAATATTAAATATAAATTCTTAAAAAATTTTAAACTTGAAATAACTTGATATTTATGTATTGTCATTTGTCATTAGGAGTGAGTGATTGTTGTTTAACACCAAGTAAGCAATTGTTCAGCTATTTCATGTTGAGAAGAAGTTCTATCTCACTCTAATAATAGTCTGTTGGTATACATGTCTCTCCATTCGAACATATTATCCTGATTCCGAGCTAACAAGTCTCTGCCCTTTCTCCGTAATGCTGCATGCTTAGCAGAGAAGCAACAAATATCAGTTTTATAGTTTTTGGTTTGATACGACAGCCAGACAGGGACTCGAACCCATGATCTTCCGTACTCGAAGCGATTGAGTAACCATTTTCACTACTTACATGGTCTGTAGTCATTAGAGAATTTTGTACTTACCTGGGCTCTACAATGCAACCAAAACACTCGCATTTGCGAGTTTCTTTTGTAAAATGCGAGTAAAAATTCCATATTGATAACCAGACGGCGAGTTGATAAACATGACAAATGTTTCAATGGGGTATCAGAAAAAACCCATTCCTCAACTAAGTATCTTCTGCCTCATTCAGGGCATAAATAATTATGTACAAATAAATACATATTGGAGATATATAGTACGAATTATAGCAAGTAACATTCTTTTGTTGGCGAGTAAAAAATTTTCCCCACTAGCCAGGGACTAGTGGGTGCTGGTACGAATTGTAGAGCCCTGCTTACCTAAATGGAATAGTGATAAGTAGAATAGCCTTCTCATGTACATGCCATCCAAACATAAAAGATCCAAAGGCACACAATATTACACATCTTAAGAAACTCTTTGGTCCTTTAGGATAAATCCAAAGATGTACTAAAGATGGCTGAAATTAAATTGAAGACTTTTCATTATTTTTGTCAAAATATTATTTAAATTTTTAAGATACCACATTATGTTATATAATTGTCCAGTAGTGCCCCTCTTATAAGGCCATCTCTCTTATCAGGCCAGATTCGGGTCCAATGAGATAGTAAAATACTACTAAATTGTCTTCTGAAGAGAGGCCACCTCTTCCATAGAGCCACTTTTTCATTGCAGAAGTAGGTGTCTTATAAGAGGTTGACTACTGTATGTGATTTGACTCCTAGATTTGAACTCGTATTACTCACCAGTAAATGTTCATATTGATAATAATACAATTATGTACTAAGAATATCATTAAGCTAGAAGCTAACAAGCCTGTTTCACTCACCTAATTTTCATGTACAGTTTGGATTCAATCAAGTCTATAGGTTGTTTTCCTGACAAGGTTAAAAGTTTAAATGGAAGGCTAATGAAGTCTAGGTTTGGAATACACTCATTGGACACACCATACCTCTACTTATGCAATTCTAGAAATAAACTTACCAAAATAGATAAAACTGTCAATACTAGTGTAACCAATGGTGATATAGATGGCAGTATTGTATGATGAAACTCCTGTACAAGTCCACCCGTCATTACAGCAGATTCTGTATTTGTTATATTTATAATGTTATATTTTTTGCCTGCAACAAAAAAAGAAGCATCATTTAAAACTAGAGGCTCAGTGGGCTGAGCCTGTGTCACTCACCTTTCATTCTGCTTTGAGGAATTTAATACAGAACCTTCCATAGGTGGTTCCCACCAAATATCGGTTCATTTTGGCAAAGCAGTTTCAGATAAGAAGCTTAGAAATTGACCAATTTAAAGTAGGAATTTCCTGTGGAACTGTTTGTAAATGGATCAAAACGAAATGAGTAATCTCTATAGAGGATCTTCCATAGATGCTTCTTACCAAGTTTCATATCATTTGGCCAAGCGGCTTCAGAGGAAAAGCTGTTTTAGAAATTGACCAATAAGAAACAAGACTTGCCTGTGGCAGACATATTTGTTAATTGATGGGGAAGAAATGAGTAATATTTATAGAGGACCTCCATAGATGCATCCTACCAAGTTTCGGTTCATTTGACCAAGCGGTGTTTCAGAGAAGATTTTTAGAAATCGACCAATCAGAAACAAGAATTGCCTGTGGTGACCATGTTTGTTAACGGATCAGAACGACATAAGCAATCGCAACAGAGGACTTTCCATAGATGCTTCCTACCAAGTTTCGGTACATTTGGCCAAGCGGCTTCAGAGGAAAAGCTGTTTTAGAAATTGACCAATAAGAAACAAGACTTGCCTGTGGCAGACATATTTGTTAATTGATAGGGAAGAAATGAGTAATATTTATAGAGGACCTCCATAGATGCATCCTACCAAGTTTCGGTTCATTTGGCCAAGCGGTGTTTCAGAGAAGATTTTTAGAAATCGACCAATCAAAAACAAGAATTGCCTGTGGTGGCCATGTTTGTTAATGGATCAGGACGAAATGAGCAATTGTTATAGAGGACCTCCCATAGATGCATCCTACAAAGTTTCGGTTCATTTGGCCAAACGGTTACAGAAGAGAAGAATTTTTAAAATCAGCCAATCAGAAACAAGAGTCGCCTACGGTGGCCATGTTTGTTAACGAATCGGGACGAAAAGAGCAATGAGGGCCTTCCATAGATGCTTCCTACCAAGTTTCAGTTCTTTTGGCTGAGGGGTTTTAGAGGCATATTTATCTGTAATTCAATTCATAGTTAACTGTATTTTACTAATATCTATATTTAAATTAGAGTTATCTCCCTTTCCACAGAAAAGCTGGGTTTTTTTAGAAAGCATACAATCATAAACATGAATTGCCTGTGGCGGCCATGTTTGTTAATGGATCGGGACGAAATGAGCAATCTTTATAGAGGACCTCCATAGATGCATCCTACCAAGTTTCGGTTCATTTGGCCAAGCGGTGTTTCAGAGAAGATTTTTAGAAATTGACCAATCAGAAACAAGAATTGCATGTGGTGGCCATGTTTGTTAATGGATCAGGACGAAATGAGTAATTGTTATAGAGGACCTCCCATAGATGCATCCTACAAGGTTTCGGTACATTTGGCCAAGCAGTTTCAGAGGAGAAGATTTTTAAAATCAGCCAATCAGAAACAAGAATCGCCTGTGATGGCCATGTTTGTTAATGAATCAGGATGGAATGAGCAATCTTTATAGAGGACCTTCCATAGATGCTTCCTACCAAGTTTCGGTTCATTTGGCCAAACGGTTACAGAAGAGAAGAATTTTTAAAATCAGCCAATCAGAAACAAGAGTCGCCTACGGTGGCCATGTTTGTTAACGAATCGGGACGAAAGGAGCAATGAGGGCCTTCCATAGATGCTTCCTACCAAGTTTCAGTTCTTTTGGCTGAGGGGTTTTAGAGGCATATTTATCTGTAATTCAATTCATAGCTAACTGTATTTTACTAATATCTATATTTAAATTAGAGTTATCTCCCTTTCCACAGAAAAGCTGGGTTTTTTTAGAAAGCATACAATCATAAACATGAATTGCCTGTGGTGGCCATGTTTGTTAATGGACTGGGACAAAATTAGCATTGTTTATAGAGGACCTTCCATAGATGCTTCCTACCAAGTTTCAGTTCATTTGGCAAAGTAGCTTCAGAGGAGAAGATTTTTAAAAATAGGCCAATCAGAAACAAGAATTGCCTGTGGTGGCTATGTTTGTTAATGGATTGGGACGAAATTAGCATTCTTTATAGAGGACCTTCCATAGATGCTTCCTACCAAGTTTCAGTTCATTTGGCTGAGGGGTTTCAGAGGAGAAGATTAAAATGTGAAAAGTTAACAGACAACGGACGCCAAGTGATGGCAAAAGCTCACATTGCCTTTGGCAAGGTGAGCTAATAAAATTATTCAAGGATGTCTCCTTAAGAATCAGATTACCCTCCTTTCTCAAATGCTGACTAGTCCAATAATCCTTTTATATTTTCTTTTATTTGTACATATAACCAGATTGTTTTATATACATATATGTCTTAGTTCTATGGGTCTTCTAGTCAAAAAAATTGATTTATAAAATTTGCTTACACTACAATATAGCTGAAATACTGCAAAAGTTGGCATCAAACACCAATCAATCTTTCAATAACCTTTGCATAATGAAAATTTCTTGAGCTGAAAATCAGAAGAAATTAAATTGACTGTTATTTTGTTATATTTGTTAAAAGATTTTATCCTAAAAAAAAGACCTAACTAAAGAATTGAGGAATATAAGGAGAAGATTTGTTTTTCACATTACAGTTAATTATTATGTCCACTGGAATCAAGACCATCCATAATTTTTTCTTTCAGTTACAATTAGATCTGAGACAAGATTGAAATGTATATTGTTGAAAGATGATGGGCAGATGTGAGATGCTAAGTGATTGCAAAATCTACCATACCCTTGATATGTATATTTCAAGTTATGACCATCAAACATGTAATTGAGAAATGCATTCATTTTAAACAGTAGGAGCTTGTTGTAAGTATCACAAAAGGTCAACTTTGATGCAAGATGGTCAACAATTACCCTATTAGTGTGACTTACTAAGTAAATGCCATTAAAATACCTTTCTGAAGTAGACGTGCTATGTAATACCTTCAATACAAAACATGCAAAAGGATAGCTTAAATATATTCTATTAATGAATTTCACATAAAATTACAGGAAGCTGTCGTGATCGCATGGTGGTTGGATTTACAACTACCTATGCTATCAGTGACTATCACCACTAACGTGAGTTCGTACCCCAATCAGGTGAGGTGTACTCGCTACAACATAATGTGATAAAGCTTGTCAGTGACTTACAGCAGGTCGGTGGTTTCTCCAGTTTCCTCCAACAATAAAACTGACCACCACGATATACCGATATTGTTGAAAGTGGCGTTAAACACCTTAAAGCATAAAGCAAGCATAAAATTACAATATTGAACTGTATAATGATACAAGACAAAATGTAATTCATAGTATTGGGAAACAATTTACTAGAACTTATATTTAATAACATAATATAAATCTCTAAGGAAAGAAATATATAGAACTAACTAATAATATTTTTATATTAAATACAGAAGAATTTTTATTTATAGAACTGATGAATTGTATCTAAAACAAGAGTACTCACATATGATTGTAGCTGCTTTATCAACCACGTTGTATAATGCATAGAAATTTGGTGCCCAGTAGGCATGACAAAGACCTCTCTTAAAGGGAAATAATCTGGATATTACTTGAGGTAACTGATTCTGAAAATAGAAGTTATTTTATTACTTCAGGTAATTATTTTGAAATTGGAACAAATCTTAAATGAACCTCTTATTGCATAAAAAAAATAGATCAGTTCAGCTTCTGTTACAAAGAATCTAACACAAACCATTAAAAATAATCCTATCCTAAACCTATGGCACTGGACCTTCAGACAAAATAGTTCTGCCCTAGCTATATAGACAACAATACAAGATAAAAAATCAATTCTTTTACCTTGTTGTCAAAGGTGACATCATTCTTATGCTTGACACAATGTAATGTCATGATACATACACATACAAAATGCAAAGGCGTTAGTAGTTAAAACAAAACAGATCTGTCTCAGACAAAGTTGTATGATTAAAGGTCCATTATTTGACCTTATGGTTATAGGACAAGGTCACTGTTTAAATCATAATCGATTATTGTTAATAATCGGAAAGGCATAAATGATTATAATCAGATTTTGTTTGTATTATTTGTAAGTTAAATCAATGGGAAAACCATAATCATTTGTCCAGAAAAACTAAATAAGTTCTTTGAGGACACTGGCCATCTGGGTGTATATAATTACATAAAAAATGTAAATTATCTTCATGGATTCTTGGGTAAAATAAATTAATATTCACTATTTAGTGCTTGTTGTTCATCAAGAATTTTCGATTCAAGATATCTGTCGATAAAAATCAAGACAGTTTTTAGTTTGACCCAATCGAGGCTCAAATTCACAATCTACCACTCTCGAGGTGAACATGCTAACCATTTTAACACGAACATGGTTCTGTTTGTACAAAGAATGACACATATCATCTATTGTATTTGTCAGAGAGAGATGATTCAAGTCTTCAAGCATTTAGGCTTTCAGCACAAATTAAACAGTTCTTATCATTAACAAATCTTACCATAAATATAAATGGTCCAAATGAAAGACAGAACACAGATACTACAACTGTACCAAGCATGATAATTCTTCTGAATGAAAACATCCTCCAGGAAAATCTACCTTCTGAAAACATACGAAAATGATGTATAATGATTGTACAGGTGAATAGAATCTTAAACTATTTATATGATTGATTGATTTGAGTTTTGGTGTTTAATGCCACTTTCAACAATATTTCAGTTATATCGTGGCAGTCAGTTTTATTGGTGGAGGAAACCGGAGTACCTGGAGAAAACCACTGATCTGTCACAAACAACTGACAAATTTTATCACATAATGTTGTATCGAGTACACCACGCCATGAGCAGGAATCTTACTTACGACTTTAGTGATGATAGGCACTGATTGCATAGGTAACTATAAATCCAACTACCATACGATAATGACCATGATGGCCCCTTAAGAAATGGAGGGGGACAAAAATAAACTAGATTCCTGTGATCTCTATCTAACAACTGTCTTGTACTTTGTCCAAACCCTGCCTAATAAAAACCAAATAATAACCTCCTAAATGGTGTAATGGTTAGCATGCTCGACTTAAGGTCCTATCCCAGGTCAGGTCAAATCATAGACCTACAATATTGGTATGTTCTACTTCTCTGTTAAACATATGCATGCAGCTTTTAAAGAATAAGAGTTAAGACTGGCTTGATGTGCGTCAGTCTAGTTTATTCAAGTAGAGTGACAGACAGTTGTATTAGAAAGTATAAAGCAGCCATAAACATCATCTCGTCTGAGAGTAGATTCTTCTCTCCATGGTAAAGCTGAAAAATTGTTCGCTTGGTGTTAAAAAGTAATAAATTGTTCACTCAATTATAAATTTTAGTTAGCTTTAATCTTTAACATGTATTCTTACCTCCACACTGAAAACAGTAACACCTGAGCAGGTAAACAAAATATGCAGGTGCAATATACAGGTAGATATGTTTAAAATTAAGTAACACTGCGAACCAAAATGAGCTCTCTAAATGTCTATCCTGAAAAAAATGATGAGAAAAATCAACTCTTTCTGTTTTCTGTTTGGTAAACTCTTACCCTGATCAAGTTTGTAATTGTACTACTTTTTAAGCAAAACTCCAACAAAATCTTTAAATTTCCTCAATTTTTTTTAATTTGCAATATGAAAACCAATCTGATTAAAATCAGCTGTTAAAATATTCTATACTCCCCTTAATATCTGACAGAACCTGCATAGAGCTCATATCCAGATGAACTTTCTTATATGAATGCTTATTTAAAAAATCAACCAATCAGAGAGCTTTATGTTTGCAATTCAATAACAAAAAAGAACAAAAGGTACAGTTATGATTTCACTAACTGAGTTATCATTGGCTGGTCATGAGTTCACTTGGACCTCTAATCAGTTTCTGCCAGATGCTAGGAGGAATATAGAATATTATAACAGCTGATTTTAAACAGATGGTATGAAAACTGGTATATTATTATAACCTGAACCTATATCGTTCACCTGGTAATACATGTACTATTTTGTTTCAACAGTGTGGAAACATTTTTTTCTCTCTTATCTCACCATTTTGGCTAGTTGCTTCAAAATTGTACTCGCCAAATTAGAATTGCACTTGCCAAGTTTGGCCAGTGGGTAGATATTTCTACTCGCCAATGATCTAATGCAAAATTAATTGCTGCAAAATCCGACCTTGACTCGAAAATTACGATTTTTTAACATTTACCTTTTTACCATATATAAAGTCCACCCAAACCCAATTGTATTTGATAACATCAAATTTACTCAACCGAATCCGTATTTAAGATAATCTGAATCGCTTGCATTGAACTTTGGCAGGTATATATTAATTTTACTTGATCCCGGTTCGGAATAGGATGCCATCTTTTAGCATTTTCTATCAATAAGAGAAATCAATATAGTGGACATGAAACATTGCACCACTAGTCCTATCAACGATTTTGAAGGATTTCTTCACATCTTTTATTGTCGAATCAAAAATTTTACGGAATCATTGACTGAGAAACTACTTCGTCAAGTTGGTTGACAGGGGCGAGTGCAAAATAATCGGAACTCGCCTCACGCTGTTCAGTTGCTGGATTATCGAGTTCTTACACAAACGTACTTGCCGAATTTTTTCTCTTCTCGCTTTCTATTGTTAGATAATGTCCTGTGTTGGAGGCCATCTTGGATTTCTGATCCACGCAAAATAAATTGTAAGGGACAATCCAATGACTATTCATGTACAATTTGGATTAAATCAAATGTGAAGTTTTTGATAAAAAAATATTATTCATTTTCCCACAGGTAATTATCTTAAAACTTGTCTAGAGGTGGTGGCCATCTTGAATTTCTGATGAACATAAAAAAAAACAGACAAGTGATAGAGCACTATCCAAGAAACATTACAGCAAGGTTTGCTCTCAAATGGTTCCATGGTTTCAGAGAAGATTGATTTAAAAAAATGTATCTTTCCAATAGGGTCATAAATTTGTCATACGTTCCACACAAAAAATTGTATAAACTTATTTATGGACCATCCAATAATGTACTGTTTGAGTTTGCAGTTTCAAAGAATAATTATTCCATCTTTTTCCCATAAGGTCATAGTTTAAAATTTGTCCTTCGATAGTGGCTATCTATTTCTGATCGAGGGCACGGGTGGCTCAATGAGTTAGGTAGTTGGATTACCTAACAACTCATACAAGCCTATCACCAATATGGTGTGGGTTCGCGCCCAGCTTTGTAAATTACAAAAAAAAAGTGCACTCGACTCGCAGTCGCAAGTGATAAAGTTGACCAGTTGCTTGCCCATGGTCGGTGGTTCTCTCTGGGTACTCTGGCTTCTTCCACCACTAAAACTGGTCGCCATGATATAGCTGAAATATTGCTGAAAGTGGCGTTAAACACAATAAATCAATCAATCTATTTCTGATCCATACAAAGAAAGAAAATTTGGAAAGAACAATCCACTGATTATCAGTGTACAGATTGTTTTCAATCAAGTATGTAGTTTTTGAGAAAATAGTACATGTATTTATACATTTTATCAGAGCGTCCATTCAATATCCTGTGGTGGTTGGGGGAACATTCTGAATTTCCAATCTGCATACAAAAATGAAATTTTCAATCTTGTTTGTAGCTTGTAGGAATAAAAATCATATAAAATGTTGAGAATGACCCAAGTAACATTTGTGCCAGGTTCAGTTCCAATTGATCCAATGATTTGTGAGAAAAAGATTGAAATGTGAAAAGTTCTGAAAAAATATACCAGATAATCCAACTAAAACCTAAAAGCTAAGATAAAAAACTTCTTTATGATCTCACAACCTGTTTTTAGATTATATAATAAATACCTCATACAATCTTGTAATTGAAAGCATCAGTAAGCCAAATAAGAAACCATTATACTGAAAATGAATGTCTACAAAATGTTAAGAAAAGCAAAACAATTGAAAATTTCTCAAAATAATAATTCTCTGAACTAGTGATGATAATTTAGCCCATTTTCATATTATGTGCATACCTGAATAAAAATTATTATGAATATTATGAAATTAATTAGAATTGACTAGGAATATACCATGTGAATTACTGTGGCAGACTGTGGCATTATAAAGTGAACCACCTCCACTCACATTTTCACTATCATAACAATCTTATTTAATTGGGATAAATTTTATATATAAAACTAAAGGTTCACCTAGTTATAAATTATCAAGGGTTCAGGACAAAACTAGAAGTTTTGCTATACTGTGAGAGTTTACAGTTGTATCCAAATACCAATTAATCACAATAAATAAAGATCGTGCAAAAACAAATGTGTTTCAATATATAGAATAACCACAGTTTTGAAAGTCAAGACAGACATTATCACTATCATCGCTGGGAATCCAATAGAATAAGTTGTGTTACTAGTAATAATGTATGTCGAGACATTCAAAACAGGCATTATTGTTTTTATCTGTATTATATGTCATAAAGTGATGTCACACTGATCAATATTTTCCAGTATCTGTGTCACAAAGTTAATACTGAAAATATCATTCAGTGAGATCAAACAGAAAATGTATAATTTACCAATAAATATATACTATCGCTGATTTGTTTTGCAAGAATGGATTTTTCAAAGCAATATCACATTAAAGGCTAAGCCATATGTGCGATATAATGAGAAGTCCATTTCAAGCAAAACATATCAAATATAGTATGTTTATCAAGGATTTTGGTAATATGATGCCAGCGATGTAATAAGTTACTGATAACAACATCATATTAGAAAACAGCAATACATGTATTATGTAAATATCAGGCTAGTTGCTTGATTATAGATATCATTGCATGCTAAGATCAAAGGGAAAATGTACAAATCATCAATAATACATACTATCAGTATATTTGACGTGAACATTTCTGAAGGTTAAAAATAGGATACGATCGACTAGTAGCAATCCAGCGTTACATATAAGTAATGCTGCTAATATCCAAGGAGGAGATCTAAATATATCTGCTTTATCTTCATCCTTCCTCTGTAGTTTTACACACTTGGTACAAAATCTGTAAGATACAAGAATAAGGATAGGTTGGTTTGGTTTGGTTTGAGTGCCTGGAGAAAACCACTGATCTGCCGCAAGTCACTGACCAAACTTTATCACATATTGTTGTATCGAGTACACCTCGCCTGAGTAGGATTTGAACTCACAATTTCAATGGTGATAGGCACTGATTGCATAAGTAGTTGTAAATCCAACTACCATACGATCAAGACCACAATGGCCCCGAGTATAAGTACAAAAAATATATAGTTAAATCTGTATCTGTATTAAACACCATTTTAAGAAAATATTTTGCAAGTTGAATTCACCCTTCATATGAATTATAATGTTCTATTTTAATTATAAGTGAGTATTCATGCATTTGTGTGTTGGGGTATTGATTTTGCCACTTGCTATGATTTTGCGATTGGATTTTGGAATTGTTCCGACATTGTGATATTTTTTGCTTTTCATTTTACTACAAAAGGTTGAGATATTTGTCTGTCTGGGTGAGTCCAGTACTCATCATTTGTGTTCGCGACTCATCACTATTAACAAAAAATAACAAAGATTGCACTAGTAAAACTGATGACTTTTTGACTCATCAAAATGTTATCCTACTAGGGTCTCTGACAAGGTGATGTTTAATTTTAACAAAAAGGTAAGACTTTGTTTCATGTACATGCACATCTTTTATTGTTTTAACAAAAATATTTTCATAAACTATCCTCGTTCTCAATCTTTTGTAGTTGGATTTACATCTACCTGTGCAATCAGTTAATTACCACAAATAAGGTTTACAAGTTTGACTGTATTTGTGGAGAGGTGTATTTGATACAACTGTATGTGATGGAGTTTGTTGGTAACTTACTGAAGGTCGAAGGGTTTAACTGGTTACAGCGACAGTGATTTTTTCCATTATAAAACTGATCATCATGATATACTGGTAGCTGAAATATTTTTTAAATGGTGTAGCAGCCATGGCAGCCATTATAAAAATAAATCAAAATAAAGAGGCACAATAAAAATAGAATAACTGAAAATTTTAAGTATGCTGTATGGTAAAATGTCTAATCAATAATAGATTTCACAGGAAGGGGGAGGGTTGGGATTTCATTAACAGTTTATCCCTGCCATATTTTTGTGCCTGTTCCAAGCCAGGCTTTCTAATGCCATATGTCGTGATCCTTTTGTGGTAAATCATATGAGGTGAGAAGTGGTTGTTCATTTTGATGATATTGGTGGAATTCTTGACTATCACAGTTTAATATTTACATTGTATATCCAAACTATTTTTGATTTCTGGTTGTGCAATCGATATGTGTCTTGACTTAGTGGGTTTCAAATACATTATGTATAACTATATTTTATTTACTGGTAGTTAAATTCAAAATTACTCAATGTACCAACTCTTTTACTGCATAGATGAAAATAAAGTCTGTCACCACAACTGAAAGTCTTTGGAAGAGCACTGTAGCATGTGATGAGTAGTTAATGTTCTCTACTTTTAACATTTCAGCATCAAAATACTGTGCCACCTGTGATAATGTCCACTCTAACCAGGCAAACAAAGGGGGATAATCCAATGTCCATTCTGATGTATCCTGAAATCATTATAAACGAGGTTAAAGTTAAGGTATTACATTCAAAGGGGGATAATCCAATGTCTATTCTGATGTATTCTGAAATCATTATAATTGAGAGTAAATTCAAGGTTGAGTCTTGAAATTATTGTATTCAAAGGGGGATAATCCAATGTCCATTCCAATGTATTCTGCAATAGGGTAAATTCAAGGTCTATTTTGAGGTGCAAGTGCTCAAAATTATTGCATTCAAAAGGGGGTAATCTAATGTCAATTCCAATATATCCTGAAATAACTATAAAACAATGGTAAATTCAAGGTATATTCTAAGGTGCAAGTACTTGAAATAATTGCATTCAAATATTCAAAGGGGGGATAATCCAATGTCCATAATAAGAGCCAAAATATCCTTCATATGAGGGATATTTTGGCTCTTATTATGGAATATTCTATTTCAGTATTTATAGTTCTTCATTTACTAGAAGTGCTGAAAACTTACCTCATAATACCACCTATGAATAGGGAGACTGTGTGTAATGGCTAACCAATTTCTATGGACATCAAAATCTGTAGATTTACTGAAAACAATATTTTTGTATTTAATATCAATAACTCAGTAAAATAATCAATCTGCTTTCATCATCGCATTTATTTATTTATATAATTTTCATATAGAAAACAGATAAATTGCATCCCGGTTCAAAATAACATATGACACCGGTATTGTAATTTTTTAACATTTGCATTGCATTGCTTTTTCATAAAAAATGTCTGTTCGCTCTGAATTCTGTGCCATTTTCTATGACGAGCCACTCAAATACAACTATGAATTGACTAAGTCAGTAGGTCAGCACAAACAGTTTCATGTCATATCTAATTTCTCCTTTGACTCATTTACTGTGTCAACAATGGTCGAGAGCTCATGTTAGATCTCCATAGGCCAATCCCAAAAAAATCCATCAACTGACAAAAAATAATGGATAATCTCTTGAATGATGATCACAGTGATTCAGCTCGTCATTTTCAGATCCCATTTACCTTAAGGTAACTAAAGACATACCATTTGAACTATCTTTTCCACAACACTGCAAATATTTACAAAAAAAGTCTTTTTTTTATATCACTAGGCATGACACAAAGTATTAGTCTTATTAGAATTACAAGATCATAGTGCATTTCTATAGGTCTAGAGTCTGCATCAATGGTGTAATGGTTAGCATGCTTGCCTCAAGTGCAGTAGATTGTGAGTTCGAGTGCTGGTCGGGTCAAACAAAAGATTATAAAATTGGTATTTGCTAGTCTCAGCACACAACATTAAAGAGTAAGAGCAAAGACTTGTTGGCTCGGATTGAGGATAATGTGTACGAGTCAGTGGAGTGACATGTCTACCCGCAGACTGTTGTTTCAGTGAATTAGAACTATAAAAATCCAACCAAGCGTCTTGGTCTAGCACAAAGCGGACATCATCATCATCATCTCATCGAAATGTAACTTGTTCTCGCCCTGAAAGGGCCTGATATACATGTAGCTGAAAAACTTATCGCCTGGTGTTACATATTAATCACTCATTTATCAGGTGTAGTTATCTCATTGAAATTTTAATTCCGATACTATTTTCTGCTCTGTATCTCCAGTAGTACTAGTAGTAATATTTTGATACAGAGCCGAAAATCGTTTCGGAGGTATAATTTCAAGTTTAAGATTTCATTAACTTTAAACGAATGGAATCTCTGAACATTTTTTAACAAATGGTGTTCAAAATTTAATAAATATTTTGCTTCTACCTTCCTTCAATCTTTATCTAATGGTTCAAAACATATTTTTGGGGAATTGAAAAGGGAGATAATCATCAAGTCGAATTCTTTACAATGATAATTTTGCTATTTGGAATGTAAAAATTCTCTTCAATTTGTGCTATTTTCTATGTTGTTGGTTGCTTTGTTATCTTACACATTTTGTTATTAAAAACACTAACTAAGATGGAACCAATAACAGTTTTATACAAGTTACAGCACCGGCAATCGTCCACCACGTCTCCATATTGAATCTGTATTATCAATGCGTTTTACTTAAATATATATTATCGAATTCTAATTTAAGCTTTTACATGACTTTGATCAAATATTATAATTACAAAATAGACTCGGGCCAGCCTTGTTCATTTTACCGGAAAACAAAGTGGTTTCAAGATACCAAAGGGATTATCAGAAACTGTAAATCGAAGAAGAACAGAAAATACAATGATCAAAAGAAAAGGTACACAAATAAGGACAAACAACGATCTACAAAACATTACTCAGAAAACTAAATATCGAGCAACACGAATCCACTAAAAATGAAGGAGAACTCCTTTGGTGTCTTCAAACTCTTCTTATTACAGGCGCTCGAACACTAGACCCCAGGGAATCCCGTTTTCTGCACGATCCAATTATGTCTTGCTTTATATCTATTATTAAGAGCAATTACCATGTGCAATAAATATTTTTAATAATATTGCAAGAATTTCATTTTCATTTTTTAGGCAAAATCTGAACAAAACTGAATCATTTTTTTCTAAATTTAACATTTGTAAGCAAATTCACACGTTGTTTACTCACAGTTTCAGTGTCTGTGATATTTTTGTATGTATGTAATCTGGGAGTAATAAAACAAATACTCCTATATGTACACAGAGATAACTTCTTTTTTCATACCACCATATATATGCACTTGAAAATTTTCCCAATCCCCTGTGTGTTTACCCACGAAAAGTGTAAATATCATCAGTGGCAACATAGTAAGTTACCCAGGAGCTCAGCTTGAGTGGTACATCATGATATAGTATTTTTCTATAAAAGTCATGAAAATATAAAATGACAAACAGTACAAATATTAATTATAAGAGTGGCACGGATGTGTTATTGAAGATCTAGAAGACAAAAACATTTAGAAAACTAAAATTTCAGACAGTCATGAATGACCGGTAATTCAAATCACGCAAGGTGAGCTTGTCTTCCTGAAATACACATTGAATCGTTAAACATCTTCATGTCGTTTAGATTACAAATGTTTTGAGAATGTCAAGAAACAAAACAAAGTAATAGCCGAAAACAGACATCGGTGGTGGTGTTGATATCATCTCTTGTTCACGGTATTTGGTGGAAGAAGAGTTTGAAGATACAAAATGGTAATCAGACGCCGTAAATCGAAGAAGAACAGACAACACAATGACCAAAAGAAAAGAATACAAAAGGACAAACAACGATCTACAAAACATACATATAAAACTAAAGATCCAGTAACACGAATCCCACTAAAAACCGGGGTGAACTCGGGTGCTTCGGAAGGGAATTGTATTTTGAACAACATTTATTACTCACACTGAAGAGGTGGTGTCTAAATTGACAGAAACAACATAGATACAGATGCACTGGTCGAGTTGAAGTAAAAATGATGGAGGTTTCTTTTTTCTGTTTTTGTTAGTTTGTTTGGTAACTATGTAAAATGATGGAAGGGTTTGTCAGGAATGAAATGTGGCATTTGTGGAGTATCCTTCCTCAACACCTGATGAAGTTTGGTGTACATTGGATTTGAAAAACTTAATTTATTTAATGCCCGTAACCTATTATCGACATTGAGGTCATGATGATCTGCACATTAGACATCTTGACCACAAAAGCAATACGGTTTGTCCCTTCCTATAGGGTTATCACATGATAAAATTTGGTGGACATGTGTAAGAAACTCGTTATTGTTTTTTAGTTTAATAATATTTTATTGTACATAAACAATAGGATTGGACAGCAAGTTATACCAACTTATATGAAGTCCTCTCCTTACAAATTATACACATGAATTAATGACAGCAAAACAAAACACAGACAATAGACATTTAAAATTTTGACACTGAAAGAAAGTAAGTACAAGTGAAAAAGTGAAAAAGTGAAAAAAAGTGAAAAATTGAAAAATTGCTGACATTAGCCCTAAAATCTTTTTGATTGATTTATAAAAGTTCGAACTTTTCCAAATATTTTGGAGTTGACGTCATAACTATACATATCGTTCCCAAAGAGCAAAGTTTCAATATTGATATTGATATCGTCGCAATTACTCAGAAGTGTTCTTCTTTCGTTCAGGTATAAGGGACATTCCAGAAAATAATGCATAGCATCTTCAAAAGAAGCACCGCAATTACATTTAAAATTATTTATTATATGTATTTTTGACAGATCGGCATTGAGTGAGCTGCATTGGTGTCTAAGTCTAGTATGTAATATACTTAGTTTCCGTGGACCTTCATTATAATACTTTGGGGTTTTATAAATATCAGCTTTCACTCTGTTTTTAAACGAAGCTAATGTAGGAGAATTTCTTATTGATATGTCTAGATTGTTCCAAAGCGAAACGGTAGATGGAATAAATGAGCTTGCTGATGTTCTCAGTCTGCATCTGGGTGGAACATAATTCTGATTATTTCTAAGGTTATAACTATTTACATCTGATGTAACTGGAGGTAAACAGTTAAATAAATAAGGAGGGCATAATTTATTATGAATTTTATAAAAAGTAGTTAATTTACGAGTTTCCCGCCGATTGGTTAAAGTTTCCCATCCAGTCTCAAAATATAATGAATCCTTACTAGCAAATTTTGTCAGACCTGTTACAATTCGTGCCGCTTCTAATTGTATTTTTTCTAATTTTTCAATGTCCCGTTCATAACACCCATCCCACACTTCACAAGCATATTCTAGTACTGGTCTGATAAATGTAAGATAAATATTTGACAAAGCTTGTTTAGATAAAATAAATTTTAATTTACGAAGAACATTTACTTGTTTTAATGCTGATCTAGCTATGTTTTCAATATGTACAGTCCAGCTTCCATCAGATACAAATGTTACACCCAGATGTTTATGATTATCAACAAGTTCAACTGATTCGTCATTAAAACGTATGTTTAATTCAGGAATATTAGTATTATTTGATATTATAAGGGCTTTAGTTTTTTTAGGGTTAAAGTCTACAAGCCATGTTTTTGCCCATTGATCCAATATTTGTAAATCATTATTTATCTCAATTTGCATCAAATCAAAGTTTTTCCCAGAGTATGACAATGAGGTGTCGTCGGCACAGTCTCGCCAAATTGCCTAAGTTATCTGTAATGTCATTAATATATAATAAAAATAATAAAGGGCCAAGTACAGATCCTTGGGGTACACCTGCTTTGACAAGACCAGAATCTGATAGTTCATTATTTACAAACACAAATTGCCTTCTACCACTTAAATAATTTTTAAACCAGATCAAAAGGTCGCCCGATATCCCATACGATTTTAATTTCTTAATAAGCCCCTCGTGCCAAACTCTGTCAAAAGCTTTTGAAATGTCACAAAATATTAAAATAGTTGACAATCGTTCGTCTAAATTTTGACATACTCTATGATACATTTCTAATAATTGGTATACAGTAGAATGACCACGAATGAATCCTGATTGGTAGGCATACAGAAGAGAATGTTCAAAAATAAAATTATATGTATACTTATATACAGCACGTTCCATCACTTTCCCTATACAACTTGATAAAGATATGGGTCTATAATTTGAAGGACTGCTTTTGTCGTCTTTTTTGAAAGCTGGCAGGAAACCAATTGCATGCTTTCATTGCTATAATTTACATATATCTGTTTTGAATGGCATGATACGGGTTACCTATATGAAGCTTGTGACCAAATATCAGATTTCTGCCATCAATAGTTGCTGAGAAAAATGTGACGAAAAATGAGCATATATGTTCAATGTGTAGAAAAATCAACAAAGTCGGCAAACAGGAAGTAGGAATCTGACGGGTCCAAAAACGCTACCCACAAAAATGGTATATCTATATGATGCTTGTGACCAAATATCAGATTTCTGCAATCAACAGTTACTGAGAAAAATGCGACGAAAAATAACTTGGACGGACAGAGGTTAAACAGTATACCCCCCTCCCCCTTCGGGGAGCAAGGGTATAATAAATGGTAGTTACCTTCCCCCTTGTATGAAGTGATTGTCAACACCAAATGAGCAATTTTTCAACTATATCATGGCGAGAACAGGTTGCACATCAACAATGAGGTGTGCTTTGTACTAGACTAATAAGTTGGATTCTTAATGCTAGCTCACTACAACAAGTCCACAGGTAGACACATCACTCCAATCTGACACATTAGCCTGAGTTTGAGCCAACCAGTGTTTCCTTTTACTCTTAGTGTGGCATGCTTAGAGGAGAAGCAACCAATACCAATTTTATATTCCTTTGGCCCGACCCCAACCATTACACAACTGATACAGTTTATGACTGTATGGTAGCTTAGATCTACATATACCTATGAAGTTAAGTGTCTATTATAATTTAAGCTATGTCTTAGATTCCTGCATATGGAAAGATGTCTGATGCAGCACGAGGTGACAACGTTCATCCGACTTGTGGCAGGCCAATGGTGTTCTCCAATTTCCTCCACCAAAGAAATCAACACAAAATAACTGAAATATCCTTGAAAGTGGCAGTCAACATCCATAACACTAATTCAAGTAAAATGCATTGAACAAATCTATCCATTGATAAAGTAATGCAAAGTTTTGGCTCAAATATCCCTATGCTTAATTGTATATTTGATATAGAATCAATGCACTACAAGACAACTTTGTTGAAAGCTGTTCATAGATCAGGCTTTTAGTTGTAATAGACAGTTTAATTTAACATGGCTTTTCGAGTGCTAGGAAAGACAATAAACAAGAGTCAAGTTTTTTTTTTTTATTTCCCCCCTAATGTTTATTGTCCACATCACTACTGTGGGGCTGGTGATGGCTTTCCTCGTCCAAAACCTCCTCTCTGAAAAGACAAAAAGAATATTTCATTATCTAATACTCTTAGCAGCCAATCGGCAAACCTCGGGTGAGTCCGCTTCGCTTCCTCAATACCTCGGCTGTAATATGGTATTTGATATGCGTCTACGTGTCACATTTATTCGCCAGAAGACCGTATCACTTCAATCAAACATTGCGAACCGCGAAAAAGTTCTAAAATGGCGACAATAGATGAGTGTATAGAGTTTGCTTTAAAAAATATTGGTCTTTGATGAAGGTATGGAATCAGCCAACATTGCAACGAATGAAAATATATTATTATTGGACGTATATTCGAAAGTGAAATTATTTTAATACCTCCTTCATTTAAGATTTCCGAAAGTAGTTCCAATGAGAGCTATCGTAATGCGGACGAGGTTTGATGAAGGTACAGAATCAGCTGAAGTTGCGACGAGTGTCTTAGCAGCAATACAATTGAAAAGATAAATAATTTCCAACATTTGCATTTTATTTTAAAGACAATTTTTCCTGGATGCACTTTGCAGCCTGCTTCATGTGTCAAGTTTTTGCAATTGACAAATACCAATGGAGTAAGGGTTTAATAATGTTAGTTTTATTTGTTTGTTTGATGGTGTTAAACGGCACTTTCAACAATATTTCAGTTATATCGTGGTGGCCAGTTTTATTGGTGGAGAAAATCACTGACCTGTCGCAAGTCACTGACAAACTTTATCACATAATGTTGTACGCCTCGCCCCGATCGAGACTTGCACCCACAACATCAGTGGTGATAGGCACTGTTTGCTTAGGTAGTTGTAAATCAAAAAAATACCATACGATCACTACCACGACGGCCCCGTGGGTTTAATTAAGTGAATCTGTAATTTTATATGAGGCCAAAAAAAAAAAATATGTGTGTTTACGGTCACCTGACCCTAACCTTTTTTATCGGCAATTATTCCACCCTTATTTTTGCTAACGACCCTAACAATTTTTACACAGAATTCGGATAACCATTTTTGTTGTTTTAATCAGCAGCAATGTTTTATTTAATCAACCGCTAGCTTTTTGTCGAAATTGAGAGCAAAGAAGGTAGAAAAACTGTGTAACTCGTCATAAAACAAATGACGGCTTACCGGAAATTTCGAAAATGAAATACCGGAATCGGATTCCGGAACCAGGCACGACTATTTCCGGTTTTGCCGATAGATAAAAAAAAAAAATTAATGCCGACCGACTGATCCTAGATTTTTTTCACATATGACAGTAAACACATATATATTTTTTTTGGCCTGAGTGACAATAGTAAGAAAGATGTAGTCGAAACAACAAAATTCAGCATCTAGCCTGAAACATAATTTACTTTACTCTATTTAGACACGAAAAAAATGTTTTTGGTTCCCTATGACCCGACTAATCCATCAAAAGTGCCATTACCCAAAATATTTTCATCAGGAATTTCAAATAATTTTTTTAACTGTTTTAGCAAGTTTATTTGCATCTAAAATATTTTTTCAGCAATTTCAAAGAAAAAATATAACTACATTCCTAAATAATCTACAAATCGCTTAAAAAATTAAGTCGAACTACATCAAACATGGATGAAAAAAAAAAAGTATATTCATACTATATTTGAAGACTTTAGAAAAACTATTTTTTTATAAAACATGAGTCGTCATTGTGTTCATGATCTTATGGTAGTTAGATTTACAACTACATATGCAATAAGTGCCTATCAACACTAACGATGTGAGTTCGAATCCTGCTCAAGTGAGGTGTACTCGATACAACATTATGTGATAAAGTCTGTCAGTGACATATGGTACATCAGTGGATACTCAGGTTTCTTCCACCAATAAAACTGGCCGCCACAATATAACTGAAATATTGAAATTAGCATTAAACACCATAACTCTAACCCTATAAAGAATATGTGAAATAGACGATCAGAATTAATGAGGAGTGACTTTTATTCAATGACATATAATATTAATGGTTGGAAAATACAACCATTCAACTACACGTGTGTACTTAAGGAAAACTTACAAATTGGAAGTTAGGATTTCCTGGGGCTCCTACATCAGCTTTCTTGTCATCACCACCTGTAAAACAAAATGGTATTACATTGTTGTTTACTGGTTAAAATATATCTAGAATGAACTGTAAAGATTAATGAGTTTTGGGGCAATTTGCAGGGTATTAGACAGAAATATTACATATACTTTCATGTGGTACCAACAAAAACATACATTCTGTTGACACTTGTAAATGTGTCAAGTCATAATAAAGTGGTATAATTGTGTTGTATGCTAAAAAATATACTGCATTTCCTTTGTCTACAGTGTGGGAAACCACCGCTCGCCAACTCGCCAAATGTGAGTGTAAAATGATTTTGGAGAGTATTTCAGTCCAAGTACAGTGCCTGAAGTGGACGGTCGCCCAGTCGCCAAATGCGACTAATATCTTATTCAGGCGACCAAAAGCTGCTCCAAATTAGGTAATCACTGGCCCAACAAAAAACGTTTGGGCGATTGCCTATTAGACCGTTAAAAATTGTTGTTTTACCGAAACCCGACATAAACTGTAACGGTAGATAACTCTTCTGTTCTAGTCAAAAACAGTTTGTTACGAGCACAGCGATTGGTCCAAATACATTTTTGTAGCCAATGAATACACAGCTAATGTAATTTACTGTATTTTTATCGAGCCAATCAATACACGTTTTCAAGTAATACACAAGTATTCACTAAATATTAGAAAAGAAACGTGTTTTTTTGTTTCTTTATGATTTAATTATTAAAATTGTTAAAAATCACGGACGAAGTGGAAAGTTATGAACAATAAAGAGAATTCTGTCAACTTATAATGTTTGCGATCTGGTATCCACGACCACGGTTCGGAAATTTATTCATTCAATCTGCTGCAAAATGTACATCATACAACAGGTACAAATTTCATTTTACAGAAATCGAAAACCTTTTTGTGTCAATCCTTAGGTAATCATTGAAAAACTTTTCCCCAACAACGGAGAGAAAATTGTTGACAGTAATGTCAAACTACGGAAACGATCTGGCATGTCACTTCTTTTAAACTTTTCATAGTTCATGTGTACACTGCTACATTTTAATGACAATTAGGAGTGGTTTTCTTTTTTGGAACCAGAACTTTTGTTTACAAATAAAAAAAAACAGGAAAAGTTAACTGTTGTTTAATATATAACAGAAAATGACAGCACCGTTTGTTATTTCAACAAACTGGTGAGATACTTGTTTGAAATGAATAACCAACTGACGTTACCCCGAACTGAGAGGTTATTTTACTTTAAAATCTCTTCTTCATAGTGGATTGAAACAAGTGATGTCACTCTGGGGAGTGCAAGAGCGGTCCTTGTAGTGGCATTAGTCTACTCTTTTCCGGATGTCTTTAATGTGATCATGGCATTGATCTCCCCTTACACAAACCAGCCTTCTATTGTCCCCATCCGATGGACTAGCATCGTTTCTTAAGACCACCCTAGCCAATGGCATCAAGGTTGTCAAAAAGGTTATAACAAGTAAATTCAGGTTTCATTAGATAGCAATATATGCATTGGGGTGTTTTCGCAATTTCAGCTGCACCTACCAAAATTACCTTGAAGACCCCCCTCCCCCCTCGTGAGACTAGTGAAAGAATTAATTTTAATGTTATTAATAAAAATTAATTAATCTGAACTGTCTATATATTGATATCTGATGTCTTTTAAAAAAAAAAAAAAATGTCACAAAATGATTGGGCCACCATTCCGCCATTTGAACCAGTGACTAATTTTTTACTGGCCCAAACAATTTTTTTCGGGCCAGCCCTCATTTCAGGCACTGAAGTACTAGCCATTCTGGCGAGTTGGCATGTCTGGGCAAAATATGATAATTCACTGCTCGTCAGTTGATGAAACAAAATAAATAGGCCGAAATTGATTGAATGGATTGATTGAGCGTGATTTACTTACATGTTCCGATAAAATAGTACCGAAACACAAGTTTTTATTCAAATTGTCACTCGTTTTTTGTTGTGGTCGCCATCACTGTTTTTATGGAAACACTTAAAACTTGTGTGCTTGTCCCGATCTTGGTTATTATTTTCTTATCGTTTCTGATTAGAAATCATGAATGAGATACCTATGAAATACCGTTAAAAACAGATGCCTTGTTATTTTAAACATGTTACCATGTCGTAGCCAAAATTTAGCTGAAGTTGGTAATTATTTACTGAAATAATTGTACATCTTTGATCGGAAATGGTATGCTTATTTTGTTAATATATTTTTGTATCCTAAAAGTTCTAAATGTTAACATTGGCAGAAAATTTGAATTAGGAATGAAGCTAAATCCAACATGATTTTTTTTTTTAAAGTAATTTTAAGCCAAAAGGAAAACCTTCACCTGAAAAAGATGTTAACCCAGAGACAGTGATAAAATTTATCCCTAAATGGAAAACAGGAGAAAGTAGTTGATGCATGATGAGAACAAGAGAATGTGGTGTTCCCTATGTACTGAACATACGAGGAAAATTGGACACTTAAGTGTCATGGAAAATATGATGTGAGGGATCTCTCACTATAGTTGGCTAGTGAAATTTAATTTTGGCGAGTAGATTTCAATAGTTACTAGCCAGATTGGCGAGTAACTTTAAAAAATGGTTTCCCACACTGCTACATATACTGTGTCTTACATTATCTGTAATATCCCAATGACAAACAGAAAAGTAACTGGCTAATAGTAGTTATGGTACCTTTTATTTGCACACCAATAAATAAGAGGGTCTACGTTGAATGGATAAAGAAGCCTTCAGAATTAAGCAGGTCCACTTACAGGCAACGGTTTTAATGTATTGGAGCAGGGGTTGACTTCAGAAAATAAAGGTAGCTGGTCCATAGGGCAAGCCATATTAGATATCTACAGGCCCCTCAAAATCATTGCTGGCTCCAAAATTAATATGGGTTGGACAATTGGGGCAGAGTTTGCCTCCATTTCAATTTTCAAGAATCTACTGAAATTTCAACAGCTAATGCCTGTCTAGAAACTGTATCTTTTTTTTTAATGGATATTTTCTCTATTATAATCATTTCTTTTTTACCGAATGTTCTGTATCAATAGCAAGATTTTAATCTATCATTCACAAGTAAATTATAGATATGAACAATTAAATATGGGACCTTCAAATATTTTTCAACTCTCAGGAGATGACCTTCCCAAATATGAGATATAAAAATCCAGTTTGAAATAAAACATTCCACATAAACAAGATAAAGCAAATTCTGCAAATGTGTTGTCAAGAAATAATATCAGATAAAAAAAAAAGAAAAAAAGAAGAGTTTTAACTAAACCAGAGGCTCTCAAGAGCCTGTATCGTTCACCTGGTAATAAAAAAAACCAATTGGTCCTATGTAAAAACTATGTCCTGCAGTGGTAGTCATCTTGGAATTACGATCAACATAAAAAACACAAAGTTTGTAAAGGACCTTCCAATGATTGATGCACAGTTTAGGTTCAATCAGTGCAATAGCTTCAGAGAAGAATATATTTCTGTATTTTCCCCATATGGTTCTGTGGTGGCAGCCATCTTGGAAACACACACCTTGTAGAGGACCTTCCAATGATCATTCCTGGGCAGTTTGGTTTCAATTATCCAAGTGGTTTAAGAGAAAAAGCGTTTTGAAACATTTTTCCCATAGGGTCCAATGTTAAACTAAGTCCTGCCGTAGCCGCCATTTTGAATTTCATATCAGAACAAAAAACGTAAAGTTTGTAGAGGACCATCCAATGAACATTCATGTACAGTTTGGCTTTAATCATATTTGTAGTTTCTGAGAAGAAGGCATTTGAACATTTTCCCATAGGGTCCAATGTTAATCTATGTCCTGCGGTGGTGGCCATCTTGGATTTCCGATCGGCATAAAAAACACACACCTTGTAGAGGACCTTCCAATGATCATTCCTGGGCAGTTTGGTTTCAATTATCCAAGTGGTTTCAGAGAAGAAGCGTTTTGAAACATTTTTCCCATAGGGTCCAATGTTAAACTAAGTCCTGCCGTAGCCGCCATTTTGAATTTCATACCGGAACAAAAAACGTAAAGTTTGTAGAGGACCATCTAATGAACATTCTTGTACAGTTTGGCTTTAATCATATTTGTAGTTTCTGAGAAGAAGGCATTTGAACATTTTCCCATAGGGTCCAATGTTAATCTATGTATTGCGGTGGCGGCCATCTTGGATTTCTGATCGGCATAAAAAACATAAAATTTGTAGAGGACCTTCCAATGATCATTCCTGGGCAGTTTGGTTTCAACTGTCCAAGTGGTTTCAGAGAAGAAGCGTTTTGAAACATTTTCCCCATAGGGTCCAATGTTAAACTAAGTACTGCCGTAGCCGCCATTTTGAATTTCATATCGGAACAAAAAACGTACAGTTTGTAGAGGACCATCCAATGAACATTCATGTACAGTTTGGCTTTAATCATATTTGCAGTTTCTGAGAAGAAGGCATTTGAACATAGGGTCCAATGTTAATCTATGTCCTGCGGTGGTGGCCATCTTGGATTTCTGATCGGCATAAAAAACATAAAATTTGTAGAGGACCTTCCAATGATCATTCCTGGGCAGTTTGGTTTCAATTATCCAAGTGGTTTCAGAGAAGAAGCGTTTTGAAACATTTTTCCCATAGGGTCCAATGTTAAATTAAGTCCCGCCGTAGCCGCCATTTTGAATTTCATATCAGAACAAAAAACGTACAGTTTGTAGAGGACCATCTAATGAACATTCATGTACAGTTTGGCTTTAATCATATTTGTAGTTTCTGAGAAGAAGGCATTTGAATATTTTCCCATAGGGTCCAATGTTAATCTATGTCCTGCGGTGGCGGCCATCTTGGATTTCCGATCGGCATAAAAAACAGAAACTTTGTAGAGGACCTTCCAATGATCATTCCTGGGCAGTTTGGTTTCAACTGTCCAAGTGGTTTCAGAGAAGAAGCATTTTGAAACATTTTTCCCATAGGGTCCAATGTTAAACTAAGTCCTGCCGTAGCCACCATTTTGAATTTCATATCGGAACAAAAAACCTTAAGATTGTAGAGGACCATCCAATGAACATTCATGTACAGTTTGGCTTTAATAATATTTGTAGTTTCTGAGAAGAAGGCATTTGAACATTTTCCCATAGGGTCCAATGTTAATCTATGTCCTGCGATGGCGGCCATCTTGGATTTCCGATCGGCATAAAAAACAGTAACTTGGTAAAGGACATTCCAATGATCATTCCTTTACAGTTTGGGTTCAGTCAGTTCATTAGTTTCAGAGAAGAAGATCTTTGAAATTTCAGCCAATCAGAGCATATTATTGGCCCTGGCAGCCATATTGAATATTCGACTGGAACGAAAAACAGTAACTTTGTAGAGGACCATCCAAGGAACATTCCTGCTAAGTTCGGTTCCAATCGGCCAAGTGGTTTCGGAGAAGAAGCTTGAAATGTGAAAAGTTTACAGACGACAGACGACGGACGCCAAGTGATGGCAATAGTTCACCTGGACCTTTGGTCCAGGTGAACTAAAAATTGTTGAACAGGAACCTTCTATAGAAATACACAGGCCTATATATATATATATATATATAGGTAATATTATTTACAAACCTGGAGCTTTTCTGTATTCAGTACGGTCACTACCTCCAGCACTCCTAGCAGGTCCCTCTGGTCCTAAAATAGAATCAATATCAGTAAATATAGATAACATCAGACATGGGTGATCAAGTAGTAAAGGCTATTGACTTCTGATTTACATGCCTATAAGACTAGACACAGCAGAAACACACTTAGCATTTTCAGTGCAGTTGCCAAATTTATGTAGTATTTAATTTTTACAGTAGCCATCTGGGCTACTGTTTGAAATTTTTCAGGGACTCATTATCAATTTTAGTGGTCTTGGGCAACTGTGCTCCCGTTAAGTTTTATCCCTGCACAGATTAACATACCCATGTGTTAACATTTACAGACACCTACTGATGGCCATCAGTAGGTGTCTGTAAATCTTAACACATGGGGTGGGGTATTGACAATGGGCATGTCAATCTGTTTTATATTTGCCAAAGAAATTTATTTTCAAAATTGATTCCTAAATTTTGATGATCTGAAATATAAATGTTACCTTTAGGTCTTGGCCTGGGGGCCTCTTGACGAGTCTGTCTTTTCAATGTAGCTGGTACAATTTCAGCTGGAAGGTGGAGATAATTTCTCAAGTATTCAATTCCTTCATTTGTCAAATACCAGTAGAAATGACGCCATGCAAATTGTTCTCTCACATATCCTTGTGATTTTAAAGACTGCAAAGAGAAGCAAGAAGCACCATTACAACACAAGCAAATTATTTTACAGGGATAATAAAAACAGAAAAAAACACAATTGCAAATCTTGTAATATATCATAAACAATGACTTGTGGCTTCATTCTTGTGACTTTTAAGTCCACAATCATCCCCTAAACCTGTAGGAATGTTTCTTAACCTTCGCTTGGGTCCGGCAAACATTCAACAAAGTGAACATTACTGCCAGACATGTGTGGACATGCATTAAATATTCAAAATAGCTAGATTTAATTTTTCCATTTTAGCATAATTTTTACAATTTTATTTCTGTAGTATTTTTTTTCAATTTACAAGGCATCCCACAGTAGTGGGGAACAGGGCACATTTCCTGTCTAATTCCATTTTTCCCCGGGCTACATTGTTTTCAGAAATGAAAATGTCAAAGTGGAAGTAAAATATGGCTTTGTTTTGCACTCTAAATTGCTCAAGCTGGAAATCAAAAGAAGGGGGTAAGAATAAAAATCTTGGGAATATTGCATGATTTTAGAATATTTTTCATTGGGAAATGGTCTGTTTACCTGACACTTGGAAAGGCTAAGAAAAATCCCTGACCTACTACTTTAGGATTATCACATTCTACTTGAAAATGAGGGGAATGCCCTGAATTTAAGATAAAAACAAACACCGATTTATTTGAAAAAGGTTGTGTTGACAAAATCTTGAAATGACAATATATCTACATTAGCACTTTGAGCAATGTGTGCGAGTAGTACATTCCATTCAGGGATAGTTCTGCTGAAGTAAAATGTGATGCTCTTGTTGGGATAGTTGTTGCAGATGTATCTGGCAGCTCTCCTTAGACCTTTTCTAGAGAGAGTACTTGTTCTTTTGTGTGATGCTTCCAGACAGTGCTACAGTACCCTAATTTTGGTCTTGCTAGTACTTGGTATGCTTTCTTTCACTGCTTTAGAGTTTATTTTCCCATTTCTGCATTGCTAAACCTTGTCAAACTTTGAAAGCCATCCTGGTTTTCACATTGACGCAAAAGCATAAATTTTTCAAGAACCATTCAACGAGTGCTGGTTGTTTTGGGAAAAGGAATATTACTTGTCAAATTTCTTCCAAGACAACCATTCCCTCTTTCCTATAAATATACTTACTGTCAAAGCTTTAATAACTTGAAGATTAGGGACATCAATATCTGGATGCTTTGGAGCACCAAAATCTTTCTTGGCTACCAAAACTCCTTCTTTGAAGAGGTATTCAAATATGGTAACGCGATTCTTCTTGGGCATCAACATCCTAGAAAAAAAATATGGGTTACTTTGATTTTATCCATAAAGTACCACTCATGTATTGTATAAGTTTTCCCCCCTCATTATCAGAAAATAAAAAACATTATACTGTTCTGTATCACAATATGATAAAAAGAGTAAATTATGATTACTTATTCGTAATTTTGAGAGTAAAATTCTTTGTTCATCATTTTTCATAGATAAATAGGGTTCTAGACTTATGTTATTCTTAAATAATCTATATGTTCTTAATTTATTTCCAAAATCCTTATTAATTTTATCATCATGTAAAGATAGGAACCAGTCTATATAATTAGATTTAAATTTAGTGTACAAAAAATGTTTTAAATTTGTTTTTGAGTTCATAACAAATCTTAAGTCAAGTTTTAAATATTTTAATAAGGACAGGATAGTACTATACCAACTTTTCTTACTCTGATCAGATAATAATTTTGATACAGAGAGAGCCTCAGACAAAAGAATGTCTTTACTATTAGATAAATGAATTAAATAAGAAAACATAGAAATTATTATTTCAATAAATAAAGGATATCTTCCGAGTTCTCCAATCACTGCCAGGTTATAGCTTCTTTTCCCCAACTCCAAGTGAAAATTTACAAAATTTCATGAGCTTTTTCTGCTTTTAGGTCATTACATAATTTTGAAAAATAATTATCTCCCTTGTCTAATAATTTCTGGGGATCAAATGTACCCCACACTTCACTACCATATGTTAAAATAGGCTAAACAGTATGGTCAAATACATGTAATAGGGTTTTAATTTTCGCCTTATGCCCTTCAAAACATTTATACATTTTAAATAAGGCTTTTAAGCCTCTTTTATATAATTCTTCTTTAGCATCTGAGAAGCTCCCAGAGGCATTAAACATTACCCCTAAATATCTGTATTGTTTAACTTTTTCAATCGACTGATTATCAATCATAAAATAACTGGGAACAGTCTTCCAGTACTATTAAATACTAGTGATTTAGTCTTATCAGTATTAATTTCCATACCCCCATTTCTTACGGTATAAACGAGTTGATCGTAGAATTTTTTTTTAAACAATTCAATTGGTCAAGCCCGTGCTCGAAATAACACTCGAAACGAACACATGAACCTTTGGAAGGTAGAAGCTAAACCATTGAGTGAAACAATTGCATGTTTTTAAATGCTATATTAGAGTTAGTATCCAAATTCATATTTAAAAAAAAAAGATATCCATCAACTTCTCTCATAATCTTCTAAAAATGAGTCTTCTTCACTTGACAATTTTAGTTTAATTAAATTAACAACTCTGTTTATTTTTCAATTGAGATCATCTTTGAACACTAAGGTTTAAACGGCAGCTTTTCATTTCCACTATAATCTCATGAAAGGGGTAGATTGTCGTGGATTTTTGGAGAATTTCACTCACTTGCCACTCTTTATTTATGGCAGACCGGAAAAGGAAGTTCTAAAACGAAAGTCTCGTAAATGACGAGACGTAATGGCAGCCTCCATGAAATTTCGATATGTGGCAATTTTAACTCTTTTAGTAGCGTTATTTAACCTAGTAGGATCCCATTTAGGACGAATATACACTCGAGATGATATCAATAAATACAGGTTATGTTTCTGACTTTGATATTTATAAAACCAGCTCTCTAACTATACAACACAACCTCAGGGACTCTTCCAATTCTAAAAAAAGATCGACTACTAGCATGTGACTATCCATTCATAAAAACAAACAAAGGACATCTTTTTATATCCCCTGTCGCTTCAAGTCCTACTTGTGTTGAACATGTAAACAAACCTATACTGTATCAGTGTATGTCTGAACTCTAAATAATGGCAATATATTTATCTTTGCAAATAATAAATGCTCTCCTTTGCTATTCAGAAGATGTTTTTTTTTTCAGAGCAGTTTTTTTATCATGATATCCAGTGTTGGTGAAACACTAACGACTGTGTCGAACAAAACTGCTGTCAGTCAGACTCAGAAATTACAACACAATTTTAACACTGATAACTTACACCGAACACAGTCATTTTTCAATTCCTGTTGAAAACAATAATAAACATTCTTTCTTTTGTTACTTATAAAGAGTTTCAGTAACATCAAGCAATTTTGTATTGGACAGTTATTACTTATACTAAAATGTTGCCTGATGAACTTTTTTGTCAAATAAAATGAAGGAAAGAACGAACACTAATTGTCTTGTACCCATCCAAAAATTGATATCCTAATAAATTGGTATTCAAAGTCTAAGGTTTCCTATAAAATGTGAGTAAGTTTGAATATATAAATACTTTCATTAAGCTAGACAAAGCACTCTCATAGAGTAGGCACAGTGAGAAATGTTTTATCCCAACAATATACATTCCTCTTCTGGTTTTTATGTCCTTAAAATTTTGTTGTCAGACAGAAGCTTTTAAACTGTCTGACCGAAAGTCAGACAAAAGTGTTGAGTGCATTTTGTATTTTGCCCAATCTGAGATATTGCAAAAATTTGCATCTCCATTGACCAGAAAATGAAAGTATGCTTTCAAAAAAGTAATTTGATCAATATTCGTGGTACATGTATTAAAAAAATTGTACATGTATATTTCTCTAGCTATATGTAGGTCAAATTGTTGAGAAAAAAAAAAATGAAAAGAAATTTTAAACAGTGATGGTCATCAATTCCACCGATATCAACAAAATGAACAATCGCCTCTCATCTTAACTGAACTCACTGAACACTAAAAAACAGACCACAACAATTCATATGATGTTGGAAATATATGTCCTGGCTTGAGTAATCCAAAAACCTATAATAGTAATGGTAGAAAATCTCACCAACCACAACAACATTAAGTTTTGTGTCAACTAGAAAGGTACTTGTTAAGACAAACTAAAATCACCACCTGGAAATCATCAATTTTGGTGATTTTCCTATTTTTATAGAACAGAACTCCTGAATGAAATCATCAACCATAGTGAAAATCAAACTTAATCTGTATTTGATGATCAATAAATCTGCAAATCAAAAGAGAAAAAACAACACACTGAAAAAGATCTAGGTCCTAGTGGTCTTGGGAAAAAAAGCTCAGCAATCTAGGTGGATGGTAGTTAATCTGTTGTTAGGATCCCACACTTTCCCTCTTGATTACCAGATAACTAGCGAAAAGACAAAAAATAAAACTACGCCCACATATAGATTTGTACTTCCTTCAAAAGACAGTCACTTTTTGAACATGTTGAACTTGTCCAAGACTGGCTACGTAGTCCAGGATTGACTTTAATCAGTAAAACTTTTGTTTTAATACTAATTATATATATAATATGTTGGAATGTATATTAAAAATTCTATTTTTAGAGAGAAAGTTGTAAAAATGTTTCACCATGCTTATGATGGATACATAGAATATGCATATCCTTATGACGAACTTCGACCTTTAACCTGTGATGGACATGACACATGGGGAAGGTATGTATACAGTAAATGATCAGATATAATTTTGACCTCTGTATATGACAGACATGACAGAGTTCATTTATTTATTATTGTGCATTAGAGTATTTATGATAATTTGAAGTATTTATATTTGTATAGAACAAGTTAAGATTCTTTACAAATATCAAAGTTTCATAAATTGAATTTTCATGGTGAGGTGTACTTGATACAATATCATGCGATCAAGTTTGTCAGTGACTGTGGAGGGTCAGTGGTTTTCTCTCGGTACTCCGGTTCCCTCCACCAATAAAACTGACCACCACAATATAGCTGAAATATTGTTGAAAGTGGAGTTAAACACCATAACCCAAACAACAAAATAAAAGTTTGAAGACCATTATAAATTTACTTCACTTGAGGCCATCATGCTAACCATTATTACCACTAATGCAAAACTACAGTATAAGAAAACATCAAACATAAACATGATATCTTTCTTGTCTTGATTTTATTGATTGATTGGTAATTAATGCCAACTTTATCAGTATTTCAACTATATGATGGCGTCTTTGTCTTATATGTTAATTGTATTTAATCTGTTTTATTTATTTTCAGTTATTCTCTGACTCTCATTGATGCTTTAGATACATTAGCCATTATGGGAAACTACACAGAATTTCGACGAGTGGCAAAACTAGTATCAAACATGATTGATTTTGACATTGACATTAATGCCTCTGTGTTTGAAACAAATATAAGAAGTAAGTGCAGTCACTGCAGTATTGTTTTTGAAGGTGCACTAGTTTTACCTGATCAACTGGGATCTAATATTGCATATTCAATTATGAAAGAAAGCTAGCACGTTAAATTAAATGGTTTTCCAGTCTTTCATCTGTGAACGTAACTGATGAAAGTTATTTTAGGAACACGTCATGTACACGTAAATTAGATATCTACATTTTTATTTTTATAAAACAATGATGGTCAACAATTCTACCAATATCAAGAAAACAAACACCTGTCACATCAAATCATTGAACATAAAAAAGACCATGACATATGAGGTTGGAAATCCAGATCCTGTGTACACATTAAAAAAGAAAATATTTTTCTTGTAACCTACACCAGGTCAGAGGTTTTACTAATCAGTTTTATAAGACCATTGGGTGTAACATAAATGTGACAATAATCTTCTAATATGAATAAAAAATACAATCAAATCATGATGAATTGTTAACTGTCCAAACTTCCCTCCTCTCTCCTCCCCTCCCCTATGAAGTCTGGTAGTCAAAATAAACATGTAGCTGAAAAAAAATGCTGAAAGTGATGATAAACACCAATAACACAATCACACACACCTGTTGTCATGGTCACCAACATATGGTAGTTAGATTTACAACTACCTATGCAATCGGTGCCTATCACCACTAATGTTGCAAATTCGAATCACACTCATGGCGAGGTGTACTTGATACAACACTATGTGATAAAGTTTGTCAGACTTGCAACAAGTCAGTGGTTTTCTCAGGGTACTCCGGTTTCCTCCACCAATAAAACTGACTGCCACAATATAACTGAAATATTGTTAAAAGTGGCCTTAAACACCATAACCCTAACCCTAATCCTATCCTTATTACAAAGACAACATAATAAAAGATTTGGGAATTTTCAATATGATACAGGCATCAATTTTAAACAAGCTTCATTTCAACTGAATACTATTCGATATCTATTTATTGGAGTGTTTACAATGTTTACAAAGTCCTATAATTATATAGCGTTGTTTGGGATGTTGTGCCATTTTGATTCCAACTCCTCACTCTGATAGATCAACGGGGTCAAATCAGATTGTATTTTAACATTGGTGTGATTTTAGAGTTATTGCCCTTTATTGAATTTAATTGAAGGAAACTTGCATTACTGGTATTTAAGTTTTTTTTATGTATTTCAGTGTATGTAAACTTTCATTTTTAGCAATTTATCACATTTATGTCTGTAAATTATGAGTAATAATGCTAGTTTTATTATAAAGTGTGTTTAATTTGTACTTTTTAAAAGTAGGCGATATATTATGTACTTAATTAGCAGCACTAGTTTTCTCCTCTATCAACAGTTGAATTTTAGAACTTTAAAGCTTGAGTTAAGGCTTGAGCTAAAAATAACATTTCAAAATCTAACTACAGTCAAACCTGTATTAAGAGGTCACCTTTGGGACAAAGAAAAAGTGGTCTTTTAAGACAGGTGACCTCTTACAAGAGGTTCAATTCATATGAAATCTTTTATGACAGCACAAGACAAAGATGACTTTTTTATACAGGTGACTGCTTAATAGAGGTGCATGGGCAGGTTTGACTGTATCTTAAATATCGTAATCCACTGGTAGCAGAAGAAGAATCTACCTGTACATATGTATAATTTTAAGACCTTTTCCAATACAAGAATGTTCTTAAACATCAATTAACTTTTCAATTACACATTTCTACACACTTTTATTTATATGTAAACTTCTTTATAGTTTTAGGTGGACTTTTATCAGCTCATTTGCTTTACAAGAAAACTGGTATGGAATTAGAACCCGGTTGGCCATGCTCTGGACCTTTACTGAGATTGGCTGAAGATGTAGCTAGGAGAATTTTACCAGGTAACTTTATCATATCCGACTTCCATTATGACAACATAATTCTGATGAATTTTATATGTCATATCAAACTATTTTTGTGGCTAGGTCATTTTTGTTCAAACTAAAATATACCAGGTAAATTAATCAATTTTGGATCTCCTGTTTAGATCCTTTGGTTTATTTGCCCAAAGACTTTTATATTATTCAGGGAGATGAATATACATCATAATTGGAAGCCATTTTGTGCCACTTGAAGTAACTGCAATAATGTAGCTCCTGTGACAAACTTGTGTCTCGGCAGAGCTACAACGCGGTCCCATTCGTCACAATGGAGCAAAAAAAAAGTTGCAGTTGAAACATAAAAACTCACTATTTACGCTTCAAACATTTCATTATAACAATTACTGATGATCCCAGTCCTTGTTAAATTGGTTTGGCTGAGAAATATATGCTTTTCAAAGTTAGCAACAACCTTGTTCAAATTTATCGATCGTTTTCCATGACCGGAAACTACGGAAGGCGGAGCTTTTCTAAATATGGTATTTCTTATTACAAGCTGATGTAAACATTCCAATCGTAACTACTCGGCCATTCTCGCTACCCTGTTATTTGCAGGGTAGCGAGAATGGCCGAGTAGTTACGATTGGTAAACATTCACGCCTAAATCGCCAAATATGGTATCGACATCCAAATAGTGAGGCCGGAAATGACGAAATTCAAAATTTTCAAAGATAAGATTTTTATTTTGTGGGAATTACATTCTAAAATACTGGTAGGTGATAAAAACTTGTTATAATAATGGACAAAAGGAAAGGTTATGTCTTATTATTGATAAATGCAGGCGTCAGAAGCTCTGTAAGCGAGCGCAAAAATCTCGGCAGCTGCTCCATTACGTGTAATGGCATCCCGTTATAACCCTTGCGAGTAAGCGAGCATTTAGGGTTTTATTATTAGAACTACACTTGAAGATAAGTTTTTACTTATAGCATGAGTTATTGTAAATCCTGTGAATAATGGATATTTCTCAACTCATGAAGGAAGCTAGACTTTACACAAAAAACAACTTCATCTTTCTAAACTATAGATCAAATCTTTTTTAATTAAAATAAAAACTTTTGCTCTCATTTAATGTCTATGGAATATTTGTCAATTTGTAGAGGTATACCTGGTACTTGTTATTAAGAACATATGGGATTAATATTCAAAATAAGTAATTTAAAGAATAAATTTCTTTATTATTTGATATAAATGTTAATAAATTAGGTAGTATAGAATTAAACAATATTTGAAAAAGCAATAGCTTATTATTGTCTACTAAAATCGTAATTTTTTCATACCCAAAATTATTGTCGTTTTCCATACTGACCTTCATAAAATGAAGATTAACACTGAGTTATGCTGCAAAAGATACGATTTTTTGACAAAAAAAACCCCAAAACTATCGTTATCAGAATTATTGTCCTGGATGACATTATTCAAATCTATTCATATGGCCTTCTATGTGAACCCGTCTTGAGGATGCACACTGTTTAGAAACAATAAACAACATGTGGTTCTTGGGCAAAAGAAAAAGTGTCAACACGTGGAAGAAAGCGGACTTTGACGGATTCAGAGAGAAAGATGAATAGAAGTGAAGTATCTTCCAAATGGAACAAATGCAGGATATATGTAGGGGATCCGTTGGACCGTTGGAACGAACTCAAGGAAGTGCTACGTGTCCAAACTCGCGCTGAATTTGCAAATATTTTGTTTGATAGGTAAGCTGAACATGTTTTTTCCTTCTTTTCTCAATCGTTTTTCATATTTTATGAATTTATGATGATGCCTATGATCATTTTCGGTAGATATTATTCAATATATGTAATCTTGCACCTGGCAACAGCAAATTATTGTCAATGAATATTATAAAACGGCCGTATTTGCGAGGTAAACAAACACAAATTTTAGCATCCATGCTGCAGCATCTGGGCTACTGGCATAAAAATAGATAGAAATAGATTTGGCCTTGCTCAGGTCAGTGAATAATTAATTAGCTTCCAGTAACGATGGTCAGCTTTTTTATATTGAAAAAACAACGTTTCGTAGCGTATTTGCCAATAATTCGGTGTTTAATCTTCATTTTATGAAGGTCAGTACGGAAAACGACAATAATTTTTGGTATGAAAAAATTACGATTGTGGTAGACAATATCCCTTTAAGCCAACATTTATAATCAAAAGGGCCAGGTCACCTGTTCTCTGTAAACCTATCACATTTCAAATCTTAGGAAAAATGAAACCAAACTCATTAGAAATCTCACTTTGACCGTCCTTAATATTATTTATGATTTTCATTTAATTTCAAAATTCAACATGGCTTTCTTGAGTGAAAAATGCCTTCTCATCTACTTAAGTTCAAATATTAACTCAGAAACCAGAAGATGGACTAAAAAGTCACTTAATATTTACCAGTAGTAGGAATATTCCTTATATGAACCTCTATAGGGGTTATTTGTCCACCACTGCCTGGAGGACAAAATTTTGTCCACCACCGCCTGGAGGACAAAATTTAATAAAGAATTTGTGACAAAAATATATTTAAAAAATGTATTGAACCTAAACTGTATATGAATGATCATTGATTGGTCCCTTACAAAGTTGGTATTTTAGTTGGATAGGACTTTTTTTAATGTTTTTTTTTATGTGGATTGAAAGTCAAATTTGTTGCCTCAGTAGAAAAGAGGTTAACACAGATCCATTTGGATAAACATTTGCTCTGAAACTACTGAATCATAAAAACAAGTATGACCGAAATATTCCTTGGATGGTCTCGTGCAAAGCATATGTTTTTGTATCTATTGGAAATCCAAGATGATTATTACTTCAAGATAGTCCCTTAAAAAGTTTACATTTTTTGTTTGGATCTGAAATCCAAGATGGCCACTAGCGATGAATATACTTAACATAGGACCCTAAAGAATTTGTTGAAATTATCTCTCGAATATCGTTTAATTATTTGAAAGCAAACTAAGATGAAATTCTCCTTGTTATATAATGGACCTGCACAGAGTTTAGTACATGTACATGTAATCGTATGTGTTTTTGTGTTGATGGAAAATCTAAGATGGCCAACATCACAGATCATATTCATCATAGTACCATGTTGGATAATGTATATTAAAAAAAGAGATTCTTCTATGCAAAGCTAAAACCTATTTTGCATCTAAATTATACTTGAATGGTACTGTAAATTAGATGGTTCTTTAGGTTTTTATTTTTCATGTAGATTGAAAATTTAAGAGGGGTGGGGTGGTTATGGTGTATAACGTTTAACGCCGCTTTCAACAATATTTCAGTTATATCGTGGTGGTAAGTTTTATTGGTGTAGGAAACCTGAGTACCCGGAAAAAAACCACTGACCTGCCGCAAGTCACTGACAATGACATACTGTTGTATCGCCCGAGTGGGATTCAAACTCTCAACGTTAGTGGTGATAGGCACTGATTGCATAGGTAGTTATAAATCTACCATAGGATCACCACCACCACGGCCCCTTGAAAATTTAAGATGGCCACACTATAGTACTTATTTTAACATGATACCCTAGGGAGAAAATGTTTTAAGCATCTCAGAAATTACTGAATCTATTAAAAGTATGAATATAGTCCTCTACGAAGATTTTGGAGTTTATGCTGATCAGGAAAAAATGATGGTCACAACTGTCATAAAACGTTTATCTAAATCAAATGGTGCATCTCCCACCTCTAGACCTGTTGACCATGATATAGCTTAAAGTAGCACAAAGCAAACATTTAAGGCAATAGGCTTATGTAACCTTAGCCGAGTTTGGCTGCTTACGTAACCTTAGCTGAGTTTGGCTCTCATGTATTGGCCTTTTGGTTTACTAGCACCCAAAGACTTACAATATTTGGCTTTTTTTTTTTTTTACTATGAGCATACCTGATGAAGTTTATTCCAGACATGCGTTATGTACACTAAATTAGATATCAATAATCGATTGGTCAATCTATTTATAGATGATTAATACCTGAAAACCTGTACATGTGTAATTATCAAGAGGATATGGCTTAGACCCCAAATACAATATTGTTTCATGTTGTTTTTCCATGGCAGGGCACAGGCGCTTGTGTAGAGTCAAAAATATGCTCGCAGGTCCAGCGAGCATATTTTTGACTCTACACAAGTGCCTGTGGGCAGGGTCCTGTTTCCATCATCTGTTCTCCATTTATATGACCCAATTTTTTAGATACTGGTATAAAAGTTGTCTGCTTCTGCATATGACTCTTGATGTCTGTAGCAGTTTGTTTATGCATGATGACTCTATTTTTAGCTGAGAATGGAATCTTTTCAAATTTTAACACAATGATCATTGGCACAAAATAAATGTTGCGATTGATTGTAAATGGAAGTTTTGGCCTCAACAGTTTTTTTTAATGAGGCCCAATTGTGCCAATAAGGCTTTCTGTATTGTAAGTTGTAACCTGACAGCCCTCCCCCTTTTCTATATGTCACTTATATATGGGGGTATGCTAAGCAGCTCTGTGGGTCAAGCCATTGGAATCATCACCAGTACTCAGCACATAGCCATGGGCCAGGTAATCTAACAAACGCAGGCTTGATAGAGAATCATATAAGCAACATTTCAGTAAAATTTCAAATGGGTGGTGTCCACAGCAGTGGTGTGATAATTAGTGTGCTCTGCTTGAGTGTGGTAAAGAGTGGGTTTGCATCCCTTTCAGTTCAAGCCAAAGACTATCATAAAATTGGTATTTGCTGCTTTTCCGCTAAGCCTCAGTATTTAAGAAGTTGGAGCAAAGACTGGTTGGCTCGGAATCCGGATAATGTTTCCGAGTGGAGCGTCATGTCTACCCATGGACTCTTGTTTCAATGAGCTAGCTCTGAAAAAATCCAATTAAGCATGTTGGTCTACTACAAAGCAGACAACATTATCATATCATTGAATGTAACTGGGCATCACCATGATATAGCTGAAAATTTGCTCACAACAATTACTCATTTAAATTGTTTGGTTGTTCCATAGGAAAATGTGAGTCTATTCCTTTCACTTGATTATAAATGTCACCCATGGCACATTTCCATAGATAGTGATCTTTAACATCGACTATCAAGACTAAAAATAAATACCAACAATTCCATTTTAATGGCAAAATATTTTTTTAAATACAATTGGTTAGTAAGAAAGGATATATAGATATAAATGAATATGAGAGACATATCCAACATTACAAGTAAAGGAACGGCACTTTTATTGCTGTTCCACATTTCACAGTTACTGTAGGGTCTTCAACAATGAGCAAATCTAACCCTAAAATTAGTGTGAAACGGCACCTAGCCTGCAAAAGGGTATGCACATAGATCTGTGTCAGATATATATTTTGTCCCATGGCTCAAAACATCAGCAACTATTACCTCAGTGGCACTACTCTGAACAAAGTGCTAAATGATGTCAGAACTTTTTCGTGGTAAGCACCAAATTGGGAACTTTCCTATTGCTTCACCAGCCTTATAGGATTAATGTTAATTATTATTTGGAAGAATTTCTCTTTTTATGCCATCCTTAAATAAATACTTTGTTCAATGTAAAACGACTTACAATGTTGAAGTGATTTAATAGGTACAATGTAGGTAGGCAAATTATAAAAATTCTTTCTAAAATCTTACTATAATACAATAAATATTAAGGCAAAATAAAAATTCTTGTGTTTCCGACCAACGTTATTGAAAGAGAAAATAGGGTAGGTTAGGTAGGCAAAATATGTTTACCTAGGTTTGACTGGACCCGACTTGAACAGTAATTGTCCAAAAATAGCTATAAACACTTTAGGACAGGCACTAAAAACTATGGTTGATAGGGTTAGCAGAAACACACTTATTTTTTTTGTTGACCTAATCTCTTAAAAAAAAAAAAAAAAAATGTCTTTGTAATTCCTAATAAAAAAAATTGGGTAACCCTGGGCAATTTTGATAGGTTGAACGGTTAGTCGGGAACTTACAGAAAATGAAACAATTTTTATGGATGGCCGGGCATATGATTGGTTATCTCATTATTGAGACAACCACATATACCGATAATAATCTAATGTTCTGATATGTTCAGCTGAAATAATTTTGCATTGTCCGAACTGTCTTTAGAAATAGAGCAGCCTACATAGAGTTGTCCTGCTGTGTTGAAGCACATAGACGTTGGAAATATAATTCCCATGTCACCTGTTTCAAAGACCATTATCAAGTGTCCTGAATTGTTCAAAAAATGTAACCTGTTTGAGCGCATGTCAGACACAATGACGTTGTCTGCTCCCGTTGCTACGATATGCATTGGTTTAAATACGCCTCCTTTAGTATTGGTGTCGGAAGAACCTGTATACAGATGTCGGAGTTCACCGTCCTGCGATAAGATCACCACTCTACCGATTTTGTTTTTGGATAACCTGTCAACTACAAAAATATTACCATTCCTGGTACTAGTTATGTCAAGAGGATATGAAAATAAAGGTTTGCCGTTCTTGTCAAAATCCATTGTGATCTCATTAACACCTTCCTTATCCATCATAATTACGACCCGCCTTCCTGTGACGGGGAATGCTGGTGCTATGCTCCAACCTCCTACCAACATTTTCCCGTCACTTGTTATATGTAGAGATATTGGTTGTAACGGGTGAATACTATATTTATAATCTTCAGGTGTTCCAGATGCATTAATCTGTTTCAGTGTTGCTCCATTGGTGACGAGGATAACGTTATTAGTTGGAGAAACTGCCATACCAAATATGTTAAGATTTACACTTGCGATCACCTTCAGACGATTTCCTTCAGTTTTAACATGTTGCAACACCCCTTGTGTATTGCAAGCTATCCACAATGAATTGTCAGACATTATGGATAAATAGTTAACCTGTTGAACGTCAGTGACAAATTGCTTGGCAAATTTCACATCTGTTTTATTGGAAACGTCTCTAAATGATCCTACGTTGTCTATGGTAATTTCCCCTGGAAGAAACTTCGGCATGGTTTCAAAAGTCGCCAGATCCAACGGTATAAATGTTTCATTCATAGCTTTGTCTAACTGTGCATCCTTTTTAAAAAACTGAGCTGCATCTCCAGAAGTTTTCATATCTTCAACACGAGCATTGTATTTTTTCAACTGTTTCTTCATTATTATTATTCTATTTTGTTCTTTTTGTATGGGATCCTCTAATGTTTGCCACTTCTGATCAACTTCTTTCAGGAGATTTTCAGATAATTCATCGATTGCTTTTTTCAATACCATTTTATGGTCGTTAATAGCCGCATGTAATTCTTTACAGTTTGAACTTTCGGCTTCTTGTTTTTCATTTATTAACATTTCACCTGTATCGAGTTCATTTATAACCGATTGCATTCGTTTTTGTCCTTGTTTGAGGTTTTCTTCTTTTATTTCATAGCCTGTACGAATTTCCACTAATTCATGTCCATTGTGGATCTTTGACACACAGACAGGACAAACTAAATTGTCGCACTTTTTACAAAATAAGCAACTGTATTGTCCACTGTGCTCCTCACATTTTATGCTACTGAAATTCAACTCTGTAGAATGCTTTCCGACCTCCCTGATATTCAGAACTTTGTGGTCTCTAGCGTTTCTTATATTAGGGTGTATTTTTTCTTTACATCTGTCACACATAAGTAAATCACATTCATAGCATTTCCAGTTTATTTTTGTTTCGGTTTCACATAACTTACAACAAACAGGAGCTTGTAACTTTGACGCCATGTTGTTTGTGTAGATGTCTATATTTACTTACCTATCATTATCAAGCTAAAAGGCAATACAGGTTATCTAGATCTATATATTTTTCATAAACAATATCACTAGAGTGTAAGTCAGTTACCGACTTCGATCTCGGGTTCAAGCTAGATAAACATCTCGATCTCAGTAACTGTTGCGTACCAGTATGAGCCGAGGGTTTAATCTAGGGCACTGAACAGATTTTATATCCCTTCATATACTAGATCTTTTTAACAAATTCTAATTTTGTAAAGTGAAGGAATTTTTTCATTTAATATACGGTACACAATACACCCATCTTCAAATTTTCAACGGCGGTGATCGTAGTAATATGAGTTTCGTTTTTGGTTTGAAAGTGAAAGTTAAAGATTTGACTAAGAACCAAATTTACGTTCTTGATTTGAATAAAGATTTGACTAAGGACAAAATTTACGTTCTTGATTTAAATCGCAGATAATGCAACTGTTCGTTTTAATCCTTTTCAAGCCTTTAGAAGGGTCATCTTGTGATGATATATATCAGATTAATGTATAATTAAACTGAAGATAATAGATGAAGGATACGATACATTTTTTTCGTAGTTTTGAAAAAAGGTTATCCCGACGTACATTGTATGTGCAATGGCCTGCAAAAATAGTATCTCCAGCGTTATTAGAGACATATAAAACAATTTATTAAATATATGTCTCAGGTGCCACAAAACAGAGTCAACTATTCAACAGCTTGAATAACGATTTAGCCAAGATGAATATCTCGCCGTTCAAATGGTAACAGGTCAAAAACGCCCTCACTATTTACAAAAAAAAGCCCACACTTTTTTCAAAATAAAAATTATTTTATCAAAACTCCCCCAATTTTTTCCAAACCCGCATGTTTTTTTTCACTCCAAAAGTCTTTACCTGACGGGTTGTGTTATTACAAGAATGTTCGTATCTAGCACATCTTTCACAATGCCCTTGGTGGACAAACGTAATAATTACACTGTACTTTTAAATAAAGCACATTGTCCACGAGTCACTTCACAAATAAACAAATAAAAAGTACGGATTTTTCGCAACCTTTTGATTTCATGCAATTCCATAAGCATCACTGATAAACATTTTGAATTTTACTGAATTATTAATGAAATCCCTGAAAAGTCCTACTCCACTATGTACACTATGACACTACACAGGCACTAGACATTGTGTCAATATGAATATAATATTATCATTGAGCAGAAAATGTATATATATTGGGCACTATTTTCTGCCCATTGATTATGTTATATTCATATTGACACAAGTCTAGTGCCTGTGGACACTATGTGGAAAAACTAGATCTAAAATATCTGTCCTTGGATTAGGAATAAGTAGCTGCGGAACCGAAACACTTTCAAGGTCTTCCCCCCCCCCCCCCCCCCCCTTTTTTTTTTGTGATCATAATAATTTTGTCTGAATTGTCTCTATTTTCAAATAATTTTGTTACGTGTCGTTTTCAAAATTTGCACGATGTGATCATGTCATAACATCCTTAATTATTCGTTAGTTATTATTATTATTATTGAATAATTACAAAACTTGGGGACCCCGTTCATGGTGAGGTGTACTCGATAAAGCATTATGTGATCAAGTTTGTCAATGACTTGCGACAGGTCGGTGGTATTCTCCGGGTACTCCGGTTTTCTCCCCCAATAAAACTGACCGCTACGATATAACTGAAATATTGTTGAAAGTAGCGTTAAACACCATAACCTTAACCCCCCGTTAATGTGAACTGATTTACTCAAAATTATATATATACATGTACTGTATATATCAAACATCATAGGTACCTGATTTCTGGACCCCCCCTTCTTTTTCCTTTTTTTCCCCCTTTTTTTAAATTCATTACTTTTGTCGGACGTTTTCATTTTAAACAGTGTTGAACAACTTCAAACATTACCAAAAACTCAATCCGAGATCGATATAAGCCTATTTCTAAAAACACAAAGACCATCGATCCCCTACTCTGTTTCTAGAAATGGGCTTATATCGATCTCGGATTGAGTTTTTGGTAATGTTTGAAGTTGTTCAACACTGTTTATAATGAAAACGTCCCACAAAAGTAATGAAATAAAAAAAAAAAGGGGGAGGGGGGTCCACAAATCGGGTACCTATGTCAAACATATGTACATGTATATGGAAGTATCAATTGTTGCTACATTTGTTAACAATTGTGACAATTTCCATCAAAAGTATACAATTTACTTCACCCGGATTATTACAACCCCCCTCTCTACTTATATCATCATAGGTGAAGATTTTTCAAAACGCTTTAAAGATTGCTTTGGCTATATAAGTAGAGCAATAGTGACAGCATTTTTCCCTTTGTATTACTGGGTGAATTTACTATGAAAAATTGCGAGGGATTTTACAGTGGAAAGTTATATACACTGGCGATCGCCAACAGTTATGACTTGACTTGAAAAGTATAATATTGAAGGACCGACTGGAACATCATTAACTACAATACAACATTGTTAATTTACAACTGCTGGGATGATTCCCACATTTAATAGGTAAAATCCCAACGTATCACAAATAGAAGACAGCACCACGTACAACTGTCTTCTATAAGTTGTGTCCCAACAATGAACATCTGAATCTTCGGAAAATTGTATTCGTTTGAATGAAAACGTTGATATCTGTTGCTAATTTAGTGTGTAGACACTTTTCTGGAATAACCTTCATCAGGTACACTCGGGCAGCCTCTTGTATTGTAGAAAAGATTGGAAAGCAAAATAATTTAAATCTTTGGGAACAACAAAACCACAGGACCTAATTGTAAAATCGGCTAAAGTTACAAATGCTCGAGGGAGGAGAATCTTAGTTTTAATAATAATGACATTACTTAGGTACTGTCAATCTCAGTCATAAATGTATCTATATATAATATACCATGTCAATACACTGACTATTGGACGAATGATATCATCGAGGATTACTGCTAAGAAGTCCATTATCGAACCAGTAACATCAGTCATTGAAACATATATACATGTAGATATACTGATATACCGGTATGCATGATATTTTTTGTTTAATTATTGTATGTTATCTTTACAGCCTTTGACACACAAACTGGAATGCCATATGGTACAGTTAACCTGAAACATGGTGTTCCTAAAGGGGAGACAACTGTTACATGTACTGCAGGTGTAGGAACATTTCTGATAGAGTTTGGCACATTGAGTCGATTAACAGGAGATCCGGTTTTTGAAAAAGTAGCAATGAGGGCGTTGAGATCTCTGTGGAATACAAGATCTAAAATTGGCTTGGTAATTAATATTGGAACATTAGTCCCTTATAAGGCCACCCCTTCTGCAATGAAAGTTTCCTTATTAGAAGAGTTGCATCTCTTGAGAGGGACAATTTACAAAAGAAAATTCTATCTTAGTGCATCTGAAATGTGGTCTGATAAGAGAGGTGGCCTTTGGTGAGAGACAGGGGCGGATCCAAGGGGGGCACACCCAGCATCCACCCTCCCTAAAATTGGAAAAAATAAGATTTTTTTGGCGTAAAATCGTGATTTTTCACACAAAATACCCCAAAAAATTTTGCACCTCCCTCCGCAATTGGAAAATATATGATTTTTTGGTGTAAAATCGTGATTTTTCACATGAAATACCCAAAAAAAATTCGCGCCTCCCTCCGCAATTGGAAAATATATGATTTTTTGGCGTAAAATCGTGATTTTTCACATGAAATACCAAAAGAAAATTTGCACCTCCCTCCACAATTGGAAAATATATGATTTTTTGGCGTAAAATCGTGATTTTTCACACGAAATACAAAAAAAAAATTCGCGCCTCCCTCCGCAATATATGATTTTTTGGCGTAAAATCGTGATTTTTCACACGAAATACAGCCAAAAATGTTCGCGCCTCCCTCCGCTCGGTGTAATTTTTGTAAGTGTGCACCCCCCCCCTAACTTGAAATCCTGGATCCACCCCTAAGAGGGGCCTTATAAAAGAGAGACTACTGTATTACTTGTTTGTCTTCTTATTTACTAGTATTTTAATTGTTTTGTGTATTCTTTGGAATTGCATTGGTTATCAATTTGATAGCTCAAGGAATTTTTTCAAATCTCTGTCTCATTTCTTTCAGTGTCCACGATTTTTCATAATTTTTAAGTTTGACAACAACTTGAAAATAAGGTAGATAAATCAATAAAATGACAAAATAACCATCTCAGATAAACAGAAATTTGCTTAATTAGATGTAATTAAGCATGGTCTGCTGGCCAAGCTCATGAATTATTCATGACCTATTGACCCAGATTTATCAAAGCAAAGACATACATGATGTCGTAAACAGTTTATTTAACCTATCTTTAGACTAAAATGTAGAATTCATACATGTTTAATGATAAATTAGTCATACTTACCTATAAGAACACAATTTATCATTCAAAACTCAAATTATTAGCCATTTTTGTAACAATTTTAGTTTGTGAACAACATATGCTGTTTCAAACCGATTCCGCGCGTGCGCAGTTCATCATACAGAGGCAGAGTTATCTTGATTGACTTGAATTAGAGTAACCCAGACACAAATTGCTTGCTAACACATTTCCCCTGAAATATTTCGTGAAAACCACTTTTCGGTGTTTTTGGCTGTTTTAGATGCATTTTTACTCACATCTGTTCAAGTTTGGGAGAAAAAATCCGACTTAAAAAATCTGACAAAATCGTAGACACTGTCACTTTAAACATATCAAACCCAAGCTATACAATGTTGAATTTGTACCATGATTGGAAATTTGAACTGGGCTCCATAGGACTGCATTATGTCTCTGTGAACATTTCCCAAGTATATTGTTGATTGTTAACTTAGAATTATAGATGTTATCTATGGAAAGTGGAAATCTGTTGACTGGTATTTCTTATTACTGTGTAGGTTGGTAACCATGTGGATGTGAGTACAGGGAAGTGGACAGCTGTGGACTTCGGTATAGGTGGAGGAGTGGATTCATACTTTGAATACCTGGTTAAAGGAGGCATAATGTTTAACATTCCAGAACTTATTGACATGTTCCATGGTTGGTATAATAATCTTGTTTATTCTGGCAGTATCTTGTTTTTTTCTGTTCTGTTTATATCCCTCCAATTTCTGGAGCACCACTCCAAGGAGTATACCTGAAGCAACTATTGAATACTGTGAAATCATTAGTAATCATGGGGTTCTAATTTTAGTGGAATTTGTGGTTCACTTAAACTACGAAAATTAAAATCCAACGAAATACAACAATTTTTCCCTTGATTGTTGCCTGTAACGTTTGAAACCACGATTTTTAGACCCCATGGATCAATGCATTTTGTAGAAAACAGGAAAGTTGGTGCCAACGAATAAAAGTATTTTCACAGTACTTTTGTAGCAACTGTATGCATGTGCAGGATTAATTTACGAATAGCGAATTACAGCGAATTACGACATAACAATTTGTTAATTGAATTCTAGTGATATGTAACTTACTGATGAATCAGCTTAGTTAACAGTAATCTGTCTATACTATAATAAACCCTCCATCTCTTCATGTCTTAAAATAATATATTCACAACTGGTCCTCCATCCACAATATAGCTGAAATACTGTTAAAGTTGGCATGAAACACCAATCAATCAATCAATCCATCATTGAGTTATAATCATAATGCCGACCAGTTTTCTGTTGTCTCCAACAAATCACCACTTACATAGTCACAGGAGGCCACCGTGGCCGTAATCATATGGTAGTTAAACACCATCAAACAAACATATATAGTCACATTATAAAAGTTCCAACTGCAAAATTTTCACCATAATGAAGAAAACGATGTCATTTCATGAAACATATACAATGTACAGAGTAATACATTTTAAAGTTTTACCATATGGAAACAAAGCAGTGTTTTTGTCTTTAGATGCACTCTGTTTGTCAGACAGTATCAAGCTGTGCCTGACGTAGCCCTCACCACTAAAGGTGTGAGTTCGAATCCCACTCGAAAGAGGTGTTTACTCGATACAACATTATATGATAAAGTTTGTCAGTGACTTGCGGCAGGTTGCAGGTTTTCTCTGGGTACTCCGATTTCTTCCACCAATCCACCAATAAAACTGACCGCCACGATATAACTGAAATAATGTTGAAAGTGGAGTTAAACACCATAACCATGATGTAGTCCTTTATTTTCCATTGAGATATGATTTGTCAAGGTTATATTTTGATTTTTTTGGGCCATTGATGCATGTCTCATTTTATTTGTATTATAGTTTTTAGGCCTTGTGCAAACCTACTATTTTGTATGGTCTTATTATATCTTACAGAATATCACACTGCAATCAAGAAGTTCCTGAAGAGAGATGACTGGTATATGTGGGCCAACATGCAGAAAGGGGGAATAACTCTACCAATGTTTACATCACTGGATGCCTATTGGCCTGGAATACTGGTATAAAATTACACAAAAATATTGCATTTCATTTATGACGACGAAAAGAAATACCTGTGTTTCTGAAAACATTCTTGATTAAAAAATAGGGTAGATAGGTAGGAAAAAAATACAATCGACTGTTTAAATTCTTATGTAGGTTATTCAGGACAAGAATCTGACGTTTACAGTTCTTATTAAAAAATGGCAAAAAAAATATTAGAGTAGACACTAAAATTTAGGGTCAGTAGAGTTAGCAGAAACACTGGTATTTTTGGTGTGGCTTTATGTCAAAATCAGTTTTGATTTTTTAAATCCTCGTTTCATAAAGTTTTTCAAACTAATGGATGACGTTTTTCCACACAGCTTGATATAAATTTATTTAGGTAGATATTGGCTTTCTATCAATACAGGTGTTTGCATTTATAACACTCGTATTGCAATAGTTTATTATATGGTAGAATCATTAATCTGACAACTACAAAGGGTTATGGTGTTTAATGCCACTTTCAATTAGTGGTGTTCCGATATTCGATTATGATCGAAAATCTTCAGTTATTTGAAATTCAACGACAATCGATTATAATTTTTCAAAATCGATCATCTCATACTTTTCCAGAAATACGATTTGTCAGAATCTGTTTTATATTTAGAATGTATGTCTTGCATAAGTTTGTAAGAGCCAGTTAATTATCCTTTTCAAAGTTTAAAACTGACATAGACTCATCAAGGTTATGGAATCTTTTAACACATGTTTTATGATAATAAACTACAATTATGATTGATCATCAACTACATTTGAACCTAACAAAAAATATTTTCGGTTAACTTCTTTAACAAACAACACATTCCAATTATAATCAAAAATCTAATCAGTGAAAAGCATCTGATTATTCTGATTAATCGATTATTATTTTTCTAGCCAATTCCCAACACCACTTTCAACAATATTTCAGTTATATCGTGGTGGTCAGTTTTATTGGTGGAGGAAGCCGGAGTGCCTGGAAAAAACCACCAACCTGTCGCAAGTCACTGCCAAACTTTATCACATAATGTTGTATCGAGTACACCTCGCCTGAACGGGATTCAAACTCACAAATTTAGTGGTGATAGACACTGATTGCATAGGTAGTTGTAAATCCAAATACCATATGATCACGACCATGATGGCCCCTCAAGTTATATGGTTCAGCATGAACTGAAATTAACACCAAAACAAAGATATTTCAATTTTGTCCTTACCTATATATATATATATATATATATATACAATGTCTGAAAAACCAGTCAACGATCAATCTAACGGAGTGTTGTCCTTACCTATATATATATGTGGAACTATGAAAACCTCTATTAAATGCTATCTCATCATGCAATGGGCCAATCAAAAAGGAGCAATTTGTTGTTGTCTTTAGAAAAAAAAATGAATACAAAATACAAAATGAATATCATAAAATAACAATTCATCCCACAAGTTGAGAGCAATATTCAATCATAAGAGAAAAGAAACAATTTAGATTTTTGTAAAAATTCTGAAATTTTCTCAATTTTGTTTTTGCAGAGTATGCTTGGTGAAACTGATCAGGCTATGAAGACAATACATAACTTTCATCAGGTGTGGAAACAGTACGGATTTACACCTGAATATTATAACATACCTAAAAATGAGGCTCACAAAGGGAGAGAAGGATATCCGTTGAGACCTGGTATGGAATTATTTAAGGAATATTTGAAATTTTTGAACAGGTTATATGATATAACCTGGATTGATGAAGCGGTTTATGAAAAGCGTAAGCTGTTCCAAACCAGGTTATACAAGTATAACCTGTTCAAAAATTTTAAATATTCCTTATAATTTAATTTTTACAACAAAATTTAATGATTCCACGATTTTAATTACGATTATTTTATGTGACTACATGTATTTGAATTTGTCATTGTCGAATGAATATGTTGGTGACGTCACAATACCAACCCAGGTTATCAAGTATAACCAAAATTTTATCCATGCGGATCAGCCAATCAGATTGCAGTATTCAAATCAAATTAAATTAAAACAAAATATCATAAGAATACATTATCATTTTGATAATACAGTGAAACCTGTCTAAACAGAACCTCCTCGCAACTTAATTTTGTGTTCAGAATAGACAGGTGTTCAGTTTATATAGGTTAAAATAACAAAGATTTCAGGATTTTGGTTTAGACAGGTTTCACTGTAAATAAGATTCTTGATATTTTTCTGGAATTATTTACATTTTTAGGCGAGATTTAAAAAAAAATCCATTTCTTCCATAATTGGATAATCTCGTCGCCATAGGCTGGAATTATTGCTTTATTCAGGATGTCTGAAAATTCTTTATTCATTCATAAATAACTTATTACGATGAGCATTTTTCAAAACAATGCATTAACATTATATGAAAAATAGAAACGTTAAAATCTTGTAAATTTTCAATTTTTGACCCCTTAATAAATGAAAGCAATAAAAAGAAATATCAATCAGGGACAATCCTCAAAAATGTGTTACCCTTAAAACAGGTACATATATTGTATATAAAGCATTTCTCTAAATATTGCTAGGGGCCGTTGTGGCCATGATCATATGGTAGTTGGATTAAATCAGTGCCTATCACCACTGATGTTGTGAGTTCGAATCTCTTTCAGGGCGAGATGTACAACATTATGTGATAAAGTGTGTCAGTGTCTTGCCACAGGTCAGTGATTTTCTCTGGGTCCTCCGGTTTCCTCCACCACTAAAACTGACCGCCACGATATAACTGAAATATTGTCGTAAGTGGCGTTAAGCACCATCTAACAAACAAATAAACAAACAAACTTCATATTTCAGAATTGATTGAGAGTGTAATGTATCTATACAGAGCCACTAAGGACCCATCTCTACTGGATATTGGGGTTGATATTCTTGAAGCTATAGAACATTCTACCAAGACTAAGTGTGGTTATGCTACTGTAAGTTTTAAAATACTTATGATAATGTATGTGTACAAATGTTTTATTGAAATCACCTCATACAAAGTTGAATAATCAATAAAAATAATTGTTATTGACAACTACAAAATTAGTAAATATACTCACTAAGGCCTCTTGTATCTGTGAAAATCTAATTTTGATTTAGCATTGAGTTATTTGGTATTTATATCTACATATGCAATCAGTGCCTGTCACCACTAAAGCTCATTCTAATCTAAATCAAATTAGATGTTTTTCATCTTTATATTCATCTTTTTCTTTGGTGATACACTAACATCTTGTATTGGGGTCATGTCAGAGTTCATATTTTCGACCGACCAATCAGTGATGAGCTTGCTGAATATTTAGGTATCAAAATTGAGTACACACCACTAGCTGTTGTCAGATTGGTCAAAATATATAATTGTTTTGCATATGATTTGGACACAGTCAGAGATGAATGAAAGGTTACATGACATGACCCCAAAACAGGATGTTGTTAGACATTAGTGTATCGCGGAAGAAAAAAAATGAGATACAACATACATCTAATTTTAGTTAGATTGCTCTAAAGCTGTGAGTTTGATTCCCCCTGTGTGGCAGAGTGTACTGGGTACAACTTTATGGTAAAGTCTCAGTTATCTATAACCTGTGGTTTTCACCAGGTACATTTTTTGTACTCCATTCCAGTACTTAAATCTGCAAATCATATTTCTTGCTATTGACAAAAGTTATTCATTTATTTAAGAAAAAATATTGTGGTTCATTTAAAAGATTTGAAAAAGTGTACCTACTTTACATGATCCGCATCTGCACAGATAATATTATTTTAATATACAAGAGGAAATATGAAAAGGGGGGAGGGGAGGGTCGTGGTCAATAAAATTTTGCAATTAGAAAAAAACATACCCCCACCTTAAACAGGTAATGTCTGTGATTTTGGTGATTTTTTTTCCCAGATATTTTTTACAAGGAATACATTTAAAAACATAAATTTAACACTAATTATCGAGTTTTAAAATAAAAATCCATCCATTCTCTTTTATTTTCATGAAAACACATCTCGAACATAAATTCCTGTCTTTAAGGCAAAATATATGAACTTAGGTGACCTTTTACTACACATGCGTGAAGTCTGTTGTTGCAGAAAAAAAATGTCTGCCGACGCAGTAGTATGAGAATTTTAACTGATTCTGCTAGAAAAAGAAACAGGAAAAAAGTTTTGACGAATTATAATAAAACAAGAATTAACATAGGCCACCAACATGACCGGTTGGATAGAATTGAAGGAAGTGTTGAGAGTTCAAATTCATGCTGAAGTGCCATTGTACCTGTAGTTTGGAAATTGTGATATGCATAATTAATGATGCTGGGAGACAAGCTGCACACAAAAAACAATGATAATACTCATTTTGGTCGATTCTCACCAAGCGACGTTTTATACTCATGTTTTGAAGGTATATATTAACTTTCAACACAAACAAAAATTTTAAACAAATAATTTTTATAGGCACTATCCCTTTAAAAGTTAAATTTTTGTTTCCCTGTTAATTAAATTGATGTCATTTATGATACATGTATATATTTCAGGTTAAAGATGTCAATACTCATTTACTTGAGAACAGAATGGAAAGTTTCTTCTTAGCTGAGACAACAAAATATTTATATCTATTATTTGACCCAGATAATTTTATCCATAACAATGGTAGTTCTGGGACTGTCGTACAGACACCAAACGGTGAATGTGTAATCGACGCTGGAGGATATTTCTTTAATACCGAGGCCCATCCGATTGACACAGCGGCTGTGTATTGCTGTAGTGCTGCTAAAAAAGAAAATGATGCAATACTTCAAAGCATGCATGATAATTTAGATCTCCTTTCACTACTAAATATACTGGATTCAACTGATAATGTTATTGGAGAAAAATTGATTCTGAAAGAGAAAGTAGAAAATAATAAGAAGGAAAAGTTGAAGGGTGAAACAGGTGATATGGACCCTAAAAAACTGAGAAATTATAAAGTAGAACAGGAAGTTAGAACTGATAGCATAAATAAAAATACAGAAAATAAAGACAAAGTGAAAGTAGAAAAAATGAAAAATAAAAGTGAAAGTACTACATGTAAAAATAATGTTGAAACTGAAAGTACTGCAAATAAAAATAATATTCAAAGTGAAAGTATTGCAAATGACCAGGATAAAAGTGAAAATTCAAAATTTGAAATGGAAAACAGTGAGTTGGAAACAAAACAGTTAGAAAATGAAAGTACAGACAATATATCTAAAAATAATGATAGCCCTGTAAAAAAATTAACAATAATATCAAAAGATGCCAAACAGACTGCTCAACCAAATATGAATTCTTTAGTTCAACTTTTGAGTGTATTGTCGGGTAAAGAAATAACAACAGGTAAACAGGAAGTAGAATGGATACCTGATGTAAATCACCTGTATCAGGTGATGCAGGTATATTCTAATATTTATAAAATAAAGCCTGAACTGATGATGTGTAAAGCTCTACCATTCCATATGAGATGGTCTGTATCAGGTGAAATGTTTGAGACTGAAGATGTGTGAATGAGATGTTAATTTATTGTTATAAATGGTTTTTGTTAATTTTATTTATTTGTTTTGTTTATATGTTTTACATCTACTTTTAAATAAAATCAATCAGTAAAATATATTTGTATGTGGCATGACATGTTTTTTGTTCATCCTTTGATCAATGTTGTTGTTTTATGGTGTTTAATGCCACTTTCAACAATATTTCAGTTATATCATGGTGGCCAGTTTTATTGGTGGAGGACCCGGAGAAACCACCGACCTGTCGCAAGTCACTGACAAACCCTTTGATCAAAATTCTGTTTTTCTTGGAAGATTATATTAAAATTTAACACAAATGGCTTGCTTCAAAGTACAGGTCTTGTAAGAATCTGGAATTTTATATGAAAAGTGCTACATCTTCAGTGGTCATAGCTTGTTTTGTTTTGATCAACATTGTTGTTCCAGAGAGTTTTTTGTATAGTTTTGGACATGAAAGGCTGGTCGTTGTTGTCACTTTTTAGGGGTGGTCATTGGTGTGGAGTAATTTTCTATTACAAGCAGTTAATACTAGCGATTTGTGACTGTGAAATCGGGATGGCCCTTATGCGTCCATATCTTCATTGTTGGATGCCAAGTCAGTGAACGACCTATGTCTATCACAATCTACTTGTTCTAAGATGGCAAAATCTTCTGCGTTTGCTTCACACCTGCTCGGTACAATTGAACATTTTATAGCTGCTATCGAATCCTTACTCAATATTAATGCCTTTGACTGGGGTCCAAACTGACTTACAATTGCTTCTACTTTAGTTGAAGAAGGCATTAAATGCATCTCGGATATTGCTTATGGCTTCCCCTGCTAATTTCACCCTTTTAGAAAAGACAGAAATTCTTGAAAAATCCAACATAGGTGAGCATGTTAAAGATTATGTAATGAAATCTCCTGTCACAAGCAAAATATAAGGAATACCTTGGCAACAAGTACAAAATGAAGTCAGTAAGACAACCTGCTAAAGTTAATGTTTACCTTAATAATTGCAAATAATAAATGCTCGCCTTTGCTTTTCAGAAGATGTTTTTTTTTCAGAGCAGTTTTTTTTATCACGATATCCAGTGTTGGTGAAACACTAACGACTGTGTCGAACAAAACTGCTGTCAGTCAGACTCAGAAATTACAATACAATTTTAACACTGGTTGCACCGAACAGTCATTTTTCAATTCCTGTTGAAAACAATAATAAACATTCTTTCTTTTGTTACTTATAAAGAGTTTCAGTAACATCAAGCAATTTTGTATTGGACAGTTATTACTTATACTAAAATGTTGCCTGATGAATCTTTTTGTCAAATAAAATGAAGGAAAGATCGAACACTTGTCTTGTACCCATCCAAAAATTGATATCCTAATAAATTGGTATTCAAAATCTAGGGTTTCCTATAAAATGTGATTAAGTTTGAAAATATAATTACTTTCATTAAGACACAGTGCGAAATGTTTTATCCCAACAATATACGTTCCTCTTCTGGTCTTTCGGGCCTTAAAAAATATTTTCAGGCAGAAGCTTTCAAACTGTCTGACCAAAAGTCAGACAAAAGTTTTGAGTGCATTTTGTATTTTACCCAATCTGGGATATTGCAAAAATTTGCATCTCCATTGACCAGAAAATGAAAGTATCCTTTCAAAAAAGTAATTTGATCAATATTCATGGTACATGTATTAAAAAAATTGTACATGTATATTTCTCTAGCTATATGTAGGTCAAATTGTTGAGAAAAAAAAATGAAAAGAAATTTTAAACAGTGATGGTCATCAATTCCACCGATATCAACAAAATGAACAATCGCCTCTCATCTTAACTCAACTCACTGAACACTAAAAAACAGACCACAACAATTCATATGATGTTGGAAATATATGTCCTGGCTTGAGTAATCCAAACACCTGTAATAGTGATGGTAGAAAATCTCACCAACCACAATAACATTAAGTTTTATGTCAACTAGAAAGGTACTTGTTAAGACAAACTAAAATCACCACCTGGAAATCATCAATTTTGGTGATTTTCCTATTTTTATTGAACAGAACTTCTGAATGAAATCATCAACCATAGTGAAAATCAAACTTAATCTGTATTTGATGATCAATAAATCTGCAAATCAAAAGAGAAAAAACAACACACTTTGAAAAAGGTCTAGGTCCTAGTGGTCTTGGGGGAAAGAAGATCAGCAATGTAGGTGGATGGTAGTTAATCTGTTGTTAGGATCCCACACTTTCCCTCTTGATTACCAGATAACTAGCGAAAAGACAAAAAATAAAACTACGCCCACATATAGATTTGTACTTCCTTCAAAAGACAGTCACTTTTTGAACATGTTGAACTTGTCCAAGACTGGCTACGTAGTCCAGGATTTACTTTAATCAGTAAAACTTTTGTTTTAATACTAATTATATATATAATATGTTGGAATGTATATTAAAAATTCTATTTTTAGAGAGAAAGTTGTAAAAATGTTTCGCCATGCTTATGATGGATACATAGAATATGCATATCCTTATGACGAACTTCGACCTTTAACCTGTGATGGACATGACACATGGGGAAGGTATGTATACAGTAAATGATCAGATATAATTTTGACCTCTGTATATGACAGACATGACAGAGTTCATTTATTTGTTATTGTGCATTAGAGTATTTATGATAATTTGAAGTATTTATATTTGTATAGAACAAGTTAAGATTCTTTACAAATATCAAAGTTTCATAAATTGAATTTTCATGGTGAGGTGTACTTGATACAATATCATGCGATAAATTTGTCAGTGACTGTGGAGGGTCAGTGGTTTTCTCTCAGTACTCCGGTTCCCTCCACCAATAAAACTGACCACCACAATATAGCTGAAATATTGTTGAAAGTGGAGTTAAACACCATAACCCGAACCCAAAATAAAAGTTTTGAAGACCATTATAAATTTACCTCACTTGAGGCCATCATGCTAACCATTATTACCACTAATGCAAAACTACAGTATAAGAAAACATCAAACATAAACATGATATCTTTCTTTGTCTTGAGTTTATTGATTGATTGGTAATTAATGCCAACTTTATCAGTATATCAGCTATATGGTGGCGTCTTTGTCTTATATGTTGATTGTATTTAATCTGTTTTATTTATTTTTCAGTTATTCTCTGACTCTCATTGATGCTTTAGATACATTAGCCATTATGGGAAACTACACAGAATTTCGACGAGTGGCAAAGCTAGTATCAAACATGATTGATTTTGACATTGACATTAATGCCTCTGTGTTTGAAACAAATATAAGAAGTAAGTGCAGTCACTGCAGTATTGTTTTTGAAGGTGCACTAGTTTTACCTGATCAACTGGGATCTAATATTGCATATTCAATTATGAAAGAAAGCTAGCACGTTAAATTAAATGGTTTTCCAGTCTTTCATCTCTGAGCGTAACTGATGAAAGTTATTCTAGGAACACGTCATGTACACATAAATTAGATATCTACATTTTTATTTTTATAAAACAATGATGGTCAACAATTCTACCAATATCAAGAAAACAAACACCTGTCACATCAAATCATTGAACATAAAAAAGACCATGACATATGAGGTTGGAAATCTAGATCCTGTGTACACATTAAAAAAGAAAATATTTTTCTTGTAACCTACACCAGGTCAGAGGTTTTACTAATCAGTTTTATAAGACCATTGGGTGTAACATAAATGTGACAATAATCTTCTAATATGAATAAAATATACAACCAAATCATGATGGATTGTTAACTGTCCAAACTTCCCTCCTCCCTCCTCTCCTCCCCTATGAAGTCTGGTAGTCAAAATAAACATGTAGCTGAAAAAAATGCTGAAAGTGATGATAAACACCAATAACACAATCACACACACCTGTTGTCATGGTCACCAACATATGGTAGTTAGATTTACAACTACCTATGCAATCGGTGCCTATCACCACTAATGTTGCAAGTTCGAATCACACTCATGGCGAGGTGTACTTGATACAACACTATGTGATAAAGTGTCAGTGACTTGCAACAAGTCAGTGGTTTTCTCAGGGTATTCTGGTTTCCTCCACCAATAAAACTGACCGCTACGATATGACTGAAAACTTGTTGAAAGTGGCCTTAAACACCATAACCCTAACCCTAATCCTATCCTTATTACAAAGGCAACAAAATAAAAGATTTGGGAATTTTCAATATGATACAGGCATCAATTTTAAACAAGCTTCATTTCAACTGAATACTATTGGATATCTATTTATTGGAGTGTTTACAATGTTTACAAAGTCCTATAATTATATAGCGTTGTTTGGGATGTTGTGCCATTTTGATTCCAATTCCTCACTCTGATAGATCAACGGGGTCAAATCAGATTGTATTTTAACATTGGTGTGATTTTAGAGTTATTGCCCTTTATTGAATTTAATTGAAGGAAACTTGCATTACTGGTATTTAAGTTTTTTTTATGTATTTCAGTGTATGTAAACTTTCATTTTTGGCAATTTATCACATTTATGTCTGTAAATTACGAGTAATAATGCTAGTTTTATCATAAAGTGTGTTTAATTTGTACTTTTTAAAAGTAGGCGATATATTATGTACTTAATTAGCATCACTAGTTTTCTCCTCTATCAACAGTTGAATTTTAGAACTTTAAAGCTTGAGTTAAGGCTTGAGCTAAAAATAACATTTCAAAATCTAACTACAGTCAAACCTGTATTAAGAGGTCACCTTTGGGACAAAGAAAAAGTGGTCTTTTAAGACAGGTGACCTCTTACAAGAGGTTCAATTCATATGAAATCTTTTATGACAGCACAAGACAAAGATGACTTTTTTATACAGGTGACTGCTTAATAGAGGTGCATGGGCAGGTTTGACTGTATCTTAAATATCGTAATCCACTGGTAGCAGAAGAAGAATCTACCTGTACATATGTATAATTTTAAGACCTTTTCCAATACAAGAATGTTCTTTAACATCAATTAACTTTTCAATTACACATTTCTACACACTTTTATTTTTATGTAAACTTCTTTATAGTTTTAGGTGGACTTTTATCAGCTCATTTGCTTTACAAGAAAACTGGTATGGAATTAGAACCCGGTTGGCCATGCTCTGGACCTTTACTGAGATTGGCTGAAGATGTAGCTAGGAGAATTTTACCAGGTAACTTTATCATATCCGACTTCCATTATGACAACATAATTCTGATGAATTTTATATGTCATATCAAACTATTTTTGTGGCTAGATCATTTTTGTTCATGCTAAAATATACCAGGTAATTTATTCAATTTTGGATCTCCTGTTTAAACCCTTTGGTTTATTTGCCCAAAGACTTTTATTTTATTCAGGGGGATGAATATACATCATAATTGGAAGCCATTTTGTGCCACTTGAAGATAAGTTTTTACTTATAGCATGAGTTATTGTAAATCCTGTGAATAATGGATATTTCTCAACTCATGAAGGAAGCTAGACTTTACTTAAAAAACACCTTCATCTTTCTAAACTATAGATCAAATCTTTTTTCATTTAAAAAAAACCTTTGCTAATTTTAAGGTCTATGGAATATTTGTCAATTTGTAGAGGTATACCTGGTACTTGTTATTAAGAACATATGGGATTAATATTCAAAATAAGTAGTTTAAAGAATAAATTTCTTTATTATTTGATATAAATGTTAATAAATTAGGTAGTATAGAATTAAACAATATTTGAAAAAGCAATAGCTTAAGCTAACATTTATAATCAAAAGGGCCAGGTGAGGTATCATTGGACACCTGTTGTCTGTAAACCTATCACATTTCAAATCTTAGGAAAAATGAAACCAAACTCATTAGAAATCTCACTTTGAAAGTCCTTAATATTATTTATGATTTTCATTTAATTTCAAAATTCAACATGGCTTTCTTGAGTGAAAAATGCCTTCTCATCGACTTAAGTTCAAATATTTACTCAGAAACCAGACGATGGACTAAAAAGTAACTTAATATTTACCAGTAGTAGGAATATTCCTTATATGAACCTCCATAGAGGTTATTTGTCCACCACTGCCTGGAGGACAAAATTTAATAAAGAATTTGTGACAAAAATATATTTAAAAAATCAGTAACATGCGAAAGCCGAGTTGCAAACATATGGATGGACAATGCCTCGTTATATAATTCTGAACCTTAGTCTTTGCTATGATATTTATTTATTTTGTTTAGTGCTAGATGTGATCTTGACCTTTGACCCACAAACCTCAAGTTCATGAGACTTGTTCCTCTCAGCATGAGGCATGTGTGTACTTAGTTTCTTGTACTTGAGATATTGTGAGGAAACAAAAAATGTATCAAATTTTTGTTCTATTTGTAGAAGTTGTGACCTTCACCTTTGTCCTACAAACCTCAATAGGCTTCCTCCTCTCACCATCAGGCATTTGTGTACCAAGTTTCATTTAGATCCTACATTTTGTTCTTAAGATATCGTGCGGAAACGGAAAAAGTATAAAAATTTTGTTCTATTTTTAGAAGTTGTGACCTTGACCTTTGTCCTACGATCCTCAATATCAATAGGCTTCCTCCTCTCACCACCAGGCATGTGTGTATCAAGTTTAATTTAGATCAGACATTTCATTCTTAAGATATTGTGCGGAAACAAAAAAGTTGACTCCCGGACGCCCCGTTGCCCGGACAACATTCATCATATTATAAGCCGAGCTTGACTTCGTCGCAACTCGGCTAAAAATGTATTGAACCTAAACTGTATATGAATTATCAATAAAATTCATTGGTTGGTTCCTTACAAAGTTGGTATTTTAGTTGGATAGGACTTTTTTTTAATGTTTTTTTTTATGTGGATTGAAAGTCAAATTTGTTGCCTCAGTAGAAAAGAGGTTTAACACAGATCCATTTGGGTAAACATTTGCTCTGAAACTACTGAATCATAAAAACAAATATGACTGAAATATTCCTTGGATGGTCTTGTGCAAAGCATATGTTTTTGTATCTATTGGAAATCCAAGATGATTAATACTTCAAGATGGTCCCTTAAAAAGTTTACATTTTTTGTATGGATCTGAAATCCAAGATGGCCACTAGTGATAAATATACTTAACATAGGACCCTAAAGAATTTGTTGAAATTATCTCTCGAATATTGTTTAATTATCTGAAAGCAAACTAAGATGAACTTCTCCTTGTATGGACCTGCACAGAGTTTAGTACATGTATGTGTTTTTGCGTTGATGGAAAATCTAAGATGGCCAACATCACAGATCATATTCATCATAGTACCATGTTGGATAATGTATATAATAAAAAAGAGATTCTTCTATGCAAAGCTAAAACCTATTTTGCATCTAAATTATACATGAATGGTACTGTAAATTACATGGTTCTTTACAATGTTTTTATTTTTCATGTAGATTGAAAATTTAAGGGGGAGGGATTATGGTGTATAACGTTTAATGCCACTTTCAACAATATTTCAGTTATATCGTGGCGGTAAGTTTTATTGGTGGAGGAAACCTGAGTACCCGGAAAAAACCACTGACCTGCCGCAAGTCACTGGCAAACATTTTATCACATACTGTTGTATCGCCTGAGTGGGATTCAAACTCTCAACGTTAGTGGTGATAGGCACCACCACCACCACGGCCCCTTGAAAATTTAAGATGATACCCTAGGGAGAAAATAAATGTTTTAAGCATCTCAGAAATTACTGAATCTATTAAAAGTATGAATATAGTCCTCTACGAAGTTTTTGGAGTTTATGCTGATCAGAAAAAAATGATGGTCACAACTGTCATAAAACTTTTATCTAAATCTCCCACCCCTAGACCTGTTGACCATGATATAGCTTAAAATAGCAAAAAGCAAACATTCAAGGGGGTACTATACACTACAGGGAGATAACTCTTTAAAATCAGTTGAACGTTTTGATCATATGATGTTTGTATGCAGATTTCAAGCATCTCGGTGATCAAAACCACAGAGAGAAAAGCTGCTATGTGGTTAGTGAATTTATAGCTCTGAATCTGTTGGTTGGAATTTGTTAAAATTTTGATATTTATTACAGTGGATATATTCAAATACACTGCCCAAAAAATAAGAAAATTAAACGAGCAGATCAAATTTTACCTGAAGTGTATGGTACCACCTTAAGGCAATAGGCTTACGTCACCTTAGCCGAGTTTGGCTGCTTACGTAACCTTAGCCGAGTTTGGCTCTCATGTATTGGCCTTTTGGTTTACTAGCTCCCAAAGACTTACAAAATTTGGCTTTCTAATCTTTTGATTATGAGTATTCCTGATGAAATTTATTCCAGACATGCGTTATGTGCACTAAATTAGATATCAATAATAGATTGGTCAATCTATTTATAGATGATTAATACCTGAAAACCTGTACATGTGTAATTATCAAGAGGATATGGCTTAGACCCCAAGTACAATATTGTTTCATGTTGTTTTTCCATGGCAGGGCACAGGCGCTTGTGTAGTCAAAAATATGCTCTCGCAGGTCCAGCGAGCATATTCTTGACTCTACAATAGCGCCTGTGGGCAGGGTTCTGTTTCCATCATCTGTTCTCCATTTATATGACCCAATTTTTTACAGAACCAGTATAAAAGCTTTCTGCATCTGACTGTTGATGTCTGTAGCAGTTTGTTTATGCATGATGACTCTATTTTTAGCTGAGAATGGAATCTTTTCAAATTTTAACACAATGATCCTTGGCACAAAATAAATGTTGTGATCGATTGTAAATGGAAGTTTTGGCCTTAACAGTTTTTTTTAATGAGGCCCAATTGTGCCAATAAGGCTTTCTGTATTGTAAGTTGTAACCTGACAGCCCTCCCCCTTTTCTATAAGTCACTTATATATGGGGGTATGCTAAGCAGCTCTGTGAGTCAAGCCATTGGAATCATCACCAGTACTTAGCACATAGCCATTGGCCAGGTAATCTAACAAGCAGGCTTGATAGAGAATCATATAAGCAACATTTCAGTAAAATTTCACAGCAGTGGTGTGATGGTTAGTGTGCTCTGCTTGAGTGTGATAAATAGTGGGTTTGCATCCCTTTCAGTTCAAGTCAAAGACAATCATAAAATTGGTATTTGCTGCTTTTCCGCTAAGCCTCAGTATTTAAGAAGTTGGAGCAAAGACTGGTTGTCTCGGAATCGGGGATAATGTTTCCGAGTGGAGCGTTATGTCTACCCATGGACTCTTGTTTCAGTGAGCTAGCTCTGTAAAAATCCAATTAAGCATGTTGGTCTACTACAAAGCAGACAACATTATCATATCATTGAATGTAACTGGGCCTCACCATGATATAGCTGAAGATTTGCTCATAACAATTACTCATTTAAATTGCTTGGTTGTTCCATAGAAAAATGTGAGTCTATTCCTTTCACTTGATTATAAATGTCACCCATGGCACTTTTCCATAGATAACGATCTTTAACATCGACTATCAAGACTAAAAATAAATACCAACAATTTTTTTTTAATGGCAATTTTTTTTTTTATATACAATTGGTTAGTAAGAAAGGATCTATTGATATAAATGAACATGAGAGACATATCCAACATTACATGTAGATACTAATTCAAGTAAAGGAACGGTGCTTTTATTGCTGTTTCACAGTTACTGATTACACTTGGACACAAATTTATTCAAAGTAAAAGAATAGAGCTTTTATTGCTGTTCCACATTTCACAGTTACTGTAGGGTCTTCAACAATGAGCAAATATAACCCTAAAATTAGTGTGAAACTGCACCTAGCCTGCAAAGGGCATGCACATAGATCTGTGTCAGATATATATTTTTTCCCATGGCTCAAAACATCAGCAACTATTACCACAGTGGCACTACTCTGAACAAAGTGATAAATGATGTCAGAACTTTTTCGTGGTAAGCACCAAATTGGGAACTTTCCTATTGCTTCACCAGCCTTATAGGATTAATTTTAATTGTTATTTGGAAGAATTTCTCTTTTTATGCCATCCTTAAATAAATACTTTGTTCAATGTAAAACGACTTACAATGTTGAAGTGATTTAATAGGTACAATGTAGGTAGGGAAATTATAAAAATTCTTTCTAAAATCTTGCTATAATACAATAATTATTAAGGCAAAATAAAAATTCTTGTGTTTCCGACCAACGTTATTGAAAAGAAAATAGGGTAGGTTAGGTATGCAAAACATGTTTACCTAGGGCTAGGTTTTATTGGACCTGACTTGAACAGTGATTGTCCAAAAATAGCTATAAACACTTAAGGACAGGCAACTAAAAATTATGGTTGATAGGGTTAGCAGAAAGACACTTATTTTTTTGTTGGCCTAATCTCTTAGAAACAAAACAAAAAATGACTTTGTAATTCCTAATAAAAATGTTTGGGTAACCCTGGGCAATTTTGATAGGTTGAACGGTTACAGAAAACGAAACAATTTTTATGGATGGCCTGGCATATGATTGGTTATCTCATTATTGAGACAACCACTTATACCGATAATAATCTAATGTTCTGATATGGTCAGCTGAAATAATTTTGCATTGGCCGAACTGTCTTTAGAATTAGAACACCCTACATAGAGTTGTCCTGCTGTGTTGAAGCACATAGACATCGGAAATAGAATCCCCATGTCACCTGTTTCAAAGACCATTATCAAGTGTCCTGAATTGTTCAAAAAATGTAACGTGTTTGAGCACATGTTAGTCACAATGACGTTGTCTGCTCCCGTTGCTACGATACGCATTGGTTTAAATACGCCTCCTTTAGTATTGGTGTCGGAAGAACCTGTATACAGATGTAGGAGTTCACCGTCCTGTGATAAGACCACCACTCTACCGATTTTGTTGTTGGATAACCTGTCAACTACAAAAATATTACCATTCCTGGTACTAGTTATGTAAAGAGGATATGAAAATAAAGGTTTGCCGTTCTTGTCAAGATCCATTGTGATCTCATTAACACCTTCCTTGTCCATCATAATTACGACCCGCCTTCCTGTGACGGGGAATGATGGTCCTTTGCTCCAACCTCCTACCAACATTTTCCCGTCACTTGTTATATGTAGAGATATTAGTTGTAACGGGTGAATGCTATATTTAGAATCTTCAGGTGTTCCAGATGCATTAATCTGTTTCAGTGTTGCTCCATTAGTAACGAGGATAACGTTATTAGTTGGAGAAACTGCCATACCAAATATTTTAAGATTTACACTTGCGATCACCTTCAGACGATTTCCTTCAATTTTAACATGTTGCAACACCCCTTGTGTATTGCAAGCTATCCACAATGAATTGTCAGACATTATGGATAAATGGTGAACCTGTTGAACGTCAGTGACAAATTGCTTGGCAAATTTCACTTCTGTTTTATTGGAAACGTCTCTAAATGATCCTACGTTGTATATGGTAATCTCCCCTGGAAGAAACTTCGGCATGGTTTCAAAAGTCGCCAGATCCAACGGTATAAATGTTTCATTCATAGCTTTGTCTAACTGTGCATCCTTTTTAAAAAATTGAGCTGCATCTCCAGAAGTTTTCATATCTTCAACACGATCATTGTATTTTTTCAAGTGTTTCTTCATTATTATTATTCTATTTTGTTCTTTTAGTATGGGATCCTCTAATGTTTGCCACTTCTGATCAACTTCTTTCAGGAGATTTTCAGATAATTCATCGATTGCTTTTTTCAATGCCATTTTATGGTCGTTAATAGCCGCATGTAATTCTTTACAGTTTGAACTATCGGCTTCTTGTTTTTCATTTATTAACATTTCACCTGTATCGAGTTCATTTATAACAGATTGCATTCGTTTTTGTCCTTGTTTGAGGTTTTCTTCTTTTATTGCATAGCCTGTACGAATTTCCACTAATTCATGTCCATTGTGGATCTTTGACACACAGACAGGACAAACTAAATTGTCGCACTTTTTACAAAATAAGCAACTGTATTGTCCACTGTGCTCCTCACATTTTATGCTACTGAAATCCAACTCTGTAGAATGCTTTCCGACCTCCCTGATATTCAGAACTTTGTGGTCTCTAGCGTTTCTTATATTAGGGTGTATTTTTTCTTTACATCTGTCACACATAAGTAAATCACATTCATAGCATTTCCAGTTAATTTTTTTCTCGGTTTCACATAACTTACACGAAACAGGAGCTTGTAACTTTGACGCCATGTTGTGTGTGTAGATGTCTATATTTACTTCCCTATCATTATCAAGGTTAAAGGCAATAAATTAAAAGGTTATCTAGATCTATTGTTATCGATAGGTATTCAAATTTTGGAAATACCTATTAAAAATTAGGCACATGACAAATAGTGACGTCACTTGAACCACCTCGGCACTGTGCCAGGTGTTCAAGTGACTTATCGATGACAAAAACGACTACATTTAATTGGCTAAATATGTACAAGTAAATTCAATATTTTTGATATTATATATTTTTCATAAACAATATCACTAGAGTGTAAGTCAGTTACCGACTTCGATCTCGGGTTCAAGCTAGATAAACATCTCGATCTCAGTAACTGTTGCGTACCAGTATGAGGCGAGGGTTTAATCTAGAACACTGAACAGATTTTATATCATATCATATACTAGATCTTTTTAACAAATTCCAATTTTGTAAAGTGAGGGAATTTTTTCATTTAATATACGGTACACAATACACCTAGCTGCGGAACCGTAGCCCTTTATGGTCCTTTATATATATATATATATATATATATATATGGTCCGCAAATTTTTTTTTATATATATATATATATATATATATATATATATATATATAAAGGACCATAAAGAGCTACGGTTCCGCAGCTAACAATACACCCATCTTATAATTTTCAACGGCGGTGATCGTAGTAAATATGAGTTTCGTTTTTGGTTTGAAAGTGAAAGTTAAAGATTTGACAAAAGACCAAATTTACGTTCTTGATTTAAATCGCAGATAATGCAACTGTTCGTTTTAATCCTTTTCAAGCCTTTAGAAGGGTCATCTTGTGATGATATATATCAGATTAATTAGATGAAAGATACGATACATTTATTTTTCGTAGATTTGAAAAAAGGTTATCCCCACAAAACAAAAAAAAAATAATAAAAAATACACTGTATGTGCAATGACATGCAAAAATAGTATCTCCGGCGTTATTAGAGGTCTCAGGTGCCACAAAACAGAGTCAACTAGTCAACAGCTTGAATAACGATTTAGCCAAGATGACTGTCTCGCCGTTCAAGTGGTAACAGGTCAAAACGCCCTTACTATTTACCAAAAAAGCCCACACTTTTTTCAAAATAAAAATTATTTTATCAATACGCCCCCAATTTTTTCCAAAACGACATGTTTTTTTTTCACACCAAAAGTCTTTACCTGACGGGTTGTGTTATTACAAGAATGTTCGGATCTAGCACATCTTTCACAATGCCCTTGGTGGACAAACGTAATAAATACACTGTACTTTTAAATAAAGGACATTGTTCACGAGTCACTTCACAAATAAACAAATAAAAAGTACGGATTTTTCGCAACCTTTTGATTTCATGCAATTCCATAAGCATCACTGATAAGCATTTTGAATTTTACTGAATTATTAATGAAATCCCTGAAAAGTCCTACTCCACTATGTACACTATGACACTACACAGACACTAGACCCAGTGTCAATATGAATATAATATTATCATTGGGCAGAACATGTATATATATTGGACACTCTTTTCTGCCCATTGATTATGTTATATTCATATTGACACAACGTCTAGTGCCTGTGGACACTATGTGGAAAAACTAGATCTAAAGTATCTGTCCTTGGATTAGGAATAAGTAGCTGCGGAACCGAAACACTTTCAAGGTCTTTCCCCCCCCCCCTTTTTTTTTGTGATCATAATAATTTTGTCTGAATTGTCTCTATTTTCAAATAATTTTGCTACGTGTCGTTTTCAAAATTTTCACGATGTGATCATGTCATAACATCCTTAATTATTCGTTAGTTATTATTATTATTATTGAATAATTACAAAACTTGGGGACCCCGTTCATGGCGAGGTGTACTCGATAAAGCATTATGTGATAAAGTTTGTCAATGACTTGCGACAGGTCGGTGGTATTCTCCGGGTACTCCGGTTTTCTCCCCCAATAAAACTGACCGCTACGATATAACTGAAATATTGTTGAAAGTAGCGTTAAACACCATAACCCTAACCCCCCGTTAATGTGAACTGATTTACTCAAAATTATATATATACATGTACTGTATATATCAAACATCATAGGTACCTGATTTGTGGATCCCCCCTTTTTTTTTCTTTTCTTTTTTTTTCCTTTTTTTTTAATTCATTACTTTTGTCGGACGTTTTCATTTTAAACAGTGTTGAACAACTTCAAACATTACCAAAAACTCAATCCGAGATCGATATAAGCCTATTTCTAAAAACACAAAGACCATCGATCCCCTACTCTGTTTTTAGAAATGGGCTTATATCGATCTCGGATTGAGTTTTTGGTAATGTTTGAAGTTGTTCAACACTGTTTATAATGAAAACGTCCCACAAAAGTAATGAAACCAAAAAAAAAAAGGAGGAGGGGGGTCCACAAATCGGGTACCTATGTCAAACATATGTACATGTATATGGAAATATCAATTGTTGCTACATTTGTTAACAATTGTGACAATTTACATCAAAAGTATACAATTTACTTCACCCGGATTATTACAACCCCCCTCTCTACTTATATCATCATAGTTGAAGATTTTTCAAAACACTTTAAGGATTGCTTTGGCTATATAAGTAGAGTAATAGTGACAGCATTTGTCCTTTTGTATTACTGGGTGAATTTACTATGAAAAATTGCGAGGGATTTTACAGTGGAAAGTTATATACACTGGCGATCGCCAACAGTTATGACGTGACTTGAAAGGTATAATAGTGAAGGACCGACTGGAACATCATTGACTACAATACAACATTGTTAATTTACAACTGCTGGGATGATTCCTCCCATTTTAATAGGTAAAATCCCAACGTATCACAAATAGAAGACACCACCACGTACAACTGTCTTCTATAAGTTGTGTCCCAACAATGAACATCTGAATCTTCGGAAAACTGTATTGTTTGAATGAAAACGTAGATATCTGTTACTAATTTAGTGTGTAGACACTTTTCTGGAATAACCTTCATCAGGTACACTCGGGAAGCCTCTTGTATTGTAGAAAAGATTGGAAAGCCAAATAATTTAATTCTTTGGGAGCAACAAAACCACAGGACCTAATTGTAAAATAGGCTAAAGTTACAAATGTTCAAGGGAGGAGAATCTTAGTTTTAATAATAATGACATTATTTAGGTACTGTCAATCTCAGTCATAAATGTATCTATATATAATATACCATGTCAATACACTGACTATTGGACGAATGATATCATCGAGGATTACTGCTAAGAAGTCCATTATCGAACCAGTAACATCAGTCATTGAAACATATATACATGTAGATATACTGATATACCGGTATGCATGATATTTTTTGTTTAATTATTGTATGTTATCTTTACAGCCTTTGACACACAAACTGGAATGCCATATGGTACAGTTAACCTGAAACATGGTGTTCCTAAAGGGGAGACAACTGTTACATGTACTGCAGGTGTAGGAACATTTCTGATAGAGTTTGGCACATTGAGTCGATTAACAGGAGATCCGGTTTTTGAAAAAGTAGCAATGAGGGCGTTGAGATCTCTGTGGAATACAAGATCTAAAATTGGCTTGGTAATTAATATTGGAACATTAGTCCCCTTATAAGGCCACCCCTTCTGCAATGAAAGTTTCCTTATTAGAAGAGTTGCATCTCTTGAGAGGGACAATTTCCCCAAAAAAATTCTATCTTAGTGCATCTGAAATGTGGTCTGATAAGAGAGGTGGCCTTTGGTGAGAGACAGGGGTGGATCCAGGGGGGGGAGGGCACACCCGGCACACACCCCCCCTTAAAATTGGAAAAAATATGTTTTTTTGGCGTAAAATCGTGATTTTCCACACGAAATACCCCAAAAATTTTCGCGCCTCCCTCCGCAATTGGAAAATATATGATTTTTTGGCATAAAATCATGATTTTCCACACGAAATACCCCAAAAATTTTCGCGCCTCCCTCCGCAAATGGAAAATATATGATTTTTTGGCGTAAAATCGTGATTTTCCACACAAAATAACAAAAAAAAATTCGCACCTCCCTCCGCAATTGGAAAATATATGATTTTTTGGCGTAAAATCATGATTTTTCACACGAAATACAGCCAAAAATGTTCGCGCCTCCCTCCGCTCGGTGTAATTTATTTAAGTGTGCCCCCCCCCTAACTTGAAATCCTGGATCCGCCCCTAAGAGGGGCCTTTTAAAAGAGAGACTACTGTATTACTTGTTTGTCTTCTTATTTACTAGTATTTTAATTGTTTTGTGTATTCTTTAGAATTGCATTGGTTATCAATTTGATAGCTCAAGAAATTTTTTCAAATCTCTGTCTCATTTCTTTCAGTGTCCACGATTTTTCATAATTTTTAAGTTTGACAACAACTTGAAAATAAGGTAGATAAATCAATAAAATGACAAAATAACCATCTCAGATAAACAGAAATTTGCTTAATTAGATGTAATTAAGCATGGTCTGCTGTCCAAGCTCATGAATTATTCATGACCTATTGACCCAGATTTATCAAAGCAAAGACATACATGATGTCGTAAACAGTTTATTTAACCTATCTTTAGACTAAAATGTAGAATTCATACATGTTTAATGATAAAGTAGTCATACTTACCTATAAGAACACAATTTATCATTCAAAACTCAAATTATTAGCCATTTTTGTAACAATTTTAGTTTGTGAACAACATATGCTGTTTCAAACCGATTCCGCGCGTGCGCAGTTCATCATACAGAGGCAGAGTTATCTTGATTGACTTGAATTAGAGTAACCCAGACACAAATTGCTTGCTAACACATTTCCCCTGAAATATTTCGTGAAAACCACTTTTCGGTGTTTTTGGCTGTTTTAGATGCATTTTTACTCACATCTGTTCAAGTTTGGGAGAAAAAATCCGACTTAAAAAATCTGACAAAATCGTAGACACTGTCACTTTAAACATATCAAACCCAAGCTATGCAATGTTGTGTTTGTACCATGATTGGAAATTTGAACTGGGCTCCATAGGACTGCATTATGTCTCTGTGAACATTTCCCAAGTATATTGTTGATTGTTAACTTAGAATTATAGATGTTATCTATGGAAAGTGGAAATCTGTTGACTGGTATTTCTGATTACTGTGTAGGTTGGTAACCATGTGGATGTGAGTACAGGGAAGTGGACAGCTGTGGACTTCGGTATAGGTGGAGGAGTGGATTCATACTTTGAATACCTGGTTAAAGGAGGCATAATGTTTAACATTCCAGAACTTATTGACATGTTCCATGGTTGGTATAATAATCTTGTTTATTCTGGCAGTATCTTGTTTTTTTCTGTTCTGTTTATATCCCTCCAATTTCTGGAGCACCACTCCAAGGAGTATACCTGAAGCAACTGCTGAATACTGTGAAATCATTAGTAATCATGGGGTTCTAATTTTAGTGGAAGTTGTGGTTCACTTAAAATATGAAAATTAAAATCCAACGAAATACAATTTTTCCATTGATTGTTGCCTGTGACATTTGAAACCACGATTTCTAGACCCCGTGGATCAATGCATTTTGTAGAAAACAGGAAAGTTGGTGCCAACGAATAAAAGTATTTTCACAGTACTTGAATTCTGTAGCAACTGTATGCATGTGCAGGATTAATTTACGAATAGCGAATAACGACATAACAATTTGTTAATTGAATTCTAGTGATATGTAACTTATGAATCAGCTTAGTTAACAGTAATCTGTCTATACTATAATAAACCCTCCATCTCTTCATGTCTTAAAATAATCTATTCACAACTGGTCCTCCATACACAATATATAGCTGAAGTCACATTATAAAAGTTCCAACTGCAAAATTTTCACCATAATGAAGAAAACGATGTCATTTCATGAAACATATACAATGTACAGAGTAATACATTTTAAAGTTTTACCATATGGAAACAAAGCAGTGGTTTTGTTTTTAGATGCACTCTGTTTGTCAGACAGTATCAAGCTGTGCCTGACGTAGTCCTCACCACTAAAATTGTGAGTTCGAATCCCACTCGAAAGAGGTGTTTACCGATACAACATTATGTGATAAAGTTTGTCAGTGACTTGTTGCAGGTTTTCTCTGGGTACTCCGGTTTCCTCCACCAATCCACCAATAAAACTGACCGCCACGATATAACTGAAATAATGTTGAAAGTGGAGTTAAACACCATAACCATGATGTAGCCCTTTATTTTCCATTGAGATATGATTTGTCAAGGTTATATTTGTCAAGGTTATATTTTGATTTTTTTGGGCCATTGATGCATGTCTCATTTTATTTGTATTATAGTTTTTAGGCCTTGTGCAAACCTACTATTTTGTATGGTCTTATTATATCCTACAGAATATCACACTGCAATCAAGAAGTTCCTGAAGAGAGATGACTGGTACATGTGGGCCAACATGCAGAAAGGGGGAATAACTCTACCAATGTTTACATCACTAGATGCCTATTGGCCTGGAATATTGGTATAAAAATTACACAAAAATATTGCATTTCATTTATAACGACGAAAAGAAATACCTGTGTTTCTGAAAACATTCTTGATTAAAAAATAGGGTAGGTAGGTAGGAAAAAAATACAATCGACTGTTTAAATTCTTATGTAGGTTATTCAGGACAAGAATCTGACGTTTACAGTTCTTATTAAAAAATGGCAAAAAAAATATTAGAGTAGACACTAAAATTTAGGGTCAGTAGAGTTAGCAGAAACACTTGTATTTTTGGTATGTGGCTTTATGTCAAAATCAGTTTTGATTTTTTAAATCCTCGTTTCATAAAGTTTTTCAAACTAATGGATGATGTTTTTCCACACAGCTTGATATAAATTTATTTAGGTAGATATTGGCTTTCTATCAATACAGGTGTTTGCATTTATAACACTCGTATTGCAATAGTTTATTATATGGTAGAATCATTAATCTGACAACTACAAAGGGTTATGGTGTTTAATGCCACTTTCAATTAGTGGTGTTCCGATATTCGATTATGATCGAAAATCTTCAGTTATTTGAAATTCAACGACAATCGATTATAATTTTTCAAAATCGATCATCTCATACTTTTCCAGAAATACGATTTGTCAGAATCTGTTTTATATTTAGAATGTATGTCTTGCATAAGTTTGTAAGAGCCAGTTAATTATCCTTTTCAAAGTTTAAAACTGACATAGACTCATCAAGGTTATGGAATCTTTTAACACATGTTTTATGATAATAAACTACAATTATGATTGATCATCAACTACATTTGAACCTAACAAAAAATATTTTCGGTTAACTTCTTTAACAAACAACACATTCCAATTATAATCAAAAATCTAATCAGTGAAAAGCATCTGATTATTCTGATTAATCGATTATTATTTTTCTAGCCAATTCCCAACACCACTTTCAACAATATTTCAGTTATATCGTGGTGGTCAGTTTTATTGGTGGAGGAAGCCAGAGTGCCTGGAAAAAACCACCAACCTGTCGCAAGTCACTGCCAAACTTTATCACATAATGTTGTATCGAGTACACCTCGCCTGAATGGGATTCAAACTCACAAATTTAGTGGTGATAGACACTGATTGCATAGGTAGTTGTAAATCCAAATACCATATGATCACGACCACGACGGCCCCTCAAGTTATATGGTTCAGCATGAACTGAAATTAACACCAAAACAAAGATATTTCAATTTTGTCCTTACCTATATATATATATATATATATATATATACAACGTCTGAAAAACCAGTCAACGATCAATCTAACGGAGTGTTGTCCTTACCTATATATATATGTGGAACTATGAAAACCTCTATTAAATGCTATCTCATCATGCAATGGGCCAATCAAAAAGGAGCAATTTGTTGTTGTCTTTAGAAAAAAAAATGAATACAAAATACAAAATGAATATCATTAAATAACAATTCATCCCACAAGTTGAGAGCAATATTCAATCATAAGAGAAAAGAAACAATTTAGATTTTTGTAAAAATTCTGAAATTTTCTCAATTTTGTTTTTGCAGAGTATGCTTGGTGAAACTGATCAGGCTATGAAGACAATACATAACTTTCATCAGGTGTGGAAACAGTACGGATTTACACCTGAATATTATAACATACCTAAAAATGAGGCTCACAAAGGGAGAGAAGGATATCCATTGAGACCTGGTATGGAATTATTTAAGGAATATTTGAAATTTTTGAACAGGTTATATGATATAACCTGGATTGGTGAAGCGGTTTATGAAAAGCGTAAGCTGTTCCAAACCAGGTTATACAAGTATAACCTGTTCAAAAATTTTAAATATTCCTTATAATTTAATTTTTACAACAAAATTTAATGATTCCACGATTTTAATTACGATTATTTTATGTGACTACATGTATTTGAATTTGTCGTTGTCGAATGAATATGTTGGTGACGTCACAATATCAACCCAGGTTATCAAGTATAACCAAAATTTTATCCATGTGGATCAACCAATCAGATTGCAGTATTCAAATCAAATTAAATTAAAACAAAATATCATAAGAATACATTATCATTTTGATAATACAGTGAAACCTGTCTAAACAGAACCTCCTCGCAACTCAATTTTATGTTCAGAATAGACAGGTGTTCAGTTTATATAGGTTAAAATAACAAAGATTTCAGGATTTTGGTTTAGACAGGTTTCACTGTAAATAAGATTTTTGATATTTTTCTGGAATTATTTACATTTTTAGGCGAGATTTAAAAAAAATTCCATTTCTTCCATAATTGGATAATCTCGTAGCCATAGGCTGGAGTTATTGCTTTATTCAGGATGTCTGAAAATTCTTTATTCATTCATAAATAACTTATTATGATGAGCATTTTTCAAAACAATGCATTAACATTATATGAAAAATAGAAACGTTAAAATCTTGTAAATTTTCAATTTTTGACCCCTTAATAAATGAAAGCAATAAAAAGAAATATCAATCAGGGACAATCCTCAAAAATGTGTTACCCTTAAAACAGGTACATATATTGTATATAAAGCATTTCTCTAAATATTGCTAGGGGCCGTTGTGGCCATGATCATATGGTAGTTGGATTAAATCAGTGCCTATCACCACTGATGTTGTGAGTTCGAATCTCTTTCAGGGCGAGATGTACAACATTATGTGATAAAAGTGTGTCAGTGATTTTCTCTGGGTCCTCCGGTTTCCTCCACCACTAAAACTGACCGCCACGATATAACTGAAATATTGTTGTAAGTGGTGTTAAACACCATCTAACAAACAAATAAACAAACAAACTTCATATTTCAGAATTGATTGAGAGTGTAATGTATCTATACAGAGCCACTAAGGACCCATCTCTACTGGATATTGGGGTTGATATTCTTGAAGCTATAGAACATTCTACTAAGACTAAGTGTGGTTATGCTACTGTAAGTTTTAAAATATTTATAATAATGTATGTGTAAAAATGTTTTATTGAAATCACCACATACAAAGTTGAATAATCAATAAAAATAATTGTTATTGACAACTACAAAATTAGTAAATATACTCACCAAGGCCTCTTGTATCTGTGAAAATCTAATTTTGATTTAGCATTGAGTTATTTGGTATTTATATCTACATATGCAATCAGTGCCTGTCACCACTAAAGCTCATTCTAATCTAAATCAAATTAGATGTTTTTCATCTTTATATTCATCTTTTTCTTTGGTGATACACTAACATCTTGTATTGGGGTCATGTCAGAGTTCATATTTTCGACCGACCAATCAGTGATGAGCTTGCTGAATATTTAGGTATCAAAATTGAGTACACACCACTAGCTGTTGTCAGATTGGTCAAAATATATAATTGTTTTGCATATGATTGGACACAGTCAGAGATGAATGAAAGGTTACATGACATGACCCCAAAACAGGATGTTGTTAGACATTAGTGTATCGCGGAAGAAAAAAAATGAGATACAACATACATCTAATTTTAGTTAGATTGCTCTAAAGCTGTGAGTTTGATTCCCCCTGTGTGGCAGAGTGTACTGGGTACAACTTTATGGTAAAGTCTGTCAGTTATCTATAACCTGTGGTTTTCACCAGGTACATTTTGTACTGCATTCCAGTACTTAAATCTGCAAATCATATTTCTTGCTATTGACAAAAGTTATTCATTTATTTAAGAAAAAATATTGTGGTTCATTTAAAAGATTTGAAAAAGTGTACCTACTTTACATGATCCGCATCTGCACAGATAATATTATTTTAATATACAAGAGGAAATATGAAAAGGGGGGAGGGGAGGGTCGTGGTCAATAAAATTTTGCAATTAGAAAAAAACATACCCCCACCTTAAACAGGTAATTAAAAAAAAAATTTGTATAGGCACTATCCCTTTAAAAGTTAAATTTTTGTTTCCCTGTTAATTAAATTGATGTCATTTATGATACATGTATATATTTCAGGTTAAAGATGTCAATACTCATTTACTTGAGAACAGAATGGAAAGTTTCTTCTTAGCTGAGACAACAAAATATTTATATCTATTATTTGACCCAGATAATTTTATCCATAACAATGGTAGTTCTGGGACTGTCGTACAGACACCAAACGGTGAATGTGTAATCGACGCTGGAGGATATTTCTTTAATACCGAGGCCCATCCGATTGACACAGCGGCTGTGTATTGCTGTAGTGCTGCTAAAAAAGAAAATGATGCAATACTTCAAAGCATGCATGATAATTTAGATCTCCTTTCACTACTAAATATACTGGATTCAACTGATAATGTTATTGGAGAAAAATTGATTCTGAAAGAGAAAGTAGAAAATAATAAGAAGGAAAAGTTGAAGGGTGAAACAGGTGATATGGACCCTAAAAAACTGAGAAATTATAAAGTAGAACAAAAAGTTAGAACTGATAGCATAAATAAAAATACAGAAAATAAAGACAAAGTGAAAGTAGAAAAAATGAAAAATAAAAGTGAAAGTACTACAAGTAAAAATAATGTTGAAACTGAAAGTACTGCAAATAAAAATAATATTCAAAGTGAAAGTATTGCAAATGACCAGGATAAAAGTGAAAATTCAAAATTTGAAATGGAAAACAGTGAGTTGGAAACAAAACAGTTAGAAAATGAAAGTACAGACAATATATCTAAAAATAATGATAGCCCTGTAAAAAAATTAACAATAATATCAAAAGATGCCAAACAGACTGCTCAACCAAATATGAATTCTTTAGTTCAACTTTTGAGTGTATTGTCGGGTAAAGAAATAACAACAGATAAACAGGAAGTAGAATGGATACCTGATGTAAATCACCTGTATCAGGTGATGCAGGTATATTCTAATATTTATAAAATAAAGCCTGAACTGATGATGTGTAAAGCACTACCATTCCATATGAGATGGTCTGTATCAGGTGAAATGTTTGAGACTGAAGATGTGTGAAAGAGATGTTAATTTATTGTTATAAATGGTTTTTGTTAATTTTATTTATTTGTTTTGTTTATATGTTTTACATCTACTTTTAAATAAAATCAATCAGTAAAATATATTTGTATGTGGCATGACATGTTTTTTGTTCATCCTTTGATCAATGTTGTTGTTTTATGGTGTTTAATGCCACTTTCAACAATATTTCAGTTATATCATGGTGGCCAGTTTTATTGGTGGAGGACCCGGAGAAACCACCGACCTGTCACAAGTCACTGACAAACCCTTTGATCAAAATTCTGTTTTTCTTGGAAGATTATATTAAAATTTAACACAAATGGCTTGCTTCAAAGTACAGGTCTTGTAAGAATCTGGAATTTTATATGAAAAGTGCTACATCTTCAGTGGTCATAGCTTGTTTTGTTTTGATCAACATTGTTGTTCCAGAGAGTTTTTTGTATAGTTTTGGACATGAAAGGCTGGTCGTTGTTGTCACCTTTTAGGGGTGGTCATTGGTGTGGAGTAATTTTCTATTACAAGCAGTTAATACTAGCGATTTGTGACTGTGAAATCGGGATGGCCCTTATGCGTCCATATCTTCATTGTTGGATGCCAAGTCAGTGGACGACCTATGTCTATCACAATCTACTTGTTCTAAGATGGCAAAATCTTCTGCGTTTGCTTCACACCTGCTCGGTACAATTGAACATTTTATAGCTGCTATCGAATCCTTACTCAATATTAATGCCTTTGACTGGGGTCCAAACTGACTTACAATTGCTTCTACTTTAGTTGAAGAAGGCATTAAATGCATCTCAGATATTGCTTATGGCTTCCCCTGCTAATTTCACCCTTTTAGAAAAGACAGAAATTCTTGAAAAATCCAACATAGGTGAGCATGTTTAAGATTATGTAATGAAATCTCCTGTCACAAGCAAAATATAAGGAATACCTTGGCAACAAGTACAAAATGAAGTCAGTAAGACAACCTGCTAAAGTTAATGTTTACCTTAATAATTGCAAATAATAAATGCTCGCCTTTGCTTTTCAGAAGATGTTTTTTTTTTCAGAGCAGTTTTTTTTATCACGATATCCAGTGTTGGTGAAACACTAACGACTGTGTCGAACAAAACTGCTGTCAGTCAGACTCAGAAATTACAACACAATTTTAACACTGGTTGCACCGAACACAGTCATTTTTCAATTCCTGTTGAAAACAATAATAAACATTCTTTCTTTTGTTACTTATAAAGAGTTTCAGTAACATCAAGTAATTTTGTATTGGACAGTTATTACTTATACTAAAATGTTGCCTGATGAATCTTTTTGTCAAATAAAATGAAGGAAAGATCGAACACTTGTCTTGTACCCATCCAAAAATTGATATCCTAATAAATTGGTATTCAAAATCTAGGGTTTCCTATAAAATGTGATTAAGTTTGAAAATATAATTACTTTCATTAAGACACAGTGCGAAATGTTTTATCCCAACAATATACGTTCCTCTTCTGGTCTTTCGGGCCTTAAAAAAAATGTTCAGGCAGAAGCTTTCAAACTGTCTGACCAAAAGTCAGACAAAAGTTTTGAGTGCATTTTGTATTTTACCCAATCTGGGATATTGCAAAAATTTGCATCTCCATTGACCAGAAAATGAAAGTATGCTTTCAAAAAAGTAATTTGATCAATATTCATGGTACATGTATTAAAAAAATTGTACATGTATATTTCTCTAGCTATATGTAGGTCAAATTGTTGAGAAAAAAAAAATGAAAAGAAATTTCAAACAGTGATGGTCATCAATTCCACCGATATCATCAAAATGAACAATCGCCTCTCATCTTAACTGAACTCACTGAACACTAAAAAACAGACCACAACAATTCATATGATGTTGGAAATATATGTCCTGGCTTGAGTAATCCAAACACCTATAATAGTAATGGTAGAAAATCTCACCAACCACAACAACATTAAGTTTTGTGTCAACTAGAAAGGTACTTGTTAAGACACACTAAAATCACCACCTGGAAATCATCAATTTTGGTGATTTTCCTATTTTTATAGAACAGAACTCCTGAATGAAATCATCAACCATAGTGAAAATCAAACTTAATCTGCATTTGATGATCAATAAATCTGCAAATCAAAAGAGAAAAAACAACACACTCTGAAAAAGATCTAGGTCCTAGTGGTCTTGGGGAAAAAAAGCTCAGCAATGTAGGTGGATGGTAGTTAATCTATTGTTAGGATCCCACACTTTCCCTCTTGATTACCAGATAACTAGCGAAAAGACAAAAAATAAAACTACGCCCACATATAGATTTGTACTTCCTTCAAAAGACAGTCACTTTTTGAACATGTTGAACTTGTCCAAGACTGGCTACTAGTCCAGGATTTACTTTAATCAGTAAAACTTTTGTTTTAATACTAATTATATATATAATATGTTGGAATGTATATTAAAAATTCTATTTTTAGAGAGAAAGTTGTAAAAATGTTTCACCATGCTTATGATGGATACATAGAATATGCATATCCTTATGACGAACTTCGACCTTTAACCTGTGATGGACATGACACATGGGGAAGGTATGTATACAGTAAATGATCAGATGTAATTTTGACCTCTGTATATGACAGACATGACAGAGTTCATTTATTTGTTATTGTGCATTAAAGTATTTATGATAATTTGAAGTATTTATATTTGTATAGAACAAGTTAAGATTCTTTACAAATATCAAAGTTTCATAAATTGAATTTTCATGGTGAGGTGTACTTGATACAATATCATGTGATAAAGTTTGTCAGTGACTGTGGAGGGTCAGTGGTTTTCTCTCGGTACTCCGGTTCCCTCCACCAATAAAACTGACCACCACAATATAGCTGAAATATTGGTGAAAGTGGAGTTAAACACCATAACCCGAACAACAAAATAAAAGTTTGAAGACCATTATAAATTTACCTCACTTGAGGCCATCATGCTAACCATTATTGCCACTGATGCGAAACTACAGTATAAGAAAACATCAAACATAAACATGATATCTTTCTTTGTCTTGAGTTTATTGATTGATTGGTAATTAATGCCAACTTTATCAGTATTTCAACTATATGATGGCATCTTTGTCTTATATGTTAATTGTATTTAATCTGTTTTATTTATTTTCAGTTATTCTCTGACTCTCATTGATGCTTTAGATACATTAGCCATTATGGGAAACTACACAGAATTTCGACGAGTGGCAAAGCTAGTATCAAACATGATTGATTTTGACATTGACATTAATGCCTCTGTGTTTGAAACAAATATAAGAAGTAAGTGCAGTCACTGCAGTATTGTTTTTGAAGGTGCACTAGTTTTACCTGATCAACTGGGATCTAATATTGCATATTCAATTATGAAAGAAAGCTAGCACGTTAAATTAAATGGTTTTCCAGTCTTTCATCTGTGAACGTAACTGATGAAAGTTATTTTAGGAACACGTCATGTACACGTAAATTAGATATCTACATTTTTATTTTTATAAAACAATGATGGTCAACAATTCTACCAATATCAAGAAAACAAACACCTGTCACATCAAATCATTGAACATAAAAAAGACCATGACATATGAGGTTGGAAATCCAGATCCTGTGTACACATTAAAAAAGAAAATATTTTTCTTGTAACCTACACCAGGTCAGAGGTTTTACTAATCAGTTTTATAAGACCATTGGGTGTAACATAAATGTGACAATAATCTTCTAATATGAATAAAAAATACAATCAAATCATGATGAATTGTTAACTGTCCAAACTTCCCTCCTCTCTCCTCCCCTCCCCTATGAAGTCTGGTAGTCAAAATAAACATGTAGCTGAAAAAAAATGCTGAAAGTGATGATAAACACCAATAACACAATCACACACACCTGTTGTCATGGTCACCAACATATGGTAGTTAGATTTACAACTACCTATGCAATCGGTGCCTATCACCACTAATGTTGCAAGTTCGAATCACACTCATGGCGAGGTGTACTTGATACAACACTATGTGATAAAGTGTCAGTGACTTGCAACAAGTCAGTGGTTTTCTCAGGGTATTCTGGTTTCCTCCACCAATAAAACTGACCGCCACAATATAGCTGAAATATTGTTAAAAGTGGCCTTAAACACCATAACCCTAACCCTAATCCTATCCTTATTACAAAGGCAACAAAATAAAAGATTTGGGAATTTTCAATATGATACAGGCATCAATTTTAAACAAGCTTCATTTCAACTGAATACTATTTGATATCTATTTATTGGAGTGTTTACAATGTTTACAAAGTCCTATAATTATATAGCATTGTTTGTGATGTTGTGCCATTTTGATACCAACTCCTCACTCTGATAGATCAACGGGGTCAAATCAGATTGTATTTTAACATTGGTGTGATTTTAGAGTTATTGCCCTTTATTGAATTTAATCGAAGGAAACTTGCATTACTGGTATTTAAGTTTTTTTTATGTAATTCAGTGTATGTAAGCTTTCATTTGGCAATTTATCACATTTATCTGTGTAAATTACGAGTGATAATGCTAGTTTTATTATAAAGTGTGTTTAATTTGTACTTTTTAAAAGTAGGCGATATATTATGTACTTAATTAGCAGCACTAGTTTTCTCCTCTATCAACAGTTGAATTTTAGAACTTTAAAGCTTGAGTTAAGGCTTGAGCTAAAAATAACATTTCAAAATCTAACTACAGTCAAACCAGTATTAAGAGGTCACCTTTGTGACAAAGAAAAAGTGGTCTTTTAAGACAGGTGACCTCTTACAAGAGGTTCAATTCATATGAAATCTTTTATGACAGCACAAGACAAAGATGACTTTTTTATACAGGTGACTGCTTAATAGAGGTGCATGGGCAGGTTTGACTGTATCTTAAATATCGTAATCCACTGGTAGCAGAAGAAGAATCTACCTGTACATATGTATAATTTTAAGACCTTTTCCAATACAAGAATGTTCTTTAACATCAATTAACTTTTCAATTACACATTTCTACACACTTTTATTTATATGTAAACTTCTTTATAGTTTTAGGTGGACTTTTATCAGCTCATTTGCTTTACAAGAAAACTGGTATGGAATTAGAACCCGGTTGGCCATGCTCTGGACCTTTACTGAGATTGGCTGAAGATGTAGCTAGGAGAATTTTACCAGGTAACTTTATCATATCCGACTTCCATTATGACAACATAATTCTGATGAATTTTATATGTCATATCAAACCATTTTTGTGGCTAGATCATTTTTGTTCATGCTAAAATATACCAGGTAAATTATTCAATTTTGAATCTCCTGTTTAAACCCTTTGGTTTATTTGCCCAAAGACTTTTATTTTATTCAGGGAGATGAATATACATCATAATTGGAAGCCATTTTGTGCCACTTGAAGATAAGTTTTTACTTATAGCATGAGTTATTGTAAATCCTGTGAATAATGGATATTTCTCAACTCATGAAGGAATCTAGACTTTACATAAAAAACACCTTCATCTTTCTAAACTATAGATCAAATCTTTTTTCATTTAAAAAAAAACCTTTGCTCATTTAAAGTCTATGGAATATTTGTCAATTTGTAGAGGTATACCTGGTACTTGTTATTAAGAACATATGGGATTAATATTCAAAATAAGTAATTTAAAGAATAAATTTCTTTATTATTTGATATAAATGTTAATAAATTAGGTAGTATAGAATTAAGCAATATTTGAAAAAGCAATAGATTAAGCTAACATTTATAATCAAAAGGGACAGGTGAGGTATCATTGGACACCTGTTGTCTGTAAACCTATCTCATTTCAAATCTTAGGAAAAATGAAACCAAACTCATTAGAAATCTCACTTTGACAGTCCTTAATATTATTTATGATTTTCATTTAATTTCAAAATTCAACATGGCTTTCTTGAGTGAAAAATGCCTTCTCATTGACTTGAGTTCAAATATTAACTCAAAAACCAGACGATGGACTAAAAAGTCGCTTAATATTTACCAGTAGTAGGAATATTCCTTATATGAACACCTATAGAGGTTATTTGTCCACCACTGCCTGGAGGACAAAATTTAATAAAGAATTTGTGACAAAAATATATTTAAAAAATGTATTGAACCTGAACTGTATATGAATGATCATTGATTGGTCCCTTACAAAGTTGGTATTTTAGTTATACATTGTATATATTGGATAGGACTTTTTAAAAAAAAAAAAAATTTATGTGGATTGAAAGTCAAATTTGTTGCCTCAGTAGAAAAGAGGTTAACACAGATCCATTTGGGTAAACATTTGCTCTGAAACTACTGAATCATAAAAACAAGTATGACCGAAATATTCCTTGGATGGTCTTGTGCAAAGCATATGTTTTTGTATCTATTGGAAATCCAAGATGATTATTACTTCAAGATAGTCCCTTAAAAAGTTTACATTTTTTTTATGGATCTGAAATCCAAGAGGGCCACTAGCGATAAATATACTTAACATAGGACCCTAAAGAATTTGTTGAAATTATCTCTCGAATATTGTTTAATTATTTGAAAGCAAACTAAGATGAACTTCTCCTTGTATGGACCTGCACAGAGTTTAGTACATGTACATGTATGTGTTTTTGCGTTGATGGAAAATCTAAGATGGCCAACATCACAGATCATATTCATCATAGTACCATGTTGGATAATGTATATAATAAAAAAGAGATTCTTCTATGCAAAGCTAAAACCTATTTTGCATCTAAATTATACATGAATGGTACTGGAAATTACATGGTTCTTTACAATGTTTTTATTTTTCATGTAGATTGAAAATTTAAGGCGGAGGGATTATGGTGTATAACATTTAACACCACTTTCAACAATATTTCAGTTATATCGTGGCGGTAAGTTTTATTGGTGGAGGAAACCTGAGTACCTGGAAAAACCCACCAACCTGCCGCAAGTCACTGGCAAACTTTTTATTACATACTGTTGTATCGCCTGAGTGGGATTCAAACTCTCAACGTTAGTGGTGATAGGCACTGATTGCATAGGTAGTTATAAATCTACCATAGGATCACCACCACCACGGCCCCTTGAAAATTTAAGATGATACCCTATGGAGAAAATAAATGTTTTAAGCATCTCAGAAATTACTGAATCTATTAAAAGTATGAATATAGTCCTCTACGAAGTTTTTGGAGTTTATGCTGATCAGAAAAAAATGATGGTCACAACTGTCATAAAACTTTTATCTAAATCTCCCACCCCTAGACCTGTTGACCATGATATAGCTTAAAATAGCACAAAGCAAACATTCAAGGGGGTACCGTACACTACAGGGAGATAACTCTTTAAAATCAGTTGAACGTTTTGATCATATGATGTTTGTATGCAGATTTCAAGCATCTCGGTGATCAAAACCACAGAGAGAAAAGCTGCTATGTGGTTAGTGAATTTATAGCTCTGAATCTGTTGGTTGGAATTTGTTAAAATTTTGATATTTATTACAGTGGATATATTCAAATACACTGCCCAAAAAATAAGAAAATTAAACGAGCAGATCAAATTTTACCTGAAGTGTATGGTACCACCTTAAGGCAATAGGCTTACGTCACCTTAGCCGAGTTTGGCTCTCATGTATTGGCCTTTTGGTTTACTAGCTCCCAAAGACTTACAATATTTGGCTTTCTAATCTTTTGACTATGAGTATACCTGATGAAGTTTATTCCAGACATGCGTTATGTGCACTAAATTAGATATCAATAATAGATTGGTCAATCTATTTATAGATGATTAATACCTGAAAACCTGTACATGTGTAATTATCAAGAGGATATGGCTTGGACCCCAAGTACGATATTGTGTCATGTTGTTTTTCCATGGCAGGGCACAGACGCTTGTGTAGAGTCAAAAATATGCTCGCAGGTCCAGTGGGCAGGGTCCTGTTTCTATCATCTGTTCTCCATTTATATGACCCAATTTTTTAAGGAACCAGTATAAAAGCTGTCTGCTTCTGCATCTGACTGTTGATGTCTGTAGCAGTTTGTTTATGCATGATGACTCTATTTTTAGCTGAGAATGGAATCTTTTCAAATTTTAACACAATGATCCTTGGCACAAAATAAATGTTGTGATCGATTGTAAATAGAAGTTTTGGCCTTAACAGTTTTTTTTAATGAGGCCCAATTGTGCCAATAAGGCTTTCTGTATTGTAAGTTGTAACCTGACAGCCCTCCCCCTTTTCTATAAGTCACTTATATATGGGGGTATGCTAAGCAGCTCTGTGGGTCAAGCCATTGGAATCATCACCAGTACTTAGCACATAGCCATTGGCCAGGTAATCTAACAAGCAGGCTTGATAGAGAATCATATAAGCAACATTTCAGTAAAATTTCAAATGGGTGGTGTCCACAGCAGTGGTGTGATGATTAGTGTGCTCTGCTTGAGTGTGGTAAATAGTGGGTTTGCATCCCTTTCAGTTCAAGCCAAAGACTATCATAAAATTGGTATTTGCTGCTTTTCCGCTAAGCCCCAGTATTTAAGAAGTTGGAGCAAAGACTGGTTGGCTCGGAATCCGGATAATGTTTCCGAATGGAGCGTCATGTCTACCCATGGACTCTTATTTCAGTGAGCTAGCTCTGTAAAAATCCAATTAAGCATGTTGGTCTACTACAAGGCAGACAACATTATCATATCATTGAATGTAACTGGGCATCACCATGATATAGCTGAAAATTTGCTCATAACAATTACTCATTTAAATTGTTTGGTTGTTCCATAGGAAAATGTGAGTCTATTCCTTTCACTTGATTATAAATGTCACCCATGGCACTTTTCCATAGATAACGAACTCTAACATCGACTATCAAGACTAAAAATAAATACCAACAATTCCTTTTTAATGGCAAAATATTTTGTTTATATACAATTGGTAGTAAGAAAGGATATATTGATATAAATGAACATGAGAGACATATCCAACATTACATGTAGATACTAATTCAAGTAAAGGAACGGCACTTTTATTGCTGTTTCACATTTCACAGTTACTGATTACACTTGGACACAAATTTATTCAAAGTAAAAGAATAGAGCTTTTATTGCTGTTCCACATTTCACAGTTACTGTAGGGTCTTCGACAATGAGCAAATCTAACCCTAAAATTAGTGTGAAACGGCACCTAGTCTGCAAAAGGGTATGCACATAGATCTGTGTCAGATATATATTTTTCCCCATGGCTCAAAACATCAGCAACTATTACCACAGTGGCACTACTCTGAACAAAGTGCTAAATGATGTCAGAACTTTTTCGTGGTAAACACCAAATTGGGAACTTTCCTATTGCTTCACCAGCCTTATAGGATTAATGTTAATTGCTATTTGGAAGAATTTCTCTTTTTATGCCATCCTTAAACAAATATTTTGTTCAATGTAAAAGGACTTACAATGTTGAAGTGATTTAATAGGTACAATGTAGGTAGACAAATTATAAAAAATATTTCTAAAATCTTACTATAATACAATAATTATTAAGGCAAAATAAAAATTCTTGTGTTTCCGACCAACGTTATTGAAAAGAAAATAGGGTAGGTTAGGTAGGGAAAAAAATTTGATTCAGAGTTTTTGTCATATAACCTAATGATAAATTCTGGAAAAAAAAATTGCGCTTTGCGCGACAAATTCTGAACAAAACAATAAACCATAACCCCCCTCCCCTTCAAGTTAAATGGTCGGTTCCTTAGAAACAAAACAAAAAATTTCTTTGTAATTCTTAATAAAAAAAAATTGGGCAACCCTGGGCAATTTTGATAGGTTTGAACGGTTACAAAAAACGAAACAATTTTTATGGATGGCCTGGCATATGATTGGTTATCTCATTATTGAGACAACCACATATACCAATAATAATCTAATGTTCTGATATGTTCAGCTGAAATAATTTTACATTGTCCGAACTGCCTTTAGAATTAGAGCAGCCTACATAAAGTTGTCCTGCTGTGTTGAAGCACACAGACATCGGATATATAATCCCCATGTGACCTGTTTCAAAGATCATTATCAAGTGTCCTGAATTGTTCAAAAAATGTAACGTGTTTGTGTACATGTCAGATACAATGACATTGTCTGCTCCTGTTGCTACGATACATTCCGGTTTAAGTACACCTCTTTTCGTATTGGTGTCGGAGGAACCTGTATACAGATGTAGGAGCTCACCGTCCTGTGATAAGACCACCACTCTACCGATATCGTCGTTGGATAACCTGTCAACTACAAAAATATTACCATTCCTGGTACTAGTTATGTAACAAGGATATGAAAATAAAGGTTTGCCGTTCTTGTCAAGATCCATTATGATCTCATTAACACCTTCCTTGTCCATCATAATTACGACCCGCCTTCCTGTGACGGGGAATGCTGGTCCTTTGCTCCAACCTCCTACCAACATTTTTCCGTCACTTGTTATATGTAGAGATATTGGTTGTAACGGGTGAATGCTATATTTAGAATCTTCAGGTGTTCCAGATGCATTGATTTGTTTCAGTTTTGATCCATTGGTGACGAGGATAACGTTATTAGTTGGAGAAACTGCCATACCAAATATTTTAAGATTTACACTTGCGATCACCTTCAGACGATTTTCTTCAGTTTTAACATGTTGCAAAACCCCTTGTTTAATGCAAGCTATCCACAATGAATTGTCAGACATTATGGATAAATAGCTAACCTGTTGAACGTCAGTGACAAATTGCTTGGCAAATTTCACATCTGTTTTATTGGAAACGTCTCTAAATGATCCTACGTTGTATATGGTAATCTCCCCTGGAAGAAACTTCGGCATGGTTCCAAAAGTCGCCAGATCCAACGGTATAAATGTTTCATTCATAGCTTTGTCTAACTGTGCATCCTTTTTAAACAATTGAGCTGCATCTCCAGAAGTTTTCATATCTTCAACACGAGCATTGTATTTTTTCAACTGTTTCTTCATTATTATTATTCTATTTTGTTCTTTCTGTATGGGATCCTCTAATGTTTGCCACTTCTGATCAACTTCTTTCAGGAGATTTTCAGATAATTCATCGATTGCTTTTTTCAATGCCATTTTATGGTCGTTAATAGCCGCATGTAATTCTTTACGTTTTGAACTTTCGGCTTCTTGTTTTTCATTTATTAACATTTCACCTGTATCGAGTTCATTTATAACCGATTGCATTCGTTTTTGTCCTTGTTTGAGGTTTTCTTCTTTTATTGCATAGCCTGTACGAATTTCCACTAATTCATGTCCATTGTGGATCTTTAACACACAGACAGGACAGACTAAATTGTCGCACTTTTTACAAAATAAGCAACTGTATTGTCCACTGTGCTCCTCACATTTTATGCTACTGAAATCCAACTCTGTAGAATGCTCTCCGATCTCCCTGATATTCAGAACTTTGTGGTCTCTAGCGTTTCTTATATTAGGATGTATTTTTTCTTTACATCTGTCACACATTAGTAGATCACATTCAAAACATTTCCAGTTTATTTTTGTCTCGGTTTCACATAACTTACAACAAACAGGAGCTTGTAACTTTGACGCCATGTTGTGTGTGTAGATGTCTATATTTACTTCCCTATCATTATCAAGGTTAAAGGCAATAAAGGTTACACTATCTGTGCCAGTATGAGGCGAAGGTTTAATCTAGGGCACTGAACAGATTTTATATCCTATCCTATACTAGATCTTTAAAGCAAATTCTAATTTTGTAAAGTGAGGGAATTTTTTCATTTAATATACGGTACACAATACACCCATCTTCAAATTTTCAACGGTGGTGATCGTAGTAATATGAGTTTCGTTTTTAGTTTGAAAGTGAAAGTTAAAAATTTGACTGAGGACCAAATTTACGTTCTTGATTTGAATAAAGATTTGACTAAGGACCAAATTTACGTTCTTGATTTAAATCGCAGATAGTGCAACTGTTCGTTTTAATCCTTTTCAAGCCTTTATAAGGGTCATTTTGTGATGATATATATCAGATTAATGTATAATTAAACTGAAGATAATAAATGAAAGATACGATACATTTTTTTCGTAGTTTTGAGAAAAGGTTATCCCGACGTACAGGGTATGTGCAATGACATGCAAAAATAGTATCTCCAACTTTATTAGAGACATATAAAACAATTTATTAAATATATGTCTCAGGTGCCACAAAACAGAGTCAACTAGTCAACAGCTTGAATAACGATTTAACCAAGATGACTATCTAGCCGTTCAAGTGGTAACAGGTCAAAAACGCCCTCACTATTTACCAAAAAAAGTCCACTCAAAACGTTTTTTTTTTCACTCCAAAAGTCTTTACCTGACGGGTTGTGTTATTACAAGAATGTTCAGATCTACTGCATATCTTTCACAATGCCCTTGATCAAAGACGTCCTTGCCTTGATGGACAAACGTAATAATTACAATGTACATTTAAATAAAGCACATTGTCCACGAGTCACTTCACAAATAAACAAATAAAAAGTACGGATTTTTCGCAACCTTTTGATTTCATGCAATTCCATAAGCATCACTGATAAGCATTTTGAATTTTACTGAATTATTAATGAAATCCCTGAAAATTCCTACTCCACTACGTACGTCTCTATGACACTACACTGGCACTAGACGTTGTGTCAATATGAATATAATATAATCAATGGGCAGAAAATTTATATATATTGGACACTATTTTCTGCCCATTGATTATGTTATATTCATATTGACACAACGTCTAGTGCCTGTGGACACTATGTGGAAAAACTAGATCTAAAATATCTGTCCTTGGATTAGGAATAAGTAGCTGTGGAACCGTAACACTTTCAAGGTCTATTTTTCTTAATTTCTTTTTTTTGTGACCATAATAATTTTGTCTGAATTGTCTCTATTTTCAAATGATGTTGTTACGTGTCGTTTTCAAAATTTTCACGATGTCTAACATCCTTTAATATTCGTTAGTTATTATTATTATTATTATTATTGAATAATTACAAAACTTGGGGATCCCGTTCATGGCGAGGTGTACTCGATAAAGCATTATGTGATCAAGTTTGTCAGTGATTTGCGACTGGTCGGTGGTATTCTTCGGGTATTCTGGTTTCCTCCCCCAATAAAACTGACCGCCACGATATAACTGAAATATTGTTGAAAGTAGCGTTAAACACCATAACCCTAACCCCCCGTCAATGTGAACTGATTTACTCAAAATTATATATTTACTGTATATATCATCAAACATCATAGGTACCCGATTTGTGGACCCCCCCCCCTTTTTTTTTTTTTATTCATCACTTTTGTGGGACGTTTTCATTTTAAACAGTATTGAACAATTTCAAACATTACCAAAAACTCAATCCGAGATCGATTTTAGCGTATTTCTAAAAACACAAAAACCCTCGATCTTCTCCTCTGTTTTTAGAAATGGCCTTATATCGATCTTGGATTGAGTTTTTGGTAATGTTTGAAGTTTTTCAACACTGTTTATAATGAAAACGTCCCACAAAAGCGATGAATTAAAAAATTTATAAAAAGGGGGGTCCACAAATCGGGTACCTATGTCAAACATATGTACATGTATATGGAAATATCAATTGTTGCTACATTTGTTAACAATTGTGACAATTTACATCAAAAGTATACAATTTACTTCACCCGGATTATTACAACCCCCCTCTCTACTTATATCATCATAGTTGAAGGTTTTTAAAAACACTTTAAGGATTGCTTTGGCTATATAGGTAGAGTAATAGTGACAGCATTTTTCCTTTTGTATTACTGGGTGAATTTACTATGAAAAATTGCGAGGGATTTTACAGTGGAAAGTTATATACACTGGCGATCGCCAACAGTTATGACGTGACTTGAAAGGTATAATAGTGAAGGGCCGACTGGAACATCATTGACTACAATACAACATTGTTAATTTACAACTGCTGGGATGATTCCCACATTTAATAGGTAAAATACCAACGTATCACAAATAGAAGACAGCACCACGTACAACTGTCTTCTATACGTTGTCTCCCAACAATGAACAGCTGAATCTTCGGAAAACTGTATTCGTTTGAATGAAAACGTAGATATCTGTTACTAATTTAGTGTGTGGACACTTTTCTGGAATAACCTTCATCAGGTACACTCAGGTGGCCTCTTGTATTGTAGAAAAGATTGGAAAGCAAAATAATTTAAAAGTCTTTGGCGAGCAACAAAACCAAAGGACGTAATTGTAAAATGGGCTAAAGTTACAAATGCTGGAGGGAGGAGAATCTTAGTTTTAATAATAATGACATTATTTAGGTAATGTCAATCTCAGTCATAAATGTATCTATATATAATATACCATGTCAATACTGAAACACTGACTATTGGGCGAATGATATCATCGAGGATTACGGCTAAGAAGTCCATTAGCAGAGGTATCGAACCAGTAACATCAGTCATTGAAACATAAATACATGTAGATATATTGATATATGCATGATATTTTTTGTTTAATTATTGTATGTTCTCTTTACAGCCTTTGACACACAAACTGGAATGCCATATGGTACAGTTAACCTGAAACATGGTGTTCCTAAAGGGGAGACAACTGTTACATGTACTGCAGGTGTAGGAACATTTCTGATAGAGTTTGGCACATTGAGTCGATTAACAGGAGATCCGGTTTTTGAAAAAGTAGCAATGAGGGCGTTGAGATCTCTGTGGAATACAAGATCTAAAATTGGCTTGGTAATTAATATTGGAACATTAGTCCCCTTATAAGGCCACCCCTTCTGCAATGAAAGTTTCCTTATTAGAAGAGTTGCCTCTCTTGAGAGGGACAATTTACAAAAAAAAATTCTATCTTAGTGCATCTGAAATGTGGTCTGATAAGAGAGGTGGCCTTTGGTGTGAGACAGGGGCGGATCCAGGAGGGGGGGGGGGGCACACCCGGCACGCACCCCCCTTAAAATTGCAAAAAATATGATTTTTTTGGCGTAAAATCGTGATTTTTCACACGAAATACCCCAAAAATTTTCGCGCCTCCCTCCGCAATTGGAAAATATATGATTTTTTGGCATAAAATCATGATTTTCCACACGAAAGACCCCAAAAATTTTCGCGCCTCCCTCCGCAATTGGAAAATATATGATTTTTTGGCGTAAAATCGTGATTTTCCACACGAAATACCCCAAAAAAATTCGCACCTCCCTCCGCAATTGGAAAATATATGATTTTTTGGCGTAAAATCGTGATTTTTCACACGAAATACAGCTAAAAATTTTCGCGCCTCCCTCCGCTCGGTGTAATTTTTTTAAGTGTGCCCCCCCCCTAACTTGAAATCCTGGATCCGCCCCTAAGAGGGGCCTTGTAAAAGAGAGACTACTGTATTACTTGTTTGTCTTCTTATTTACTAGTATTTTAATTGTTTTGTGTATTCTTTGGAATTGCATTGGTTATCAATTTGATAGCTCAAGGAATTTTTTCAAATCTCTGTCTTATTTCTTTCAGTGTCCACGATTTTTCATAATTTTTAAGTTTGACAACTTGAAAATAAGGTAGATAAATCAATAAAATGACAAAATAACCATCTCAGATAAACAGAAATTTGCTTAATTAGATGTAATTAAGCATGGTCTGCTTGCCAAGCTCATGAATTATTCATGACCTATTGACCCAGATTTATCAAAGCAAAGACATACATGATGTCGTAAACAGTTTATTTAACCTATCTTTAGACTAAAATGTAGAATTCATACATGTTTAATGATAAATTAGTCATACTTACCTATAAGAACACAATTTATCATTCAAAACTCAAATTATTAGCCATTTTTGTAACAATTTTAGTTTGTGAACAACATATGCTGTTTCAAACCGATTCCGCGCGTGCGCAGTTCATCATACAGAGGCAGAGTTATCTTGATTGACTTGAATTAGAGTAACCCAGACACAAATTGCTTGCTAACACATTTCCCCTGAAATATTTTGTGAAAACCACTTTTCGGTGTTTTTGGCTGTTTTAGATACATTTTTACTCACATCTGTTCAAGTTTGGGAGAAAAAATCCGACTTAAAAAAATCTGACAAAATCGTAGACACTGTCACTTTAAACATATCAAACCCAAGCTATGCAATGTTGTGTTTGTACCATGATTGGAAATTTGAACTGGGCTCCATAGGACTGCATTATGTCTCTGTGAACATTTCCCAAGTATATTGTTGATTGTTAACTTAGAATTATAGACGTTATCTATGGAAAGTGGAAATCTGTTGACTGGTATTTCTTATTACTGTGTAGGTTGGTAACCATGTGGATGTGAGTACAGGGAAGTGGACAGCTGTGGACTTCGGTATAGGTGGAGGAGTGGATTCATACTTTGAATACCTGGTTAAAGGAGGCATAATGTTTAACATTCCAGAACTTATTGACATGTTCCATGGTTGGTATAATAATCTTGTTTATTCCGGCAGTATCTTGTTTTTTTTCTGTTCTGTTTATATCCCTCCAATTTCTGGAGCACCACTCCAAGGAGTATACCTGAAGCAACTGTTGAATACTGTGAAATCATTAGTAATCATGGGGTTCTAATTTTAGTGGAATTTGTGGTTCACTTAAACTATGAAAATTAAAATCCAACGAAATACAATTTTTCTATTGATTGTTGCCTGTAACGTTTGAAACCACGATTTCTAGACCCCATGGATCAATGCATTTTGTAGAAAACAGGAAAGTTGGTGCCAACGAATAAAAGTATTTTCACAGTACTTGAATTCTGTAGCAACTGTATGCATGTGCAGGATTAATTTACGAATAGCGAATAACGACATAGCAATTTGTTAATTGAATTCTAGTGATATGTAACTTATGAATCAGCTTAGTTAACAGTAATCTGTCTATACTATAATAAACCCTCCATCTCTTCATGTCTTAAAATAATCTATTCACAACTGGTCCTCCATACACAATGTATAGCTGAAATACTGTTAAAGTTGGCATGAAACACCAATCAATCAATCAATCCATCATTATGAGTTATAATCATAAAGCCGACCAGTTTTCTGTTGTCTCCAACAAATCACCACTTACATAGTCACAGGAGGCCACCGTGGCCGTAATCGTATGGTAGTTAAACACCATCAAACAAACATATATAGTCACATTATAAAAGTTCCAACTGCAAAATTTTCACCATAATGAAGAAAACGATGTCATTTCATGAAACATATACAATGTACAGAGTAATACATTTTAAAGTTTTACCATATGGAAACAAAGCAGTGTTTTTGTCTTTAGATGCACTCTGTTTGTCAGACAGTATCAAGCTGTGCCTGACGTAGCCCTCACCACTAAAGGTGTGAGTTCGAATCCCACTCGAAAGAGGTGTTTACTCGATACAACATTATATGATAAAGTTTGTCAGTAACTTGCGGCAGGTTGCAGGTTTTCTCTGGGTACTCCGGTTTCTTCCACTAATCCACCAATAAAACTGACCGCCACGATATAACTGAAATAATGTTGAAAGTGGAGTTAAACACCATAACCATGATGTAGTCCTTTATTTTCCATTGAGATATGATTTGTCAAGGTTATATTTTGATTTTTTTGGGCCATTGATGCATGTCTCATTTTATTTGTATTATAGTTTTTAGGCCTTGTGCAAACCTACTATTTTGTATGGTCTTATTATATCTTACAGAATATCACACTGCAATCAAGAAGTTCCTGAAGAGAGATGACTGGTATATGTGGGCCAACATGCAGAAAGGGGGAATAACTCTACCAATGTTTACATCACTAGATGCCTATTGGCCTGGAATACTGGTATAAAATTACACAAAAATATTGCATTTCATTTATGACGACGAAAAGAAATACCTGTGTTTCTGAAAACATTCTTGATTAAAAAATAGGGTAGGTAGGTAGGAAAAAAATACAATCGACTGTTTAAATTCTTATGTAGGTTATTCAGGACAAGAATCTGACGTTTACAATTCTTATTAAAAAATGGCAAAAAAAATATTAGAGTAGACACTAAAATTTAGGGTCAGTAGAGTTAGCAGAAACACTGGTATTTTTGGTATGTGGCTTTATGTCAAAATCAGTTTTGATTTTTTAAATCCTCGTTTCATGAAGTTTTTCAAACTAATGGATGACGTTTTTCCACACAGCTTGATATAAATTTATTTAGGTAGATATTGGCTTTCTATCAATACAGGTGTTTGCATTTATAACACTCGTATTGCAATAGTTTTTAGAATCATTAATCTGACAACTACAAAGGGTTATGGTGTTTAACGCCACTTTCAATTAGTGGTGTTCCGATATTCGATTATGATCGAAAATCTTCAGTTATTTGAAATTCAACGACAATCGATTATAATTTTTCAAAATCGATCATCTCATACTTTTCCAGAAATACGATTTGTCAGAATCTGTTTTATATTTAGAATGTATGTCTTGCATAAGTTTGTAAGAGCCAGTTAATTATCCTTTTCAAAGTTTAAAACTGACATAGACTCATCAAGGTTATGGAGTCTTTTAACACATGTTTTATGATAATAAACTACAATTATGATTGATCATCAACTACATTTGAACCTAACAAAAAATAGTTTCGGTTAACTTCTTTAACAAACAACACATTCCAATTATAATCAAAAATCTAATCAGTGAAAAGCATCTGATTATTCTGATTAATCGATTATTATTTTTCTAGCCAATTCCCAACACCACTTTCAACAATATTTCAGTTATATCGTGGTGGTCAGTTTTATTGGTGGAGGAAGCAGGAGTGCCTGGAAAAAACCACCAACCTGTCGCAAGTCACTGCCAAACTTTATCACATATTGTTGTATCGAGTACACCTCGCCTGAACGGGATTCAAACTCACAAATTTAGTGGTGATAGGCACTGATTGCATAGGTAGTTGTAAATCCAAATACCATATGATCACGACCACGACGGCCCCTCAAGTTATATGGTTCAGCATGAACTGAAATTAACACCAAAACAAACATATTTCAATTTTGTCCTTACCTATATATATATATATATACAACGTTTGAAAAACCAGTCAACGATCAATCTAACGGGGTGTTGTCCTTACCTATATATATATGTGGAACTATGAAAACCTCTATTAAATGCTATCTCATCATGCAATGGGCCAATCAAAAAGGAGCAATTTGTTGTTGTCTTTAGAAAAAAAAAATGAATACAAAATACAAAATGAATATCATAAAATAACAATTCATCCCACAAGTTGAGAGCAATATTCAATCATAAGAGAAAAGAAACAATTTATATTTTTGTAAAAATTCTGAAATTTTCTCAATTTTGTTTTTGCAGAGTATGCTTGGTGAAACTGATCAGGCTATGAAGACAATACATAACTTTCATCAGGTGTGGAAACAGTACGGATTTACACCTGAATATTATAACATACCTAAAAATGAGGCTCACAAAGGGAGAGAAGGATATCCATTGAGACCTGGTATGGAATTATTTAAGGAATATTTGAAATTTTTGAACAGGTTATATGATATAACCTGGATTGGTGAAGCGGTTTATGAAAAGCGTAAGCTGTTCCAAACCAGGTTATACAAGTATAACCTGTTCAAAAATTTTAAATATTCCTTATAATTTAATTTTTACAACAAAATTTAATGATTCCACGATTTTAATTACGATTATTTTATGTGACTACATGTATTTGAAATTGTCGTTGTCGAATGAATATGTTGGTGACGTCACAATACCAACCCAGGTTATCAAGTATAACCAAAATTTTATCCATGCGGATCAGCCAATCAGATTGTAGTATTCAAATCAAATTAAATTAAAACAAAATATCATAAGAATACATTATCATTTTGATAATACAGTGAAACCTGTCTAAACAGAACCTCCTCGCAACTTAATTTTGTGTTCAGAATAGACAGGTGTTCAGTTTGTATAGGTTGAAATAACAAAGATTTCAGGATTTTGGTTTAGACAGGTTTCACTGTAAATAAGATTCTTGATATTTTTCTGGAATTATTTACATTTTTAGGCGAGATTTTTAAAAAATTCCATTTCTTCCATAATTGGATAATCTCGTCGCCATAGGCTGGAGTTATTGCTTTATTCAGGATGTCTGAAAATTCTTTATTCATTCATAAATAACTTATTACGATGAGCATTTTTCAAAACAATGCATTAACATTATATGAAAAATAGAAACGTTAAAATTTTGTAAATTTTCAATTTTTGACCCCTTAATAAATGAAAGCAATAAAAAGAAATATCAATCAGGGACAATCCTCAAAAATGTGTTACCCTTAAAACAGGTACATATATTGTATATAAAGCATTTCTCTAAATATTGCTAGGGGCCGTTGTGGCCATGATCATATGGTAGTTGGATTAAATCAGTGCCTATCACCACTGATGTTGTGAGTTCGAATCTCTTTCAGGGCGAGATGTACAACATTATGTGATAAAGTGTGTCAGTGTCTTGCCACAGGTCAGTGATTTTCTCTGGGTCCTCCGGTTTCCTCCACCACTAAAACTGACCGCCACGATATAACTGAAATATTGTCGTAAGTGGCGTTAAACACCATCTAACAAACAAATAAACAAACAAACTTTATATTTCAGAATTGATTGAGAGTGTAATGTATCTATACAGAGCCACTAAAGACCCATCTCTACTGGATATTGGGGTTGATATTCTTGAAGCTATAGAACATTCTACCAAGACTAAGTGTGGTTATGCTACTGTAAGTTTTAAAATACTTATGATAATGTATGTGTACAAATGTTTTATTGAAATCACCACATACAAAGTTGAATAATCAATCAAAATAATTGTTATTGACAACTACAAAGTTAGTAAATATACTCACTAAGGCCTCTTGTATCTGTGAAAATCTAATGTTGATTTAGCATTGAGTTATTTGGTATTTATATCTACATATGCTGTCACCACTAAAGCTCATTCTAATCTAAATCAAATTAGATGTTTTTCATCTTTATATTCATCATTTTCTTTGGTGATACACAAACATCTTGTATTGGGGTCATGTCAGGGTTCATATTTTCGTCTGACCAATCAGTGATGAGCTTGCTGAATATTTAGGTATACAAATTGAGTACACACCACTAGCTGTTGTCAGATTGGTCAAAATATATAACTGTTTTGCATATGATTGGACACAATCAGAGATGAATGAAAGGTTACATGACATGACCCCAAAACAGGATGTTGTTAGACATTAGTGTATCGCGGAAGAAAAAAAATGAGATACAACATACATCTAATTTTAGTTAGATTGCCCTAAAGCTGTGAGTTTGATTCCCCCTGTGTGGCAGAGTGTACTGGGTACAACTTTATGGTAAAGTCTGTCAGTTATCTATAACCTGTGGTTTTCACCAGGTACATTTTTTGTACTCCATTCCAGTACTTAAATCTGCAAATCATATTTCTTGCTATTGACAAAAGTTATTCATTTATTTAAGAAAAAATATTGTGGTTCATTTAAAAGATTTGAAAAAGTGTACCTACTTTACATGATCCGCATCTGCACAGATAATATTATTTTAATATACAAGAGGAAATATGAAAAGGGGGAGGGGAGGGTCGTGGTCAATAAAATTTTGCAATTAGAAAAAAACATACCCCCACCTTAAACAGGTAATGTCTGTGATTTTGGTGATTTTTTTTCCCAGAAATTTTTTACAAGGAGTACATTTAAAAACATAAATTTAACACTAATTATCGAGTTTTAAAATAAAAATCCATCCATTCTCTTTTATTTTCATGAAAACACATCTCGAACATAAATTCCTGTCTTTAAGGCAAAATATATGACCTTAGATGACCTTTTACTACACATGCGTGAAGTCTGTTGTTGCAGAAAAAAAATGTCTGCCGACGCAGTAGTACGAGAATTTTAACTGATTCTGCTAGAAAAAGAAACAGGAAAAAAGTTTTGACGAATTATAATAAAACAAGAATTAACATAGGCCACCAACATGACCGGTTGGATAGAATTGAAGGAAGTGTTGAGAGTTCAAATTCATGCTGAAGTGCCATTGCACCTGTAGTTTGGAAATTGTGATATGCATAATTAATGATGCTGGGAGACAAGCTGCACACAAAAAACAATGATAATACTCATTTTGGACGATTCTCACCAAACAACGTTTTATACTCATGTTTTGAAGGTATATATTAACTTTCAACGCAAACAAAAATTTAAAAAAAATTATTTTTATAGGCACTATCCCTTTAAAAGTTAAATTTTTGTTTCCCTGTTAATTAAATTGATGTCATTTATGATACGTGTATATATTTCAGGTTAAAAATGTCAATACTCATTTACTTGAGAACAGAATGGAAAGTTTCTTCTTAGCTGAGACAACAAAATATTTATATCTATTATTTGACCCAGATAATTTTATCCATAACAATGGTAGTTCTGGGACTGTCGTACAGACACCAAACGGTGAATGTGTAATCGACGCTGGAGGATATTTCTTTAATACCGAGGCCCATCCGATTGACACAGCGGCTGTGTATTGCTGTAGTGCTGCTAAAAAAGAAAATGATGCAATACTTCAAAGCATGCATGATAATTTAGATCTCCTTTCACTACTAAATATACTGGATTCAACTGATAATGTTATTGGAGAAAAATTGATTTTAAAAGAGAAAGTAGAAAATAATAAGAAGGAAAAGTTGAAGGGTGAAACAGGTGATATGGACCCTAAAAAATTGAGAAATTATAAAGTAGAACAGGAAGTTAGAACTGATAGCATAAATAAAAATACAGAAAATAAAGACAAAGTGAAAGTAGAAAAAATGAAAAATAAAAGTGAAAGTACTGCAAATAAAAATAATATTCAAAGTGAAAGTACTACAAGTAAAAATAATGTTGAAACTGAAAGTACTGCAAATAAAAATAATATTCAAAGTGAAAGTATTGCAAATGACCAGGATAAAAGTGAAAATTCAAAATTTGAAATGGAAAACAGTGAGTTGGAAACAAAACAGTTAGAAAATGAAAGTACAGACAATATATCTAAAAATAATGATAGCCCTGTAAAAAAATTAACAATAATATCAAAAGATGCCAAACAGACTGCTCAACCAAATATGAATTCTTTAGTTCAACTTTTGAGTGTATTGTCGGGTAAAGAAATAACAACAGATAAACAGGAAGTAGAATGGATACCTGATGTAAATCACCTATATCAGGTGATGCAGGTATATTCTAATATTTATAAAATAAAGCCTGAACTGATGATGTGTAAAGCTCAACCATTCCATATGAGATGGTCTGTATCAGGTGAAATGTTTGAGACTGAAGATGTGTGAAAGAGATGTTAATTTATTGTTATAAATGGTTTTTGTTAATTTTATTTATTTGTTTTGTTTATATGTTTTACATCTACTTTTAAATAAAATCAATCAGTAAAATATATTTGTATGTGGCATGCCATGTTTTTTGTTCATCCTTTGATCAATGTTGTTGTTTTATGTTTGATTGTGTTTAACGCCACTTTCAACAATATTTCAGTTATATCGTGGTGGTCAGTTTTATTGGTGGAGGACCCGGAGAAAACCACTGACCTGTCGCAAGTCACTGACAAACCATTTGATCAAAATTTTGTTTTTCCTGGAAGATTATATTAAAATTTAACACAAATGGCTTGCTTCAAAGTACAGGTCTTGTAAGAATCTGGAATTTTATATGAAAAGTGCTACATCTTCAGTGGTCATAGCTTGTTTTGTTTTGATCAACATTGTTGTTCCAGAGAGTTTTTTGTATAGTTTTGGACATGAAAGGCTGGTCGTTGTTGTCACCTTTTAGGGGTGGTCATTGGTGTGGAGTAATATTCTATTACAAGCAGTTAATACTAGCGATTTGTGACTGTGAAATCGGGATGGCCCTTATAAGTCCATATCTTCATTGTTGGATGCCAAGTCAGTGGATGACCTATGTCTATCACAATTTACTTGTTCTAAGATGACAAAATCTTCTGCGTTTGCTTCACACTTGCTCGGTACAACTGAACATTTTATAGCTGCTATCGAATCCTTACTCAATAGTAATGCCTTTGACTGGGATCCAAACTGACTTACAATTGCTTCTACCTTAGTTGAAGAAGGCATTAAAAGCATCTCAGATATTGCTTATGGCTTCCCTTGCTAATTTCACCCTTTTAGAAAAGACAGAAATTCTTGAAAAATCCAAGATAGGTGAGCATGTTAAAGATTCTGTAATGAAATCTCCTGGCACAAGCAAAATATAAGGAATACCTTGGCAACAAGTACAAAATGAAGTCAGTAAGACAACCTGCTAAAGTTAATGTTTACCTTAATAATTGCAAAAGGTCTATTTCTACCTTTCCTAACAGCCCACTTCTTTTAAGAACAGGAAGGTTTGTAATCGGTCAAATTTTTTCTAGTCATTCAGCTTATAAGAATCACAGGGACTGGGTTAATGGACATATTTCTTTTAATTATTTTACGTGTTTTTCCTATTTACTGTCTGTTTTTATTAAATCATCGTTAGCACCTAGATTTTCATGTTTACAGTCAATGTGTTTACAGTCAATGTGCAATATACTATCCACATCCATATACTAAAATATCCTATGGAATGATTAAAAAATATATTTATAACTTATGGGAAAATACAGTCTATTTATATCTTGTTGTGTTTTATGAGTTGAGAATTCCTAATAACCATATACAGTGTATATACAGTTGAGATTTAATTTGACACACACACACGACGTATTGGATACAGACAGGTATTAATTTTCATATCATGTCATTTTCGATATTTTACTTACAATTACCACTTGTATACCTGTCAGTTTTGAACACATACCTAATGGTTCCCATTTCAAAAAGTTTCTATACCGCTTGGAATGTGAATTATACCTCAGTGGACGCTTTTGATGGCTATTTTCTCATTCCTATAACCCTTTCATACAGAAAATAAATCTGCCGCGCTTTATTTGGAAAACATATATTTTTCAATTTCGAGCCATGTCTTTTGGCCTTTCGCCAGCGCCTCGTGTGTTTACGAAAGTGGTACAGGCAGCGATATCTAGCATTCAATCCCCAACCTTATCTGGACGATTTCGTTTTGAAGAAAGACAGTCCAATACTTAAGACTTAAGCTTGTTGCCTGATAGATGTTTTCGTAACTTTTGGTTAATATCATGGAAGAAGTCATAAATGGTTCCATCTCTTGACTACATCTTTCTTGTCATACAGTAGATGACATGCCTTGGTCTTGTCCTTCCCTTGAAGTGAAATTTCTGTCCCTATGTCAAAAAACGCAATATTTTCTGTCTCTGAAGTCATTGTAATTAATTCATCCATACGAACACTAACAGCTTTTCTAGGGTGAAGGTCAGTGAAAGTCAGTAATCTAAGCATTTCTATCATTGTTCCCTTCTATAAAGATGTGACTAAGCAGGGAAAATGTCGTAAAGGGCTTGTCTGTGTACCCTAAATATTCCAGCCCTACTCGTTCCACTGATGACACCCTAGTTGTGTGAGTTCAAAATCGAACAGGGCGAGGTGTACAACATTATGTGATTTTTAGTTTGTCAGTGACTTGCGACAGGTCGGTGGTTTTCTCCGGATCCTCCGGTATTCTCCACCAATAAAACTGACCGCCACGATATAACTGATATATTGTTGAAAGTGGCGTTAAAAACCATAAAACCATCCAACCAACCCTAGCTAGTTAGGATACACTTCTAGAAGGAAAAGACTGTCTCAGGGGTCTGGACGCCAGAATTTCAACAAACCCAGGTGTTGGAGGTAAAAGCAGTATTTCTTGTAAAATTCATTCATTTTAGATAGATCCTAAAAATCAAGTCGGTAGTTAGGCGACAAAACAAAATACAACAGTAGTTGCTCTTATCAACAAAAAAAGGAGGCACTCGCTTCTTCTTCCGGAGTCATAAGGGTGTACTGTGCTGTCAATTCCAGATCAATCGACGCATTGTTTTGGCAGATTCACTATACAGGTCACTAACGACAGTGTACACCGAATGGCAAGTCTGTTCAATGTAATGGTCGCCTTCTTTGAAATTGTCCTATATACCGGTTTGCTACCACAATAAACCAGACTTTCAAACTTTGTGTATCTGGTCCCAGACGAAAATCATTCGCAGTAGATGCTGTGAGTCTATCTTGGGAAGGACTGCTCGCATATGAATTCGCTCCATTCGGATTTCACGGTCCTGTTTTCCAAAAGATGACAAGATCGAGTTGTAAGATCATAGTTATTGGCCCAAACAAGCATGTGGTACACCAACCTTCTGTAACAGACTACCCGAACATCCCAGATAAGAATTAAAACATCTTGTTCAACAAGTTTTGTTATGTTATCTGTTTCTCTCTTCTACAGCTGTTGTGAGGTCCACTGTGCACTTGATGCATTTAAGAATATAATGATGAAAATTGATCCTAATGCACCTGCCCTTGATGGCCTCTGTATCTGGATGATGCAAATTTCCTCCATGTACATTGGCCATGAGGAGGACTTTAATTTCATTTTAATTTCATTTTGTTTAATCATTTCCGTCTAAATGCCCTTTAGGCACCGGCCCTTGATGACCTCTGTATATGAATGGCATTGCTCTCATGCATGTACATTGGTCATGGGGAGGACGCTGGATCTGCCTTCTGTCATTGAATTAGCCCCTTGTAAATATAAAAGGGTTTATTTCTATTTCGGTGTTCAGAAGAAGTTAATAACTTATTTTATTACATAATGATTTTATTTAAACAATTTTATTGGCTATCATGCTGTCACCTGACATTTCGTAAAATTTGATATTGTTTGATTAAAACTCGTATTGACTTGGTTTCACTTTCGTTTTCCATTGCATTATGTATGACGTCATAATGAAGTGATTAATTTCATATTGACTTGGTTTCACTTTCACTTTTCATTTTAATGTAATAAAACAATTACAGTTTTTTGTATCGGTCAATACGATTTTTTATGGACCTTAGAAATCAATATTCACCTCAGCCTAAAGGCTTCGGTGAATATCGTTTTTAAGGTCCATAAAAACTCGCATTGACCTCAACAAAAGACTATAATTGTATAAAATATCAACAAATGATATATATTTATTGTTTTTTTTTTGTAATTGCCCAGTGGACTCTTCCAAATATTATACTCATCAGAGACATAGATATGCTTAGTACTTATGTACCTAGCTGCGGAACCGTAGCCCTTTATGGTCCTTTTTATTTATTTTATTTTTTTTGCGGACCAAAAAAACAAAATGAATAAAAAGGACCATAAAAGGCTACGGTTCCGCAACTATTGTGTACCAATCTAATTTCTGCAAATTGCTTGTTTGTATACTGTTTATTACATTTATGTATTAGAATGTTTATTGTTTTTTTGGGGAGGGTCCGATAGTCCGACGGCCCATTAGTCCGACGGCCCATTTGTCCGACGACCCATTAGTCCGACAGCCCATTAGACCGACAACCCATTAGTCCAACATGTCAGTTCGTCACGGTGAGGGACTAAATTCTACATCGCATTACCATTTTTACTATTAGTTTCCTTTTCTGGTTTAGTTTCTTTCCTTGTAATAGTAGTCCCCGTCTTTATGGAAGTCTTCGGGATGTCAGTTAGTTGGGAAATAGAAAAATCGTAAGCTCGGGTGGTACATACATGTGTACATGCATGTTTAATTACCTTTTGGGTCAGTTAGGAATGGGGACTACTATTACAAGAAACAAAACGAAACGAAACGGTTTGTTTCTCTTCACTTTAAAGACTTTCGGTTCCGTTTTGTTTATTGAATTAGCAAGTAAATAATCCATGTTTTTGGTTTAAAGTAGCGGATCCAGAGGGGGTCTGCTTTCTTCCAGCGATCGCGTCAAACGAGTTTTATCCCTCGTCAGCAGAGCTCGACACCTTGTTACCCTAGCTCGACCCCTTATTAGGCCCCTCAAGACACTGGGTTTAAAATGGCAGGTTTCTCAAAAGGACAGGTTTTGTCGAGATTAACATTTGATAGCGTCTGAATCTGAAAATATATTAAACCCCTAATAACTGTTTGAAATAGCATCCTATATACATGTAATAAGAGAGCTCTAATTTGATCAGTTTCGCATAATTTTAGTTGAAAAAGGGAGAAAATTAAGATAATGATAAAATCCATGGTGTCGCTTTAAGCAAAAGGAGAGGTGTTGACCCCAAGTACCTGTGTCGTGAACAAATGAGCTAATGGCAGTTAGGTTAATATATATATCCGTGTCAAAACGATATCGATGTTCGTGTCGTCATTTTACACGACGGGTGTTGTTAACAAGGCAGGACTTGCCCACTCTTCCGGAGCACATGAAATCACTCCCGGTTTTTAGTGGAGTTCGTGTTGTCTGTTCTTTTTAGCTTTATGTGTAACGGATTTGTCATATGTGTCCCTTGATTTTCGATTTCCTGTTTAACGGATTGGTTGCGTTTGTCTCATAGCCAAACCGGTTAATCAAATTGCATTATTGGGAAATTTTTTCAATATATTTCCATTCTCAAAACTGGATACAATCCATGACAAGAAGACGGGTGAAAACGGGTCATTTACCGAATTCCCGGGACCCGTCGGCAAATTCATGACCGGTGCGACCCGCAAAAAAACGAGTGAGTTGACATAGGGACGACGTTCAGCATATATAGGGTACATATATATAGGAGTGGTTCCTATATACATGTACCCTATGGTCTGTCGGAATGCCTTGAAGGTTATTAATGAGACTTGGTATGCCTCTTGTATTTATAGGCTGTCGGACTATTGGGAGGACCCCTTTTTTTTGTGTAATATAAATCACTGTCCAATCCGTCAAAATTCAGTATGGACAATGCATGGACGAGTAAACCGACCTGCGCATACATGACCATGGAAATTCCCACTTCAAACAAACATCGTACGTCACGATGAAAAAACCAATCGGGCGATAGCAATTGACCACGTCACACTGAACATGTACAAACATCCAATCAAATCATGTTTAACACGCACACCTCCCGAGTTCAATGAGTGGACTAAGATATAGTAAACAATAATACGTGTACGGAATTAAACAAACAAAAATCGATATTAAATGCTTTATCTAATATCCAGATGTAATTGTGAACAAAAATAAAATAAAACATAATTTCATGCAGGGACAGTAAATAAATCATCACTATTAAAAAGCCTCTGACGTACGATGTTTGTTTGAAGTGGGAATTTCCAAGGTCATGTTTGCGCAGGTCGGTTTACTCGTCCATGCATTGTCCATACTGAATTTTGACGGATTGTAATGACTCTGCCCCTTGCTGGGACCTTGATTGGACAATAAAATCTTATCTTATCTTATCTTATCTTATCGAATGATTAAAACATATATTTATAACTTATGGGAAATTACAGTCTATTTATATCTTGTTGTGTTTTACGAGTTGAGAATTCCTAATAACAGTTGAGATTTAATTTGACACACACACACGACGTATTGGATACCGACAGGTATTAATTTTCATATTACGTTATTTTCGATATTTTACTTACAATTATTTTGCATTATATCGTGTATCGTATGTGCCATAATAAACCACATGTATGTTGTATTGCTCATTGATTGAAATAGCCTGTTCAGAAATCTATTGACTCGTCTTTACAGAGAAAGGACCTTTGGAAAGTTTTCAGGAATAAGTAATAGTTACCGACTTAGTCCGAGATTCCTCTGCCTTCCGACGGCATTATTATTTTTTGCTAGAGTCGTGGGACTGAGATCGAGGTGTTCAAGCTAGATGAACACCTGAGCCCGTGCAAATTGTGCACCGAGACCGCGTAGCGGTCGAGGTGCTCAAAGCACGGGCGAGTGTGTTTATCTAGCTTGAACCCGAGATCGATGTCGGTAACTGACTTACACTCTAGTGATATTGTTTATAAAAAATATATAATATCAAAAATATTGAATTTACTTGTACATATTTAGCCAACATTAAATGCAGCCGTTTTTGTCATCGATAAGTCACTTGAACACCTGACACAGTGCCGAGGTGTTCAAGTGACGTCACTATAAATTTGTCCTGGGTCTAAGACACGTGCGACTGAATTCTTTTGACAAATAGGTATTTCCAAAATTTGAATACCTATCGATAACAATAGAACTAGTGTGTAAGTCATAGTTACCGACTGAGATCGAGGTGTTCAAGCTAGATGAACACCTGAGCCCGTGCAAATTTAGTTCTAATAATAAAACTCTAAATGCTCGCTTACTCGCAAGCCGATTTAACAAGGACTGGGATCATCAGTAATAGTTATAATGAAATGTTTGAAGCGTAAATAGTGAGTTTTTATGTTTCAACTGCAACTTTTATTTGCTCCATTGTGACGAATGGGACCGCGTTGTAGCTCTGCCGAGACACAAGTTTGTCACAGGAGCTACATTATTGCAGCTAGTGCAAATTGTGCGCCGAGACCGCGTAGCGATCGAGGTGCTCAAAGCACAGGCGAGGGTGTTTATCTAGCTTGAACCCGAGATCGAAGTCGGTAACTGACTTACACTCTAGTGATATTGTTTATAAAAAGCATTATTTTGTTCTACTTGTTGGGTGAAAGTGGCCAAAGTCGTAAGTACATGTACATTCATATTGTAGTATTTGAGAAAAAAAAACATATTTTTACTAACAGGTGGATATTTTACACAGTATTCTGGAATAAACTATTGTTTTAAATCTATAACGGTAGTGTTGTTACATAAACATATAAAATGCAATTCACCCCCTCCCCCCTCCTCCCGGGCCACATAAAAAAACCAGTCATACCAACATAACATCGTTCTCTCATTTTTGCTATCTACCGGTTTGTATTGGAAATTTAATATTACAAGTCCGCAACTTGCACTATATCAGTAAGTATGATTCCTGTGTAAATTAAATTCGTTTTAATTTTGGAGAAAAGACGAATTATTCTTTTTGCAAATCATTTTTGGATGAAGACCGTGTTTGACACTACATTATATTTTAAAAAGTTTGAATTAACATTCAAGTTCCAATGAAGCCACAGATTTTACAGGTTTTTTAAAATAATTTTTGGGTTGTTTTTTTGTGTGTGTAAGGTAACATGATCTCATTTTGTGGTGTATATTTTCATAAGTTTACTCTTTGTCATTTTTAAGCACTTGTTATATTATTTATTGGTATGTATTGTATAACTTTTGGAAATATTTATTTGTCAAAATAGCCGCACGTGTGTTAGGCCAGGGGATGTCATAGGGAAAGGGGATGGAATCGGCAAATAATGATGCTAGAAAATGGCCGATTTTACCATTCGATGTATCTCGGGATTTTATAATAAGTAAGGAAATTCTCGTCTAGTTCTCGTATATCGAGAAACTTTTCATTGGATATTTTTTTGACGTATTTGAAGTGTCTATGCAAATTTAGAATCGACCGAAATAAATCGGAAAATACCGAAGTATAATTGTAATATACGGAAAATATCGAAGGAAATTCGGCAATATATTTAAAATAAAGTGGGCGTTGATTATATAAATAAATCTAAAGTTCTTCAATGTAGGTATATTTAATTTAAATAATTGCAACTATAATATTCATATAAATATTAACATAAACAAAATTTATTGTTTAAGATTGATAACAATTAAAAATATAACAATTAAATGCAAAAAGTTGAATTAACAATAATTATTGGGGAAAATGCTTTTTAAGGAATATAAATAAAGGGAGATAATCATAGTACTGCATAGTATTATAAAATTACTACTGAAAAACTTTAAAAAAAAAATTTGAATCAATAGTGATTGTCTATAAGTTTATATTAAAAAAAAAATGAAATAAATATATTTTACAATACTGTCTGTACTCCTGTAGGGGTGTGAAGCCCATCTATGATCTAAATAGATCCTCTGTTTTTAATAACAATTTATATTCATAAAATAAAATAATCAAAATGCATATGTATGCTAAATAAAATTTGGATTAAGTGTTAACTATGTTAGATACAATGTATCTACGTACCATTAGTTGCTTACAAAATACACTTATATATATAATTATTGTTTGTAAACAAACATCTGCTTTGCATATCATAAATCCTCGGATCTACCATATTCTAAGAAAACACTTGTTTCTTTTAATTAATTTATTTCATAAAGATATATAACCTATATTTTCTGTTTTGTATATAATTATTAAGGTAAAAATACCTTACAAAAGAACAAAAAGCCATTCAGAAAAATTTGTCAAACTAAAAATCTTCCTGATTCTGATCCTGATCTTACCAGCAGCTCGCTGGTAACATTTGGCCCAAATTTTGATTGTATTTTACTTCACATCCAAAATTTTACATGAAGACGTATGTTGAATGTAAAATAATACAAACCTCCTTGGGAAATATATATTTCAAACAATTATATCCATATTTTGTCACAATATATCCATAAATAAATGTCTGGCAAGCTCATTTACCTAACACGATACACACATTAGCACCGCCCTATATTTTGTAATGGCTGAGGGAGATAATCGTTTCCATAGCCTGGTTAGGCCCAGACCACATAGTGACGTCACTTGAACACCTCGGCCTGTATTATTTGTCCTGGGCCTAAGACACGTGCGAATTCTTTTGACAAATAGATATTTCCAAAATTTGAATACCTATCGATAACAATAGAACTAAATTTTAGTGTAAGTTTTGTTATGTTATCGAATGATTAAAAAATATATTTATAACTTATGGGAAATTACAGTCTATTTATATCTTGTTGTGTAATACGAGTTGAGAATTCCTAATAACCATATATATATACAGTTGAGATTTAATTTGACACACACACACAAGACGTATTGGAAACAGACAGGTATTAATTTTTATATCATGTTATTTTCGATATTTTACTTACAATTATTTTGCATTATATCGTGTATACATACATGTTTATTTATTTTATTTAGCAAATTGCTTATACACAGTCTACACACCTAGCATCGTGTTATCGGTTTTCGTGCTATTAGGTGTAATACCACTAAAGAATTCTCCCTAGCCTTCTATGTTAAATAACATCTTTTTGAAATTTCATACAGGATTCACCTTAAGTTTAATCTAAGTGACACTCATATCTCATGGAAGGGGTACCTAATAGGAAGCTTAACTCCGAAAATCAACATACATTTAATGGCATATAAGAAAAAACAGACAGTCTGAAGATGTCTACCGTCAAAAATCCTACTTTCACTTTCGATTTAACACAAATTCAGGTGGTTTCTTTCCAATGCAATAATTTTTTTATTTAAAACCACAAGGACATCAAATATGGGCTTAAAATTATCCTAAAATGTGTAGGTTTCTGCTGACATTCAGTATTTTGCAGTATCTAATAGGGTTTATTTTTTATCCAACAATGTAGGAATCCATTTTCTGTTTACGTACTACTTTCCCATACGTTCTTTTCGACTGGTACCCATGTTTAGTGGTAGTACACCTATTATCGATTAACCCTTCATTCATATGACGATTGGAATTTTCAAAGAATGGCTAGTTAAATATTTCTTTGTACATAAGATAGTTTTTAAAGCCATTCTTGTATTTTAATATACTCTCGATTATCTGGCAACTTTTGTTTTCAGTAAAATGGCGTCATTTGTTTTCGTCAATCGTAACTACTCGGCCATTCTCGCTACCCTGCAAATAACCTCGTATGCATTAGGCGTATAAATCGCACTACTTTTCACATGTCAGTTACATGAAAGTTTGATAAAGTTATATTTTAAACAATTTTCTATATTTCAATTACAGTTTTAATTAGTTTTGCATGATTAGATTTTACTTAGTATGTCTTCCATTTTGGATTTTCATGGACTATATTTTTGTGCGGCTTAACTTAACTTAACTTCCGGCAAACAATTTAAGAAGAATTTCTACTATGTACGTACGAGGTTGTTTGCAGGGTAGCGAGAATGGCCGATTAGTTACGATTGCTGTTTTCGTGTGAAGTAAAAACAAGGCCGATATACGGGATGGAAACGAATATATAATCCGGAAATGGCTGGTTTTAAAATTTCATGGTTCTAGCCATCTACCAAATCATACTACATCTAAATAAAATAACAGAATATTTGAAAATTACCACTTTCAAAATTGTGTTTACTTTTGATGGTTGTTTTAGTGCTGAAACCACAATGCACTGCAAAGTGACATGTATTTTATATAAGAAACAGGCACATTTCAGTCAGCTCTTTTGTTTACAAGTACGATCAGTGACTCCATGACAGTTACATGACAGGAAGAGCCGGTGTCTGAGAGGCAGATGACATAGTTAAATTTTATATAGCCCTTCTGGATTTTTTTCCAGCTACTTTATAAATGAAGTAAATTTTTAGCATTACAAAAAGTATGGTTCAGTAGGTAGGTTCACTGTTCTTGGTACTTACGTCTTTAAAAGCAAACTTTAGCATCTTTTACAGATGTCACGCTGTAGTCTTGTTTATGTTCCATAAATAGAAACCGGAAGACACGTCAATCTAATTCAAATTAGATCTCCACACTTGCGCAAAAAAATAATTAATAAGCAAGTGTGGAGATGTAATTAGATTGGTAAACCGTATGATGTTTATCGTTTGAGCGAACATTGTATGTCATTTCTTAAATACTTAGATATTTAAAAGATTATTTAGATGTGATTTTCTTACTTTATTTGTACATTCCAATGATATTTACATATGCACATGCTGTGATATCTTCCATAATTATGTCCAATCAAAATTCAATTACCAAACCATTAAATACATATACACTAAGAGGTGAGCGAGAGGAAAGACGATATTTCAGACACCGAAAAAAATTCCATACAGTCAATGGTCAGAAAATGGTGTCTTGTGTATTATAAAAAGAGAAGACTTCCAATGCAAAAATATAAACAAATCTGTGTATTTTGTTGGTGAACAGATTATTTCCATGGTCTGATGTAAAGGATAAGCTTGATGGTTGTGTATTTCTACAGATTGTAGGTCACATAAATGTCAGCTGATTTCGATTCATATTTCATCATATTGTTGATTTGACCAGATTTCAATTGCAGTTTTTGATAAAAAAAAAAATAAAATAAAAAAAAACAAAGACAAAGACAAAAACAAAAACTAAAAAGATCTGTCCTCTCAAGTTTGTACAAAATTATACTGACTTGTCATTTATTCAAATTCAAATCCAAATTCAAATCATTTATTGGATAAAGCATAGTTAAGTACATGTACATCATAATCACAATGTTGCGTAATCCAATACATTCTCAAACATATATAAACATAGAGATAACACATAATATCATAATATTAAGTCTTCAGATAAGACTATAATCTTTAGGGATGAAGACATCAGTTAGATAATAATATCATAATGTTTATTATCATTTTGGGAGTATACTAATTAGATAAGATTAAAATTATTATTATCATTTGGAAGTTTTTGCCAGTTACTTGAGGAAAGTTAAATATTTTTAAAAGTTGAATCTCTGAGTGAGTAGGATTCTTTTAAATATAAGCAAATGTTATTTAAATCTTGAGATGAACTAGGATTGAGGAGACGGTTGATTGTCACCTCTGTAGTTTCATTAAATTTCTTATTAAACAGTGTAAAGAATTTATCTCTAACTGAATTATATATGGGACACTCTATTAAAAAGTAATATTTATATCACAGGGGCGGATCCAGGATTTCAAGTTAGGGGGTGCGCACTTAAACAAAATTGCGCCGAGCGGAGGGAGGCGCGAAAATTTTTGGGGTATTTCGTGTGAAAAATCACGATTTTACGCCAAAAAATCATATTTTTTCCAATTTTAGGGGAGGCGCGCGCCGGGTGCCCCCCCTGGATCCGCCCCTGTATAAATTTTGGACAGAATTTGAAGCGTGTTGATAACTGAATACGTTTTTGCCACAAGAGGTGAATCGTATTCAGTTATCAACACGCTTCAAATTGGGCGAGTTTAGTTGAGGATCATGTCTTGTATTGGCTCGTCCTGAATTAAAACCTGTCATTTACGTATCTAATATTCGTATAACAATAGTATGCAGTGTAACAAATAATGAATTGACCATTTCTATGTGTAGTAAATTTTCACTTTTTGGAGTCCGTTTGAACTATAATTTGCATTAGCTAATAACAATTTTTTGTATTTAAACAGTAGTTTCACTGAAAGTGGCGGTAAACACTGTAAACCTAAGTCAAATCACTCGGTTGTGGGTTTTTTCTAAATAGGTATTTGCGAACTACCAATCTAAGAGAGTATCATCCACCCAATAGCCAATGCTTTGGCACTGGTCACGTGACTTTTAGATATATTCATGTTTGAAATTTTCAGTTCCTAAATAATGTAAAATCTATTTAAGTCAATCTGTCTCTGGCACAGGTAACCTTAGGCGATTGTGGCTTTTTAATTATTTGACATTCCAATCTTTTAACTATGAACGTGCCTGATGAATGTTATTCCAAAAGCACTTCGCGCGCTAAATGAAATATCTACGTTTTTGTTCAGAAATTTATTTAAATGTTACTAAACTGTCAGCAGAATAAAATATTGTTTATTTTCAATGTTGCCGTCTGTGATATTTCCAAATTAACATACGATTTCTCTGAGTACTCCAGTTTCCTGCACCAATAAAACTTACCGCCACGATATAACTGAAATATTGTTGAAAGTGACATTAAGCACCATAAAACCAAAACCAAGCCAAATTAACATGATTTATATATATTGTAGAATTAAATGATGGCTGAAAGACGAGGTAGAAGTGGTAGACGGAGACCAAGGAGAGGTTTCAATTTAGGAGTAATTGGAAGATCAAACTGTGGTAAATCATCATTAATTAAAGCTCTTATTCTGTCAAAACTAAATCCAGAAAATGGCCGCCTTCCTAAAACTGATTTCTTAGAGTGTACTGAAAAATGCGAAAAATTCGAAGTGCCAGGATGCCGAATTGCATTGTGGGATGTACCAGGTTGTGGTACACAAAAGGAAGCACTAGTTGGGTATGATGATAGAATAGATATGAAAAAATATGACGGCTTTATTGTCTGCTGTGCAGGACCTATTACCGAGTACGAACTTGCCTTAAATAATTTTATCGCAAGCCATGGACGGAGATACATTTTTGTTAGAACGAAAGTTGACATTGCAATAGAAAATGAAAAGAAGGCACATCCATCAACTTTCAAAGAGGAGGAAACATTAAAAGTGTTGCGAGAGGCGATTACTGAAAAACTGTCTGAAAATGGTGTCACAGAATTTCTAGTTAGCAGTCGAAATCCAGAGGAATTTGATTTTGGAACCCTGGCCTATATGATCTTTGACGAAGCATCACCACTAGCATCATATATGGAAAGTTGTAATCGAAAAGTTAAAAAAGAAAACTGAAACCAAAACGTATAATTCCGACTGCTGACTTGGCTTAAACAAACATTTGATACAAAATTACTGTTTTTTCTCATGTGTTTGATATGAGATCATCGTTTAAAATACTCCCAGTAAAGGTAACATGGTGCTCGGTTGTAGAAAGTGTGTGTAGGGAGGAGTGTTGTGACAAACTGATGGATTAGCTCTCATAGCTTCAGTAGATATTCTATCTCTTTTTGAAACCTCTCCTGTATAGATGCTTTCATATCACCAATAAAAATTGTATTACAGTCTGTAAATTTGATCATTAATTCTCGTACTACCTCTAGGTAAGTCATCATAAAGTAAATTTCATGAATTTAAGCCAGCAGTTGGCATGTAAAAAAAAACAGAAATAACAAATAGATATAACGGGTTGGTTTAATATTAAATGACAGACACAGCCCCCTCCATCTTCTATATGGCTACAATAGCATCTAAATCATTATCCCACAATATTGCACATCCCCCAACCACGTGTTCTTTGTTTAGATGAGATCGGATCTCTCTGTGCATTTCACAAAGCTTGAAAACTCATGACCTGTCGAGAACTGTTCGAGCTTTCTTTTCTCAAATGAAATGGGCTAATGTTTTCCGTTAACCTAAAATGTATATTGGGTTGTTCGGTTCGTGTTTGCTCCCCTTTGCTTTGTAAGGAGTTTAACGTGTTACTTACTAGTATGTTATTGTAAGGAGTTTAACGTTTTATTTATGTTATTTGTATTTATTTACATATAGTGGTGTCCAACACGATTTCCATATGAGATGAAGTTCATGTTGTAAAATACGGTCAACAGTAACACGACAGGTGCCACTAACGGAACCGGAAGTACTTAACCTTCCAGAGCATCTTTTGTTTAAATTAGTAGCGTATGCCCTATTAACACTGCGTTTTACATCTGCTGTAGTTAGAGGGTGGCTCGGAGCAAGTCCTCGTGGCGTTAGTATTACAATTACACTTGATTTCACCGAAGAAGAATTTGAAGATCCCACAGGGGTAATCAGAATCCGTAAATAGAAGAACAGAAAACACAATGGACAAAAAGAAAAAGTACAAAGGGAAAAACCATACACAAAAACTAAAGATCGAGTAACACGAACCCCATTAAAAACCGGGGATGAACTCAGGTGCTCCGGAATGTTAATCTAGATGATAAGTCATAAATGAGGGAATGACTGGAGAGTGTTTACGACAAATGGAACATATCCGTGGTCAGTTGTGACACGAGATATTCCATAGCGATCAACCAAGTCATGGTGGCGAACGTAAAACTTTGATTTTTAGACATTACGTTCTCATCATGTTGCTTTAGTGTCATTTCACAACTCCTACGTTACTCTTAGGGTTTGTGTCCAGCACAGTGATTTTCTGGACAGGCCTCAGCTGCTGACACAAAATCCACTCAAACAATACTACGTTATTCCTAGGTTGAAGTCGTCACTAAAAAAATTCTAAGACTGTTATCACGAACTGGTTGACCGTTACCAAATATCCCTCAAATGATAATGGATCTTTTCCATTTTACGATTTTTTTTCTTTCCTCTATCAACGAAAAGACGTTGGCCGGACTTGACTGTATATCATAATGAATAACATAGGGCGTGTCTTAAAAGAAACAGGAACTGCTTAACCTTCGCATGTACCAGGGTTCGCCCTGATTTTTTGGTGGAATCTGTTATGTGTTGTGTTGTGTGTTTTTGCATTGTTCGTCTTCGTCCTGTGGCTTGTGTACCCAAGAAGAGTTTGAAGATACCAAAGGGATAATAAGAATCCGTATATCGAAGAAGAACAGAAAACACAATGGCAAACAGAAAAAGTACAAAAGGACAAACAACGATCTACAAAACATACACATTGCCGTAATCACTGGATTGCCCCTTTTGTTTTCTCTAACGTTTATTTATCTACAATTTTAACATACACACAATGTAATATTGAGTTTATATCACAAAAGTATTGCTTATCATTTCAAGTTATTTTGCAGGTATGATAATAATAATCATCATCGTCGTCGTCAGGGCCGTAACTAGGGGTTTGAAACAGGGGAGGCAGTGGAAAAGTGAGACTTAACGGCCCAAAACAACGCATTTGTGTTTATTGATTTCTATATAATTGAGAGGCTTTATATACCAATTAGTGAGTTACTATCGTCAATAGCGAACACGCCGTCGATGCTTCTATGGTAGATTAAATATAACACAACTGATTGATTTCTAAGATAATATTTTAATGAATATCTTTTCCCCGTACATTTTTTTCTTTTTTATTTTCTTTCATTTTTTTCATTTTTTTCATTTTTTTTTTCATTTTTTTTATAATTTTTTTTTTTTTTTTTATCATAACACGTGTTTAACAAGTAACAAAACAGATTTCTTTACAATGTCCGTCGCTTCCACGGGGTTTTCTAAGAGCCTGGTGACATCTGTCTCTAGGACGTCCGCGTCTATCGTTTTCTAGCCCTTTCACTGCCCCTTTTATTTTCATATAATATAATTTATCCAACATTATGTACGTTTTCCTTTGAAATTAACGAAAGTCGCCTGTCTGATACAAGATGTTGTATCACCACACTGGTGATAAAAGAATGGCGCGACGTTGCAAGAGACGTTCTCTGCCGAACTACTTAGTCATGACGTCATATCATTGGAATGTGAGAGAAAACACAGTAACGTGGCATCGTTGAATGAACGACAAAATAACGTGACGTCATGCACGAAATGTAGTCTCCCTTAAAATATTGTATAAATTTTATTTAACCCTCCCGGCCTTGTTATTTGTTTAAAATTCGTTTTTATTGAAATGTTAGATAAACTTATTACATACATAATGTGTTGGTACAAGACTTTATATCAGGTCATGCCTGTTGCGTGAACTAACCGCATCACAACTCGTCGCTATCGTGACTCGTAGTGATACTGGTTCACACAACAGGCTCGACCTGATACAAAGTCTTGTACCACCACACTATGTATGTAATGGGTATATATAATAATTACATTTCTTACAAAAGTTACAACAGTAAACATGACGTCATATCGTGAATCCAGCCAACGTATTTTAACAACCCTTTTAAGGGTCAAACAAATATGTAAAAAAGAACTGCAAATCAGTGTATAACAATTAAACATCGGACATTGAAAAAAAAAAATTAATGTGACTCATGGCAGGTCGGAGGAGGTGAAAGAGAAGGAGAAAGTCTATTTGGGTGTAATTATGACTAACACAGAAATCTTCCATATTTTCCATATTATTTCACTATTCAACTTGGGTTTCTTCCATATTTTTCATATCTTATCACTATTCGACTTGCCTTTCTTCCATATTTTCCATATCTTTTCATATTTCAACCTACTTTTCTTCCATATTTCCCATATCATTTCACTATTCAGCCTACTTTTCTTCCATATTTTCCATATCATTTCATTATTTTCTTCCATATTTTCCCTATCTTTTCACTATTTTCGTCTGTATTTTCCAAATCTTATCACTATCCAACTTACTAGTACTTTTCTTCCATATTTTTTATATCTTTTCACTATTTAACTTACCTTTTTTCCATATTTTTCATATCTTTTCACTATTCAACTTACTTTTCTTCTGTATTTTCCAAATCTTTTCACTATTCAACTTACTTTTCTTCCATATTTTCCATATCATTTCACAATTCAACCTACTTTTCTTCCGCATTTTCCATATCTTTTCACTATTCAACTCACTTTTCTTCCATATTTTTTATATTACTTTTTCAAACCGCAACGCTTGAAATGCAACGTTACTTGTTTTTCGCGTGCATGACGTCATTTTCCGCGTATCATTTTCCCGTACTTTTAAAAAAAAAATCATTTTCGTAACAGAATCTATTTTTACTATCAATACTACAGCATGTTATAGCTTCTAAAAGCAACCACATTAATACAATGTTGCCCAATGAGATGGTCTTAGCTCCTCTACAAAAGCTGAAGATTAAATATGAATTGTCTTACCAATCTACTACCAGGCTGAAATATATTGATAAATTTTACCAATTGCTGATCATCCACCAGTGAACGTCTACGATTGATAACACTGTACGACCGTTGATACATTTCACCATTTTTATCTGATGCTATGTAGTAAAACATTTCCCATCATTTATGAAATCATCTGTAAAACTGTGTGCAATTAAAATATTTATAGTATTACATGTGTGGATCCTGTTTACGTGACACAAACAACAATAGCAGTGACTATGTTACATAGAATACATTACAGTATAGAGATTCACAAAATAAAAAAAACAGATTATTGGTTTTCAAAATATAATAGGGTTCTTCATCATTACTCTGTGAGTATTACAGCGGCGGCGGTGGTGGTGGTGGTGGCAGCGGCATGTTAGGGATTTGATCAGTACTTGACTATTTTGAGGATCTGTAGGCTATCATAATTTGCGAAAGGTGTGCTATTGGAACAATATGAAAAATATGGAAGAAATCCAAGTTGCATAGTGAAAAGATTTGGAAATTATGGAAGAAAAGTAAGTTGAATAGTGAAAAGATTTGGAAAATACAGAAGAAAATTGTGAAAAGATAGGGAAAATATGGAAGAAAATAGTGAAGTGATTTGGAAAATATGGAAGAAAACTAGGTTGAATAGTGAAATGATATGGAAAATATGGAAGAAAAGTAAGTTGAAATGTGAAATGATATGGAAAATATGGAGGAAAAGTAAGTTGAAATGTGAAATGATATGGACAATATGGAAGAAAGACAAGTTGAATAGTGAAAAGATATGAAAAATATGGAAGAAACCCAAGTTGAATAGTGAAAAGATATGGAAAATATGGAAGAAAGATAAGTTGAAAAGTGAAAAGATATGGAAAATGTGGAGGAAAAGTAAGTTGAATAGTGAAAAGATATGGAAAATATGGAAAAAAAAGGCAAGTTGAATAGTGAAATGATATGGAAAATATGGAAGGAAAGTAAGTTAAAATGTGAAATGATATGGAGAATATGGAAGAAAGGCAAGTCGAATAGTGATAAGATATGGACAATATGGAAGAAAGACAAGTTGAATAGTGAAAAGATATGAAAAATATGGAAGAAACCCAAGTTGAATAGTGAAAAGATATGGAAAATATGGAAGAAACCCAAGTTGAATAGTGAAAAGATATGGAAAATATGGAAGAAAGGTAAGTTGAAATGTGAATAGATATGGAAATTATGAAAGAAAGATAAGTTGAATAGTGAAAAGATTTGGAAAATACAGAAGAAGATTGTGAAATGATATGGAAAATATGGATGAAATGTGAAATGATATGGAAAATATGGAAGAAAAGTAAGTTGAAAAGTGAAAAGATATGGAAAATATGGAGGAAAAGTAAGTTGAATAGTGAAATGATATGGAAAATATGGAAGATTTCTGTGTTAGTCTTAATTACACCCAAAGATACCTCCTGCTCCACCACCTCCTCCTCCACCTCCTCCTCATCCTCCTCCTCCTCCACCTCCCCCTCCTCCTCCTGTCGTAAGTCACATTATTTTTTTTTCAATGTCCGACGTTTAATTGTTATACACTGATTTGCAGTTCTTTTTGAAATATTTGTTTGGCCCTTAAAAGGGTCGTTAAAATACGATGGCTGGATTCATGATGTGACGTCATGTTTACTGTGACGTCATCGATGAATGACGCTTTACGCAAAACCTATAAATAGGCCGTTGGCACTCGAGGGGTGGTTTGAAAAGCCTAAAAAATAGGCTCTTTGGACGTCTAAGGATTAAATAAGTAATTCATTAATATATACATGTCACAATACAAGTATTTCAAATCTGGTATAATTTATGTTCAGAACTAACGAGTACGTGAACTTTTAAAATATATCGTCACAATGCAAAAAAAAAACAACAAAAAACAACTAACTAACTGACCGCAGGTAATTACAAATCAGACCGACCATATGTGAATATTTGGGGACAATTGAAAGACCTTGAAATATCTAAATATAAACGAGAATCGAAAGGACGTATAGGAATTTATCGTTTTATTTTTGTTAATTGTTGTCTTATTTGTTTTTCTAAACATTAAAAGTGTTAAAATATAAAAACATTTTTGCAGATGGAAATTTTCAAATGTACCATTTGACTCTTAGGTCATTTAGTACCCCCGCAGTGAGAACGTGATAGACTACTTGGAGTACTACACCACAAAATATCCGAAAACACCGTAGGTGAAAACCATTATTGAAATAAATAATGTAACTATGAAAATAAAATGGCGGGAAGATAACCAGTGAAAGGGCTAGAAAATGATAATAGGACACGGACGTCCTAGAGAGGTGGTGGTGGTGGTGGTAGTGGTGGTGGTAGTGGTGGTTTTGGTGGTGGTCGTGGTGGTGGTGGTGGTGGTGATGGTGGCAGACTTTTGTAAGAAATGAACCAGTATCACTACGAGTCGCGAAAGCGACGGGTTGTGATGCGGTTAGTTCACGCAACAGGCAAGACCTGATATAAAATCTTGTACCAACACACCATGTATGTAATAAGTTTATCTAACATTTCAATAAAAACGAATTTTAAACAAATAACAAGGCCGGGAGGGTTAAAGTAAAATTTATACAATATTCTGAGGGAGACTACATTTCATGCATGACGTCACGTTATTTTGTCGTTCATTCAACGATGCCACGTTACTGTTTTCTCTCACATTCCAATGATATGACGTCATGACTAAGTAGTTCGGCAGAGAACGTCTCGTGCAAGGTCGCGCCATTCTTTTATCACCACAGTCTGGTGATACAACATCTTGTATCAGACAGGCGACTTTCGTTAATTTCAAAGGAAAACGTACATAATGTTGGATAAATTATATTATATGAAAATAAAAGGGGCAGTGAAAGGGCTAGAAAACGATAGACGCGGACGTCCTAGAGACTCATTCAGCGATGTGCAGCACATAGCATGACAGATGACACCAGGCTCTTAGAAAACCCCGTGGAAGCGACGGAAATTGTAAAGAAATTTGCTTTGTTACTTGTTAAACATGTGCTATGAAAAAAAAAAAAAAAAAAAAAAAAAAAAATGAAACAAAATGGGGAAAAATGAAAAAAATGAAGAGAAAAAAAATGGAAGCAAAATAATGAAAAAAAAAAAACAAAAAAACAAAAATGAAAGAAACAAAACAATTTTTTTTTTTAAAAGTACGAGGAAAAGACTCTAATAGGGAGAAATCCCCAACTTCCGTTGCGTATGCGCGCACCCGAGGGAACCCCCATACGGAAAACGTCATTTCCGAAACACCCGACAAAATGGCGGGGAACACCCCCCAAATTCCGTTTGCGGATGCGTCACGTCTTTCCCGGTAGCCCTATCGGTCATGCGCAATGGTACTACTACTATAATACTAGTACAAAATGTACCGGTTGCGATCACTTCCGGTAGCACCACCACCTCGCACCACCACCTCAAATGAGGTTTTGTAACCACATATATACTACTTTCGTCTGTGCATTTACTGTCAGCAAAACAATACTAAAAGCCCTCACTTGAAAATGTAGTTAGAAGTTATAGGGTTGGTTTGGTTTGGTTTGGTTTATGGTGTTTAACGCCACTTTCAACAATATTTCAGCTATATCGTGACGGTTAGTTTTATTGGTGGGGAAAACCGGAGAAAACCACCGACCTGCCGCAAGTCACTGACAAACAATTCACATAATGTTGTATCGAGTACACCTCACAACGTTATTGGTGATAGGCACTGATTACACAGGAAGCTATAAATCCAATTACCATACGATCATGAACACGATGGCCCCTGTTAGAAGTTATATAATAAAAAATGAATAATGTTGTAGATATAAATTCATGATTAAATACCGGTAGATGTTTGTTATTAACTATATGGCTTATTGAATCCTCTTAGATCCTGTGTGTAATGTTTTAATTATAACTAGGGATAAACTTGTCATACTGTGTACATTGTACATCTATGAGGAAAAGATTACAATCAATCGAACAGGATTCTGTTCTATTTAACTTTTATTTTTATTTTATTTGTAATAATCCTGGGTTATTGTAACATTGTGTTCATATTTCTTCTTCTCCATTTGTTATTATATGGAGCGCCACGATATAACTGAAATATTGTTGACAGTGGCGTTAAGCACCATACATCAATCAATCATTATTATATGGAGGACATTGCAACATTTCTAAACACAATGTAAGTATTTAGATTTTTTTTTTCATTTTGTTTCAAACTAACCTGTTAAAGATTATTTTTAATTTTTTGTGTACATGTTTATATCCTTTTCTTTTTTTCAGACTTTTAATGTCTTTTCCTTTATATTGTAAAGAGGAAAAAATATATAATTTACATTTGATTTTTAAATGTTTTAACCGTATCGGAGGTGTAATAGTTAGCGCGCTCGCAGTGCGGTAGATCGTGGGTTCTAGCCCCGATCGGGTCAAACCAAAGGCTATGAAATTTGTACTTGTTGCTTCTCAGCTAAGCACGCAGCATTAAGGAGAAAGAACAGAGACTGGTTGGCTCGGAATCAGGAAAATGTGTGCGAGTGTGGAGACATGTCTATCCGCGGACTGTTGTTTCAGTGAGCTAGCACTATAAAAATCCAACTAAGCGTGTTGGTCTAGTACAAAGCGGACTGCATTATCATCTCATTGAAAATTAACTTGTTCTCGCCATGATATAGTTGAAAAATTACCGAGTTGGCGTTAAACAACAACCACTCACTTACTCACTCACTCACTTTAAATGTTTTAATGCTATTAATATAACAACATAGACCAAGGTTAACATAGCATTTAATTATGTGAAAAGCTGTTGATTGAGACATTGAAAAATAATATTAAAAGAAAAATTCATGATTTGTTTTTTTTTATTTTACTTTTATTTAAGAACTTTTATTAAGAACTTTTAATGTATTTGGCTTTTTATGTTTTTGACTTTGAGCATACCCGAAGATGGTAATTCTAGACACACGTCATGTGCACTAAATTATACCATCTGCATTTTATGATTGTTTTTCTTTATTTGGATGTTTACTATCATATTTAAGGTGTTATTTTCTCCATTCTCATATTCCACGATGTAAATAGTTTGATCTAAAGATTATATTTGAACTAAATTTTGACTTTGTTGTCTACAGTGTAGTTATCTGTTTTTAAATTACATAGAGCATAACCGTTTGACATATTACAAAAACAAAAGCGGTATACACCTCCTGTCCGTATCCACATACTATACTGATGTACAACAATTTTAAAGGGTAAAGTTACTTGTTTTCTAATAATATAGAACTTGTTTTCAAATAATTTGAATTTTTTCCAGCAATTGACCTTTTTTTTTCAATATTATAGAACTTGTTTTCAAATAATTAGATTGTTTTTCAACGTGTATTAGTTATAGAAAACTTATCCACACCCTAAACTCCAAACGTTCGAGATTGTATTCATATAAATATACTAGTATGTATTTCTCGTTTTCTAACAAGTTTATTTTGCATGACACAAAATGGATACGAAATTAAGAGGTAATGATTTGTACGATAAAAGTATTTCAGACTAATAACTAGTATTAATTTACATCTACTAATAATTTGTGCAATTTGAAGAAAATTCAACCACTTTTCCACAAGGATAATTGTCAAAATATATTTAAGAAAATGTAACCGATATTCTGTAGGTCTATAAACTGGAATTTATACGTTATGTGCATGAAAGCTCGATTAGAATTATATCTCTTTCAGGATTAAGACACACGGGTTAGTTCACCTGAAGTACTCAGGGGCGGATCCAGGATTTCAAGTTAGGGGGGGGGGCACACTTAAAAAAATTGCACCGAGCGGAGGGAGGCTCGAAAATTTTGGGGGTATTTCGTGTAAAAAATCACGATTTTACGCCAAAAAATCATATTTTTTCCAATTTTAGGGGGGGGGGGGCGCCGGGTGCACCCACCCCCACTGGATCCGCCCCTGGTACTTATGTATCATAAATTTTGAGAGACTTCCACTTTATACCATATATTTTATTCTTCACGGAAATTGGCTGTAACTATTATGTCTCAAAGAACGACAAAATAAAAGTAATTAACTTTTGAGGGTTAGGGTTATGATGTTTAACGCCACTTTCAACAATATTTCAGTTATATCGTGGCGGTCAGTTTTATTTATTTGTGGAGGAAATCGAAGTACGCGGAGAAAACCATCGGCCTGTCGCAAGTCACTGAAAAACATAATAACATAATGGTGTATCGAGTACACCTCGCCCTGACCAGGATTCGAACTCACAACGTTAGTGATGATAAGTATTGATTGCACAGGTACTTAGTTGTAAATCCAACTACCATACGATCATGACCACTGTATTGGCTAAAAATATAATAATATAGATATTAATAATATACTACTTATTTTTTGTAATTATTTTCAAAAAATTTCCGGAAATTAAAAAAAAAAAGAGAATGGCAAATCAATAACCACGGAGGAGGGAATAGGCTGTTACTGGTAAATAATGGTCCTCTTCTGGTAACAGTGGGAATCTGCCTCCAAACATATAATTATATATCATGCATGGATAATTCACTTCACATGGAATTCTTTTATATGTTATATCTTTTGGAAGCTCAGTTCAGCTCAGTAAAATGAGTTTGTAGAAAAACTAGACAAATTTTTATACTGAACATAATTAGAATGAACTTTCAATCTTCTTATTTCTCTGATATTTATTGTGTACCTATCACGATCCAAAGACTATATTTCCATCGGTTTGTTATTTCTGTGTTCTTACGAGTATGAGTTTCGTACTCAATACTCCAAAATCATTCGAACAGAACACTTACTGTATTGGATACAGTTTTCTGATTACCTGTACAGAACACTTACTGTATTGGATACAGTTTTCTGATTGCCTATTTTTCGAGTACGAATACACAAATTGTACTCAAAAGTTTTATATGACCGCTAGACTAGAATTTAAAGGTTTGCTATGAGAATGGTTCATGTTTTAGTCGAGTATATTGTCGTCCATTACTGTTAAGCTGTTATATTCAATTATTGATATACTTAGTAAATCATTGTTAAAATCATAATGATAACATGAATCGTCTAAAGATGCAAATAGAGCTATATCAAGTAATGATACAAAACATGGGTAAACAAGAATAGTATATAATATGAAAAGTTGGAAGATACCAAAGGAGTAATCAGAAGCTGTAAATCGAAGAAGGGCGGACAATACAAAGGCCAAAGGGACAAACAACAATTTGCAAAACATTAATCAGAAACTAAAGATCGAGCATCACGAATCTCACTTAAAACCGGAAGTGAACTCAGGTGCTCCGGAAGGGTAGCAATTCCTGCTCCATATGTGATATCCTGATCCGTGGCCCTCTTCGGGGGGAGAACATTAGCTTTAATAATAATCTTTAAGGAACTGTAAAGTTCAATAATACTAGTAAATACATCTTCGCTAGCCAAGGATTACGATCCGCTCTACTCATCTTCACCCTTGGCATCGTTAGACGGATTTTCGAGGTCACACGGTGACGATTTATATGTAATGCAGCTAGTGATAGCTGCAACCAATCAGAACGCGCTTTACAAAAAGCATATGTTCTGTAGGAAAAATGTCAACAAAATAAAAATGCGTGTACATATAAAATAATGTTGTAAGTTTGAAATAAAAGCACTAGCTTACCATTGAATAACAGTATGAGCCTCGTCAAATCTTCGCTTGAAAATCAGCCATATTATAATCTCGAGTCAATTTTCAGGGCATTCAAACGAAAGGAAATGAAAGCCTCGCGTCGATTGGCTGAAAATGACATCATTACAAGAGGCGTAACTGTCAAAATCCAGCAGGTGGCAGTGCGCGGGAATTACGAAAATCCGACTAACGATGCCAAGGGTGAAGATGAGTAGAGCGAATCGTAACCCTTGGCTAGCGAAGATGTAGTAAATATAACTAATAAACCATTTCATCGAAACACTGACTACTGGGCGGATGATACCCTCGTGGACTAATAGCCCATCAGCAGAGGTATCGGCCCAGTGATAGAAACACTGACTACTGGGCGGATGATACCCTCGTGGACTAATAGCCCATCAGTAGAGGTATCGGCCCAGTGATTGTAATATAAACGTTTACCTGTTTGCTGTTAGGTCAGAGCGAGAAAATTAATTAATGTTAATTAATTTCTTAGCATGATATTTTGGGCTTTGTAATATATTTGTAATGTTGATATATATTTTTTTATTTTCTGTCTGTTTACAAGATACAGGATGTGGATTAAAGACTGACAAAGAAAATGACATTAAAAAGACTTCACGAATCAATAGAACAACATGATACAAAAGAAGTTAAGCAAATTCTTCAAGAATTTGTCGACGTCAATTGTATATACTATCAAGAAACTGCACTGACAAAAGCAATTCGGATTCGTGAACAAGACATAGTCAATGCCATTCTAGAACACCAATACTGTAATGTACATGCCGGAAACCAATTTGATCGTACACCATTATACTATGCAGCACTAGATGGAAACACTAACCTTACTAAAATACTTTTGGAAAAAGGAAGTGACGTAAATCAAGCTGATATTGGGGGTGTCACTCCACTTGCAGCGACAGCATGGTACGACAATTGGGAGACAGCAGACGTTTTAATTAAATGGGGTGCAGCGCTGGATAACACACGTAACAAAGGTGAAACACCACTGCACAGAGCTTGTTCGTCGTTGTCTTTAGGTGTTGTTGAAATTCTTATCAATAACGGAAGTGACGTCAATTGTAAAACAATAGAAAGTAAAACGCCACTGATAGCTACAGTTTTAGCAAACGACAATGGCAATGCTATTTGTAAATTAAAGCGAATTAGAATAATGACATTGCTGTTGGACAATGGGGCTGATCCAAACATACAAGATAATAGCTTGTGTTCGGCTCTTCACTATGTCGTTGAGGTAAATGATATTCATGCTGCCTGTCTTTTAATGGAGTATGGGTGTAACCTGTATCTATCAAATAACGATAACTCGTCACCGTTTGACATAGCAGTATCTTGTGGGAAACAACATTTTTATTTAGCTATTATGTTTTTCGTTAATGGGTTTTATCTACCAGCTGTCGACTCAAAAACAATCAGAGGTATCTTGTTCCAGAACAAGTATAATGACACTGATGAAACCATTCGGAAACTACTACTGTCTATAATACTAGAAGAGGTAGAAGACTTTTCTAAGTTTGTATCATTTTATGAAGGTTTTATTCAGAATGAAGCAAATTTGACAAATCTAAACCCTTCATGCCTTCAAATAGTAAAGCAGCACCCGAGACGTTTCATCTGTCCGACATCTTTAGAACAGAGGTGTCGAGCAATAATTCGGGCTCATTTAGGAATACCATTTTTGAATAACTTAAGACATTTGAATCTTCCAACTGATTTGAAGACATTTTTATCATTCGGTATAGATATACGTGTCTCTTCAAAAGAAACATGTAACCTATATTTAGCAATAGAGAACAATTATAATTCAGAGGTACAACAATATTTAGAAAGGAATAGTCTCAAAGACGTTGTACATGAAGGACAAACACCCCTGATGAGAGCCTCTTTTGTCAATAATATCAGTGCTGTTGAATATTTATTGCATATTAAGGCAGACTGTGACTATCAAAATCACCATGGTGATACTATGCTTCATATAGCAGCAAGACAAGACCATGTTGATATTGTGAGATTGGTATTGGGGTGTGATATTTGCAAATGCAAACGAAATACTACCGGAAATTTGCCATTTCAGGAAGCGCTAATTCATGGGAATATCGAGTGTGCGTTGCTCTTGCTTAGTTATTGCTCAAGCACAGACATAAACATTCTCGACGTAAATGGCATATCACCACTCCATTATGCTGTTGGGAACGGAAGTGTTGAATTGACCTCTCGTCTGCTGCAGAAGGGCGCGTGCGTAAATCAACCGGATATGTACGGGAACACTGCATTACATGTAGCAGGAACGAAAGGTGCAATATATCTCCGTGAAAACATTGAACTACCTGCTCTTTTTGATTCTAAAATCTCTTCTGTTATGACATCTATATCTGTTATTATGTGCGACACTAGTGAAATTAGTCAAAAGTGTGGTAACTTTTTTAACAATCAAAGAAATATCCTGAATCTCCTCTTGGAAGCCGGATGTGACGTAAACATTTTGAACAACAACTCAAAGAAGGCACTAGATCTGGCAAAGGAATATGGGTTTCATGATATAGTTCTTTTGTAAATACTACTGTATTTGAACTACTGTTATCCTTTACAATTTTCAATTTAATTTGTAATATTAGGTTCTTATTTGCAGAACGAAGATAATAAATACTATTGCGTTGTAGAAACGCTTCTTAAATCATACTTGATTATTTAAAAAAAAAAACAATGATATATGCAATGTTATTCCTAAAATTGTGTTGTGTGTTTTGTTTTGCTTTTCTTCGTCTTGTGTGAGAAGAGTTTTAAGATACCAAAGTGGCAATCAGAATCCGTATATCGAAGAAGAACAGACAACACAATGGCCAAAAGAAAAAGTACAAAAGGACAAACAACGATCAACAAAACATACATATAAAACTAAAGATCGAGTAACACGAACCCCACTAAAAACCGGGGGTGAACTCATGTGCTCCGGAAGGGTAGGCAGTTCCTGCTCCACTAGTGACACCCGTCATGTTAATCTAGTTACAAACCCGGTGATATGTCATGAACGGGGAAAGGACCGGGAAGTGTTTACGACAAGTGGAACATATCCGTGGTCATTTGTGACACAGATATTCCATAACGGTCAACCAAGTCGTGGTGTCATTTTCTCTGGATTGTCCATTTTTGATTGCCCCTTCGATATTCTCTGACGTTTATGAAATAACACATAAACAACATCCAAAACAAGAACAATGTAATAAACGTAACATATATTTTTCAAAGTTTTCGTGGCTCTGTATAAATGTATTGTAAAATTACTAAAGTAGCGTTTTTTGAGATCATTGTTATATTTATATGTGACTATTTCATTTGAACTTAAAGGCAATCAACCGCCAATATATAACTGAAATATTGTTGAATGTGGCGTTAAACACCATGCAACCAACCAAATTAAAGCATCTTGTTCAACAAATTTAACAGTGTGTATCAATATATTACCATCACATTGTCACTGCAACACTCATTTCACTTGATGTTATCTGATTTAAAGTCATTGTTAAACCATGTACAATTGTACAGTGATAGCATATAAACACTTACAAAAATAAGGTACAGCCTTAAATAGTAAGCATCGCCAATAACCAACAGCAACAACACGACCCACTCTCTAGCAAGCATCGTGGTCCTTAATATACCGATAGAAATAACACCTATCACACGAAGCAAGAGAATATTACCATTACCAAACAACGGGTCTAAATCCTAGTAATTATAGAAACTATATATGCCAAAATACAATACATGGCAGCGAGAGAAAACAACATGGAATTACATTGGAAGGGCTCATATCTCGAAACAATGTCTTATTGTCTATTATGGTGACCCTGTTATGACAATTAACAAAAGTGCAGTTCCGTCAAGATACGAAAGTAGAATACCCAAATTCGAAGAGATTCGCTTTAGTAAAGATACAATTCTGGTACAAAGACATTAAAAGTACACGCACAGATAATGCAAGCTTGAAGATATCAAAGAGGTAATCACAAGCCATATATCGAAGGACAGACAACGCAATGGCCAAAAGAAAAAGGACAAAAGGACAAATAACGATCTACAAAACATACACATAAAACTAAAGATCGAGTAACACGAACCCCACTAAAATCAGGGGATAAACTCAGGTGCTCTGGAAGGGTAGACAGTTTCTGCTCCACATGTTTAAACTTTCTTTTCATAAAGTCGTTATAACTTGCCATTTCCTCTTATTTCTTAAAAACACAAAGCCATCGCACCAGGTTACTGCAGCGGTCAATTGTCATTGGCGAAATTTGTGTTACTAGTATGTCGATTTGTGAAGTCAAAGTCAAAAAGTTTTATTTAAAAGTCGGTACATTAAAGTAATATTACACCAGTTTTGGGTGAAGAATATTTCCCCCTGAAAATTCAATTTGGAATACGGCGGTACCTTCACTAAGCTATTCATGCATGTTTCAAGTCGAAATATGTTCCCAACAACTAGAAATCTGCAAATCTGTGTGCATGTTTATCGTCCTCGCCATTGTTGTGGAGACTGATTAACTTTCGGTTGTTTTGTTCCGATGATTGCCGATCATGACCTCGTGAAGAAAAGTTTTGGTCCGATGATTGCCGATCATGACCTCGTGAAGAAAAGATAAACAATCATGGATGCTGAGGTAAGCACGCACACATTCCTGACAATGATTATTGAGGAATCTGTCTGTTTCATGTCATGTGAACCAATTTTTCTTTGCAATTATTCTAATGTGGTACACACGAAATATATAAAAAAAAATCATCAACTGAACATTGCGCATGAGCGATAATCTCCCCGAAAGAGTTCAAATCTTGGGTCACGCGCATATCCTTTGCATTACTGTACGGGAAAACAGAATTATCTGCTGTCAAATATTTTGCGATTTGCTCTTAAAATCTGCTTTTGAGCGAATTTTTAATGTTATGCAGTTGATTTTAGTTAAAATTTAGTAAAATATTTAATCCAAAAATTCCACGATTTTTGCCTTTCATATTACTTTAAGCAAGAACGTATATATATGTCCTTGCTTTTAGCAACACACAACATAAGCTCTAAATAACTTTTATAACCAACATTACAAAATTAACAATGAAGTTCAGTTTTCTTTAATGAACAGATTTTCGAATTTTAGTCGTCAGAGGATTGATATGATTAATATGTGAAAAGCCATAATTAACCGTTGATTTGAACATTTCTCCCAGGTGAAATGATGTGGTTAATTTAGCGTTAGTAACTTCTACATATTCTGAGAGATGTTTTATGTTTGTAAAAGTCGTTCCCAAACAGTTAATTGCTAAAGCTCATTTTAACTTCCTGTGGTTATATTGTACAGTGTTTACGGCATTTTATCAGCCATAGAATTGATACATTTCAAGCTTCATTGTACAAACACAAGTGTCCAGGAAATAGGCCAGTTATCTCCTCTTTGACTAACATTTCTTATTGCTTCAGGGAGAAATAGCGTTTCTTCAATGTTTTTCTATTGACTCCTTTATTGATTTCGACTAAACAACTCTATGTCTACCACGAACAAATGTTTTACTATGTTACTGTGGTGATTCTTCATAGCATGGTGAATAAATGTTAGAGAATACCAGAGGTAATCAAAAATGGACAATCCAGAGAAACCGGTACACAAGACGAAGACAAACAAAACAAAAACACAACACAATATGTGAAGAACACAACTATACGCAAACAAACACAATTAACATAAATAAGACATGAGCCCTCCTACAAACAACTGGAGGTAAAGATGAACTGAACATGTTGTTATCTGAAAATCATAACGGACATCACAACACAGAACTCGGAAGGTAAAGACACATAATAGGACAACACAAAGACTAAAAAAATGTGCAACATGGACCCCACCAAAAACATTTACTATAATGTCAATATGTCATGTGTTTTCTGGTAGCCATTACAATATATTATCAAGCTTGACATTTATTATTTTATTATAGATTAACATGACGGGTACCACTAATGGAGAAGAAACTGCTTATCCTTCTGGAGCACCTGAGTTCACCCCTGGTGTTTAGTGGGGTTCGTGTTACTCGATCTTTAGTTTTATGTGTATGTTTTTGTAGATCGTTGTTTGTCCTTTTGTACTTTTTCTTTTGGTCATTGTGTTGTCTGTTCTTCTTTGATTTATGGATTCTGATTACCCCTTTGGTATCTTCAAACTCTTCTTATTTGGCCATCGTTATGCCAGAAAGTCAGAACATAATATATAATTTTGCAAATTATTATTTCTATAATGGCTACCAACTAACAACCATGTACTATTAATTTAGATACAAATAAGAAAATTGTTTTCTCGATATATTTTTTGTATTATCATTCTATCAATAAAAGTAGAATTGCACAATAACAATTACAAAAAAGCTGTACTGCCCTACATTAAAAAAAATCACTGCAATACATGTATATATAACAAAATATAACAGAAATAAAAAAAATTAAATTTAACAATCAAATGAATTCATGTTATTTAAGCCAATACAACTTTAACCTTTATAGAGAAATTGATCCAAGTGTAACCATGATTTCATTTCTCTATTAACTCAATGGATCATGTAAATGAGGTCATGGGTCAAGTGACACATGAATTGATAGGCTTATAGGGTTATGATGCCCAACGACACTTTCAACAATATTTCAGTTATATTGTGGCGGTCAGTTTTATTGGTGGGGGAAACCGGAGTACGCGGAGAAAACCACCAATCTGCCGCAAGTGCAATGTTAGTGGTGATAGGCACTGATTGCATAGGTAGTTGTAAATCCAACTGCCATACCATCATGACCACGACAGTTTCTGGTAGGCTTATAATGTATCCCTACTGAGAAGCATATTTATCACATTTATCAACAATGTTGATATTGTCACTACCAGTGGAATGGCAATAACTACCGTATTTTACGGACTATAGGTCGAATTGCTGCTTTTCGGCTAAAACTTGGGGGAATACTAAGATAGGTCGAAGCATTCCATATCGTCCGTAAATTACGTTATGTTTTGCAGACACGACATAAACGAGGTCACTAGTGGCTTGCTGACATGTATACATACATACACAAGATGAATGTGTAGACAAAATGCATCTAAACTTTAAAAGATATATTATTTAAACTATGAGAAGAATCTGTAAAGCAATTAATTTTCTACATTCACTTACTATGTAGTCAAAACGTACATGTATCACTCAATTAAAAATCTGGCTTGTAAATATGTTTTGGCTTCATTTAATTTTATAAGTACTATCGGTGAATGCAAGATTGATTTTCCTATTGCCATTCGAATCCCATCTTTTGAGAACAGCTTCTGGATTTACCTGCCCGATAGTATCATTACGGGGGACGTGAAGCACCTCCAACCAACACAGGCGATCTTCAGTCAATGTTGCTCTGCACCAAGTCTTGAGGCGCCGAAGAGCCGAGAATGATATCTTACATGCACAGGAACCGACTGGTAATGTTAGAAGTAGTTTTATAATCACATGAATATTTGGGTACAAGTCAGCGTCATCATAAGAAATTGGGTCTGTAAGTGTGTTGACAAACTCCAAGTTGCAACGGATACATTTTGCCACCCATCTGTCAACCTCTTCTGGAATATCATTTGGGTATGGCAAGTCATTCATATATTCTATTTCCATGTCGTTAACTATTTCGGATTTACATTATTTACAAGGGCTGGTACTAGATAAATGCCGTAGAAAATTGCTTTCAGTTCTTGGGGAAATCGCGAATTTATGATCGAAGAAAGTGATTAATACGACAACGATCTTCGATACTTTCGACTGGGACGTTTGCTCTGTGTCTTTGTCTTTATGTACTTCTTTGGCTTTGTCGGCAAAACATCATTTTCATTTGAGATGGAACCGCTCATACAGATCATGACACTTTGCATCGCAATTTTTGTTGTTGCAATTATTCTTATGTGGTACACACGGAATATATTCTTATTTTTTTTTCATCAACTGAACATTGCGCATGAGCGATAATCTCCCCGAAAGAGTTCAAATCTTCGGTCACGTGCATATTCTTTGCATTACTGTACGGGAAAACAGAATGATCTGCTGTCAAATATTTTGCGATTTGCTCTTAAAATCTGCTTTTGAGCGGATTTTTAATGTTATGCAGTTGATTTTAGTTAAAATTAAGTGACAGCCTTTCATATTACTTTAAGCAACATAACACATAAGCTCTAAATAACTTTTATAACCAACATTACACAATTAACAATGAAGCTCAGTTTTCTTTAATGAACAGATTTTCGAATTTTAGCCGTCAGAGGATTGATATGATTAATATGTGAAAAGCCATAATTAACCGTTGATTTGAACATTTCTCCCAGATGAACTGATGTGGTTAATTTAGCGTTAGTAACTTCTACATATTCTGAGAGATGTTTTATGTTTGTAAAAGTCGTTCCCAAATAGTTAATTGCTAAAACTCATTTTAACCTCCTGTGGTTATATTGTAGTGTTTATGGCATTTTATCAGCCATAGGATTGATACATTTCAAGCTTCATTGTACAAACACAAGTGTCCAGGAAATAGGCCAGTTATCTCCTCTTTGACTAACATTTCTTATTGCTTCAGGGAGAAATAGCGTTTCTTCAATGTTTTTCTATCGACTCCTTTATTGATTTCGACTAAACAACTCTATGTCTACCACGAACAAATGTTTTACTATGTTACTGTGGTGATTCTTCATAGCATGGTGAATAAATGTTAGAGAATACCAGAGGTAATCAAAAATGGACAATCCAGAGAAACGGCTACACAAGACGAAGACAAACAAAACAATAACACAACACAATATGTGAAGGACACAACTATACGAAACAAACACAATTAACATAAATAAGACCTGAGCCCTCCTACAAACAATTGGAGGTAAAGATGAACTGAACATCCTAAATAAGACATGAGCCCTCCTACAAACAACTGGAGGTAAAGATGAACTGAACATCCTAAATAAGACATGAGCCCTCCTACAAACAACTGGAGGTAAAGATGAACTGAACATCCTAAATAAGACATGAGCCCTCCTACAAACAACTGGAGGTAAAGATGAACTGAACATCCTAAATAAAACATGAGCCCTCCTACAAACAACTGGAGGTAAAGATGAACTGAACATCCTAAATAAGACATGAGCCCTCCTACAAACAACTGGAGGTAAAGATGAACTGAACATCCTAAATAAGACATGAGCCCTCCTACAAACAACTGGAGGTAAAGATGAACTGAACATCCTAAATAAGACATGAGCCCTCCTACAAACAACTGGAGGTAAAGATGAACTGAACATCCTAAATAAGACATGAGCCCTCCTACAAACAACTGGAGGTAAAGATGAACTGAACATCCTAAATAAGACATGAGCCCTCCTACAAACAACTGGAGGTAAAGATGAACTGAACATCCTAAATAAGACATGAGCCCTCCTACAAACAACTGGAGGTAAAGATGAACTGAACATCCTAAATAAGACATGAGCCCTCCTACAAACAACTGGAGGTAAAGATGAACTGAACATCCTACATAAGACATGAGCCCTCCTACAAACAACTGGAGGTAAAGATGAACTGAACATCCTACATAAGACATGAGCCCTCCTACAAACAACTGGAGGTAAAGATGAACTGAACATCCTAAATAAGACATGAGCCCTCCTACAAACAACTGGAGGTAAAGATGAACTGAACATCCTAAATAAGACATGAGCCCTCCTACAAACAACTGGAGGTAAAGATGAACTGAACATCCTAAATAAGACATGAGCCCTCCTACAAACAACTGGAGGTAAAGATGAACTGAACATCCTAAATAAGACATGAGCCCTCCTACAAACAACTGGAGGTAAAGATGAACTGAACATCCTAAATAAGACATGAGCCCTCCTACAAACAACTGGAGGTAAAGATGAACTGAACATCCTAAATAAGACATGAGCCCTCCTACAAACAACTGGAGGTAAAGATGAACTGAACATCCTAAATAAGACATGAGCCCTCCTACAAACAACTGGAGGTAAAGATGAACTGAACATCCTAAATAAGACATGAGCCCTCCTACAAACAACTGGAGGTAAAGATGAACTGAACATCCTAAATAAGACATGAGCCCTCCTACAAACAACTGGAGGTAAAGATGAACTGAACATCCTAAATAAGACATGAGCCCTCCTACAAACAACTGGAGGTAAAGATGAACTGAACATGTTGTTATGTGAAAATCGTAACGGACATAACAACACAGAACTCAGAACGTAGAGACACATAATAGGACAACACAAAGACTAACAAAATGTGCAACATGAACCCCACCAAAAACATTTACTATAACGTCAATATGTCATGTGTTTTCTGGTAGCCATTACAATATATTATCAAGCTTAACATTTATTATTTTATCATAGATTAACATGATGGGTGCCACTAGTGGAGCAGAAACTGCTTATCCTTCCGGAACACCTGAGTTCACCCCCAGTTTTTAGTGGGGTTCGTGTTACTCAATCTTTAGTTTTATGTGTATGTTTTGTAGATCGTTGTTTGTCCTTTTGTACTTTTTCTTTTGGTCATTGTGTTGTCTGTTCTTCTTTGATTTACGGATTCTGATTACCCCTTTGGTATCTTCAAACTCTTCTTATTTGGCCATCGTTATGTCAGAAAGTCAGAACATAATATATAATTTTGCAAATTATTATTTCTATCATGGCTACCAACTAACAACCATGTACTATTAATTTAGATACAAATAACAAAATTGTTTTCTCGATATATATATTTTTTTATTATCATTCTATCAATAAAAGTAGAATTGCACAATAACAATTACAAAAAAGCTGTACTGCCCTACATTAAAAAAAAAACACTACAATACATGTATATATAACAAAATATAACAGAAATAAAAAAAATGAAATTTAACAATCAAATGAATTCATGTTATTTAAGCCAATACAACTTTAACCTTTATAGAGAAATTGATCCAAGTATAACCATGATTTCATTTCTCTATTAACTCAATGGATCATGTAAATGAGGTCATGGGTCAAGTGACACATGAATTGATAGACTTATAGGGTTATGATGCCCAACGACACTTTCAACAATATTTCAGTTATATTGTGGCGGTCAGTTTTATTGGTGGGGAAAACCGGAGTACGTGGAGAAAACCACCAACCTGCCGCAAGTGCAATGTTAGTGGTGATAGGCACTGATTGCATAGGTAGTTGTAAATCCAACTGCCATACCATCATGACCACAACAGCTTCTGGTAGGCTTATAATGTATCCCTACTGAGAAGCATATTTATCACATTTATCAACAATGTTGATAGTCACTACCTGTGGAATGGCAATAACTACTGTATTTTACGGACTATAGGTCAAATTGCTGCTTTTCGGCTAAAACTTGGGGGAATACTAAGATAGGTCGAAGCATTCCATATTGTCCGTTAAACTATGCCATGTTTTGCAGACACGAGATAAATGAGGTCACTAGTGGCTTGCTGACATGTATACATACATACACAAGATGAATGTGTAGACAAAATGCATCTAAACTTTAAAAGATATATTATTTAAACTATGAGAAGAATCTGTAAAGCAATTAATTTTCTACATTCACTTACTATGTAGTCAAAACTTACATGTATCACTCAATTAAAAATCTGGCTTGTAAATATGTTTTGGCTTCATTTAATCTGGAAAACTGGAATACAAATGTGCTTGGATTTTTCAAAATAAAATCTACAAGCCATTTGACTTTTAAAAAAATCTACAGTTCCTTTAAAATAATTTATGGTTCCTTTGACTTAAAAAAAATCTATGGTCCCTTTGACTTTTAAAAAATCTAGGATATATGGCCTTTTTGACCTTGACACAAACAAGAAACAGTAAAACTGGATCTTAACAAAAGTTAATTTCAGAATCTGATTACTATATTATGCACTGGTTCAAAACGAGACTACATTTTGTTATAAAGGTATGGATCATTCTCTTCACTTAATCTGGTCATGATCGTATGGTAGTTGGATTTACAACTACCAATGCAATCAGTGACTATCACCACTAATGTTGTGAGTTCGAATCTTATTCAGGCGATGCATACTCGATACATGTTTGTCAGTGACTTGTGACAGGTCAGTGGTTTTCTCTGGGTACTTTCGGTTTCCTCTACCAATAAAACCGACAGCCACGATAAAACTGAAATATTGTTGAAACACCAGAAACCACAACCTTCATCCCTGATGGGTCATAAGGCATTAACATTACCAATGATTAGGTACATGTAAATCCAATATCATGTGATCTTGCTCATTACGACCCTGTTCAAAAATGCATGAAAATGATAAACAAAATGTATACTGATAAAAAGATGCAACATGAATTCTAAGAAACATATAATAAGACAAAGTTATATGGCACATTTTTTGTTCTATATTTAAACTTGCTTTACAAGTTACAATGTAAAGTGTACTATAAAATGTATATGGAAATGATAAAAGAAATATTGCAATTTGGTCCGGCTTTTAAAATTTACAAATTCTCAAAATGGGTTGATATAAAATCAATCTGATTAAAATTACATCTCTCACTAGCTCCCATTAACTGATAGGTCGTGACGTGGGAACTGTCACATATTATCAGTAAAAGGTCGTGACGTGGGAACTGTCACATATTATCAGTAAAAGGTCGCAACGTGGGAACTGTCACATATTATCAGTAAAAGGTCGCAACGTGGGTACTGTCACATATTATCAGTAAAAGGTCGCAACGTGGGTACTGTCACATATTATCAGTAAAAGGTCGCAACATGGGTACTGTCCCATATCATCAGTAAAAGGGAGCAAGTGAGGGTTAGAGTTATGGTGTTTAACGCCACTTTCCACAATATCTCACTTATTATCTTGGTGGTCAGTTTTATTGATGGAGGAAACCAGAGTACCCAGAGAAAACCACAGACCTGCCGCAAATCATTGACAAACTTTATCACATAATGTTGTATCGAGTTCACCTCACCTGAGTGGGATTCAAACTCACAACGTTAGTGGTGATAGGCACTGATTGCATAGGTAATTGTAAATCCAACAGCCATATGATCACGACTTTCCCTGGGAGCAAGTGAGAGATGTGATGATTTAAATGATATTGGTATAAAATTCAGTTAAAAGAATAATTCTGATAAAACAAAATCTGGCATAAAAATATGAAAATTGATCTTTTGACAGACAAAAAAACCCACTAGAGGCTCAGTGGGCTGAGTCTGTGTCGCTCACCTTTCAGTCTGCTCTGAGGAAACTTAATACAGAACCTTCCGTACATGTAGATGCTTCCTACCAAGTTTCGGTTTATATGGCTAAGCAGTTTCAAAGGAGATTTTTTAGAAATTGACCAATCAGAAACAAGAATTGCATGTGGTGGCCATGTTTGCTAACCGATTGGGACGAAATGAGCAATCTTCATAGAGGACATTCCATAGATGATTCCTACCAAGTTTCGGTGGTAGCCATGTTTGTTAACCGATCAGGACAAAATGAGCAATCTTCATAGAGGACATTCCATAGATGCTTCCTACCAAGTTTCGGTTCATTTGGCCAAGCGGTTTCAGGGGAGAAGATTTTTAAAAATCTGCCAATCAGAATCAAGAATTGCCTGTGGTGGCCATGTTTAGTAATGGATCATAACAAAATGTGCACTCTTTAGAGCACCTTCCATAGATGCTTCCTACCAAGTTTCAGTTCATTTGGCTGAGGGTTTTCAGAGGAGAAGATCAAAATGTGAAAAGTAAACGGATGACAGAAGACGGACACCAAGTGATGGCAAAAGCTCATATTGCCTTCGGCAAGGTTTGTTAAAAAGAATATTAAAATGTGAATACCTACTTGTAATGTATAGAATAAACATGTTACACTACATCAGCATTAGTTAATTTCTAAGGGAGATAACGGCAAGAGTTATCTTTCTTTTAACAGTTTAGGCAAGAGATATCTTTCTTTTAACAGAGGAGAAGATTTTTTTAGAAATCAACCAATCAGAAACAAGAATTGCCTGTGGCAGCTATGTTTGTTAACCAATCGGGACAAAATGAGCATTCTTTATAGAGGACATTCCATAGATGCTTCCTACCAGGTTTCGGATCATTTAGCCAAGCGGTTTCAGAGGAGAAGATTTTTAAAAATCGACCTATCAGAAACAAGACTTGCCTGTGGTGGCAATGTTTGTTAATGGATTGGGACAAAATGTGCAATATTTAGAGAGGACCGCCCATAGATGCTTCCTACCAAGTTTCGGTTCATTTGGCCAAATGGTTTCAGAGGAGAAGAATTTTAACTAGAGGCTCAGCACTCGCCTTTCATTCTGCTTTGAGGAAATTTAATACAGAACCTTCCATAGGTGCTTCCCACCAAATATCGGTTCATTTTGGCAAAGCAGTTTCAGATAAGAAGATTTTTAGAAATTGACCAATCTAAAACAGGAATTGCCTGTGGCAGCCATGTTTGTAAATGGATCAAAACGAAATGAGTAATCTCTATAGAGGATCTTCCATAGATGCTTCTTACCAAATTTCATATCATTTGGCCAAGCCCTTTAGAGGAAAAGCTGTTTTAGAAATTGACCAATAAGAAACAAGACTTGCCTGTGGCAGCCATATTTGTTAATTGATAGGGACGAAATGAGTAATCTCCATAGATGCATCCTACCAAGTTTCGGTTCATTTGACCAAGCGGCTTCAGAGAAGATTTTTAGAAATCGACCATTCAGAAACAAGAATTACCTGTGGTGGCCATGTTTGTTAATGGATCGGGACGAAATGAGTAAAAGTTATAGAGGAACTCCCATAGATGCATCCTACAAAGTTTCGGTACATTTGGCCAAGCAGTTTCAGAGGAGAAGATTTTTAAAAATAGGCCAATCAGAAACAAGAATTGCCTGTGGTGGCCATGTTTGTTAACGGATCAGAACGACATAAGCAATCGCAACAGAGGACTTTCCATAGATGCTTCCTACCAAGTTTCGGTACATTTGGCCATACAGTTTCAGAGGAGAAGAATTTTTAAAATCAGCCAATCAGAAACAAGAATCGCCTGTGGTGGCCATGTTTGTTAATGGATCGGGATGGAATGAGCAATATTTATAGAGGATCTTCCATAGATGCTTCCTACCAAGTTTCGGTTCATTTAGGCAAACGGTTACAGAAGAGAAGAATTTTTTAAATCGGCCAATCAGAAACAAGAGTCGCCTACGGCGGCCATGTTTGTTAATGGATCGGGACAAACTGAGCAATGAAGGCCTTCCATAGATGCTTCCTACCAAGTTTCAGTTCATTTTGGTTTTAGAGACATATTTATCTGTAATTCAATTTATAGCCAACTGTATTTGACTAATATCTATATTTAAATTAGAGTTGTCTCCCTTTCCACAGAAAAACAGTTTTTTTTATAAAGCATACAATCATAAACATGAATTTCCTGCGGCGGCCATGTTTGTTAATGGATCGGGACAAAATGAGCAATATTTATAGAGAACCTTCCATAGATGCTTCCTACCAAGTTTCAGTTCATTTGGCCCAGTGGTTTCAGAGGAGAAGATTTTTAAAAATAGGCCAATCGGAAACAAGAATTGCCTGTGGCGGCCATGTTTGTTAACGGATCGGGACAAACTGAGCAATGAGGGCCTTCCATAGATGCTTCCTACCAAGTTTCAGTTCATTTGGCTGAGGGGTTTTAGAGACATATTTATCTGTAATTCAATTTATAGCCAACTGTATTTGACTAATATCTATATTTAAATTAGAGTTGTCTCCCTTTCCACAGAAAAACAGTTTTTTTTATAAAGCATACAATCATAAACATGAATTTCCTGCGGCGGCCATGTTTGTTAATGGATCGGGACAAAATGAGCAATATTTATAGAGAACCTTCCATAGATGCTTCCTACCAAGTTTCAGTTCATTTGGCCCAGTGGTTTCAGAGGAGAAGATTTTTAAAAATAGGCCAATCGGAAACAAGAATTGCCTGTGGCGGCCATGTTTGTTAATGGATCAGGACGAAATGAGCAATCTTTATAGAGGGCCTTCCATAGATGCTCCCTATCAAGTTTCAGTTCATTTGGCTGAGGGGTTTCAGAATAGAAGATTAAAATGTGAAAAGTTAACGGACGACAGACGACGGACGACGGATGCCAAGTGATGGCAAAAGCTCACATTACCTTTGGCAAGGTGAGCTAAAAAAATAATTAAAATTATGCTACTGGACAAAATTTATAAATAAATTTAAATAAATTCAAAGCATTGGAAGTATGTTTGTAATACTAAATTCTTTGCTATGAGATGTAAATTTCTCATATGATATTTTTTAAATGTGGGGTTTTCTCTCTTCATGCTTTTCATTTTTTTTCATAAAGCCAACAAATATAAATAAACACATAAACAACACATCTTAACAGATAACTTACTAACAAATCAGATCTTTACATACATACACACATAAAATATAATACACAAACAAACAAACAAACATGTACACAATAGTTCTAGTTAATAAAAATCATTTTGAGATACAAATATAACTCAGTGCTTTTTACACAAACATGCAGTCCTTGAAATGAAAATGTGAATTTACTGGTTTGAATCAAATTCTTGAATTTATTCATGTATATATATACGTCTGAAAATTAAACCAAACAGTGTTAGAATTAGATTTTTGAGCTGTCAAATTATTGTTCTTCCCTCGACGGGATTTGAACTCACACCATTGATACACTGCAGCACCATTCGCTTAGCCTTACGTCCAGCGCCCTAGACCACTCGACCACATCCACTCCCTTATATATATATCTAAATAAATACTGAAAAATTTACTAGTCCGCTCACAGTTTTACTGGTCTTGGGCAGGAGGACCGGTGCTCATCGTATGGACTGAACATGTAAAACATTTGTGCTTTATTTCTCCTATAGCAAAATTAGGCAGAATCTTCACAATTAATTGATGTGTATCCCAGTATATAACAGTATCTTGCTAAAGTCGAATGACTGTCGTTTTTAATACTACACAATATATATTACCTATTATATGCTACAAACAATAACAAACTGAGATACTTTACAGCAAATAAACAAAAAGTAAATAAATTGTGTACATTAACAAGTATATTAGATTTTGTTTCATCAAGTATGAGAGACAGTCATTGTATTACAGTCAAACCTGTAATAAGATGTCACCTTTGGGACTAAGTGGCCTTATAAGACAGGTGACCTCTTAAAAGAGGTTAAATTCATTTGAAAATTTATGACAGGTCAAGAAAAAGGTGACCTTTTAATATAGGTGACTGCTTAATACAGGTGACTGCTTAATAGAGGTGGCCACATGGGCAGGTTTGACTGTTCTTAACATTACTGATAGTTTATCAATAACCAATAACAATTTTTAATAATTTAAAAAACAAATAATGAAAATAGACACAAACTACTCTATAAAATTTCATGCAACCAAGGGCTATGATCAACCTCCCATCCTTCTACTACACACCTTTGTCTGTGTTAGCCAGGTTTTTGTGGTCACACAGTTGGGGTTTTAACAGGGTGCAGGCAGTGATAGCTGTAACCAATGAATTGGCTAGCAAAGATGAGAAAAAAAATACTATTATAGAAATATAATCTGCTTAGTTTTAGGAAAGTGACTTGGTACATTGATCCAGTAAATAAAATAGAAAACAAAAGACCCCCACATACCAATAATGATATTTTCCTAAATGATCATATAAAATTGGATGAATTTTTTTTCCTGCAAATTTTTAGTACCTTATGTCCAGTCAACTATTTTTTAAAGGAGAACGAAACCAACTGATGATTTGGGGTTTTACAGAATTTAGAACTAATAAAAAAAAATATGAAAATATGACTTTTTTAATGAAAATTTTACAAGGGCTGATGTTAAAGCACGTTTATATCTTATTGATTTTAAATTTCCCGCTAAACATGCAGGCTGCCATTTTTCCCTCATCAGTGACGTAAGTAACTCCATCTATTCCGATTTACCTGTTCAGTTTAATCAAAACAATAATATCATTTTTGGAATTCCATCATAATGGATGAAAATTTAATTTCTATCCATTATGACGGAATTCCAAAAATTATATTATTGTTTTGATGCAGCTAAGCTGAACAGGTATATCGGAATAGATGGAGCTACGTCACTGATAAGGGGAAAATGGCAGCCTGCATACTTAGCCGGAAATTTAAAATCAATAAGATATTAACGTGCTTTAACATCAGTCCTTGTAAAATTTTCATTAAAAAATCATATTTTCATTTTTTTTATTAGTTCTAAATTCTGTAAAACCCCAAATCATCAGTTGGTTTCATTCTCCTTTAAGCATTTACAACATTAAAAATCTTAATTCCATAATATAGTACATGCTATAAAATATATTATAAAAAATATGAATGTATTGCACTGCTAAAATTAAATCTATGCTCAATCAATTCTAAACAATGACCATATAAACAGTTATTTATAATTAATTCAGTCTTATATTTTTATCATGATTTCATTGCCAAAAGCACTAAATCCATTGTTAGGTTTTATTTAAAAAAGAGGAATGCATTCTAATATTGCTTGATATAGATAGGCTTTGAATGCTGTTTTTATTGGGACAATTATATGTTATGTTCAATTAATGTCTAACGGTACCTATTACAAATGACCAAATTTAAAAAGGATTTAGTTATCAAATTTGAATAACCAGTATATTGCAATAGTGATTCTTGAACTTTCAATTGCCACTTTCATTTGTGGTTGGCCCAAAATCAAACCAACTCACACAGTTATATTTTGATTTTTATGCACATGTATACACAAAGTCTTTTTAAATGTTCAAATACATAAACCTTTAAAGGTCAATAAATTTGTTCAATAACCACAAGGAAAGTTCCGAGCCAACATAAAACCGGGTCATTTCTTTATTTAAATATAGATACCAAGTCTTTACATTAAATGATAAGGTTATTTCCTCAACTATGAATAAATCCTTCAATAATTATATTAGCACTATTAAATCTCTGTGTTAGGATTCTTACAAGTATTAACACTTAGCACTACTGATAGCAGCAGAAAGCACTAACAAAATAAGGTACAATAATACCTAACTTAACCAAACAAACTGGGCATTGGGATTTTTTTTTGTTCAGTATAGATAGAGGTTTAATTTAGACAGATTAAATTGGTAAAGATTTCAGATGTGGGGACTATATCTTATGTTTGGTTTACCCAGAATTCCAGTTTATTCAGGATTCGGGTTTAGATAAATTACAGTGTAATAAGTACATGAATCAAATATTTTACCAACCAGATAAAATAATAAAAAATTTGCTTAGTGCTATTCAATGTAAACTTTACTCCCACTCAAGGAAAGTACATATGATAATTTATGTAATATTAATATGAAATAGAATAACAGCAGCTAAGAAGGTCGAGACAGACATTATCGCTAGTATCACAGAGTCTGATGGGACGAGATGTGATACTTAACTGATTATTGTTTTAATAGGCAATGTCATAATATGCTTGAAGTCACACTGAGCGATAATTATCAGCATCAGAGCAAGTTTGTTAATACTGACAATATCGCTGGGTAGGATCAAAGGAAAAATGTCAAAATTACCGATAAAGAGGTAAACAAGAAATTTCCTTGAAGATCTTTGGAAGGATAACTTTAGAAAGTCTCCCTTGGCATGAAAATATGCTTAAAGAGCAAAGCAATTATTTCTGTAATTCTCTATTGCAATGCCCAAAATTGGACTATAGATATAGGGGCACCAATAAGCAATTACAACAAAAATTTAAATCGGCATGGCATGGGAATATTAGCTTTATGGGATATGTATATCTGTGTTATTGAATATTTGAAGAGATCAATGCAAAATGACCTTGGGTTAAATTGCAACCAACTGTTTCATCAAATAATCCACATATATGTAGATGTATCTCAATCTCAAAGCTGGATACTATCTAAACATAAAAAATTCTTCTTCTGCTAATTTTACATACATGTACATGTAGTACAGGATTTCATCATTTTCTTTTCATAAAATTGGCAACACAACAGCAATGTCACAGTCTCGTAGCCAGTATTTCGCAAGGGGCTGTTCCATAAACCTGTGATGCGACATCTTGTGGCTAGGGTTAAATTCCTGACTTTAACATTCATTATTCAACCAACATCTTGACTTTAATAGACATTATTCAACCAAAATCTCCACTTTAATAGACCTTTTTGGTTTTCCAGAGGATTTTTCTGAACCCTCCACCCCCACCCCCTTACCTACAGGTGTGTGACAGGTGTATATGCCCATTGTAGTACAAACAATATGAAATATAAACTGGTTTTCTACAAATACGCTTATGTAAAACTATACACTTAATTAAAACATAAAACTATTTCACATTGCATTGATATCACAGATTGATGTTCTCAACACGTTTAACTAGCCTTTACTGTAAGCTTTTTAACATTATAGTCTACACTAGCAAATGCTATTCATTAAGCACAAATACACTTCTAGCCAGTTGTGGATTTTTGTCAGTTTACAACCATCACAGGTAGTCTAGTACTTCATCTTTGGGTACTTTATTAGCCGTTAAAACCTTGAACGTAACCAAACTTTTATCACTGCTAGCTGATATTATTTTCTTCATTTATTTTAAGAGGACGTAGATCACTATCGTCTAAATTAAGAAAGTCAGTAACTGCTGAAGTATCTGTGATTTCCTGAAATTAAAAAAAGAGATAATCGTACTAAAGTCAGTAACTGCTGAAGTATCTGTGATTTCCTGAAATTAAACAGAGAGATAATCGTACTAAAGTCAGTAACTGCTGAAGTATCTGTGATTTCCTGAAATTAAACAGAGAGATCATCGTACTAAAGATTCAAAATTTTGAAATTATTTAACATGTACAGATGGTCAAGTCCATTAATAATGAAATCTGTTATAATGAGGGGCCGTCATGGTCATGATTGCATAGATTGATTGATTGGTGTTTAATGCCAACTTTAGCAATATTTCAGCTATATCGTGGCACGAACAAATGTTATTATTAAATTATTAAATGATTGCATAGTAATTGGTATTACAACTACCTATGTAAACAGTGACTATCATCACTAATGTGAGTTTTAATCCCGTTCATGGCGAGGTGTACTTGATACAACATTATGTGATAAAATTCATCAGTGACTTGAGGCAGGTCAGTGGTTTTCTCCGGTTTCTTCCATCAATAAAAGTGACCGCCATGACATAACTGAAATATTGTTGAAAGTGGTGTTAAACACCACAACCCTAAACCTGTTATAATAATGAAATATCAGTTATATTGAACATGCTATTTATCCTCAGCAATCTCCTGGAGTACACATGTATATCATGTCTGGATATACTATTTCAGTTTTGCAATAATGAAGATTTCATGTTCTCTTATAATTGCATTACAAGTGGACAAGACTGTTTTACAAGACAGTAGAGTTTCAGACAGCAGACAGATCTGTTATTTCTGACTACGGTAATCACTTTCTGGAAAGTTTTATGTGGTTTGAAAAATGTATGAGTACTAGTAATGTCATATCCATTCACTGAGACAACAGCATGGGTGGTGTAAAGGTTAAGTGTGCTAGCTTTGAGTTTGGTAGAACATGGGTTAAAGGTCAAACCAATGACAAATAATTGTTTGTTGCTGCTTCTCCTCTAATCACACAGCATATACATGTATGAGTATGAGCATATACATGTAGGAGTAAGAGCATATACATGTAGGAGTAAGGGCATATACATGTAGGAGTAAGAGCATATACATGTAGGAGTAAGAGCATATACATGTAGGAATAAGAGCATATACATGTAGGAATAAGAGCATATACATGTAGGAATAAGAGCATATACATGTAGGAGTAAGAGCATATACATGTAGGAGTAAGAGCATATACATGTAGGAGTAAGAGCATATACATGTAGGAGTAAGAGCATATACATGTAGGAGTAAGAGCATATACATGTAGGAGTAAGAGCATATACATGTAGGAGTAAGAGCATATACATGTAGGAGTAAGAGCATATACATGTAGGAGTAAGAGCATATACATGTAGGAGTAAGAGCATATACATGTAGGAGTAAGAGCATATACATGTAGGAGTAAGAGCATATACATGTAGGAGTAAGAGCATATACATGTAGGAGTAAGAGCATATACATGTAGGAGTAAGAGCATATACATGTAGGAGTAAGAGCATATACATGTAGGAGTAAGAGCATATACATGTAGGAGTAAGAGCACATACATGTAGGAGTAAGAGCATATACATGTAGGAATAAGAGCATATACATGTAGGAGTAAGAGCATATACATGTAGGAGTAAGAGCATATACATGTAGGAGTAAGAGCATATACATGTAGGAATAAGAGCATATACATGTAGGAGTAAGAGCATATACATGTAGGAGTAAGAGCATATACATGTAGGAGTAAGAGCATATACATGTAGGAGTAAGAGCATATACATGTAGGAGTAAGAGCACATACATGTAGGAGTAAGAGCATATACATGTAGGAATAAGAGCATATACATGTAGGAGTAAGAGCATATACATGTAGGAGTAAGAGCATATACATGTAGGAGTAAGAGCATATACATGTAGGAATAAGAGCATATACATGTAGGAGTAAGAGCATATACATGTAGGAGTAAGAGCATATACATGTAGGAGTAAGAGCATATACATGTAGGAGTAAGAGCATATACATGTAGGAGTATGAGCATATACATGTAGGAATATGAGCATATACATGTAGGAGTATGAGCATATACATGTAGGAGTAAGAGCATATACATGTAGGAGTAAGAGCATATACATGTAGGAGTAAGAGCATATACATGTAGGAGTAAGAGCATATACATGTAGGAATATGAGCATATACATGTAGGAGTATGAGCATATACATGTAGGAGTAAGAGCATATACATGTAGGAGTAAGAGCATATACATGTAGGAGTAAGAGCATATACATGTAGGAGTAAGAGCATATACATGTAGGAGTAAGAGCATATACATGTAGGAATAAGAGCATATACATGTAGGAGTAAGAGCATATACATGTAGGAGTATGAGCATATACATGTAGGAATATGAGCATATACATGTAGGAGTATGAGCATATACATGTAGGAGTAAGAGCATATACATGTAGGAGTAAGAGCATATACATGTAGGAGTAAGAGCATATACATGTAGGAATAAGAGCATATACATGTAGGAGTAAGAGCATATACATGTAGGAGTATGAGCATATACATGTAGGAGTAAGAGCATATACATGTAGGAGTAAGAGCATATACATGTAGGAGTATGAGCATATACATGTAGGAGTATGAGCATATACATGTAGGAGTAAGAGCATATACATGTAGGAATAAGAGCATATACATGTAGGAGTAAGAGCATATACATGTAGGAGTAAGAGCATATACATGTAGGAGTAAGAGCATATACATGTAGGAGTAAGAGCACATACATGTAGGAGTAAGAGCATATACATGTAGGAGTATGAGCATATACATGTAGGAGTAAGAGCATATACATGTAGGAGTATGAGCATATACATGTAGGAGTAAGAGCATATACATGTATGAGTAAGAGCATATACATGTAGGAGTAAGAGCATATACATGTATGAGTATGAGCATATACATGTAGGAGTATGAGCATATACATGTAGGAGTAAGAGCATATACATGTAGGAGTAAGAGCATATACATGTAGGAGTAAGAGCACATACATGTAGGAGTAAGAGCATATACATGTAGGAGTAAGAGCATATACATGTAGGAGTATGAGCATATACATGTAGGAGTAAGAGCATATACATGTAGGAATAAGAGCATATACATGTATGAGTAAGAGCATATACATGTAGGAGTAAGAGCATATACATGTATGAGTAAGAGCATATACATGTAGGAGTAAGAGCATATACATGTAGGAGCATGAGCATATACATGTAGGAGTAAGAGCATATACATGTAGGAGTAAGAGCATACACATGTAGGAGTAAGAGCACATACATGTAGGAGTAAGAGCATATACATGTAGGAGTAAGAGCATATACATGTAGGAGTAAGAGCACATACATGTAGGAGTAAGAGCATATACATGTAGGAGTAAGAGCATATACATGTAGGAGTAAGAGCATATACATGTAGGAGTAAGAGCATATACATGTAGGAGTAAGAGCATATACATGTAGGAGTAAGAGCATATACATGTAGGAGTAAGAGCATATACATGTAGGAGTAAGAGCATATACATGTAGGAGTAAGAGCATATACATGTAGGAGTAAGAGCATATACATGTAGGAGTAAGAGCATATACATGTAGGAGTAAGAGCATATACATGTAGGAGTAAGAGCATATACATGTAGGAGTAAGAGCACATACATGTAGGAGTAAGAGCATATACATGTAGGAGTAAGAGCATATACATGTAGGAGTAAGAGCATATACATGTAGGAGTAAGAGCACATACATGTAGGAGTAAGAGCATATACATGTAGGAGTAAGAGCATATACATGTAGGAATAAGAGCATATACATGTAGGAGTAAGAGCATATACATGTAGGAGTAAGAGCATATACATGTAGGAGTATGAGCATATACATGTAGGAGTAAGAGCATATACATGTAGGAGTAAGAGCATATACATGTAGGAGTAAGAGCATATACATAGATGTCAAAAATATGTTTGACTTACACCTTGATCCGACTTAATTTCATATTCCTCATCGTTGGGTTCTTGTTTGGTAGTAAAGAATCTTCCTCCATCACCACGGCAACGCTGCATGGCATGTTTGTGTCGAGATTCATGAAGGTATTTCTGTGAATAAATGTACATTGAAAATAAACTGAAATTGGTAAAACAGAATTACATACATCTTTAGATATAAATTTTCTATTTAGTAGCTTCAATGTTAAATTCTAATATTGACTGTATTATTCTGGAATCCAACATTAAAATCATAGCCTGTATCATGCACATGGTAAAGAGGATTTATTGAACTTTTCCTTATTGTACTAACATACAATAAACTCTGATCTTTTAGAACTAGAATCCAACAGACCCTGGGATATTCATTGGTACAAAATTGAATCTTTATACATGTATCTCAATCATGCTTCATGCCAAATACAATTGCTGTTTTTTAAGATATTTGAAAAAAAATTCAATGCAACCGACAGTAATTTCAACATTAAATCACAGGGTCTGAAAAATATACATGGGGCCTAAATTTGTGCAAACTTCATCAAGTGTGGGTGTGGAGTAGTGGATTAACAATAGTTGACAACAAAATGGATAATGATGATGCAAAACAATGAATAGGGATGTCTTTATGCCAGGTCTACTGTGAAAGCAACACAAATATAAAATGTTGCCGTTACTTCAATATTTTCCTCATGTATTCTTATCCTTGATCATACTTTTAGCTTAGACCAGGGCTTATGGTCATAAAACGCTGGAGTATGATTTTTATACTCGTACTCCAAAGTTGTCCAATCAGAACACAATATTTCTTTGATACCATGTTCTGATTGGCTGTCCTTTCGAGTATGAGTAAAAACTCCCACTCAAAGGTTTTATGACCGTTTCAAAATTTCAAAACAAAGGGACATAATTTAACAATAGTGCCATATCAAAATTTACCCGTCTTTCCTTTGGAATTTTGCCAGAAGCTTCTAATTTTGCCCTCGCTTGTCTACGTTTTAATATTCTATGATACTGTTTAGCATTTACATATAACGGTTCCTCTTCATTATTATCCTGTCCATTAATTGGCATCCTCTGTAAATTTGTTCCATTCAATACCTGTAAAAAAAAAAAAGAGTCTTTTGTGAAAGATATTTGTCGCCTACCCTCCAGACGTCTTTAAAACAAAATTAAAAAATATGCTTTAACTTGTGATGGGGTAGCACTTACATGTACATACAATGGTTTCATTTTATTATTTTCATGCTCATAGATTGCCATTCTCTGAAAATTTGTTACATTAACAACCTTAAAAGGATAAGGGCAAGGGTTATGGTGCTTAACGCCACTTATTTCAGTTATATTGTGGCGGTCAATTTAATTGGTGTCGGAAACCGGAGTACACAGAGACCTGTCGAAAGAAACAGACGAACTTTATCACATAATGTTGTATCGAGTACACCTCACCATGAGCGAGATTCAAACTCACAACATCAGTGGTACTAGGCTCTGCTTGCACAGGTAGTTGTAAATTCAATTACCATACGCTCACGACAGAGTCGGCCCCTCACCTTATAAGTGATGGAACAAAAAAATTCTAAGTCTTTCATGAAAGATATTTGTCTAATTTGTATTACCCAGACGAGTTAAAAACAAAGTTGAAAAGGTGCCTTAACTCAGATCAATATTGACATACAATGGAATCACTTCACTATTATCCTCAACACAGATTGCCATTCTCTGAAAAAATTTTCCATTCCATATACATTCAAAGAGTTGAAGAAAAAAACATTACAAGTCTTTCATGAATTTTTGTCACCCATCCCTAAAGACACCTTAAAAAACAAAGTTGAAAAAAAAATGCCTTTACTCATACATACACTCTAAGCTTTAAAGGCCAAATATTCCCTCATTTATTAAAATATAGCTTATCTATACATGTGACGGGGAAAAAAAAACAAAGAAAAAAAAGTGCACTCGACTCAAAGCTGCATCTGATAAAGTTTACCAGTTGCTTGCCCATGGTTGGTGGTTCTCTCCCGGTACTCCGGCTTCTTCCACCACTAAAACTGGTCGCCATGATATAGCTGAAATATTGCTGAAAGTGGCGTTAAACACAATAAATCAAATCAAATCATATGTACCATAATTTGTTGTCCTCCAGCAGAAGAGGCCATTTGAATCATATTCCCTGGAAATCCCTGTAACTGTAAGTTGCCACCAAGCTGAATCACCTGAGCTTGACCACCCTGTGGATTTGTATTGACTACTTGTGTACTATTTGATACTGCTTGTGAAACGTGCGACACTGAACCAGGGGAGGCAACTGCTCCTGTTGTAATTGCACCTTGTGGCAAAACACTACTTTGGATGATCTGAGGGGTGTTAACACCCGGCTGGAATATCTGTGGAGTGACTCCTGGTTGAACAAACTGTGGCATAGCACCTCCTTGGATAATTTGTGGCACCCCTCCAATCATGGGTGAGGCAGTGCTAGAAGGAATTACCTGGCCGTTTGCCTGCAGCACAGGTAACTGTGACCAGTTAACTTGTGTTAAATTTGACTGTCCTTGAGTTTGAGAAATGAATTGTGGTATTGAATTCTGCACTTGATTTGCAGATGAGAAAAATTGTGAAAGTGGTGACTGCACTGTTTGTTGTTGGTTCATAAATTGTGATAATGATGTCTGAGGTTGACTGGTGGCTTCTCCATTCATTTGTGGTGAGCCACCATTTTGGTATATGTTGTTGTTTTCTGTGGATGTCTGTGATTCCTCTGATGTTGTAGGTACAGTCTCTGAATTTGAAAATGTAAAAACAATATAGTCGTCCACTTAATATAATAAAATTTTATGGGGACATGAATTCTTTACATTATAACCAAACTTCAACATAACAAGACCTGCTACATACTAAAAGGAGTTGATGGGGATAAATAATCTGTTCAATATTACTCACTTTTGCATTATACAGTAGACTCCACTTAATTGCAAACCGGTTAATTGCAAAATTCGTATTATTGCAAAAAAAGCTTAAACACCGATCCATTTACCATTCATTTAACGTTAAAACACCCGGTTAATTGCAAAGCGGTTAATGGCAAAATTCGCTTTATTGCAAAAACAATTTTTGCCAAAAATGTATAAAAGTGTCGGTTATTTGCAAAACTACCCTAGAACTGATAAAAAAAAAAAAGGAGAAAAAAAAATCCAATACACCTTTGAAATTTTTTTTCTTGCAGATCGATGTTGAAACGTCGTGTGGTGATAACCTGATCAGACATTTGGAGACGTTTTGAACTATTGAATATTTTAATATAAATCCATTTACATGTTTATTTGTGTTTAATCCTTTTCCTGAACTTCAATAAAGCTCTAATAAAGAACGCTTTGTGTACCTCAATCAATGTTGATCGTCTGCCATTTTGATTCAATAATTAAGTGTGTGACCTTACAGGAAAAAGCCCTGGTGTCTATTTTTAGATTTGTAACAATCAGCCATGTGACAATTCAAAACACATAATTAGTGATCAAAGAAATTAATATGAATGCTGATCAGTGATTAAAAACTTCAAGAGAAATTAAAATATGTTTACTTAGTTAGTTAATTAATTAATGTAAATTAGAACATCAAACAAAAAATCAAAGTGGATTAATTATTTTTTTATTTATTTAATAATGAAAAGTATTCAGATTTTGGGCTTGTGCTTTTTTTATTTTGCTATAAAGCATAGGGGGAAAATGAGTTCGTCATTCAGTAAGCAAAATGTCATCCTATGGTTATAAATATTCACCATCACGTGATATAAACAACTACACAAACCCTCAATACACAAAGCTCCCATTACACAGAAACTGAATGAAGTCAACAACAGAGATATCTATCGATAATAACCTACCAAGATGAAAAGTAAATCCCTACAGTTATAAATAACAATATGGATACTGCAGTAACTATTATTAATTTAGTACAACTCATTTACAGTACACAAAATGTAACATCTATCACGTGATCATGTGACACTCGATGTACACAAAAAGCTCCCCCAATACACAGAAATTATGGAAATATTATTTACACCAGTAATAAACAACAAAGACTCATCAAATATTCTAATTTATTATTTACATTCATGCATTTACTTTATCAACATATCAGCTCCAGGTAAACAAAATGTCAATATCACGGCACCTGTAGTCTATACTTCCGGTTTGAATAGCATTTCGTTTTATCGCAAAGTCCGCTTAATTGCAACATTTTCTCTGACAAATAGGCTTTGCAAATAAGCGGAATCCACTGTATAACTGATATCATTATAAACAATCTGTTCAATATTACTGACTTTTGCATTATAACTGTTATCATTATAAATAATCTGTTCAATATTACTGACTTTTGCATTATAACTGATATCATTATAAATAATCTGTTCAATATTACTGACTTTTGCATTATAACTGATATCATTATAAACAAGATGAACTGTGAGCTAATGCTCACTTATGATACCCCCGCTCTTCGGCAAACAGGAAGTAGGAATCTGACGGGTCAAAAAACGCTTTCCACGATATGGGGTACCTATATGAAGCTTGTGACCAAATATCAGATCTCTGCCATCAATAGTTGCTGAGAAAAATGTGACGAAAAATGTGCATATATGTTCAATGTGCATAAAAACCAACTAAGTCGACAAACAGGAAGTAGAAATCTGACGGGTCCAAAAATGCTTCCCACAATATGGCATACCTATATGAAGCTTGTGACCAAATATCAGATTTCTGTCATCAATAGTTGCTTAGAAAAATGTGACAAAAAATGTGTATATATGTATAAAGTATATAATGTGTATTTCCATACCATTTGGTGCAGGTGATTCGGGCGATGTTTCTTCTTGCTTTATCATCTGTCCAGGTTGTTGATAAACTACTGTTTGTCCATCCTGGTTCTGTACAATCTGACCTTGAACTTGTTGACCTAATATTTGTCCTTGGTTAAAATTTGAAAAGGGTATATATTGGCCACCATTTTGATTCTGCCCCTGTATGAACAGCTAAAATAAAAACATTACAATTAAATATGGAATAAAGAAAAGAAAACAAACATTTGGCCAACATAAAAACAGGATCCATACATCTAAACACATTGATAATGACAGAGACTGATGAAAATATAGTGGTAATTTATAAGATTGAATACTGGATCATAGCTGATAAATTGTTGAAAATAAAAAGTTAAACAGTACATGTAGTAGTGGTTGACAACATAAAATCAGTTGTACATATGCTTAAGTTTTAGAATGAATTTTTAGTCGCATTGGTGGTGTAATGGTTAGCATGCTTGTCTTGAGTGTGGTAGATCATGGTCAGGTCAAACCAAAGACTATACTAGAGGCTCCCAGGAGCCTGTATAGCTCACCTGGGTATAATAACAACATCAGTCAATAAAACTTGATAACTTTGGTAAACAAAATTAACAAATGTAGCCTTCGTCATTGCAGACCCCTTCAACAACAAAATTTGGGCAGGGGTTCACCCTTTAATGTAAGTTATCAAAATTGCTGTAAAAAAACATATATGTCAATGATTCTCAAAATTTAGCTTTTCCTACTTCACATTTTGTAATAGAGTTGGTTTCTTTTGATTATTTGAGTAACCAAAAGCAGTGAGTCAACAAAAAAAATGCATTTCAAGAGGAATAACTCTTCACACAGTTGTCGCACATTTTTAACAGTGGGAAAATTTTTGTAGATCTTGACATGCTGAACATTTTTGCAGTTTAAACTTTCCCTCATCTCTAACAGTTTTTGAGATAAAAGATGATAGTATTAAAATTGAGAACATTTTGATGAAAAAAGGGCAATAACTCCAAAATGGGTAATGGGATTTACTTCAAAATTGCAGGGTAGGAAGATCTTGACATGCTGCAAATTTTTGCAATTTAAACTTAACCTTTATCTCTTATAGTTTTTGAAATATAAGACGAAAAGTATTAATTTTTTTTTTTAAATTGATGAAAAAGGGGCAAGAACTCCAAGATGGGTAATCAGATTTACTTAAAAATTGCAGGGTAGGTAGATCTCGACAGGGTGCACATTTTTGCAATTTAAACTTAACATCTATCTCTTATAGTTTTTATATATAACACGAAAAGTATTAAAATTAAAAAAAACATTGATCGAAGGGCCGAACCGCCGGACACATTTTTGGAAGAGAACCATCCAATGATTATTTCATCAAAATTTTGTTCTTATTGAGCAAATGGTTTCAGACAAGAAGATTTTTATGGGAATTTCCCATAGGGTCCTATGTTAAATTAAGTTCGGCTGTGGCGGCCATCTTGGTCTGTGTTCTGAAATGCCGGACACAATTTTGGAAGAGGACCACCCAAGAATCATTTCAGCAAAGTTTGGTTGAGATTGGCTCAGTAGTTTCAGAGGAGAAGATTTTTTTAAAATTTCATCCCCCCTTTTTTCTAATTTGCATAATCGGTCAAAATAGGCAAAAGTTCAAAGTTCATAAAAAATCCCGTAATATATGTTAAAAAGCTCATCATTATGCTTATACAGTTCAAATTTGGGCACTTTCTGGCTTAAAATAGAGCAGTTTTGGCCATTTGAAGAAATTTCTATTTTTAGTCATGGTGGCCATCTTGGATACAGGACGGCGCTGACGGACACAATTCTGAAAGGGGACCACACAAGGATCATTTCAGCAAAGTTTGGTTGAGATTGGCTCTGTAGTTTCAGAGGAGAAGATTTTTTTTTTAATTTCATCCCCCCTTTTTTCTAATTTGCATAATCGGTCAAAATAGGCAAAAGTTCAAAGTTCATAAAATATCCCGTAATACATGCTAAAAAGCTCATCATTATGCTTATACAGATCAAATTTGGGCACTTTCTGGCTTAAAATAGAGCAGTTTTGGCCATTTGAAGAAATTTCTATTTTTAGTAATGGTGGCCATCTTGGATACAGGTTGGAAGTTGGGATCACCGGACACAATATTGGAAGGGGGCCATCTAAGGATCATTCCACAAAAGTTTGGTTGCAATTGGCCCAGTGGTTTCTGAGGAGAAGATTTTTTTTTTAATTTCATCCCCCCTTTTTTCTAATTTGCATAATCGGTCAAAATGGGTAATGGAATTTACTTCAAAATTGCAGGGTAGGTAGATCTTGATGTGCTGATCATTTTTACCCCATGTCAGATTTTTGATATTATTAACGGTTTTTGAGTTATTACCAAAAACCTGCAATTTTACCATATGTTCTATTTTTAGTAACAGCGGCCATGTTGGTTGGTGCATGGCATCACCGGACACAATTTTGAAACTAGACACCCTAGTGATGATTCAGACCAAATTTGGTTTCCATTGGTCTAGTACTTTCAGAGAAGAAGATTTTTGAAAAAGTTTACGATGTACGACGGACGGACGATGACGACGGACGCCAAGTGAGGGCAATAGCTCACATGACCCTTTGGGTCAGGTGAGCTAAAAATTGCTATCTTCTGCTTTTCTGCTAAGCATGCTGCATTAAGGAATAAGAGCAAAGATTTGTTGGCTGGGAATCAGGATAATGTGTCGGAGTTGACTATAAAAATCCAACCAAGTGTGTTGTCTAGTTCAAAGCGAACATCATCACATCAAAAGGTACTTTGTTCTAACCATGAAATAGCTGAACAATTTCTCACTTGGCATTAAAAAAATAATCACTTATTCACTCAACTGTATATACAATGCATAATCAATCCAATAATAAATTTATTCTACTTAGACAAAAAATTCATGATGAGTCTGGTGTAATAGTAAACTGTAATTTTCGTTCATGACACAATGCTTAAATTAGTATACCTGCTGGGGAAACTGTGCAGTTTGACCTTGAATTTGAATGGGTTGACCTTGAATGATTTGTCCATTGGGTAAAGCTTGTAGAACAACTTGCTGACCTTGAAATAGAGGGTTTTGACCTAGTTGTATAACCTGCAAAAGAAGAAACTTTATAAGATGCAATATCTCTATATCTATACAATCACAATGGCTTAATGATTGATTTATTGTGCTTAATGCCACTTTCAGCAATATTTCAGCTATATGGTGGAAGAAGCCGGAGTACCCGGAGAGAACCACCGACCATGGACAAGCAACTGGTAAACTTTATCACTTGCGCCTGCGAGTCGAGTGCACCATTTTTTGTAATTTGCAAAGCCGGGCGCAAACCCACGCCGTATTGGTGATAGGCTTGTATGAGTTGCTAGGTAATCCAACTACCTAACTCATTGAGCCACCCTGACCCTGCACAATGGTTGAAGAGAATACAGATATATAATTATATACAAAGATAATTAATATCTACCCATACATGTAGTCAGATTATTGTTCATACATGTACATGTATATACATTTTCCATGTATGCATTCATGACATTGAAATGAAATAATGTCATAAATTAAAGAAATCCCCAATACCGATATCACCGGCAGGCCTTTCAGAATGGGGCAGTAACATGTACTTTTACCAAACTAAAATGGTACATTTTAAATTTTTTTGTATTTGGTACCTCCAAATTTCAAAAAGAGTTGCATAAGATACTGGTATTCAAGAAAATAAAAAGTACCACCTGTAAATACTGATGTACTGGTACACTTGAATAATATTGAAACCCCAGTGCAGCACAATTATGAATTACAGTAGCTGTAAATACAGTTTTCCATTCTTTTTCAGTCACAGTTAAGACATTTTTGTTCAATTAGCTTAACAGACCTTTTGTATATTCCCAATATGATTCTAAAATTATATGTTTTTACAGAAGTTATTTCCTTTACGATGATCAAAAGCATTGGAATGGACCAAAGAAGTTGAGCATATTTCTGATAATATGTATATACAATGTATTTGAACCTTTTATAAAAATTGAGGATAATTTTGTAGGAACAAGCTATATAGGAATTTCAGAAGTTGCTACAACATTAAAATTTTGCAGATTATGAGAAAAATACATATGCTATTTTCTTTGAATTTTGTATTAAAGTGGATCATTTGCCAGCCTTAAAGGTTAATAACTCCTATAAAAATGTGTAAAAGCATATTATTTTAAAAGCATTTAAGAAATGTGCAAATGGTCTATTGTCTATATCTTGATCAAAAGAACTTTGTTTAACTAAAAATTACCTGTGGTTGTCCTTGAATTGGTAACTGTCCTTGTTGTACTGGAATTTGACCTTGCTGTACTGGAATTTGACCTTGCTGTAATGGTATTTGACCTTGTTGTACTGGTATTTGACCTTGTACTGGTATCTGACCTTGCTGTACTGGAATTTGACCTTGCTGAATTTGTATTTGACCCTGCTGAAGTGGAATCTGACCTTTTTGAATAGGAATTTGACCTTGCTGTAAAGGTATTTGACCTGGCAAAAACTGTAATGGCATGCCCTGCATCATAATTGGTTGCTGCACTTGTGCTTGTATATCTGTTGTCATGGATACTTGGGGAATTTGTTGGAACTGCTCCATGCTAGTCATGCTTTGCTTTGTTGCTCGTATAAATTATAGAAACATCATGCTACTATAGCATAGGCAGAATATTCATCTGAAGAAAAAAATATTAAAATCAAATAATAAGTCTTTCAATGCCTTCATTTTTTTTTCACCTACTTGCCCGAAAGCCAAATTTAGAATAAATTTCTATTTATTGAAACAAATCCTTTCATAATTTTCACTTGTCCAAATCCAGTTTTACTTGTCTTGGGCTTCATGCAAGTGGGTTAGCGTGAAGACTGTATTTACAAACAGACGATCTAACATCAAAACATCCTTGTTAGTCTTGTAAAAAATGAATGTATGTGCTACCTGCATGTGGAGGAGGAAATTAACAATATTTTTTTCGATAAAGAAGAAATTTAAAAGATGAATCTAAAGGAATTATTCAAGTTTTGTTTTTGAGTAGCATTGGGCTAATTATTTATTATAAACAAAAGTTTGTAGGTTTATGAGTTATGGTTAGGTTACTTAATGCCACTTTCAACAATATTTCAGCTGTATCGGGTCAGTGTTATTGGTGGAGAAAAAAACCGACCTGCTGCAAGTCACTGAAAAACTTTATCACATAATGTTGTATCGAGTACACTTCTCCTGAGAATGATTCGAACTAACAACATTAGTGGTGATAGGCACCGATTGCACAAGTAGTTACAAATCCAACTACCATATGATCTCGACCACGATGGCCTGTAGGTTTAGTTATAGATACTGATAATTAAGGTCTATAATCACTTCTCTTATTCTTAGTGCATTTAACCAGTTGATTAAATTTCTTGTTATATTTTTAACACCACACTCTGGTCCACGAGAATTCCTGCCAATTTCTTTTCGACCATCGTTTACAACGAAAACAAATATTAAAACTATTTTTGACGTTTTGGTCATAGGAGAAAGAGATTGTCCTACTGCTACTAGTGGATTACGATTTTTCTTCACTTTTGATAATTAATTTTAAAATTTTAATTATCTCGTGTGGAGAAAATGGTTCAGAATTCAGTACATGCAGTCTCATACTCAGTTAAATGAGATCTATTTATCTGATTGCCCAACACAAGTTTTTAAACAAAACCATAAGTCATCTCTAACAGTTTAAAATATTGGACTAAGGGAGGTAACTCTATTTTTTTTCTACTTCTACATTGTTGGATAAAAAATAAACCCTATTAGATACTGCAAAATACTGAATGTCAGCAAAAACCTACATATCTTAGGATAATTTTATGTCCATATTTGATGTCCTTGTGGTTTTAAATAAAAAATTGATTGCATTGGAAAGAAACCACCTGAATTTGTGCTAAATCGAAAGTGAAAGTAGGATTTTTGATAGTAGACATCTTCAGACTCTCTGTTTTTTCTTATATGCCATTAAATGTATGTTGATTTTCGGAGTTAAGCTTCCCCTTCCATGAGATATGTGTGTCACTTAGATTAAACTTAAGATGAATCCTGTATGAAAGCTCAATTCTTTTTTATTTAACATAGAAGGCTATGGAGAATTCTTTAGTGGTATTACACCTTTTAGGCCAAAAACAAGAAACTTAATTTTGATGGTACCATGCTCAAATTGGCTTTGGACAGTCACAACAGACCCAGTTTGACATTTTCCACACCAAAATGTTACAAAATACTTCAAGGTGTCATGTTACAGCTTCAATATGAATATTATGCAATATTTTGGAAAATATTCCCTATGCACTAAATGTACATGCACAAAGGGTATTGAAATATAATTTTATGCTTATTTATGACTTTACAATTATTGAGACTGGTAGATTTAATGTGTTTTGTAGTAAAAGGGCAGATGATGTTGAAAAAGATTGCTAAAATTAAGAATTTTAACAATTTCATGTTGCGGCATTTAGTCGACTTCAAATACGGTATATGGTGACACAGTTTTTGAAAATTTTATAATCGTACTTATTTTTCCTCATTGTGGTTTTAAATAAAAAAATTGATTGCATTGGAAAGAAACCACCTGAATTTGTGTTAAATCGAAAGTGAAAGTAGGATTTTTGACGGTAGACATCTTCAGATTGTCTGTTTTTTCTTATATGCCATTAAATGTATGTTGATTTTCGGAGTTAAGCTTCCAATTAGGTACCCCTTCCATGAGATATGAGTGTCACTTAGATTAAACTTAAGATGAATCCTGTATGAAAGCTCAATTTTTTTTTATTTAACATATGGAAAATTCTTTAGTGGTATTACACCTTCACACTCATTTTTTTTTTTGCAGAACACAGGTTTTGACAGAGGATCAAAGGGAGTAAGCAGTTTATAAATACAAGAAGATAAAAATTCATTTATATCTATATACACTGGAAATTCTTTGTGGATAATTTTTGTTAGCAAGAAAACTATAGCTTGATCATAGATTGGGAAAATCTAAAATTAGCCCACAATTTTTATTTAGAGTACATTTATTAATCACAGTCCTGTACTCTTGATATTTTTTTTTATACAAGGATGAATATTTAAATTCAAATTATTGCTTAAAAATAACTTATATAACATTAGAAAACTTTTTCCTAAAGGGAGATAATCTTTATTTTTTCTAACATTTTTTTTTCTGAAAAAAAAAAGAAACAATTCAGATGCAAAGCATTTTTCAAGAAAACCTGAATTATTGTATAAATCTGGTGATCTGTATCATCTGAATCAATTGATATATACATTTATATCCATTTTTTTTTTTTTTTAAATGTTTAAAAGCTGTAAAAGTTCTATACACACAGACTGACTGAGCTCATATATGACTAAGGCACACACAGAGAAGGTATGCCCCAAATCACTTTTAGCATAGAAAAGAAGGTATCATCTCCCCTCTACAAAAAAGAAAGAGCAGATTAATAAGAAAGATAAATAGTTAATTTGTATTTATAGTATAACTTCTTGATAATTAATAGTATACATATGAACTTTTTTTTCTTTTATTGCAATTATCATGTTTTTCAATTACTTTGTCAAAATTATTTTTTATTGTCAACAGATTTTCAAATATATCCCTATTTAGTGTAGTAACAAAATAACATAATATTGATTATATTTTATCCAGAAAATTGATTGAAATTCGTCTGGGGAAAATTATGTTAGCATAAATTTATTATTATATTTCTAGGTCATAATAAAGAATGTAGAATCAATTTGAATCCACTAATTTTTTAAGAGAAAATGTGACAAAAAATCAGAAAAAACTAGGATCACAAAAAGAATGACTTTGTGTACGACAAAACATTGAAAAAATAAGACTACTGATTACTGAATGGAGTAATAAATTATTCAATACACAATACCCATTGTCATAATATTTTTAGGATAAGCGGATAAAAATTTGATCACTTCAGTAGATTAATCTCTAAGTACTTTTAATAGTAATATCAATTTAGTTGTTAGTAAGTGGGACTTACTTTAGTCCAATTGGTACCCTTTATTTTGATGATTGGCTATGAAAATCAACTTACTATATATGCAACGAATCATGTCCCTAATCCTCGCTTGTGTTTAGACGCCATTGGTTCTGTTCATACATTTGGAATCCCGTTATAAATTATTGTGAAATTTCAGATAATTTTTTCATTATTCGACATTTTTGTGGAATAAGGTTAATTATGTGATAAAGTGTGAATTTATACATTTTGTCTATACATAAATCGGTTGGTCTTGTCTTCTAATTGACGTTAATTAAGGAGATTAATTAGTTTTACGAGGGAGTATGTGGTGTTATCTGAATGGCTTCTCTTGTGTGTGATTGGTCTTTGTAGCCTATCAGTTAATGCTGTGTCACGTGACGTGTGTCAATTTCGTTCTGTTATCAACAACAGAAATGGCTACAGGTGATCAGAGATTGGTGGGCAGGGCTTTAAATAGCCAACGACTGTTTTCCTGGGTGAGAAAATCTCATTCATTGTCTGTCAGTGGACAATAACACAAGCCATACAAAATATGTACGACATGTATTTAGGAAATGCATGAAGCAATCATCTTTGCTAATTTGTTCCAATTATAACGGGCACCTGCTCAGACATTGTGTATTGGAATTTCCCTGTTACGTCATAAAAGTACATTAGGGGAGATAACGGTGCAGACCACGTGGTTAAAAACCTGTGTAATGTGTAATTTCCTCAGACCAAATCGTCACGTGTTTCTTTATGAAGTGACAATGTTATTATTTTGATAATTGTCGAAGTGATTATTTATCATTCAATGTAATACTACTAATAGTAAACATAGTAAATATTGTATGTAAACACATGGGAAACTAGCTTTGATAATAGATCTAGATCTATACGATAATCCCCACAGTTATTATTGCTTAATTATGCTAATAAAAGCACTCTGATTTGATAAAAAATTAAAAGAAAAAAATTCACAGTTCAAGACAAATAATTTTGAAAATCTGGGAAAAATAGTGAAAATATATACTAATATAATAACAACTGATTAGTTTTACCAAGATACAAACAATTTTAAACAAATATTTAGAATTGTTGTTTTTAAATATAAATTAGGAAATAGAACATTGATATGGATAAAAAATAAATTAAACAAAAAATAGAATTAAAAATGTGCTAATGAAAGACAACTCTTTTAATTCATTTAAATTCAATTTTTATCAGGCACATACATAATAAAAATGTAGGTGTCTAATTTAGTGTGCACAATCAATGCACCTCTGGAACAATCCTCAGGTACATGGCTCCAGAATTCACAACAGTAGTCCCCACTCATATTTAAAGTATTTAAAGTCCCTGCCCCAATATGCCCCCCCCCCCCCCCCCCCCCCCCCCCCATCCCACCCCTCTCGTCGGGCCATATTTCAGATTCACTGAGAGAGTATAATACAACTAAATTATCCCTCAAGTTATACTAACACCACCGATGCAGTTTATTCATGAGGAGGAGTTTACAACAATAAATCAGGGTGGCACTGTGATGGGATATGGACTATTGTTTTGATTTCCTCATGGAAGGGCAGATGGTGGAATGATGGGGCAAGAAAAGATTGATATTTTTATATCTTACAGGGGGCGAGAAAAGATTGATATTTTTGTATCTTACAGGGACGAGAAAAGATTGATATTTTTGTATCTTACAGCGGGCGAGAAAAGATCGATATTTTTGTATCTTACAGCAATACAGGGGGGGGGGGGGGGGGGGGGGGGGCGAGAATTAATTGATATTTTGTATCTTACAGGGGACGAGAAAAGATTGATATTTTTGTATCTTACAGGGGGCAAATAGTTATGGACAGCTAGCTTCAGGACATTGTGAAGATACATTTAAACCTGAAGAGGTACAGATAGAACTTGGAAATATAAGGTCAATAAGCGGAGGTGGAGGTCATACACTCATTATTTTAGGTATGATGATTGGCTAGTACTGTCAATTCATTGATATTCGTTGGAAAACTTTTTTTTAAAGCAAAGTTTTATATGGGTATCAATAGGCCATCATATTGATTATATATTAAAAGTTATTTGTGAAATATATAGTCAAACCTGTATTAAGAGGTCACCTTTGGGACAAAGAAAAATTGGCCTTATAAGACAGGTGACCTCTTAAAGGGGTGCAATTCATTTAAGGAATATTTGAAATTGTTGAACAGGTTATACGATATAACCTGGTTTGGGGTCAGTTTACGCGAAGCAGTTTATGAAAAGCGTAAGCTGACCCAAACCAGGTTATGCAAGTATAACCTGTTCAACAATTTCAAATATTCCTTATAATTTAATTTTAACAACAAAATTTAATGATTCCTCAATTTTAATTACGATTATATCATGTGACTATTTGAATTTGTCATTGGCGGATGAACATGTTGGTGACGTCACAATACCAACTCAGGTTATCGAGTATAGCCAAAATTTTCTCCAGGCGGATTAGCCAATCAGATTGAATGAAATATTCAATAAAATTAAATTATTAAAAGATGACAAGAAAAAGGTGACCTTTAAATACATGACCACATGGGCAGGTTTGACTGTATATATAGGAATATTTGAAATTGTTGAACAGGTTATATGATATAACCTGGTTTGGGTCGGTTTATGCTTAATAAACCGTGAAGCGGTTTATGAAAAGTGTAAACTGACTCAACAATTTCAAATATTCCTTATAATTAAATTTTTACAACAAAATTTAATGATTCCTCGATTTTAATTACGATTATTTCGTGTGACTATTTGAATTTGTCGTTGGCGAATGAACATGTATTGGAAACAATTTTAGGTGTAAAATACTGGCTTATTTTTTCCATCAGTTCCAAAAATGAAATGATTAGCAAATTTAAACAAATTTATTCATTTCGCAAAGTTTTGATTTCCTTGCTTCTACATTGATTGTAATTTTTCACAATTTTAATAGATTCAAGTTCTTTTATGTACAGTAACATTTAGTTGTAGAAATACAGTGAAACCTGTCTAAATCAAACCTCCTGGTGACCAACTTTTGTGTTCGGAATAGACAGGTGTTCATTTTATACAGGTTAATTTAACAAAGATTTGTCACATTATATAAAGTTTGGTTTATACAGGGTTCGATTTAGACAGATTTCACTGTAGTAGAAATGTTTTTTAATAACACATAACTTAAAAGACAATGTTGAAATTAACAAACTTGACAAATCAATATACATATACAGTATAAGGAACTTTATCATTTTCTTGAGAGATATCTTCTTTATCTTCTTCTTGATATAAGTGGTGTTTGTCATGATCGTATGGTAGTCAGTGCCTATCACCACTAAAGTTGTGAATTTGAATCCCACTCATGGAGAGGTGTACTCTATACAAGGTGATAAAGTTTATCAGCAATTTGCGGCAGGTTTTCTCTGGGTACTCCGGTTTCCTCCACCAATGAAACTGACTGCACTATAAACTGAAATATTGTTGTAAATGACATTCAACACCATAACCCTAACACTTAATATAACCGGTATACTTTTTTTTCAGACAATGGACGATTATTTGTATGTGGTTCTAATGACAAAGGTCAACTTGGGTTGGGGTCAACAGAAAATGTAGCTGTGTTAACACCTGTTAAAGCTTTAGATGGAGAGAAAGTTACAAAAGCTCTTGGAGGATGGGATTTCACTATCTTGTTGAATGGTAAATATTATTATCAAGGTTTATTTTCAATAATTTTTGTCACACGACCACATATCTTCCAGAAGAATTTTAACATGTAGCAGTGATTCAGCTAGGCACTGGTTTCAGGACATTTGCCCACCTATTTCTCAAATTGTCGTGAAGAACTTTAAAAAATTAGTTTAATTATTAAAGAATGTCCTGAAGAAATTTTGATAAAACTGGCATTTGTCCTGAAAATTTCAAAGTCTAGCTGAAACACTGTGTAGGTATTAAGCTTGTATTTTAATTAATTTCAAGACAGACCATATTAATTATGTTAAAATGAGTACCACGATGGGTGCCATTAGTGGAGAAGGAACTGCTTACACTTCCAGAGCTAGAAGAGTTTGAAAATACCAAATGGGTAATCAGAATCCACATATGGAAGAAGAACAGACAACACAATGGCCAAAAGAAAAAGTACAAAAGGACAAACAACGATCTACAAAACATACACATAAAGCTAAAGATTGAGTAACACGAACCCCACTATAAACCGGGGGTGAACTCAGGTGCTCCGGAAGGGTGAGCAGTTCCTGCTCCACTAGTGGCACCTGTCGTGTTGATGTTTAAAAAATAAAAAGTACCTACAAAGAACTGTTTTACTGAAACAGAAAATATAAGGACATATTCATATGAAATCAAGGAGATACTGGGAGAGTTACTACAGTAGTCTACCCCTCGTAAGACCACACCTTCTGCAATGGCCTTACAACGGGGATGGTCTCTAGATACTGGGAGAGTTACTACAGTAGTCTACCCCTCGTAAGACCACACCTTCTGCAATGGCCTTACAACAGGGATGGTCTCTCTTGAGGTTTGGTTTATGGTGTTTAATGCCACTTTCAACAATCTTTCAGTTGCATCATAGCGGTCAATTCTATTGATGGAGGAAACCAGAGTACCAGGAGAAAACCACTGACCTGTCGCAAGTCACTGACAAACTTAATCACATAATGTTGTATCAGGTACACCTCGCCATGAATGGTGTTCGAACTCACAACTTTAGTGGTGATAGGCACTGATTGCACAGGTAGTTGTAAATCCAACTACCATACGATCACGACCATGATGGCCCCTGGTCTCTCTTGAGAGGATCCTTTAGTATTATTATACTATATCAGTTCATCTGAAATCAGCCCTGATTAGAGCGTAGCCTTTGTTAGGAGAGTCCTTATAAGAGGGGGACTTCTGTACTAATTATTGGTAGATTGTTAAATAGTTAACATTCAGGGTACAAGTTAATAAATAGATTTTTAGGTTAAAAGTTGGTGTTATGATTTAAATACCAATGCAAGATGTTTAAAAATTTTACTGGGTCATGTGACTTTGTCTATTGATGACCATAAAAACAGTACATAATAAAACAATTTATTTTTAGATAAGGGTGAAGTTTTCACATTTGGTTCCAACAGTTTTGGTCAGCTTGGGTTACCAGCACAGACAGGAAACCAGTGCTCACTTCCTGTAAGTTTTAACAATAATATTTAATAAGTAAAGAGAAGATGTGATGGTCCTGTTGTAGAAGCAATCATAATACCAACAATGTTGTCTTCAATGTGTAGGTTTTCTGATTTTATACCATTCTCAAATCTGAAGGACACTGTGTCATTGGTGTGATGGTTGGCATGCTCCCCTTGAGTATGGTATATCTTGTGATCCCTGGACTGCCAATCCAAAGACCTGATATTGGTATTTACTGCTTCTCCCCTAATTATTTAAGCCAGGAGCATTAAGGAGAAAGAGCAAAGTCTGGTTGGCTCAGAATCAGGATAATTTGTCCGAGAGGAATGACATGTCTACCTGCAGACTATTGTTTCAGTGAGCTAGCACTATAAAAGCGTATTGGTCAAGCACAAAGCGAACATTATCATGATTTCATTGATATGTAACTTATTCTTGCGGGGCCGTAGCTATAATCCGATAGTCCGATAGTCCGACAAATGCTTTAAACTGATGAAAGTTTTGAAAAATAATTTGGCCAAAGATGATATATTCGTAGTTTCAGGATATGGGCCATTCATTTTTATACGCCCGTCAAAATACGGGCTTATTATGGCATAACGCCGTTCGTCCGTCCATCCACGCCTCGTACGATAACATCTCTCACTTGTTCCCCCTTTTACTGATAGGTCACGTCGTGACATACGGTACCTTGTATTGATAAAAAGGGAGCAAGTGAGAGGTGTGATTTTAGTCAGTTTGGAAAACGCCAGTTTTCTTATGGTATATACAATTAATTGGTTTAAAAAATGCAGCATTTTAATTACTGTCCTCACGCTGAGCAACTGACCTTCAATTGTCACAAAAGGGGGGGAGGGGCGTATCATGGCACAGTTGTTTATTTTGTCATATTCCGATGCTATTTCTTTCCGTGATATAAGCGGTCGCTTAGGGCCAATTCCTTCAATCGTAACTTTTTATATATGCGCTTGTCGTAGAAGGCGACTATAGCAGGGTCACCCGTCGGAATCCCGGGGATTAAAAATAGGACCAACTTGTCGTCGGAAGAGACAGAAAAACATGTTCTCGTGTTAAGTCGTTGCCCAAGTTGACCCATCCCAGAGTCCCCTCTTTCTTATTTTTTGTTTACAAACTTTTCTCATCCTGAATATGACTGAAATATTGCTTGCTGGACCTTAAGCAATCAATCAATCAATTCGCACACATTATTGTATCCAGCTCAATTGATGTGTCGACATTGCTTTTTAACATAAATATTCCATGATAAAGGGTGGGAGACACTGGTACGCTCTTCTTTTTGTCTTTTCCTTTTTTTTTGTATTCATTTATTTTATCTTTCTTTTCAATAGTGACTTTTCTTGGCTGGACTCTGCTACACGCTACTTGAATAAAGCCTGAAGTAGCCGCTATTAACAAATATACGGGATACTTACATTACCGGTTCATCACGACTGGATCCAGGTTTTTATGGAGTCCGTGTTGTTCATATATGTGTTTTTTTGAGTTCTTGTGTGTCCCTGCCAATTGTTTGTCCGTCTATAATATCGTGCTTCCGATGTTCTGGACCTTTCTTTGGTGAGTAAACGGTTCGGTTTCTGGCCCGATATTACACATGTTATAGTGTTATCTTTCAAAGAAATAAAGCATTTGTCGGACTATCGGACTGTCGGACTATCGGACTGTCAGATTATAGGTCGGACCCCTATTCTTGCCATGATATGGCTGAAAGATTGCTTATTTGGCATTAAACAACAATCTTTCACTGACTCAAATCTGAGGTAATATGTACCATTCTTGAAAATGCATCAGTAAATCTTGTAAAACAATTAAAACAAAAAGAAGCAAAATGTGAATAATGTTGAATATTCAATGGACATGCATCAACTTCTTGAAAGTAAAACAAATAATGTCGTTAAAAATACAAAAAATTGAAATTGATATTAAATTGAATCTTGTTCAGTCTGCATATTCAAAATTTTTAGACCAGGACTGGGTTGCACAAACTATAATTAAATTTAAGTGTCCATTAAAAATTTAGTGACACTTAAAATTACTTTAAATGTACATGAAATTAATTTACACTTAAGGTTTAATTTAGACTTAAATTTAATTGAGATCCATACAACGCAGTCCAGGTCACTGTTATTTAGAGATTAAAAAGTAATTAATATTGCTTAACAATTATTATATGGTACCAATATTTTCTATTTTTAGACCCAGTTGCATTTGGTCGGAGATCCAAAAGTACTTGATATTGCAGCAGGACTGCGACATGTGGTTGCTTTAACAGGTAATAATGGGTACTGGTGTTGGAGAATGGCAAAATTTTGAAAATGAGAGATTGTAGCAGATGCAAAAGCTAACATTTTCGTCCCTAACCAACTTCTAAGCTTTTTCAGTGGTAGTTACTCAATTAATAAGACCAATAAGTTTAGTGGTAGGAGGACAGACTATTTATCCCAACAGCAAATAATTCATATTTAGTCTATGAAAATTTAGATTGTTTGTGAAATTTCAGAATTTTGATTTTAATGAATATATTTCTTTGTTATGAAAATCGATATTTCGGTAATAATGGATATATACCAGGTAGACTTTTTTTATTTTTTTATTTTTTTTTTTATCTTAGTGCTAATATTAAACACAGGTGTATAAAACAAATTGTTTTTAATTAATTTGTACAGTAGGTAATTACTTGAATTGACAAATAAATGAGATTTCTTTTTTACATGGACAAGTATTTCAGATACTGGCCAGATTTACACATGGGGTGGCAGAATAAAAGGAGCAGGAAAGACCAAAGGCAATAAAAGTCAGCATCAATTACCTGTTGTTGGTATGTATTCTTTAATTAGTGATTTAGCCATATTATTTTTGTTAGTTTAAGATTTCTACTGTTGAAACACTTGTCATGAAATTTGTTTATAGTGACATTTTGTTTGTACAGTGTAACCTGTCTAAAGGGAACCTTCTTGGGACCAGATTTTGTGTTCAGAATTGACAGATGTTTGGTTTATATAGGTTAAATTAACAAAACTTTCCTACAATGGGACTTTATAGTTCATTATATACAGGATTCTGTTTCATTCAGTACTTGATTTATACTGGTTTCACTGTTCTACATCATTTATTATCAAATAACAATATAAAAAAACATATAAAAATATAGTTCTTGAACTTTAAAATAGGTCTTACATGCAATTATTATATAGCAATACATCTACCCTTACTCCTGGTTTCAAAGTAACTTTGTTTTTACAGAATTAGGATTGTAGGTTACCCCCACCTTGCATTATATTTGAGATGTATCATGGTGTTTAGTTTTACTGTTGGAGGAAAAAGGAGTATCCGGAGAAAACCATCAACCTGCCACAAGTCACTGACAAACTTTATCACATAATGTTGTATCTAGTATGCCTGGCCACAGACAGAAGTCATACTCACAGATTTGATTGATAGTGAATTTACTAGTAAATGTATATCCATCCTTTATAATTTACTGGTAGATGTATATCCATCCTGTATAATTTACTGGTAGATGTATATCCATCCTGTATAATTTACTGGTAGATGTATATCTATCCTGTATAATTTACTGGTAGATGTATATCCATCCTGTATAATTTACTGGTAGATGTATATCCATCCTGTATAAATTACTTCAAAATAAAATCATCAAATGCTTAACATGCATTTATCAATACATTGTAGTACCATCAGCATATTCTGAAATATTCCTGTTTTAAAAGCTAATATTTGTCCATTTTGGACCCCCCAAAAAATATATTTATTTATGTTTACATTGAGAAAAAATGTTTGTTTTTTTTTCATTTCTAAGATGGTTCAGGATAACCTATGGTTAATTTTATATAAATTAATTTTATAGTCACATGTCATTTTATACGTGTTTTGATTGGTTTAAAAAGTTGAGGTTATTTTCATATGTGGTTTATGGTGTTTAATGCCACTTTCAACAATATTTCAGTTATATCGTGGCGGTTATTTTCATATGTACTGAATCTGAAAATAGAAGTCGTTCTCAAGGCGTCGCGTGCCGTTGTCATCAGGCAATTTTCTTTAAATGAGGCACCTTTGGGGTTAATATTTAAATTTATTTCCGATTATTTGGCTTATTTTGAAAAAATAAATATATTTTTCAATATCATAACCAAAAAAACAGTGTGTACAACCTGATTGAGGTTATTTCTTCATGAACCGAACAAAAATTGCGATCAATCCTTTAATGTAAAAATATTATATTTCTATTTATAGTACATCTACCACAGGAATGTGGAACGGTTACCAAGGTTACAGCAGGCTCATATCATTCTGCAGCTTTGACAGGTAGCATGATCTTAAATAAAGTATCATTTTATTTCTCTTTCCTCAAGGTTGTAGAAACTCTAGTAGGTACATAAGTGCGTCCACTTCACTTTGTTTGCCGAGTCTTCTGTCCACTAATCCACGAATTAAGGACCAATTTAAAACTACCCTGCACAAATTTAGTAAAATGGTTTAATAGCTGTCAACTTGATTTGATATTTTAGTCCTGTTTGTTGGACATGATTTTCTAAAATACATTTACCAGTATGCATGTAATGCAACAAATACGTTTTAGCTCACCTGACCAGTGGCCAAGTGTGATTTTTTACTATTGTAACGAAATTATGGTTAATTGCCTGACTATTCAGGTATCATAATATGATTAAATACTCTATGCTGGTTGCACTAGTGAAATTCCCTTTAAGCTCAGTAAGCAGAGAGGTTGCATTTGGTGCAGAAGGTACAGGGTTCGATTCTAGCTCTAAACTTATCTTACCTGACCAAAGGTCTATTGTGTTTTTGCTATGAGGTGGCATCCATTGTCCGTCATACATTAACTTTTCACATTTAAATCTTCTCTTTTGAAACCACTGGGCCAAATGAATTGAAACTGCATCTTTGGTAAATGGTTAGGTTGCTCGCCTCGAGTGCTGTAGATAGTGGGTTCGAGCCACGGTCGGGTCAAACCAAAGACTATAAAATTGGTATTTGTTGCCTCTCTGCTAAGCAGAATATTGTGTCCGAGTGGAGCGACATGTCTACCCGCGGACTGTCGTTTCAGTGAGCTAGCACTATAAAAATCCAACTCAGCGAGTTGGTCTAGTACAAAGCGGATGGACCTCATCATCATCTCATTGAAAATTAACTTGTTCTCGCCATGATACAGCTGAAAAATTGCTTAGTTGGTGTTAAACAACAATCACTCTCTCACTCAAAACTGTAGATGAGATATATTTCTTTGTTATAATTTCTCTATAAAAGTGATAATTGTGCAACTTTAAAAAAAAAAAAGGAAGTTTGTAAATTGAAATTTAGTTGATTTAGTCCTCGGAACACATTCTTTTTGGGGCCGTCGTGGCTGTGATCGTATGGTAGTTGGATTTACAACTACCTATGCAATCAATGCCTATCACGACTGATGTTGTGAGTGCGAATCTCGTCAGGGTGAGGTGTACAACATTATGTGATAAAGTTTGCCAGTGACTTGCGATAGGTCGGTGGTTTTCTCCAGGTACTCCAGTTTCCTCCACCATAAAATTGACCTCCACAATATAACTGAAATATTGTTGAAAGTGGCGTTAAACAACATCAAACATACAAACAATCACTATATTTTTATCTAGTGAGTAAGTGACATAATGTAATTGATGGAGATATATCTCATTTATTCAAGAAATGTGGGGGGATACCAAAGGTGTAATTGAAAAAGGACAGACAATACATTGACCAAAAGGACAGACAATACATTGACCAAAAGGACAGACAATACATTGACCAAAAGGACAGACAATACATTGACCAAAAGAACAGACAATACATTGACCAAAAGAACAGACAATACATTGACCAAAAGGACAGACAATACATTGACCAAAAGGACAGACAATACATTGACCAAAAGGACAGACAATACATTGACCAAAAGGACAGACAATACATTGACCAAAAGGACAGACAATACATTGACCAAAAGGACAGACAATATATTGACCAAAAGAACAGACAATACATTGACCAAAAGGACAGACAATACATTGACCAAAAGGACAGACAATACATTGACCAAAAAGACAGACAATACATTGACCAAAAGGACAGACAATACATTGACCAAAAGAACAGACAATACATTGACCAAAATGACAGACAATACATTGACCAAAAGAACAGACAATACATTGACCAAAATGACAGACAATACATTGACCAAAAGAACAGACAATACATTGACCAACAGAAAAAAGGACAGACAATACATTGACCAAAAGGACAGACAATACATTGACCAAAAGGACAGACAATACATTGACCAAAAGGACAGACAATACATTGACCAAAAGGACAGACAATACATTGACCAAAAGGACAGACAATACATTGACCAAAAGGACAGACAATACATTGACCAAAAGGACAGACAATACATTGACCAAAAGGACAGACAATACATTGACCAAAAGAACAGACAATACATTGACCAAAAGGACAGACAATACATTGACCAAAAGGACAGACAATACATTGACCAAAAGGACAGACAATACATTGACCAAAAGGACAGACAATACATTGACCAAAAGGACAGACAATACATTGACCAAAAGGAAAAAGACAGACAATACATTGACCAAAAGGACAGACAATACATTGACCAAAAGAACAGACAATACATTGACCAAAAGGACAGACAATACATTGACCAAAAGGACAGACAATACATTGACCAAAAGGACAGACAATACATTGACCAAAAGGAAAAAGACAGACAATACATTGACCAAAAGGACAGACAATACATTGACCAAAAGGACAGACAATACATTGACCAAAAGGACAGACAATACATTGACCAAAAGGACAGACAATACATTAACCAAAAGAACAGACAATACATTGACCAATATGACAGACAATACATTGACCAAAAGAACAGACAATACATTGACCAACAGAAAAAAGGACAGACAATACATTGACCAAAAGGACAGACAATACATTGACCAAAAGGACAGACAATACATTGACCAAAAGAACAGACAATACATTGACCAAAAGAACAGACAATACATTGACCAAAAGGACAGACAATACATTGACCAAAAGGACAGACAATACATTGACCAAAAGGACAGACAATACATTGACCAAAAGGACAGACAATACATTGACCAAAAGGACAGACAATACATTGACCAAAAGGACAGACAATACATTGACCAAAAGAACAGACAATACATTGACCAAAAGGACAGACAATACATTGACCAAAAGGACAGACAATACATTGACCAAAAGGAAAAAGACAGACAATACATTGACCAAAAGGCTTTTGAAAGGCTTTCCCATCAAAACAATGATTTTTTTTGTCGCAAATTTACGAAAGCAGAATTGTGATACCACACATGGACAGGACTTTGACTCAAAGAAGTGAGTGATTGATTGTTGTTTAACGCCAATTCAACAATTTTTCAGCTATATCATGGCGAGAACAAGTTAATTTTCAATGAGATGATGATGATGAGGTTCGCGTTGTTCTAGACCAACACGCTGAGTTGGATTTTTATAGTGCTAGATCACTGAAACAACAGTGCGCAGATAGACATGTCGCTCCACTCGGACACATTATTCTGATTCCGAGCCAACCAGTCTTTGTTCTTTCTCCTTAATGCTGTGTGCTTAGCAGAGAAGCAACAAATACCAATTTTTTAATTTTTGGTTTGACTCGACCGGGGCTCCATCCCACGATCTACCACACTCAAGGCGAGCACCCTAATTGACTCAAAGGATATAACACTTCTGTAAAAAATATGGGAAATTTTGGTGTTATTTTATTTTAAATGGCAAGGGATAACTGTTATGTAATGGACTTTTTATACCCCCGCTCCCCGAAAGGGGAGGGGGGTATACTGTTTTACCTCTGTCCGTCCGTCCTTCCGTCCGTCCAAGATATTTTTCGTCGCATTTTTCTCACATTCCTACTTCCTGTTTGCCGACTTAGTTGGTTTTTATACACATTGAACATATATACTAATTTTTCTCAGGAACTATTGATGGCAGAGATCTGATATTTGGTCACAAGCTTCATATAGGTACCCCATATCTTGGGAAGCGTTTTTGGACCCATCAGATTCCTACTTCCTGTTTGTTGGTCACAAGCTTCATATATGTACCCCATATTGTGGGAAGCGTTTTTGGACCCATCAGATTCCTACTTCCTGTTTGCCGACTTTGTTGATTTTTATACACATTGAACATACATTTTGTATATGTCCATTTTTAGTCACATTTTTCTCAGCAACTATTGATGGCAGAAATCTGATATTTGGTCACAAGCTTCATATAGGTATCCCATATCGTGGGAAGCGTTTTTTGACCCGTCAGATTCCTACTTCCTGTTTGCCGAAGAGCAGGGGTATCATAAGTGAGCATTAGCTCACAGTTCATCTTGTTCTTTTTGCCATTGTATTGTCAGTCCTTCTTTGATTTACAGCTTCCGATTATTTCCTTTGGTGTCTTCAAACTTCTTCTTGTACACTTTTACATGAACAATATTATAGAAATCAGAACATAGTCTTTTTCATTTTAGATTGTGGCAAGATAATTTGTTGGGGTGATAACAAATATGGACAATTAGCTACATCTCTAGAGCAATCCAAACATATATCTGATCCCTATATCATTCCAACGACCTTGTTTGATGGAAAGATCACAGATATACAGTCTGGTTGGACACACATGATTGCCATTACAGGTAACAATAGTCTCATCTTATTAGACCACTCCTTCTGCAATAAAATAGTGGCCATTATTCTTTATAAGAGGGATAATCTCTTTTGTAGTATTTTACTATTTCAATGCATATGAAATCTGACCTGATAAGAGGGATGGCCTTTGATGGGGTAGGGGCAGGGCTTATAAGAGGGGGACTACAATAGCAGTAAAAACCACATCTAGTATTAACTATCAACATCTGTTGAAGTTATCTGATATCCATGATATATTAAACGTTGTCCCATTGAATTAAACAAACCAGGTATTTCCAATTTTTATAAAACTATTAATTACTGTGGCAGTTAAAAAAAAAAATGCTACTTTTACACTGTTGTCATGGCAATCTCCAGTAAACATACAATGACATTATCTAAGAACTAGTACAGTGGCCCCCCTCTGGAAAGGTTACTCCCACCATAGGCCACCCTTTGTATCATCTGGGCCGTCGTGGTCATGATTGCATGGTAGCTGGATTTACAACTACACATGCAATCAGTGCCTATCACCACTAACGTTGGAGTTCGAACCCAGCTCAGGTGAGGTGTACTCAATACAGCATTACATGATAAAGTTTGTCAGTGACTTAGGGCAGGTCGATCGTTTTCTCTGGGTCCACCAATATAACTGACCACCACGATATAACTGAAATATTGTTGAAAGTGGCGTTAAACACCATAAACCTAAACCAAACCCTTTGTATCAGGACACAATTTGACTGCAGAAAGAGTGGCATTATAAGAGGGAGACTACTCTACTGTGGAGATCTTTAGAAAACATGTTCTGTTAAAGGAAATGACCAAATTCAAAGTTTCACTCATTGAATAAAGCAAAAAAGGGCCCCAATGAATTTTCCATCTTGAAAACAAATTCAAGTAATGGACTCACTTTTATTGCTGTTCTTAAATATTCATCTCACAACTACAATAGATTTTTGATAATGACAATCCTTCGATGAGTATCAATGGCTTTTAACCTGCAGTTGAGCAGTGATATTTACTTCTAACCAAAGAATATTAAGCCTATTCTATTTTGTGATTTCATTGTGTTGAACCATAATCTGGTAACCTTTGTATCCCACATAATAAAGAGGAAACCATTGGCAGATTGATTTGAAATTTGAAACATATTATCCTTTCATCAGTTAGGTAAATGTATGTCATCCTGAATATGCATGAAATATTTGCCACTGGACGTTAGGCAACCAACAATCAATCAAGCAGGTATACAAGTTATTTAAGGATTGATCACAATTTTTGTTCGGTTCATGAAGAAATAACCTCAATCAGGTTGTACACACTGTGTAACCCGCTACAACGCGGGTTACGCAAGGATGTGTACAACATGATTGAGGTTATTTCGAATGAACCGAATAAATAATTTCGATCAATCGTTATAAATTAATTCACTTTTTTTGTTATGATATTGAAAAATATATTTATTTTTTCAAAATAAGGCAAATAATCAGAAATAAATTTAAATAGCCCCAAAGGTGCCTCATTTAAAGAAAATCACCTGAGGACAACGACACGCGACGCCTTGAGAACGACTTCTATTTTTAGATTCCGTTCATTGACAAATAACCTCAACTTTTTAAACCAATCAAAACACGTATAAAATGACATGTGTCTCTAAAATTAATTTATTTTCTCAATGAATGGTTTATCAGGAAAGTCTTCCATCCTCTAACACTAAACATGATAACCACAATATATCTGAAAGAATACTGAAAAGTAATGTAAAGCGAACATTTAATCAAACAATCAATATTTTATTTACAGACAAAAGAAAAGTGTACAGCTGGGGTAGAGCAGACTATGGACAACTTGGTAGAGAAGTTCAACATCAGTATGACCCCATTCCTCAGCCAATCAGTGGCTTGGATGATGTCATATGCATACAATGTGGATCAGAACATAATCTTGCACTGTCTGGTAAATACTTTTGATTTCTTTTTTGACATATCTGCTAATTTTAACGGAAGCAGGAAATTTATTGGTCGAAGAAAATTTATATTTTATAATTTCTAGTCAGTGGAACCCTGTCAGAAAAAACTTTAAAAGATGAACACTGGGACAAACATCTTTGAATTTCTTCATTGATATTAAAATTTGTATGACAAAGCTAATCTTGAGGGATCAATTAATCAGAAAGGATTATTAAAATTTTACATCATGCATTATGTCATAATGCTATGTTGGTTCACAATTTAAATTTTATTTGAAACAAGGATCACACACGAAAACCAATTAGATAATTTTATATATCTTTATAAAATACATATTCAGTAGGTTTTCCCATGCAAGTGTATTCTGAAAATAAGTAATTCTTAAATTTTCTTGCAAATTAAACATGTTTTTAAAGATAATTACCAAATATAGCATGCCTTCGATAAGTATTTTCACATGTCTATCTAGATGTACAATTTGCGATTAATATTTAATTGATGTGACATTCTCTGATTTTTGGGTCAAATCTAGAATTATGGCAGAGTCTTTTTCTTGCATACCATAAATATTCATGTTAATTTCTTACCGTTATTTGTGATTCCATGTCAGTTTATTTTAAAGAATTATATGTACTTTGTATCCAAGTATTTTATTTTTTCTATGTTCAGATAAAGGCAAGTTGATAACATGGGGTTGGAACGAACATGGACTGTGTGGAAATGGAAATGAAGATAATATATTAATACCTCACCAGGTGGCAGCACTGACTGATCATGTGATCAAAATGATAGGCTGTGGTGCTGGACATTCTTTTGCAATGATAAATGACACATGATATGAAATAAAAAGAAATTATACTTGTAATCTGTCTTTAAGAAATATTTTGGATGCACTAAAGGTGTTAAGTGCAAATTTCTACAATATTTTACTTACCTGTATAATGTAACAAGCCAGTTTGATTTTCTGCAACCACTTCCTCAAGTAAATGACAAACTTTATTATAATAAACTGTATCATTTACACCTACCGTCAGCAGTTATGGATGTAAATAAACATGAGAGGTTATCCACAAAGTTAAGTGAAGGAACAGTGCTTTTATTTCTGTTCTACATTTCACAACCACAGTAGGGTCTTCAATAATGAGCATAACTCATACCCTAAAAGGAGCTGTTGTGGTCATGATCGTAAGGTAGTCTGATTTATAACTACCTATGCAATCAATTCCTATCAAAGCAGTGTTTTTGTCTTTAGATGCACTCAGATGTTTGTCAGACAGTATCAAGCTGTGCCTGACCTAGCCCTCACCACTAACGTTGTCAGTTTGAACCCCGCTCAGGCGAGGTGTACTTGATACAACATTATGTAATAAAGTTTGTCAGTGACTTACGGCAGGTCGGTGGCTTTCTCTGGGTACTTCGGTTTCCTCCACCAATAAAACTGACCACCATGATATAACTGAGATATTGTTGAAAGTGGTGTTAAACACCATAAACCAAACCAACCAACCATATCATAAATTGAGTGTGAAACGGCTTATAGTCTGCAGATGAGCGATACTCTTTACTTGTGCCAGAATAGAAGTAAGGAATTGTAGTACTTATAGGCACTGATTGCATAAGAAGATGTAATTTCAACTTATGCCATATTATCATTGGCATAATATTATATAGACTAAAAATTTAAGTGTATATTTTTAGTTCTAAATCATTATTGTTCTGACATATTTATTAATGGGAAACTGAAGACTTTTGAAGATATAGTGCCACACTAAATGTAATACATCTGTAAATATTGAAATGTCATTAGAATTGGGATTCATAAATGACCAGGGATATGTTCTGTTTGTCGTAATCACAATCCTGTCCTTTCCTCATTGTGGACTTGTCACCGGCTTTGTAACAAGAGTTGACACGACAGGTGCCATTAGTTGAGCAGGAACTGTTCACCCTTTCAGATCACCTGAGAGTTCAGTCCCAGTTTTCAGTGGGATTCATGTTGCTCAATCTTTAGTTTTCTGTATAGTGTTTTGTAGATCATTGTTTATCCTTTTTCTTTTGACCATTGTATAGTCTGTCCTTGATTTATAGCTTTTGATTACCCCTTTGGCATTTTCACAATTTTCTGTTTTAACCAGGTTTTCCAAAAGTCTTGGATTTAAAACACCCACTGATACCTTGGGGAATAGATATAGGACCAAGTTTCTCAACTGCTTGGTATTACCTTCCCAAAAGGGGTGTCTGCTAGTATTAAATACACAACTCTCACATAGGATATGATGCAATTTAGTGCCTCGTTTATGGAGAATGTCATGTTTCTTGCAAGTAAAAGACTACCTAGAAAAGCTTCTAATGAGCAACAATTTGTTAGGTCATTGGTGATCTGTTGAATGACTAAATATTTTAACCCTCTTCATTGAATACTCATTGGACCATCCCAGTGCCATCTTTACACTCATTGGACCATCCCAGTGCCATCTTTACACTCATTGGACCATCCCAGTGCCATCTTTACACTCATTGGACCATCCCAGTGCCATCTTTACACTCATTGGACCATCCCAGTGCCATCTTTACACTCATTGGACCATCCCAGTGCCATCTTTACACTCATTGGACCATCCCAGTGCCATCTTTACACTCATTGGACCATGCCAGTGCCATCTTGACACTCATTGGACCATCCCAGTGCCATCTTTACACTCATTGGACCATGCCAGTGCCATCTTGACACTCATTGGACCATCCCAGTGTCATCTTTACACTCACTGGACCATCCCAGTGCCATCTTTACACTCATTGGACCATCCCAGTGCCATCTGTACACTCATTGGACCATCCCAGTGTCATCTTTACACTCATTGAATCATCCCAGTGCCATCTTTACACTCATTGGACCATCCCAGTGCCATCTTAACACTCATTGGACCATCCCAGTGCCATCTTTACACTCATTGGACCATCCCAGTGCCATCTTTACACTCATTGGACCATCCCAGTGTCATCTTTACACTCATTGAATCATCCCAGTGCCATCTTTACACTCATTGGACCATCCCAGTGCCATCTTTACACTCATTTGACCATCCCAGTGCCATCTTTACACTCATTGGACCATCCCAGTGCCATCTTTACACTCATTGGACCATCCCAGTGCCATCTTTACACTCATTGGACCATCCCAGTGCCATCTTTACACTCATTGGACCATCCCAGTGCCATCTTTACACTCATTGGACCATCCCAGTGCCATCTTTACACTCATTTGACCATCCCAGTGCCATCTTTACACTCATTGGACCATCCCAGTGCCATCTTTACACTCATTGGACCATCCCAGTGCCATCTTTACACTCATTTGACCATCCCAGTGCCATCTTTACACTCATTGGACCATCCCAGTGCCATCTTTACACTCATTGGACCATCCCAGTGCCATCTTTATACTCATTGGACCATCCCAGTGCCATCTTTACACTCATTGGACCATCCCAGTGCCATCTTTACACTCATTGGACCATCCCAGTGCCATCTTTACACTCATTGGACCATCCCAGTGCCATCTTTACACTCATTGGACCATCCCAGTGCCATCTTTACACTCATTTGACCATCCCAGTGCCATCTTTACACTCATTGGACCATCCCAGTGCCATCTTTACACTCATTGAATCATCCCAGTGCCATCTTTACACTCATTGGACCATCCCAGTGCCATCTTTACACTCATTGGAACATCCCAGTGCCATCTTTACACTCATTGGACCATCCCAGTGCCATCTGTACACTCATTGGACCATCCCAGTGCCATCTTTACACTCATTGGACCATCCCAGTGCCATCTTTACACTCATTGGACCATCCCAGTGCCATCTTTACACTCATTTGACCATCCCAGTGCCATCTTTACACTCATTGGACCATGCCAGTGCCATCTTTACACTCATTGAATCATCCCAGTGCCATCTTTACACTCATTGGACCATCCCAGTGCCATCTTTACACTCATTGGACCATCCCAGTGCCATCTTTACACTCATTGGACCATCTCAGTGCCATCTTTACACTCATTGGACCATCCCAGTGCCATCTTTACACTCATTTGACCATCCCAGTGCCATCTTTACACTCATTGGACCATCCCAGTGCCATCTTTACACTCATTGGACCATCCCAGTGTCATCTTTACACTCATTGGACCATCCCAGTGCCATCTTTACACTCATTTGACCATCCCAGTGCCATCTTTACACTCATTGGACCATCCCAGTGCCATCTTTACACTCATTGGACCATCCCAGTGCCATCTTTACACTCATTGGACCATCCCAGTGCCATCTTTACACTCATTGGACCATCCCAGTGCCATCTGTACACTCATTGGACCATCCCAGTGCCATCTTTACACTCATTGGACCATCCCAGTGCCATCTTGACACTCATTGGACCATCCCAGTGCCATCTTTACACTCATTGGACCATCCCAGTGCCATCTTTACACTCATTGGACCATCCCAGTGCCATCTTTACACTCATTGGACCATCCCAGTGCCATCTTTACACTCATTGGACCATCCCAGTGCCATCTTTACACTCATTGGACCATCCCAGTGCCATCTTTACACTCATTGGAACATCCCAGTGCCATCTTTACACTCATTGGAACATCCCAGTGCCATCTTTACACTCATTGGACCATCCCAGTGCCATCTTTACACTCATTGGACCATCCCAGTGCCATCTTTACACTCATTGAATCATCCCAGTGCCATCTTTACACTCATTGGACCATCCCAGTGCCATCTTTACACTCATTGGACCATCCCAGTGCCATCTTTACACTCATTGGACCATCCCAGTGCCATCTTTACACTCATTGGACCATCCCAGTGCCATCTTTACACTCATTGGACCATCCCAGTGCCATCTTTACACTCATTGGACCATCCCAGTGCCATCTTTACACTCATTGGACCATCCCAGTGCCATCTTTACACTCATTGGACCATCCCAGTGCCATCTTTACACTCATTGGACCATCCCAGTGCCATCTTTACACTCATTGGAACATCCCAGTGCCATCTTTACACTCATTGGAACATCCCAGTGCCATCTTTACACTCATTGGACCATCCCAGTGCCATCTTTACACTCATTGGACCATCCCAGTGCCATCTTTACACTCATTGAATCATCCCAGTGCCATCTTTACACTCATTGGACCATCCCAGTGCCATCTTTACACTCATTGGACCATCCCAGTGCCATCTTTACACTCATTGGACCATCCCAGTGCCATCTTTACACTCATTGGACCATCCCAGTGCCATCTTTACACTCATTGGACCATCCCAGTGCCATCTTTACACTCATTGGACCATCCCAGTGCCATCTTTACACTCATTGGACCATCCCAGTGCCATCTTTACACTCATTGGACCATCCCAGTGCCATCTTTACACTCATTGGACCATCCCAGTGCCATCTTTACACTCATTGGACCATCCCAGTGCCATCTTTACACTCATTGGACCATCCCAGTGCCATCTTTACACTCATTGGACCATCCCAGTGCCATCTTTACACTCATTGGAACATCCCAGTGCCATCTTTACACTCATTGGACCATCCCAGTGCCATCTTTACACTCATTGGACCATCCCAGTGCCATCTTTACACTCATTGGACCATCCCAGTGCCATCTTTACACTCATTGGACCATCCCAGTGCCATCTTTACACTCATTGGACCATCCCAGTGCCATCTTTACACTCATTGGACCATCCCAGTGCCATCTTTACACTCATTGGACCATCCCAGTGCCATCTTTACACTCATTGGACCATCCCAGTGCCATCTTTACACTCATTGGACCATCCCAGTGCCATCTTTACACTCATTGGACCATCCCAGTGCCATCTTTACACTCATTGGACCATCCCAGTGCCATCTTTACACTCATTGGACCATCCCAGTGCCATCTTTACACTCATTGGACCATCCCAGTGCCATCTTTACACTCATTGGACCATGCCAGTGCCATCTTGACACTCATTGGACCATCCCAGTGCCATCTTTACACTCATTGGACCATGCCAGTGCCATCTTGACACTCATTGGACCATCCCAGTGTCATCTTTACACTCACTGGACCATCCCAGTGCCATCTTTACACTCATTGGACCATCCCAGTGCCATCTGTACACTCATTGGACCATCCCAGTGTCATCTTTACACTCATTGAATCATCCCAGTGCCATCTTTACACTCATTGGACCATCCCAGTGCCATCTTAACACTCATTGGACCATCCCAGTGCCATCTTTACACTCATTGGACCATCCCAGTGCCATCTTTACACTCATTGGACCATCCCAGTGTCATCTTTACACTCATTGAATCATCCCAGTGCCATCTTTACACTCATTGGACCATCCCAGTGCCATCTTTACACTCATTTGACCATCCCAGTGCCATCTTTACACTCATTGGACCATCCCAGTGCCATCTTTACACTCATTGGACCATCCCAGTGCCATCTTTACACTCATTGGACCATCCCAGTGCCATCTTTACACTCATTGGACCATCCCAGTGCCATCTTTACACTCATTGGACCATCCCAGTGCCATCTTTACACTCATTTGACCATCCCAGTGCCATCTTTACACTCATTGGACCATCCCAGTGCCATCTTTACACTCATTGGACCATCCCAGTGCCATCTTTACACTCATTTGACCATCCCAGTGCCATCTTTACACTCATTGGACCATCCCAGTGCCATCTTTACACTCATTGGACCATCCCAGTGCCATCTTTATACTCATTGGACCATCCCAGTGCCATCTTTACACTCATTGGACCATCCCAGTGCCATCTTTACACTCATTGGACCATCCCAGTGCCATCTTTACACTCATTGGACCATCCCAGTGCCATCTTTACACTCATTGGACCATCCCAGTGCCATCTTTACACTCATTTGACCATCCCAGTGCCATCTTTACACTCATTGGACCATCCCAGTGCCATCTTTACACTCATTGAATCATCCCAGTGCCATCTTTACACTCATTGGACCATCCCAGTGCCATCTTTACACTCATTGGAACATCCCAGTGCCATCTTTACACTCATTGGACCATCCCAGTGCCATCTGTACACTCATTGGACCATCCCAGTGCCATCTTTACACTCATTGGACCATCCCAGTGCCATCTTTACACTCATTGGACCATCCCAGTGCCATCTTTACACTCATTTGACCATCCCAGTGCCATCTTTACACTCATTGGACCATGCCAGTGCCATCTTTACACTCATTGAATCACCCCAGTGCCATCTTTACACTCATTGGACCATCCCAGTGCCATCTTTACACTCATTGGACCATCCCAGTGCCATCTTTACACTCATTGGACCATCTCAGTGCCATCTTTACACTCATTGGACCATCCCAGTGCCATCTTTACACTCATTTGACCATCCCAGTGCCATCTTTACACTCATTGGACCATCCCAGTGCCATCTTTACACTCATTGGACCATCCCAGTGTCATCTTTACACTCATTGGACCATCCCAGTGCCATCTTTACACTCATTTGACCATCCCAGTGCCATCTTTACACTCATTGGACCATCCCAGTGCCATCTTTACACTCATTGGACCATCCCAGTGCCATCTTTACACTCATTGGACCATCCCAGTGCCATCTTTACACTCATTGGACCATCCCAGTGCCATCTGTACACTCATTGGACCATCCCAGTGCCATCTTTACACTCATTGGACCATCCCAGTGCCATCTTGACACTCATTGGACCATCCCAGTGCCATCTTTACACTCATTGGACCATCCCAGTGCCATCTTTACACTCATTGGACCATCCCAGTGCCATCTTTACACTCATTGGACCATCCCAGTGCCATCTTTACACTCATTGGACCATCCCAGTGCCATCTTTACACTCATTGGACCATCCCAGTGCCATCTTTACACTCATTGGAACATCCCAGTGCCATCTTTACACTCATTGGAACATCCCAGTGCCATCTTTACACTCATTGGACCATCCCAGTGCCATCTTTACACTCATTGGACCATCCCAGTGCCATCTTTACACTCATTGAATCATCCCAGTGCCATCTTTACACTCATTGGACCATCCCAGTGCCATCTTTACACTCATTGGACCATCCCAGTGCCATCTTTACACTCATTGGACCATCCCAGTGCCATCTTTACACTCATTGGACCATCCCAGTGCCATCTTTACACTCATTGGACCATCCCAGTGCCATCTTTACACTCATTGGACCATCCCAGTGCCATCTTTACACTCATTGGACCATCCCAGTGCCATCTTTACACTCATTGGACCATCCCAGTGCCATCTTTACACTCATTGGACCATCCCAGTGCCATCTTTACACTCATTGGAACATCCCAGTGCCATCTTTACACTCATTGGAACATCCCAGTGCCATCTTTACACTCATTGGACCATCCCAGTGCCATCTTTACACTCATTGGACCATCCCAGTGCCATCTTTACACTCATTGAATCATCCCAGTGCCATCTTTACACTCATTGGACCATCCCAGTGCCATCTTTACACTCATTGGACCATCCCAGTGCCATCTTTACACTCATTGGACCATCCCAGTGCCATCTTTACACTCATTGGACCATCCCAGTGCCATCTTTACACTCATTGGACCATCCCAGTGCCATCTTTACACTCATTGGACCATCCCAGTGCCATCTTTACACTCATTGGACCATCCCAGTGCCATCTTTACACTCATTGGACCATCCCAGTGCCATCTTTACACTCATTGGACCATCCCAGTGCCATCTTTACACTCATTGGACCATCCCAGTGCCATCTTTACACTCATTGGACCATCCCAGTGCCATCTTTACACTCATTGGACCATCCCAGTGCCATCTTTACACTCATTGGAACATCCCAGTGCCATCTTTACACTCATTGGACCATCCCAGTGCCATCTTTACACTCATTGGACCATCCCAGTGCCATCTTTACACTCATTGGACCATCCCAGTGCCATCTTTACACTCATTGGACCATCCCAGTGCCATCTTTACACTCATTGGACCATCCCAGTGCCATCTTTACACTCATTGGACCATCCCAGTGCCATCTTTACACTCATTGGACCATCCCAGTGCCATCTTTACACTCATTGGACCATCCCAGTGCCATCTTTACACTCATTGGACCATCCCAGTGCCATCTTTACACTCATTGGACCATCCCAGTGCCATCTTTACACTCATTGGACCATCCCAGTGCCATCTTTACACTCATTGGACCATCCCAGTGCCATCTTTACACTCATTGGACCATCCCAGTGCCATCTTTACACTCATTGGACCATCCCAGTGCCATCTTTACACTCATTGGACCATCCCAGTGCCATCTTTACACTCATTGGACCATCCCAGTGCCATCTTTACACTCATTGGACCATCCCAGTGCCATCTTTACACTCATTGGACCATCCCAGTGCCATCTTTACACTCATTGGACCATCCCAGTGCCATCTTTACACTCATTGGACGATCACAGTGCCATCTTTACACTCATTGGACGATCACAGTGCCATCTTTACACCTAAACAATATATTGTTTGTAAACTTGTTCTGGTCCAGAATATATCTGAAATGCTGCTCACTGGAAGTAGAACAACAATCCATCAAATGGATATACAATCTCTGGTCAAAAGTATTCGGACAAAATGATTTTTTACTATATATTTCATATATTATATAATAAAACCACAATTTTTTAAAACATTATTCCAAAGTCAATTCTTGTTCGATTTTGATGAAATTTTTACCAACAGAAGCGAGCACGGACGTAGTTTTTTGTGATTATTTTAAAATATTTTTGGGAGCACAGATTTTAAATGTTCATGATTTAAACACAAACTTAAATTATTTGTCTTCAAATGTACTATCATTGTATTGTATTTTTGACGTTCAAAATTTAGTTTTGTGTTTAAATCGTGAACTCATAAAAATTATATAGAGTATAAATTTATGCTAAAATTACAGTGTAAAACTACATTTAATTCTGTTTGTAAATCTTCAAAATCGAACAAGAGTCGACTTTGGAATAATGTTTTTAAAAAATGTGGTTTTACATGAAATATATAGTAAAAAATCATTTTGTCCGAATACTTTTGACCAGAGACTGTATATGAGTCTGTCGTTTCATAGGAAAATGGTTTTAAAACAATTTTTTCTTAGTGTCCCATGTTAAATTTCGTCATGCAGAACCCTCCATCTTTAATGCATATGTCTGTCAATGAGATAACAAAAATTGGTAAACCTGTTATGTGATCGTCCAACGAAGAGCGACATGAAAAGGAACTTTCCTTCCAATTAACAATTTCCAATGCATATGTGGTTTCTGAAATGAGGAAATTTGACATTTCAGCCAGTCTGAAGCACAATTGGCCATAACAGAAGTATACAATAGCAGTGAGTGCTGTCGAGTCTTCAAGCAGCCCACCACTGTTACATCGTCTGTTACCATTACTACTAGTTGATAGAGAAAATATTCCATGAAATGAACAATAACTAAACGTAGTGCTCTCATTTCCAAAACATTGACATGTTCCTCTTTTTGAGCATGTGATTATATCCCTCAGACCCACTTCTCTTATTGACATGTTCCTCTTTTTGAGCATGGGATTATATCCATCAGACCCACTTCTCTTATTGACATGTTCCTCTGTTTGAGCATGGGATTCTATCCCTCAGACCGACTTCTCTTATTGGATAGTTTCCCATCCCATAACTTAAGGGAGGAGTATGTGAACAATGTCATTGAAAAAATGGTAATGGCAGATATACTCCTTTCACCTGATTTTATCTGCACATCTACTGGTTGAAAACCTCCAGTGCAGGTAGTAGAATTGGAATGTGTGCCTCCCAATCTTGTGAGGCTGTGTTCCAAAGATTGTGATGATAGTATTGACGTGACCAATGATGAAGACGGCCAATAAGAACTAAATCTGCAAGTGAATTCAGGACAAGAAGATTAAGAAACTATATATATAGCAGTTATTACAGGTGATTTTTGCAAAGTGAAACAAAGATCTCCTATAGAGGGGAACAACCAGGGCCTCCAAGAGAAATATTGCAAGGCGGAACAAGACTGGTTTGGGGCCCCGGGGGAAGGTTGAGACTTCTCTCAAAATTGAGGATTTGAGGGCCAATAAAATCACGTGTAATGAAATGATGGCCGTCATGGTTACATTGTAAATGTGAGTGATTATAAACAACCATAATTCAGAAATCTAAGTGAATTCTACATAATTATTTTTCTAAATAAACTGAAAATACTCTCCAAAAAATGAAAAAAATAAATAAAATAAAACGTCTATGGCTAAGGTTTTGGGGATCTTCAGTGATTCTTGGGTATCCGGGCCCCGGACCGATGTACCGGCTGAACCCCCCTCTCATAGGCCCTGAGAACAAGACTAACATCGATCTGTAAAGCGGTCATACTTAAATACGCCTGCAGTAGTAACCAGGTAAATATATACGCTTGCGTGAAAAGGTGTACGCCTGCAACTATACATGGTTTACTTTTATTTAATTTGTTTATATAAACTAGTAAAAAGAATATATCAGATGTTGTTTTCAGCTTTTATATCTATATTTTAGCCGTATGGTGTATAATATTGAGGATGCCATCCCGAAGTCCGTCAGTAGTCGCGTCAATATACGCCTGCGTGAAAAGGTATACGCCTGCAACTATAGAATAGAATAGAATAGAATAGTTTTATTAAATCAATCAAGAAGCCCGTGAGAGCACAGAATTACAGACATTTGCATTTTACACTTACAATGATTTTGATGATTAGTAACATATATGACATATATAAAAAGAATAAAAACAAGTATAGATGATCAACACTGCAGGGGGGAAACCACCCCCAGGCAGAACAAACTATGGCAGTTTATAGCTAATATTATGATATACATAAAAAATATATATTATACAAATATAATATGATGTAGATATAGCATGGTGTTCATATCACGAATACTATATGGTTTACTTTTTTTTCTTTTTTTTTATTGGATATGTAGCAGCAAGGATATGCTCCGTCGTAACTAGGACATTAGCAAAGAAACGAGGAATTTCTGACCGTCCAAAAGGATCTAAACCGTCAACCGACTTAGCCCCTAGCAATGCTGAAAAGGACTGGTCATTTAGGTGCTCTTTGTCCAATAGAAGATCCGTGGATTTAATTCGAAATCTTTGGATTTAAATCTATGTGGAATTTAGCAAACCGATAACACAAAAAGGTTGTTTCGTTGATTCGTTAATAACTTGTAAGTCAGCAGCGGCTTGGTTAGACTCTGGAAAGGATGCAAGGGAATTTCAGTTATTTAGAGATAGCCTACAAAAGAGTCAAAAACAGACAATGTCGTCTGGGTGGAGAGAAGAATTGGACTATTTTGTTCTCCAAGAAAACGGAAAACACTAGACTTGAATTGATCGTCGACACCGAAGTTCAATCATCAACTTCAGATTCCACATGTGAATCAGCTGTAAGACGAACTACCTTTATTTTGGGAAACAGTTCTCAAATGAGATGAGTATTCGTTGGATTTTTCGTATTTACATGACCGCTTTTGACTACCTGGAATAAAAGATTGCACGTTCACATCACGGTCCCGTGGTCCTGATGGTGTAGCCAGAAGGAAAATTCTGGCAGCATCTAGATTTGTCAATCTGTTGGACAGACTAGTCAAATACTGCGGGGAAAAAAATCCAGTAGCTACTTCATTTCTTGTAGTAACTCGATCACCAAAAGAAAAGGGAGACTGACGAAATGGAACAGGATGCATATCCTGATATGGCCATGGAGATCCAGATAAAGAAGAATAGGATTGAGGACCTTGTAAAATGCATAACTCAGGGGCGGATCCAAGGGGGGGGGGGGGGGCGGCGCACCCGCCGCGCCCCCCCTAAAATTGGAAAAAATATGATTTTTTGGCGTAAAATCGTGATTTTTCACACGAAATACCCCAAAATTGTTCGCGCCTCCCTCCGCTCGGCGCATTTTTTTTAACTGCGCCCCCCCCTAACTTGAAATCCTGGATCCGCCCCTGTAACTCTGAGTGATATTATGGATAGCTTTAATCAGGAACATAGAAAACTCAGGAGCAGTACAAAAAGTGTCTATGGTATCAACTGAACTGGAGAATGTATGGATGGCAGGGCAGTTACTAATAACAAGACCCATCTGTCGTATTCGACTGTGACATAGTTACCACTGCCCAAGTTTTCCCAACTGAAGCGATATAAATTGGACAACAAACACTCAAATATGAAAGCATGCCAAGCTAAACAGTTAATTTTACTTCATCTGCAACATACTGTAATGGTCACAGAAGGCAACATAATTAAAATTGGTAACCAGTGGCTAGAACCACACATGTTATGCACTTTTAAAAAAGGTAATCCTCCTTAATGAGGTCAATATATTAAAGTACAATTAACTTATGCACTCCAATACTTTATTTCTATTTGAAATACATTAAAATGGACCTCAGAGAAAATTACCGCTAGTTTTTATTATTGCTAACTGTGTTACCCTATTAGAATAAAGAAATCCACTTGCTTACTTTGCTTAGTTCTATAAAAACAAATGTTTTATTATTAACAGACATACATTTTTTTTTTATCAAATCAAATAAATAAATGTTATTCCAATTATGGGCCCTCGAGGGGTAAACAGAAATTACACATATACTAAAATTACACATATAAACTCACAAGAGGGCATGTTTTGGTAAAGAAATCTTCCAACAGAGTTTAAGATCTCCTGATTTTCACAATTCAACAACCAAAATAATTTATTTTTATCAGATAAATTGGTAAAATTTTTAACTTTAGCTGATATGGAATTGAAAAGATCATCTCTCTCCCCACTAAATTTTGGACATCTAGTGAGAAAGTGAGTTTCATCTTCAATTTCTTGATTTGTACCATTTGTACATATTCTTTCATTTCTGGGTATAGTTTCTATAAAAAGTCTATGAGCGGATGTGCGCAATTTACAAATGGATTTTCTATATTCATATTTTTCTAATTTAAAATTGGTCTTTAAAAATAAATATGTGGTAAGTTTTCCATCCTTTAATGATTCGCTGGTATCTTTCCAATCTGAGATAAAAATATTTTTGATTAAGACATTTTCTCACTATAAAACCAAATTTACTTTTATTATACCACATACTGTTTTCTTGAATGTTAAAAATTTTCAATAGTTTATTAACTATTACCAAGATGCACTGTGTGTAAAATGAAAATTCTTGCTACATAAAAAGGCATTCTTCAATAAAGGAAACTCTGTTGTTAGATTTTCTAATCTATAACAATATTTCAGTAGACTCATAACAATATCATAATGTAAAAGGTGTCTTCCCAGTTCAGAAAGAGAAGCATGGTTCACACTTTTCTTATTTAAACCCAATACAGGGGCGGATCCAGAGACTCTGATGACGGGGGGCTCAGTTATGGAGAAATATTTTCAATAATTGATGGAACCAACTGTAATTCCAAAGCGGTTCTGGCGTGTAGGTCGGTAAACCTTGTTTTCATTTCATTTAGCGTACAGTAGAGAAAAGGTACAGTTATTGACTTCCTAAAGTAGTCTTCCGGACGCTCTGCTTCAACATTATCTCTCATTATTTGTCTCCCGCAAATTCTAGGTTTTTTAACCTCTATGTCTAGCGGTTCACATATTTTAACACTTCTCTCAAAACACTGGTGGTTGAATTGTTCAACATTTGCTCTGCAGTCTAGTGAGCTCTGAATTAAATTTACGCTTTTTAAGGCTCTGCTTATGTCAAGTGATCTCTCTTGTAGTGATCTTGTTGAGGACCTTGGTAAGTTGGAATAACTTGTGTCCGATCTAAATGTAACATAGTTAACAATAAAATAAGTTTAATCTAAATCTAGTGATCTGCTGAGCCCTTTCTTAAAAGCCAGGCACATTTGAACAATAACAATGGTTACGACAAAATCAATGTTGAAGCCCCCAAAGCCCCTCACCCACCCCCCCTTTGAATCCGCCACTGCAATATATATTTACAAAATTTGAGGTGTATATCTATATAGATCTATGTCTCTGATCTTATGTAATAAAAAAAATACGAAAAAAAAACGAAAAAAAACAACGCATACGTTTTTTTGTACGGTTTGTTCTCACTCGATTTACAAAACGTTCATATTTCTTTAAGCAAATATTCAAATTACTTCAAGTAATGTAATCAACAAAGACAAGCATTGCACAAAAAATAAGATAGAAAAAAATAATTAATAAAAAAAATCAAAATTCAAGAGAACAAATTCCCATATACGAAAACATACCCAGTCCCTATAATGCATTATCTCAATCTTACCCTGGATATACCCAAACAATATTTGCATATTTGTTGAAATGATATCGAAAAAATCGCTAAAATGATATGACGATTATCTCTCGAATCAACACTTTACACGACTCATTCATTCTCTGCGGGATTTGTATCAAGATAACTTCCGCCGGCGACCCACGCGCAACAAAATCCAATATTTTTGATTAGTTCGTCCAAATATTGAGAAAATGGTTACGGTAGAACAGATGTACAAGGATTTTGCAGTTCTTGCTGATGCCAAGGACAAAGCAGGAGAGGTAAAAATGCCCATGCCATTCTATACGTTTTTACAACGTCGTTGCACAATTCGTTTATTTTCTATTTTCACAAGAATCATTGTTTTCTTTCAATCAAAAATATATTACAGGGTTCTCAAAAAGAATTGAAGTAGGAGTTTCAATTTACAAAGTAGGGGGAGAGCGTCCTCCCCCTGAAAATTTTGAAATTCTAGATTATAGGAGATGCATTCTGAGGCCATTCTGAGCATATTTTGCCATTGAATTCTCCTAAAATTGTTGGTACTCTGAAAGGCATTTTCTTTGTAAAATATACTACAATGTTGTATCAGTGGCTGTAGATACGATAACGTAACCCTCATTCTGCTTGTGCTCCAGTTAGGGTTACGAATCGGTCCCATTCAACGTATGGGAGCAAATTACAATTTTCGTTAAATGAATATTTCAACTTTCTCTTTGCATATCTGGTCATAACTTATTATTCCCTACAATTTTTGAGTAATGGCAATATGAAATAAGTGTTCCAATACCTGTTTCTACCTGGCACCTCGAAAGTGAGTCCACAACAAAGAACAAGAGTCCAGATGAGTCCAGAAGCACAAAATGATATTAAAAAGCATTTTTATGATTTCTATCAAATAAATTTATATGTTTTTAATAAATTTCAAATATATTTCATAAATTACAGTGGCTTTTAAGATCCTTACAGTGGAAATTGGGGTGAGACCAGAAATATTCGTTATCGGGCGATTGTAAAAGGAAAGTCAATTACGAATCGCGCATGAAAAATTCTGGATGAATAAGTAGTTTAGCGATAACTTTTAAAAAAGAAAGTTAAGAAAATGAAAATAAACAGTTATTTCATATATATTATATTCTTGTTATAAATTGTGTAAATTTTATATAAAAAAAATAACAAACAAACAAAAAAACTATATCAATGTTCTTACTTATTTTTTTCTTTTTCTCTCTTTTTGTTAGTTTTTTCTTAATACATTTTGTAAGAATACTATTTTTTTTTATTTGCAAATTAACTGAAGAATTCTAAGATTTGTACAATATAAATTAAAGTTATTGAAGACCATAATTAACTAAATGAACTAAAAAGTAATTGTATTCCACTTTCACTTTTTTAGTAATGAACAAATACATTTATTGACAATCTACAAATTTTATGATATTCATTGTCTAATAGTAAAAAAATATAAAAGCAATCAAAAGAAGTTGTGAGGAAGTTAAAGATTAGAAAAATCTAAAACAACACAAGCCCACAAATTTCAAAATATACAATTTTTTTCTTTCTTTCTTGTTAATTTTTTATACATACATTCTTAGAATATATATTTTTCAAAATTAACTTTGATGAAGAGTTCAAGATTTTGACAGCTGATAATATAATCAATCCCAGGGGCGGATCCAGGGGGGGCGCACCTGGCGCGCGCCCCACCTAAAATTGGAAAAAAAGTGATTTTTTGGCGTAAAATCGTGATTTTCCACACGAAATACCCCAAAAATTTTCGTGCCTCCCTCCGCTTGGCCCCGCTAAATTGAAATCCTGGATTCGCCCCTGAATCCATACTAGAGATTAAAATATTCTTATAAGCAATCACAGTAAAGACAATAACACCAATGTCAGTTTGAACAGATACACTAACTATGTCTTTGCTTTGAAAAGAAATAAAGATTTTATCCATGAAATTCAAAATGTTGAAACATTGATTAAAAATTTAAATAAATTAAAACGTGATTGGCATTGCTCCAAATCCGGATATTTTATGCAGGTCCCGTAATTGACATTCCTTTTACAATCGCCCGATAACGAATATTTCTGGTCTCTCCCCAATTTCCACTGTAAGGACCTTAAAAGCCACTGTAATTTATAAAATATATATGAAATTTATTTAAAACATATAAATTTATTTGATAGAAATCATAACCATGCATTTAAATATCATTTTGTGCTTCTGGACTCTTGTTCTTTGTTGTGGACTCACTTTCGAGACGCCCATTTCTACCTTCACGATCGATTTAGTATTCGAAAATTATTTCTTGTCTGCCATGCCACCTTTACGTATACTCTCGTGATGGGCGTAGCCTATCCATATATGGATCTGAATGCCAAATATGAAAATCTTTACTATGAATAAGTATGATGTTTTACTACGATAGATCCAAATAAGGATATCTCCAAAACGAGGCAAGTGCACGTGAAATAGCAACTTGTAAACAAAATGTCGGACAGAAAGAAGATTTCATGCATTAAAATTTTCAGGTGGATATAAGTCTACCATGGATTGATGCAGCGTTTACTTAACACCTCAAGGTTTACCTAAATATATTTATCTTTCACCCCCGTTAATTTTTCCAACCACATACAACGGAATTGGGACAAAAAACCGCCCAGTGTGAATCACTCCGGGCGCTGCTCCCATCCGTTGAATGGGACCGATTCGTAACCCTGGCTGGGAGCAAAAGCGGACTGAGGGTTACGTTATCGTATCTACAGTGGCCGGTCATACTAAAAAGCGCCCGGGTATATAATTGTTTTAAATAAAGTGTTATTTTAAAATGATGTTGTTAATTTTATATATTGTACAAGCCATTTGCAATCAGGCATTGCCGCCCAGAACTCCAACACAATTTGAACAAATATTACTCGTGTTTTGTTTTTATTTAAAATATATATCATACAGTAATATATTTTTAGATATTTTTCTTATGTTTAAATAAATTATTTCAAAATTATGTTCTTAATTTTATTTATCGTACAAGTCATCCGGTCAAACATTGCCGCCCGGGACTCTTAACACAAATTAAAAAAAAATATTACATGTGTTTTAAATATTTATACAAAACTAAAAAGAGCAAAGAAAAAGACAATAAAATATAGCAAGTTATATATAATAGAATTGAAATAAACCTAATATTTACACCAAACTAGGGAATACTCCCAGGCACTTTTTAGTACATAACTTGAACATTTACACTCACAGTAAGACTTCACTTAACATCATGTTCCATTATAATTTCGACAAGAAAATCGATTTAAACAATATTCCAATGCGCCGGGCGTTATTTCCAGTCCTCTGGCTGTCCCGGGCGCTTTTTAGTATGACCCTCAGTGGCAGCTGGTGAAAAACAAGGTTATACAAAGCAATTTTCCAGGCAATTTTCATGACAAAATCAGCCTCAGAATATCTCTTCTGCAAGAAGAATTGAAAAATGTTGTAATATATAACTATAAATAACTAGAGGTCTCATATTTTAATCTGATTATTACTCTCACGTTAAATAATGAATGAAATCTCAAGGAATGTTGGCTTAAATCCAGTCCCAGTGAAAATTAACTTTTTTTAACAGGACAGAAGGTCCTGTGTAGATAAGAATTTCACTGGACCTTCTTTGCTTCCACAGGACCTCCTTTTTTTAAACATTTTTTGTTTAAGTTCACAGGACACAACGTCCAGTAATCTTTTCGTAATCATCAATGACCTGAAAGCAATATTTTTGACCTGCAACAAAATTCGTGCTTTACTACAAAAAATAGGATCACGAGTGATGCTACCAAGCATAAATAGTGACGTTCTCACTTTGAAAATTATCCGAAAACTTTAAATTACCGAAAAACAGTTAAATCTTCATCGATTTCCTTGCTTGTTTTTACGTTCCGTAAAGGGATATCCCAGATTTTGGAATGTGACGACTGCACATCCTTCATGAGCAAATATTCCACTCGGAACGCTTCGCGCATCTATATAGTAGAACCAAGTGAAGTCCGAAATGTTGTGTAGTCGAAGTCCGAAGTTCCCACCGTGATGTCACCGGGAGTTAGATATATTTAGAAAATGGTGGATTTGTTAGTGTTCGGTTGATTGCAATAGTAAAAGTAATCATTAAGAAGATATAGATCAACAAAATGCGATAACGACAATTCACATAAACATAAAAATTGTTGGAAAACCCATGCTCGATAAATTTTTAACCGGCGAAAATGTGAAAGTAAACGGCGAAATCGTCGATCGCTGGCACATTTTGAGAACCCTGTATTAATGTAATAGTGTACCGACACACTGCTGTTATTTCACCGAACAAATAGTCAAGAACATGTACTGTCTGAGGTTCAAGTGATACCTTTTATATGGTTGGACATATTTTACACTTGCCATGAGTCATGACTTACTTCTATCGGAACTTGGAAGGTCTGCTAGATGGTGGCTAACTCTCCAATTTAAATGCGTTTTTGATAATATGAGACAGGTACTACCTGTAGTTCCAGTGAAGCAAAATCCACATCTTAATATTTAAATCATGTAAATCCTTGGGATGATTGAAATAGAAATTTTGCTTACTGTAGTAGCTCTGCTACCTGGGACCGGGAATACCTTGACAAATAGGTTGACCTCCATCCAGCGCTCTAACCTTCTGAGCCAAAGAAGTACTTCCCTGGCTCAGCCGATTAAGGCTGGCTTTATATCTTCGCCACTTCCGGTCCCACAACACCCTCCCCCCCTTTTCTTCTAGGTAATTTTAGTACAGGTGTGCAGCTGAAATTGCGAAAACACCCCAATGCATATATTGCTATCAAATGAAACCTGAATTTACTTGTTATAACCTTTTCGACAACCTTGACGCCATTGGCTAGGGTGGTCTCAAGAAACGATGCTAGTCCGTCGGATGGGGACAATAAAAGGCTGGTTTGTGTAAGGGGAGATCAATACCATGATCACATTAAAGACATCCGGAAAAGAGTAGACTAAGGACCGCTCTTGCACTCCCCAAAGTGAAGAGTGACATCACTTGTTTCAATCCACTGTGAAGAAGTGATTTTAAAGTAAAATAACCTCTCAGTTCGGGGTAATGTCAGTTGGTTATTCATTCCAAACAAGTATCTCACTTTGTTGAAATAACAAACAGTGCTGTCATTTTCTGTTATATAAACAACTGTTAACTTTTCCTGTTATTTTTTAATTTGTAAACAAAAGTTCTGGTTCCAAAAAAGAAAACACTCCCAATTGTCATTAAAATGTAGCCGTATACATATAGAGATGAACTATGAAAAGATTAAAAGAAGTGACAGGCCAGATCATTTCCGTAGTTTGACATTACTGTCAACGATTTTCTCTCCGTTGTTGGGGTAAAGTTTTTCAATGATTACCTAAGGATTGACACAAAAGGGTTTCCGATTTCTGTAAAATGAAATTCGTACATGTACATTTTGCAGCAGATTGAATGAATAAATTTCCGAACCGTGGAAGATACCAGATCGCAAACAGTATAAGTTGACAGAATTCTCTTTATTGTTCACATGTTCACAACTTTCCACTTCGTCCGTGAAAGTTAACAATTTTAATAATTGAATCATAAAGAAGCAAAAAAACACGTTTCTTTTCTAATATTTAGTGAATACTTGTGTATTACATGAAAACGTGTAGGAAACGTGTATTGATTGACTCGATAAAAATAAATAATTGGGGAGAACAGTAAATTACATTAGCTGTGTATTCATTGGCTACAAAAATGTATTTGGACTAATCACTGTGCTCGTAACAAACCGTTTTCGATTAGAACAGAAGAGTTATCTACCGTTGAAGTTACATTTTATGTCCGGTTTCGATAAAAAAAACAATTTTTAGCGGTCTTTTAGGCAATTGCCCAGACATTTTTTGTGGGTAGGTAGGTAGGTATATTATTTTATTTTTCTGAACCAGACATACATTTTTTGTACATTTAAAATATTAAGCATACAATATGAATATACATATACTGAGCATGCATGAAGCTAAATAGACATCTGTGCATGTTTCTGTTTTAGATTTAGATACATGAACCTTGCACTTTTTGGGCTATAGTGCATGTGTTATCGACACAAACTATGGAAAGACTACGAGAATTCCGAATATACAGGAAACCGGAACTTTACTAAAACACGGAATGAACCGGAACGAAAATTTCAGAAATGAAAAAAAAATTATTTAAAAAGCGGCAATAAAATCTTTTGAGTCGCGTGGATTTTTTTGAGTCGGTCGGCTGACGGCAAACAATCAATATTTTAATTTAGGTCTAATTTGGAGTAGCTTTTGGTCGCCTGAATAAGTATTTGACGACTGTCCTGGGGTGGAGGTCAACCTATTTGTCGAGGTATTCCCGGTCCCAGGTAGCCTATTTTTTTGGCTCAGAAGGTTAGAGCGCTGGATGGAGGTCAACCTATTTGTCGAGGTATTCCCAGTCCCAGGTAGCAGGGCTTCTACAATGGTAATGCGGGTGGGGTGCATGTGTTGATGTCTGCGATGAAACACCAGAAGGGCCTGGTGGTGGTAGCTGAGTAGGTTCCTGCTTCACTGTGTTGTGTTTGTGTGGATCACTTGACTTGGCATACTCATGACTGCTAACCATATCTCCATATGGGACCTCGGTTTTCATGGTCTGATGTTTCTGTAATAAATTAGCCCTCTCCTTCAAGATTTCCTCTGCCTGGTGTACATAAGCCATCATATCTTCATCAAGTCCTTCCTCACTTTCCTCCTCGCTTTTTTCGAGGTACCAACTTTCTGCAACTACTTGTGAGGTGAAAAAGTCGATCAGCGGCAAAGCTTTTTCCATCTTGAGATGGGAAATGGTTGCCAAGACCTCTGGTGTTATTTCTGTTGATTTGCGCAGCTCCCAAATTTTGTAGGCTGTCGCTTTGCCCACCGATGACAGACCCAAGAAGTCATCGAAACTACATACGTTAATGTGTAATTTGTCATCACTATTCATGATTGAAAATTTGCCAAATACTAATTATATTTTTTGCAAATGATATTTATTTCAAATGAACAGATTCTCAACGATAAAGCCTTATTTTAATTTGCTTTATGGGCCAGTGGAATATTTTTTTTTTTTTTTTTCACCACTCAAAAACTATTTTTGGGTAGTGGAACTTGACCTTAGTTCAATATTCTATATTCAGTTATTTTGAATATTTTCTTCACAAAATATATCTCAATGCACTGGCCTTACTTGTATGTGCTGTCACCTGAGACAGTGCCAGTCAAATATCTAATATGTTGAAAATATTTCTTATTTCAACAAATTTCTACTTTATTCAATTAATATTTCATTAATTGTACTCAAATTATCGTCATCTCATACCTGCACATGTGCTTATTCTTGTCTCTTATTCATGTGACGTCAGACGATGGACGACGGACACTTCAGTGGCACAGATTTTCCACAATAAGACTGCTCGTCAGTGCCATTTATCGTAACTTTGACCGAGTTAAATATAAGATTTGCAGGTTACTACAGTCTTATCGTTAAACCTACCAAAATAAGCACTATCACTCCCTTGAATGCGTCTAACTTTCACACAACGTCTTCTCGTCAATCTTCTCTTCTGCTTGCTTTCTTCCCGCTAAAACCGCCTCACACCTCCAGATTCATACGCCTTCATCTCTGGCTTTTTCCATTTCAGATCACTCCCATCGGATCTCTCGGGCTTCATCGTTCCCCCAATACCACGAATGAAATCATGAATGCTCGCAAATCTGAAAATTATCTGCCAATTCAGGGTTCAACATTAACGGTTGTCTGATTGCCTGGGGCAAGTGAAATGCGTCTTCGGGCAAGTGAAAACGGCACCCAACTTGTCCGATCGGGCAAGTGAAAATGATTTTGTGATATGTTCAATTCCTGAAGAGCAAAATGATTAATATTGAATTATTCAGTGTTGGAAGTCGCGGCAAATTTTGCCTAAACATCGCGTCGTATGTATCGTGTATTTTACGCCATTTTGTTTTATTTTGCTGACTACGGAATTCCCCTTTCTCAAATAAAGATCGTGTTATTTATATTAGCCAATCGTGAATGCCTAATTAGGCGGCGGCGCTGCATCAACATCATATTTATTTTTGCCGGCCAATGAAAAGCTAGAGTTATTTGCAGTGTTCAGAGCTCCAGATAAGCTGCATATTTGCGTTTTTTACACTATGAAAACGAGTAAAAACACATGTATTATCAGATCAGAGTGTACACATTACGCATACATATTGCAGTGTAAGCAAACTTTCCAAATTCGGAGCGTACTTGTACAGTCGTGTACATAACAATACATTTTTGTCTTTGAGAAATTCCTCGTAATTACTTCCCTTTATACTTTTCAAAGGAGAGAGCATATACATCCGAGTTGTACCGAATGCTTGCCTTTCTAAGCATCGATGTTTACGATAAATCATCCAATCGCGGTCAATATTACAAATAAATGCGGTTTATGTAATAAGTAAGAACTAAAACGAAAGTAAATTTGGGAACACATTGTTCGTTGAAAATGAGCAAGAACATGAATAAGCGTGTTACTAAGCGCAAGAGTGCTACGGAAAATTCTATATTTAAGTTCTTGACAGTTTCATCTATGTCTAGTGACAGCCGGTACAGTTAAAGGAATCATTGATGACATTATCAACACGGCTGTGAAAACTGCCGAAGTTGACGAGCAAAAAACAAAATATTTACAACATTTTATTAATAAACATGACACAATTAAACAGAGATATACATTTCACTTGCATCCTGCGTTTATTGAACAGTGCAAAGGAAATATGCAAATACTCATCATTTTCAAAAGTAGGGGGTAATTACCCTTTGGACTTGAAAATTATCTGGAGCTCTGGTGTTCTAATTTTAGAAAATTATCCCTGATGTGTATTGCCTTTACGATCAGAATATTGAAAGCGTGATAGATTACTGGAATAAAAATTAAAATAAACTATACAGTCGTTGTCAGTCTATGATAAGGAACATTTATACTTAAATTTTCTAACAAAAATATTTCAGAAATCCTCATCAATCACCCGTATTTATAAAACTCATATTCCCACAAATTGATAGGTACGTCTACTCAATATCTCAGAAAAATTAACCCTCGGGAAATCATAAGGTGTAAATAATTAATATGAGGGGTTATTCTACTCTATGAACGGTCATGGTAGATTGCATAGTTCTGCACTACATGCATATATGGCACTTAAGAATTCGGGCTAGTAGTTTACAGTTTCGGGCAAGTAAAATCAATATGGCACTTGCCCGAATGAACAAGTTGGTCAAAAAGTTAATGTCAAACCCTGCAATTTCATGCTCATTCAGTGCATCAAAATAGTGTCGAGATATATCAGGGACGACTTTTTTTAGGGTCGGAATATATCGGGGACAACTTTTTTTAGGGCCGAATCTAGTCTCATTCAATCGAACTCTCGTGATCTCGCCTTCGCCATATTGTACGCGTGTCTCCAAGGAAACAGGAAGTAGTTCTTGTAAGTGAAAGATTTTTAGGCCATCAGTATATATTTTTTTCTTTAACATATATAAAAGTATATCATTATATTTGTTCCCCTGTACAGCATTTGTTTTAATATATATCCTAATTTCAATGTATGCAAATAAAATGGCATTAGTAATGTCATATGGTTAATGTGTGCGCTTCCGCCTCCGGGGTAGTAGACCGTAGGTTCCTGTCTCGATCGGACCAAACCAAAGACTTTAAAATTGGTATTTGTTATCTCTCCGCTAAGCACACAGCAATAAGGAGAAAGAGCAAAGACTGGTTGGCTCGGAATCAGAATAATGTGTCGGAGTGGGGCAACATGTCTATCCGCGGACTGTTGTTTCAGTGAGCTTGTACAATAAAAATCCAACTAAGTGTGTTGGTCTAGTACAATGCAGACCACATCATAATTTCATTGAAATTAACTTTGTCTCGCCATGACATGGCTGCGTAATTTGTGAGTTGGCGTTAAACAACAATTACTCACTTACGCAAATAAAATCCACCCACGATGATCCCCTGGATAATAAATGTAATCTAATATACCAGAGGGCACTGTGAACTTGGCAGCACTACTTTGACCATATCTGCGTTCAGTTTTCCTCAAGTAAATATTCAAAATATTTTTTTATTTGGTCACTTCGTAAAGTGAAAGTTGTATACAGCACATGTTTTTAAGCCAAGATGAATATATACAAAATGATTATTGTAAAGATCATTTTGATGTTCTGTTCGTATCTACTAAACTGGAAGGAGATATAGTCTAAGTGCTGCCAAGTTCACAGTACCCTCTGATATTAGATTACATTTATTATTAAGAGGATCATTGTGGGGTGAATTTTATTTTCATACATTGAAATTAGGATATATAATATCACATGTTTTGAGCTAGATTTGACGTATGATTTACACAGGGTTTCTACTTTCAGTTTATTTAGAATTCACTTTAGACAGGTGTCGCTATATACAATTTCTTCAAGATGATGATAAAATTACCAGTATATATATTTTTTTGTATTTTTTCAGCATGAGCAGGAGTATTTGAATTTCATAAATGCAGTTAAAGGTGGGACAGGGGAGAAACGATTAGCATCACAGTTCATTGCCAGATTTTTCAAACATTTCCCGTCCTTGGCAAACCAAGCTATAAATGCATTGTTTGATCTATGTGAAGATGATGAAGTAATGGTAAGATTTGAATAGGACAATAAACTTATTTTGTTGTTAACAACTGACCACATTGGTGGTGTAATGGGTAGTGTGTTGAACTGAAGGCAGTAGATTGTGGGTTCGAGCCCTGGTCTGTAAAAACAAAGACTACAAGATTGGTATTTGTTGATTCTCTGCTAAGCATGCAGTACTAAAGAGTAAACACAAAGACTACAAGATTGGTATTTGCTGATTCTCTGCTAAGCATGCAGCACTAAAGAGTAAAAACAAAGGTTTGTTGGCTCAAAATCAGGATAATGTGTTTGTGTGGAGCGACATATCTACAGTCTTTGAAATTAGACTTTCGAATTTACTGGCCAGAAAACTTCAAAATTAGAATATTTATATAGATTCTATTGAAAAAATTTGGCAAAAGTCACTGGTCCGAATCAATTTTCACTGGCCGTGGGCCACCGGACCACTGCTAAAGTCGATGACTGATCTACCCGCTAACTGTTGTTTCAGTGATCTAGCACTATAAAAATTAAACTAAGCATATTGTTATGATACAAAGCGGACATCATCATCATCTCATGGAATGTAACTTGTTGTCACAATGATATACATGTATGTGAAAAATTGCTCGCTCACCCACTTGGTGGCAATTGCAATGGCATGCATTGTTTTAGAGAATTTCATTAAATTCAGATTGGTATTTATTAACAAGTTAATTACAATTTTACAGGTTTGAATTCCTTGCAAGTGATATTTCGGTATGCAAATGTGGTATATATATTTGCCAAAAATGTAACTTGTTCTCAACATGATATAGCTGGCGTAAAACATGATATGATCCTCCACAAAGTTAACAAAAAATTGTGTTGAACAGAAATCCAAGATTGCCTTTACTGCAGGGCACACCATAACATATGTTGATCCTATGAGAAAATTAAAAAAACTTGGATCTGCATTTTATACACTTACAATATTATTACAAATGTGTGTTTTGAAATACACTTACAATATTATTACAAATGTGTGTTTTGAAAAGAGAAACAAATTAAATGATTTCACACCCTTTCAATAGTACATGCATTTTAAAGAGAAAAAATATTACTGTATAAAATTTGCTTTCAATATTTCAGATAAGAAAACAAGCAATCAAAGATTTACCTACACTATGTAAGAATTCAGCTGAGAATGTACCAAAGATAGCAGAAGCATTAACTCAGTTACTGGGATGTGATGATACATCAGAACTCAGTCTAATACAGTCTTCACTAATAAATCTGATGGCCTTTAGTTGTAAAGGTTAGTAGTATTAGTTAGCCAATTTAAGTAAAATTATATGTTTGTTGTATCATATTTGTTTATTTAAGCAATGCATTGGCATCTAACAACATCATGTCGTGTAACTTTTCATTCATCTTTCATCGTCCAATCATATAGAAGACAGTTAACTATATTGACCAATCAGACAAAGCTCTGATACCCCAAGATATGGTAGGCTCGTCACTGATTAGTCAGTTGAATATATGAACCCTGACTTAACCCATAGAGGATGTCATTAGATTGATTAGTTAAGAGTGCAAATAATCTGTGTTTTATTTCATAACAAGAGTTGAAATAATTTCTCAGCGAAATAATCACTAACATCAAAATGGTCACCTGTACTTAATATATTTTCACTATGCATAAACAGATACTATAACAAAAAAATGCTATTAAAATTATACCTTAAACCACAGAGGTCCTTACAACTGGGGACGTTGTGATCGTATGGTAGTTGGATTTACAACTACATGTGCTAGTATTAGTGCCTATCACCACTGATGTTAAGAGTTAAAATCTTGTTCATGGCGGGTGTGTTCGATACAACATTATGTGATAAAGTTTGTCAGTGACTTGCGACAGGTCGTTGTTTTTTCCCAGGTACTTCGGTTTCCTCCACCAATAAAACTAACCGCCACAATATTACCCCCCCCCCCCCCCCCCCCCTTACTTGTATGACATAGTATAATCAGTTTTTACAGCTTTTGTAATTTTTGTATTACCTTTTATTATAGGAACTTTCCAAGGTATGTTTAAACAGATATTATCAGAAGATGAAGTTGTAAGAGAAAGAGCTATAAAGTTCCTTGGAACCAAAGTAAAAGTTTTAGACGAGGAAACCATTGACAAAGATGCTGAAGAATATCTAGTGTCTCAATGTAAACAGGTAAATAAAATATTTGATACCTTGTCATTTGAATATTCACCTGACGAATAAACACACATGTATTTGACATAGGAACTAGGGGGCTTCTTAGGACGAGAGTTTTCTTTTACAATTATATCATCTGCTTAATTTTTTGGGGATATTCCTTCACTTCAGCCAAGAGGGGCTTTAGTGATCTTGATCATATGGGAATTTACAACTACCTGTGCAATCAGTGCTTATCATCACTAACGTTGTGAGTTCAATCCCGCTCATGTCAATGTGTACTCGATAAAAGATTATGTGATGAATTTAGTTAGTCACATGCGACAGGTCAGTGGTTTTCTCAAGGTAATCGGGTTTCCTCCACCAATAAAACTGACCGCCACAATATAACTGAAATATTGTTGAAAGTGGTGTTAAACACCATAACCCTAACCCTTATTTGACAAAGGAATTAGGAGGCTTATTAGGATGGTGGTTTTCTTTTACAATTATATCTCAAAATTATATATGACAAAAATAACTACCGTAAATGTCTGTGTATAATCCACAGAAATTTATTCTTAAAAGGATTTAGATAGAACTTCTTCAAATGTCCACCACTTCTAAATTATACATATTTTAGACCTGAAATGGCTGAAATTAACTAAGGTTAATTGAGGGGCCGTAGCGGCTGTGATTGTATGGTAGTTGGATTTAAAACTACCTATGCAATCAGTACCTATGACCACTGATGTTGTGAGTTCGAATCTCGATCAGAGCGAGGTGTACAATATTATGTGATAAAATCAGTGACTTGCGACAGGTCAATGGTTTTCCCCGGTCCTCCGGTTTCCTCCACCAATAAAACTGACTACCATGATATAACTGAAATATTGTTAAAAGTGGCAGTAAACACCATCAAACAAACAAACAAACAAACAAACAAAAACTAAGGTTAATTGTTAAATCATCTAATGTTGCTGTTGATGATTTTGTAGAGCAGGTCTATTTTAAGTTTTGCATAGTTTCAGGGATAAGACAAGGAATTTGAAGGTGCTGATTTTAAAACCCATACAATTACATAGATAGTCTTTACATTCCACTGTCCATGCATTTTTTTTAAAGGAATGAGTACATACCTACTTTGAAATGTTTATGTTGTTTCTTTACATATTTCTTGGCTAAAAAAAATGGTATTCTGACAGTAAATCTCTATGTTTTACAGGTATTGCAAGATGTAACAAAAGAAGAATTTATTTTAATAATGGATGTTTTGAGGACTCAGAATTCTATGTCGACCGTTCAAGGGAGACAACAACTTGTAGAAATTGTTACAGAACAGGCTGATTTAGATCAGACTTTTGAGGTAAGTTTTGACTTCACCAGTCGTTCAAAGAAGACAAGTATATTGTGAATATGTTACAGAACAGGCTGATCTAGATCAGACTTTTGAGGTATGTTTTGACTTTGCCAGTCTGTGCTAAAAACCACAAGCCCTATGCCCAAGTCTAGTAAAAATTGGTTTGGGCTAGTAAAAATAATATAAAATTTGCTTAATCAAATAGAAAAAATTCTTCTAAAATGATGTTCGGGCTAGTTTGTCAACATGTTTTTGGCACAGACTGCTTCACCATTCGTTCACAGAAGAGAAATAAATTGGGAATATGTTACAGACCAAACTGATTTTAATAAAACTTTTGAGGTAAGTTATATCTTAATTATTTGACTTTCCAATCTTTCGATTTTGAGCGTACCTGATGAAGGTTATTCCAGAAACGCATTGTGTGCACTAAATTTGAAATCAATGTTTTTATTATATCTTTGTTCATCACACATAAAAAAAATTAGTGGATTCTAATATTACATCCTTCATTTTCTATATGAACAATACCGTGATAAAATTCCCAACATATTATCCTTTGCACTTGCCTGTTTCTGGACACATTTTGACCACCATTCCGTAGAGATTTAATCAGGAGCATGATACATACATAGATTGACACGTTAATTTAAGTTGTTTCTTTAAATATTAAATTTTTCCAGAAAAAAATACTTAAGATTATAATTATCTTTTATTTTTATTTTGTAAATTTGTCTCCTACACTGTTATGTTTCAGATGAAGAAAAGCAGTACTACATGTATATTAATTTTTAATAATGTATTGATCTAACACTTGTTCAAATTTTGTGGAAAATAAAACAATTGTCAATGTATTTTAATATTATTATCAGTTATGTTTAATATCCATTTTTTGCTCACAAAATCATTTGACTGTCTTATAATTAGGTAATTATATGGTTATGGTTATGTCTGTTTAGCGACCAGTTATGTCGTGGCAGTTAGTTTTATTGGTGCAGGAAATCTGAAGAAGTATGTCACCTAGGTTATTAAAAAACACAAGAAATTATTCAGATTAGACATTTCTATTATAATTTTATTGAAAAGAGCTGCATACTAGACACTTACATTTACGGTAATGTTATTTTTTAACAGGCAGAGGATGCAGATTGTGTTGATAGATTGATGCATTGTATTAAACAGGCTGCTCCCCTATTTTCTGTAAGTATGAATGTAGATTTTTCTTTGTTTGAAATCTTCTTTGATAACTTATTTTCTGTACTAGAAGTCAGTGTACAGTAGTCTGTCCCCAACTTATAATGCCATCTTTTCTTGTCTTATAAGATGGATGGCATCTCTAGAAGGACAGAATTAAGTCATGGTAGTATTTTACTATCTCATTACATCTGAAATCTGGCTTTTGGTGGAATTGACTTTATAAGAGAGGGACTACTTATGGGTTTTGTTGTGTTGTGGGTGTTTCAACGATATTTTAATTATGTTTTGACTGTAAGTTTCTTTTTTGTTGAGAAAACCCGAAAAAAAACCACCAGCTTACTACAAGTCACTAACAAACTTTATCACATAAAATTGTATCTAATACCATACACCATGCTATGGCAGAAATCAAAACTTATAAGTTTAGAGGAGGACAGCCAATGATTTTATAGGTAGATGTAAACCTAACAGCCATATGACCCCTGCCATAACTGCCACATAGGTTATGTGTCTAATTGGTATTTTCTTAATAAAATTTAAACAAATCTTTTTTTTCTTTCAAATGTTTCAGTGACAAGGCCTTCATCAATGTTTTATTCTATCCATTGAACACTAAGAACTAATTTAGGCCTAGTTATCGAAATGTTTAAATGAAAGTAAAGGATTTTCTTATCAATTTATTCAGCAAATACTCCCCCTAAGAAAGTTTAATAATTTAGAACATTGGTATTTTCTTCTTTAAGGTAAAAGAAGTATCAACCCTTATTACGAAAAATACAAAATTTTTAGTGTTTCGTTTAAGTCATATTTCTTGCTTGTTTTTTTTTTCAGAAAAATGTCCATTCAAAAGCATTTGTAGGTTATATATGTGACAATGTTCTGCCAGTCATAAGTAAACTAGCCAGTCCTGAGGATGGAGTCGACTCACAGCAAGAAATGTTGAAGTTGTTTAGTGAAATCTCAGAATTTGCTGGAGACTTGGAGAAATTAGAAGATAGATTAGAAAATCTGTATAACTGTCTTGTTGTAAGTATGCTTATAAATCTTTGTACCATTGGCCACGTTAACTCAAATACAGTGTTGCAAATGTAAAACAAAATCATGTTCAGCTTATACAAGAATTTTTGTGACATAGACCGGGAGTTGAAGGTCAAATTGAAAAAACGTGGAATTTTTTGACAGGTGTAAACTAACAAGCATATACTCGTTAATTGTGAAGTATTAAACAAAAAGTATGACACCACAATGAGGAGCAGAACATTTCACCAATGCTAGCTGCAAATGTACAAATAATTAAATTATGATGATGGAACATTAGTTGATGTCTTGTAATTGGTGCAAGAAATTTGGATAAGACGATTAAGACCGACCAGTGGGGACATTTATCTGAATAAAGCAAAAATATTTTAAAATGTGTCTTTATCAGTTTTCAAAACTCAAAACCCACGAACTTAACACGACAATTTTACATCTCAAAAATGCAGGATTTTGCATCTAATTTCTTTAAATTGTCTAAGAAATTCTTGTTGCTTCGAGAACCTCCAAGGTGACACGGGTCTAGATACTTTGAATCAGGTCTAGAAAAAATCTTTATTTCCTAGACCTGCCGTTTAGATTACTATTTCTCCCTAATTAAGTCTCCCAAACAATGTTTGGAGACTTATTGTTTTTGCTCCATTTCTTATTATTATTATTATTCTCCTCCTCCTCCTCCTCCTCCTCCTCCTCCTCCTCCTTCTTTCTTTCTTTCTTTCTTTCTTTCTTTCTTTCTTTACGTGGCGCACATGAACTTGTCTATGGCAGATCTCAGTTGTAGATATATGTTTCTAGTTGGTCCTAAAGTTTTCAGTTTTGTGGTAAAGGGGGTCAAAGTCATATTTTAAGGAGTTCAAAGGGGGTGGGGGTTACTATAGAATCCTATGGGAAAGTTGAAATTTCGTACATTAATGTTTGATAACTTCTAAATGGATAATGATAGAGACATAAAATTTGCCATAGTGATAGGTCACCATTAGAGGAGCAATTCTGCATTTTCAAAATTTTCGAAATGTCTGCCATTTCCAAAACACGGCATAAAAAATGGACGGTAAAAATTCAACATTGTCCAATATCATAAAAATTTGATATGTGGGTAGATAATGATGTCCCGAATTGATTCCCGACATTGAAAAATTTCTACCGATTGCCATTTTCAAAATGGCCACCACAATACTGCATAGATTCAACATTGTCCGATTTCAACGACATTTCATATGTGGGTAGATTATGATGTCCCGAATTTATTCTCCACATTGAAAAATTTCTAGATGTCACCATTTTCAAAATGGCCACTACAATACCGCACAAATTCAACATTGTCCGATTTCAACGACATTTCATAAGTGGGTAGATTATGATGTCCCGAATAGATTCCCGACATTGAAAAATTTCTAGCGGTTGCCATTTTCAAAATGGCCACCACAATACCGCACAAATTCAACATTGTCCGATTTCAACGACATTTCATATGTGGGTAGATTTTGATGTCCCGAATTTATTCCTGACATCAAACAATTTCTACCGGTCTCCATTTTCAAAATGGCCATCACAATACCGCACAAATTCAAATTGTTCGATTTCAACGACATTTCATATGTAGGTAGATTATGATGATCTGAATTGATTCCTGACATCAAACAATTTCTACTGGTCTCCATTTTCAAAATGGCCACCACAATACCGCAAAAATTCAACGTTGTTCGATTTCAAAGGTAGCTTTTGATTTATTTTTTAAACATGTTGTCAGTGGCCGGGTTGGGAGACTTGAGACTTCATAATCGTTAGATTATAATCATATCTTGTTCTATCTCTGTTTACTTTGTATATTTCTCTATTGGTTGAAAATATATGTATGTACAATTGTGAAAGAAAGTTTCAACAGTGATGATCAGCAATCCTAGCAGTATCAACAAAACAAGCAACTCCCTACTTACCTCAAATCATTGAAGACAAAAAAAGACGACAATGTTTCAAGTTGATTTTAACCGCATCAATGGTGTAATGGTTAGCGTACTCGCCTCAAGTGTGGTAGACCGTGGGTTTCGAGCTATAAAGATTATAAAATTTGTTGCTTCTCCGCTAAGCAGGCAGCATTAAGGAGTAAGAGCAAAGACTTGTTGGCTCGGAATCAGAATATCGTGTCTCGAGTGGGGCGACATGTATATCTGCGGACTAAAAATCCAACTCAGCGTATTGATCTAGAGCAAAGCGAGCATCTCATCATCATCTCATTGAAAATTAACTTGTTCTCGCCATGATATAGCTGAAAAATTGCTGAGTTGGCGTTAAACAACAATCGCTCGTTCTTCAAGTTAATTTTTGTTTTTCAGAGTTACATGCCAGTGCCTCCAGCAGAGGAGAATGACAACCTAACAAGTACAGAAGAACCAAAGTTACAATTTTCTACAGTAGAATGTTTAATGTTAGCTTTTCATCAGCTGGGCAGAAAATGTCCAGGTTTTCTGGCTGATGAGACTAATGCAGATAGATTAAAAGACTTTAAATTAAGGTACAGTGGAACTTATGCAATCCAACACCTGAGTTTTCCGGCATCCTGAGACATCCGACAAAAATGTATTGTCCCAATGTATTTCTGTTTACTAAATAAAACCTGAGTATTCTGACATCCTGTACAATCCGACACATTTCCCTGGTCCCTTTTTGTGTCGGATCACCCCTGGATGAGACAGGTTCCACTGTATATAGTGTATTGTGATTTAAAAATAATTTATTTGACCTCTGACATCATCATGTTTAATTGGAAATAAGTTGTAATTGTAATTCGGAACTTGTACAATTCTGGTTAGTTTTAGATGCTTTCGGAAATTATTATTACTTTTTATTGTTTACTTATTCCAGGACAAGCTAGCCAAGAAAATGTACTTATGCGACAGGTTCTATTTGCGAGTTGGACATGGCGGGCATGGCTATTCCACACCCCTCTTTAATATATGTATGTCTTAAAGTTAAGTTAAAAGCATAAACTGCTCCAAACCAGGTTATATCGTATAACCTGTTAAAAATTTTTACATGAAAATTACTGATAGATCAAGAAGTGACTCATATTTATGCTTTACAAAGTTTTTTCATGTATTCATTTTACAGATTACAGTATTTTGCCAGAGAAGTACAGATATATATCAAACAGTTACGACAGACATTACAAGGAAAGACGGGGGAGGCTTTAAAAACAGATGAGGTACATTTTAATTATTTACAAGAAAATTTGTCTAAGGATGGTGCTTGTTAAATAAATATAAACAAAATTGGAGTCCAGTTAAAGTTGTGCAAGTTAAAGCATTTAGCTTTATATACAGCAATGCAGATTCTGAGATCATAATTGATAAATTGTTGGTTTGCTCCAATGCAAACAGGTGTCCATTAAAAATTCATTTGTTTAATTTCTGGATATTTCCAAATTCTATAAGTTATCATATTCCAACTTTTAATATGTTTTAAATGAATAAGATAAATTAAACTAATTAACGCCACTTTCAACAATATTTCAGTTATATCATGGTGGCTATCTTCAAACAGGTATTAAGCAAATGCTACTTTATTATTATGCTTCAATGAATTTCCTTGTTTTAATATAATAAAAAAAAAAATTATATATATATTTTCATTCATATTTATACAATAAACAATAGAATCATCTTTAAATTGTTAATGGGGGTTAGTATTTAATTGGTAAGACATTGTTGTGGATTTTTTTTAGCAATCAAAAATTTTGCACTCTCTCTCTCTCTTTCATATCACTTAATTTATAGTGTTATGTGGGACCAGCTCATATCAAAAGTGACATGAAGAATACAATGAAAAACAATAAATTACCATGCTGTCGGAAGAGTTCCAATATCCAATAGAAAAATCGTATAAAGAGGCATTTTAAATCTAGAGGATTTTATTTGAAAATAAAATAAAATCTTGTTTTATTAACTGTTACAGTATATGGACAAATTTACTGTTTCCCATCTAACAATGGCCATGTAAAATTAATATCTTGTATTTTCTTTTCAGAACAAGATGCAAGTGGCAGCATTAAAGATAACATCCAATATAAACGCATTGATAAAAGATTTATTCCATAATCCACCATCATACAAAACACCAGTTATACCATCATGGAAACCTTTAGTCGTAAGTAATGTCATGGTAACCAAACTTTTCCATGGAAACTATGTTAAAGATTCAAAATTATAGGGAAGAGATAACTGTTTGATATTTGAAGATTTGCCGATGTCAATCGTTGATTCAATGGTACCAAATTGAACTTTGTCACCATTAATTGGAATTTGTAACCATCAAATCACAATTGATGACGGAAAATCTTCAAATACATTACAGTTATCTCCAGTCTAATGCAATTTCTAATATATAAACATTAAATTGCATTTTTATTTAATCCGATATGTTGTTTCCGCACAAGCATTTTTACGGCATCAATTGTGTAATTGGTGCCGGCAATATTTGCCACCATCCAATCAGAAGAGGTGTTACATAAACTGATTAGGAACACATCACATGATCATAGCAAGCTTTCATTTTTATTGGATCCACAGGTGCACAAATAAATGCATCTAAACCCATCATAGAAAGGAATTTCTATTGCAGATATTTGATATTTTTTCAGTTCCAGTCGAACTTTGTTGTCTGGAACTCAGATAAGTTGTTTCCTTGGATAGAAATTCAGTCTGTTAGTTATAACTTTCTAACATTATTAATCATGCATAGCTCGAATACTGGGCGATTTCTAAGTAAAAACACCAGTCCCTTCTATGTAAACACAAGGGGGTTCAACTATATATCTTGACTACCAGACTCTTCATGGGGGGGGGGGGGGAGGGAGGGGGGGCACTGACAGTTATATAAACTGACCTGTTAAACTCCTGGTCATGGGTAGATGTCTAGAAATCTTAACACTTGAGATGAGTCTGTCAGTTTGAACCCACTCCAGTGGTGATAAACTGGTTGTCAGAAGTCAATGAAACTGTAGGAATAATGTTAACATTTTGGATTATTACAATGTTTTAGTACTGAGTGTTTTTATGTTGACTAGAAGTTAGAAATGACCACCTCGTATTTCCCTTTAATATAATACTCAGTGCTTCAAGAAGTTGTTAAAAGTTGAACTAGGCACAAAACTTTACCTCTTTGATGAAATAATATTTATTAATTTTATATGATAGATTAGCTTAACTAATAAATCTAAAGAAACCTTAACATATGATAGATTAGCTTAACTAATAATCTAAAGGAACCTTAACATATGATAGATTAGCTTAACTAATAATCTAAAGGAACCTTAACATATGATAGATTAGCTTAACTAATAATCTAAATGAACCTTAACATATGATAGATTAGCTTAACTAATAATCTAAAGGAACCTTAACATATGATAGATTAGCTTAACTAATAATCTAAAGGAACCTTAACATATGATAGATTAGCTTAGCTAATAATCTAAAGGAACCTTAACATATGATAGATTAGCTTAACTAATAATCTAAAGGAACCTTAACATATGATAGATTAGCTTAGCTAATAATCTAAAGGAACCTTAACATATGATAGATTAGCTTAACTAATAATCTAAAGGAACCTTAACATATGATAGATTAGCTTAACTAATAATCTAAAGGAACCTTAACATATGATAGATTAGCTTAGCTAATAATCTAAAGGAACCTTAACATATGATAGATTAGCTTAACTAATAATCTAAAGGAAACTTAACATATGATAGATTAACTTAACTAATAATCTAAACGAACCTTAACATATTATGTTTATGAATTTATTTTTGCAGAAAAAGACACCAGAGCCAAAAACTGCTGAAGTTGGGTTAGTGTTTTGTTACATTTTATGAAGAAATTTGTAGAAATATAATATTAAATACAAAATTTAGGGTTATGGTGTTTTAACGCCGCAACATTATTTCAGTTATATCGTGGCTGTCAGTTTTATTGATGGAGGAAGTCGGAGTGCCTGGAGAAAAATCACAGACCTGCCGCAAGTCATTGACAAACTTTATCACATAATGTTGTATTTATTACACCTGGCCATAAGTATGATAGGCACTGATTGCATAGGTAGTTGTAAATCCAACTACAATACGATCATGACCACCATGTCTTCAATACAAAATATAATATTACCTGTAGTTAAAGGACACAATATAGTTTAGGAAGTTATATACTAACCATAGAAAGAAATACAACACTACTTTCCTTTGATACATATAGAATAACGGAAGTTATTAAGGACAAAACAGAAATTGTTGCTTGTTTAGCAGTGAGTTTGATAGTATCAGCTGTGATACTAGTGATAATGTATGTCGAGACTTTCAAAACTGACATTATTGTTATTTTTTATTAAGTAATAATGTGTTTGACTTAGTTGTGGTAGTGTAATAGTTAGAGAGTGCACACCTCAGGTGAAGTAGATGTTTTAGACCCACGGTCAGGTCAAACCAAAGACTATAGAATTGGTATTTAATAGGTTCTTTGGAAAAACCGGGTGATCTTCCACGAGTGATAGAAATTTGATGTCTTTTCGCGAGTGGAGCGTAGCGAAACGAGCGAAAAGAAACAAAATTTTTTTATCAGGAGTGGAAGATCACCCTTTCCCAACAACGCATGCAAGTACCTATTTCTTCCGTAAACAAACAACTTTCACTATCGCGAACTCCTAGTGACCTCCGCCATTGATCAGTAACTAATTTGCATAAATTATCAGATCAATATCATTGAGCGTTATGAAATACACATCACATAAAATTGACTTTTGTGACACCGATTGATAAATTAAGTAGCTTTCTACTGATATTTGAGCTTTTCTCACTAATATTTTATTGAAAGTACAGTATTTTCCTTCATTAGACACCCCATACATGAAATATGACTTGACACATATTTTGACGTCATTGAAGAATGACGTCAAAATGTACGGAAAAGGACATCTAGAAATACGAAAAAATGAAAATAAAAGACACAAATATATTTAATACGGTTGGAGTCTGTATTTGAAAAAAAACCTGGTTAAATCCATAATATATCTGTTATTCAGCTATTAGACAGGGTATATAATGTGACATTCCCGGCTTAGGATATATATTTAAAAAAAAAAATTCTTGTTAGAGGCGTTCTGATTGGATGTCACAATGAGTAGAGACGAGTTTACGTGCACTCGTCTTAACTCGATCATCTCAACCTGAAAACGGCCATTTACAGCAGAATACTGCTTCTCCACCATGCGACAATAAAAAGTAATAGCTAAGACTGGTTAACTCAGAATTTGTATAATGTGTCAGAGTTGAGCAACACTTCTACCCTGACTGCTGTCTCAGTGAGCTAGTGCTATAAAAATCCTACTTAGCATGTGGTGGTCTAGTACAAAGTGGACATAGACATGGTCTCATTGAATGTAACTTGTTCTCAAAATGATATAGCTGAAATATTGCTCATTTGGAGTTAAATACAGATCACTCACTCATTTATTTTTGATTTTTAACCTAGTTTTAGGTAGATTTTGTTTCATATCCACTTTAATCGATATACTCTCCTCTTAAATCTACCTGCATTTTAAAATCGGACTGAAAAAATTGAAATCAAACAGAACTGCATTTCTGAAAAATTAAAGATTTTATTGAATAGTTTTGGTTATTGAATATTTACTGTTGTTACTCGCCATGATATAGCTGAAATATTGCTGAAAGTGGCGTTAAACACCAAAAATCAATCAATACTGTTGTTTTGTAGTAAAAAAAGGACGACGTCTGTTGAATCAAATGGCGCTAGTGGGAAGAAATACAACAGAAAGGATGTGACGTTATATTCTCCTCCTGGTGGGAAATTCAGTGATCGTGCTGGAACATATCAACCAGGTAAGATAAATAATTATTAGAAAACGGCTTGATATTCTAATAAGTGATGAAAATCAGTCACATTTTCAAAATCAGTGATCGTAATACAAACATCGACCGATGATCGATTATCGTTGACAATTACTTACTAAATGTATTTATTGACTCTAATTACTCAAATAATCTTTATTTCAAGAGTATGCTGGACAAAAGTAAAGAGTTGAAAACGTATCGCATATTTACAAATTACAATTTTTCCATTTTCAAACATTAACTAAGAGCGAAACAAAACATCTGTGTCCATATGTATAACACCTGATATAAAATGGACTATTACAGGCAGTAGATAAATAATAGACTAGTCTAACTATGTGTATTGACTGAGTGTTAGAAGTACACTGGGATAAAACTGCAAGATGTTTGTCAGTATGAGGACAAAAAACAAAGAATAAAGAATAAAGTTAAACATGTATATTTTTACAACACTAGGAATCAGAATCGACCACAAGGTTCAAGAATCGATCATCGAATCTTACGATGACGTCTGACTGATAAGTCGATGTTTCCAATGATTGGTGCACAACTATTTCTTGTTAAATTTAGTGATCGTGCTAGAAAATATCAACATATTGAAATAATCGGTGGAAACAGCTTGAGTTCTAATGTCAAGAAATTGAATAAGCATCCAGGGTCATTTTCAATTGTAGACATTTTCAGCTTTAATATTTTCATACTTTAATATTTTCATTATTTCAACCACATAGATGGTGTAATGGTTAGCATGCTCACGTCGAGTGCGGTAGATCGTGGGTTTGAGCCCCGATCGGGACAAACCAAAGACTATAAAATTGGTATTTGTTGCTTCTCCGCTAAGCACGCAGTATGAAGAAAGAGCAAAGACTGGTTGGCTCGGAATCAGGATAATGTGTCGGAGTGGGGGTGACATGTCTACCCATGGACTGTTGTTTCAGTGAGCTAGTACTATAAAAATCTAACGAAGCATGTTGTTCTGGTAGAAAGCGGACCTCATCATCATCTCTTGAAAATGAACTTGTTCTTGCCATGATATAGCTGAAAAATTGCTGAGTTGGCGTAAAGCAACAATCACTCACTCATACTTTCATTGTATAATTTCAGGACAAGGACGGGGGCGTGGACGTGGAAGGGTTGGAGGCTTCAGAGGAAGAAGATACTAGCATTGTGGACGAGTGGACTCGTAATCAATCATTGATTTCTTGTGCTAGCATTTTTTTTATGTCATTTTAAATCATAGTAAAACTGTTTTATCTTGTGTAAAATTAAGAAATTTTAAGCCAGGAACCAGGAAAAAAGGTAAGTTCAATTATATGTTGTCATAAAGTGTTCATTATAAATGTGAGATTGCAACCAATGTCAAGAAAAAGGAAAAGTATAACAATACTTGATATGGTAAACAGACCTTGGTTTGTATAATTTTAATACTTGTAATTTCTCTATGAAAGTAATCCTGTCAAATTTGAGGAGAAAAAATATGAGATCTAAAAAAAATAATTCATAATTTTAGATTTAAGATTCACTAAATTAAGTTTAAATTTTTTGTACACATTTTATTTTTGTTAATACATACCAGCTAGTGATTGAGTATTAGAGAAATTGGCATCTAAATTTCTTCTAATTTACATATAGACATTTTCTTTTCTAAGTTATTTTTAAAAAATCTAAGTTTTTTTAATCCTGGATCTAGCATGTCAGATGAGCATATATATGATACGGGTAATCAAGGTAAGTTGTTGTTGCAATAAGTAATAAAAATTTGAGTAAAAAGTAAATTATTAATTTAGCTACACTTTATAAAGTTGAAAATACTGGACTGATATTCTTCAGCAGGTATGTAAAAGATATGTATAAATTGCTAGCCATAGAAAAACAATGATTGACTCCATATAAAAGAGCCGTGATGTTGTTGAACCAGTTGAGATTGGGACCAGTATAGAAAGATGAACCAGATACTGAAGTGGGTTGTTCCCCTTTACAGATGGAACTGGATGAAGACGAGTGCATCTACACTGAAAGACGCAGAATTTTTAGATTTGCTATGTTTGATGTTTGATCAGACTTGATTAAATGGTTATTTGGAAATTATTGTATGGATGTGATGGAAGATGTTATCAGAAAAATAGTGGAGAATTTGCCTCTTGGTTGTGTAATTCTGAAGACATGGTTTGATTGCTCTGCCCGTCACCATCAGATGGTTGTGACACAATGTTTTATAAGATTTCCTACATGAAGATGTTTATAGAAAGATCTACATTGTATATATACAGTGAAACCTGTCTTAAGCTTAACCCTGAATAAAACGGAATCCTGTTAACCAAAATTTACAGAAATCTTTGTTCATTTTACCTGTATAAACCAAACGCCTATCTATTCCGAACACAAAAGTTGGTCCCAAGGAGACAGGTTTCACTGTACATTAAGTTACAATCAAATTGTCGTAATGTTGAGAATTTCTTCAGGAGTTATGGTACTATTTCTCCAGGAGTTATGGTACTATTTCATACATATCATATCATATAGTATTATCATTGGTGATACTGCTAAAATTGGCATTAAACACCAATCAATCAATCTTCCTAGTTTGGTAATTTGTCAGTTTCTTCCTTCACATTGTATAATAATTTGCATATTCGGCCGATAATCTTTGTCAACCGATTGTCAGTATTTGTGTTTAAATGTACTGACAATGATAGTCAAAATTGAATTTCAGTATTCATTGAATATTTTATGTTGTTATTCGCTTTTAAGAAATGTTAATTTTTTTTTTTAAATAAAAGTTTAAAAATCAAGCATTGTCCATCTTGTTCCTTTGATATTTGGAGAGGTTTTAGAATTATAGTAAAGTTAAGAAATAGTGGGTTTGGGGGGAGGGGGGGGGGGGGGGGGGGGCAAATGTATGCAAAGTATGTATATTAATACCTAACGTTAACATTTTTTCATTATTATGTGTAGTCTTAATAACAAGGGGAGATAACTTATCAATATCATATTATTCAAAGATTTTAACAATGAACAATAATTTTTTTTAAGTTTGTGCAAAATCTTTTTTCGATTATGGATAGTTTCTGTATTTTAAGTGTCTAAATATGAATCATGAATCGATAAAACATTTTCTATAGATTTTTATATTGTTTGAAAAATTAATGATGCAAGGTTTTAAATGATCAAACTTGATGAAAAAAAAATCATTTCTATTGTACAAAGTTAGAATTCATTTTTGGTTTTTAGCTTATCATATTTTAACAAAACAAGCAGTATTATTTAGGCAGCTCAAGCAGTTATGTAAACATTACTTTACTGACAGAAAGTTCTTTATTTTAGTATTCTTGTAGTTAATATAACATTTGTTCATGCAATGATATAGCTGAAATACTGCTAACGCTGGCGTTAAACACCAATCAATCAATCATCAATGTATTCTTGAAAAAGAATTACTTGATAAAATCCAAAGGTAATTTTCATTTCTTTATTAAAATACAGAAGGATTTGGAATAAGTATGCAATATTTTTTTTTATTTCTTAAAACAATTGATAATTCTCATGTATGCAAACATGAGAATTATCAATTGTTTTAAGAAATAAAAAAAAATTGTGGAAAATATACATGTTAAAATTTTACTATATCCTAGTTTCTATTCCTAGAATACAAATTATTGCACTTTCGAATTTGGATATTTTTTTCTTGTTTACCAAGTTTTTTTATTATTCAATTATTCATTGTGTGCAAACAATATATGGAAATGAAAAGAGACACTTTACCGTAAGCCATTTTCATAGTCAGGGCTCACCATACTAAGTTAAAAAAAAAGGCAACTTTACTTCTCTCTCAGTTGACTTAAGGATGAAGTGAGAAAATCTGGAGACTTCCGAAAACCTAGCAATATTTTAACGTTTCTTTCCACACTACCGCATATCCCTTTACCTTTCACAAAACAAATGTGCTGCACAATGATCTTTAAGAGGATGCAATTAACGTGTTTGGAATTAAATACTGAGCATGGGAGCTCCTTTTACGTGAATATTAAAGAAAAAGTACGATTATTGGTGAAAAAAAGACTGACAGGGTGACTAAAACTTCGCTTTTTGGCAGGAATCGGGCGATTTCATTGAAACTTCGCATGGTTGGGTGAGCCCTGATAGCAGGGCTCACCAAACCAGGCGAAGTGGGCGACTTCTTCGCCTTGGTTTCAATGAAATCACCCAATTTCTGTCAAAAAGTGAAGTTTTAGTCGCCCTATCAGTCTTTTCAAGTCCGTATTTTTTTCACCAATAATCACACTTTTTCTTCAATATTCACATAAAAGGAGCTCCCATGTTCCTGAAATTTGACCCATTCAGGGTTTGATGTTCAATATTTTATTCCAAACTCGTTAATTGCATCCTTTTTAAGATCATTGTGCAACTCGTTCGTTTTGTGAAAGGTAGGGGAACATGCGGTAGTGGGGAAAGAAATGTTAAAATTTGGATCGATTTTCAGAAGTCTCCCAGATTTTCCCTCACTTCACCCTTTATCAAGAGAGAGAGAAGTCAAGTCGCCCTGTTTTTACTATGTGTGGTGAGCCCTGTGATAATCCTTTTATTTTGGAAGTTGTTTGTTTCTATGCTGAAAATTAACTAGCTTAACCATATACTAAATTAGCTGTACCTAATTTTTAATTTTTTATAAATAAAATATTTTTATCATGGATTTTGATTTGTATCCTATTAATGTTCTGAATGACAGAGGAAGATGGGAGTAGCATCTACTTTGGCACACCTCGGAAGTCAGATATTATAATAATCAACGTGCATGACCCATAACCTTTCATTTTGTTACCATGCGGATATATCAGTTAGGGTTCGGGTTAGGGTTAGAGTCCGCTAAAGTAGAAGTACTCCGAAGATGGTGGCAAATTGTTGATACCTTATGAAATGAATGTTTTTATAATAATATATTATTTTATAACTGGGTTGTTCTGGTTTAATCTGACACATTGTTATTTTTATGAAAATTGTTGAAATATTATTAAGTCTTATACACAGAAGGAAATCCTGAATTATATCTGCATTTTGATTGGAAGAAAAGATTTTATATGATAAAAATTAAAAGGTTAATCCTACATGTTTTGATAAGGTTGCATGATTTCTTATTTCATGTCATTTCAAGACTTAAGTATTTCATGTCATTTTAAAACTAAATTATTTCATGCCATTTCAAGACTACAGTACATACAATGCATTTCTCAAGCCATTCTGTGCGATTGTTTGTTTCTTAATTCTACAAAAGACACCATTTTCCCCCAAAAACTGAACATATTATATGTGCTGTGATATTAAATCACATGTTTCAATAAAAATAGGTGGATAACTTTTGTAATGTTAACAAATTTAAACGGTAATTAAAATGGTTTATTTTCAGCTTTAAAACTCTGTGACATCAAATGTATGATTTTCTATTTGCTTCTGATGTGATATAAAACCCTTGGTTTTTTTTATAACCCCCCTCTTCCCAAGACTACCTCAACCCACTATTTTTTTGGTACTAAAAGTCATGTTTCTAATATATTTTTTCTCTCAAGAAGATATAACTATGGCAGTAAGTAGATATAGAAATAAAATAAACTTTTGATGTGATATATATATTTATAGTGAAATATGTGTTAACTGAACCATGAATAAATCAGAATCCTGTATTAACTCTAAGTAACCGTAAGTCCCAATGTCTAATCAAAACTAAGAACACAAAATTTTTTGTCCAAGGAGTGGTCAGTTTAGACAAGACCCATTGTAACCTACTTTTTATCTATGTGATGTGTAAACTGCTTTATCCTGCAATCAGTACATTTGCTGTACAAATATGCTATACGAATAAATTTTTGCTTTATTCGTACTAGATGAATAAACTTTTCGTACTATACGAATAAACTTTTCAGCCTACGAATAAACTTTCCTGGTACCCTGTAGCTATGTATAGCGGATGGTGCAGACAAGTATGAAACTGGTACTAATGTAACACAGACCACGAAGAAGACACCCTTGACAACATTTATGAAAGGCGAGGATACGTACATTGTCGTTAAATATAAAATTCATTTGTACTCGCTGCGAAGCAGGCTTGAAAAGCTCGCCAAAGACTTGATATTCTGCCTGTTTCTAAAGCTCGTACAAATAAATTTTATATTTACCGACAATGTACGTATATTGTATTTATATATATGTTATATAATTAATGGGTTTTTAACCATATTGTTCATAAAAAAAATCCATTATTGTGTTTTTATCATTCATTAAGAAGCATTCTGACTTAAAATTTTTGTCTGTCCTTTCAAATGTAGACTGTAAATATTATCGATGTATACCAAAAAGAGGGAGCTGTTCAGCTTTCAAAGTGGAGATGTACTCTCGTTAAACATCAAGCTCTTGCATAATGTATTAACATTAAAAACATTCACTAAGTAATAATATTTTGTTGTGTTTTTTTCTGTATTCATTAGAAAATATTGTATATTACCTCCCCTTACCAGCAGGAATAGTAGAGGTATTTTAAATACATAATATATATACATAGCTGAACAGTAATGTGGTTGGAAAAGGTGTTGCTAGACATTTTAGTTTGGTTGTTATTTTGTTACAGTTGTTCAATATACAATATCTTACATATGTACCCAACTTAATTTTTTCTTAAGAATGGTTTAACGGTAATTGAAGAGCTATTAGATATTATAAAGTTAGTTATGTGAGTGATACATATATATGTCAGCGTACCCTCACTTGGTAATTGAAGAGCTATTAGATATTATAAAGTTAGTTATGTGAGTGATACATATATATGTCAGCGTACCCTCACTTGGTAATTGAAGAGCTATTAGATATTATAAAGTTAGTTATGTGAGTGATACACATATATGTCAGCGTACCCTCACTTGGTAATTGAAGAGCTATTAGATATTATAAAGTTAGTTATGTGAGTGATACACATATATGTCAGCGTACCCTCACTTGGTAATTGAAAGTTTTTCAAAATTGTATGATTGTCAAAAAAAATAAAAGAAACATGTTATCGATATTTTAAATATATTCACTACAGAGTTTGTTTGTTGTGTTGATCAGAAAGCTTTATTTGAAGAGATAGTATAAAGCTAGATACGTGAGTGAATATACATACATGTATATGTCAGTGTACCTCACTTGGTTATTAAAAGATTTTCAAAGCTGTATGATTGTCAAAAAAAAATAAAAGAAACATGTTATTGATATTTTGTAAAAAAAAAAACAAAAAAAAACATACACTACAGAACTTGTTTGTTTTGTTAATCAGAAAGCTTTAATTGAAGAAATATTATTAAAGCTAGATACGTGAGTGAATATACATACATGTCAGTGTACCTCACTAGGTAATTAATAGATTTTAAAAACTGTATGATTGTCAAGAAAAAAGAAACATGTTATCAATATTTTGTAAAATACATACACTACATAGCTTGTCTTGTGGGGATCAGAAATCCAAGATGGCTAACACTACACATGTAACATTTTTTTTGGTTAAAAAAAAAATTTATAGAATTGAACTTCTTTTAAGAGGTCACCTATCTTATAAAGCCACTTTTTCTTCGTTCCAAAGGTGACCTCTCAATACAGGTTAGACTGTATTTTGACATAGCTTGTTTGTTGTGTTGATCAGAAATCCAAGATGGCTAACACTACACATGTAACTTTTTTTTTTAAATAAAAAATAAAAAATTATACAATTATCTCAAACTCAAATATTCAAATCGTTTCCATGGATACCTTGAAGAAAGATATGGGAAGTTGATTGTAATTTTATGCTCAGTATATCCTGGATGTCTCAGTCCGATATACAGTGAAATCTGCCTATGTGGTCCGCATTTGGTTTTCTGCTCAGTAGCTGAAGTTCCCTTAAAGAAATCATATGAACTTCATACACAAGGTCAAGTATTATAAAAGGAAGGTCAAGTACGATTTCGTACTTTTCTACTCTGGAGATGTGCCCCTTGATTTGCCGAAAATTACCTATTAATATAAGCTGGAAGCAGAATCCATGTCCTGTGTATCACCTTATGGTATAATTTATATCTACATCTGCTGTCAGAATGACACAGATAGACAGAATTCTGATTTTTAATCATAAATAAAAAATTCTAATTGAAACGTTTTCAATAGTATTTCTATTTGTGCTAAGTAGAAAGAGATGATTTTATTCAAAACAATTAATTTGGAAAAAATGTGTACTAGGTATTTAACATTGTGTAGAAAATATGTTTCATATTCTGTAAGTTGGGATTTTCCAGAAAAAAATGTTTATGAATTTATTTTAATTAATGCATTAAGGTGTTGCTATCTCGAAAAAAATTACATACTATTGAACTGATGGACTATTTGTGAAAAATTTGTCATTGATGGGGCTATGTGTTTCTTTCTGAAATGGCATTTGATTTTTTTTTCTGATTCAGTTTTAAAAGATTGGGTCATTTTTAATTCTCTGATAAGTTGCACATAGTTATATGTATGTAATAAATAAAGAATAATAATGCATTGAGTTAATGTTTTGGTCAGAAAAAAATGAAAAAAATGTCAGCTGTTTTTATTTTGATACAAAAGAAAACAATATTTATTTAAAGAAAATACAAAGTTTTTGAGGAGTTTTATTTGTAGAACAGATTTGAGTTAATAGTTTGACCACTGAATTTAAGTTGAATTTTATATGATCTGTCTCATTTCACACTGAATTTAAGTTGAATTTTACATGGTCCGTCTCATTTCACACTGAATTTAAGTTGAATTTTACACGGTCTGTCTCATTTCACACATTTTCCATCAATTATGTCACATTATCGTTGTATGCTTCATATTTAACGGAGATATTTCATATTTTATTTTGAATACAGAATTTAAATTTTTAATACAACAGCGTAAGATCAATTTCATATTTTAATCATACCAAACCTAAAAGGTTGCATTAAAAATGAAAATATTCTTCAGTAACATGAATTATTTGAAGAATTTAATTGAGAGGTGTGCATTATACATAGATGTATACTATTGACAAGAAAATACGGTAAACAAATAAACAAATCTAATATATATTAAAATGTGAGAATACAAACAACTTATATTAGAATTGTTTTTTTATATGATGTCATTATTAATATTGTTCATGATTCAATTTGTATAATTATTAATGTTTGTACTTAAAAAGTTTGTATTTTATGTTGACACGTTTTATTGAATTGGATATTGACAGTCATTAATATGTAAATGTGCTTTGTATATAAAACTTGTAGTAAATCCAGTTAAAAGCTGTAAATATGTAAAGTATTGGGAAATAAAGAATGAAAAAAAAACATGATTGTGTAGTAGTTACTATGGTTTCTAAGATTCAATACAAACAACTTGTACTTTGGATTCATTTGAATGTCAAAATGGGACCCAAATGGAGAAAAAAAAGGCTGAAGTCTATCAAGTAGCATTTTACTGTTATTCTTGCCTATCTCTGATTGATTGATGTTTAACATCAAGATAGCAATATTTCAGCTATATTCATGACCAGAACAAGTTTACAGATCAGGTAACTAAAAACTATTAAAAAAAAAATAACAGTGATGCGTAAGCCAAGTTTTCTTATATAACTAAAAACATTTATGAAAAATTCTGGATTTTAACTTGATTCAGCTTGTGTATAAATATAATTTAGATCTGAGGAGAAGCTACATGGCTGTGCACTAACAAATATTTTCACATCTTCTATGGACATAAATCTTAAAGGTTTTGATAAACAATTATTGTTTTTGAACTTGACTGGGATATTATCCACATATAGAATATAAATTTGGTTGGAATCAGTTGAACTATTTTGCTAGTGCATGAACAAGAACAAGATGTTGCACGCTACGTCAGGCTAAGAATACCCCCACTCGTTCATTTGTAAGTCGCACCGTAAACAGGAAGTAGATGTGCGGTAAACCTGGAAAGGGGAGACACGGTACAAGTCACCATGCCAAAGCCATATATCAAATATAAAATCATTTCTTCCAGTAGAAGCTGAGATAACTGTTACGAAAGTTTTCATTACAGCAAACATGAAAAATTCTAAGTCACACTGTAAACAGGAAGTAGATGTGCGGTAAACCTGGAAAGGGGAGACACGGTACAAGTCACCATGCCAAAGCCATATATCAAATATAAAATCATTTCTTCCAGTAGAAGCTGAGATAACTGTTACGAAAGTTTTCATTACAGCAAACATGAAAAATTCTAAGTCACACTGTAAACAGGAAGTAGATGTGCGGTAAACCTGGAAAGGGGAGACACGGTACAAGTCACCATGCCAAAGCCATATATCAAATATAAAATCATTTCTTCCAGTAGAAGCTGAGATAACTGTTACGAAAGTTTTCATTACAGCAAACATGAAAAATTCTAAGTCACACTGTAAACAGGAAGTAGATGTGCGGTAAACCTGGAAAGGGGAGACACGGTACAAGTCACCATGCCAAAGCCATATATCAAATATCAAATATAAAATCATTTCTTCCAGTAGAAGCTGAGATAACTGTTACGAAAGTTTTCATTACAGCAAAATGAAAAATTCTAAGTTGCACTGTAAACAGGAAGTAGATGTGCGGTAAACCTGGAAAGGGGAGACACGGTACAAGTCACCATGCCAAAGCCATATATCAAATATAAAATCATTTCTTCCAGTAGAAGCTGAGATAACTGTTACGAAAGTTTTCATTACAGCAAACATGAAAAATTCTAAGTCACACTGTAAACAGGAAGTAGATGTGCGGTAAACCTGGAAAGGGGAGACACGGTACAAGTCACCATGCCAAAGCCATATATCAAATATAAAATCATTTCTTCCAGTAGAAGCTGAGATAACTGTTACGAAAGTTTTCATTACAGCAAACATGAAAAATTCTAAGTCACACTGTAAACAGGAAGTAGATGTGCGGTAAACCTGGAAAGGGGAGACACGGTACAAGTCACCATGCCAAAGCCATATATCAAATATAAAATCATTTCTTCCAGTAGAAGCTGAGATAACTGTTACGAAAGTTTTCATTACAGCAAACATGAAAAATTCTAAGTCACACTGTAAACAGGAAGTAGATGTGCGGTAAACCTGGAAAGGGGAGACACGGTACAAGTCACCATGCCAAAGCCATATATCAAATATCAAATATAAAATCATTTCTTCCAGTAGAAGCTGAGATAACTGTTACGAAAGTTTTCATTACAGCAAAATGAAAAATTCTAAGTTGCACTGTAAACAGGAAGTAGATGTGCGGTAAACCTGGAAAGGGGAGACACGGTACAAGTCACCATGCCAAAGCCATATATCAAATATAAAATCATTTCTTCCAGTAGAAGCTGAGATATCTGTTGCGAAAGTGTGAATGGACGGATGGACAAGGTGATTGCAATATAGCCCCCACTCTATGAGTGGGGGTATAACATTGTCACACTTTTTTTATATCTTCAAGGGGCATAACTGTTAAAATTACTTAACTAAAAATTATGTTTTTCTAAATTGACTGAGCGAGTGATTGTTGTTTAGCACCAACTCAGCAATTTTTCAGCTATATCATGGCGAGAACAAGTTAATTTTAAATGAAACAAGATGTTGCATGCTACGTCGTGCTAAGAATACCCCCACTCGTTCATTTGTAAGTCGCACGGTAAACAGGAAGTAGATGTGCAATCATTTCTTCCAGTAGAAGCTGAGATATCTGTTACGAAAGTGTGAACGGATGGACAAACGGACGGACAGACTAACGGACGGACGGACAAGGTGACTGCTTGTTTAAGTGGTTCACCAAATGAACAACCACACACACCATCACCACCAACCTCTCTCTCTCCTTCTCTAATTCCTTTCTTCATTCTCTGTTCTTCTTCAATTTACACATATTAATGTAAGAAATATTCATATGCATGCATGCTCTATCAAATAATGTTGTAACTTATTGTATGTAGAAGACTTCATAAGTTTGTTTAGCTTGTGTCTTATCCTTTTTGCATATTTGAGCAAATAAAATATGTTTAAACTAATTGCAATATAGCCCCCTCTCTATGAGTGGGGGTATAATGATGATGATGTCCGCTTTGTACTAGACCAACACGCTACGTTGGATTTTTATAGTGCTAGCTCACTGAAACAACAGTCAGCGGATAGATATGTCGCTCCACTCGGACACATTATTCTGTTTCCAAGCCAACCAGTCTTTGCTCTTGTGTGCTTAGCAGAGAAATAACACATTGTCTGGATTGACTCGATCAGGGCTTGTTCCCACAATCTACTGCATTCAAGGTGACCTCGCTAACCATTACACCACCGATGCGATTAAATTGACTGCGATAATGTCTACATACAGCTTGTGTATAAATTTGGTTTGAATAAGTCAGGGTAGAAAGACTTTAAAACGTTAACTAGATTTAATACCATGATTCACCAAACTATAAGCCGAGTGCAACTCACCTAAAAAGGTGGCAATGTGATGGGCCTATGCATGGAAGTTTAAATTGCCAGAAAATAAAAAGGGTACAATACTCTCAGGAAGACTGCATTTTGTGCATGACGTCACATTATTTGTTTCCGTTCTTTCACCAATGTCGAATTCCTGTTCGATCACTTTCAGTGTCGCTGTACAATCCGACAACGTTTTTAAGAGAAATGTGAACCTTAGTTGCCAGAAATATTGAAACTATGTCTTTGAAAATGAGAATATGACCATGAATTCATGATACATAAGATGAATGAATGAACATTAAACAGTCGCTTTGTTTACGTTGCTAACATTGATGTCTTTTCCCCCGCATTCCAATGATATGACATCATGACAACAGAGTTCGGCATAGAACGTCTTGTGCAATGTCCCGCCGTTCTTTTATCACCACAGTGTGGTGATGCAACATCTTGTATCAGACAGGCGACTTTTGTTAATTTCAAAGGAAAACGTAGATAATGTTAGATAAAAACCAGAGGCTCCCAGGAGCCTGTAATCGCTCACCTGGATCAAAGCTGCTTTCAGTAACAATGCAACTGCACTGTGGTGGCCATCTTGGTGGGAGAGTGCGACTGCCGGACACAATTTTGAAAGAGGACCATCCAATGACTATTCCATCAAAGTTTGGTTCTAACTGAGCTACTGGTTCCAGACAAGATGGTTTTTATGTGAATTTCCCCTAGGGTCCTATGTTAAACTAAGTACAGCTGTGCAGCCATCTTGGTCAGAGGGCGGGACCACCAGACGCAATTTCGGAAAAGGACCATTCAATGATTATTTTATCAAAGTTCCAATTGAACAAGTGGTTCCAGACGAGAAGATTTTTATGTGAATTTCCCGTAGGTTCCTATGTTAAACTAAGTTCGGCTGTGGGGGCCATCTTGGTCAAAGGGCCGAACCGCCTGACATATTTTTGGAAGAGAACCATCCAATGACTATTTCATTAACATTTAGTTCTTATTGAGCAAATGGTTTCAAACAAGAAGATTTTTATGGGAATTTCCCATAGGGTCCTATGTTAAATTAAGTTCGGCTGTGGTGGCCATTTAGGTCGGAGTTCTGAAATGCCGGACACAATTTTGGAAGAGGGCCACCCAAGAATCATTTCAGCAAAGTTTGGTTGAGATTGGCTCAGTAGTTTCACAGGAGAAGATTTTTTTTAAATTTCATCCCCCCTTTTTTCTAATTTGCATAATCAGTCAAAATCGGCAAAAGTTCAAAGTTCATAAAAAATTCTGTAATATATGTTAAAAAGCTCATCATTATGCTTATAACACTTCAAATTTGGGCACATTCTGGCTTAAAATAAGAGCAATTTTGGCCATTTGAAGAAATTTCTATTTTTAGTAATGGCGGCCATCTTGGATACAGGACGGCGCTGATGGACACAATTTTGAAAGGGACCCACCCATCCCTGCCAGGTTTGGTTTAATTTGGTTCAGCCGTTTCAGAGGAGAAGATTTAAATGTGATCTTTTATCAAAATATGCCTAATTTGCATAATCGGTATATATCGGCTGAAAGAAAAATTTCACAGAAAAACCCGGAATATACGTTAAACTACTCCTTGCCATGTAGCTGCAGTTAAAATTTGAGCTCATTTTGACACACTAAAGCAGCAATGGACAATTAAAATTTCATCCCCCCTTTTTTCTATTTTTAGCTTGGCGGCCATCTTGGTTGGAAGTCGGGATCACCGGACACAATTTTGGAAGGGGGCCATCCAAGGACCATTCCACCAAAGTTTGGTTGCAATTGGCCCAGTGGTTTCTGAGGAGAAGATTAAAATGTGAAATGTTGACGGACGGACGACAGACAACGGACGAAAAGTGATGACAAAAAAAAGTACATAATAGGTAGGGTCGGAAACGTGCCACCAACAATCACTCATTACTAGCTTTCACATTATTAGCTACTGCCAGTTTTCAACTTGCAACATGGTTTTTTCCAGATACTCTGGTTTACTTCATCAATTAAACTTACCACCACATATAACTGAAATATAGTTTTACACAGATTACACAGATACTAGTCTGAATTCAATCTGATATTTTTCTTGTTTTGTCAAAAACAATGAAATTTTGTTTTTATACTGTTGCTGAAATATAAAATCGATAATGACAACAAATTGCTTATAAAAGTAATATTTATTTTGTAAAGTTTTTAAATCCACAAATATGGACGGAATCTATCATACATTTACAAGTTTTCATAAATATATACATTGTACATACAACATTCATAATTTCCTCATTTTTCTCACATTTGTATGCACAGATACACACCCATTCTCTCTGGTCTAGCATTCATAATAAATATATAAAATATAATTAAAACTATCTTCATGCATTAAAATTATGTTCAAAACTGTAGAACTTGCTTCAAAGTAACAAAACCTGGGTATAAATAATTAAACTCAAGCACTGCATTGTGGATTTTGATTGGCTGAAAACCCTATCTCAAGATCAAAGTCAGACTCATAGGATTTATAACCCTCAGCTCAGACCACAAATTTCCAACAAAAAAATACTTTTTACTGCATAAATTAGCTTACATTTGAATAAAAATTCAAAATGTGACTGAAGTTTCTTTTGAGATTTCTAATCCAAGATTTGATAATCTTGAAATAAATAAATAAATATATATACTAACTAGTATTACTGTGAGCACAGCTCACTAAGATATACCCCCCGCTCCCCACATCTGTCCAACCTATTTCCATAACCAAAACATTACTGATTGTTTTGACTAAAAATGAAAGGGACCCTCCTCTCTTCACCGGTAAGCTGCTGATAAAATTTCAAAACATTCTGAGAAACACTACTCAAGTTATCATATGACATAGGGTAAAAATCCTATTTTCCGTCATATCAAGTCCAATAACTCTGGAACTGCAAAAGTGAAAATCGTCAAAAATGAAAGGGATCCTCCTATCTTCACCAGTAAACAGCTGATAAAATTTTTAAAAAATTCTAAGAAACACAACTTGTTGGCGAATGAATATTTTGGTGACGTCATAATACCAACCCAGGTTATCAAGTATAACCAAAATTTTCACCAGGAGGATCAGCCAATCAGATTGCAGTATTCAAATCAAATTAAATTATAATACTTTAACAATAATTATAATTTTTTTTGATATTTTAATAACATTTTCAATTCTGTTATCTATATCTGTTTCTATTTAACTATTTAAAACTAATATACAATCAAACAAAATATTTCTTCATGGAGATTATAAATACATTTAAACAAAGTATTGCAAAAATTTTCGACAACACTACCGTCTTCGTCAGTTGCAAAACATAAACTGCCAAGAGATACAAAAAAACAACAAGACAACGTCATAACGTCTAATCGTGCTATTATGACGTCGTAAAAAATTATTAACTAAAAATGATCCTGAACATTGTGTATTTTATTTATTCATAATGTTCAGGATCATTTTTAGTTAATAATTTTTTACGACGTCATAATAGCACGATTAGACGTTATGACGTTGTCTTGTTGTTTTGTTGTTTTTTTGTATCTCTTAGCAGTTTATGTTTTGTAACTGACGAAGATGGTTGTGCTGTCGAAAAATTTTGCAATACTTTGTTTAAATGTAAAACTAATATGATATAATTATGATAGCAAAATGTTTTGTACAAATGATGCGAGTTTAACAAGGCCATAAAAAACTCCAAAACAATCATGTTAACTTTACTTCATCAACCAAACATAATAGTTAGAAAGAATGATTTCATTATACAGTTAAACCTGCCCATGTGGTCACCTCTATTAACCAGTCATCTGTATTAAACAGTTGCCTCTATTAACCAGTCATCTGTATCAAACAGTCACCTCTATTAACCAGTCATCTGTATTAAACAGTCACCTCTATTAACCAGTCATCTGTATTAAACAGTCGCCTCTATTAACCAGTTATCTGTATTAAACAGTCACCTCTATTAACCAGTCATCTGTATTAAACAGTCATCTCTATTAACCAGTCATCTGTATTAAACAGTCACCTCTATTAATCAGCCCTCTGTATTAAAAGGTCACCTTTTTCTTGTCAAGTCATAGAAAATTTCATATGAATTGAACCTAATTTAAGAGGTCACCTGTCTTATAAGGACATTTCATTTTTGTCCTAAAGATGACCTCTTAATACAGGTCTGACTGTATTTTTTTTTGGAGATTGTGTTGTTGTTGATATTTAGATTTTTGATATATTTATATTTAAACACAAAAATACCAGAACTCACGGTCATAAAACATTAAAAGTACAAGATTTTTGCTCGTACTTCAAAATCCTCCAATCAGAATGCTGTATTTATTAGACATGACATTCTGATTGGATGTTTTTGAAGTACGAGTACCAAACTCCTACTACAAAATTGTACAATTGTAAGGCTAGACCAGTTCATCTGATTGATATTATTTTACAACTGTAAGGCTAGACCAGTTCATCTGATTGATATTATTTTACAATTGTAAGGCTAGACCAGTTCATCGGATTGATATTATTTTTAATTCATTTTTTTTTATTTGAAGATGATATAAATTGATTTTGTAACTGGATATGGTGACTTTATCACAGATTAATTTTACGAATGTTTTAAGTGTAATTAAAAAAATCACTAACTCTCATTAATGCTACAGGTAAACAAACAATATACTATACACATACACTAAAACAAATACACATGATGTGTATGGCGATACTGTTCTTAAAGAGCTTCCAGTACCAGTTGCAAAAGGATAAAAGAAGTCGTTCGGCACTTTAGCTATAAAAATAGGTGCTTCCCCAACAGCCCCTGTGGCAGGTTCTGAAACATCTATAAAGGACACTGATTGGCTGATTTCAAATGACTGGTCTACATTGGCATTACCTGGCTGACAAGTAGTCCCTGAACACTGAAAAACAAAAACAATATGCTATGTTATATGTTATGTTGAGATGTAGTTGATCAACACTTTACAGTAACAAAATACTAATAATTGATTGACTCATTATTGCTTAACGTCCAGGGAAAAAGTATGGAGAGTTGGGTTGGGATAAAAAATTTAGTCTTATGTAATGGATACAATGCCCCTTTTCTTTTTCGAAATTTACAGAAGAACTCTTCAGCGTGTGGGTAGAGTGGCACTCTCCAAACCCGTAACCCACTATGGTCCACGGTCACGCTGTCTGCATTATAACCTGATAACCCCTCATCGAGAGGGCTCCAACGATCTGCCACACCGGGATGCCCTGAGCAGCTATGTGAGTCTGAGCCCTGGGAACTTTCACCAGTACCCAGTACATGTACAATATTAATAAAGTGTCAACAGTCTCCAATTGATACATACAATCTACTTAGGGTTGTTATGGTTGTGATCATATGATAGTTGGATTTATATCTACCTATGCAATCAGTGTCTATTACTGTTCAAAGTTGCATGTTTAAGTCTGGACAGTGGTGAGGTGTATTCAATATCACTTTATGTGAAAAAGTCTGTAAGTGACTTGCATTACGATACCCGGTTTTCTCCTGGTACATCTGGTTTTCCGCCACCAATAAAACTGACCGCCACAATATAAGTGATTGTGTGGATTAAAAATAGTGTGACAACAATAAAGACAACACAAATAACAATGCAAAACAACGTATAATTAAGTCCTAAATCTGATTAAAATCATATCTATCATTTGCTCTCCTTTATTGATATGTCGTGGCTCAAAAAAATCTGAGGAAACCTCATTGTTAGTGACCCTATGTACCATCCAATGTAAATGGCAACTATTAGACTATTAAAGTAATACTAAAAGGCTTTCATACTACCAGCATATAATTGGCCAAGAAATGTCATAAGAGTATTTATCATATCATCATATATTCATGACATAAGGTCACTCACATGTGATCCATAATGGGATTTCCTCAGATCTCCAACGCTGCGACATATCAGTAAAGGGTAGCAAGTGAGAGATCAGATTTTAATCAGATTGATTGAGCCCTGTGCATTAGTCTTACTGCACATGAGACAAAAAAAAGTTTAATGTGTACTTCCAATTCTTCCCTATGTTCAATATACAGTCAAACGTGCCTTAGTAACCACCTATATTAAGCAGTAACTTGTATTATGTAGTGGTACCATACACTTCAGGTTAAATTTGATCTGCTCGTTTAATTTTCTTATTTTTTTGGCAGTGTGTTTGAATATATCCACTCTAATAAATATCAAAATTTAACAAATTCCAACCAACACTCAGAGCTATAAATTCACTAGCCACATAACAGCTTTTCTCTCTGTGGTTTTGATCACAGAGATGCTTGAAATCTGCATACAAATGTCATATGATCAAAACGTTAAACTGATTTTAAAGAGTTATCTCCATGTAGTGTTAGGTACCACCTTAAGCGACCATATCTCAATGTTCCTTTGGAAGGTCACATAAGAAAGGTTTGACTGTAATAAAAATTTACTGTATAAGTCACTGTTTATTTGAACTTACTGTGTACGTAATTGTCTGTTGATCTTCATAAATAAATCCTACACCCAGAATCTTAGCTTGTGGATTAGCTACAGATCCTACGTTGGAGTATACTATCTGGATATGCATTCCCAATGATAACTGACAAGCTGGTCCATCTGATGTTTGCTGAAAAAAAAATAATTCATTTTATGTGAAATACATCACGATAGTACAGTAATCCCCCACTTATTAGGATACTAACACCAATGGCACCCCTTTTATCAGGTCAGATTTCAAATGCAAGGAGATGGTAAATTATCACTCAATGGTTCTCCTCAAGACAGGCCATTCCTCTTATAAGGACACTGGTTTTCATTACAGAAGGGATTGTAAAAGGGGGACTGTGGTAGTACTAAAAAGGAACTGACAGGACTTCAGAAAGGGTTCTATATATAGAGCAGGAAATGCTAACCCATCTTATGTTTTATTTTATTTTTTGTTTATATTGTTATTTTTGTATCTATCCTTATTCTAGAAAAAATCTTCTGGCAAGGTTATTTTGTGCATTCGTTTCATGTTTTCAATTTGTATAAAACTTTATATATATAGTCTTCAATTTTATAGCTCACCAAATCAACAACCACCTAAATTTGTTTTATCCAAGAGTGATTCCCCAAACTTTTCAGTTTTCTTAAAAAAAAATGTTAACAAATTAGTAAGAAAGGAGAGACTTTCCAACCCCACACTTAACCACTTATAAAAGTAAAGGAACAGCTTGTAGTAAGAAAGGATATGAATGTATATGAACATGAGAGACTTTCCAACCCCACACTTAACCACTTATAAAAGTAAAGGAACAGCACTTTTATGGCTGTTCTTCATTTCACAGTCACAGTAGCATCTTCAATAATGAACATAACTCATATGATAAAATGAGTATGTAGTTGAGTGGTGTTCTTTATTTCTGTCGATAAATGCTACATCTGGACAACACTACAGTGGAACTCCCCAAAACCGGCCTCTCTGAAAACCGGATTCCTCTGAAAACCGAACTTTTAGTTTTGGTCCGGAATATTCCCCTACATATTTAAGTAAAATGTTCCTCTAAAAACTGGCCTCTCAGTATTCCGAACATCGTTGGTAATGTCCGGTCCAGAAAATATATTTTCTTGTAAAATTCACCTCTGAAAACCACACGACAAATTAGCTGACAGGTAAGTCAGTGAACCATGTTAGATGTTAATCACCGAATAGATCGATCCAGTTTTACATCAAAAGATTATCGCCGGTATTGCTTGAAATTAACAAGGTTGTAAACATGATTACAATGTATTAAAAACAATACAGTTATTTGACAGTGTCTTTATATATGTGTAATTAATCTGAAGCATGTTTTTATACTTAAAATTTTTAATACTTCAAAAGAGTTTTATAAAAACAAATATATAAAAGATCAAATATGTTGTACCGACCGCTTGCATTCTATTGTTAGTCAAGTAAAAAAATATTAATCTATGGTCTCAAGTAGATTTGTTATAAATTGTTGGTGTTGATATTTTGAATTCATTCTGAAATTAACATTATTTCTTATTAATCCGTTAAATTGATGCTAAAATGTCGAAACCGCCGTCTAAACATCGTCTCGTTGAACTAACACTTCAAGACAAAATTAATTTGATTAAAGAGTCAGAAAGTTTTCCAAAACCATCTCAGAAATTTTAAGTGAGAAATTTGGAGTAGGCAAAACAACAGTTTCCGATATCTTCCCAATTTTTAGAGCAATGAAAATGTTCAAAAATTCAGATTTGGAAATAAAAGTAAGCATGACAATCTAAATGATCTTATGTGGGACTGGTTCCGTCAAACTCGCGTCCATTATTAGAATAACGTGCTCTATGATTTTTGCTTAGCATGAAAAATATCCTGCAACAGGCTACAAATCCAATTCAAGGTCAGTGACCTGAAATCTCGTGGTTGATTGTACACTCAATACATGTACACATTTATAAAACAAGTTACGATAGTATTTATTTTTACTTAAAACACATTTAAAAACAATCACAAATATAACACATTGAAAGAATGTACAAAAGCATACATAAATAGCTTAATCACAGCATAATTAACCTTCACAAGATCAATATCTTATACTTCCAGTAACAGTATGCAGAACGGAAATGTCTATTTCCGGAACCTCCTAAAACCGGTACCTTTGAAAACCGGCTGATTTCTTTGGCCCCGGACGTAGTCGTTTTCAGAGGTTCTACTGTACTATACAAAATTAATTCTCTTTTTAATCACAGTTAGTTCTGGTGTCTGATATTTTACTTACTGATGATGTTGTGGTTTTTGGACCAGTTTGTAGAATTTCGACCCAGTCGCCTGTTTGTTCTGGTTTAGCATTGCCAAATGTTGCAACATATCTGTTGAAATTAGGTATAACGTTGATGAAGTCACTACTGCCTTCTAAAGCAATCTTGATAGCATCCTGCATGGCAGTACAATAGTCAGCTATTGCTATAGTGTCAAGGTTAAATCTGGAAAAAGTCATAAAATGTTAAATCTACTGCTTGCTTCCATATTGTCCACTGAATCAATTTGACAGTTATGAATATGATTTTTATTTAATCTGATGAAAGATGCAGCTCGCTATTGATAACATCATTCACATGAGTTGGTATACATTTCAGATATATTTACTCTCATAATAACTAAATATGTGTAGATATGGGTGTTTAAGTCACTTTCAACAATATTTTAGTTATATTATAAGAGGTTAGCTTTATTAGTGGGGGAAACCGCAGTACTCTGAGAAAATGTCTGAACTCTGTTAAGTCAGTGACAAACTTTATCATTTAATGATGTATAAAATGCACCAAACTCACAATTTTAAGTCATGATAGTCACTGATTGCATAGGTAGTTGTAAATCCAACTGCTATACATTCACGTACACCACTGCACAGTTATTTTTGCATATCAGACAATCACCAGACCATGCCAATGTCAGACAATGACTTACCTAATAAGACAACCAGATCTAATTTCTTGACCAAAGTTGACCTGCACTCTATTATCAATATCTGTTAAACAAGTTCCTGTAGCAGACGACTTCACCACTGACAAGTCATAGCCATTTTCTACTATGACCATCCTGTTTCCAAAAGATTCATTCACATACCGGATACCAGCACGAACTGGTTTCCCTACCACGTAACCAGGGTTACCACTCCATTGTGTAACATTAACATCATTGGCCTGAAATAAATAGGTGTAAATAGGGAATAAATGTGACAATTAATCTTGCATTGTGATACATGTATTCACCAATATTTCTGTATAGTGAGTGATTGTTGTTTAACTCCGATGAGAAATGTTTCAGCCATATCATGGCGAGAACAAGTTACATTTCAATGAGATGATGATGATGTCTGATTTATACTAAAGTAGACCATCACACTTAGTTGGATTTTTGATAGTGCTTGCCTACTGAAAAGAAAACAAGAATTAACAGATATACATGTCACTCCATTTGAACACATTATCCCGATTCAGACTTTGCTCTTAGTCTTTGATGTTGCATGCTAAGTGAAGAAGCAGCATTTTATATTCTTTGGTTTGATTCGACTGGGGCTGAAACCCATAATTTACTGCACTTGAGGACAGCATGCTAACCATTATATCACTGATGCTGTCCAAAACACAAAAGAGACAAAGGCAGATAAACCAGTATGTCCAACCCTTATCATACCAAGTTTTTAAGTAAATATTAAGATGACTTAAACAACATGTATTTAATCAAAATTACATTCTAAAACTTTTGTTAAATTCTTTGAATCTACAGAACAGATTTGATTTGATTTGATTTTTGGTCCTTAACGCCACTTTCAGCAATATTTTAGCTATATCATGGCGACCAGTTTTAGTGGTGGAAGAAGCCGGATTACCTGGAGAGAACCACCGACCATGGGCAAGCAACTGGTAAACTTTATAACATGCGGCTGCGAGTCAAGTGCACTCTTGTTTGTAATTTACAAAGATGGGCACGAACCCACACCGTATTGGTGATAAGTCTTGTATGAGTTGTTAGGTAATCCAACTACCTAACTCATTGAGCCACCCGGGCCCTCATGTCAAATACACTATGTCCATTTAATTATATTACTTATGGCAATAATATGGGTGCATTAACGCTACTTTCAACAATATTTCAGCTGGCCGTCAATTTTATTAGTTGAGTAAATTGCAGTACCTGCAGAAATAAAATATTTCTGACTTGCCCCATAAGTCACCGATAAACTTCATCACATAATTCTCTATCAAGCACATCTCACCATGACTGGTAATCAAATCCAACTAGTATATGATCACAACCAAGAATACCCTCCCCCTCAAACCCCCCCCCCCCCCCCAAAAAAAAACTAGTCTGACAAGAGGACTGTCCTATAAGGCACAAGCCTATCACCAATACAGCGTGGGTTCGCGCCCGGCTTTGTAAATTACAAAAAAGGGTGCACTCGACTCGCAGTCGCAAGTGATAAAGTTTACCAGTTGCTTGCTCATGGTCGATGGTTCTCTCCGGGTCCATCACTAAAACTTGTCGCCATGATATAGCTGAAATATTGCTGAAAGTGGCGTTAAACACAATAAATCAAATCAAATCATATATACTGGTACTTACGTTTGTAAACGATGACTTGAATGTCTGTAACAAGGGGAGATTACTGGCCGTTATAGTTTGTAACACAAATGTCACAGTAGCATTTGTGATGCCATTGGTACCATCATGAGATATAACATATTCAACCTGAAAAGAAAAAAAAAAGTTTGTATAAATATTTGGTTATTTTTGTAGCAGATTTATTATTCAAGATTCAATTTTAACATTAATAAGGAAATAAAATCATATATTCTATTTATCAAGAACAAGGTGGTTTTCTAGCATTTTTGCTTACAAGTTAAAACTTCACAAGAAAAGCAAATCTTTAGTGGAGCAGGAACTGCCTACCCTTCCGGAGCACCTGAGTTCACCCCCGGTTTTTAGTGGGGTTCGTGTTACTCGATCTTTAGTTTTATACGTATGTTTTGTAGATCGTTGTTTGTCCTTTTGTACTTTTTCTTTTGTCCATTGTGTTGTCTGTTCTTCTTCGATATACGGACTCTGATGACCCCTTTGGTATCTTTAAACTCCTATTTAGACAATACTGACTTAGAACGATAATTGAAATAATGTGTTCTTCAACTAAGGCATTTTTTTTATAAAAACATGAATTAAAAATTCACCAGCAGTAAATACTAGATTCTAATAGGAAGGTGGCTGATGTCCTCTTACCTGTTTGACAACATTACTACAAGTGGGTGTGGCACCAGAAGTAAATACTAGATTCTAATAGGAAGGTGGCTGATGTCCTCTTACCTGTTTGACAACATTACTACAAGTGGGTGTGGCACCAGCAGTAAATACTAGATTCTAATAGGAAGGTGGCTGATGTCCTCTTACCTGTTTGACAACATTACTACAAGTGGGTGTGGCACCAGCAGTAAATACTAGATTCTAACAGGAAGGTGGCTGATGTCCTCTTACCTGTTTGACAACATTACTACAAGTGGGTGTGGCACCAGCAGTAAATACTAGATTCTAACAGGAAGGTGGCTGATGTCCTCTTACCTGTTTGACAACATTACTACAAGTGGGTGTGGCACCAGCAGTAAATACTAGATTCTAACAGGAAGGTGGCTGATGTCCTCTTACCTGTTTGACAACATTACTACAAGTGGGTGTGGCACCAGCAGTAAATACTAGATTCTAACAGGAAGGTGGCTGATGTCCTCTTACCTGTTTGACAACATTACTACAAGTGGGTGTGGCACCAGCAGTAAATACTAGATTCTAATAGGAAGGTGGCTGATGTCCTCTTACCTGTTTGACAACATTACTACAAGTGGGTGTGGCACCAGAAGTAAATACTAGATTCTAATAGGAAGGTGGCTGATGTCCTTTTACCTGTTTGACAACATTACTACAAGTGGGTGTGGCACCAGCAGTAAATACTAGATTCTAATAGGAAGGTGGCTGATGTCCTCTTACCTGTTTGACAACATTACTACAAGTGGGTGTGGCACCAGCAGTAAATACTAGATTCTAATAGGAAGGTGGCTGATGTCTTACCTGTTTGACAACATTACTACAAGTGGGTGTGGCACCAGCAGTAAATACTAGATTCTAATAGGAAGGTGGCTGATGTCCTCTTACCTGTTTGACAACATTACTACAAGTGGGTGTGGCACCAGCAGTAAATACTAGATTCTAATAGGAAGGTGGCTGATGTCCTCTTACCTGTTTGACAACATTACTACAAGTGGGTGTGGCAGCAGAAGTAAATACTAGATTCTAATAGGAAGGTGGCTGATGTCCTCTTACCTGTTTGACAACATTACTACAAGTGGGTGTGGCACCAGCAGTAAATACTAGATTCTAATAGGAAGGTGGCTGATGTCCTCTTACCTGTTTGACAACATTACTACAAGTGAGTGTGGCACCAGCAGTAAATACTAGATTCTAATAGGAAGGTGGCTGATGTCCTCTTACCTGTTTGACAACATTACTACAAGTGGGTGTGGCACCAGCAGTAAATACTAGATTCTAACAGGAAGGTGGCTGATGTCCTCTTACCTGTTTGACAACATTACTACAAGTGAGTGTGGCACCAGCAGTAAATACTAGATTCTAACAGGAAGGTGGCTGATGTCCTCTTACCTGTTTGACAACATTACTACAAGTGGGTGTGGCACCAGCAGTAAATACTAGATTCTAATAGGAAGGTGGCTGATGTCCTCTTACCTGTTTGACAACATTACTACAAGTGAGTGTGGCACCAGCAGTAAATACTAGATTCTAATAGGAAGGTGGCTGATGTCCTCTTACCTGTTTGACAACATTACTACAAGTGGGTGTGGCACCAGCAGTAAATACTAGATTCTAATAGGAAGGTGGCTGATGTCCTCTTACCTGTTTGACAACATTACTACAAGTGGGTGTGGCACCAGCAGTAAATACTAGATTCTAATAGGAAGGTGGCTGATGTCCTCTTACCTGTTTGACAACATTACTACAAGTGGGTGTGGCACCAGAAGTAAATACTAGATTCTAATAGGAAGGTGGCTGATGTCTTACCTGTTTGACAACATTACTACAAGTGGGTGTGGCACCAGCAGTAAATACTAGATTCTAATAGGAAGGTGGCTGATGTCCTCTTACCTGTTTGACAACATTACTACAAGTGGGTGTGGCACCAGCAGTAAATACTAGATTCTAATAGGAAGGTGGCTGATGTCCTCTTACCTGTTTGACAACATTACTACAAGTGGGTGTGGCACCAGAAGTAAATACTAGATTCTAATAGGAAGGTGGCTGATGTCCTCTTACCTGTTTGACAACATTACTACAAGTGAGTGTGGCACCAGCAGTAAATACTAGATTCTAATAGGAAGGTGGCTGATGTCCTCTTACCTGTTTGACAACATTACTACAAGTGGGTGTGGCACCAGCAGTAAATACTAGATTCTAAAAGGAAGGTGGCTGATGTCCTCTTACCTGTTTGACAACATTACTACAAGTGGGTGTGGCACCAGCAGTAAATACTAGATTCTAATAAGAAGGTGGCTGATGTCCTCTTACCTGTTTGACAACATTACTACAAGTGAGTGTGGCACCAGCAGTAAATACTAGATTCTAATAGGAAGGTGGCTGATGTCCTCTTACCTGTTTGACAACATTACTACAAGTGAGTGTGGCACCAGCAGTAAATACTAGATTCTAATAGGAAGGTGGCTGATGTCCTCTTACCTGTTTGACAACATTACTACAAGTGGGTGTGGCACCAGCAGTAAATACTAGATTCTAATAGGAAGGTGGCTGATGTCCTCTTACCTGTTTGACAACATTACTACAAGTGGGTGTGGCACCAGCAGTAAATACTAGATTCTAATAGGAAGGTGGCTGATGTCCTCTTACCTGTTTGACAACATTACTACAAGTGGGTGTGGCACCAGAAGTAAATACTAGATTCTAATAGGAAGGTGGCTGATGTCCTCTTACCTGTTTGACAACATTACTACAAGTGGGTGTGGCACCAGCAGTAAATACTAGATTCTAATAGGAAGGTGGCTGATGTCCTCTTACCTGTTTGACAACATTACTACAAGTGGGTGTGGCACCAGCAGTAAATACTAGATTCTAATAGGAAGGTGGCTGATGTCCTCTTACCTGTTTGACAACATTACTACAAGTGGGTGTGGCACCAGAAGTAAATACTAGATTCTAATAGGAAGGTGGCTGATGTCCTCTTACCTGTTTGACAACATTACTACAAGTGAGTGTGGCACCAGCAGTAAATACTAGATTCTAATAGGAAGGTGGCTGATGTCCTCTTACCTGTTTGACAACATTACTACAAGTGGGCGTGGCACCAGCAGTAAATACTAGATTCTAATAGGAAGGTGGCTGATGTCCTCTTACCTGTTTGACAACATTACTACAAGTGGGTGTGGCACCAGAAGTAAATACTAGATTCTAATAGGAAGGTGGCTGATGTCCTTTTACCTGTTTGACAACATTACTACAAGTGGGTGTGGCACCAGCAGTAAATACTAGATTCTAATAGGAAGGTGGCTGATGTCCTCTTACCTGTTTGACAACATTACTACAAGTGGGTGTGGCACCAGCAGTAAATACTAGATTCTAATAGGAAGGTGGCTGATGTCTTACCTGTTTGACAACATTACTACAAGTGGGTGTGGCACCAGCAGTAAATACTAGATTCTAATAGGAAGGTGGCTGATGTCCTCTTACCTGTTTGACAACATTACTACAAGTGGGTGTGGCACCAGCAGTAAATACTAGATTCTAATAGGAAGGTGGCTGATGTCCTCTTACCTGTTTGACAACATTACTACAAGTGGGTGTGGCAGCAGAAGTAAATACTAGATTCTAATAAGAAGGTGGCTGATGTCCTCTTACCTGTTTGACAACATTACTACAAGTGAGTGTGGCACCAGCAGTAAATACTAGATTCTAATAGGAAGGTGGCTGATGTCCTCTTACCTGTTTGACAACATTACTACAAGTGAGTGTGGCACCAGCAGTAAATACTAGATTCTAATAGGAAGGTGGCTGATGTCCTCTTACCTGTTTGACAACATTACTACAAGTGGGTGTGGCACCAGCAGTAAATACTAGATTCTAACAGGAAGGTGGCTGATGTCCTCTTACCTGTTTGACAACATTACTACAAGTGAGTGTGGCACCAGCAGTAAATACTAGATTCTAACAGGAAGGTGGCTGATGTCCTCTTACCTGTTTGACAACATTACTACAAGTGGGTGTGGCACCAGCAGTAAATACTAGATTCTAAAAGGAAGGTGGCTGATGTCCTCTTACCTGTTTGACAACATTACTACAAGTGGGTGTGGCACCAGCAGTAAATACTAGATTCTAATAAGAAGGTGGCTGATGTCCTCTTACCTGTTTGACAACTTTACTACAAGTGAGTGTGGCACCAGCAGTAAATACTAGATTCTAATAGGAAGGTGGCTGATGTCCTCTTACCTGTTTGACAACATTACTACAAGTGAGTGTGGCACCAGCAGTAAATACTAGATTCTAATAGGAAGGTGGCTGATGTCCTCTTACCTGTTTGACAACATTACTACAAGTGGGTGTGGCACCAGCAGTAAATACTAGATTCTAATAGGAAGGTGGCTGATGTCCTCTTACCTGTTTGACAACATTACTACAAGTGGGTGTGGCACCAGCAGTAAATACTAGATTCTAATAGGAAGGTGGCTGATGTCCTCTTACCTGTTTGACAACATTACTACAAGTGGGTGTGGCACCAGAAGTAAATACTAGATTCTAATAGGAAGGTGGCTGATGTCTTACCTGTTTGACAACATTACTACAAGTGGGTGTGGCACCAGCAGTAAATACTAGATTCTAATAGGAAGGTGGCTGATGTCCTCTTACCTGTTTGACAACATTACTACAAGTGGGTGTGGCACCAGCAGTAAATACTAGATTCTAATAGGAAGGTGGCTGATGTCCTCTTACCTGTTTGACAACATTACTACAAGTGGGTGTGGCACCAGAAGTAAATACTAGATTCTAATAGGAAGGTGGCTGATGTCCTCTTACCTGTTTGACAACATTACTACAAGTGAGTGTGGCACCAGCAGTAAATACTAGATTCTAATAGGAAGGTGGCTGATGTCCTCTTACCTGTTTGACAACATTACTACAAGTGGGCGTGGCACCAGCAGTAAATACTAGATTCTAATAGGAAGGTGGCTGATGTCCTCTTACCTGTTTGACAACATTACTACAAGTGGGTGTGGCACCAGCAGTAAATACTAGATTCTAATAGGAAGGTGGCTGATGTCCTCTTACCTGTTTGACAACATTACTACAAGTGGGTGTGGCACCAGCAGTAAATACTAGATTCTAACAGGAAGGTGGCTGATGTCCTCTTACCTGTTTGACAACATTACTACAAGTGGGTGTGGCACCAGCAGTAAATACTAGATTCTAATAGGAAGGTGGCTGATGTCCTCTTTCCTGTTTGACAACATTACTACAAGTGGGTGTGGCACCAGCAGTAAATACTAGATTCTAACAGGAAGGTGGCTGATGTCCTCTTACCTGTTTGACAACATTACTACAAGTGGGTGTGGCACCAGCAGTAAATACTAGATTCTAATAGGAAGGTGGCTGATGTCCTCTTACCTGTTTGACAACATTACTACAAGTGAGTGTGGCACCAGCAGTAAATACTAGATTCTAATAGGAAGGTGGCTGATGTCCTCTTACCTGTTTGACAACATTACTACAAGTGGGTGTGGCACCAGCAGTAAATACTAGATTCTAATAGGAAGGTGGCTGATGTCCTCTTACCTGTTTGACAACATTACTACAAGTGGGTGTGGCACCAGCAGTAAATACTAGATTCTAATAGGAAGGTGGCTGATGTCCTCTTACCTGTTTGACAACATTACTACAAGTGGGTGTGGCACCAGCAGTAAATACTAGATTCTAATAGGAAGGTGGCTGATGTCCTCTTTCCTGTTTGACAACATTACTACAAGTGGGTGTGGCACCAGCAGTAAATACTAGATTCTAATAGGAAGGTGGCTGATGTCCTCTTACCTGTTTGACAACATTACTACAAGTGGGTGTGGCACCAGCAGTAAATACTAGATTCTAATAGGAAGGTGGCTGATGTCCTCTTACCTGTTTGACAACATTACTACAAGTGGGTGTGGCACCAGCAGTAAATACTAGATTCTAATAGGAAGGTGGCTGATGTCCTCTTTCCTGTTTGACAACATTACTACAAGTGGGCGTGGCACCAGCAGTAAATACTAGATTCTAATAGGAAGGTGGCTGATGTCCTCTTACCTGTTTGACAACATTACTACAAGTGGGTGTGGCACCAGCAGTAAATACTAGATTCTAATAGGAAGGTGGCTGATGTCCTCTTACCTGTTTGACAACATTACTACAAGTGGGTGTGGCACCAGCAGTAAATACTAGATTCTAATAGGAAGGTGGCTGATGTCCTCTTACCTGTTTGACAACATTACTACAAGTGGGTGTGGCACCAGCAGTAAATACTAGATTCTAATAGGAAGGTGGCTGATGTCCTCTTACCTGTTTGACAACATTACTACAAGTGGGTGTGGCACCAGCAGTAAATACTAGATTCTAATAGGAAGGTGGCTGATGTCCTCTTTCCTGTTTGACAACATTACTACAAGTGGGTGTGGCACCAGCAGTAAATACTAGATTCTAATAGGAAGGTGGCTGATGTCCTCTTACCTGTTTGACAACATTACTACAAGTGGGTGTGGCACCAGCAGTAAATACTAGATTCTAATAAGAAGGTGGCTGATGTCCTCTTACCTGTTTGACAACATTACTACAAGTGAGTGTGGCACCAGCAGTAAATACTAGATTCTAATAGGAAGGTGGCTGATGTCCTCTTACCTGTTTGACAACATTACTACAAGTGAGTGTGGCACCAGCAGTAAATACTAGATTCTAATAGGAAGGTGGCTGATGTCCTCTTACCTGTTTGACAACATTACTACAAGTGGGTGTGGCACCAGCAGTAAATACTAGATTCTAATAGGAAGGTGGCTGATGTCCTCTTACCTGTTTGACAACATTACTACAAGTGGGTGTGGCACCAGCAGTAAATACTAGATTCTAATAGGAAGGTGGCTGATGTCCTCTTACCTGTTTGACAACATTACTACAAGTGGGTGTGGCACCAGAAGTAAATACTAGATTCTAATAGGAAGGTGGCTGATGTCTTACCTGTTTGACAACATTACTACAAGTGGGTGTGGCACCAGCAGTAAATACTAGATTCTAATAGGAAGGTGGCTGATGTCCTCTTACCTGTTTGACAACATTACTACAAGTGGGTGTGGCACCAGCAGTAAATACTAGATTCTAATAGGAAGGTGGCTGATGTCCTCTTACCTGTTTGACAACATTACTACAAGTGGGTGTGGCACCAGAAGTAAATACTAGATTCTAATAGGAAGGTGGCTGATGTCCTCTTACCTGTTTGACAACATTACTACAAGTGAGTGTGGCACCAGCAGTAAATACTAGATTCTAATAGGAAGGTGGCTGATGTCCTCTTACCTGTTTGACAACATTACTACAAGTGGGCGTGGCACCAGCAGTAAATACTAGATTCTAATAGGAAGGTGGCTGATGTCCTCTTACCTGTTTGACAACATTACTACAAGTGGGTGTGGCACCAGAAGTAAATACTAGATTCTAATAGGAAGGTGGCTGATGTCCTTTTACCTGTTTGACAACATTACTACAAGTGGGTGTGGCACCAGCAGTAAATACTAGATTCTAATAGGAAGGTGGCTGATGTCCTCTTACCTGTTTGACAACATTACTACAAGTGGGTGTGGCACCAGCAGTAAATACTAGATTCTAATAGGAAGGTGGCTGATGTCTTACCTGTTTGACAACATTACTACAAGTGGGTGTGGCACCAGCAGTAAATACTAGATTCTAATAGGAAGGTGGCTGATGTCCTCTTACCTGTTTGACAACATTACTACAAGTGGGTGTGGCACCAGCAGTAAATACTAGATTCTAATAGGAAGGTGGTTGATGTCCTCTTACCTGTTTGACAACATTACTACAAGTGGGTGTGGCAGCAGAAGTAAATACTAGATTCTAATAGGAAGGTGGCTGATGTCCTCTTACCTGTTTGACAACATTACTACAAGTGGGTGTGGCACCAGCAGTAAATACTAGATTCTAATAGGAAGGTGGCTGATGTCCTCTTACCTGTTTGACAACATTACTACAAGTGAGTGTGGCACCAGCAGTAAATACTAGATTCTAATAGGAAGGTGGCTGATGTCCTCTTACCTGTTTGACAACATTACTACAAGTGGGTGTGGCACCAGCAGTAAATACTAGATTCTAACAGGAAGGTGGCTGATGTCCTCTTACCTGTTTGACAACATTACTACAAGTGAGTGTGGCACCAGCAGTAAATACTAGATTCTAACAGGAAGGTGGCTGATGTCCTCTTACCTGTTTGACAACATTACTACAAGTGGGTGTGGCACCAGCAGTAAATACTAGATTCTAAAAGGAAGGTGGCTGATGTCCTCTTACCTGTTTGACAACATTACTACAAGTGGGTGTGGCACCAGCAGTAAATACTAGATTCTAATAAGAAGGTGGCTGATGTCCTCTTACCTGTTTGACAACATTACTACAAGTGAGTGTGGCACCAGCAGTAAATACTAGATTCTAATAGGAAGGTGGCTGATGTCCTCTTACCTGTTTGACAACATTACTACAAGTGAGTGTGGCACCAGCAGTAAATACTAGATTCTAATAGGAAGGTGGCTGATGTCCTCTTACCTGTTTGACAACATTACTACAAGTGGGTGTGGCACCAGCAGTAAATACTAGATTCTAATAGGAAGGTGGCTGATGTCCTCTTACCTGTTTGACAACATTACTACAAGTGGGTGTGGCACCAGCAGTAAATACTAGATTCTAATAGGAAGGTGGCTGATGTCCTCTTACCTGTTTGACAACATTACTACAAGTGGGTGTGGCACCAGAAGTAAATACTAGATTCTAATAGGAAGGTGGCTGATGTCTTACCTGTTTGACAACATTACTACAAGTGGGTGTGGTACCAGCAGTAAATACTAGATTCTAATAGGAAGGTGGCTGATGTCCTCTTACCTGTTTGACAACATTACTACAAGTGGGTGTGGCACCAGCAGTAAATACTAGATTCTAATAGGAAGGTGGCTGATGTCCTCTTACCTGTTTGACAACATTACTACAAGTGGGTGTGGCACCAGAAGTAAATACTAGATTCTAATAGGAAGGTGGCTGATGTCCTCTTACCTGTTTGACAACATTACTACAAGTGAGTGTGGCACCAGCAGTAAATACTAGATTCTAATAGGAAGGTGGCTGATGTCCTCTTACCTGTTTGACAACATTACTACAAGTGGGCGTGGCACCAGCAGTAAATACTAGATTCTAATAGGAAGGTGGCTGATGTCCTCTTACCTGTTTGACAACATTACTACAAGTGGGTGTGGCACCAGCAGTAAATACTAGATTCTAACAGGAAGGTGGCTGATGTCCTCTTACCTGTTTGACAACATTACTACAAGTGGGTGTAGCACCAGCAGTAAATACTAGATTCTAATAGGAAGGTGGCTGATGTCCTCTTTCCTGTTTGACAACATTACTACAAGTGGGTGTGGCACCAGCAGTAAATACTAGATTCTAACAGGAAGGTGGCTGATGTCCTCTTACCTGTTTGACAACATTACTACAAGTGGGTGTGGCACCAGCAGTAAATACTAGATTCTAATAGGAAGGTGGCTGATGTCCTCTTACCTGTTTGACAACATTACTACAAGTGAGTGTGGCACCAGCAGTAAATACTAGATTCTAATAGGAAGGTGGCTGATGTCCTCTTACCTGTTTGACAACATTACTACAAGTGGGTGTGGCACCAGCAGTAAATACTAGATTCTAATAGGAAGGTGGCTGATGTCCTCTTACCTGTTTGACAACATTACTACAAGTGGGTGTGGCACCAGCAGTAAATACTAGATTCTAATAGGAAGGTGGCTGATGTCCTCTTACCTGTTTGACAACATTACTACAAGTGGGTGTGGCACCAGCAGTAAATACTAGATTCTAATAGGAAGGTGGCTGATGTCCTCTTTCCTGTTTGACAACATTACTACAAGTGGGTGTGGCACCAGCAGTAAATACTAGATTCTAATAGGAAGGTGGCTGATGTCCTCTTACCTGTTTGACAACATTACTACAAGTGGGTGTGGCACCAGCAGTAAATACTAGATTCTAATAGGAAGGTGGCTGATGTCCTCTTACCTGTTTGACAACATTACTACAAGTGGGTGTGGCACCAGCAGTAAATACTAGATTCTAATAGGAAGGTGGCTGATGTCCTCTTTCCTGTTTGACAACATTACTACAAGTGGGCGTGGCACCAGCAGTAAATACTAGATTCTAATAGGAAGGTGGCTGATGTCCTCTTACCTGTTTGACAACATTACTACAAGTGGGTGTGGCACCAGCAGTAAATACTAGATTCTAATAGGAAGGTGGCTGATGTCCTCTTACCTGTTTGACAACATTACTACAAGTGGGTGTGGCACCAGCAGTAAATACTAGATTCTAATAGGAAGGTGGCTGATGTCCTCTTACCTGTTTGACAACATTACTACAAGTGGGTGTGGCACCAGCAGTAAATACTAGATTCTAATAGGAAGGTGGCTGATGTCCTCTTACCTGTTTGACAACATTACTACAAGTGGGTGTGGCACCAGCAGTAAATACTAGATTCTAATAGGAAGGTGGCTGATGTCCTCTTTCCTGTTTGACAACATTACTACAAGTGGGTGTGGCACCAGCAGTAAATACTAGATTCTAATAGGAAGGTGGCTGATGTCCTCTTACCTGTTTGACAACATTACTACAAGTGGGTGTGGCACCAGCAGTAAATACTAGATTCTAATAGGAAGGTGGCTGATGTCCTCTTACCTGTTTGACAACATTACTACAAGTGGGTGTGGCACCAACAGTAAATACTAGATTCTAATAGGAAGGTGGCTGATGTCCTCTTTCCTGTTTGACAACATTACTACAAGTGGGCGTGGCACCAGCAGTAAATACTAGATTCTAATAGGAAGGTGGCTGATGTCCTCTTACCTGTTTGACAACATTACTACAAGTGGGTGTGGCACCAGCAGTAAATACTAGATTCTAATAGGAAGGTGGCTGATGTCCTCTTACCTGTTTGACAACATTACTACAAGTGGGTGTGACACCAGCAGTAAATATTAGATTCTAATAGGAAGATGGCTGATGTCCTCTTTCCTGTTTGACAACATTACTACAAGTGGGCGTGGCACCAGCAGTAAATACTAGATTCTAATAGGAAGGTGGTTGATGTCCTCTTACCTGTTTGACAACATTACTACAAGTGGGCGTGGCACCAGCAGTAAATACTAGATTCTAATAGGAAGGTGGCTGATGTCCTCTTACCTGTTTGACAACATTACTACAAGTGGGCGTGGCACCAGCGGTAAAGTCAGGTGTACCAACAGTTCCATCAGTAAACGGACAATTAACAATGACATTATTTGTATCCCGGCATTCTACTGAAGACAGTTCAATATCAGTGGTGTATGTGTTGTTGTACAGATTTATCTGTTGTGGAGTTACTATAATTAAAAACATAAGAATTAAACTATATGTGAAAATTGTCACATTGTACACCCACTCAATACATGTATATCAGACTTGACTCAAATTTGCCTGGAAAAGTGTTAGCATGTTTGTAGAAGTGTAAAGAAGCTACAAGCAAAAAACAATATTTTGTATTTAAAACAGCCATCTTGTACCATAAAGTACCTAAATTTATACACAATTTTGGTATTTAAAATATGTATATATAATGATATCAGTCGTATCAACATCAGTTATAATAATTATTGTAAAACAAATCTAGCATACATTTTCAATGGTGCAAAATATAAGTGAGTTGACTATTTTCAATGATGCTGAAAAAACAAAGATAAGGCTTCTACCAGGAAAAGTTGGTAATGGTTGCAATGCTTATTCAGGAAAACAGAAGGATATTGGCAGTCTACGTTTTGAAGATAAAATTTAGCTTTGCTATGACTAAATAATTTGTTCTCTTTTTATATGTACATAATAGTTCAAGCAAGGGAGGTATTGTTATGGTGATGTTATAAGTATTTATCAAACTTAATATCAACTGGCCAACTTAATTTAATTTATTGACTGAAGCCATTTAAAAAACAAACAAAAACTGTTTTCCTCTTATTTTTTCCATGGTCAAGAAGAGTTTGAAGATACCAAAGGGAGGTAACCAGAATCTGTATATCGAAGAAGAACAGACAACACAATGGCCAAAAATAAGTACAAAAGGACAAACAACGATCTACAAAACATACATATAAAGCTAAAGATCGAGTAACACGAACCCCACTAACAACCGGGGGTGAACTCAGTTGCTCCGGAAGGGTAAGTAGTTCCTGCTCCACTAGTGACACCCGTCGTGTTAATCTAGTTACAAACCCGGTGATAAGTCATGAATGTTGTATACAGTTTGATTCTCAATATTCTGAATTTTGACAAAGATGCCCAGATGTAGTATTTATCAACAGAAGTAAAAGAGTACCACTCAACTACAGGCTGTTTCACACCCTTTTTATGGTATGAGTTATGCTCATTATTTAGACCCTACTGTGATTGTGAAATGTAGAAAAGCAATAAAAACATTCTTCCTTTTCATTAACTTGTGCATCAGTGTAAAATTGAAGAGTCGCTCATGTTCATTTACTCCATTCTAACTAATTGTCCGTTTTTGTAGCAGCTTCAATCAATCAATAAATTGAGTCAATTATAATGCTATAAACCAGTGCTGAATTAACCCTTAGGCAAAATAAGCATGTGTGTAGGGCATCAAGAGGAAAGAGGGCACCACAAAAATTCGTCAAACACCAAAACTCAAAAAAATGCAGGAAAAAATTAAATAAAACACTAATAAATGTTATCACAGGGTCGTGTAAGTTTTTACATTATGCCAGTGGAAGGTGCAGGGGCTTTAAGGTTGGCCTGTGCTTAGGGCATTAATTAGCTTTAATCCAGCCCTGCTATAAATTATGATAGAGATACTTATTACATCAGAATAACTGTTGAAGCAAAGGAGTTATCAAAGCTACAGTAGTCAGAGACATACCATGATAAATCACTGTGATAGACGTATCACTTATATACATACATACAGTACAGTCAGAGACATACCATGATAAATCACTGTGATAGACGTATCACTTATATACATACATACAGTACAGTCAGAGACATACCATGATAAATCACTGTGATAGACGTATCACTTATATACATACATACAGTACAGTCAGAGACATACCATGATAAATCACTGTGATAGACGTATCACTTATATACATACATACAGTACAGTCAGAGACATACCATGATAAATCACTGTGATAGACGTATCACTTATATACATACATACAGTACAGTCAGAGACATACCATGATAAATCACTGTGATAGACGTATCACTTATATACATACATACAGTACAGTCAGAGACATACCATGATAAATCACTGTGATAGACGTATCACTCATCTTGGTGACACTATACAGTAGTCAGAGACATACCATGATAAATCACTGTGATAGACGTATCACTCATCTTGGTGACACTATACAGTAGTCAGAGACATACCATGATAAATCACTGTGATAGACGTATCACTCATCTTGGTGACACTATACAGTAGTCAGAGACATACCATGATAAATCACTGTGATAGACGTATCACTCATCTTGGTGACACTATACAGTAGTCAGAGACATACCATGATAAATCATTGTGATAGACGTATCACTCATATTAGTGATACTGATATATATTTTGTTCTGTTTAATATATTCAAAATTTCTTTTGTATTTAGAGTGTTACTTGCTATCGCCCAAAATGCACAAGAAAGTAAGTAAATAAATTAAACAGATCAAAAGATATATCAGTATCAGTAAGAGGAGTGATACCTCTATCACAGTGATTTATCACACTATGCCAAGAGCCAGAGTGATACATCTATCACAGTGATCTATCACACTATGTCAAGAGTGATACATCTATCACAGTGATTTATCACACTATGTCAGGAGTGATACATCTATTACAGTAATTTATCACACTATGTCAGGAGTGATATGTCTATTACAGTGATTTATCACACTATGTCAGGAGTGATACGTTTATTACAGTGATCTATCACACTATGTCAAGAGTGATACATCTATCACAGTGATTTATCACACTGTCAGGAGTGATATGTCTATCACAGTGATTTATCACACTATGTCAGGAGTGATACATCTATCACAGTGATTTATCACACTATGTCAGGAGTAATACGTCTATTACAGTGATTTATCACACTATGTCAGGAGTGATACGTCTATTACAGTGATTTATCACACTATGTCAGGAGTGATACGTCTATTACAGTGATTTATCACACTATGTCAGGAGTGATACGTCTATTACAGTGATTTATCACACTATGTCAGGAGTGATACGTTTATTACAGTGATTTATCACACTATGTCAGGAGTGATACATCTATTACAGTGATTTATCACACTATGTCAGGAGTGATACATCTATTACAGTGATTTATCACACTATGTCAGGAGTGATACGTCTATTACAGTGATTTATCACACTATGTCAGGAGTGATACGTCTATTACAGTGATTTATCACACTATGTCAGGAGTGATACGTCTATTACAGTGATTTATCACACTATGTCAGGAGTGATACGTCTATTACAGTGATTTATCACACTATGTCAGGAGTGATACGTCTATTACAGTGATTTATCACACTATGTCAGGAGTGATACGTTTATTACAGTGATTTATCACACTATGTCAGGAGAGATACGTCTATTACAGTGATTTATCACACTATGTCAGGAGAGATACGTCTATTACAGTGATTTATCACACTATGTCAGGAGTGATACGTCTATCACAGTGATTTATCACACTATGTCAGGAGTGATACGTCTATCACAATGATTTATCACACTATGTCAGGAGTGATACGTTTATCACAGTGATTTATCACACTATGTCAGGAGTGATACGTCTATTACAGTGATTTATCACACTATGTCAGGAGTGATACGTCTATCACAGTGATTTATCACACTATGTCAGGAGTGATACGTCTATCACAGTGATTTATCACACTATGTCAGGAGTGATACGTCTATCACAGTGATTTATCACACTATGTCAGGAGTGATACGTCTATCACAGTGATTTATCACACTATGTCAGGAGTGATACGTCTATTACAGTGATTTATCACACTATGTCAGGAGTGATACATCTATCACAGTGATTTATCACACTATGTCAGGAGTGATACGTCTATTACAGTGATTTATCACACTATGTCAGGAGTGATACGTCTATTACAGTGATTTATCACACTATGTCAGGAGTGATACGTCTATTACAGTGATTTATCACACTATGTCAGGAGTGATACGTTTATTACAGTGATTTATCACACTATGTCAGGAGTGATACGTTTATTACAGTGATTTATCACACTATGTCAGGAGTGATACATCTATTACAGTGATTTATCACACTATGTCAGGAGTGATACGTCTATCACAGTGATTTATCACACTATGTCAGGAGTGATACGTCTATTACAGTGATTTATCACACTATGTCAGGAGTGATACGTCTATTACAGTGATTTATCACATTATGTCAGGAGTGATACGTCTATTACAGTGATTTATCACACTATGTCAGGAGTGATACGTTTATTACAGTGATTTATCACACTATGTCAGGAGAGATACGTCTATTACAGTGATTTATCACACTATGTCAGGAGTGATACGTCTATCACAGTGATTTATCACACTATGTCAGGAGTGATACGTCTATCACAGTGATTTATCACACTATGTCAGGAGTGATACGTCTATCACAGTGATTTATCACACTATGTCAGGAGTGATACGTCTATTACAGTGATTTATCACACTATGTCAGGAGTGATACGTCTATTACAGTAATTTATCACACTATGTCAGGAGTGATACGTCTATCACAGTGATTTATCACACTATGTCAGGAGTGATACGTCTATTACAGTGATTTATCACACTATGTCAGGAGTGATACGTCTATCACAGTGATTTATCACACTGTCTCTGACTGTACTGTACTACAGCAGTAACATAACATGATAAATATTGAGTGCTTGTTGGGGGTATACAGTAGTCCCCCTCTTATAAGGTCTCCCCTTTCTGCAATTAAATGGAGGGGACAATTTACTGGTATTTTACTATCTCAGTGCATCTGAAATCTGGCCATATAAGAGAGGTGGTCTCTCTTGAGAGGGACAATTTACTGGTATTTTACTATCTCAGTACATCTGAAATCTGGCCATATAAGAGAGGTGGTCTCTCTTGAGAGGGACAATTTACTGGTATTTTACTATCTCAGTACATCTGAAATCTGGCCATATAAGAGAGGTGGTCTCTCTTGAGAGGGACAATTTACTGGTATTTTACTATCTCAGTACATCTGAAATCTGGCCATATAAGAGGGGTGGTCTCTCTTGAGAGGGACAATTTACTGGTATTTTACTATCTCAGTACATCTGAAATCTGGCCATATAAGAGAGGTGGTCTCTCTTGAGAGGGACAATTTACTGGTATTTTACTATCTCAGTACATCTGAAATCTGGCCATATAAGAGAGGTGGTCTCTCTTGAGAGGGACAATTTACTGGTATTTTACTATCTCAGTACATCTGAAATCTGGCCATATAAGAGGGGTGGTCTCTCTTGAGAGGGACAATTTACTGGTATTTTACTATCTCAGTACATCTGAAATATGGCCATATAAGAGAGGTGGTCTCTCTTGAGAGGGACAATTTACTGGTATTTTACTATCTCAGTACATCTGAAATCTGGCCATATAAGAGAGGTGGTCTCTCTTGAGAGGGACAATTTACTGGTATTTTACTATCTCAGTACATCTGAAATCTAGCCATATAAGAGGGGTGGTCTCTCTTGAGAGGGACAATTTACTGGTATTTTACTACCTCAGTGCATCTGAAATCTAGCCATATAAGAGGGGTGGTCTCTCTTGAGAGGGACAATTTACTGGTATTTTACTATCTCAGTGCATCTGAAATCTAGCCATATAAGAGGGGTGGTCTCTCTTGAGAGGGACAATTTACTGGTATTTTACTATCTCAGTACATCTGAAATCTGGCCATATAAGAGGGGTGGTCTCTCTTGAGAGGGACAATTTACTGGTATTTTACTATCTCAGTGCATCTGAAATCTAGCCATATAAGAGAGGTGGTCTCTCTTGAGAGGGACAATTTACTGGTATTTTACTATCTCAGTACATCTGAAATCTAGCCATATAAGAGGGGTGGTCTCTCTTGAGAGGGACAATTTACTGGTATTTTACTACCTCAGTGCATCTGAAATCTAGCCATATAAGAGGGGTGGTCTCTCTTGAGAGGGACAATTTACTGGTATTTTACTATCTCATATAAGAGGGGTGGTCTCTCTTGAGAGGGACAATTTACTGGTATTTTACTATCTCATATAAGAGGGGGGACTACTGTACTACTTTAATACAAGAGAATGCAATGCAATCAAATTCTGGTAAAAAAACAAAAACCATTACAAATATATTATTAAACAAAATAATTTTAAAGGTTCTGTAAGGCAAAAAAAAAAATTACATGTGTCCCAAAGGTGACCTCTTAATGCAGGTTTGACTGTATGTTTAAATTGAAGATCATTGATTCAAAATGTAAAATAAAATGTGTCTTTTATTTATTACTAATGTAATTCTTTGTATGTACAAACTATATCTAATTGCCTCTTGAAACACATTATGTGTGTCTTGAGTGAATAAAGTATTTGAATCATGACATGCTATCTTGGATATAAAAGGGAGGTAAGCATGGTCATGGGTTAGATAGTGGCTAGCAATCTACTTAAGATGGATCCCGACAAACCTGTGGTTGGTATTTCTGTTGTTTCCATGGTTACAGTGGTGGTAATGTTAGTACTATTATCTGCAATGGTGTAATGTCAAATGCAAAGTCTAAATATTAGTCTATTTCAAAATTCCCTGCAATACTAACAGTATACACATAGGCTGCTACTATGCCAAAATAAATAAAAAATAATCATGCAATATAATTATAAAATATCTATATAAAGGTGTGTTTACAAGGCACAACTTACCATCCAATTTTAAGATGATTCTGCAACATCTGCTCGGGTATATGGCTCAACACATCATTTACATGGCACAGTCTGATCCCCCCCCCCTCCCCCCCTCCTTTTGATATTAAAACATTAAGCAACATTTGCTCTGGTATATGGTTTAGCAAATCATTTAAACGGCACAATTTTCTATGCAATTTTTTTTAACTATTTTCCTATTCTTTTTATATAGAACAACATGCCATTAATGATTGATTTATTTATGGTGCTATTGGTTGATAGGCTTGTATGAGTTTTTAGGTAATCCAACTACCTAACTCATTGTGCCACCCGGGCCCTTCTATTCTTTTTATATAAAACAACATGTCATTATTGTGTTTGTATGTCGTATTGTCAGATGAATATAGGGAGTGAACCAATTTTGAAACATTTCGACACAAAAAAAAACCTTCTGATTTTCCTGTTTACACAGCATGATATTTGTCTCCGATAACGATAGGATTAAAATCATATGGAAATCGTTCCGTGTAAACACACCTTAAAATATCTATTATTACATTAGATTTACAAATATAAAGGTTATACATGCAATACAATTAATAACTGAATATTATTTCTCTCCTGGTTGCGAAGTTTTCATTTGCTGACAAAGAACTATTTTAAGACATTTTCCATAATATAGTAGTTCACAAATATAATGAAAATATTCTGAAAGCAGAACTATATGCAGGCTTAATTCCTATAATAATAAAGGCATACAGCAATCTGCAAAATTAGTAGTAGACCTATAGACATGTCTATGTAAGATCAAGCTGGTCTATGACAAATTTTCAAAATTTGTATATAATGTACAGCAAGTTCTATGTAAAATAGAGATTGGTCTATGATACCACACAGTTTTAGTTCCATACACTGTACAGTGGTCTAAAGAAAGTTCAAATAATTTATTAACATCAACTTAAATATAATGGTGAAAAATCTTTATATACATAATCCAACAGGTACTACTAAAACCACTTGAAACATAATTTGTCCTGTAGGCTCACTTGCTCCAAAGAAAATTTCTTTGACCAGAACAAACTATTTTCTCAAATTTAGTTTTTTTTTTCCTTCTTTTCTTGAGATATTGTTCTCATTTTTATCCCAGAAAATACATATTTGTATAGACAAAAATATTGTTTGTTCACTTTAAATTTTAATAGAAGAAAAGTAATTTAGTTTGGGTTAAGAAGTATTTTATTAGAAGAAAAGTAATTTAGTTTGAGTTAAGCAGTATTTTATTAGAAGAAAAGTAATTTAGTTTGGGTTAAGCAGTATTTTATTAGAAGAAAGGTAATTTAGTTTGAGTTAAGCAGTATTTTATTGGAAGAAAAGTAATTTAGTTTGAGTTAAGCAGTATTTTATTGGAAGAAAAGTAATTTAGTTTGAGTTAAGCAGTATTTTATTGGAAGAAAAGTAATTTAGTTTGAGTTAAGCAGTATTTTATTATATTATTATATCATTATCACTAAAATACAATAAATAAATAGACTAATCTAAACTGAATAACAAAATGTATAAGTGATTACTACTTGACAAAACAAAATTCAACAAATCAAAACAAACATAATTTATGATGATTATATTTAGGTCTGTGCTGTTCAAGTTATTGTATAGGAATCACAATGTTTTCATATTGTATACCTAGGAATCACAATGTTTCCATATTGTATACCTAGGTATCACAATGTTTCCATATTGTATACCTAGGTATCACAATGTTTTCATATTGTATACCTAGGTATCACAATGTTTTCATATTGTATACCTTGGAATCACAATGTTTTCATATTGTATACCTAGGTATCACAATGTTTTCATATTGTATACCTAGGTATCATAATGTTTTCATATTGTATACCTAGGTATCACAATGTTTTCATATTGTATACCTAGGAATCACAATGTTTTCATATTGTATACCTATGTATCACAATGTTTTCATATTGTATACCTAGGTATCACAATGTTTTCATATTGTATACCTAGGTATCACAATGTTTTCATATTGTATACCTAGGAATCACAATGTTTTCATATTGTATACCTATGTATCACAATGTTTCCATATTGTATACCTAGGTATCACAATGTTTTCATATTGTATACCTAGGTATCACAATGTTTCCATATTGTATACCTAGGTATCACAATGTTTCCATATTGTATACCTAGGTATCACAATGTTTTCATATTGTATACCTAGGTATCACAATGTTTTCATATTGTATACCTTGGAATCACAATGTTTTCATATTGTATACCTAGGTATCACAATGTTTTCATATTGTATACCTAGGTATCATAATGTTTTCATATTGTATACCTAGGTATCACAATGTTTTCATATTGTATACCTAGGAATCACAATGTTTTCATATTGTATACCTATGTATCACAATGTTTTCATATTGTATACCTAGGTATCACAATGTTTCCATATTGTATACCTAGGAATCACAATGTTTTCATATTGTATACCTAGGAATCACAATGTTTTCATATTGTATACCTAGGTATCACAATGTTTTCATATAACAGTCTTTATTAGTATACAATTTTGTTGGGTTTCCATATACATGTATACACCAAAACTGTGGAATAAAGAGGTATCATGCTTAGTCCCGTTGTTTGTAAGTTTCAACTGCATGGTTTGGTTTATGGTGTCTTACGCCACGCCACTTTCAACAATATTTCAGTTATATCATAGTGATAAGTTTTTTGGTGGAGGAAACCGGAGTGCCTGGAGAAATCCACAGACCTGTCGCAAGTCACTGACAAACTATCACATAATGTTGTATCGAGTAAACTTCGCAATGAACTGGGTTTGAACTCACAATGTTGATGGTGATAGGCACTGATTGCACAAGTAGTTGTAAATCCAACTACTATATGACCATGACGTTCCATTTATCTGTATATCTGTATGATACAAACACCTGTTCAATCCAGAAAAATAGTTGATCCCAACAACAATTAGTTTGACAGATTCACTGAACAGTCTTAGGACATTTATTTCCATTAGCGGTATAGTTGCTAATGTTTTTCCTCTTTTTCTCCCCCCCAAACCTCCATTTATCTCTGGAAATCACTCCAAAATATAGTATAAATTGATATCAAATAATATAACAAAAAATCGAGAAAGCATCAGAGATGCAAAAGCCGAGTTGCAAGTCAAAATTATTTGGTCTTGTTTTATAAATAAGTAAGAAATTAAAGAATAAACAAGTCATGCATGTATGATGGATTGGAAATATTTTCCTATGTAATATAAAGACTATTCAAGATATCATCAAGTTTCAGAGGACAAAAAATAAATTATGAGGATAACAGATGTTATGTTGTAGCAGTTATTTGTTTTAGATGACAGAGGAGAAACAATGACAAAATCATATGAATGAAAGAAGAGAAAATACACTGTTTTTTTAAAACATCTTACAATTAGTACTATTAGAAAGGTATCTGCAACCATACAAGTTTATGGTCTGTCCAACTATTGGGGCATTTAATTTGTCTATTCACCCTGATCATAAATATATATGGTTTAGGGGTGGGGATCTCAACCATTAAAAAGTTCACTTCAGGTAGGGGGTGGGGTATGACCCCCCAGGGCCTGAGCTATAAGGCATTTAATTTGCCTAGTCACCTTGATCATAAATATATATGGTTTAGGAGTGGGGATCTCAACCATTAAAAAGTTCACTTCAGGTAGGGGGTGGGGTATGACCCCCCCCCCCCCCCCTCGGCCTGAGCTATAAGGCATTTAATTTGCCTAGTCACCCTGATCATAAATATATATGGTTTAGGGGTGGGGATCTCAACCATTAAAAAGTTCATTTCAGGTAGGGGGTGGGGTATGGCCCCAGGGTCTGAGCTATAATGCATTTAATTTGCCTAGTCACCCTGATCATAAATATATATGGTTTAGGGTGGGGATCTCGGTCACATTTTTTTATACAGATTCCCCAGCGGGGTGGGGCTGAGCCCTGGGGATAACAAAATTTGAATGCACAACTTCACATTGGCATCTCCAACCATACCAAATATTAATTTTCTATCTTTTGTAGTTTCAGAGAAATGTGGAATTCTCAAAATATGTACTTTTTCTATAAAAAACCATGATTTTACAAGAAAAAAACAATAGATTAATCTGAATTTCGAACTCGCTCTAAATAATAGTGTAATAATGCTTCCTACCAAAAATTATGTTGATCGGCCAAAAACTAAGAGCGCTATCGCATTAACGAAGAGAGGCTAACATACACCCACCTTTCACCAAAACATAAGCCGACTGCAACTTCGTTGCAACTCTACTAATAAAGATAAGAGAAAGTAAAAGTTCATAAGAAAAAAGAATTATAAAAATATTTGATCAATTCTCATTTTATTTTTCAAACTGAAGAAGTCAGGAATAATATACATAAAGAATGAAAGTATAACTATGACAAAAAAAAGGTCATTGTTTCAAATTAGCCATGCTTCATAGCTTTTTTACACTGGCTATCTTTTTTTTTCGCTCATAAAATATAAAAAAAATGTACTTAAAAGTCATAGAAAGTTTGTCATTTTTAAAAGATTTCAAAAAGAAATTACAAATTTCTGGAAAATAAAACAATTTTAAATGTTCATTCTGATGAGAACCAAACATATTGTTATAATTGACCAAACCAAGAAAAGTCTATATGCTGTATATAAAAGATTGTGTGCATTGAATAGTCATCTTTCGTTTCCATAAAAATGAAACTAAGCCATTTCAAAATGATACAAAAGTCTCCAAACTTCATGTCTGAAATTATCTGGCCTTTTCAATACTGCTTGCCTTATGGTCTGATAACAAAAACTCAATATTGAATGGAATATGATTACAGCGTTCTCCATTGCTGGTTATAGCCGGCTTTGCCGACCAGCTATAATTCTCTTCCGACCGGCATTCATTTTTCAAAGCTGGTCGGAAAATGATTGTTTTCCCAACTTGCGTATTGATCCCAATTAAAATCCTGTGTTGCATTTCATGTGGCTCTTATGTTACAATCGTCAGAATGTCTTTAAACGTATATTGAATCAGGGGACAGTTGACAATTTTAATGACGAAATAAGTACGAGCATACCTTTTAATGGGTTATAATCCACATGCAAATGTTTTTGGATTATTTGACTTTGTAAAACGACAGAAATATTTATCTGTGAAAAGATTTTTAACAACTTCTGGTAAAAAAATACACACTTTTACATGTAAGTGCTGTATAAACATTTCTCTTTTAAATTATAACACCCTTCGATTAGCATATTTGATCATCTTTCTTTAAACAATTAAGTACAAGTTAACTGTACATTTGCCACTGGGTCAGGATTAATTTTGTGACACAATTACGAGCGGTTTCAATCCGAGACGAGGGTAATGAAAGATCGAACATGTTGAAGTAATTTTACAAGTACAACCTGTTATAATGAGAAAAAAAAACTTTTTATTCTTTTTTTTTAGTTGTGAAAAACAAAAATTGAAAATAAAATGGAAATTAAATATTTGTAAAACATTATTTTTTATTTTTTTTTTACATGTATCGACGGAAATTGCTAATATACATGCTCATAAAGTAATTTCAGATGCTCTTTTTAATTTTCAAATTCCATGAAATAACACTGATCTATAATTATGAAATTCAAAAACTGATTTTGTTCTGATTCTATGTTGATATATGCCAAAAAAAAATTGAGAAAATGAACACTTAATATCCATGTTCCACTTCTGATTACATAATTATACGGCTCGTTTGTCTAATGTATTGAATGTGAAAGGGGATTCAGTTGTATGTCCAGAGTGAAGACAACATTGAGGAACAAACAGGCTGACTAACACCATATTACAAGGATTAATGATGGTTTCAATACATGGACCGGATGACTCAGAATTTGATTTCAGGACAGCCATGAACATTTGGGGGAAACTTAGAAAGAGACATATCTTGGTTGAAAAAGCAAAGGAATCAATAGAAAAATCAAAACTTTTGAAAAAAATTGTGATGAAATCTCTTTTGCTAAGGAAAATTACAAGAGAAAGACATGTTGAAAAGAAAAGCGCAACAGCGAAAAAATGAAAACACACTATAAAAGTCAGCAACAAAAAACAACCACCTATCACTGAGCAAAAATGGAGAACACTGGATTAGTTTTTTTAATATAATTACAGTGCAAAAGGGAAGGTGCATCAAATAAAACAATGCAGTTTGTAGGATTTGCCCTATACCTGTCGTCACAGAAACTGTAGTAGTACTTGGTGTCGTCGTCGGTACGGTTGAAGAGTTATCGGTTGTCACTGAAAATCATGTGTATAGAAAACAAAATAAAACACTGAAAATCATTTGTATAGAAGACAAAAATAAAACAAAAGTTTTGAAATTACAACATAGAAATTGTTGAACTGCTGTTAATTCTGTAAAATATTACTTTACACTGAGCTTTTCTTATATAATAACCTACTTTTCATACCAATTTTATCTTTCTAAAAATGAAGCCAATTATCTCCATTTTCCGTATATCATGCTAAATTAGAACAGTGTTGCAAATTATCTCCCCTTTTATTTTTTTAAATCATGATATACATATTATTTTTTTAAATGTTAACTTGACTTTTTCTATTGTATTGAATATTGCAAAAAATATGTGTGCTTACGGTCACCCGACCCACCCTATTTTTCAGCCGCCGACCCCAACCTTTTATTCGACACTAATTTTTGCTAGCGACCCTATCAATTTTTACACAGAATTCGGATAACCATTTTTGTTGTTTAATCAGCAGCAATGTTTTATTTATTCAACCGCTATCTTTTTGTCGAAATTGAAAGTAAAGAAGGTAGAAAAACTGTGTAACTCGTCATAAAACAGTTTCAACAAATGACGGCTTACCGGAAATTTTGAAAATGAAATACCGAAATCAGATTCCGGAACCGGGAACGACTATTTCCGGTTTTGCCGATAGTAAAAAAAAAAAAGAAAAAATTAATGCCGGACCGACCTACCCTAGATTTTTTTGACATGTGACAGTAAACACACATATATTTTTTTTTGGCCTAAGGTCAATGTTGCTCATATTTTTAGTTTTCTGTGTCGTGTTTCTTTGCTTTACTTGTCTTTGTTCTGTGTCTTGTGGCCAATGTTGCCCCTTTCTCTGGATTGTTCATATTTTATTGCCCACTTTGCTTTTTTCTCGAACTTTTATTTAATATTTAATTTGATATTACTTCATACAGATTAAAATTCAATGTTTAAATTATTCAAAATAATATTGTTTTTATAAATGTATGTATATTCCACAATTTTTTCTCCTCTTATTTAACATCACAAAATATTTATTCAAACTTTCAATCAAATCTCAAAATAGTTATTTTTATTTTACATTTTAACAGCAGTTCATGTACTATACCATACATAATACATAAAAAAAACCATGCAGTTTGCAGATGCCTAAACTACTACTTTATATTAATGTTAAACAAGCAGTGCTGCCTGGGCATTTGCATGCTTACATCTTAGTATGACAGACAATGAAGTATTTTTAAATTTAAGTCTTCGGCTTGTTAACCTAAATTACCAAATTAATTAAATAACTTTGCACTGGTCAAAAATTACATTCAACAAATACTGTATGTAATTAGCAACAAACACATTATGATAACTTGTGGAACCTGGGTTTTTCTATATCATTGGTATCTAACAGAAAGGGAATTGTAAATGATGTAAAAATTAAATTTAAAACAAAGTGTTGAAACTCAAACATTACATAAAGCACTGATTATTGAAAATAAATAATTAAACAACACAAAAATGTCTATTATAAGTTAATAAACAAAACATACAATAAGTATCTATAGAAGTTTCAAATTAATCTGACAAAATTCACAACAAATTTCATCCTCTTTATCTAATAGAAAACCCAAATTCTATTAACTCATATGTACTGACCTATTGGTGTTGTCGTGGTAACAGTTGTAGATGGCGTTGTTGTAATTGCTGTCCCATTGACAATATATGTAAACAAATAGGGTGACTGAAAAACACAAGTAAATATCATTTTAAGTTTCTTCTTGACTACCAGTCAATGAAACACCAAATAATTATGGACATAATTAGAACAAATTATTCATGAATGAAATTTCTTCCATCCAAAAAATGATAAATTTTGAAGGAATATTTTCCCTGATGCAGGCCCCGGAACTATAAAGCAATTTGTCAATTCTTTACTTAGTATTAGTTTTTGCTAATATCTATATTTCGGAAATCAGAAACATTATAGTAAATGCAGACACGTTTTATCCTTTTTTCAACCGCAGTTTCATTTATGTGTTCCCTTATATTATCATCAATATTATGTTTATTCCCTCAAAAGAAAATATGGAGTGTCTATAGGATATAAATTACCCCAACTAGTATATGTACAGTCATATATACTTATACTGAATTCAGAACATTAGAAATATGTACAATATTTAAAATCTGTAAACGAAGCTCATTATTTTCAACGTAAATGAAATATAAAAATTCTTATGAATATGAACCATAACTCCTAAGTCTCAAACATGAAAATCATCAGCAATAATGGGTAAAATTTTCAAAGAATCAACGAGGAAATTCAGGTTATTGGAAAAAAGGTACACAAATACATATGTAACCATCTATGAAGCAAGGGGTATCATAATATCTCTTTCTTCTAGATTCAAAAGAATCCGCTTGTGCTCCAGTTAGGGTTACGATTCGGTCCCATTCAACGTATGGGAGCAAATTAAATTTTTCGTTAAGTGAATATTTCAACTTTCTTTTTGCATATCTGGTCATAACTTATTATTCCATACAATTTTTAAGTAATAGCGATACGAAATAAGTGTTACAATACCTGTTTCTACCTTCATGATCGATTTAGTATTCGAAAATTGTTTCTTGTCCGCCATGGCACCTTACGTATACTCTCGTGATGGGCAGAGCCTATCCATATATGGATCTGAATGCCAAATATAAAAACTTACTATGATGTTAAATACTACAATTGACCCAAATAAGGATATCTCCAAAATGAGGCAAGTGCACATGAAATAGCAACTTGTAAACAAAATGTTGGACAGAAAGAAGATTTCATTCATTCAAATTTTCAGATGGATATAAGTCTACCATAGATTGATGCAGCGTTTACTTAACACCTCAAGCTTTACCTAAATATATTTATCTTTCACCCCCGTTAATTTTTCCAACCGGAATTAGGACAAAAAACCGCCCGGTGTGAATCACTCCGGGCGCTGCTCCCATACATTGAATGGGACCGATTCGTAACCCTCGCTGGGAGCAAAAGCGGACTGAGGGTTACGTTATCGTATCTAGAGTTCTTCCAGATTCAAAAGAAAAAGGAATTTGCAAAAAAAAAAAAAGAAGAGAGAAAAAAGATACCTAACATACAGAAAGAAGGGGAGTAATGAGGAGTAAAATACTTTGAACATACTGTAACAACTTTAAACCCAGTGTAGTATGACTGGGCATTAAAGGCTGTAGTCCCTTCACATGTGGCCTGGTCTAATGTAGCTACTGGTCTTACACATGTGGACTCTTCATCTGTCAAATATGCTGAAATTAACAAGCAAAAGATGAATATACAGTGAACCCTGTATACATTGTAACAACGGAATCACCCAACCCTGTATACAACAGAATCACCCAACCCTGTATACAATGGAATCACCCAACCCTGTATACAACAGAATCACCCAACCCTGTATACAATGGAATCACCCAACCCTGTATACAATGGAATCACCCAACCCTGTATACAACAGAATCACCCAATCCTGTATACAATGGAATCACCCAACCCTGTATACAATGGAATCACCCAACCCTGTATACAACAGAATCACCCAACCCTGTATACAACAGAATCACCCAACCCTGCATACAACAGAATCACCCAACCCTGTATACAATGGAATCACCCAACCCTGTATACAACAGAATCACCCAACCCTGTATACAACAGAATCACCCAACCCTGTATACAATGGAATCACCCAACCCTGTATACAATGGAATCACCCAACCCTGTATACAATGGAATCACCCAACCCTGTATACAACGGAATCACCCAACCCTGTATACAACAGAATCACCCAACCCTGTATACAACAGAATCACCCAACCCTGTATACAACAGAATCACCCAACCCTGTATACAACAGAATCACCCAACCCTGTATACAACAGAATCACCCAACCCTGTATACAACAGAATCACCCAATCCTGTGTACAATGGAATCACCCAACCCTGTATACAACATAATCACCCAACCCTGTATACAACAGAATCACCCAAATCTGTATACAATGGAATCACCCAACCCTGTATACAATGAAATCACCCAACCCTGTATACAAGAGAATCACCCAATCCTGTATACAAGAGAATCACTCAACCCTGTATACAACAGAATCACCCAACCCTGTATACAACAGAATCACCCAACCCTGTATACAATGGAATCACCCAACCCTGTATACAATGGAATCACCCAACCCTGTATACAACAGAATCACCCAACTCTGTATACAACAGAATCACCCAACCCTGTATACAATGGAATCACCCAACCCTGTATACAACAGAATCACCCAACCCTGTATACAACAGAATCACCCAACCCTGTATACAACAGAATCACCCAACCCTGTATACAATGGAATCACCCAACCCTGCATACAACAGAATCACCCAACCCTGTATACAACAGAATCACCCAACCCTGTATACAACAGAATTACCCAACCCTGTATACAATGGAATCACCCAACCCTGTATACAACAGAATCACCCAACCCTGTATACAACAGAATCATCCAACCCTGTATACAATAGAATCACCCAACCCTGTATACAATGGAATCACCCAACCCTGTATACAATGGAATCACCCAACCCTGTATACAATGGAATCACCCAACCCTGTATACAACAGAATAACCCAACCCTGTATACAACAGAATCACCCAACCCTGTATACAACAGAATCACCCAACCCTGTATACAACAGAATCACCCAACCCTGTATACAACAGAGTCACCCAACCCTGTATACAATGGAATCACCCAACCCTGTATACAACAGAATCACCCAACCCTGTATACAACAGAATCACCCATCCCTGTATACAACAGAATCACCCAACCCTGTATACAACACCCAACCCTGTATACAACGGAATGCTATATAAATGAAGTCCTAATGTAGGAAATCTTTGGTGATTTAACCTGTATAAACCAAACACTTATTTATTCCGGACAGAAATATTGGTCCAAAGGTGGTTCAGTTATAAATTGTAATACAATCATCCGACTTTTCACAAAAATGTACTTGAAATAAGTGTCAAAATGCAGGAGATGGGTATAGGTAAAGATTTTTGCCAAATTTACTTATTGTTAAACAAGTTTTATTATGTTTTTTTTTTTAAATTTCATCTGTTTCCTTAAAACCAATTTATTACCAACCGCATCAGTGGCGTAATGGTTAGCGTGCTTGCCTCGAGTGCGGTAGATCGTGGGTTTGAGCCCCAGTCGGGTCAAACCAAAGACTATAACATTGGTATTTGTTGCTTCTCCGCTAAGCACGCAGCATTAAGGAGAAAGAGCAACGACTGATCGGCTCGGAATCAGAATAATGTGTCTGAGTGGAGCAACATGTCTACCCGCGAACTGTTGTTTCAGTGAGCTAGCACTATAAAAATCCAACTCAGCGTGTTGGTCTAGAACAAAGCGGACCCCATCATCATCATCATCATCTCATTTAAAAATTAAACTGTTCTCGCCATGATATAGCTGAAAAATTGGCATTAAACAACAATCACTCACCAATTTATTACCCATTAGTTATCACAGGGTAAAAACAGGATTGTTACGTTTTTGTTTTTACGTATAAGGTTTGTGAATTTGACTTCTTGTGGAAGGTAGGTTGTGTTTTACAATTACTATGGTTTTCCCCCATCACTATAACTGAAATTGTTGAAATAACACCCAAAATAATAATAATAATGATCACCATCCTTTTTTTTCATTTGTTAACCTTCCTGGAAGAACATGTTGATACTATTTTTATTTCATTAATTCAAAGAAATCTAAATGCTTTAAATCATTGGATACTTTACATGGGTGCAAAACCGTATCTCTTAAATTTGACCAATCAATAGTGAACTAGGAAAAATATCAATAAACTAATAGTTCTACATTGATCTGGTAGTTTAAAGAGTTAAATAGAAAACTACTCTGGGAGTTGTTACTCCAGTGTACAACAATATTTAGCCAAATATTGTGACACTTCTGTAAAAACATTTAACAATATGCACTGTTTTCCATAATCACTTTTTGGCGGAAATAGATTGTTGGAAGTTTCACATTTGAACAAATATACTAACTAGTTTATTATTCAATGATCATATCTGTCTGTATTTCATTCATATTAAACTATTCGATGCAAATTGCTTTTTAAACTTGAAAATGGCAGAAGGCCTTTGCTATATCTAAAACAAATATGGAAAATATGAAATGTAAAGCATGTCTGTTTACAGTAAATATGCTTGTGTGGCCTGTTTGAAATGATTATTCTAGAAAAACAGTTAATTAACTTTATCATAATCTAAAGACATAACTTTATTCATTAGGCATATTTTGTAAATTTGGTGATCACATTACAATTCACTCGTTACATGGCCGCCTTTTTGAAAAAGTTATATTTTGCCAAGGTCTTCAATATATCAAGATAAAAATTTACATATAAACTACATGATTGTTGGAATCTTAGACTCTGAAACTTGATGGAGATAAATGAGGGTTGTAGATTAAAGAGAGGCAGTATAAAGAGGATAAACTTGATGGAGATAAATAAGGGTTGTAGATTAAAGAGAGGCTGTATAAAGAGGATACACTTGATGGAGATAAATAAGGGTTGTAGATTAAAGAGAGGCGGTATAAAGAGGATAAACTTGATGGAGATAAATAAGGGTTGTAGATTAAAGAGAGGCTGTATAAAGAGGATAAACTTGATGGAGATAAATAAGGGTTGTAGATTAAAGAGAGGCAGTATAAAGAGGATAAATTTGATGGAGATAAATAAGGGTTGTAGATTAAAGAGAGGCTGTATAAAGAGGATAAAGTTGATGGAGATAAATAAGGGTTGTAGATTAAAGAGAGGCTGTATAAAGAGGATAAACTTGATGGAGATAAATAAGGGTTGTAGATTAAAGAGAGGCAGTATAAAGAGGATAAACTTGATGGAGATAAATAAGGGTTGTAGATTAAAGAGAGGCAGTATAAAGAGGATAAACTTGATGGAGATAAATAAGGGTTGTAGATTAAAGAGAGGCTGTATCAAGAGGATAAACTTGATGGAGATAAATAAGGGTTGTAGATTAAAGAGAGGCAGTATAAAGAGGATAAACTTGATGGAGATAAATAAGGGTTGTAGATTAAAGAGAGGCTGTATAAAGAGGATAAACTTGATGGAGATAAATAAGGGTTGTAGATTAAAGAGAGGCAGTATAAAGAGGATAAACTTGATGGAGATAAATAAGGGTTGTAGATTAAAGAGAGGCTGTATAAAGTGGATAAACTTGATGGAGATAAATAAGGGTTGTAGATTAAAGAGAGGCAGTATAAAGAGGATACACTTGATGGAGATAAATAAGAGTTGTAGATTAAAGAGAGGCTGTATAAAGAGGATATACTTGATGGAGATAAATAAGGGTTGTAGATTAAAGAGAGGCAGTATAAAGTGGATAAACTTGATGGAGATAAATAAGGGTTGTAGATTAAAGAGAGGCAGTATAAAGTGGATAAACTTGATGGAGATAAATAAGGGTTGTAGATTAAAGAGAGGCAGTATAAAGAGGATAAACTTGATGGAGATAAATAAGGGTTGTAGATTAAAGAGAGGCTGTATAAAGAGGTTAAACTTGATGGAGATAAATAAGGGTTGTAGATTAAAGAGAGGCAGCATAAAGAGGATAAACTTGATGAAGATAAATAAGGGTTGTAGATTAAAGAGAAGCTGTATAAAGAGGTTAAACTTGATGGAGATAAATAAGGGTTGTAGATTAAAGAGAGGCTGTATAAAGAGGATAAACTTGATGGAGATAAATAAGGGTTGTAGATTAAAGAGAGGCAGTATAAAGAGGATAAACTTGATGGAGATAAATAAGGGTTGTAGATTAAAGAGAGGCGGTATAAAGAGGATAAACTTGATGGAGATAAATAAGGGTTGTAGATTAAAGAGAGGCTGTATAAAGAGGATAAACTTGATGGAGATAAATAAGGGTTGTAGATTAAAGAGAGGCTGTATAAAGAGGATAAACTTAATGGAGATAAATAAGGGTTGTAGATTAAAGAGAGGCAATATAAAGAGGATAAACTTGATGGAGATAAATAAGGGTTGTAGATTAAAAAGAGGCAGTATAAAGAGGATACACTGTAATGCATTGTTGAAAATTTTTAATTTTAAACTTCCTACATACCAACAGGGCTAACATCTGTACAACTTGTAGAGGCCAATGACTTTGGAAGGTCAAGAAATCCTGTTGCCAAGGTTTCATAAACAATATAAACTGGGTCACCAACCTACAAATAACAATGTCAAACATTTAATACAACTGCCATCATTTTATCATGTTAACTAATAAATGTTGTGTATTTCCTAAGATATGGATTAACGAGAGAGGACACTGAAAACAATACAACAACATTCTGTATCAAAACATTGATGTGGTTGAAGACGAGTATTGTAAATTATATAGCAGCCAACGCACTGCCGACCACGCTCTGGTATTCTCCACTTATCACTTGTGGGTTAATTCACATGAGAATCATTGTTTCCTGGCTAGTTCTGTAACTGACCCATATTTAGTAGTTTCCATAACAACACTAAAATTTTCATACTAGTCAGATTGAACAGATTATAAAAGATACGATCTGACTAGTCAGTCGATAAAGTATTCTCCGTCAATATCCCGTCAGTCATTGCATACTGTTCCTCCTCTTAACATTTTAATATGCAAGGAAATGCTCTTCTTTTAAAATTCATGATTTAAATGTCTTAAAACGACTAATGAATAATGCATGACTAAGAGGATTTCTCCGTCAGTTGACCCACGATGGGTGATGTGTATCAAGAGCATGATCAGCCGTGGTTTATAGATGATGGAAATGTATCCTATCCTAACTGAAGGGATCATAATTCCATCGATTCTCCTCTCCAGGCTGCCTACAGTCACTCATGGTTAGGGTTATTGTGTTTATCGCCACTTTCAACAATATTTCAGTTATATTATGATGGTCAGCTATATTGGTGGAGGAAACCGGAGTACCCGGAGAAAATCACTGACCTGTCACAAGTGACTGACAAACTATATCAAACAAGGGCAACGCAAAGCATGGCATATCCCCTCGCCTAAAAATTTGACCCGGTGACCTTCACTTTTGACTTGTGACCTTGAAAATCAATAGGGTTCCAGATTCTCCTAAGGACTAAGTATGTACCAAGTCTGGTCAAAATCCATTGAAGGATGTTGATTCTAGAGTGTTCACAAGGATGTTACATGGTAAAAATTTGACCCGGTGACCTTTGACCTTGAAAATCAATAGGGTTCCAGATTCTCCTAAGGACTAAGTATGTATCAAGTTTGGTCAAAATCCATTGAAGGATGTTGATTTTAAAGTGTTCACAAGGATGTTACGTGGTAAAAATTTGACCTGGTAACCTTGAAAATCAATAGGGTTCCAGACTCTCTTAAGGACTAAGTATGTACCAAGTTTGGTCAAAATCCATTGAAGGATGTTGATTCTAGAGTGTTCACAAGGATGTTACGGAAGGAAGGACGGTAGCGTTACTATATCCTTTCGCAACTTTGTTGGCGAGGGGATAATAATGTTGTATTGAGTTCACCAAGCCTGAGCGGGATTCAAACTCACAACATAAGTGCATAGGTAGTTATTAATCCAACTACCATTTGACCACGACTCATAAGAATCCAACTTTTTTTTATATGATGGCAGCCCCTATAGTCACTCAAGTTGTACAGTTGAAATCAAACATACACAAGTCTTCAGCTTTAATACCTTTATAATTTTTATCATTAATAAATGATCATTTTGACTCATCTTCCTAAAAACTTGTATCAACTAAATTAATTAATTACTCTATAAAAGCCAGAGATGGTCGACTGTCCAGTTTGAGCAGAATAATATGAAGGTCCAGCATATGCGTTGACATAGTTTTCAAACGTTGTAGTATCAGTTATGAAGTCTGGTATGTTATAAAAGTTCCTTTCATTGTCTGAAATAGATGAAAAAAAAATTGAAAAATACTGGACCCCAGTGAATGATGTATTTCCAGATTTTTAACTACTGATAGATACTCGGGTATACTACATTATTCATGTTTATGTATTTTATTTGTATCAATTAAGAGTAAGTTACTAAAACACCGAATAGTAGAAGACTGATACTTTAAAGGAATGGGTGTTGTTATGAAAGGGAGAGAGAGAATGTGAAAGAATGAATGTGTCTCAATTGATTTATTTATGTCAAAACATTATATATTTTGCTTAAAAAAATAATGCAATAGTCACAAAATAATTATGTTGCAAACCCTTGTACATCCATGTCATGTGGTAAAGTATGGGTTTTTATATGATTGTAAAATAAAAAAAAACATAAAAAAATCAAATGATGAAGAAAGTTGTGTTGAAAACAAATATCAACTTAGTCTATAAAAATTAAATTCTTATATAACAAGCTTAAAGGGTGTTTAATTTAATTCTTTGTTTATTTAATGAGGATAGCCGAAAGTTGTACTCCAGTTGATCCTGTATATTCTACGGGTTATGGTGTTTAATGCCACTTTTGACAATATTTCAGTTATAGCGTGGCGGTCAGTATATTCTAAAACTTGTTCTTCTTTTGGTGAATTTAAAAAAAAAGGGGGTTACTCTTGTCTGGCAAATAACTGAATAAAGTTTTTGATTATATATATGCAAAAACTTTTTTCTTACCAAAGCAGAAATGTAGCCACCCATCTTAATATGGCTTCTCGTGTATAAACACCCTGTTTTCAAAGACCACTATTGGGTAGTTATATATTAATAATTTAATTTGATTTGAATTCTTCAATCTGATTGGCTAATCCGCCTGGAGAAGAAAATTTTGGTTATACTCGATAACCTGGGTTGGTATTGTGATGTCACCAACGTGTTCATCCGCCAATGACAAATTCAAATAGTCACATGAAATAATCGTAACTAAAATCGAGGAATCATTAAATTTTGTTGTAAAAATTAAATTATAAGGAATATTTTAAATTGTTGAACAGGTTATACTTACATAACCTAGTTTGGGTCAGTTTACGCTTTTCATAAAACGCTTCGCAGTTTATTAAGTGTAAACTGACCCAAACCAGGTTATATCGTATAACCTGTTCAACAATTTCAATATTCCTTAAATCAACTTACTTACTAGACTCCACTTATCTTGCTACTTTTCACTGTAGAGAGAATGATCTAATATCAGGGATAAATAAATTATAGTACAGTTTACTTACAGTACTGTAGTCTCCCTACTCGATACAAGTGTATAAACTTATAGTTATCAAAATAATACAAAATAAATCATACTGTGTATAATTCTTTGGAAATGGTGCCTCCCCCACACACCCCTTTATAAAAAATACAAATGTATAAACTTACAGTTATCAAAATAAATACAAAATAAACCATCCTGTGTATAATTCTTTGCAAATGGTGCATTTTCTAACAGTAAAATATCTTGTTGTATACAAAGTCTGTCATCCACACTACAAATAGAGCAACATATTTATTATATTTTAATTTGTAGTGTGTCATCTGTAAGAAACTAGAGGCTTACCAGGGCCTATATCGCTACCATGGTTATTCATGCACTGTTTGGGTTTAACTTTGTAGCTTCCAAGGAAAAAAGTGGGTTTTTTTTCATTTAAAAAATACTCCTATTTCCAGAAAATAAGGGGAAATAACTCCATCTACTAGGAAATTATCTGGAACTTTGACCATTTCATATGAAATAACTGGCGATCTCTGTATTAATTCAATACATAAATATATATATATTCAGATCGGAAAAATGTCAATATACATGTAGTGTGTTTAATATCTTGCTGTGTAAACGTATTGTACTGTCTGTATTGCTGGTAAAAATGGGAAATTTATATACACACACAAGAAAAAAAACTTGCTGTTCATATTTTCAGTTACATGTCCTCTCACTGGTGCCAGTCAACTTAAATTACTACTTTACACAAAAAAGAAAAGTTTGTAAGAGACCAGCCAATGACTATTCATGTAGAGTTTGGATTCAATAAATTATCTAACATAAGTCTGATTTTTTTTTTCTAATTTTCCCATCAAAGAAAAATATTAAAATGGACAACATCTGATGACAAAAGCTGGAATGGCTTTCAGTCATGCGAGTTAAAACGGGTGAACTGAAGTGGATTGAAAGCATGTGACGATATTTCCCAAAATTATTACCAAATATCATCAATAAGATGCAACTTGTTTGTAAACTCATTCCCTTATATGCACTTCATTTTGGAAAGGTTCCTATTATAGCTCACAACTTACATTTTACAGATTCAGCATTTATAAACAGCAGGCCAATTATGTGAGTGATTGTTGCTTAATGCCAATTCAGCAATTTTTCAGCTATATCATGGCAAGAAGTTAATTTTCAATGAGATGACGATGAGGTCTGCTTTGTTCTAGACCAACGAGCCGAGTTGGATTTCTATAGTGCTAGCTCACTGAAACAAGTCTGCGGGTAGACATGTCGCCCCACTCGGACACATTATTCTGATTCTGAGCCAACCCGTCTTTGCTCTTACTCCTTAATGCTGCATGCTTAGCGGAGAAGCAACAAATACCAATTTTATAGTCTTTGGTTTGACCCGACCGGAACTCGAACCCACGATCTACCGCACTCGAGGTGAGCAAGCTAACCATTACGCCACTGATGCGGTGCCTATTATATGATTATATCATGTATATAATTTTCACTTACTTCCCAGATGATGTCAGACATCCCGTGAAGACATTCCTGTCATCTGAAGTACAGTCCAAATCACAACAACAATTGACATCACAGGAATTTCCTGTTAAATCACATGGACAAGGGGATATGTCTACAATAAAAAAACAATATAAATCAAACTTCACAAAGATTAAATATATTATGCATAATGTTCAAGGTCATGGTATTCTTTATAATAATTGATTTTGCCTCTTTCTATGATTTTCATATTGATTTTGGAATTGTTCTGACAGTATGCTATTTTTTGTTTCTCATTTCATTACTTAACATACACAGAAATGTCTTCATACAATACAATATCGTCTACGGTTCGGCTATCGAGGAGTTAAGGGGTAGTCGTGGCCGTGATCGTATGGTAGTTGGATTTACAACTACCTATGCAATCAGTGCCTATCACCACTGATGTTGGGAGTTCGAATCTCGATCAGGGTGAGGTGTACAACATAAAGTGTGTTAGTGACTTGCGACAGGTCAGTGGTTTTCTCCTGGTCCACCGGTTTCCTCCACCAATAAAAATTGACTGCCACGATGTAACTGAAATATTGTTGAAAGTAGTGTTAAACACAATCAAAACAAATGATCTCAAGTCAATGACCTTAACCACTCTGCAAAACAATAAAATAAAATAAACAAGATGAACTGTAAGCTAATGCTCACCTATGATACCCCTGCTCTTCGGCAAACAGGAAGTAGGAATCTGACGGGTCAAAAAACGCTTCCCACGATATAGGGTACCTATATGAAGCTTGTGACCAAATATCAGATTTCGGCCATCAATAGTTGCTGATAAAAATGCGACTAAAAATGGGCATATACAAAATGTATGTTCAATGTGTATAAAAATCAATAAAGTCGACAAACAGGAAGTAGGAATCAGATGGGTCCAAAAACGCTTCCCACGATATGGGGTACCTATATGAAGCTTGTGACCAAATATCAGATCTCTGCCATCAACAGTTGCTGAGAAAAATGTGACGAAAAATGTGCATATATGTTCAAGGTGTATAAAAACCAACTAAGTCGGCAAACAGGAAGTAGGAATCTGACAGGTCCAAAAACGCTTCCCACAATATGGCATACCTATATGAAGCTTGTGACCAAATATCAGATCCCTGTCATCAATAGTTGCTTAGAAAAATGCGACGAAAAATGTGCTTATACAAATGTATGTTAAATGTGTATAAAAATCAACAAAATCTGCAAACAGGCAGTAGGAATCTGATGGGTCCAAAAACGCTTCCCACGATATGGGGTACCTATATGAAGCTTGTGACTAAATATCAGATTTCTGCCATCAATAGTTGCTGAGAAAAATGCGACAAAAAATGAGCATACATTGTATATGTTCAATGTGTATAAAAATCAACAAAGTCGACAAACAGGAAGTAGGAATCTGATGGGTCCAAAAACGCTTCCCACAATATGGGGTACCTATATGAAGCTTGTGATCAAATATCAGATTTCTGCCATCAACAGTTACTGAGAAAAATGCGACGAAAAATATCTTGGACGGACGGACAGAGGTAAAACAGTATACCCCCTTCCTCCTTCGGGGAGCAGGGGTATAAAAAGATTCTTCAAATATCTCCTTTTTTTAAACTGTATTGATGATGCTTAACATAAACAGAAGAAAAATATGTTTATACAGACATAAAATAAATGGTTTTATTTATCAAATTATCTGAGTTTGACTCGTGGTTTAGAATACTTTCATTAACTCAGGAACAAAACACCAAGGAAGCTGTGATTATGAACTGGACATGATAGTTGGTATAAAAAAGAAACATGGCATGCATTGACAAAGGCAGTTCAAACATGTTCCTTTGTATAATAGACTCTTGTCTTCCTGTCATTGTGACACAAATCAACAATAATTAAATTTTTATTTTATTATTTGGATTTCAAGAATCAAGTGCCTGTGGTGCAAATGGCAGGAGCGACATCAAGTTTTTGAAATGTAAATTTTGTATGAGATTAACAGAATTTGCAGTATCTAAATTAAACTAAAGCAAATTTGAATAAAGGGTTATGCAGAGCGAAGCATGATACACCTACAGCATGTTGATCAGGTAGAGTTGAAGTATTTTGTGGAACACAATAATGTGTTGAACACAGTAATATGGGCTTCTCAGATCGCACCTGCTCTAAACAAATGAGCAATACCTTACTCTAAATGGTAGATTTGTGGTGACAAAAAATTTTGAGTTGAATACTACAGAAAAAAATTCTTTGTCATAACCAGAAGTTTACCAGCCATTCTGATTATGCTCAGCAAAAAATTGACATTGCTTCCTCTTCTAAAAGCAATAAAAATTTAATAATTACAAAGTTTGTTCTTAATTATTTGTAATAAATTATTTAATAAAATTCTTTGCACTGCAATGCAGTACTCTGAAGTATTTTGGAAAATTGATTCTATATTTGAATATATTGATTGGTGTTAACAATTTTTCAGCTATGTCATAGTGTTATTTTAATATATGATATAGCCTAGACACTGTATTTTGGTCTAAATGAGCACCTGGGTTCCGAAGAAATTTTCGGTCTGTATCACATCCTAATCTCGTCACAAGCCCTGTCAAAAGTATTCTGAAAATTTAAAATTTGACCACCCGGTGCATTCCGATGCATATTTTGTCATGAACGGATTGTGTCAGATCATGTGCAATGTTCATAAATGCAAAATTCAGGTTGAATATGCATGCCATTTTTATTTGTGTACCATGTGATCAATTTCATGACGTTTCTAGCTATAGTCTGTTTCTGAATTTCAATAATGGAAAAAAGTAGTCAACACTTAATAAATCTGACATTGAGAAACAAACTATAGCTAAAAACTTCACGAAATTGATCATGTGGTACACAAATAAAAATGGTGTACATATTCAACCTGAATTTTGCATTTATGGACATAATGGATCTTTAACTACTTAAAACAGTTAAGACATTGTCACTATTTTTGCAGATTTGAACTAGAAAATATGTCTATAAATGAAATATTACCTGCACTACTACAAATTTTAACTTTCCAGAATACCTTCGACAGGGCTTATGACGAGATTATGATGGAGATACAGACAGAAAATTTCTTCGGAATCCTAATCTCATTAGGTTCACCCCGATTTTTGATGGGGTCGGTGTTGCTCATCTTTTTAGTTTTCTGTGTTGTGTATGTTTTTGAAAGGGCCCAGGTGGCTCAATGAATTAGGTAGTTAGACTACCTAGATTACCTAACAACTCATACAAGCCCATCACCAATATGGCGTGGGTTCACGCCTGGCATTGTAAATTACAAAAAAGGGTGCACTCGACTCACAGCCGCAAGTGATAAAGTTTACCAGTTACTTGCCCATGGTTGGTGGTTCTCTCCGGGTACTGCAGCTTCTTCAACCACTAAAACTGGTCACTATGATATAGCTGAAATATTGCTGAAAGTGGCATTAAACACCAAAACCCAATCAATCAATCATGTATGTTTTTGTTTATTTGTCTTCATCGTGTATCTTGTGTGGTTAATGTCTCTAGACTAGTCTACGTCTAGTCACTAGACAAGTGTAGTAGTGACTAGCACAGGAGCTTGACGTTTTATCAATAAAATAGATGTAGGGTACAATCAGTGTCCTGTCCCATATTTCAATAAAATAGATGTAGGACCCTTTTTGTACCCTACATCTATCTTATTGATAAAACGTCAAGCTCCTGTATGATTAATCCCTTTTGGGATTCGAAGCCAGAGTTGCTTTCTGATATTGCCTGCGTCCGAATCCCTTATCAACCATGCATAGTTCTATTCGGGAATTTTTTTTCATGTACCCCCGCCTCGAACTGGTGTGAATTACACCTGCACCTCAATGTCGTGCCAACCGGCGCTGGAGTATTCAAAAGGCACCTCAATGTCGTGCCAACCGGCACTGGAGTATTCAAAAGTAGACATATTTTGCTGCATAAATATGTAAATAGAATCATGATCACCTACCTATGATGCCAGATACAGCTCATCATTCCCAGCCACCGCTTCAGATCCATAGAATGTCGCCATTTTTACTTGTTTTGAATTAAGTATGTCACATGATTGCTTTTTCCACGAATTACGTGGTATAGTCTATTCCATACATCTGATTTATCGATATTGAAGCATTCTTTTCTTTTTTGCCAGAATTTGTGTGCACATGTGGGTCACATCCAAGATGAAGGCTTATACACAAGATACAGAAGTGTAGCTGGAGTCACTGAATTGTCAAATACATTTTGCACTAGTAAATTTCTGATTTGTAAATATGGTCTGCAGGCTTTCATCTGTAGTTAGTGTTTTCAACTTATTTATACATGAGAGGGTCGGAAATCTTTCTGCTTGTAATTATTTTTTTCATAAAAAGAAAGATATGGGGTAAAGGTCAATGAGACAATCCTAGAACAAGCTATATAAATGGAGGTCACCACACAGTCTTCAACTATGAGCACATACTTTATAAGATCATACACAACGAAGTAGACATCAACCCTCAGTCGTATCTAAAAAAGCAAGAAAGAACTACACAATCGGCTCATCCATACCAGTTCCAAACCTATAGTCCCACTACAGATTATTTCAAATACAGCTTCTTTCCACAAACAGTATGCATCTGGAACTCCTTACCAAACAGTACATGTATGGTCGTATCAGGTCAGTCTCTGGATCAGTTCAAAACTCTGATCCAGGGTTACAAATTCTAATTTTCTATTTATTATGTAGTGTACAGTCAAACTTTCCCTAACGGTCACTTGAAATAAATGATCACCTCTCTTTTCCAGTCACTGCCAGGTCCCCCCGTGGATTTTTATGTAATAAATTAACTTAAATTAACGGCCACTTCCTTTACGCGGCCAACGGCCAGAAAAATTTGTCCCAATAATTTTAAAATACCTATTTTAACGGTCACAAATATATTTTTTTTGTCGCTTGCATATAGCATTCGTGATTAACACAGTATTGATTTTTGCTTCAGTCACGTGACATCTTATTTGATCATGTGGCAAATTATCTCCCCTGTCATAGTTTATATGTCAACAGAATAACCCCAGGCTAGAACTTGGCAATCAACGATGATTAAGTTTAAATTAAAGTTGATTAATTTAATAAAGATGTCCAGAACAGGTGTAACAGGTAAGTTCACAACAGGTGAGTAAAATTTAAGGCTTTAAATAAAGAAAAACGACATTGTTTTGTCAGTCAGTCAGTCATAAAAATGTCACGCAAGGTGTTAACGTTATCCGAAAGAGTTGAAGCAATCAAACTACATGACGGTGGGAAAAAATCTCGAGATGTTGCACAGATAATGGGCATTGGAAGAACGCAAATCCAACAGATTATTAAAAGGAAAGTTCTTGACGATTATGAAAGCAACGTCAGCAACGATCGGAAGAGAGAAGTTTTAATTCCGGAATATTTGTAATACTTAAAAAATTGTGAACCTTGAATTACAGGTCACCTTTATTAAGCAGCCAGTTTTTGCCGGCCCTGAAGTGGCTGCTTAGATCAAGTTTGACTGTATATACACAGTACATGTTGTTATTTTATCAATTTGGAATTTTAATCTTGTCTGTTCGCGGCGATGTATAATCTTCTTCCGTTGAGTGGCCTCCGTCATCTGATTGACTATTCTGCCACTTTGGGTGTGCACATGTAAAAACTACAAAATTTGTGTGTGGAATATTTACAGTGAGGTTAAAAAAACGGCACTGGCAGCTTACTGACGGAGGCAAGCCTTGAAAGCTTCAAGACTCGGTGCCCCAACACTGGCATCCTTTAGAGCATTCCAATCCTTGGTGGTTCTTGGATAGAATGATTCCTTCCGTATGGATGTTTTGCATGATGGAATGTTGAATGCCAGGGTGCTACAATTTCTTGATGGTCTTTGGAGTGGTATAAGTGTGTCACTAGTGTCAACATTTGTTAGATTTTTCGTCATTTTATACATCATAGTAAGCCGGGAGTTTGTTCTTCGGCTTTCTAGAGATGGCCATTCAAGCTGATCGAGCATATCACTAACAGATGAGGTGTTGTGGTATCTGTTAGAGTGATGGAACATCGTAGGAAGTAGAAGTAGAACATTACCAAAATACTGATTATATCTACTTTAGGTGGAAAATTTTCTTTGCAAATGCAAAGGTATTGAAATTAATCTGAATATATACACTACAAGAATTAACAGAAGTTCCTTGTGTAAAAAGAAAAGAATGCTTCAATACCGATAAATCAGATGTATGGAAAAAGCGATCACGTGACATAATTTCAAAACAAGTAAAAATGGCGACATTCAATGGATCTGAAGCGGTGGCTGGGAATGATGAGCTGTTATCTGGCGTCATAGGTAGGTGATCATGATTCTATTTACATATTTATTCAACAAAATATGTCTACTTTTGAATACTCCAGCGCCGGTTGGCACGACATTGAGGTGCAGGTGTAATTCACGCCAGTTCGAGGCCGGGGTACCTGAAAAAAAAATCCCGAATAGAACTATGCATGGTTGATAAGGGATTCGGAGGCAGGCAATATCATAAAACAACTCTGGCTTCGAATCCCAAAAGGGATTACTGTGCGACTAGATTGTCTATTCCATGATTCTGATTGCCCCTTCGGTTTATCTAGTTTATCTATCCTTGTTTCTCAGGTCACACATGCTCTTAATATTATAAAATATATCTATACTATTGCAATGAGTGCCATATAATAAATAATATTGATTATTCAGCAGATGATCACCTGTAACAGATTGGACTGGAGTTGGAGGTAAAGTTGGGAGAGCGGTAGTTGTCGTCGTTGGTGGCTGTGTTGTCGCCGGTTCTGTAGTTGTAATCACTTCTGTAGTTATAACCACTTCTGTTGTAGTTGCACATGATATAAAAACAAAGTTATTCAACAAAAATGAAAAAAGACAAGCTGCAACAAGAACATGTTCACTTTTTACCGCCATGATGTACACAAATAATGAATTATGGGTAAATATTTGCAATACATTTTTCTTAAAACCTGGCAGATAATCCCGATTTCATATCAATAGTACATATTGTTTAGTAATTACTTATAAAATTATGCATATAACATTATTATGATTTCTAAGTGATCAGATATTGAGAAATATTAAATAGCTGTTGATCTTTGAAAGCTGATAAAGTAAAATGAAAATTATATGATACCTATTTTATTTACGGAAGATACCGAATTTTACCGAGAACCGGCGCGTGAATCCAAACTGCAGCCGGTAACAACAAACAAAGGTTGACCTTCATTTTTTGTAATTTTATATCAAATTGATTATTGTTTGTAAGAAACAACCCAAGCATTCACATAAACTAAGCACAAAGAAGCGATTTGCTAATATGGCATTGAAAATGAAACTGTCATTTTGATAAAATAACAAATGATTACCCGACCAATGCGCGGGCAATGGGAATGGCACTTGCAATAGCCAATAATATTAACAATGTCATGATTTAGGCACTAAAACTTGTTTCTATCTATTAGTATTGACAATGGAAAAGTCGTTTATACATGTAATATAACGGAAGATGGCTAACCAATTTAATTATCTCTCCACTTCAAATGACTGAAATGTATTATTTGCATAAAGTGTGTCGCCGTAATAGTTATTTTATGAAAAATTATAAATGTTATTTGTTTCTTTCATTGACATTGTTACATCATAAAATTCATGAGATATGACTGTAACAGACAACTGGGGCCATCATGGCCATGATCGTATGGTACAGTGTAGTTGGATTTACAACTAACTATGCAATCAGTTGTTGTGAGTTTGAATCTCGATCAGGGCGAGGTGTACAACCTTATGTGATAAAGTATTGTCAGTGGACTTGCGATAGGTCGGAGGTTTTCTCCGCATCCTCCGGTTTCCTCCACCAATAATTTAAAACTGACTGCCATTATATAACTGAAATATTGTTGAAAGTGGCGTTAATCACCATCAAACAAACGAAAAATAATCGAGCAAACCTGGGTAGATTTATGCCGGGATTGGAATTTTTTTTATTAACAGCTAGGTTCTCGAACATATCAGATGCTTTACAGTGACAAAATTATATTTGCAGTTAATCAGTCTATTTGATGATTTAACCTGCTTGGTTGGTTGATTGTATCATCACGGCCATGTACATTTAAGTCGTTATAAATGGTTATATGGTTTAACGGTCAGTTTCCCTGTGATATATTATACACTTATTGACTGGGTATGAGGGTTATAGCACTTTTATTGTCCCCAAGGTACCAAGTATTTTCCGAGGCAACGCGGAGGACAATAGTTGGTACAGAGGGGAGAATAAAAGTGCTATTACCCGAATATCAAGTCTATAAGTGTTTTATAATACTGAACAACTGTGCAATTCAAAATTCTAAATTGTAGGCCCTTTTCTGATGGATTTCTAGTCTACTTTATTAGTGCATTTGAAAACTAATACATATTCATGTTTGTATGTGTATTTGAAGAAAAAATTAATAAAAAAAACATTTTTTATTTAGTTCGTTCTTTTTTGTATGGATATTAAAGGGTGATAGGATCATTCCATTATATACGTCATTTTATTTAAATCAATGAGATGAATGATTTAGAAAAGTCCGGGAAATATGATTGCTGAAATTACCACAGGAGGAATGGTCATTGTTTACTTGTCGTCTGCTGTCTCGGTAATTTAGCTCGCGCAATGAAAATGTCCGAGGACTTGCATGACGTCACTTAATTAAAAATTTTGACTGGCACCACCGGGGGAATAGTCGTGCAGTTGATTTTAGGATGCAATAGCAAAACTACTGTCATGTTTTTATAAAGGAAAAAAGATACTGAAGTATAATAAATCATTATGTTTGTTTGCTTCATCACATTCATTATATATCCTGGTATTACCGAAAAACTGAAATAACGATACTTCAACCCAAAGTAATAGATATTGTAGTTCCTAACTTTAAGAATATCATTTCAAGCTCAGATGTATGGAGAGATCATTTTACATTATTTCAGCATCATACTATGAACCGATCAACATAACGTGAGATTGTATACGGTGAAACAAAGCGTAGAAAACGGGTGACGTTATGATATCCTAATTTCAGTGTATTCAAATAAAATTTCACCCACAATGATCCTCATGATAGTGAATGTAATCTGACCTACCAGAATGTACTGTGAACTTGTTTACACTTCTTTGACTATAATATTCTTTTACAACATCAAAATGATCTGTACAATTATCACTTTGTACATTGGTCTTTGCATAAAAACACTGCTGTACACAACTTTCAATCAAATAAACAATTATTTTGAATATTTACTCTGAGGTAATGCTATACTCTTTGTCACCAATTTTTCAAGTCTGTTGAAACGATCAGAAATGAAAACTACTTACTGTGTTCTTACAATTTTGAACCAGAATCAATGGCAAAATTGGTATGTGCAAATTATAAAAACATTTACAACAAAAATTATTTTATTTGCAGATGCCAGTCTCTGACTTCATTTGGTCTGTTGAAGCACCACAACTACACAATGGTGGAATGAAAAGAAAAATCTCAGGAGATGCATGTTCTGTAGAATCTCAGGTATTTTGTAGATTAATTTTTATACATGTGCATGTATTTATGCTAAAGCATGTTGGACAATTTTAACCAACATTACAATTTTTCTTATAGCGAGTTAGATTTAAATGTAAATGATAGGATATATTAAGTATTGTAATCATGATAATATCCATTTAGTTGTTGTTTCTATTGAACCATTCTTCTTAGTCCAAAAATAATCACTTTCCAACAATCACGCTCACTGATAGCAGTTAAGTAAATCAAACTTTGATCAAGACATCATCTAAGTGTATAATGCAAAACATTTAAATTTCACAGACAATCCCTGTGCAACTAGAAGCAATTTTATCAGTGATACTGTATTTCTTTTACTACAATTGATGGAGAGAAAAGTAATTAATTAAGGTACCAGTCACAAGGGTTAGGGTTATGGTGTTTAATGCCACTTTCAACAATATTTCAGTTATATCGTGGTGGTCAGTTTTATTAGTAGGGAAACCGGAGTACCCAGAGAAAACCAACGACCTGTCTCAAGTCACAAACAAACACTTTACACATGGCTTTTCACCTCGCCATGAGCAAATTCAAACTCACAACATTAGTGGTGATAGGCATTGATTGCACAGGTAGTTGTAAATCCAAATATCATATGATACAATCCAGACCACCAGTTGCAAGGATAGCTTATTTATAGAAAAGAAAACAAGGTACAGACTTGCATAAAATTGTTATTTTTGGGATAAAATATATATATATATATCTCATTTGAATAAGACAATTAAATATTTGTAAAGTAGTCGGGAGTTAGGAATTTCAGATTAACTTGTTTGTTTTTCTCTTAAGGAACAAATGATAAAGAGAAGATGTACAGTTATATCTGCTGGAGGTGACAGTAATATGTGTGATGTTGATGATGAAAACCACAATGAAATGGCATCACAGAATCTTAACAATGCAGCAGTTCAACAGACTACACTAATAGTAGGTCTATTACAAGATTTCACATTTGAATTTTATACCAGTATTGTATTCATCAGTGATTTTATTGTTTGTAGGTTTGTAGGAGGGCTCATGTCTTATTTTAATACGTTATTTGTGTTTGTTTGCGTATAGTGACGTCCAACGTATATTGTGTTGTGTTTATGTTTTGTTTTTCTTAGTCTTTTTTCTCTGGATTGTTCATTTTTGATTGCCCCTTCGGTGTTCTCTAACGTTTATTATCTATCTTAACCATTAAGTGCATACATAAGATTAACCGCATCGGTGGTGTAATGGTTAGCATGCTCGCCTCGAGTGCGATAGGTCGTTGGTTTGAGCCGAGATCAAGTCAAACCAAAGACTATTAAATTGGCATATGTTGCTTCTCTGCTAAGCATGCACCACTAAGGTATAAGAGCAAAGACGGGTTGGCTTGGAATCAGAATAATGTGTCTGAGTGGAGCGACATGTCTACCCATGGACAGTCGTAGTAGTGAGCTAGCACTATAAAAATCCAACCCAGGGTGTTGGTCTAGTACAAATTGGATATCATCATCATCTCATCAATATGTAATTTATTCTTGCCATGATATGGCTGAAAAATTACTTCATTTGTGTTAAGCAATAATCACTCACTTACTCATAAAGAAGATTGAAAGTGTATTGAGATCTGGATTATTTAATGTAGTCTTACTTAGAATAGATTAAATTTAAATAAATTATTTTAGAAAAGTTGAAACACAAGAGTGAATTGTTTAGTATCCTAACATATTTAAAATATTTTTCAGGATGGTATGACATTGTTTCAGTCCTCTATGCAAACCACAGCAAATATGATTCAGGGACAACAACAGTTAACATGCTCAGGGTTTCAGTCACAGCAAACACATAATCCTTCTACTGTAGAATATGATCAACGACAAACAAGTCCTGAGTATCAGCCACAACAAGCACAGTCTGATCAACAGGTATAAATATGTTCAATATCTTTTAAGATGAAGGATTGACTGCGGGAAATGATAATATATTATTTGATTTTAACAAATGTATATGAAATATCAAGTACAATAGTCCCCCTCTTACAAGGCTACCCTTTCAGCTATGAAAAGTGGTCTTATATGAAGGATGACCTATCTTGATGGGTCAGTTTACTAGTATTATTTTACTGTCTTTATGCATTTGAAATCCGGCCAGATAAGAGGGTTGGCCTTTGGTGGGAGTGGCCATATAAGAAGGGGAATACTGTAATACTTTGAAATTTTGGTAAGAATTTAGTTTACTGGTATATTTGATATGTGTTTTATATAAAAAAAATTTAGACAAAAGAAAAGGATATAAATATATATATATATATTTATAAAACTGTAAATACAAAATTTTTGCTCGATATAACTGAAATATTGTTGAAAGTGGCGTTAACACACCATAAACCAACCAACCACATTTTTTGCAGAAACCAACTGCAAAGCGATGAACAGTATCTTCCTTATAACACATGGAAGAGGGGCTATGTAACAAACAAGAAAACTAGAGGATACATTCAACTAGAGACTCAATAATCACCCATTCTTCTATACTAGACACATAGACTGTTTTCTTTTGAGACTTCTAAAATTAAAGGGGCATCCTTTTGAAAATGTGCACTTCTATTCGTTGTATTACTTTACTTTAATGTTGTGGGATGGTTGTTTATCAAGTTTATATTTTTTATGTGGCCCAGAAGTTCAAGATAGATACCATCACAGGACAAAGTTTTAATATACAGTCAAGCTTGCCCTAACTATCACCTTGAATTACCAGACAAAGATTAGACACCAGTTTTTCGTTTATGATTTCAGAACAATATGATAATGGATCTAAATGATGAAATATATTCTAACTCCTACATGCCGACAGATGAAGAGATGGCTAGCAGTTATATGGACTCTGACTTTGTACCTAATCAACAACAGTACAATGTCAGAGTCTTTGATAATCACACACCTATGTAAGTTTGTATGTTTTTTATGCATTTGTCTAATTGATATTGTAAATCTTAGTTTAAGCAAAAAAGAGGAATCTTGTTATAACAAATATGTACAATGTAATAGAATACATATGAAGAAGCTTTCTTTTCATTTTCTAAAATAGTTTGTATGAAAAAAATATCTTCTTTTATTTTTAAGAGATTATAAATTTGATATCATATGCAGAAATTACAAAATTTATGACAATATACAGTGGAACTTGTGCAATCCAAAACCTGAGTTTTCCGACATCCTGTGACATCCGACAAAAATGTATGGTTCGGAAGTATATCTGTTAGCAAAAATATAACCTGAGAATTCTGACATCCTGTACAATCCAACACATTTCCGTGGTCCCTTGGTGTGTCGGATTAGTCAGGTTCCACTGTATGTACTAATAGGAAAATTTACTTTTTGGCTTTTAACATTGAAACTTTCAGTATGATTGAATTGTGTTGAAAGCTTCTCAATTCAATAATAAACATGTTAACTTATGACTGTTCATAATAGGGATAAAGTACATTATTACATAGATGCCTGTGTGATACTTAGATTTCAAAGTGAAAGAAAAAGCTGCATTTCACCCAGTGAAACAAAAACGTTTCTTTCACTGTGTGACATCACAATTCCAACGCTGTCACAATGGAAAATATCAGTGAGTGTCCAGCAATGAAAACCAATTTTCTTTTTTAAACAATTTATTTGTGCAAACAAAAGTGTAAAATCTATGTAATAAACAGTATAACTACTCTAGCATTTCAAATGTCAAAAATAAATCACATGTAACTGAACATCGATGGTATTTAACTCATCTGCTAAACTCGCTTTCTTCAATTACTTGTGATTTATTTTCAATATTTGGAATGCAAGAAAAGTTACAGTATAATTAGTCAATGATTGAAAGTAGACCAGTAAAACTTTGTTTGGACCAGTAAATTTTTCAGCTTTGATTTAGAACTATATAAAAATAAATTCAAGAATTTGATTCGGATCAGTAAATTTTTCAGTTTTGATTTAGGACTATATAAAAATAAATTCCAGTATTTGGAATGGAACCAGTAAATTCAAATTTTCATTTTGAGGACTGTGAAAGTGACATCGACTGTGTTTGTCCTGAGTAATTTTTGGGAAAGTAATTTCTGATTTGACAATATTCTCAATGTGATGACCATACAAACCTGTGTTAATTTGACATCAGATCAGTGGTGTTCTTGTATTATTTCAGCCCACTTTCTGGCCGTGGTCTACGATGACTGACTTATTAACCAGTGTTATCTGTTGTAAGTCATCATACCATGTATCATTCATTAAATCATATAATATATTCAGAACCATATGAAGTAAAGATATACCTCATTGAGGTGGAAATGTAACATTGTTTTTAATGGAGAGAATTTTAGCATACAGATAGTGGCCAAAGTAATCAAACACTTCCCATTTTCGATATATATCTCATATAAAACTTTAAAAAAATCAAAAACTTATCGTGAACTAAATTTATGTCAAATTTTGATAAATTTTGATCAACAAAAGCAGAAAAGTATGTAGTTTATAGTGATACTTTTTAAATAATTTTTAGAAACATTTCTTTCAAATTGTCATGATTTAAAAACAGACCTTAATAATTTGTCTACAAAAGTACTATCATTGTGTTGTGTTTAACTTGTGTTTTCTCAAAATGTTTAGCTTATAAAATTATATTGAAATTTCACATTTAAACTACATTTAATTCTACCTTTGTTGATACAAAAATTATCAAAATTGGACATGAATTGACTTCAGTATATTTTTTTAATTGTTGTTTATATGAAATATGTATATAGGGAAAATTGGAAGTGTGTGAATTCTTTTGTCCACTGTCTGTGCCATTTAACATTGATTAATGAAAATGAATTGACTTCTGAAACAGATTTAAAACATATCATCAAAACACTGAACATAAAATGATCACATTTGTTTGTTTTACCCGGGTCATTAATTAACATATCAAATTCAAATAATAATCAAACCTGTATATAAAGGACACTGAATGGAACTTGAAAATATACCTGTTCTTTATGAGCACTTTATATACAGGTTCAAGCTATATGCCCTATTCATTAAATGGAGAAAGTGAGACTGTCCTTTATAGACAGTGAGTTGTTATATAGGTGTGCCCATTAAGGCAGGTTTGACTGTATAATGAATGTACATGTACACCGGGTATTACAGTATAATTCGTTCGAAGCTAACATTATTAGTTTTATATGATTTTTTGTACTGATGCAGTATTGAATAATTTGAACATTTTAGGGATGGGGAAAAAACATCAAATTTGTCACACAACTATATATCTCCATTATAAGAGTTTAATAATTTTATACATCTGAAATGTCAATACAATAGATATCTTGAATAGTAACGGGAAATATCTTGGATGATATTAAAAAAAAACCATTTGTACCATTAATAAAATAATTTATCCTTTTTATTTTACAGTCTTCTACTCTTTTTTTGTAGCTAATTTTCCATAATTATTTCTGACTCCTTACACATATAACCCAATTGTTTTATACTCAAATGTTTTATTTCTAATTCTTGTAGTTGATTAGTTTAATTCGTTAAATTTGTTATGCCATGCTATAGCTGAAATACTGCTAAAGTTGCCATTAAACACCAAACAATCAATCAAACACTCTTTAGTATAATAAGTTTATCTTGATATGTTAAAATTTTATCTGATAGACCCAATATATTAAACAAGCTACCAATAGTAATGTTGGCAAAATTAAGAATAAAAAAATGTAATTTTATGTAAACTGGAATGTACAACAATTTGTGATAAAAATTGATGAAATGGACAAAATTGTGTTTTGAAAATTTATTAATTTCATGAAAAATAACCACTTTGACAACAGCAAGGAGAGAGTTGATAAATATTTCATTTATGAGCACTGTTATCTATCTCAATTGTTAAGGTTTTTAGACATCGTCCTACTCAAGACAGATTCACCAGTCATTTCATTAGTTTTTAGACATCGTCCTACCCAAGACTGAGATTCACCAGTCATTTCATTAGTTTAGACCAAGAAAAAAATACCTGTGTTTCCACTAACATGCTCTAAAATATTAGGGTCGGTAGGTAGGAAAAAGATTTTATTTGTTTAAATATGTTTATCTAGTTACTACAGGGGACAGACACATTCTGACTTTAATAGTTATTGTTCAAAAATGGCCAATAAAACTTTAGGGTAGGCACACAAAATTAGGGTCAGTAGGGTTAGCGGAAACATGTGTAATTTTTTTTGCCTTATCTGTTGGGGAATATTTTTCTTCAGTAAGTCTGGTAGTCGGGATATAGCTGAAAATAATGATTTAAGTTCATTAACACCACACCAACGACCCTAATCCTTGTTAATAGGTGACACTTGACTCATGTTTTTAGTTATTGCCTAGGCCCGTAAAATTTTAACTCATTTCAACAAATCTTGTCACAAGATTCCTATATTGCATATAGAAATGCAACTCACCTTGATGTATTTGATCAATAATATTTCTACTTTACAGTTTTAAAGATAAAATCATTTTTACATGCAGATGCAAATTTTATTGGGAATTCAATTTGTTGGTTTCTTGTACTTCATTCACTTAAAGATAATGTAGAAAAAAAACGCCATTGTCACCAATTTTCCCGTCAATTTGGTATACATGTATAATGATATTCTAATACATTGTTGTTTGTTTGATGGTGTTTAATGCCACTTTTAAAAATATTTCAGCTATATCATGGCAGTCAGTTTTATTGGTGGAGTAAACTGGAGGACCTAGAGAAAATCACTGACAAGCTTTATCACATAATGTTGTACACCTCGCCCTGATCGAAATTCGAACTCACAACATCAGTGGTGATAGGCACTGATTGCATAGGTAGTTGTAAATACATGTACATGCACTTTTCATATTATTTTGAATATTAGTTATTGGAATTATTGAATTTGATTGCAGGGTTGGTGAATCTATATCGGCTATGGACCGTGTCAAATGTTATTGCCGCCCATCATGGGAAGGTATGTTAGAGATGAAACCCTATGTTTCTGACTACTATTAACATCAAGGATTTTAAGTTATATTTTTATTATTGATGGTTTATTTGTATAATTTTGTAGTAAATGTCTGTTTGTTAAATAGAATCAAAATGTTAATGATAATGTGCTATCGGTATATTTTTTACAAGGTACATGTACATTTACAACAATAAAAGGAATTCTTGAAGCTAATCGTTATACAGTTGTCATAGAAGCAGTCTGTTTTCATCAATTGTCATAGAAACAGTCTGTTTTCATCAATTGTCATAGAAGCAGTCTGTTTTCATCAATTGTCATAGAAGCAGTCTGTTTTCATCAATTGTCATAGAAACAGTCTGTTTTCATCAGTTGTCATAGAAACAGTCTGTTTTCATCAATTGTCATAGAAACAGTCTGTTTTCATCAATTGTCATAGAAACAGTCTGTTTTCATCAATTGTCATAGAAACAGTCTGTTTTCATCAATTGTCATAGAAACAGTCTGTTTTCATCAATTGTCATAGAAACAGTCTGTTTACATCAATTGTCATAGAAACAGTCTGTTTTCATCAATTGTCATAGAAACAGTCTGTTTTCATCAATTGTCATAGAAACAGTCTGTTTTCATCAATTGTCATAGAAACAGTCTGTTTACATCAATTGTCATAGAAACAGTCTGTTTACATCAATTGTCATAGAAACAGTCTGTTTACATCAATTGTTATAGAAACAGTCTGTTTTCATCATCTACTCTATTAGCAAGAAAGGATATGGATGTAAATTAAGATGAGAGACTAGCCAAATTTACATTTAGACCCTAATCAAAGGAAATGAATAGCCCTTATGCTTTCTTTCAAATGGATGGGCCGTTGCTTAATAAGTGTAAGAATAGTTCATAGTGAAGTGAAAATAACCAAAAATGGTATTCACATACTGAAACAATTTTTAATAATACTTACTTTTAAAGTTACTTGTATTAGTTAGACCGTGATTATGAGTAACTGAATAAGAGGTTAAAATTTTTAATCTTTCACATTTGACAATGTTTGATGTTTTAACTTTAGATTCCAGGATACATTTTGGTCATTTTCAACAGCCTTTTTAGCCGAGTTGCAACTCGGCTTATAATATGATGAATGGCATCTGGGTGTCCGGGCAGCGCAATCGTTTCCGCACAATATCTTAAGAATGAAATGTCTGATCTAAATGAAACTTGGTACTTTTTTCGTTTCCGCACGATATATTAAGAACAAAATGTAGGATCTAAATGACACTTGGTACACATATGCCTGATGGTGAGCAGAGGAAGCCTAGTGATAATGAGGTGTATAGGGCAAAGGTCAAGGTCACAACTTCTAAAAATAGAACAAAAATTTGACACTTTTTTCGTTTCCTCATGATACATTTTGTATCTTAAGAACAAAATGTTGGATCTAAATGAAACTTGGTACACACATGCCTGATGGTGAGAGGAGGAAGCCTATTGATATTGAGGTTTGTAGGACAAAGGTCAAGGTCACAACTTCTAAAAATAGAACAAAAATTTGATACTTTTTTCGTTTCCGCATAATATCTAAAGAACGAAATGTTGGATCTAAATGAAACTTGGTACACACCTGCCTGATGGTGAGAGGAGGAAGCCTATTGATATTGAGGTTTGTAGGACAAAAGTCAAGGTCACATTGTCCATCCACATGTTCGCAACTCAGCTTTAGCACGTTACTGATTTTTTATTTAAAAATATTTTATGAATTGTCTATTATAATTGCCTTTGTTTGTTTGTTTTTTTAAATATGTTATGTTTTGATTTATTGAATGTAATTACTAATAGTACAAGAAATGTAATGCAAGGTGATAGAAAAAAGTTGGTCATTTCATACAATGTATTCAGGTCTTTGGAATATTGAAAGTTCTGTTTGCTCATGTTTCACCGTTATAACACTTGTCTTACCAGTAAAGATTTGGATATTTTTTTATTAAAATTTATGTATTTGAAGATTATTAATGAATTTGAAGAGATGTTATATTGTGTACATTATTCATTGTATATTTAGACCAAATCATTTTTATGTTAGAATAGTTAGTTTTTGATAAACTGAAAAGAAACCCATAGAAAAGAAAGAAATGCTTTTGTCTGAAGTTAGTTTTTGATGAACTGAAAAGAAACCCATAGAAAAGAAAGAAATGCTTTTGTCTGAAGTTAGTTTTTGATAAACTGAAAAGAAACCCATAGAAAAGAAAGAAATGCTTTTGTCTGAATTCAAAAGGCAGCATATTTTTAAATGGCATCATTTTGATATCTCATATATTTTAAAAATAATATGAAAGAATCTCTATTTATGATTCATATTATATATTTTAGTTTATTAATGTATTACAGTAGTTCCCCTCTTATCAGACCAGATTTCAGATGCACTGAGATTATATAAAATAATACTAAATTGCCCCTCTCAAGAAATCCCACCCCTCTTATATAAGACCTCTTTTTCATTGCAAAAGAGATGGCCCTACAAGAGGGAGACTGCTGTACATCTCTACATGTAAAACAAAACATCTCAGGATGTTTATTTTAATATTTAGTGTATGAAGATACATTTGTTGCCTATACTAACAATTTTAAAAATAAGTTATTTGTTTGATAAATATTTGACCTATTCTATTTTTAGTTGATTTTTATTTATGTTGTCATGGTGACACACTTTTATATGCCTGCTGTACTATTAATTATTTTAAAAGCTTTATTTTATTGCTTCATAATATTGTAGTTGTTAGGATGCAATCCAGCCTTTGTTAAAAACAAAAATCGTTCTCTTTGTATGATTGAATCTAAGCAATTCATAATAATTGTGTTCAGTTGTCTCAACAACCAATTCATCAATATTGTTTTTTTTACAAAGTAAAACATTTTATATTGTTTTTGTTGTCTTGTTATTTATATTTTCTTAACCAAGAATTCCAGTGTCAGTGATCTGAAAATACATGTATTAAACTTGTACATGCAGAAATTAAGCTCTCAACACTTTAGATGTAAGTTCAAAGTCAACATGCTAGATTCGAGTTCCTTTATGTGTCGTTAACTTGTATGTTGAGTTTCAATAAGTGTCATTCACTTAAAATTCGAGTTCCTTTAAGTATCATTCACATGGATGTCAAGTTCCAATAAGAGTCATTCACTTTGAAGTCTAGTTCATGTAGTCAGCAGGTTCATCCATGCATTGAAGTCGAAGGGATTTACTTCTTAATATTTTAGTATTACTATTTAAGCCATCCTGGATAAATTATAATGCTGAAAGCTACTCATCTGATTAAAATCACATCTCACACATGTGGGTGACCCTATGTTACCGTCCAATGAAAAATCGCTAAAATTAAAAATTAAATTGCTTTGTTTACTATAAGCAATCCGATTGGTCCAAAAAAGTCATATCCCATATTTATCATATCAGTAAATATTCGTGACATGGGTCACTCGCATGTGGCCTTTAATGTGGGTTTTTTCAGATCTCCCACTCCGTGACATGACAGTCAAGAGGAGCAAGTGAATTTAATCAGACTGAAAGCTACAATCAACAATCTCCAAATAAAGAGAGTTACAAAAAAAAAATAGCAATTGATATATCTCCCCCTCACTCAAGTGCATGATTCTTATTAGCACATTATCAGTATGGAAACACATTTCAGATAAAAACAAGGCTCTAAACCCACAAAACTTACCAGCACATCCACCAGGTGGCAGGTAGCCATGGTGCCTCACAATGGAGAGGTGATTTAATTCAATAATCTATGATCACCATTATAATTTCATGCTCAGCTCACCATGAAGTATGCTTTTCTTGTACATTGAGAAAGTGTAATAAAGTACTACAAAGTTCACATTCAATCAATCTTACGCCGACTTAATTTGCACGTTAGCAACTTAATTTGTATTGGAATCATTTACAAAACATTGGAATGCACAACAGTGAAGTTCACTGATGTCGTTTTAGCTTTAATGCTGATCAGAGTAGGTTGGTTGGTTGGTTTATGGTGTTTAACGCCACTTTCAACAATATTTCAGTTATATCGTGGCGGTCAGTTTTATTGATGGAGGAAACCAGAGAAAATCCTGTCGCATGTATCTGACAAACTTTATCACATAATGTTGTATCGAGTACACCTTGCCATGAATGAGGTTCAAACTTGCATTAGTCACGATAGACACTGATTGCACAGGTAGTTGTAAATCCAACTACCATACAATCACAACCATGACAGCCCCTTACTGATCAGAGTATTACAGTAAACAAATGTGCATCTATTTTATGTAACAAGCCATTCACCTGTTTATTCATGCACTTTTTGGGTTCAAGTAAGTTTGTAATTTCTGGAAAAAAAAGCTTTTTACTGATATTCCCATAGGGTCCAATGTTAAACAGTGTCCTGTGGTGGCCGTCAACTTAGATTTCTGATCCAACAAAGAAAACTTTGTAAAGAACTATACAATGGATATTATTATACCCCCGCTTCACCGGAGGGGGGGTATACTGTTTTACCTCTGTCCGTCCGTCATTCCATCTGTCTGTCCGTCCCAAGATATTTTTCGTCGCATTTTTCTCGTCAACTATTGATGGCAGAAATCTGATATTTGGTCACAAGCTTTATATAGGTATGCCATATTGTGGGAAACGTTTTTGGACCCGTCAGATTCCTACTTCCTGTTTGCCGACTTAGTTGGTTTTTATACACATTGAACATATATGCGGGGGTATCATAAGTGAGCATTAGCTCACAATTCATCTTGTTATACTTCCGCTCCACCGGAGGAGGGGGTATACTGTTTTACCTCTGTCCGTTCTTCCGTCCGTCCCCAGATATTTTTTGTCACATTTTTCTCAGCAACTATTGATGGCAGAAATCTGATATTTGGTCACAAGCTTCATATAAGTATGCCATATTGTGGGAAGCGTTTTTGGACCCGTCAGATTCCTACTTCCTGTTTGCCGACTTAGTTGGTTTTTATACACATTGAACATATATGCTGGGGTATCATAAGTGAGCATTAGCTCAGTTCATCTTGTTACAATTTGTTTTCTCCATTTTATGATAGGGTTCTATTCTAAACCTCTAACATGCAGTGGTGGCCAGTCCTGGATTTCCTATCACACACAAAACAAATTATTTGGTAGAGGACCATCCAAATTCCAGTCAATATTGCTGTTCAAATGTTTCGATTAAGAAAATTTTAAAAATATTTTCCCAGATTCCCATGTTAAAACTTTGTCCTTTGGTGGCAGACATTTTGAATTCCTGTTCCAAAAAAAACCCACCATAGTGAAGTGTACTTAATACAACTTTGTTTGTCAGAAACTTGTGGCAGGTCAGTAATTTTCTTCAGATACTCTGGATTCCTATTCCAATAAAACTGACTGGCACGATATAACTGAAATATTGAAAGTGGTGTTAAACACCAATAACCTCATGATATAAAAACTTTCTTATTTTTCATGTGGAACCCAATGGAGATGACCATATAATTTTTTCTAGATTCTAGCCATTTTGTGAAACAATGGAAACCTGATCATGACTGCTACAGTTGACATTAGATAATTTTCTTATTTGACATCTTGGATTCCTGCCATATAGACTAGTCAAAATAGATGAAAAATATGGCAAACCTCAAAAAAATTGCAACAGAATTATTTTGGAAATTTTCCAGTCCTGAAAAGCTTTCTTAGCATCATACTAAAAGTCTACCACAATATCAGTTGGGGAAAATGTATTTTTGGGGTAAAAAAGAGCAAAATTTGTTAAAAATCGTGAAAAACTGGAAATTGCTCATACAATGTTAGTTCTTGAACAAAACATCCCAAATCAAAAGTTTAGCAACACTTTTTCATGTGTTCAATTAAAAACAAAATATTTTACATTTTTTTCGGGAGTATAAACAGCAGACTTTTTGGGCAAAAACATCAAATTTTAGTGAAAAGTTGCGAAAAAATACCGTGACCTGACTACAAAAGCAAACAACAAAAGGAAAAATAGTAACAGAAGCTCAAAGGTTATACCAATAAAGTAAACTAACTTTATTTGAATCATTTTAAAACTTTATTGGCTAAATGTTGATTTGGGGTAAAAATAGCAAAATTAGCCCAAATTCGATAAAAACTGAGAAAATCACATATGTTGGTTTTTTTGTGAAAAAATAACTCCAAATTTAAAGTAATGCAAAGAATTCCACACATTTATGACATAAAACAATATTGAATACAAAAAATGAAAGAAATGTGATCTTGGGTGAAAAATTTTAAAATATGCCAAAAATCACCAAAAACTGGGAAAATCATTTGAAATGAGACCGAAAGATCAGTTTATGAGCTGTTGTGATAAGCAAAAGACTTTTGTTGAAAAGATTTAAGATTTGTGAAACATTATGTGTGGGTAGGAAGTCTAATTGACCAAAAAAGGACGATACCTCAAAAGATATGCTTATGACATTTCTATTGACATCTATGTAGTATCATTTAGACTGTATTCCAATTAATATGCGGAAAGTTTGAAGTTCTAACAGTGTTAAGAAGGAAATGTTTCGTTATATCCTTTGAATACAATATTTATCTATACACATGTACCTATTCGTCAGTGAAGTCAGATTCTGCAATTGCAGCGGAATTGGAACAATTTAATCCACGACATTCACTGCATCCGATTGAACATTGAAGACCATGCTTCCTACACACGATGTGTTTGGTGTCACAATTTTGTTTGCAATTGCATCTAATGATATTTAGTAGTTTTTCAGGCACCGTGGAAGTTCCATCAGAATCGGACAAAGTTTTCCGCGTTTAATTTCCCATCCCCAATCAGTGGGCTCAATATCAACTGTTTCCGACATCCACTTTTGACACTGATAATACACACGTAGACTATGGAATTTTTCTGAATCAGATGTAGGAGGTAAACTTTTCACGTACACCGATGTATTTCCCGTAATCGCTTTGGCGGTAAATTTTCTCCAGCGAAAAATGTCAAGACCTTCAAGTGAGAGTCCTCCATAGACACATGTAAGAGCTTCTTCTGCTTTGATGACGTCCAATTTACTTGAAGTTGTATTCATGAACAACTGACCTTGTGCTTTCAAGTACTCTTGATTCAGTCTTTTTAATGCAATTCCTTTGCCAATTCCAAAAAACCTAGATGTAGAGTCGCAACCTGTTAGTGAATGCAAAAAGGGTAACAAATGACAAATATCCTCCCCAAGAAAGCCTTTTGTTTGTTGAATGTTCCATATTTTCATTTTTTTGTTTATTGCCATTTTATCCGATTTGAAAATAACCCATCTGCACTGTTGATTGACGTGATGAATAAGCAACACCAACAAGTCAGTATCTTCACCAATTACAATGACTTCTGACGATAAAGCACAATCTACGGCTGTTTGTGCAATAAGAAGATCCGCATCATCAACTGCATTCTTATATCTTATGTCATACTCATTGAGCTTTTCACAAAGCATATTTATAAACGCTTGTTTGTTATGACTGTTTGACATGAACAGTTCCTTTTTGGTTTTGCAAGGCATAGTAGGGGTGAAATTTATGTTCGGCGAAACAATTCCTTTTGTTCGACGCAAATGTGTTACATCTTTGATTGACGGAAGCTCTGGGTAACTGTCAAATACAATTACAAGGTCTTTGTATTTCTTGATAACATGATCAACATACATTTGTGTTATTGATCCAAACGAATCACTATGTGTCCAAGGAATTCGCTGAAGTAAAGAGCCACCATCAAGAACATACTGAAATCCCTCACCATCTATTTCATGTGTACAATCGCTTCCACGTGCCCATATTGCATCAGCTAGATTTGACTTGCATGCCTCTCGAGGAAGTCCGTTGCAATCAAACATAGAGGAAGGAACAGTACAGATGACATTACCGATTTTAAAATATCGCCATGCCACATAATTTCTTTTTTGAATCGGCCGCTGAAACGTCAACGTTGAAGTAAAATTGCAGCTATAATTTCAACAAAATGATAGAGGCAAATCTTCCGAAACAAAGCCGTAACCGCCTTAGTTTACATGTGTAAACTCACTTTGATTCGGATTTACAATGAAACTTGTACATATAAAACTTGCAATAATATACTTGTCATTTCGTCTGATATACAATCAAATGTAAACAAGTATCTACTTATTTTGTTGGTATTGATTGATTGATTGATTGTTAGTTGTTTAACGTCCAGTCGCAAATATTTCATGCATAATCAGGACGAATTTACTATATGTGTATTTATAAGTATAGCATGGTAAAAACGGCGTTCCATAGACAGGGGAACGCCATTATTTGTTAAAAATTAAATAACTTAAAATTGTCCTCCTTCGTATTAATAGAATAAACCTACCTGATATCTCATTAATGTTCATATTGAAAATAATAACGTTGACGGTTTGTGCATTTCTGTTAAACCGGCGTTCCGTAGAAAATAAATCGGACGATAATTTCTCTTGTTTTTATGCTTATTGTAATTATAAATGCATGTTCTAGCCTATAAAGATTTTCTTTTCTTTTTTAAGGTTATTAAAATGTATTTAAGAACACAAATCAATGAAATAAGCGTACATTCAAGGCACGGGAGACGAAAAATATAAATGCAACAACATTCAATATTCTACTAAAAAGGGAGATCATTCCTAGATCTTCAGATGATATATATGATAATTATGTTGTATTTTTACTGATAAATACTTACCAAATTCATAATTGTCACATAATATGTTTATTGATATTTCAATTCATAGCGGGAAGAAACTTTTATTGTCTCCCCTTGATAAATAGTCTGTGTACGGCATCCCATCTGTAACGTTAAAATCAGCGGAAATACGCGATTTTTTTATGATAAAAAATGACGTCTTTCCCGTGGGTTGATTTTGGTAGACTTTTAATATATTTTATTTTGGGCCTTTCCCTAAAAGATAACGGAAAGAAAAATTCTGTTGCAATTTTTTTGAGGTCAAGTGCTATTTTGACTAGACTAATAAGGAGATGCATATATCAAAGTAGTAACGGAAGCCATCTTGGATTCCCACCATAAGGAGGTGCATATATCAAAGTAGTAATGGAAGCCATCTTGGATTCCCACCATAAGGAGATGCATATATCAAAGTAGTAATGGAAGCCATCTTGGATTCCCACCATAAGGAGATGCATATATCAAAGTAGTAATGGAAGCCATCTTGGATTCCCACCATAAGGAGATGCATATATCAAAGTAGTAATGGAAGCCATCTTGGATTCCCACCATAAGGAGATGCATATATCAAAGTAGTAATGGAAGCCATCTTGGATTCCCACCATAAGGAGGCGCATATATCAAAGTAGTAACGGAAGCCATCTTGGATTCCCACCATAAGGAGATGCATATATCAAAGTAGTAACGGAAGCCATCTTGAATGGAGTGCAGGGCTGTCTGACACAATTTTGAAAGGGGTTCACATCAAGTTTGGTTCAGTTGTTTTCAGAGGAGAAGATTTAAATGTGAGTTTACGATGAACGCTAAGCGATTAATATTTTTCCCTGGAATTTGAGAAATTTTTACTTTATTACACAAAGGGTTGATAGGGACATATGAAATGTGTTGCATATTAGATTACACACGACTGTGACCGAAAGGTAGAACAGCAATAACAGCTCTGTTCCTTAACTTTAATTTGTATCTATACCATAGTGTCAAGTTGGATAGTATCTCGTGTTCATTTTCATCCATATCCTTTCTAACTGTTTAGGCCCTTTGGTTTTCTTGATCCTAAAACTTTTACATTAATTGGCTTCCAATCTGTTGACTTGCAAGCCTTGCCGATGAAGGTTATTCCAGAAACGTGTCGTGTGCACGATATTTGATATCTGCATCTTTTGGCTTTCCAATCTTTTGAGTTGCGAGCTTTGCTGATGAAGTTTATTCAAGAAATGTGTCGTGCGCACTGAATTTGATATCCACACTTTTATTAATAACAAACAGAACATGAGCACTGATTTGTTTATTAATGGAAATAATTTACCACTATTGTGGTATGACATAATAATAAATAATGACAATATATAAATTATTACCTCTTAAATGTAACAACCATGTACAGCTTGTAAAAACTTAAAGCAAGTTTTAAATAAAAAAAAATATAAAAAATAAAATTGGACGGAAAGAAAATTAAAGATTTCTGTGCACAAAATTACATGTACATAAAAAAATATTACAGAAATGAGAAGAACACCACTTTTACAATTATTAATATTATTAGAAAAAAAAATGCCAACACGAAAAACCACAAATACAATACTTGTTAAATATTATTTGATAATTAGGTCAAAGGTGGGGGAGGTTTTTGATCTTGTCAATGAAGTGTATTAATTATGTAATATGTCATATTTTTGTGTGTACTCTCCTTACCTTGAAAAAAAAAAAACCAACAATATACTTCTCAACTTTAAACCTGTTTTTGTTGACCCTCAGTTTAAAAGGAAGAATATTTTTCGTCAATAAGTACATATATTTTGGGATGATCCTAGTTAGAAAATAAAATAACTGAAATCAATGAAAAAATAGCTGAAACCATCTACACCTCCCTTTCAAAATGGTCATATTTTTTTTTACCTGTTTAACTGTGTCCAGCAACTTTCGGAAAACAATTACCAGAGGAAAATAGCTGAAATCACTTAAATAACTGACAAAAATCATCCCTAATGACGTTACATGCGATGTTGGCGACATTTGACGTTACACATAATAAACGTTGAAAAGAACGTTTCGCATCTTCTTTTTCATTTTTTGTTTCTTCCTTATTTGTGTTTGCATAACTTGGGTTTGGTTAGGGTGGAGGTAGAGTGGATGTGCTTTGATGTATTGTTCTTCATTCTGGAATTTCACTTTTTGTTTTTATTGATTTTTATTTTATTTTCGCTTGCTTGTCTATATATGTGTTGTTGGTGTTTTCCTTTACGGTGTTTGTTTCAATATTTTTTTATTTGCTTATTTGTTTTGTTGTTTTATTTCATTTTTATTCCCTTTTTGTATTTATTTATTGTTTATGTTATGTGACTGTACTTTACCATTTTTTCTTTGAAAGTATATGTTGCTCTAAAATGAGATTATCATATTCTGTTTGTTTATTGATTGATTGTATACATTGACGGTATTCTTGAAAATTTATCTTAATATCGTATGTATAATCCAGTGAAATTATAATTAAAATAATTCAGTTCACATTCTTAATTTTCATATAAATCAATTATACACAATTTTTTTAACTATTATATAATTATAGTTTCTACAATGCACACATTCTTTCTTGCAATGCTTGTTCAAAAATGACATGCACAAAAATTAAGGTCATGAATTCATTTTTAATTAGGGTCGCTCGAGTAAGCGGAAATACATTATTTTTTTCAGGTTTGGAATATTTTTGTATTTTGTTTCCGCTTTTCTGATTGTTGTTTTTCAAGTTTTGATATCGTTTGTTTGTTTTTTGCTTCGCTTTTTGCTGTTGTTGTTTATTTGTTTTCATTTTAATAGAAAACTTTGAAATATATAGCAAGATTGTATGTAGCGCGACGTTATTTTGTCGTCGATAAGATAAAACGTTTACTGGACAAATTGGTTGAACTTCTACAATTTTACGTAGAAATCTTAATTTTCTATCCGAAATCAAGTTTGTTAAGTTCATTCTCTTCCACTGAAAATGCACATTTTTGCTATTTGGATTTAGCTCGAAAATTTTGAGTGAAAAATATAGTTCCGAATGTGTAAAGTTTTATACTTCGTGATTTTTTTACATCAAGTTGCAACTGGACATTTTTGTTGACCTTACTCCTTTAGGAATATTTTTTAACTTTCTTTAAAAAATCATTTTTGATAAGATTTTTTCGTTTTTTAAAATAATCACATTTGATATGTATACTTTTTTGGTCAAAATTTTGTAAAACATAGCTGAAATAAAGCTTGTTTTTTGGCATGCAGATATTTTCCTTCAGCGTTACATTCTTTTCTTTCCATGAACTTACCGTTTTTTTCCTTCAAGCATTGCTTTAATCAGAAATCGTTAATGAGGTCAGAGTACGCTGACTCTGCTTCCGGTCCCACAAAAAAATGGTCCGAAAAACGTATTTTTAGGTTTTTACTGAGAAAAATGTAAAAGACATACGGATATTTTGTAACGCGTTACATGAGAAAATTGTGCGTTAACGACGTTTTCTTCCAATAAAATCGTTTTCAAAAGCAAAAATAAACCTAATCTAATATAATAAAACAATTATTCGTATAATTCCCTAAACAAGCATGTATCGGAAATCAAAATCCATCAATTTAAAAAAAATCTACATTCGTTTTACTTATTTCATGTTCTATTTATTCAAAGTATCATCAATAGTGCGCGTAACGTCTGATATATTACACAACCTATTAAAATAATTATTAATTATTATTAATGTACTGGATACCAGTCATCTAACGTCACTGAACAACACAAAAAAGTACTATCACACAGATAAGTGAATGGAGAAATACTGAGAAAGAACAAATCTACACGTTATATATATCACAGATCTTATTAAAATATTCTTTGTACAATTACGAGTTAAACCCACATTATCATTGTCTATATACATCTCTACCAAACTGATTAATTTAATGGTCGACAATTATTCTGATTAAAATGTCTAGAATTTTAATAGCATAGCAGTAATGCATATTAATTATTTTAAAATACATCATCTATTTTTTTGTAGACCGTTTCAAGGAACAAAATTGAGGAGTTTTTTTTTATACAAAATATTCTTTTTTCTAGCTATACATTTAAAATTGTATAATTTGATGATTTTTTGATAATTCACTCTAATTTTATTTTAAGAATTCCAAACGAAACTAAAATCTTTTTTCTGTCTATATGTAAAGTTAGATGTAATGGATGTTTTTAAATGTGTGCACACTAGAACATGATTTCATAATAGACTTATCCTTGATAAAGACCTGATGGCTGAAATGTCAGATAAAGAGCAAGAATATTGAACATTTACATGTACTATATAATTTCCCCTGATGGCCGAAATGTTGGATAAAGAATTGAATTTTAATATATATACCGGTACAATTAAAGATATGTTAAAACATTGTTATTCTGTGTGTATGTCAGTATTTCATTTCAAAATTTATTTGAAAATTTACACATAAATAATTTGGTTGGAATTAATCGACAATAATGTGGTATATTTTATCATAACATTATTCAGTTAAAATCATTAATGATACAAATATCTACATGGGGAAATTATTTCTACAACAAAAATTGTATTTGTAGATTTGATTTATGGTGTTTAATGCCAATTTGAACAATATTTCAGTTATATCGTGGAAGTTATATTTGTAAGTTATGTATTATAACAATGAAATACTTCTATCAGAGACAAAAGTTTTCATCTGATCAAGAGATTTCCTCTTTTTTTTGCACATATTATTTGGAAATAAATTGAGTCAAACTTGATTCAAACAGCTAAGAAATGAAGGTACAGGGGTACTGTTTAGGGGGTACCCCTTTTTTTCTCCATTGAACACTTCCATCTACGATTGATGATGAAATTATGCTAAGTGTAATAAGAAAAAAATTGTAGGTTTGTTTGTGTTGTAGATAATAATTAAACAATAAGGTGTACTAAAAAAAATATTTACCTTTTCTAATAGTTAAATCTTCTATCGTTGTATATTTTATAACAATTTTGTCAACAAAAACAAACACATTAAATACAAATATTGTATAATTGGCCTCAGCTATTCCATTTAAACATACCCCAACACAAGGAAGGCAGATGAACATAAAATTTACAACCTAAGGCTGATTTACTTAAAAAATCTTATTTTTTAGCGATTTTTTTAGGTACCCATCTATTTAATTGTTTAAAATGCTTTCCTTTGGCTGAGAGTAAATTTAAATGAAATTTTTCACATATGTCGGGTGATACTTCTAATTTATCAGACCAACACGGAAAAACAACAGACAATATACAATTTACAAACATGTATAGCACAAAAACAAACATACCACATTCTTCAGTCTCGAGACATTTTTACCCCATTATAATTCAACAGAGATTACAACAGTTAGAGAAATAGTTCACATATATAATATTCTCCTTCTATTTCCAGTGGATTTAAATTATTTCTCCACTCAACACTCAAGCTCAACCTTCAATTTTCAATTTTTAAAGCTTAAGCAGTAAAAATTTGAAAATTTACTATCGAGAGTGGATAAATATTGTAATCCACTGGTAGCAGAATCTGTTTCTTCTATGACCGAAACATCAAAAATAATTTAAAGTTGTTGATTTCAATCATTAGTGACTGTAAAAAGGAAATGGGCTGGAATTCTCATGGAAAATTTATCCACCATGGTGATTAAAAATATTGCGAAAATTAACCAACTGGTTATAAACACGCTATGAATAGGAGAAATATAGATTCTCCTTCAGTTGCCCGTGGGTTACCATATTTCTCCACTCAAGAGCCGTTAGGCGTGTGGTTAAAATTTTAAATTTAACTCTCGAGAGTGGTGAAATATCGTAACCCACATGGGCAACTGAAGGAGAATTTGTTTCTCTCATTATTTAACACGAACTTTATTTCAAAAGCCGTCAAACGAGTCAAATGCGGGGAAAGGCACGAGACATTTTAATCCTCTAGAGGATTACAGATTTTTCCACCACTCATTCAGCGGGGTTAAAATGCCGTAATAATGGGAGAAATTGATTTATCGTCCAGATAACATGATATACATGTATGAAATGCCTCAATAACAATAATTACATATACTTATGACATGTAGGAATTATTTTTTACAAAAGGTCAAATTATTTCAAATTAAGACATCACATGGCTGTCACATGGTTGTTTTTGATTATGGTTGAGGTTACTGTTTGTCCTTGATGTCACCATGAGCCATGTTAACTCTCTACACTAATGTCTTATTAGTATATAACATATTTTGTAAAGGATATCCTGTCTTAAGTGATTTGAGACATTACGTTTCAGTGTTGATTAAGGTACCATGGATTCAGGGGTTAGCATTATGGTGTTTAACGCCACTTTCAATAATATTTCAGTTATATCTTGGCGGCCAGTTTTATTGTGGAAAAAACTGGAGTACCGGGTGAAAACTAACGGCCTGCCACAAGCCACTGAGAAGCTTTATCACATAATGTTGTATCGAGTACACCTCTCCGTGAGCAAGATTCGAACTCATAACATTAGTGGTGATAGGCACTGATTGCACAGGTAGTTATAAATCCAACGACCACGACGGCCCCTCCATGGATTCAGAAATTCTAAATATTGATACAATAGTACATAAACAAATTTATGAAGTGTCAATATCAAGTACATGTACAAACATGCTGCTAATTGAATCAACATTTTGTTTCTAAATCTTAAATAAAATTACACCTTGCAGATATCAAAGCATTAAGATACAAAAATTAAGAACCAATATCAAAATACAGCATATAATATTTGTTTAGCATTTAAATTAATAATTAAACAGCATAATTCTCAAAATTTTATATTGTTTAACAAATTTCTGGGAATTTATAACTTGCGAAGAAACCAAGTATAATTGCTAAACAATTAGGTTGAGTCGAGTGCATGTAAATATTTATATTAAGGCTGGTTTGCATTAAGATGTTGACAAAGAACAAAGAAAGACTTGGTATGCAGCTGTTTGTTGAGTTCAGAGGTCACTTTGGGACCAACCCACGTGATGTTGGAAACTTCTGTGATTGGTCACTTCTCTTTGATGACTTTGGTCTGATGCTATAAAATATATGAACAGAAAATGTGTTAAAATGGTGAGGGGCACTGATTGCACAGGTAGTTGTAAATCCAACTACCATATGATCACGACCACCAAGGCCCTAAAATGGTGATTTAGATGTTAGGAGAAAGTAATTAAGAGAGTAATGATAGAATCTACATATCACAATAATTATTACATGTTGCTATATGCATATACAATTACATTTACATGACAGGATGTAAAGAAAATGATTCTCCCCCATTGTAGTCTGTGCCAGGTGTTTAACGCCACTTTCAACAATATTTCAGTTATATTATGGAGAAAGCCACTATCCCGATTCCAAGCCCACCAGTCCTTGCTCTTACTCCTTAATACTGGAGGCTTAGAGGAGAAGCAACAAATACCAATTTTAAAGTCTTTAGTTTGACCAAACTGTGGCTGGAAGTGGTAATCTATCGCACTTGAGGCAAGCACGCCAACCAAGCAGTTGGATGCCTTTGATATCAGGACTTTTATTTGTATATACAGTCAAACCTGTCGTAACGGTCACCTTTGTATAATGGTCACCTGCTCATAACGGTCACTTTCATGCTCTCCCTGTGCATTTTACTATATATTTTAATTTGATATAGCGGTCACCTGTTCAATGTGGTCAGCGGTCACCATTTATTAGTAATTTCCAGTGTAAAACCTTTGTATAACGGTAAGTTCATTTTAAAAATAATACCAGAAGTGATTTCGAAAGTTCAGTATTTTTCTCAAAAGTACAAAAATTCCCGAGGTGTTACAAAATATATTGCTTAATTTAATTAACTAAATAAACAAACACTATTTAATTTTGTGAGTAATAAATTACATAAAGGAAAGTGTATACCTGGGGGTTATTGTAGATATTTATTCATTACGACGAGAGTAGAAATTCACTCACCAAAAATATTGTGTATCTAGTGCATGTCAAAATTATCAACATCCGTAAATAGGAAAGCTTTGAATTTAGACGACAAAGTGAAAGTTATCTGTATGAGTACGTTGTAGAATCCCTGCTTGGCTTTAATACAACGGGTTATAAATCGTTGTGATCGATGGTGGGAAAAGTTGTTGGGCTGTGGGCGAGGAGAAGGGTGTTGGTCATACCCAGATAATGAACATTCTTTAAAGAAAACGTGAGATTCAATCGACGATTGTGAAAACAATGTTTCCAGTTCAACATCGTGTTACTGGAAATTGTACTTTTGTTTATTAAATATCTTTCTTTCTTTATTTATTTGTATGTTTTATTCAAATCATATCAGATTGAGATAAACATAACATGTAATTAAAAATGTTTATTTACAACTACTGTAGAATATTTCGTCGAATAATCAAACCCCTTCATATAAAGGTCATCTGTATATAGTGGTCATTTTGTCAAACTCCCCCAGGTGACCACTATAGACAGGTTTGACTGTATTTGAATCTAGACATCACAATGATACTGTACAACAAATACTATAATATTGCTAATCTTGAGAAGAAAACTTATGTTATGCATCTAACTGTCTCCTCCTCACGGGCAGGGGTCAATTTTATTTCTGTAAATCTGAATTTTCTAACAAAGGATCATCCCTACCAAGTTTAGTTTTATTTTATATGTACATGTATATGTTAATGAATGCTTAAGGTATATATTATTCTCTTACAATTCCTTAAAAACATGAAAATAATCAAAAAATAGAAATTAAATGAATCTCATGTAAAAGTTGTATTTAAATGCCAATTTGAGTAGAGAGAAAAAAGTCAGAAATCTTACCTCCTCCTTGTTACATTTGTATATTACTTACTTTTTACGAGGTTTGGGTTTCATGCTGAATACGTTAGGAGTCCTGAAAAATAAAAATGATTACTGTAAATTCATAAATTAATATCAAAAACCCCAAAAGAGGATCCAGACTGCATTGGTTAAAACCTTGCATCTGTAAATACAATAAGGCATAATGAAAAAAAAACAGTACCAATTTATGAGGATTTGCATGCATTAAGTCTGCAAAGCTATGCACAAAGGTGGATTTTATGTGTGCCATTCCTTTCCATAGAGGCTCAGTGTGCTGAGCCTGTGTTGCTCACCTTTCATTCTGCTTTGAGGAAACTTAATACAGAGCCTTCCATAGGTGCTTCCCACCAAGTTTCGGTTCATTGCTTTGAGGAAACTTAATACAGAGCCTTCCATAGGTGCTTCCCACCAAGTTTCGGTTCATTTGGCCAAACAGTTTCAGAGAAGAAGATTTTTAGAAATCAACCAACCAGAAACAAGAATTGCCTGTGGTAGCCATGTTTGCAAACGAATCGGGACGAAATGAGCAATCTTTATAGAGGACCTTCCATAGATGCTTCCTACCAAGTTTCAGTTCATTTGGTAAAGCGGTTTCAGAGGACAAGATTTTTAGAAATTCACCAATCATAAACAAGAATTGCCTATGGTGGTCATGTTTGTTAACGAATCAGGATGAAATGAGCAATCTTTATAGAGAACCTTCCATACATGCTTTCTACCAAATTTCAGTTCATTTGGGAAAGTGGTTTCAGTGGAGAAGATGTTTTAGAAATCAAGCAATCAGAAAAAAGAATGGCCTCTGGTGGTCATGTTTGTTAACGGATTGGAACTAAATGAGCAAACTTTATAGAGGACCTTCCAAGTTTTGAATCATTTGGCCAAGTGGTTTCAGAGGAGAAGATTTTTTAGAAATCAACCAATCAGAAACAAGAATGGCCTGTGGTGGCCATGTTTGTTATCAGATCGGGACAAAATGACCAATCTTTATAGAGGACATTCCATAGATGCTACCTACCAAATTTCAGTTCATTTGGGAAAACGGTTTCAGAGGAGAAGATTTTTCTAAATCGGCCAATCAGAAACAAGAATTGCCTGTGGCGGCCATGTTTGTTAATGGATTGGGACAAAATTAGCAATCTTTATAGAGGACCTTCCATAGATGCTACCTACCAAATTTCAGTTCATTTGGGAAAGTGGTTTCAGAGAAGATTTTTTAGAAATCAACCAATCAAAAACAAGAATGGTTTGTGGTGGCCATGTTTGTTAACGGATCGAAACTAAATGAGCAATCTTTATAGAGGACCTTCCAAGGATGCTTCCTAATATGTTTTGATTCATTTGGCCAGACGGTTTTAGAGGAGAAGATTTTTTAGAAATCAACCAATCAGAAACAAGAATGGCCTGTGGCGGCCATGTTTGTTAATGGATCGGGACAAAATTAGCAATCTTTATAAAGGACCTTTCATAGATGCTTCCTACCAAGTTTCAGTTCATTTGGCTGAGGGGTTTCAGAGGAGAAGATTAAAATGTGAAAAGTTAACGGACGACAGATGCCAAGTGATGGCAAAAGCTCACACTGCCTTTGGCAAGGTGAGCTAATAAATAGTAAATAAGGCTTTAATTTTTCTTAATCTTATTCAAATGTTTTCCAGGATAACATACCCTCCTTCAATATCAATATCTTCTTCATCCTGAAGCGCTGCGTCTAGTGCTGCCTGAATACGTGGTGCTACTTGTGGAAGGTCGTAATCTCGTGTCGTTCGATTGGGCATGTCTAATTCTACCATCATAATGTTTTCACCCTAAAATATGAAAAGAAATAACTTCAATTAAAAGAAATAATTATGGAACATGTCTTAAAAGCTATTCCTTTTGTCTGGAAAAGTAGTCCATAAAAATAATCTAGGGATAGTTGATATGGATAAGGCAAGCTTTGATTGTTGATATTATTACACACTAAGGAATTAAAATAATTTTAGTGTAGCGATGTTAATACTTGTGTATCAAGTACTGTTCATCTATAGGTTAAAGGTAGTTCTCCACTTGCCTCTATTAAGCAGCCACCTGTATAAAAAAAGTCACTTTTCCTTGTCCTGTCAGAAAATTTCATATAAATTGAACCTCTTCTAAGAGGACACCTGTCTTATAAGGCCACTTTTTCTTTGTCCCAAAGGTGATCTCTTTATACAGGTTTGACTGTACATGTAATATTTTAAATTATAATGACAGGGCTCTCACTACTTTCAAATTAGAGGGAGAAGTGGGAGACAAGAGAGAGAAGTGGGGAGACTTCTGGGAGAAATTAATTGCGATTAATCGAAACATTGTTTCGCAACTGTTCCGAAGTAACCCTGCCCAAATTTAGTAAATAGTTAAAAAGCTGTCTGAACTGATTTGTTCTGGGTTCTTTTTATTCATAACTACTTTAAGGACATCTATTCAATGTCACATTTTTATTTCTGTCTACCTTGACTATTGGAGTCTTGCATACCAGTAATTTTTTATATGTAACCCCCACCCCCCTTTTTCCTTTTGGAATATTACTGTGCTGTGATCCAATACCACACAAATTGTAATAACTCCTATTTGTGTAATCTTCAGTAGAAGAAGGATGTCTCTGTCAATTTGCTCAATGGTCCAACTATATATAGCTAGGAAATGAAAATATAGCACAAAGGTAAATTGCCACCGTCAGTCAAAAAATGAAGAAAGTAAAGGCTGTAAATTTGCCAGACCTCAAATCAGATTGCAACAACGGAGGAAAGCTACTGTAGTTTATTTAAAGTCTATTTTTTAATTGGATATGCATTAACGCTTACACATGTCTGTACGTAAATAAACAGTTCGATAGATCGTAATATTAACCCGGTGTCAAGTATAAAATACCAATGCGGATGGATAAATATCTGAAGTGTTCCCGTGCATTTCAACGAATTTTGAATTGCCAATCTTCGCATATATGAACATATTTGATATGAAAACTATGATTTTATGACACAGAAATGAGAAAAAAATAAATCAAAAGTTTGGTTTGTTGAAAGTAGCTTCGGACAAAAAGTTCGGTCAACATTTCCCGTAGCACAGTACCGCATTGCGTCTCTTTTCCAAAATGGCGCCATTGTTGTTTGTTTAGAAAAACAAATACAAATAGTTTTATTTTAAAGTAATATGAAAGGCATATATTGTGGAATTTTTGGAGTAAATATTTTCACTTAATATGTCACTTAATTTTAACTAAAATCAACTGCATAACATTAAAAATCCACTCAAAAGAAGATTTTAAGAGCAAATCACAAAATATTTGACAGTAGATAATTCTGTTGTCCCGTACAGTAATGCAAAGGATATGCACGTGACCCAAGATTTGAACTCTTTCGGGGAGATTATCGCTCATGCGCAATGTTCAATTGATGAAAAAAAATATATATATATTCCGTGTGTACTACATAAGAATAATTGCAAAAAAAAAATTGGTTCACACGACATGAAACAGATTCCTCAATAATCATTGTCAGGAATGTGTGCATGCTTACCTCAGCATCCATGATTGTTTATCTTTTCTTCATGAGGTCATGATCGGCAATCATCGGACCAAAACTTTTCTTCACGAGGTCATGATCGGCAATCATTGGAACAAAACAACCAAAAGTTAATCAGTCTTCACAACAATGGCGATGACAATAAACATGCACACGGATTTGCCGATTTCTAGCTGTTGGGAACATATTTCGACTTGAAACATGCATGAATAGCTATAGTAAAGGTACCGCCGTATTCCAAAATGAATTTTCAGGGGAAAATTTCCTTCACCCAAAACTGGTGTAATATTACTTAAGTCGGGCATATATAAACAATTATTAACATAAGCTCTAATGAACGAAATTAAAGTTTCTATAAACCATAATGGATTACTTTCCAAGAAAACCACTTTCAAAATACTTAACGGATACATTAGATTTCAATAAACACGTGCATGATGTCGACATTTTCATAAATGACAAGTCATGTCAAGAGGAGAAAATACACGGGCGGTGACATAGGGCGACACTTCAAAATTACAAGGCGTCTTGAACTTCACTTTTGACCAACGAGAAAACGAAGTCAACCTTCACAAGGCAACTTCTTCGCCTGAATCGTCCTCCAACACGAGCCCTGTAATGAGCTTAATACATGTACTTCTGTTGATGAAATTCTTGTTAACAATTACTGAAACACATTTCTAACTATTTAGACACAAACACAAACATAATAATTCACTACGACATACCTTGAATCTTGGGTTTCCTCCCATGGCTGAGGCTACCTTAGCATAATCAGAGAGAGGTCTTCTGTTTCCTAGTGCTGACTGTGGTCTCTTGGCCATGGTTTGGTTACTGTAGTAAATATAGTTTACATTGAATAATAATTTTAAAGGTTTCATGCTTGTAAGATATGAAAATAAAATATTAATGTCAATGGTTATATTTCAGTTATATCGTGGAAGTAAGTTTTATAGGTGGAGGAAACCCCTAACCTGTCTCACGTCACTGACAAACTTTATCACATAATGTTGTATTGAGTACACCTCACCATGATTTGGATTCATACTCACAACTTTAGTGGTGATAGCTTCTAGCCAGACAGAAAGGAGCATAGCTGGAACTGGAAACAGCATAATAGCCAAAAGCATGAAAACCACAAATATGCCATTATTAAAATTAATTAAGGGGCATAACTCTGGAACCATAAAAGAATAGTAACTTATTTCAAATTTGACCTGTGAATTGCAGTCAAAAACATTGCATAAAAATTCAAAAGATTTAGTGATTTGAAACTAAAGTTAGAGCACAGAAACCATAAATGTGCCACTTGTCAATTAAGAGGCACAACTCTGGAATCATAATAAGAATAATAACCAAATTCGAACTTGACCTATGTTATGTGGTTTAAAATAAATTTCAATGTTTAGCTTAAGTGGAACTGACGTTAATGAACTGACACAAAATGCATGATGAACGTACAGACAGATAAGGGTAAAACTTAATATCCCTGAAACAGTAAGGTCATTTGGAATTATACAACTATCATTCATTTTACCACGTCCTAATACACAGATAACATACTTTTTATTTGCTAATGGTCGCAGTCTCCATGTTTCTTCATCATCATCAAAATAGGCTCTGTTCATTAACTTTTGTTTTTCTTCAACTGGAATGAAGTTTTCTATAATCAGCAGTCTGAAAAATAATAATAAAGACTCTCAATACATAGACATTTTATTTTGTATAAGCAGACCACTATGTTGATATGTTTTATAAATTTATCATTTTACCACACTAGCAAATGATAAATACGCACATTTAAAGAGCACCTGGGTTCATCCCAGTATTTGGTGGAGTCTGTGTTTCTCATCTTTGTAGTTTTCTGTGTTGTGTTTTTGCATTTTGTTTGTCTTGGTCCAATGTCTCTTAAATTGTTCATTCTTATTTGTCCTTTTGGTTTTCTATAACATTTAGAATAATTGGATAAGATTTTGATGAGAGATATTATATTTAGAATTAACTAAAGGCAAAATATTAATGGTGGAGGAATGCATGGACACATATAAGAGTCTTGGGTGGGTCTCTGGAACCCTTAACACTTGAGGTGGGTAATGGGGAATCAAACTCATGTAGGTAGTGTTGAAGTCAAAGACCATAAAAACTTGGCCATCCAAGTCCTTTAAAAAAAGTAGATTGACATATGTGATCATGTGGTTAGAATGTTTTTAATCGACATGCTATACCAGTATAAATTTTGATATTCAGAAATGGGGATAATAGTGATATTTCAAAAACTGTTGGCTCCAAAACTGTAATGTTCGACATTTTCAAATTGCTCTTTTTCCCCTCTATATAATTTGCAAAGTTTATTTCTGAAAAATAAATATATATCGGCTTAAAGACACATATTAAGAAAAAGCTCTTTTAAATATAATATCTTTTCTGCACATGGAATTTACATACTTTAGTTTCAGATCTCTAGTAAGCTCTTCCTGTGTTTGTTCTAGTTCTTGTCTCTCTTTGGAATGTTCTTCTTGGAGATCTTGTATTTCTTGCTTAGTTCCTTGTAGTTTTCCAAACAACTGAAAAAAATATGTACATGTATACAGTTAGGATTAAATAACTAGTCCAGACAGTAAGCTTAAATGAGACAATTACTCATCAACTGATTTTGAGTAAGTGAGCATGCGATTGTTGTTTGACTTAAATGAGACAATTACTCATCAACTGGTTTTGAGTGAGTGAGCATGCGATTGTTGTTTGACTTAAATGAGACAATTACTCATCAACTGGTTTTGAGTGAGTGAGCATGCGATTGTTGTTTGACTTAAATGAGACAATTACTCATCAACTGGTTTTGAGTGAGTGAGCATGCGATTGTTGTTTGACTTAAATGAGACAATTACTCATCAACTGGTTTTGAGTGAGTGAGCATGCGATTGTTGTTGGACTTAAATGAGACAATTACTCATCAACTGGTTTTGAGTGAGTGAGCATGCGATTGTTGTTGGACTTAAATGAGACAATTACTCATCAACTGGTTTTGAGTGAGTGAGCATGCGATTGTTGTTTGACTTAAATGAGACAATTGCTCATCAACTGGTTTTGAGTGAGTGAGCATGCGATTGTTGTTTGATGCCACCTGAGCAATTTTCAGTCAACATCTTAGTGAGACAAGTTGTACTTCAATGAGATGGTGATGATGTCCACTTTGTACTAGACCAAACATGCTTAGGCCAAAAAACAAATTACATGTGTTTCTGCTAACCCTACCAACCCTAATTTCTTGTCTACCTTAAAGGTTTTTTTTTGACCATTTTTGAATAAGCACTGTTAAAGTCAGAATGTGTCCCTTGTAGAAACTAGCTAAAAATATTTTTAAAAATAAAATCTTTTTCCTACCTACTGACCCTAATATTTTAGAGTATGCTAGCGGAAACACATGTATATTTTTTCTTGGCCTTAGTTGTATTTTAATAGTGCTAGCTCACTGAGACAACAGTTAGTGGTTTGACATGTTGCTCCACTCTGACACATTATCTAGATTCCAAACTACTCAGTCTTTGTTCTTATTACTTAGTGCTGCATGCTTAATGGAGAAACACCAAATATCAAATTCATCTTTAACCCATGTTCTATCAAAATCGAGGCATGCATGCTAACCATTACACCACAGATGCAATTCAATTGGTTTTGAAAATACTTTATATCACCTACAAAGTCAAACTTTCATCCCTATGTTCATATAATGCATTTTAAATCTATCCTCTTCCTCTTTGTACAAATGTTTAACAGTGATAAATACCATCCTGAAACTGAGTCAGAAATCCCCTTCTTTCTTTCATAAATAAAGTAAATAAAACAACTTGTATTGCTGTTCTTTATCTTACAACTACCATCCTTCACTTTTAATTGTCACAATTTTCCTTCCAAGTCATTTGTAAATGTTTGTTATTATGTTTGAATTTGACTAATGTAAACCACTTTGTCATTGGCCGTCCACCAAGTAAGAATGTTATATGAATTGTCATTGGTTCAACAATTTAAGAAAGTGGTTTTCTTTTTTCTTTTTTTAATTTGTACTAAAATCAAGTCAAACTCTTTTCTAATATGATTTTGAATTTGAATGGAAGAGTTACAAGTATAGGAAATATAGTTTTAATTCTAATAGGATAATGTAGTAATATTATTCTTAAGGTCACTGATCACTGTCATAAACAATGCAATTCTAAAATATATTGATATTATAGTACTTAGTTCATGGGTCATTCCCCTTCCAATACAATTTTAACATTAATACTTGGTAAATAAACACAAGTCAATGTTCAATAGATCCTTGATCGTGAATGTCAAAAGTTAAAGATCAACTTTATAATTAAAATAATAAGTACAGTCAAACCTGTATTAAGAGGTCACCTTTGGGACTAAGAAAAAGTGGTCTTTTAAGACAGGTGACCTCTTAAGAGAGGTTCAATTCAAAAGAAATGTTCTATGACGGGATAAGAAAAAGATGACCTTTTACTAGTGGTGTACCGATCATCGGAAACATCGACTAATCAGTCGGACTTCATCATACGATTCGATGATCGATTCTGATTTTATAGTGTCTAAAATATATGTGCTTAACTTTGTTTTTTGGTTTTTTTTTTTTGCTTTTTTTTTTGTCTCCATACTGACAAAAATATTACAGTTTTATCCCAGCCGGTTTTTTTTTGCCCTCATAGTGACAAACATCTGGTAGTTTTGTCCAAGCATATTTTTGACACTCAGTCAATACACATATTTGGACTAGTCTATTATTTATCTACTTCCCAGAATAGTCCATTTTATATCAGGTGTTACACATATGGAAAACGATCTTTTGTTTTGTTCTAAGTTAATGTTTACAAATGGAAAAATTGTAGTTTGTAAATATATTATTTGATTTTATTCAAATCTTTACTTTTGTCAAACACATATTTGGACTAGTCTATTATTTATCTATCTATATCAGGTGTTACACATATGGAAAACGATCTTTGATTTTGTTCTAAGTTAATGTTTACTAATGGAAAAATTTTAGTTTATAAATTTATGATACAATTTTATTTATATCTTTACTTTTGTCAATCATACTCTTGAAATAAAGACTACTTGATTAATTATAGTCAGTAAATACATTTAGCAGGCAATTGTCACCGATGATCGATCATCGGTCGATGTTGATATAACGATCATCGATCTTGAAAACGTTACCGATTCCCATCACTACCTTTTACTACAGGTGACTGCTTAATATCTAGGTGACCGCTTGGCCAGGTTTGCCTGCATTCATTCACTAAGCATTCTGTGTCAATTATATTGAATGCTTATATCTTGAATACACATAATCTATTTCTTGTACATGTTAGTCAAGAAGGGCAATAACACCTTCAAAAATAGTTGGGACTGCCGTGCTGTGCAATCAGTGCCTATCACCACTAACGTTGAGTTCATGGAAAGGTGTACTGGATACAAGATTACATGATAAAGTTTGTCAGTGATTTGTGACAGGTCGGTGATTTTCCCCTGGTACTCCGATTTGCTCCATCAATAAAACTGACCGCCACGATATAACTGAAATATTGTTGAAAGTGGCGTAAAACATCATAATCCACCCAACCAACCAATCAAAAATGGTTCAATCAAAATGCTGTATCAGACCATACAATTCTCAATAATGATGTGGCTTTATCTAAAAATTTAACAGAAATTAAAACAAATCTCTATAAATTCCTACCTTTTTCAGTTTCTTGGTCTTGACTTCAATTTCTTGTTGTAAAGACTGATAAGTTTCCTGCATTTCAACAGTTGTTTCTTCCTTCTTTTCAAGTTTCTGCTGCATTTCTCTCTCCTTCCTCTTCTGTTCAGCTATTTCCATCCTCCTCTGTTCTAATGCCCTCTGCTGTTCATTTGTATGGTCCACAATATTTTTTCCACCCATCAGCAATTTACTTTCCATGGCCTTAATTTTGGCATTTAATGCCTCTTTAGCTTCTCTTTCATGCTTCAACTTCTCCTCTCTGTCCTTCATTTCTTGAAGTAATTTCTCCTTTTCCTATTGATTTAAAAAAATATATGTTTTCAATGAATCTCTTATTAACAAGGTACTACCTACAGAATGTTAGCTGAGGACTAATTTTGTTGTGTTTATTTAAGCATTTCTTACACAAGCAACAGGAAGAGGATATACCTACCATCTAATGAAATCCTGTATGGAGTCTTATCATGGGTCATATTTTCAACCGGCCAATCAGCAACAAGCCTACTAAATCTTACGGAATTAAAATCCAAGACATCAGCAACCATTTACAAAACTAAGATTCAACATTTTTGATGATTTATCTGTTTTATTATGTAACTTACTCTACTTAAGGTATACAAGCGAATTTATGTGTAATATGTGAGTTTGTTTTCATTAGTCAAAAATAAAATTATGTAATCTGGTTTGTTTTCACGATAGCATTTTCTCTGATGGACATGGATATTGTTATGTTTATCATTAAACTGAGAACATGCCAAGAGCTGTTGTTTGCTGTCTCAATATATCTTTTATTGTCTAATATATACATAATGAGATGTCTAAAGGTGAATGATAGGAAACTTGACATCACCCCATATAGGATGGTGTTAGATATTAGGGTTTGCTTGATGATGTTTAATGCCACTTTCAACAATATTTCAGTTATATCGTGACGGTCAGTTTTATTGGTGGATGAAACCAGAGGACCCAGAGAAAATCACTGACAACTTTATCACATAATGTTGCACACCTCGCCCTGATCGAGATTTGAACTCACAACATCAGTGGTGATAGACACTTATTGCATAGGTAGTTGTAAATCCAACTACCATACGATCATGGCCACGACGGCCCCTTAGATATTAGGGAGTCACCAATAAACAAAAAAGATCTACATATAAAATTAATATCCTACATGTATTTTTATAATACAGAATTCTATTAAACACATGTATTGGCAAGCTATCAACCAATCAAATATTTCCATTTCTTCTTGAAAAAAAAAGGCAGACGCTTAATAATTTCTGGAGCCATCGTGGTCGTGATACTAGGGTTGTTGGATTTACAACTACCAGTGCGTGCAATCAGTGTCTACCACCACTAAAGTTGTGAGTTTGAACCCCATTCATGGCGATGTGTACTCGATACAACATTATGTGATAAAGTTTGTCAGTGACTTGAGGCAGGTCGGTGGTTTTCTCCGGTTACTCTGGTTTCCTCCCTCAATAAAACTGACCGCCATGATATAACTGAAATATTGTTTAAAGTGGCCTTAAATACCATTAACCAAACCAACTAAATAATATCTCCATGTTATGCTTATTCTTAGAGAACTTACCTCAGAAATCATTGTCTGATTACTCAAAATAGATTGTTTTTCTTGTTCTAATTTAGCTTTCTGTTCATTCATATAGGCTTCCTCGTTTTCCTGGGTGGTCTCCCCTTCTTCATCGTCATCCTCTTCCTCTGAACCTTCTGATTCACTCACAATCTCACCTGAAATAAGATCATCATCCAAATTAAGAGGTTGTCGTGGTCGTGATCGCATAGTAGTTGGATTTACAACTACCTATGTAATCAGTGTCTATCACCACTAAAGTTGTGAGTTCAAATCCCACTCAGGCGAGGTGTACTCGATACAACATTTTGCGATAAAGTTTGTCCGTGACTTGTGACAGGTCAGGGGTACTACGGATTCCTCTACCAATAAAACTGACTCTTATGATATAATTCCATTTATTACATTGCAGGTGATTATATCAGAATTCATTTCACAGGATAGGAATTACGGGTTATGGTGTTTAACTCCACTTTCAACAATATTTCAGTCATATCGTGGTGGTCAGTTTTATTGGAAAACAGAGTACTTGAAGAAAAACAACTGACAAGCCGCAAGTCACTGACAAACTTTATCACATAATGTTGTATTGAGTACACCTCGCCTGAACGGCCACAGCATCCCCTTCGCAGGATAGAGATCTTGCTAATTTGTCAGGAACAAACAAGACATCTATGTTTGTTTTTATATATTTGCTGCCATACACTATGTTGTAAATTGTAAGAAGAGGGTTTTAAACTAATGTCTTGACAACTGTGAGCCTGAACCTATAATGTCAACTCTTATTTACGTAGGGGACGTCATGGTCGTGATCCTATGGTTGTTGGATTTACAACTACCTATGCAATAGGTGCCTATCACTACTGACATTGTGAGTTCGAACCCCTCTGAGAGGAGCTGATCTTGATACAACATTATGTAATAAAGTTTGTCAGTAACATGCTGCAGGTCAGTGGTTTTCTGTTGGTACTCTGGTTTCCTCCACCAATAAAACTGACCGCCATGATATAACTGAAATATTGTTGAAAGTGGCCATAAACACCATAAACCTAACTACTAACCGTTTATTTACGTATATACTGTCTTGGCACCGGTGTTCGTGCATCCGGTGATTTGGCGCATACGTTTTTTACATGTCAAATGCAAAATCATGGAAAAGCTAAGAGGGAGACTACTACTATGTGAGCATGAACTATAATTATATTAAAAGATATTAAATGTTTTCAAATTTGAGCTTATTTCGAAATCTTTCATAATATAATCTTTTCTTTATTCATTTTAAGAACCATCCAAATATGCATGTGCAATATCACCGGACGTTGTAACATTTGTCAAAAATCAAGGGTTGGTTTGTTTACACTTCATTTTCACTGAAATGTTAAAAATTGCAACGGAATCTGGATAAGGACCATAAAGATAATACTTCAAAGTATTTGAGGATGATTTAAATTAATTCAATAAAATTTTGGTAAGCAGTGAAAATAACCACTGAACCCTTAGGTGCACGATAACACCGTACATATATTTTAAACCATATTTACCAGCTTCGTTTCTCCTTACTCTCTTCTTCTTCTTCTTTTTCCTTGGTCCACCTTTTGCATCCAAATGGGCTTTTAATCTGAAGTAAAGAGAAAACATAATTTTTTTTGATTGATTGATGATTTAATGATTTGATTTATTGTGTTTAACACCACTTTCAGCTATATCATGGCGACCAGTTTTAGTGGTGGAAGAAGCCGGAATACCCAGAGAGAACCACTGACCACGTGCAAGCAACTGGTAAACTTTATCACTTGCGGCTGCGAGTCGAGTGCACTTCTTTTTTTGAAAATTCACAACAGAAAATATGAAGGTTGAAACAGATATTATCACTAGTATCACAGCCAGTCTTTAAAACATTTATACACGTATATCCTTATACAGACATAGTAATTTAGATGTGTATTTCTCTTCTATAAAAACTTAAATATCAAATTTAGTGCACACGACACGTTTCTGGAATAACCTTCATCAGGTACGCTCAATATCAAACGATCGGAAAGCCAAATAATTTAAAAGTGGTTGGGAGCAATAAAACCAAAGGTCCTAAACAGGATCGCCAAAATTGTTCATGGTCACCTATATTTGAAGGAGGAGAACCTTAGCTTTCATAATAATTACATTATTTAGGAACTGTAAATTTCAATAAAAAAAATATCTAATAAACCATGTCAGTGTCAAAACACTGACTACTGGGTAGATGATACCCATGGGGACTACTAGTCCACCAGCAGTGATATCGACCCAGTGATAGCAATACAAATGTAGATATCAAATATCATTAGCAAGACAGTTCTTGTCATATACACGTAGATCCAAAGGCCAGGAAACATATAATAAAAACAGTGTATCTATCAAATTTCATCAGCAAATATTTTTTGGTGGTTTAACGTAAAAATTTGATGCTCCCTGACACTTTCATTTTGTGGTTTTAATATCCTATGCACTATATATTGAATTTTCTTTTTATTGTTTTCCATGTAAACCACAAAGCCTGGAATTCAGCCAATATCAATACATTCACAGTACTTAGTTGAGTGTAAGGTTGGTTTATGGTATTTAACTCCACTTTCAACAATATTTCAGTTATATCGTGACAGTCAGTTTTATTGGTGGAAGAAAGCGGAATACCCAGAGAAAACCACTGACCTGTCGTAAGTCACAGACAGATTTCATCACATAATGTTGTATCGAGTACACATCGCCTGAGCGGGATTCAAACTCACAACTTAAGTTTGAATGCAAGGTGTATGAACAATTACAATATATTTTTCTATACCTCCATCACCCTCTCCACCCCCCATTTACAGGCAATTAAACCTACAAACCTTGCAATTTCTTCCTGGAATTCTCTTAACAATGCATCCTTTGGATCTTCATTTATCTTAGGTTTGTTCTTGATGTTCTTCGCACGATTAGCATACCTATATATAGACATATACATGATTAGCATACCTACATATTTTTTTTTCTTTCTTCACTACTTTCAACAATATTTTAGTTATATCGTTGCGGTCAAATTTATTGGTGGAGGAAAACGGAGTGCACGGAGAAAACCACCAACTTGCTGTTAGTCACTTACAAACTTTATCACATAATGTTGTTTCGAGCATACCTCGTCTGGATGGGATTCAAACTCACAACTTCAGTGGTAATAGGCACTGATTGCATAAGTAGTTGTAAATCCATACCTATATATAGAAACATACACGGTTTATGAAATGTTTTTGAAAACAATCAAAGATCCATTGCCCCTGATGCTCTTGAATGATACAAACATCAATTAAAATAAAATTCTCAAAGGAAGCCTGGTCTTAACAATGAATGTGGTTTTCAATATTTGTGAATTTTTTTTTGTAATACATCAAATTATAAGGGAAAAAACATTAAAAAAATTATGCTGTCAATGTCACGGTCACTGTTTGAGTGTTTCTAAATTAATGTTTAGTGGTCAATATAAAAACTAGGGGCAATCATAAACTACATATTAGTTTATCTTTGGGCTAGGTGAGGTAAAAAGTTCTCATCCAATTATCGATTTATATCTGAAATAGCCCTTATTGAGTGAGTATGTGAGGGATTGTTGTTTAATGCCAAAAGAGCAATTTTTCAACTATATCATTGTCAAAACAATTTATATTAAATGAAACAATGATAACGTCCACTTTTTACTAGATCAACAAGCTTGGTTGGGTTTTTATGGTGCTATCTCACTGAAACAACAGTCTGTGGGTACACATGTCACTCCACTCTGACACATTATCCTGATTCTGAGCCAACAAGCGTGCTTAGTGGAGAAGTAACAAATACCACTTTTACAGTTTTTAGTTTCTATGACAGGAACTTGAAACCACAATCTACCGCATTCAAGACGGGCTTACAAACTACATTACACTACCCATACATACCTGAGTGTACTAAGTGATTCATCATAGTTATAACTAGCTGGACCAATGTTGGCTACCATCACAGTCTTGGCATTTCCTCCTAATGAATCTATAAACAAACAAAAAATATTTCAAAATTGAAAATATTGGCTTTCTCATCAAGACTGGTTTCATTTTGGGATTTAAATGCAGGTTCATGCAGGTTCACGTTAAATGCAATTTAATTAAGGATTGATCGCAATTTTTGTTCAATTCATGAAGAAATAACCTCAATCAGGTTGTACTCACTGTGTAACTCGCGTAGCGGGTTACGCAAGGGTGTGTACAACCTGATTGAGGTTATTTCAAATGATCCAAACAAATACTTTCGATCAATCCGACCTTATAATAAATTAATTCAAACTTTTTTTGTTATGATATTGAAAAATATATTTATCTTTTCAAAATAAGACAAATAATCAGAAATAAATTTAAATAACCCCAAAGGTTCCTCATTTAAAGAAAATCACCTGATGACAACGGCATGCGATGCCTTGAGAATGACGTCTATTTTTAGATTCCGTTCATTGACAAATAACCTCAACTTTTTAAATCAATCAAAACATGTATAAAATGACATGTGACTCTAAAATTAATTTATTTTCAATTTAACATTTTGTCCATCATGCTAATAAGTGCAGTATATTCTTTAATAAAGGTTAGGTAATAAGTATTTTTATTTTTAATTCATGTGATTTGAAGCATCACTGACCATTAACAGTGATTCAGCTAGGAACCGGTCTCAGGACATTTGCCCACCTATTTCTCAAATCGTCCTGAAGAACTTTATATAAAATTAGTTTAATTATTAAAGAATATCCTGAAGAAATTTTGATAAAACTGGCTTTTGTCCTGAAGATTTCAAAGTCTAGCTGAAACACAGATTAATGGTCACAATCAGGATATTTTGATTATGGTGCAACCTTGGAAACATGACGATGATTGCATAATGACTCAATCAACATCTAACTATACAATCAATTTGATTCCCACCCATAGTGATGTGTACTCAATACAACTTCCTGCACTACATTTAATCAATTGATCGTGGCTGTTAATATACACATATATTATTAGCTTTCGTGTATAACTTTCAACATATCCATATACCCTTAAATACAGTCAATCTTTCCTTAAAGGGCACCTGTATATAACAAATCACTGTCTATAATGACAAGTTTCATTATCTCCCTTTAATCAATAATGAATATAATTTGAACCTGTCTATAAAGAGCAATTTCTCATAAAAGGCACTTTTTCAGGTTCATATCAGTGTCCTTTATATACAGGTTTGACTGTATTGTATTTTTTCTCACCATAAAAAACTGTTAGTTCAACATCACAAAATCTTATTAAAGATTTGTATCCAACAATTGCATTAGTTTCTCTTCTGATAGTAGTAAAAGTTAATGTCAAAAGTTATAAAAAAAAATATATTACCTTGTAACAATCTGGTGAGTTTGGAATCACGGTAAGGAACATGAGTACTATGTCCATCTACTAAGGCCGATATGACATTACACAGGGCTGATAGAGACAGATTAATCTTTGTTGCCTCCTTAAATCTATCGCCCTACAAAAGAATAGTCAAACTATTATCAAGATATTTAATGTTACCTTTGACTCTTACGACATAAACTAAACCAGAGAAGCAATAAAAAATACCTGTATATAGTTTTAACCTTTTAATATTGTCATCTACAACCTCTGACATAATCTTCAAATTGTTGAAGGCGGTCAGGGTTTAAAGGGTTATGGTGCTTAACACCAATTTCAACAATATTTCAATTATATCTTGGTCAGTTTTATTGGTGGAGGAAATCAGAGTATTTGAAGAAAACCACTGACCTGCCAAAAGTCACTGACAAACTTCATCACATAATGTTGAATCGAGTACACCTTGCCATGAGTGGGATTCGAACTCACAACTTTAGTGGTAATATGTACTGATTGCATAGGTAGTTATAAATCCAACTACCATACGATTACGACGACGGCCTCCTGAAGGCAGTCAGTATCTGGTAGCAATAAAAATATTCAGACGAGTAGAAATGTACCATTTCCCCCTAACTGTAATATGCTAGAGTTCTCCTCACTCAAGCATAAGTAACCATAGCTGATTATGGCTATCCTGTTTAGGCCCTTTGGTTTTCTTACTCTGAAAGGTTTTAACAGTATTTGGCTTACCACTATTTTGACTTTGACCTAATGAAGGTTATTCCAGAAACATGTTGTGTGCACTTAACTAGATATCTACGTTTTTATGCATAAATTCACTGTGCTAAAAATAAATACATGTACAAATGTCAAATCATACTACATTGAACAAATAAAAATAAAGAAGACATGTTTAAATAATGTTTTCTCCCTTGAAAATACATCAAAAATTGAAAAGAAATAAGATGATAGTTGAATGACTTGAGTGGACTTAAATTAACATACAAAGTAAAACCATGATGTGTTGAGTTAAAGAGACAGTCATTTTTTTTTACATCAACTTAATTGAGTGTTCCAATAAACCAGAGTAAATTAATTATTAAGAAAGGATATGGATGTTCATGAACATAAGAGACTATCCAACTTTACACTTAAAAGTCATCAAACAGCACTTTTACTGCTGTTTTACATTAGTCACAGTAGGGTCTTCAATAATGAGCAAAACTCAAACCCTAAAATGTATTTGAAATGACCCCTAGACTGCAGTTGTAAGACATGACCCCTAGACTGCAGTTGTAAGCCATGACCCCTAGACTGCAGTTGTAAGCCATGACCCCTAGACTGCAGTTGTAAGCCATTAACACTACAAGCTGACCATTAATTTTTTTTTTATTTCATGTTAATAAGGGAAATAACTCATGTGAGATTGAAATAACAAGGTAAAGTATCATAAACTGACAACTATGTCCTATTACCTACAGTCTGATTAGAAGATGGGAGGGGAGATAATTCATTGGAAACCATTATGGTTACTGATGGTGTATAAAAATAATCTTCATCTATATATTTAATATACAATTAAATCTTATAACAAAAGGTGACTAATTATTTAATTCTGATGTACATGTATGTGTATATATGCTAAATTTTTCCATTGACCTCACTAACTGGAAGTTATCAGTCAGTGTGTTTAATGTCAAACACATTATGACGTTACCGATAAAAACAAAGATGTCAGTTATGAAGGTCTTCACATACATTATAAACTAGTATTTCAGCGAGTCTGATATTCTATATTTATTTACCTTGCTCTGTGTTTTACTCTGTCTTTCACTTCCAGCCAAATCTACCAGATTCAATCGTCCTACTCTTATGTGATTTTCTCCATCCTCTGCTAGCTACAATAATTCAGATTACAGAATAATGCATTGTGGGTTTGTATTTTCTTTTTATGATCTGATACTACATACATACTACTAGAAAGGTTACTGATATCTACAACATTTCTATAGTTAAGATTATACATGTTCTGTAAACATCAAATAACTTTGTTTTGAAGACTCGTAAAAAATAAATTTGATACATCACAGGAATGTATGTATGTGTAAGTTTTAATAAGAGTTTAACGCTACTCCAATAATATTTAAGTTATATCGTGGGCGTTAGTTTTATTGGTGGAGGAAACCCGAGTACCTGGAGAAAATGACCACAAGTCACTGGCAAACTTTATCACATAAGGATATGTCTTGTACACCGTAAAATGAATGGAAATTGAATCCATATTATATAGGCTATGCACAGATTGCATAGGATTTATGTAAATCCAAATATAAGATTACAGTCATAACTGAACCCTGTCAGGGTTAGGTTTATGGTGTTTAATGTCACTTTCAACAATATTTCAGTTATATCGTGGCGGTCATTTTTATTGGTGGAGGAAACCACAGACATGCCGCAAGTCAATGACAAACTTTATCACATAATGTTGTATGGAGTACACCTTGCCATGAGTGGGAATTGAACTCACATTAGTGGTGATAGGCACTGATTGCACAGGTTGTTGTAAATTTAACATCCATACGATCACTACCACAACGGCCCCGAACAGAATGTACATGAATTGTATATTTTATATGGATAACTTATAGAAGATTGATACTTGATAATAAATTTGATATTATAGATATTTTATTATGTAATGGATTACACCTGATAATTGTACAATTAAATCTTTCTAAGCCGAACCCTGCATAAACCTAACTTTAAATAAAGTCCCAAAGTACGTAGCTAATCTTTGTTAATTTAACTGAACACCTATTTATTCTAAACAAAAAAATTGGTCCCGCAGAGTTTCGGTTTAGACAGGTTTTGACTGAACATTGAATAAAAAATAAATACTTTCATATAAATAAATATAAGACTTACAGCACTACATTCTATAGTGATGATAAATATGGCATGAGATCTAGAACTGTGTGCATTCATATCTGTTGCTCTGTAAAATAAAACAATCTATTGTAAACAATGGCATGAGATCTAGAACTGTGGGCATTCATATCTGTTGCTCTGTAAAATAAAACAATCTATTGTAAACAATGGCATGAGATCTAGAACTGTGGGCATTCATATCATTATTTATTATCTGTTGCTCTGTGAAATAAAAACAAAGCAGGTCCTGCATTTTTAATATCATGTGTTATGTATGCTCTCTCTATATGTTTAGTGAGAGGTTGTTTTTTCTTTTGCTGATATTGGTTGAATTGTTGACCATCACTGTTTAAATTGTCTATTCATAACAATCCATTTTAACAAGATGCATCAGATTATTAAATTCTTTTTTAATAAGCATGGTACATATTTTTGTTTAATTCCAAAATATAGGAGTGTCTATTTAACACAAGGAAAGAAGTTGTAATATTTTCCCCTGTCTATATTTTTTGCATATTAAAGTTTTGCTATTTCCAAATTAATGCAGTCTATCCGGTGGATTTCTCCAGGTACTCTGGTTTCCCCCATCAATAAAACTGACAGCCACGATATAACAGAAATATCGTTGAAAGTGTTGTTAAACACCATAACCCCACGGCCAAATTATTGCATTAATTATGTTTCCAGTAGTACCTACCCCACTACTCTGTTTGCGTTGCCTACATTCATCACATGTTCAATCTCCTTGATACTCTTGGTAACAAAAGATGACAGATCCTGAAAAAAAGGGAAACATATATTAAGTTTCTGATAGGCAGCATTAACAGAAAAAAATTGTTTTAAAACTTCATTGTGTTTTGAACAATGTTTTATTTTCTGTTGCAATTATTTCTGTAATTATTGTTCTCTGGCAAGGAAATCTTGAAATTACTTTGTCCCCAGGGAGCCTGTTTTCATGGGTTAGAGTTATTGCATTTAATGCCACTTTCAACACTATTTCAGTTATATCGTGGCGGTCAGTTTTATTGGTGGAGGAAACTGAAGTACCCTGAGAAAACCACCGACCTGCTGCAAGTAACTGACAAACTTTACCACTTAATGTTGTAGCCAGTACACCTTGCCTGAGTAGGATTCTAACTCACAACGTTAGTGGGGATAGGCACTGATTGCATAGGTAGTTAAAAACCCAACTACCATACGATCACGACCACAACAGCCCCCTGTTTTCATGTATTATGTTATCAACCATAGACCTTATTCTCCCATGTTGTTAAATCTGATAAAACACTGTGGCTTAAAAAAACCACAATATGCATACATGTAAGTTTACATTATTATACAAACTAGAGGCTCAATTGGGTTTGTATTACTCAACCCATTAATATTATAAATTTATTATTAAAGTTTGGTGTTTCTTCAGGTTAAACATGTTCCTGCAGTGGTAACTATTCTTTAATTTCTGATGAACATAAACAAATACACTTTCTTCAGTTGTTTCAGAGAAAAAATATATCTAAAATCACTTTCTCATAAGAACCTATGGTAATCTTTATTTGTGATGGCTGCCATATTGGATTGTTGATTCATATAAAAATATAAACCTCTGTAATGGACTATTCAATGACCATTCATGTTCAATATGTTTGCAGTTTTTGAGAATACCGGTGATCTTTTTATACTTTTGAAAAACCACCCTATGATTATTCATATGAAATTAAATTTCAATCTGGCTTAAGTTTAGGATTATGGTGTTTAACGCCACTTTCAACAATATTTCAGTAATATCGTGGCAGTTAGTTTTATTGGTGGAGAAAACCGAAGTACCAGGAGAAAACCACTGACCTGCTGTAAGTCACTGGCAAACTTTATCACATAATGTTGTAACGAGTACACCTCACCTGAGCGGGACTCAAACTCACAACGTTAGTGGTGATAGGCACTGATTGTATAAATAGTTATTTCAATCTGCTATGTCGTTTCCTTTAATTATAGTTATTATGTTCCGCCAATTGCATTGTTATATTAGCCCTGCAAGTCTTTGTCAGCCCCATAATCATAACATCTGACAAAGAAAAATTCCTGAAGTTTCTTTCCATTCGGCTCAGTAGTAGTCAGACAAGACGATGTTAACATATGACAGTGATGATGAACACAAAGTGATGAAAACAGATGCCATGGGTTTTATTTGGACAGGTGAGCTAAAATTAAATACCAGGTAAAAAGAAGTACTTACTTTTACATAAACTCCTGTATCTGGCCTTTCTTTCAGTTCTAGCCTCTTTGTGTGGTCTTTTGACAATAAATCTCTAATTTCTTCCTGTTGTATAAAATGTATTATGTAAATAAAGCTAAAATTGTTCAGTTATTACAAAACTTAGGATATTGATGCTTTGGGATACTATGATAAAAACTTTCATAAACTTGTCAAGAGACTCACCATTATTTGCTTGGTATGAGGGTTAGGGTTATGGTGTTTAATGCCACTTTCAACAATATTTCAGTTATATCGTGGCAGTCAGTTTTATTGGTGGAGGAAATTGGAGTACATGGAGAAAATCACAGACCTGCCGCAAGTCACTAACAAACTATATCACATAATGTTGTATTGAGTACACCTCGCAACGTTAGTGGTGATAGGCACTGATTGCATAGGTAGTTATAAATCCAACTACCATACGATCTCGACCACGACAGCCCCCTGCTTGTTATATGCATGGTATAAAATAAAATTGATACCTTAGACAATATGTTAATATTCTGTTATCATGCAATCTTTCAATTGGCAAAAATAATGATACAGTGAAACCTGTTTAAACCGAACACTGAATAAACCAGAATCCTGTATAAAGCGAACACTGAATAAACCAGAATCCTGTATAAACTGAACACTGAATAAACCAGAATCCTGTATAAACTGAACACTGAATAAACCAGAATCTTGTATAAACTATAATTACAGGATAAACGCCAACCCATGTTAAAACTCAAAACACATTCTGGCTTCCATGAATTATTTCGATTCTGATATGTCTAAGAGTACAAATACGGTAGTATACTTTGAATGGAAGACGGTAATTTATATTTACGTTTGCGGACAATGTCGCACACAATTTTTGCTGCCAAATTTGAGCAGACGATAATTCATCAACATGTACATTTACGACGGGATAGTCAGTCACATGCACCGGTGCATGTGCTACTGAGATTATACCCAATCAATAAATCGTTCGTTTGTTTACAAAGCAAAAGAAGGATGTCATGTTAGAATATGTTATTCAGCTAGTCCCAATTCATATGTAAAATTAAATTAAATATTTTGTGTCTTTTATTTTCATTTTTCGTATTTCTAGATGTCCCTTTCCGTACCTCTGACATTTTTTCTACAACGAGGTCAAAATATGTGTCACATGATATTTCATGTATGAGGTGTCTCATGAAGGAAAATCCTGTACTAAATTTCTAAATCAACACAATTTCATATGTAGTAAATTTAATTTGGCAAAAATACATCTCATATTCCGTATAATGCTATTGATTCAGTAAAGCATAAATATTTCTATTTTTGTCAGCCATTGTTTTTTGAGGTCCAATAAGGGAGACTGAAGACGTACATATATAACCTGTCTGTAATCTGAATATTATATGTTATTCAGCTATCAGACAGGGTATATAATGTGACATTCCCGGCTTAGGATCTATATTCCCTGAGGCGCAGCTGAAGTGAATATATATCGTAAGCCGGGAATGTCACATTATATACCCTGTCTGATAGCTGAATAACAGATATATTACGGATTTAACCAATTTTTTTTAAATACAACTTCCAACTGTATTAAATAAATTTGCCTCTTTTATTTTCATTTTTCGTATCTCTAGATGTCCGTTTCCGTACCTTTAACGTCATTCTTCAATGACGTCAAAATATGTGTCACGTCATATTTCATGTATAAGGATGAAGGAAAATACTGTACTAAATTTCTAAATCAATACAGTTTCATATGTAATAAATTTCATAAACTTTATAAATATAACATTAATATATCACATAACAAAACAACGGGTTTGCGAAACAGCTCCAATAATTTAAGTGTTAACAACATGTAAATAAAACCTTGGTGTGGCCCCGTGACGTCAAAAGTTTTCAAGGCTCAACATTTTGTTTATTTGTTATGGTACAGCCATGGAACATAGGAGTTTGCTGAATCGATCAGGTATTTGTGACGGAATTAACCGTTGTAATATTTTATTGTTCATGCAGCCGTTTTGAGTATAAAAACAGCATTTAATTTGGTAAAACTACATTTTTTATTCCATATTATACCATTGATTCAGTGAAGCGTAATGTTCTGTCGTCCATGTTTTAATCGTTTTTGGGGACTGAAATATATACCCCGTCTGTTTTCCGAATATATGCTGACATTCAGGGTTGAAGAACCAATGAAAATATGTGTAACAAACTAAATTCGTAATATATGCTGACATTCAAACTAAATCCACTATTACTTAAAACTGTAGAATAATTAAGACAGCAAACAATATATGTTATTCAGCTATCAGACAGGGTATATAATGTGACATTCCCGGCTTAGGATCTATATTCCCTGAGGCGCAGCCGAATTGAATATATATCATAAGCCGGGAATGTCACATTATATACCCTGTCTGATAGCTGAATAACAGATATATTACGGATTTAACCATTGGTTTTTTTTAAATACAACATCCAACTGTATTAAATAAATTTGGGTCTTTTATTTTCATTTTCCATATCTCTAGATGTCCGTTTCCGTACCTTTGATGTCATTCTTCAATGACGTCAAAATATGTGTCATGTCATATTTCATGTATGGGGTGTTTCATGAAGGAAAATACTGTACTAAATTGCTAAATCAATACAGTTTCATATGTAGTAAATTTTATAAACTCTATAAATATAACATTAATATATCACATAACATAACAACGGGTTTGCGAAACAGTTTCAATAATATAAATGTTAACAACATGTAAATAAAAGCTCGGTGTGGCCCCGTGACGTTAAAAGTTTTCAAGGCTCAACATTTTGTTTATTTGTTATGGTACAGCCATGGAACATAGGAGTTTGCTGAATCGATCAGGTATTTGTGACGGAATTAACCGTTGTAATATTTTATTGTTCCTGCAGCCGTTTGAGTATAAAAACAGCATTTAATTTGGTAAAACTACATTTTTTATTCCATATTATACCATTGATTCAGTGAAGCGTAATGTTCTGTCGTCCATGTTTTAATCGTTTTTGGGGACTGAAATATATACCCCGTCTGTTTTCCGAATATATGCTGACATTCAGGGTTGAAGAACCAATGAAAATATGTGTAACAAACTAAATTCGTAATATATGCTGACATTCAAACTAAATCCACTATTACTTAAAACTGTAGAATAATTAAGACAGCAAACAATACTATACCATATATATTTCTAGATAAGATGCTCGAATCAGGTATTGCTGGTTTTCTGACCGTGATATATGCTGGAATATATGCTCAAATGAGTTAGGAATAACTCCCCTCTGTTCTGGATCATTTTTTAAACCTTGAAAAGAAAGAAGACAAATTGTAAGCTAAGTCTCCAATACAGTAGTCCCTCTATTATAAGGCCACCCCTTCTGCAATGAAAAGATTGCATTAAAAGAGTGGTGGCCTCTCTTAAGGGTGATAATAGTCATTTCAAATCATATATGTCACCCAGTTACTAGTAAGTTAATTTTGTGTTCAACAAATTTTATTTCCTTCATTCCAATATTCAGGACCAGTAGAAAATTTTTCAGAACCAGTATATTCCAGATGCTCCTGGACCAGTGAACTTTTTGGAAAAAGTTTAACCCCAGGTGTGTGTGTGCTCCGTTAATTACCGGAGGTTCATACAGAACAAACACACTTGGTAAAGTGCTAAATCGATCTTGAATTATTTCAGATTACGTAATCCAATGTTAACAATATTAATAGAGGCAATGAATGTTGGATTAAAATTATGCAGTAACATCTGTCACTCGGACTTTTAACCTATTTAATTCAAGTCCGTAATTGCACAGTTTCAACTGGTCCGTCGGTCTTTATACAGGATTAGAAAATTTTAGGTCCGAACCCTGCATTGTATGTGTTTTGCCTGTTCACATAATATACTTATTTAATTTGTTTATAAAATTTTACCCTGCATTCTATGTGTTTTGCCTGTTCACATAATATACTTATTTAATTTGTTTATAAAATTTTACCCTGCATTGTATGTGTTTTGCCTGTTCACATAATATACTTATTTAATTTGTTTATCAAATTTTACCTTGCATTGTATGTGTTTTTCCTGTTCCTGTCTGTCCATAGGCAAAAATTGTTCCATTAAAACCTTCAATAACAGACTGTACGAGATCTCGGAACGTTTCATCATACAATTCCAGCTGCTTTGAACTGTTAAATTACACAAAGTAGAAAATAAGTGAGTTATTGTTGTTTAATGCCAATTCAGCAATTTTTCAGCTATATCATGGTGAGAACAAGTTAATTTTCAGTGAGAAGATGATGAGGTCCGTTTTGTACTAGACCAACACACTTAACTGGATTTTTATAGTGCTTGCTCAGTAAAACAACAGTCTGCGGAAACATGTCGCCCCACTCGGACACATTATTCTGATTCTGAGCCAACTGGTCTTAGCTCTTTCTCCTTAATGCTGCATGCTTAGTGGAGAAGCAACAAATACCAATTTTATAGTCTTTGGTTTGACCCGATCGGGGATTGAACACACGATCTACCACACTCGTTGCATACATACTAATCATTACACCACAGATGCGGCTAAAATAAAAAAAAGAAATATTATTGATTGACGAAAGATTTTAACAAAAGTAAAGAGACACAATATATTCCAAATCATTCAATTCCCTGATATATGAAACTCTAGCCACAAGTAGGAATGATAATGTCTATTTAATTAAAAAATATATCTCACATAAGAACATGAAAAAAGACGTGTGATTTTGAAATACATGGACAGTAAAACCTGCCTTGAACAAATCAATATCTTTAAAGGACACTTTCATTTTCTCCATTTAATGAACGTTCGTTGCGAGGTGTACTTGAAACAACATTATGTGAATAAGTTAGTGACAGTGACTCGCGTCATGTTGTTGAAAGCGGCGTCAATCACCATAAACCAAACCAAACCAAACCATTTAATGTATATTGCATATAATATGAACCTGTATATAAAGGGTAAATGTTCAGATTCAATGTATTGCCCTTTATATACAGCAGGGTTCATACACTTTTCTGTTGAGCAAAATCAAGGACTTTTCAAGGACTTTCCAGGACAAAAATTACAGTTTTCAAGCACCTTTTTCTGAGCATTTTCATATATAAAACTTGCTTAACCTTTCTTTTCTTCAAGTGAAAATGCCTGTACCCAGTCAGGAAAATAATGCCCAAAACTGTTTCAACTCCCCCTTTCAGATCCTTTCACACATGGCAGAAATAAAGATATAAAAATACCTTTCATATGACTTTGGAGGGCCGATTCTCCCATGGAGAAAATGTCAAAATTTTGTTGCAGCATTTGCAGTGTGCTTTATGAATATCTGTGCTATTTCTAAGCCAGGCATGGTATTGTGGCTGCTCTAGCCATTTGTCCAGGAATTTACATTTTTCCGGCATCTTGAACTGGCAATGATCAAGGTTACTGGCAACCGATGGCTGATCACGCAATGTTATGATTTTTTATTTTCATAATTTTTAATTTAGAACATAAGTGGACACGTTTGATGTTATGCCCATTAAGAAATACGTTCAGGAAAACCCATGAATCGTCACGGAAACCAATTAAAACGATAAGCTTGAAGCCAGGTGATGAGATTACATTAATGCGTATTTTTTATTTGAGTGGTAAAATTCCGGAAAACACCATTTTATAGAAATAGCGTGATTTTCCACAAAAAGCATGTAGTGATACAGGAAGGTCTATTTATATTTCCACGGGTAACTGAGGTTGTTGACATGACATCGATTCAACGTCTTGGAGATCGAAAATGACTGTTAACATGCACTTATTTCGCGGGAATAAGATTGTTCAAATGAAAAAGTAGTTTTCAAGGGTTTTCAAGCACCTTTATTGGAATTCAAGTACTTTCAAGTCCTTGATTTTGCTACTTTCGTTTTCAAGTACTTTCAAGGATTTCAAGCACCTGTACGAACCCTGATACAGGTTTGATTGTAGATCTCCAATAGATTATCTAAAATAATAACCAAAAAGGGAGATCATTTTGCAACCTCTTATTTATGAATTTCATTTCATTTAAGTGGCTGATAAAAACAACTGAACTGTTCATCTTTTAGATCACAGAATTCTTGGTGACAGATTCTATTGTTTGGTACGAGGTAAAATTTACTCTGAATGTGGGAGCGTCATGGTTATGATTGCATGGTAGTTTTGATTTACAACTACCTGTGCAATTAGTGCCTATCATTAAACCAAAGTTGTGAGTTTGAATCCCGCTCATGACAATGTGTACTTGATACAACAGTATATACCCTAACTTGCGGCATATCAGTGGTTTTCTCCGGGTAGTCCAATATCCTCCACCAATAAACCTGACTGCCACAATATAACTGAAATATTGCCAAATGGTGTTTAACACCACTACCCTAAACCTACTCTAAAATGCTATAAACAAGTTTTGTTACAACTTTTCCATCTAATGTAGACTTACTTCCAGTCATACACAGAATCAAATGTGAATGACTTAGGAGCCTCTGAGGATACTCCTTTAAGATTCCTGACCTCTATCAGACCTTTGTTTACAGTCATATCAATAATCCTGCAACAAACAAATAAAAAGATCTAATGTAAACAAAATAAACATCAAGTTTTAGTGAAAAGATCTAATATAAACAAAATTAACATCAAGCTTTAGTGAAAAGATCTAATATAAACAAAATAAACATCAAGTTTTAGTGAAAAGATCTAATATAAACAAAATTAACATCAAGCTTTAGTGAAAAGATCTAATATAAACAAAATTAACATCAAACTTTAGTGAAAAGATCTAATATAAACAAAATTAACATCAAGCTTTGGTGAAAAGATCTAATATAAACAAAATTAACATCAAGCTTTAGTGAAAAGATCTAATATAAACAAAATTAACATCAAGCTTTAGTGAAAAGATCTAATATAAACAAAATTAACATCAAGCTTTAGTGAAAAGATCTAATATAAACAAAATTAACATCAAGCTTTGGTGAAAAGATCTAATATAAACAAAATTAACATCAAGCTTTAGTGAAAAGATCTAATATAAACAAAATTAACATCAAGCTTTAGTGAAAAGATCTAATATAAACAAAATTAACATCAAGCTTTAGTGAAAAGATCTAATATAAACAAAATTAACATCAAGCTTTAGTGAAAAGATCTAATATAAACAAAATTAACATCAAGTTTTAGTGAAAAGATCTAATATAAACAAAATTAACATCAAGCTTTAGTGAAAAGATCTAATATAAACAAAATTAACATCAAGCTTTAGTGAAAAGATCTAATATAAACAAAATTAACATCAAGCTTTAGTGAAAAGATCTAATATAAACAAAATTAACATCAAGCTTTAGTGAAAAGATCTAATATAAACAAAATAAACATCAAGCTTTAGTGAAAAGATCTAATATAAACAAAATTAACATCAAGCTTTAGTGAAAAAATCTAATATAAACAAAATTAACACCAAGCTTTAGTGAAAAGATCTAATATAAACAAAATTAACATCAAGCTTTAGTGAAAAGATCTAATACAACCAAAATAAACATCAAGCTTTAGTGAAAAGATCTAATATAAACAAAATTAACATCAAGCTTTAGTGAAAAGATCTAATATAAACAAAATTAACATCAAGATTTAGTGAAAAGATCTAATATAAATAAAATTAACATCAAGCTTTAGTGAAAAGATCTAGTTATATGAATAAAATTAACATCAAGCTTTAGTGAAAAGATCTAATATAAATAAAATTAACATCAAGCTTTAGTGAAAAGATCTAGTTATATGAATAAAATTAACATCAAGCTTTAGTGAAAAGATCTAGTTATATGAATAAAATTAACATCAAGCTTTAGTATCTGTTTTCATTTGTATGTACTAGTCCTGAAAGCAATTTTTCAGCTATATCATAACGAGAACAAGTTACATTTGAAGATATCTGCTTTGTACTAGACCAACACACTTAGTTGGATTTTAATAGTGCAAGCTCATTGCAACAACAGTCAGGGAGTAGACTTATCACTTTACTCTGATACATTATCCTGATTCCGAGCCAACCAGTCTTTGCTCTTACTACTAAGGCCAAATAAAATAAAAGTTCTGGTTCTCAGACAACGCCGCACCCTCAAAATTTCGGCTGATGGGACGTTTTTATTGCCGTACAGAAAAAAAATCGCTGCCGCACCGAAGAAAAAACAATATTCAAATTCACTGCCAAATTTAAGTTTTCAAGCGTGCCAGTGTCGCGGACGAGTTTTGACAAACGATTGAATGACTGATCAATCAAAAACGAAAGTAAAAATTCAGCATGGCTACGAGTAAAAACAGTTTTAATGTAGTTACGTTCCAAACAAATAGTTCCGTGGACTATCCTGCCTGTTGACAGAGTAAACACTATTGTGTTGTTTGTTTGCCAAAATAGTAGAATTGAACTGGTTTGCGTTATGTTTTTAAACCGCTGAAAATAAAAACAAAATATAAAAACCCTTCCCATGTTGGTTTGGAAATAAAAACAAAAAATAAAAACCCTACCTACCTTGCCTTTTTTTTAAAATCCATTGTCTGAGAACCAGAGCATTTTTTTTAGATGGCCTAAATTAATGTTGCATGCTTGGCAGAGAAGCAGCAAAAGCCAATTTTATAGTCTTTGCTTTGAATCGACAGGGGCTCCAACCATGATCTGCAGCACTCGGGGTGAGCATGTGAACCATTATGCCATGGCTGTGGTCTGTATACAATTTCGACATTTTACCATGGCAACTGGCTTAGGCTATATGGTAGATAACTGAAACAAACCTTTCATGTCCATCCTTTGTTTCCTTTTCATTCATAGGACGACATCTTACTACCACCTTCACACTTTCTGACTTGTTCGGTAAAATTAACTTCTTACTAGACTGAAACAAAAAAAACACTTGCTGAAAAAGTATATTAATTCATATTACAAAAGGTGATCCTCAGAGTCTAATCACAAAAAATGTAATCTGCATGTACCAAAGTAACCAGGAATCAAGAAAATTTCATAAATAGGAAATTTGAGACATCTCACCTGGCTATAAACCCCGAGAAAACCACAGACCTGTCGCAAGACACCAACAAACTTTATCACATTATGTTGCATTGAGTACACCTTGCCATGAGCAGGATTCAAACTCACAACATAAGTGGTGATAGGCAGTGGCACTGATTACACAGGTACTTGCAAATCCAACTACCACACTATCATGACAGCCCCCATCTTCATACAGTGCAAAATCAAAGAAAAACAGATCTCAATCTAGATTTTGGAAAAGAAATATTGATATAAGAATGGTTTTGTTTATGTAAGTAATTCCATTAATCTCTCTAGTTTAATATATCTATTGTGCATTTGTTTGACATTTTAGTCTTAGTAAAAACAATTATGTCTAGATGTTAGTCAAGTTCGACATTGTCAGGGCCTATGATAATTCTTAAAACTATTCATAAATGTCCAGGCATGGTGCAGTCTTAACGCATATTTTTTTAATGTTTAAACACTGATTTTGTTGGAAGTACCAATTCAATATATATATATGTTTAATTTTATCGACATTTACAATTTTATTCCTGTGAGTAGTTGTGTAGGTATGGGCCCCAGTGCACAGATATGGACAATTTTTTTTTTAATTCGCATACCATTGTCAGTTTCTTGCTTCCATGCAACTTCAGATATTATACAATTGAAGACATCTCTTCTTTTCTGAAATATAAAGATGAAGGTTATTAACTACATTGTATGAAATTGGAACAAAATGTTGCCACCAATTAATGCAAGGTTAAAAATAGAAAGCATGTCATTTGCTATGTTTTAAAGGAATGATCTTTGTCCATATACCGGTAATTTATTTCATTTTTAAACATGCAATATTAGGATTATGAAATAAATATTTAACTAAAATTGAAAGCATATCATTTGCTATGTTTTGAAGGAGTGATTTTTTGTCCATACAGCAGTAATTTATTTCATTATTTTCAAACATGCAATATTAGGACTATGAAATAAATACTAAACTATAAATGATCTACTGGTACTTAGACCATGTGATCGACAACTTTATTTTTGCAAATTACATTCCATGTCTTAAAATCAGTAGAGGTGGAGGAAAAAAATGTGATTTCAGTCTTCGTGCTAACCCACTTGCCCGAAGCCTGGGACAAGTGAAAATTATGAAAAAATTTGTTTGAATAAATATATAATTTTGTCTAAATTTGGCTTTCGGGCAAGTAAGTGAACAAAAATTAAGGCTAAGACTGATTTTATGTTTTTACTAGATGAAATGCACAGGAAATGACAGAATCAAAACAGAACAATTTCAACAATGTCATACACAATTGGATTGCATATCTGTACAATATAGTTATACTGCTGTGTAATAAATTCAGACAGAAAGATATAACCAGCTATGAAAATAACTATAAAGTTTATTTTCAGATCGCTTGTCAATCCAACTGTCCTAATTTCGTCTGAAACAGATTTACATTTGTGGCATGGAAATTTAGCAATAGGTTCAATAAATCATGATTTTATGCTGACTCGAGTTCAGAATCAGAATGGCAAGGAACATAATTCAAGCAGTGCACAATCTACTGAACAAAACAAAAGGCTATATTGATCTTCCATTTATATCTTTTGTTATTTTAACATTTATTTTGGTTAGAAAGCAATATACCACATTAGTGGTGTAATGGTTGGCATGCTTGCTTCGAGTGGTAGATCGTGGGATCAAGCCCAGGTTGGATCAAACTAAAGACTATAAAATTGGTATGTGTTGCTTCTCCACAAAGCATCCATCACAAGGTTCATTCAAAATCAGAATAATGTGTCCGAGTGGCGCGACATGTCTACCCGGAGACCGTTGCTTCAGTGAGCTAGCACTATCAAAATCCAACTCAGCATGTTGGTCTAGTACAAAGTGGGCATAATCATTATCTCATCAATAGGTAATTTGATCTTGCCATGATATACAGGGGTAGCTGTAAAATTGCTCATTTGGCGATAAACAATAATCACTCACAAAATATATGCTAAAATTAACTAAATATGAATTTTGTCAATGTATAACTTTGCCATTCAGCTTTCACATTGCCTAGCAGTAGTTTTCCTGAGCTCCCAACAACACCCATATCAATTTAATTTCAGACTTGCAAAAGATCTTCTTCTTGATCAAAATCCAACATGTGTTTCAACCACAATCACGTATTCCATGCAATGTCAATCGTCCAGTCACTACCTTTTACCTCATTGTAGTAAGGTAATGGATGAGACTTGGAACATTCAATGAAACAAGTGCCTGTGTGTGTGGGTTCAACCCTGTTTTACTAAGCAAACTGAAAGTTTTATCATAAGTTTCCAACGAAAACATCGAATCAGCAGATTCCGAGTGGTCTATTGCTGAATTTGTACATAAATAGCTTGAAATATTGTAAATTGATGAAGAAACAAATCTCAACAATGTCGAACTCCTTTGTCTTAAAAATTAAGTATTTAAAAATAAGAATTAAATGATTGTCACATTTCGTTTAGTACCTACATCGTCTTAAAACAATTTGACAGAAAAGTATGTGACGCATGCGCACATTTTGTGTAAACTTAAGCAGAGTCTATCAAACGCTTTAAATACAATATAACTTACAATAGTATACAAGCACTAGTTTGACACAAACATCAATATTTACTAAAAATCGATCTGTGTTCGGTCATCAATTCCGGTCTAAAGAATATTTTTGTACGAATATTGAAAAGTAAAAAAACAAAACAAATTGTACTATTTATTTCAACACAAATGACTAAAAAATGACGAAATCGATTGTTTAATATACTGAATATTTACAGACAAAGTGAGGGCGAAAAGGTTTATGTTTTCTTGAACATACATTTTTAAAAGTGATAATCGATCCATGCTAAATTATCTCATACTTCACTTAATGTCGGATAAAATGACGTTTTCGAATTTTTTAATAATGAATATTTACAGACACAGGAAAACTAGGCCGGAAATAATAAAATGATCCTCTACTTCTACTTCTACACACCCTACAACCGGCTATCTGGACAACAGCTGCTATCGGGAACTCAGATCATATCTACGTCACACGGAATGACAGGTAGGAATTTCTTTGACGTTTTTCTTCCATTTTAACTACTTTTCAAAAGAAAGCACAGGTTTTTATCATATACATGAAAAATATAGTGTTTCTTCTACATTCCGGTACAACGGGAACTCGAAGTGTTATGTAGTAAGAATATTATACGCAATTTCATTCCAATGGTCAACATGTTTTGGCTATCGGGGACAGCTAATACATACTATGGTATTGGACAAAAAACTATTTTTTAATGGGTTTCACAGCTTCGAAAATATATTTTTACTTCGGAACAATCTCAATGTTTTGAAATTTAAAGGCAACCATTAGCCATGAATTTCAAAATTTGAATTATTCTAAACACTAATGGCTCAACTTATTACAGGATAATCCAGAAATAAGAAGTCGTGTCACTGTTGTTCCCGATTGCCAACATCTGCTGTCAGTGATAGTCAGTTTCAAAATAATCTGCTGTCCCTGATAGCCAAAACATTTTGACCATTGGAATGAAATTGCGTATAATATTCTTACTACATAACACTTCGAGTTTCCGTTGTACAGGAAGGTAGAAGAAACACTATATTTTTCATGTATATGATAGAAACTTGTGCTTTCTTTTGAAATTTTAGAGAAAACGTTAATGTTCTGAAGAATTCTCTGTTGAAAATGTCAAATTCTATCTTCATTGATTGAAAACTTACTAAATATTAAAACCTATACTGTCATATTTGGTATGCAACTTTCTCATTTGTAGTGCAACAAATCAGACATAAATTTAGAATCCAAAAAGTAGATAAAATGGAAGAAAATCGTCAAAGAAATTCCTACCTGTCATTCCGTGTGACGTAGATATGATCCGAGTTCCCGATAGCATCTGTTGTCCAGATAGCCGGTTGTAGGGTGTGTTCTACTTCTACCAATTATTCACCTTCTTCACTGGATAGCTTTCAGAGAACCGTTTACTTTATACAGTGGAATTATTATTTTGTGTTACGAGGCCGTCGTGATGGTGATCGTATGGTAGTTACAGGGCCGAGAGAGAAGGGGAAGACGAAGGACTGAAAGCCAACTTCAACTAGTTTTAATAATCGACCACGACACCTTTTCTTATAAATTATCTGTTAAGTGTTCTCGAAACTGTCCAATCAAAATCCAAAGGTCAGGCCGCAGCCGATGCTTCATCATATATTACGCTGTGTTACTCAAATTCGATTTTTATCGTTGTTGCAGTTATGCTACAGTACGCATTAGGGTACACAAGACCTTTACCGATCTTTCTCCAGTCCGAGTCTTGTGAAAGCCCATCAAGAGGCTCGAGTTTTTGTTTTGCGTTTTCAGGGCATATAAGGGCAGATTCCGATGCAAAGTGTCATGGTCTGTATGAGTGTTTACATTGCAAATGAAATGACGTTTTGCTGACAAAGCCAAGAAGTACATATATAAAGGTAAAGATATAGAGCAAACGCCCCAGTCTAAAGTATCAAAGATCATTATTGCATTACCTACTTTCTTCAATTCATTGATCATATCATATCACATCTAAATTCGCGACTTCCCCAAGAACTGAAAGCAACTTTCTACGGCAATCATCTGGTACCAGCCCTTGTAAATAATGTCAATCCGAAATAGTTAATGATATGAAAACAGAATACAAGTACATGAATGTCTTGCCATACTCAAATGATCTTCAACAAGATGTTGATAGATGGGTGGCAAAATGTATCCGTGGCAACTTGGAGTTTGTCAACACACTTACAGACCCAATATATAATGCTGAAGCTGACTTGTACCCAAATGTTCATGTGATTTTAAAGCTACGTCTAACATTACCAGTCGGTTCCAGTACATGTGAGGGGTCTTCGACGCCTTAAGATTTGGTGTAGAGCAACATTAACTGAAAATCGCCTGTGTCGGTTGGCGATGCTCCACGTCCACCGTAATGATACTGTCGCGGAGAAGGTAAATCCAGAAGCTGTTCTCAAAAGATGGGATTCGAGTGACAATAGGAACATCCATCTTGCATTGACCGACTAAGTACTATCATTTGAAATTATTCATTAAAATATTATTTTAGAAATCAAACAGTTGTGTTGTGTTTAATTTGTCATAGAAGCTTCGACGGCGTGGCCGCTATTGACGATAGTAACTGGTATATAAAGCGTCTCAATAATATAGAAATCGATAAAAAAAAAAAAATGCTTTATTTTGGGCCGTTAAGTCACAATTTTCCACTGCCTCCCCTGTTTCAAACCACTAATTACGGCCCTGAGTTGGATTTAAAACTATTTTTGCAATCAGTACCACGGCCGTAGGCCGGGTCTGAATAAAGTGAGGCAAAGGGGGTGAAATTAGACAAATTTTGAAGAAAAAAAAGATTTTATTTGCTTCAAAAGGTTTCAAAAGTGAGGCATTTGCCTCATTTGCCTCAATTGCGCTACGGCCATGAGTACCTATCACCACTAGCACAGGCTAGGTCTACTCAATACAACATTATGCGGTTTTCTCTGCCAGGGTACTCCGGTTTCCTCCACCAATCAAACTGACCGCCACGATATAATTGAGTCTTAAATATTGTTGAAAGTGGCGTTAAACACCATAACCTTAACCCTCCTATTCTGTGTTTATAAAGGTGTGTTTCCTTTCCATGGCAAAATTTTCTTCAAATTCACGTTTTTGCTAACGGTGGTGAGTTTGAAGGGGAGGGTGTTAAGACGATCATTTTTTTTTTCATCAATCATTTCATCAGCCATATGCAAGGTGCGCTTTATTTATTAGTATTTATTTTTGTATTTTGTTTTCAAAAACAATTATAAAATCATTTGGTGACCTTTATCGGCATATATAAAAGTTCGATTATTCTGAAATTAAATCATGATGGCGTCGCCTCACTATATGATTAGTTCATCATCAAGTAGTCAATTCCATTTGATATATTTATTAGATGGGTATTTATAAAACAAAAAAATACTTTATATTTCATGACAGTTTGAAGATTCAGTGCCGGATTTACCATTGTGCTTAGGTGTGCTTAAGTACAGGACCCCGTTGGCCATGGAGGGGGGCATCTTCCTGCCAAACACTTTTTTTACATGGATTTTTGCTTATGTGGTGCAATTTTAAATTAGGTGTCTTTAAGCACAGGATCCCGTTGTCCAGGGGGGGGGGGGGGGGGGGGGGGGGGCATCTTCCTGCCAAACACAAAGCAGGCAGTCATGACAGTGGCTCAGTGGCATAGAAACCAAATTATTAGGGGGGCCCATGGTTCTTGGCAAAACAATGTTTAAGATGGATTCATGCTTACATGGTGCAATTTTAAATTTGACGGCGTTTTGTTCAATTTGGACACTTATAGAAGAATGTAGTAGTAGCATAGATACTGGAGAAGTGAAAATAACACTGCTGCTTAAAATAGCTATTGATAGAAATTTACTTTAAGAACTTTATTCTTCAAGTCCTTACATATGTAGAGAAGCTTCAATATAATGAGAAGTTACATATACACACAGAGTAATAAATAAATATAGAAACAGATACACGACGCATATTATGGTTACTTATACTTATTAAATATTAAACATATATATATATATATTCATTGTTGGTAGTGCGTTAAGCAGTTTATTATCAAACATTTCTTAAAGATATTTCTCCGTCCATTTACTTAAGAATTAATCAAATTACAAACACAACTTATTCAACTATGAATGAGAAACCTGTTAGAGGACTCCTCCAAAAGTTAATATTTTAATAATTAATTAATAATTATGTTCAGTTTAGTTTTATCTTTAAATTAGAAAGAGTAAGTTCATTTTCTTAGGGAAATATTCCTGGGTAAAATAAACCTAGGAAGAGATTACAGATATGCGTGTTGGTGTAACTTATTGTCTTGTTTTAGTATCGTGGATGTATTCAGTAGAACGGTAGTGATAGCTTGAGTTCTTTACACATGATTCCAAATGTCCCTCTTAATTGTTTCATTATTATTATAGAATATTATTTAGTTTATGTTATCTGATGTATTTTTGTTCAATTTAATAGTTCATGATTGATCACAAATATTACGATCCAATTAAAAAAAATGACTTTGAAATTCCTGTGTTATCTAATACTCAAAGTATTTGAGTATTAGGCTTAGATAACAGTTAACATAGAAATTTTAACTTCACGAGTGACCTAAGAATTGCATTCGTAACAGGCATTCTGACCAGTACACTACTACAGAGAGTGCGACGTACGTGCTACTGCTAGGGACAGGTTGGTTCATCTTTCTGTATGATGACCGTAAGAGATACAACTATTACTATGCTACTGCGCCGCCGTTTGGCTTCCCGAACTGTCGGCAAGATGGCACCGTAGCGCTGGAGAGAATTAGTGCCGTGTGAGTAGTTGTGTAATAGGCATACAAAATTAGCAATATAGGCTTAGCAATAATAGCAATAAGCAATAAAATTCAAAGAATGTTTGACGTCACAATAGAATGAAATGATAAACATCACGAAGGAATTTAGCAATAGAATGCGGTTAGGAATGTTTCACGTGACATGATAAACGTCACGAAGGAATTTAGCAATAGAATGTTAGGAATGTTTCACGTGACTATGATTCAAATAAAAGTTATTAGCAATCTTTTTAAATGGAATTGCTAATACTATATTTTATGGTATATAGTAACCAAAATCTATCATAATTTGATTCTCTTATGTTTAGACATGATGTCCAGAGTACATTCTGTTGAGACGATGGGACACACTCGATAGATGACATGAACTCATTTAACTCCAGCCTGTGCGACTATATCCAACAATTGGACCTACCACAGCAATATCTTATTATAACACTCAAAGATTTAAATATGACCATTAAGGTTCATTATAAATTGGGTGAACTGATTAAATCTTGATATTGTATTGATATCACTAGAAGAATCATTTATATATATATTACTGGCCATTTACAATTGCTGGACTAGTCCATTAGAGATGGCTTGATGAAATAGGAAGAACATCTTTGAATTTTGAAAACTTTATTATTCAAAAAGCACTGCATTGGAAATAGACTTGTCAATATGTGGCGCCAATCTCTTCAGATAGTTCCATTGTCTTGTATTGAAGTATAGTCCCTTGATTGTTGGGTGTTCATTGATGAATTGTCTAAAGTCAATCCGTACTTCTTTCTGATACCGACATATGGTTACACGATATTGCTGTGGTAGGTCAAATTGTTGGATATAGTCGCACAAGCTGAAGTTGAATGAGTTCATGTCATCTATTGCGTGTGTTCTAAGTTGAATACAGTCAGAAATATTATGTTTAGATTGACAAACATGCAAATTGTTGGTTATGGCTAGAGTAGCACTCATTAATGAAAGAAGGACTAAAACTCCTGTTATTTTCACAATATCTAAGTGGAAATCGTAATTCTGATACAAGGAACTCAAACTAGATCTGAGTCTAGAAGTCCTAAAAGTAATCCCTGCAATATTGCCATCGCTTTCTCCCATCGTCTCAACAGAATGTACCCTGGACATCATGTCTAAGCATCAGAGAATCAAATTATGATAGATTTTGGTTACTACCGGTATATACCATAAAATATAGTATTAGCAATTCCATTTAAAAAGATTGCTAATAACTTTTTTATGAATCATAGTCACGTGAAACATTCCTAACATTCTATTGCTAAATTCCTTCGTGACGTTTATCATGTCATGTGAAACATTCCTAACATTCTATTGCTAAATTCTTTCGTGACGTTTATCATTTCATTCTATTGTGACGTCAAACATTCTTTGAATTGTATTGCTTATTGTTATTATTGCTATATTGCTAATTTTGTATGCCTATTACACAACTACTCGTGTGGTTTCAATAGAAATATTGTTCAGAGAATCAGAAGGATAACGATATCTATGTTGTACATGCATACATGGAAAATGATAGTATTATAACCTATAACTAGGCCAATATGAAAAACATCACGTAATAATACATTACGTGATGTTTTTCATATTGGCCTAGTTATAGGTCCGAGGCCTGCTGTATTGGCCTGAGGCGCAGCCGAACGCCAATACAGCAGACCGAGGACCTATAACTAGGCCAATATGAAAAACATCACGTAATGATACCTTTATTAATTAACCAGTCCAATATCTCTCGGTATTTTTCCTTGCAATTGTCGAAATGTCTAGCGGATTCCGATCTAGTTGTTATTGGACTGACTGGAATTGGGCCAATACGGAAAATATCCGTATTGGACTGGTTTTTGCCGTATTGGCCCAATGAAAGTTTTTATATTGTATTGACAGATTTGATCATATAAAGGCTAATAAATCAAAGTTAATTAATAAATCTTAATATTGAGAATATGTCAACATATATACATGTATGCTTGAACCAGCAGTGTTTCGTTCTGGTCACCCCGTTCATGTGAAATATCTTCTTCACGCACGCCGTCGTGCGGGCGTTAGTTGTGAGTTGTGCTCTTATGACTTGTCAGTGTGAAAAAATTAAGAGTAAAAGTGATCCATTGAGGGAAAAAAGGTTGAGAACCATGCAGCCTCTACTGTTGTTGGCAAACCTATTCGGTCTTTTCATTCACCAGTAAATGGAGTCTTTGATAACTCTGTGGGTATTCTAAACAGGACATTATGTCCAAGGACGTATATACGTCCTTGTTATGTCATAGAAATGCTGAAAATGAGAAAAATCCTATATGCATTCTATGGTTATCAGTTCAACCATTTTCTGGCATTGACATATGGGTTCCTAATCACTTTGTATGAATTAAGCCAAATTCCACAAGGCAACATTTCTTTTTAGATATTTCTGATTCTATGGAATTTCCACCACTTTCCTCGGAGATTGTTGAACCTACAGACGAACGATTTACTTACAACGACAGTCGAACGACGCACAGAAAATGAGATTGATGACATTACGTTTATTTCTCCCCCATTTTCGAACCCGACCGAAAACAGTCTCCCAGGTAAATCTATGGATTTTGACAAGACTTTGAAGACTTTAACCGAGACACGAAATGGGGACAATTTACCATTAATCCCAGACGGTAGGAAGGAAAACGCGTACTTTCTGGTTGACAATGACAACCGTAGTAAAACGACAGAGACAATTCACAGACGATTGTGGCGTTTGGCTAAAATCCTCACTTAAAACGCATTATTATTCAAAATCAAATTTTGGCAATTTTGAATACATCTACAAAAAACAGTCGATCCTTTTCAAGAGGAAGAATGGTAAAATGGTTCCTTTAAATCATCAGCCAGATCTTGATTCTTTGGTAGTATTGCAAAGATACCACTCAAAACTTAAAAAAGATCAAAATTATCAGAGAAGGGTAAGCTGGTTTCAAAATTTTCCGAACAATGATGGCATTCAATTGGTATATATTTTTGAATACATTGGGAACTATCCCGGAGACATGCGACATGGTCTTGCTAAAAATACCACCCAGTTGTACAAGAGGGTCACTTTGGCACAAAAATCGGGTGACAAAAATCTACCATTACTGACTGACTAAAGCATGGTTTAAAACCCTCAATCATTCAAATAAATTTGCAAAATTTAGATCCTGAAAACACTGACGAACAAATTGAGGATATGCAGAACTGCATGACAAGTGACAGTATCATTGGCATAGACAGGATTTTCAATTTGGGACCTTGCTTTCTGACTGCTCTTGTATACCAAAATGTATCATACAGTTAAATACCGTGGTTTAATAATTAATGTCGATATAAATCAAAAGATGCTATTGACATGCCTTGAAAATAATTTTAGCGTAAATTTAAATAGATCAGAAATATAAAACTGTGTCGCTCACCTTTCATTCTGCTTTGAGTTAACCTTATACCGAACCTTCTATAGGTGCTTCATACCAAATTTCGGTTCATTTGGCTACTTGGTTTCAGACGAGAAGATTTTTTAGAAATCGACCAATCAGAAACAAGAATTGCCTGTGGTGGCCATGTTTGTTAACGGATCAGGACAAAATGACCACTCTTTATAGAGGACCTTCCATAGATGCTTCCTACCAAGTTTCGGTTCATTTGGCCAAGCGGTTTCAGAGAAGATTTGTTTAAATCAACCAATCAAAAACAAGAATTGCCTGTGGCGGCCATGCTTGTTAACGAATTGGGACGATATGAGCAATTTATATAGGGGACCTTCCATAGATGCTTCCTACCAAGTTTCGGTTCATTTGGCAAAGCGGTTTCAGAGAAGAAAAAAATAAATTAATTAACCAATCAGAAACAAGAATTGCCTGTGGCTGCCATGTTTGTTAACCGATCAGGACAAAATGTGCACTCTTTATAGAGGACCTTCCATAGATGCTTCCTGCCATATTTCAGTTCATTTGGTTAAGTGGTTTTAGAGGAGAAGATTAAAATGTGAAAAGTTAACGGATGACGAATGCTAAGTGATGGCAAAAGCTCACTTTGCCTTTGGCAAGGTGAGCTGAAAAGGTCAAAACATTTCAGAAATATGACTTATTTTAAAATATATTTATAAAATATGAACGGCAGGCATATACCTTTTCACTGCAGGAGTATATACTGACGGGCTTCAGGCAAATGGTAATGTCAATATTATACGTCATACAGCTAAAATATAGATATAAAAGCTGAAAACAACATCCGATATATTCCTTTTACTACTTTATACAAACAAAAAATTAAATAAAAGTGAACCATATTGTTGCAGGCGTACACTTTTTCATGCAGGCGTATATACTGACGGGCTTCAGGATGGCACCCTCAATATTATGCACCATACAGCTAAAATATAGATATAAAAGCTGAAAACAACATCCGATATATTCCTTTTACTAGTTTATATAAATAAAAAAAAAAAAAAAAGTGAACCATATAATGCAGGCGTACACCTTTTCACGCAGGCGTATATATTTACCTGGATACCACTACAGGCGTATTTAAATATGACTGCCAAGTTCACCAATTAATTGTAATGATGAAATCAACAATCATGAATTTCAATTAAGCATTTACATTTGTAAAACAATATACCTAATAATTGCTTGAAAAGAACTTAATTAATTTCCAAAAGCTCATAATTTTTTAAATTAATACTTCTTTGATTTCAATTAAAATATCCATTATATTCATTAAAATTACTTTTCAATTATCAGGGCGAACAGACCCACTTTTAAGGTGAACAAACCCAGGGCGAATGTGTAATTGGGGCAAACGACCCGATACCATGTAAGGGCAGTCAGAACATTCTTACATTTCATTGCATCGCAGCACAGGAAGATGGAAAGGTGTGCAAATTCACAATCACAATTACCACGTTTTTTTCAGCAAACTTTTGTGAAGAATGATTTTTGTCGGACTATCGGATATACACTAGCAGTAGGATCAACGAATAATCAGACTAATGCATTGTCTACCTAACGGTCCGCTGGACTATAAGGGGGTCGTATTACAGCGACGACCACTTGAATTTGAACTTCAGTTGACGAATTTACATTTGTTATCTATTTTTCATATGAACACAATGTAAATTTGCTTTTACATATATGAGTAAATTTTCATAACATGCAATTATACACACTGAGTAAATTTGGACACATGAACATAAAATAGAATACAATTACAGCCATACAGTTGTAATTATTTAATTATGGAATATGTTTTTTTTTTATTCAAACAGTACTGTCCCCAAAAATAATAAGATTTTGCCAAATAAAATATTGAATGCAACAAAATGTTGTAGAAACAAAACTCTGGTGAGGACTGAAGGCGCCACGAGGAAAATTGACTTGGGTAAAACGGTTGTAAAGGTCTTATGCGACATGACCAACGTGAATACTTATGTTGAACTGTCTATAAGAATTTTACCACTAGAAATATAGTAAATGAGAAATAAGCCAGGTTTGCCACTTCCTAAAAACTCAACTAAATAAGCGAAATACTAGAGGCTCAGCACTGAGCCGAGTCTGTGTCGCTCCCCTTTTATTCTGCTTTGAGGAAACTTAATACAGAACCTTCCATAGGTGCTTCCCACCAAATTTCGGCTCATTTTGGCAAAGCAGTTTCAGAGAAGAAGATTTTTAGAAATCGACCAATCTAAAACAAGAATTGCCTGTGGCAGCCATGTTTGTTAATAGATCAAAACGAAATGAGCAATCTCTATAGAGGACCTTCCATAGATGCTTCTTACCAAGTTTCATATCATTGGCCAAGCGGTTTCAGAGGAAAAGCTATTTTAGAAATCGACCAATAAGAAACAAGAATTGCCTATGACGGCCATGTTTGTTAACGGATCAAAATGGAATGAGCAATTCCCATAGAGAACCTCCCATAGATGCTTCCTACCACGTTTCGGTTCATTTGGCCAAGCTGTTTCAGAGTAGAAGATTCTTAGAAATCGACCAATCAGAAACAAGAATTGCCTGTGGTGGCCATGTTTGTTAATGGATCGGGACAAAATGATCAATCTTTATAGGGAACCTTCCATAGATGCTTCCTACTAAGTTTCGGTTCATTTGGCCAAGCGGTTTCAGAGGAGAATTTTTTTTAGAAATTAACCAATCAACCAATCAGAAACAAGAATTGTCTGTGGTGGCCATGTTTGATAATGGATCGGGACGAAATGAGCAATAACAGAGGACTTTCCATAGATGCTTCCTACCAAGTTTCGGTTCATTTGGCTGAGAGGTTTCAGAGCAGAAAATTAAAATGTGAAAAGTTAATGGACGACGGACGCCAAGTGATGGCAAAAGCTCATTTTGCCTTTGGCAAGGTGAGCTAAAAAAAAATTACACTAGAAAAAAGAAATATCTCAGTAAATTTGGGAACTGAAGCACTAGTTCTAACGGAAAAAAACCCCCAGTATAGATATACACATTAAAATATAATTTTGTACTAACTATGGACCAAGCTTATTAGCACACATTGACCTATGCATCTTTAACCAGCATAGATATAATCGAAAACTTCCCAAGAGCCAAGAAAAAGAAAATTTTGGAGGAACAAAAATCACACCACTTAACATCAATGTGCGGAATGAAATGCATTGGTTCATTCTCTACTAGAAAGTAAGAAGGTTATCAGAGGGGGGCTCATTAGGATAAAGAGGTGAAATCTGATTTCTGGTGTTAAAAATGCACAAGTGAAATGAGTGCAGCCTGAAATGACAATTCGGATGTCTTTTATGGTTCAGATTGGCTCTAGCCCAAGGGCTGAGATGTAGAAATATTAATCCGCACACCAATGAAGGACTCGAGGATCCTACTGCCAGAATGTAGGCTATGAATAGATTCTGGTGAGCTATAAGCCCCCAAGAAAAATTTGAAATTTGACCAAATACAGGGAAATTTTGAGGTCAAATGAAGTGGGTATTAGAGTATATTCTAAGGTCAATATTAAGTACTTCAATACATTGACTTATGATTCTATCACTAAAATACAACGTAGTCTTATTTTGATAACAAACACTTCAAAAATCTCCATCGATTTTGTTGAAAAAAATCACTCATTACAAAAAAAGTTGCTTCTGGGACCCTTCAGCTGGATACATAACAACAATATTACATTGTTTGTTTGTTTGATGGTGTTTAACGCCACTTTCAAAAATATTTCAGTTACCAGGTATATCATGGCGATCAGCTTTATTGGTGGAGGAAACAGGAGGACCCGGTGTCATATGGTATTTTGAACCCCATGGATGAAAATTGACCCCGGGGTCAATTTACCATGGGGTTCAAAATACCATATGACAGGTGTATATTTTAATTGTTATTATGTTATATGTTTTTTTTTTCTCTTGCTCGGGGAATGGCAATTTAACTTTTGGGAAGGGGAGTATGGTTTTTTTGTCATTCCTATTGACAAAATTTATAGAAAAAATAATACATTGTCCCGAAGGATGCAAAAAGAAATAATCTGACCAGCAATTTTCAACGATTAATCTTTGATAACATTTGATATAAATTACCGATTTTTCATGTAAAAATAACAATCTGCTGTTTATCTTGCATGAAAAAGATGTTCTGGCTCAGGGGAAAAACATAGCATCCCCCATATTAAATTGTTGGTCCCTTGTTGCTTTCAGGTTTTTCTTTTGTTTGGATGACTGTAATATTGTTGGGGGTTGTTGTGGCCGTGATCGTAATGTAGTTGGATTTACAACTACCTAAGCAATCAGTGCCTATCACCACTGATGTGAGTTCGAATCTCGATCAGGGCGAGGTGTACAACATTATGTGATAAAGTTTTTCAGTGACTTGCTACAGGTCGGTGGTTTTCTCCGGTGTCATATGGTATTTTGAACCCCATGGTAAATTGACCCCAGGTTCAAAATACCATATGACACCGGTATTAAATTCGGGTCATCTGGCAGAGAAATTCTCGTTTCATTGAATATATATATATATATTTTATTAAGAAACTACCCCTTTACAATGGGGGCAAACATCAGCGGGGTACCAATGTTTGAATCTAATAATCATAAATAAACAACTATAACAATTAAAATGAGCATAAATCATACACGAACATTAAAAATAAGACATTCTCATCACAGAACATAGTTTAAAATATATTATCACAGAAACAATTGTGTCATTCTTCATTAAAACAAAATTATATACAATGTATCACATTATTTTAATTGCACTTAATTATAAATTGCACACTCGACAATTACAATTTTTTTTTTTTAATGAAAAGTGATTTCACAGTTTAGAAATATTTTAGCATAAACTGATCTCTAATTAAAGATTATTAAAGAATGATTGATTTGATTTATGAGTTATTGTGCTTAATGTCACTTTCAGCAATATTTCAGCTATATCATGGAGTACCCGGAGAGAACCACCGACCATGGGCAAGCAACTGGTAAACTTTTATCACTTGCAACTGCGAGTCGAGTGCACCCTTCTGTTTGTGAATATTCATCATTGATTCGTTATTAGTGCTAGATATAGTAATTGCATGCCTTTTATGTACTTATTTAATGTAACAAATTGTAATTTGGAGAAGATTTCATAAATTTGTTTAACTTATTTCTAATACATGTTGTTTAATGACAAATAAAATATATTAAAACCAAACCAAATTGGTTGTTGGATTGTGTTATATTTTAATTATCTTAATAAAACTTCAGTTATTTGTAGTTTTTTCAAAGCTAAACAATCAACTTGTCAAGTTTTAAACATGGTGGCGATTTTATGGAAATAGGGGAAGAAAACGAACATTTTGATGTCAATTCATATATATCTTACAGGGTGTATGGTCCTTAATGCCACTTTCAACAATATTTCAGCTATATCGTGGCGGTCAGTTTTATTGGTGGAGGAAACCGGAGCGCATAGAGAAAACAACCGACCTGTCGCAAGTCACTGACAAACTTCATCACATAATGTTGTATTGAGTACATCTTGTCTGGGCGGGATTCGAACTCACAACTTCAGTGGTGATAGGCACTGATTGCAAAGGTAGTTGTAAATTCAACTACCATATGATCACGGCCACCATATATATTTGACAAATAACGTATGAAAATGCTTTATCTTGATTGGATGATTAGTGTTTACTATTTTTGAACAGTGTATGCTCAATCTTGACAACGGGTGACTATACCTAGAGACAGGAAATATACCAGTTTCAAACGATTTCTTGCGACCACTATTCCTGTGGAATAGATTTTCCTGTTTTACTTTAATATAATTTTGGCAAGATTTACATCCTTTAAAATAGACGACTTCTAATATTGACAATGAAATAAATTCTATTATTCAAAAATTGAATTAAATACCTTGTCTATTATAATAGAAAAAAAATCCTTTCCACAATTTACAAGGTAACCCACTTTTATTGTGGAAGGTAAAATAACAGACCCACGATTTTTTCATGGTAGTTTGATCTCCCTTTTTTTTTATATAACATATATTTGACCGCTTGTATTGTTGATATATTGGTATGAATAAAAAAAAAAGTGGTACAAAATCTATTTTATTGGGAATTTAAAAATAATGTTAATTGTAAATGAAATTATATTTTTATGTTACTTCACTATTGTAATTCAATTACTTGGATTTGATTTATTTTTTATATTTGGTGTTTTAATGCCACTTTCAGCAATATTTCAGCTATATCATGGCGACCAGTTTTAGTGGTGGAAGAAGCCAGAGTGCACGGAGAGAACCACCGACCATGGGCAAGCAACTGTAAACTTTATCACTTGCGACTGCGAGTCGAGTGCACTCTTTTTTGTAATTTACAAAGCTGGGCGCGAACCCATGCCGTATTGGTGATAGGCTTGCATGAGTCGTTAGATCCAACGACCTAACTCATTGAGCCACCCGGGCCCCTCTCCAGAATGAGATGCTATGTACTAAACATATTATTGTCTTCTCCCTCTGGGACAGTTTTCTTACAGTGTTGTCTGGTGAGGTATAGTGCACTCACCATTCGGTCGGGCAGTTTACCTCACCAGAAAACACTATAGGAGAACAGTTCCCTGAGGAAAAGACAAGGCGAAAATTATATATCTTACAGATTTCACGGTCGAAATGAATAAAATCTAATATCGACAAATATAAGATCAATAGCAATAATACAAATACAAACATGAATTTAAAGTTAAATATGAAGGATATTAACAAGATATTAGCAAAGTCACACTTCAAATGCAAAAAAAACCCAAATTGATGTGAAGAAACATATCTCTATGAATCTGTTGGAAGTTTCCCTGTCATGCCTTCACTTCTCCCTTGTGTTCTCTAAGTCTCCCTGTGAGCTCTGTTATCTTGCTGTAATGACAGAAAAGTTTCTGTTATTTTTAAACCCTGTCTTCCTATTCACTTATTCTCTCTTTTAACACCCTCTATTTTTTTTTCATTTTGAACTGTTGTCAATGTTTTGACTCCCTTGTAGTATTTTACTCTCGATTGCCTTAATCTTTACATTCAATGCCTCTTGAATTTCTTTCTCATATTGCAAGTCTTCCTCTTTATCTTTTATTTCTTGTAGTAATTTTTCCTTTTCCTTAAAATAGAAAGAAAGATAAATGGAGATATCAAATACAGACCATTTTCACAATGAAAAAATATTGGAATTTTTATGTCCCTGCTGCTAAGCATCGGGGGTATCAAGTTTGACCGATGTTACCCATGAATTTTATCCTCTTTTAGCCCCTTTTCTAAAACAGGTAATTATCTCTATTGATTCATAAATAGCTGTTATGATGAGTATTTTCCAAACACTGCATTAAAATTGGATGAAAAATAGAAATATTCAAATTTTGGAAATTGGCACTTTTTTGGACCCATTTGGTAGTTTATCTCATAAACTGTAAAAGATAGAGGAAATCTGTTAACATACTGCTGAAAGCTTTAAACACAATCAATTCAAAGAAATAAACCACATCCAAATGGGATGAAAAATAAAAGTTCTATATAGTCAAACTTGTAATCAATGGTCACCATTGGAACAAAAGAAAAATGGCTGGGTAAGACAGATGACCATTTATTTAAAATTAGTTGATATGGATTGTCAGTTTCAGTCGGTAATAATTCATGTATTACTGTTACCGGAAGGTAATCATTTGGACAAAATGGCTGTCACTTTGTAATGCTGCAGTGTATTTGTAATGATTGACAGTTAATTGGTTCATCATTCAATAATTTAGGTTAGGATTATGGTGTTTAATGGCACTTTCAACAATATTTCAGTTATATTGTGGTTCAATAATTTGATAGCATATTTAATACTATCAGGTACTGAGAACACATCGAAATTCTAGGATGAAAACGGACTGTTAAATACTGGTAATTTGATATGATGGGATGAACTTTAAGTGACTACTGATCGTGTTAGTGAAGTGATCGTTTATTTGAGTTAAAATAATACGTAAATCAGGTCAGGAGGGTTTTAAACTGGCCGTTTACAGCAAGTGACCGGTAATTCAAGGTGACCATTAGAGCAGGTTTGGTGTATGAGTTTCACACTCTATAAAGTGTTATGACCGAGGACCTGGACTAATGTTTACCTCAGAATTCATAGCATTATTATTCATAATGGATTGTTTTTCTTGCTCTAACTGATCCATCTGTCCATTTATGAAGGATTCTTCATCTTCCTGATTCTCATGTCCCCCTTTATCTGAACTTTCAGATTCATTCAAAATCTCATCTACAACAGAACATAAAGAAATATTCCTTGGTTACTTTTATCAAAAACTAGAGGCTAATATGAGTCTGTACCACAAATCTCAATTAATTTAAGTCTCAATTAAACCTAAATTAATTTCATGTACATTCCAAGTAAATTTAAGTGTCAATTAAGTTTTAATTGACACTTACAATTTAATTGGGGTTTGTGCAACCCAGTCCTGGTTTTTCATGCACTGTTTGGGTTAAATTAATTTTCTAATTTTTCAGAAAAACCCATTAAAACCTATATTGAAACATTATGCTGCAGTGATGGCCATCTTGGAAATTCCAACTGACACAAAAACATAAATTTGGACTATCCAAGGAACATTACTATTAATTTTGCTGTCATATCGCTTAGCGGTTTCAGAAGAGAATAACTTTAAACATTTTCCCCATAGGGTCCTATGTTCACTATTCTGTGATAGCATCTTCGATTTCCAACTGATACAAAAAATAAAAATCTGACATAAAAAATTAAAATTTGTAATGAAACCGCTTGGATTCATTCAAGTATCTAGTTTGTGAAAATAAATATTTATAATTGTCTTTGCCCAATGCCAAAACTTTGTCCTGCGGTGCCAACCATCTTGAGTTTCTAATAGATACAAAAACACACATTTAATATAGCACTATCTTGCCAAGTTTGCTGTTAAATGGTTCAGTAGTTTCAGATAAGAATAATCTGAAATTATTTTGCTTTGACAGTATTATGTTAAATTTTTCTTGTGGTGGCTGCCATCTTAACAAAAAAAATTGCAAGGTTCAATCCGATCATTATTCATGAAAAGTTTGGCTTCAACCACATTTCTAGTTTCAGAATAAAAATACTGGAAAAGCAAAACAGGAGTTGTCTATTTTATATATTTAAATTTTTGAACTTATTCAATGACACTTGTAACATACAAACAAGATGTAGAAAAATTACCATGTTTCATAAGCAAATTCTGAAAAATCCTCTTAGGATCATCTGTTAACAGGAGGTTACTGAATATTATAAAGGTTTTTAACTTGATCACTGATAAAAAAAATTAAAAACAAATCTTATTTTACCAGCTTCATTTCTTTGTTCCAGATTGTTCACTTCCATTGGTTCTCTTCTAAATTCAGTTTTCAGTCTGCAAGACAACACAGAGGTTCTAGAAGATTCCTGATCAAACATTTTAATTTGTTCAACTGGAGAAACTGTCAGTATTGAGATATTCTACATGACAAATGATAAGAAAACAAATGGTAGAATGTGTCCACAGATGCCCCCACTTCCAGCTAAAGCAAACAGGAGCATAACACTCCAGAACAAAAAAGTCATTAAGTCTGAAATTGAACCTGACACTCTCTCTTATGACCCCAGTATAAATTTCTAATGATTTGCTTCAGGAGAACCTAATTATTGAGTGGAAACCAAATGTGGGACAAATGTACACACATGAGTAAAACTTGGTATCCTGGCTTGATAAAAATGTCAGCTATAGATTGGTCAATGACCCGTGCATTCAAAACCCATGCATCTGGCTTATAGCTATGTTACATCACGACGGTCTTTACATTGCTATACATGTAAAGATGACTCGAAGAGTTTTAAAGAGCCTTGCAACAAATACGAAGAAGGGAGAACAAAATTATTGAAATAAAAGAATGAAAAACGTCCCAATAAATGCAGAAAAAAAACAATAATACAGCAAATTACATTCAGAGATTTTAAGTTCTTACTATATATGTTTATCATGCAGTGTAACATTTGTAGATTCACACTACATGAAACTTGATTTTGATGTTATTTGATTTTTATCGTACCATCAGCAAACTCAAATTATGTACTACACATTTTTCTTAATCAGTGAAATTCTTGACCCGATTACTGTTGACGTCATGAATATTGTAACGTGATCCACGTGACGATACGCACCAAATAGAAAAGACTAAATCACAACATAAGAAGACCAAGAAACATTGAAAATTGGTTAACTGTAGAGTGATACCTAAGGTATCTCCCAACATCTTGTGAAAATGCACCCAAATTTTAACCTGAGCTATGGTATTTCAGTTCGCAACTACAAAAACGAAAATATTTTTGCACCAATGATAACTAGATCTGATTTACAATGATTACAGCATAGTAACTGATTCTGCTGATAATTGTTGTTTAACGCCAAGTGAGCAATTTTTCGGCTATTTCTTGACAAGAACAAGTTACATTATCCTGATTCTGAGCCAACCAGTCTTTGCACTTAACTCCTTAATGTTACGTGCATAGTAGAGAAGCAGAAAATACCATTTTATAGTCTGTGGTTTTACCAACTGCAGCTCGAACTAGCTGTTGATGAATGACAACAGAATGCTGTGTGCATTTGAATAAAACATAATTATAATGAAGAAATTAATTTATCCAAACCTGACAATTTCTTCGTGGAATGTTCTTAGTAAGGAATTCTTTGGATTTACATTGACCTTGGGCTTGTTCTTGATTTTGCTGGCACGATTTACAAACCTGTAGATATTAAAGGAAACTAGCATAATGGTGAGCATATGCTCATGAGGATTGATTTGATTTGATTTTTGGTGTTTAACGCCACTTTCAACAATATATCAGCTATATCATGGCGACCAGTTTTAGTGGAGGAAGAAGCTGGAGTACCCGGATAGAACCACTGACCATGGGCAAGCAACTGGTAAACTTTATCACTTGCGGCTGTGAGTCGAGTGCATCCTTTTTTGTAATTTACAAAGCCGGACGCGAACCCACGCCGTATTGGTGATAGGCTTGTATGAGTTGTTAGGTAATCCAACTACCTAACTCCTCATTGAGCCACCAGGGCCCTCTGCTCATGAGGAGATACCTCTACCATACAGTAACTTTATACAACAAAAACTGTCTAAACCAAACCTACTTGGAACCAACTTTTGTGTATGAAATAGACAGAGGTTTGGCTTATACAGGTTAAATTAAGAAAGATTTCCTACATTGGGATTTTATTTAAAGTTTGGTTTATACAGATTCTGGTTTACTTAGTATTCCGCATTCGGCTTAGACAGGTTTTACTGCATTTTGATAGCATATTATGATTTGTAGATAACACTTATGTATTACGTAATTCTTAGACAAATTATTTTAAACAAAGCATTACTCAATTCTACACAATATCTATTTTTCAAATTTCAATCTAAAATATGAAAATGACAAGAACATGATCTTTATTCACCAGTATATACTTTAACACCACTAAAAACTTGATCTTTGATAGGTTATTAAATAAAAAAAAAAAACAACAAAACTATTTGGTTTTTCTCAAGCCAGGTCCTGGATTTCCAACGTCATATATCGTGCAGTCTTTTTATATGTTCAATGAGTTGAGAGGTGGTTGTTTGTTTTGTTGTTGTTGGTGGAATTGTTGATCATCACTGTTTAAGTTTTTTTTTCATAATGATTATTTCTTCCCCTATTTTATACAGCACATACAAATTATAGGTCAAAGATTCTATTGGTCGTGTTGTATTGTCTGTCTGTCTCAAGCCAGGTCCTGGATTTCCAATGCCATATATCGTGGACTTTTTATAAGTTCAATGAGGTGAGAGGTGATTGTTCATTTTGTTGTTGTTGACCATCTGTTTAAGCTTTCTTTTCACAGTGATTTTTTCCCCTATTTTTTTTTCCACATACAAATTATTCTATTGGTAGTGTTTTAACCTAAAAGATATAAGACAGGCCTGTAACCAGATTTTTCAATGGGTGTTCAATAAACTCGCGATACAACATGCTCTTGCAGGCAGGGTTTAAAACAATGACCTTAATAGTTCATAGTTCAAGTGAAATCTTGATTTTAATAGTCATAATTCAACCAAAAATCTCAACTTTAAATAGTCCTTCACGGTTTTAAAGATTTCGTTAAAAAACCACCCCTACCTACGGGGCGTGTAATATAATAACAATTAATTTTATTCCACTAATATGGAAATCATACATACCTGAGTGTAGATATAGTTTCATCATAGTTATTACTTGCTGGGCAAATATGGCCAACCATGATAGTTTTGGCATTGCCTCCTAATGAATCTACAAATACAATACATTAATAGTTCAGCTGCCTGGAATGTCCCCATTACATGTATTTCCAAAGTAATTTAACATTCAACTTAGAAAAAAATAGTGGTCTCCTTAAAAAATTTACTTGCATTTGTTGGTGCCAAAACAAACTTTTTTTTTCACTTTTCATCATTCTACAGAAAAGTCAGGGTTATATTTTCTAATTGCTTAACTCAAAAAATATTTTCTAACCACAAATATTTAATCTTTATTATAATTTAACATCTTTTTAACTTTTTACATTCAACTTCAATGCAGGGGCCGTCGTGGTCGTGATCGTATAGTAGTTGGATTTACAACTACCTGTGCAATCAGTGCCTATCACCACTAACGTTGTGAGTTCGAACCTTGTTCATGGCGAGGTGTACTCGATACAACATTATGCGATAAAGTTTGTCAGTGACTTGCGACAGGCCAGTGGTTTTCCCCGGGTTCTCCGGTTTTCTCCACCAATACAACTGACGGCCACGATATAACTGAAATATTGTTGAAAGTGGTGTTAAACACCATAAACCAAACCATCAATTTCAATGCCATTTGTATGACTAAATTAATTAAATCTTAAGTGCATGAATTTAACTTCTTCAGCTACAATCAATAAACAAAAATACCTTGTAAAAGTCTAGTGAGTTTTGAGTCACGGTAAGGAATAAAGTTACTTTTGCCATCTGATAAAGCTAATATCACGTTAGACAGAGGTGTAAATGACATGCCAATCTTTCGTGCCTCTTTTAATCTTTCGCCCTATGAAACAGAGATTAAATTAAAAGTAACTTATTTTTTGTCATTACAGTTCAATAGAAAATCAGAAATACAATCCACTACATATACACTTAGAGGCTCATCTGAACCTGTATATCTCACCTATACATCTGAACTAACATCTAATGGCATCTAGTATAGGGTCAACCGACCAATCAACAACACCAAGAGCTGTTGTAAGATTGATATATTAATACATTTAATTGTCTTGCATATGATTTGACTGACAAAGATGAATGAAAGATTATCTGATATGATCTCATACAAGATGTTGTTAGTATCACAAAAAATAAAATAAAATAAAACAAACATTCAATCTTAATTGAGTTCACCCCCGGTTTTTAGTGAGGTTCGTGTGTTACATGATCTTCAGTTTTATGTGTATGTTTTGTAGATCATTGTTTGTCCTTTTACCCTTTTTCTTTTGGCCATTGTGTTGTCTGTCCTACTTCAATTTACAGATTCTGATTACCCCTTTGTTATCTTCAAACACTTCTTAATTAGATTTTGCTTAAGTCACCTGACAGTTTGTTTTTCTCACTCTTTCACTTCCAGCTAAATCTACTATATTAAGTTGCCCTACTGTAATGTGATTTTCTCCATTTTCTTTTACCTGTAATTAATAATAATAAATCAAGTATATTGCTCCTTACATGGCTGACATAAAACAGAAAAAATTACCAGTGTCCAACAATTCCCAAATCCAATTAAAAAATCATAGAAACAGAGGCAAAATCAATACCCTAACACCCATATGCATGACCTCTAACACACATATACATGACCTCTAGCACACATATACATGAACCCTAACACACATGTACATGACCTCTAACACCCATATACATGACCTCTAACACACATATACATGACCTCTAACAAACATATACATGACCTCTAACACACATATACATGACCTCTAGCACCCATATACATGACCTCTAACACACATATACATGACCTCTAACACACATATACATGACCTCTAACAAACATATACATGACCTCTAACACACATATACATGACCTCTAGCACCCATATATATGACCTCTAACACACATATACATGACCTCTAACACACATACACATGACCTCTAACACCCATATACATGACCTCTAACACCCATATACATGACCTCTAACACCCATATACATGACCTCTAACACCCATATACATGACCCCTAACACACATATACATGACTCCTAACACACATGTACATGACCTCTAACACCCATATACATGACCTCTAACTTTCCTGGTTAATTAATTAATTTAATTAAAATATTAAATCAACATTATGTTATTATTAGGTTTACTATTTTTAATAAAATTCTAAATCAAGACATTCTTTTTTTTAAAAGAAAATTTCATATTTCTATAGAAGGCTGTTGTGGTCATAATCGCATGGTATTAGTAGTTGGATTTATAACTACCTATGTAATCAGTGCCTATCACCATTAACTTTGTGAGTTTGAACCCCTCAGTCGAGGCATACTCGATACAACATTATGTGATAAAATTTGTCTGTGACTTGCGACAGGTCAGTGGTTTTCTCCGGTTGCTCCAGTTTCCTCCATTAATACAACTGACTGCCATGATATAACTGAAATATTGTTAAAAGTGGCATTAAACACCATAAACCAAACTCCATATTTCTATAAAGTATTTCTGAGAAGGCAAATTAGACTTTCAGTAAATGACTAGAGCCCACTGAGCCTGTATCGCTCACCTGACAATAGGATGATACTGAAGCAAATTTCAAAGGGAGATAATCATTACCTTAAAAAACAGCAGCCATCTTGAATGGAGGGTGGGGCTGTCGTACACAATTTTGAAAGGGACACACCCAGGGACCATCTATGCCAGGATTGGACCTTACATAAATGCTTCCTGCCAAGTTTGGCTCCATTTTGCCAAGCAGTTTCAGAGGAGAAGATTTTTTTAAACAGTAGCCAATCAGAAACAAGAATTGTCCTTGGCGGCCATATTTGTTTGTGGAACGGAACGAAATGGAGAAACTTTATAGAGGACCTTACATAGATGCTTACTGCCAAGTTTGGTTCCATTTGGCCAAGTTGTTTCAGAGGAGAAGATTAAAATATGAAAAAGTTAACGGACGGACGACGGACGCCAAATGATGGCAATACCTCACATGGCCCTTTAGGCCAGGTAAGATAAAAAATTATGAAAAAAAGGCAATAACTCCTAGACGGGTATTCAGATTTACTTCAAAATTGCAGGGCATGTAGATCTTGACAAGCTGAACATGTTTTCAGTTTACACTTAACATCTATCTTTTATAGTTTTTGAAATAAAGGATGAAAAGTATTAACATTTTTAAAATTTGATGAAAAAAGGGCAATAACTTAAAGATGGGTAATCAGATTTACTTAAAAATTGCAGGGTAGATAGATCTTGACATGCTGAACATGTTTGCAGTTTAAACTTAACATCTATCTCTTATAGTTTTTGAAATAAAGGATAAAAAGTATTAAAATTTTGAAAATTTGATGAAAAAAAGAGCAACAACTCCAAATTGGGTAATCAGATTTACTTCAAAATTGCAGGGCATGTAGATCTTGACAAGCTGAACATGTGTTCAGTTTACACTTAACATCTATCTCTTATAGTTTTTGAAATAGAGGATGAAAAGTATTAACATTTTTAAAATTTGATGAAAAAAGGGCAATAACTCCAAGATGGGTAATCAGATTTACTTTAAAATTGCAGGCTAGGTAGATCTTGACATGCTGAACATGTTTGCTGTTTAAACTTATAGTTTTTGAAATAAAAAACGAAAAATATTAAATTTTTTAAAATTTAATAAAAAAAGGGCAATAACTCCAAGATAGGTAATCAGATTTTCTTCAAAATTTCAGGGTAGTTAGGTCTTGCTGTGCTGATCATTTTTACCCCAGTCAGATTTCTGATATTATTAACGGTTTTTGAGTTATTACCAAAAATGTGCAATTTTACCATATGTTCTATTTTTAGTAACAGCGGCCATGTTTGTTGGCCGAATGGAACCAAATGAAAAAGTTTTATAGAGGATCTTACATAGATGCTTCCTGCCAAATTTGGCTCCATTTGGCCAAGCAGTTTCAGAGGAGAAGATTTTTTTAACATTAGCCAATCAGAAACAAGAATTGCCCTTGGTGGCCATATTTGTTGGCAGAATGGGACGAAATGAAGAAACTTTATAGAGGACCTTATATAGATGCTTTCTGCCAAGTTTGGTTCCATTTGGCCAAGTTGTTTCAGAGGAGTAGATTAAAATATGAAAAAGTTAACGGACAGACGCTAAGTGATAGCAATACCTCACATGACCCTTTAGGTCAGGTGAGCTAAAAAAGGAAAAAAAGCAACAGCGAAATCGTGCACGTCATCCATGAGTATGAACAATTAACCTTTCGACCGTGATCGGTTTGAAAGTGTCCAAAAATCTGGATACTGTCAATGCAAAAAGCATGTGAAATCACCATAGACAGCTATTATGTGTATCAAATGTCATAATTACAATAAATACTGTATATTATCTTTAAAAAGTGTATTAACAATATTTAATTAGAACTAAGCTTCACTAAACTGCAAATCTCTTGCTATTTAGTGATTAACAACTAGGGATACTAGGTAAAAGTTGTATACCTAGTGAATTGTTAACAGCAATTAGTGCAATAAAATTATTTGAGTTTAAAAAAATAAAATAAAATAATGAAACATATTCAAATATTAACAAGAGGCTCAGTGGGCTGAGCCTGTGTCTCTCATCTGTCATTTTGTTTTGATGAAACTTTATACAGAACCTTCCATAGGTGCTACCTTTCCTAAATTTCAATTAATTTGGCCAAATGGTATTTAGAGAAGATTTTTTTTAATTGGCCAATCACAAATAAAAATTGCCTATGGCACGAATGGCACGACTCAGAATAAAATACTAACATCCTGCTAACCCATGTTAAAACTTACAACACAATATGGCTTCCATGAACTATTTCTTACTTTTATAGTAACCAGTACTACTTACCAAACAACATTCTACAGTAATGGTTAGTATTGAAGTTGATCTATTTGTAGAACGGTCTGTTATGCTGAAAAATTAAAAGAAAGATTTGCAATGGAAGTTTGAATCTCACCAGATCATAGTGAATCATTATCCTGCTGTTCCTGCAAAGATTTAAATCATGTCTTTGTATAGTCAATAAAACCTTATACATAGATGGAACAAGACATGATTTTTTTGTAGAGAAATTTACCTGCTTCATTTGTACAAATCTAACCATTTGTTTTGAAAGAAAATATTTAAAAAAGAAACTTTCAGCAATTTAGGAGTAAAAATTGCCCATGGCAGCCATGTTTTTTGCTGAATCAAAACAAAATGAGAAATCTTGGTATAAAATCTAGAATCATTTGGATATGAAGCTTCTGAAGATTTTTAAAGCTTTAGGTAAGTAGAACCAAGAAATGCCAACTGTAGCCACATTTTTCACTGGATCAAGACAATGTGAGGAATTTCCATTCTTCATAGAGACAAGAAATTCAAGACAGATACTGAAATACATTCATAAATTTTAATAATTAACTTCAATTTTTATCTTAAAAATAGAACATTTTGCAATAGAAAGGTATTTATTTAGCTAGCACATGATGAGCAGCATAATATATCTTGATAGTATTGTTTTATAACATAAATCTGATTGTCTTATCATAAGAACGTCACATACCCTCGAACTCTATTAAGATCACCCAACTCTATCAGTCTTTCCATATCATTGGTATTTTTAACAACGTATGATAATAGATCCTGTAAATAAATTTTAAATCTAAGGAGATTTTATACTGGTCACTGTTTCTACATTAAATATCATAATCAATCAAGGGGTCATCATGCTTGTGATCGTATGGTAGTTGGATTCACAACTACCTGTGCAACCAGTACCTATCACCATTAAAGTTGTTAGTTCAAACCCTGTTTATGGCAAGGTGTACTCGATACAACATTATGTGATAAGGTTTGTCTGTGACTTGTGACATGTCAGTGGATTTCTCTGGGTACTCCGGTTTCCTCCACCAATAAAATGACTGCCACGATATAATTAAAATCAAACCAAACCATAATCAATCAATTAAATAGAAACAAAGTGCATAAATGATTCACCATAAGCTTGAATAAAATAAATGTCTGGAATGGAATAAACAAATTAAAGCTAAATTAGAACTGTTGTAGCTAATTTCTTTTCATTTAATTTGATGTGAATACTGCAATGTGATTGGCTGATCCGCCTGGAGCAACATTTTTTTGGTTATACTTGATAACCTGGGTTGGTAATGTGACGTCGCCAACAACAAATTCAAATAGTCCCATGAAATAATCGTACTTAAAATAGAGGAACCATTAAATTTTGTTGTAAAAATTATATTATAAGTAATATTTGAAATTTTTGAACAGGTTATACTTGTATAACCTGGTTGGGAACAGTTTACGTTTTCATAAACCGCTTCGCAGTTTATTAAGCATAAACTTCCCCAAACAAGGTTATATCGTATAACCTGCTCAAAAATTGAACATATTCCTTAATTCATTTACAACAAAAAAGTTTACTTTTCTTAAAAGTGGCTTCTTAGAATAATAAATTCATCATATATATATATATATACATGTTGTATATGCCTGTGAAATACTGAATAAAAATAGAACAATAATATTTCACTCATGCACTAAAGCACATGAGTGAGTAACTGCATTGCTCTGATACTCATGCTTTATTTTCGATATTCAGAACACAAATGATTGATTTATTGTGTTTAACCTTCAGCAATATTTCAGCTATATCATGGCGACTAGTTTTAGTGGTGGAAGAAGCCCGAGTACCCGGAGAGAACCACTGACCATGGGCAAGCAACTGGTTAACTTTATCACTTGCGGGTGCGAGTCGAGTGCACCCTTTTTTGTAATTTACAAGGCGGGGCGCGACCCCACGCCGTATTGGTGATAGGCTTATATGAGTTGTTAGGTAATCCAACTACCTAACTCATTGAGCCACCTGGGCCCTCTATTCAGAACACAAGAGTGGTTAATACTATAATTGTCATTGTTGCAAGACATTTTAAAATAAACTTAAGTTAAAATGATTTTAAATTTAATATTCACGAACATTATTTCGTCAAGATTTTATAGTAATATTCTTCAAAAGGAAATGGTGTTTATTTTTCTTTTGTGAGTGCCGTCTTTGTACAGTCAAACTTGTACTCAACAGTCACCTTTAGGACAAAGGAAAATGAAAGTGCAAAGCAAGTGAATGTTTATTTAAGATCGGTTAATCTGGATTGTCAGTTCTGGTCTGTAATAATTCGCTTATTACTGTTACCAAAAGGTAAGTGTTTGGATAGGGTTAGGAGTAATGGTGTTTAACGCCACTTTCAACAATATTTCAGTAATATTGTGGCGGTCAGTTCTATTGGTGGAAGACACCAGAGTACCTGGAGAATACCACCCACCTGTCGCAAGTCACTGACGGTGGTCGCTTTGTAGCTATAGTTAATTATTTTATTATTCAATGAGGGTTATTATGGATCATTGTGTTTAACATCACTTTCAACAATATTTCAGTTATATCATGGAGGTCAAGTTCTATTGGTGGAGGAAACCGGAGAACCCGGAGAAAACCATGAACCTGCCGCAAGTCATTGACAAACTTGATCACATAATGTTGTATCACATTATTCCACGAGTTATTTTTACACTATCATGTATTGAGAACACCTCGAAAGTTAATTACCAATGATTTTTGAACAATGAAAACTGAGCAGTAAATATAGATAAACTGATATGATGGGATAAAGTGCTGACCACTTTAGTTAGGTGAACATTTATTTGAATTAAACTGGCTGTTTACAGCAGGTGATTGGTAATTCTAGGTGATCTTTAGGACAAGTTTAACAGTGTCTCGTATCATCCAAACTTGTATTAAACAGTCAATGGCTTGAGGTGATAGGTGATTGTTTGCTTTGTTGATTTTGACGGAATGGTTGACAATCACTGTTTAAATAAACTAATTACCCTTTTCTGGAGGTCCATTTACAGACAATAATGAAATTTTATCATACATGTACACTAACCTTAACATAAACATTTCGAAAATCTGGCAACTGTTTTAGTTCTAGCTTCTTGTGGGGATCTTTGGACAACAAATCTCTAACAACTTCCTATTGTATAGAATATATGTAAATTACCATGTATAACAATTGAAATAAAGGGGCTGTCATGGTCGTGATCGTATGGTAGTTGGATTTACAACTACCTATTCAATCAGTGCCTATCACCACTGATGTTGTGAGTTCGAATCTTGATCAGGGCGATGTGTACAACATTATGTGATAAAGTTTGTCAGTGGTTTTCTCCGGGTCCTTCAGTTTCCTCCATCAATAAAACTGACTGCCAAGATATAACTGAAATATTGTTGAAAGTGGCGTTAAACACCATCAAACAAACAATTGAAACAAAAGTTTATAACCATCTCTATGATGTATTTGATCTCTTACTCTGCATGTGTTGCTTTACTCTTCACTGAGTGAAAAGGCCATAGAATTATGAAAAGTATGTATAATATAAAATAAATTCATGAAAAAGCTGAAAACAGACCAGAAATGTACAGCTGTACAGTAAATACTATCATAAAATGGACTAGTTACAGAGAATCATTACTGCCTGCTATCTCAGCTAAAATTTCTGAATATCATTTATCTGAGACCATCCCTCTAATAATGCCACTTTTACAGTGTAGAATGGGTGGCCTTATAAGAGGTGGACTACTGTATCTCATCCAAAGATAATATTGTTTGTACATTTCCCCTTTGATCTTTATACATGAGAATAATGTCTATTATCAAGAAACTAGCATGATATTAACATAATATCATTGCTTTTTAATGTGACATTATAATGACGTCACTTTACAAAATCCTCGATAAACATACTATTGTTTATGTTTTGCTCGAAATGAACTTCTCATCATATCTCACATCTCAAGTTTCGCCTTCGGTGTGATATTGCTGTTAGAAGTCCAATCTCACAAAACAAATTAACAATAGTGATTATATGTAAACAAACAATACTTACCTGGTAAGGGGCCGTCATGGTTGTGATCGTATGGTAGTTGGATTTACAACTACCTGTGCAATTAGCACCTATCACCACTAAAGCTGTGAGTTCGAATCCTGCTCATGGCAAGGTGTGCTCGATACAACATTATGTGATAAAGTTTGTCAGTGACTTTCTCCGAGTACTCTGGTTTCCTCCACCAATAAAACTGACCGACATAATATAACTGAAATATTATTGAAAGTTGCATTAAAAATCATAACCCTACCTGGTATATTTCTAAATACGACACATGAACCAAATACTGTTGGTTTTTTGAACATGATATTTGGTGAAATATATCGTCAACTGCATTAGCTACGACTCCCTTCTGTTTTGGGTCACTCTTTAGACCTAAAATAAGAAGATAAAGAAACAAAATGTTACCAGAGATACACCTAAACTAGAGTTCCTTGCTTTTTTCCATAATAAATAATTACAGTCAAACCTGTATTAAGTGGTCACCTTTGAGACAAAGAAAAGGTGGCCTTGTAAGACAGGTGACCTCTTAAAAGAGGTTCAATTCATATTAATGTTACACATGTTATCTGACTATAATTATGACAATTCATTTTTACATTGATATGACAAAAATTGTCGTATTTTTGGTTAAGGTAAAATAAGTCTGTTATCTATCTCACAGAGTTGAAAAATAATGTCAACTTGGACAGGCTTGTGGAAATCTAAAACATTTTTTTTCATGGAAAATAAAATATGTGCACATAATTAAGGCATGAAAAGGAATGTGGTAAAATTTCGGAAAGAGTTTGATAAGCTGGGTAAGAGATCAATATGAGTGAGTGAGTAATTGTTTTTCACGCCAAACGAGCAATTTATCAGCTATAGTGTGGCGAGAACAAGTTACATTAGACGAGATGAAAATGATGTCCACTTTACACTAGACTAACATGCTTAATTGGATATATTAATTTTATAGTGCTAGCTCACTGAAACATTAGTCTACGGGTATACATGTCGCTCAACTCAGACATATTATCCTGATTCTGAGACAACCAGTCTTTGCTCTTTCTCTTTAATGCTGCATTCTATGAAGATAAGCAACAAATACCAATTTTATAGTCCTCTGGTTTGACCTGACCGTTTGTTTGAAAACATGATCTAACACACTTGAGACAAGTACACTAACAATTACACCATCGATGCGGTTCAGATCAATGTGTAGATGATGTGGGCAATGACACACAATGATAGAATGTCGTCCCTTTATCTTGGTTCTGTTACACAGGTGACACAATGAATAATATCAGTCATATATCTTTAAAGGGGGGCCGGTGTGGTCGTGATCGTATGGTAGTTGAATTAACAACTACCTATGCAATCAGTGCCTATCACCACTGAACTTGTGACTTCGAATCCCGCTCAGGTGAGGTGTACTCAATACATTATGTGATAAAGTTTGTCAGTGACTTGCGACAGGTTGGTGGTTTTCTCTGGGCACTCCGGTTTCCTCCAGCAATAAAACTGACCGTGACGATATAACTAAAATATTGTTGAAAGTGGCATTAAACACCATAACCCTAACACTATATCTTTAAAGCAAATCATCATTGCTTTAAATTTTAAGACTGCATAAACTAATAATGAATTCCATCTAAATTTTACCTCTCAGCCGCCGCAGCGTAGATGTTTTTCCTGCACCTGTCTGTCCATATGCAATAATTGATCCATTGAAACCTTCAACAACAGACAGTACGAGGTCTTGTAATGTTTCATCATATACGTCCTGGTGATTTGAGCTGTAAAATAAAAATATGCACTGATCTTTGATGGGGGTTATTCAGGTTAGAGACAACTGAGAAAAATCTACACTCTACGACAAGCCATGAAAATCTTACCTAGTTTTAGATGTTAGAAATAATCCATTAATTATACTATAGTTCTATTGAAATACATATGGCTACAATAGATGCTAGCATACATATGGCTTAGTGAGAAAGTATATGGATGTAAATGAACACGGGAGACTATCCAACTTTACACTTAGACACATATGTAGCAAAGAAACAGCAGTTTTATTAGTAATATTACTGTTCTATATTTCACAGTAGCACCTTCAATAATGAGCACAACTCAAATGCAACATTGAGTGTGAAATGGTCCCAAGCCTGCATTTGAGCAGCATTCTTTACCTCGGTCGACAAACGCTACATCTGGGCATCTTTGGCGTTCTGATGTTATTTGTTGTAAGAATTGCATTTCCCAGATATGACATAATCAACAAGAAAACAAAATACGAGTGAAGTATTAAATCCCACAAATTTTCCATTTAAACACATGTTTCATCGAAGGAAGGCAGATAAATTTGAAATGAACAAATTCTAAACTACCTACTTATGGTGGGAAGTAGGTTTAAATCAGCTACGAAAAAAAGTGAATAGTCCCTCTTTTACAAAGCCACTCTCATCAAAGTCCACCTCTCTTATCAGACCAAATTTCAGATTCCCTGAGGTAGAAATATACTACTAAATTCAAAATACTAAAATCCCCCTTCAAGAGAAACCACCCTTTTTCTAAAGATGCTTTTTCATTGCAGTTGGTTGGTTGGTTTTATGGTGTTTAACGCCACTTTCAACAATATTTCAGCTATATCGTGGCGGTCAGTTTTATTGGCAGAAGAAACCAGATTATCCAGAGAAAACCACAGACCTACCGCATTGCACCATTGCAGAAGGGTTGGCTTTATAAGAGAGGGAGTACTATAGTTCTTAATTAGACTTACTTCCAGTCATACACAGAATCAAATGTAAATGATTTAACAGCCTCTGATGGTGAACCATTAGGATTTCTGACCTCTATTAGGCCTTGGTCTACAGTCATATCAACAATTCTGCAATATATAAGAGTACATCTGAAACTAAAGAATGCCTGTCTGATATCATGGTCACCTTTAAACAGCTACATTTGCACCCAAGTAATAATAGTAGTTAGCCAATATGGTGTATATAAAAATAATCCACTCTGGAGCCTCTGCTGCGACATAATCTTGTTACCCGTTCTCGTTATGGTGTTTAACGGCACTTTTAACAATATTTCAGCTATATCGTGGCTGTCAGTTTTATTAGTGGAGGAAACCGGAGTACCCAGAGAAAACCACCGACCTGCCGCAAGTCACTGGCAAACTTTATCACATAATGTTGTACACCTCGCCCTGATCGAGATTCGAGCGCACAACATCAGTGATGATAGGCACTGATTGCATAGGTAGTTGTAAATCCAACTACCATACGATTACCGCCACGACGGCCCCAATAAGTGAGTTAGAATGATGTTTCAACACATTAATATATTATTACCCATGTGGACATTAGTTGGTACTCTCCACTGGAAATATGTTTGTACACTCCTTGTGAGTCCAGAGCTGTTGTAAATGCGCCACGTTTTGTAAATGTCCGTTTTATTACCATGAACGGGGTTCGAACTTACAACTTTAGTGGTGATAGGCATTGATTGCACAGGTAGTAGTATTTCCAACTACCATACGATCACGATCATGACGTCCCCTCATATCATGTGTATTGATAAAATGGTCACTAGTCTTTGCATGAAATGCGAAACCCAGTTGCAAAGGCTTTAAACCATAAATGTGTGCTATAAATAATTATTACTAATTTTAAACAAAAATATCAAAAATAACATGTACACAAACACTTCCATAGACAGAAGTACAAAAAAGTAACAGAAAACAAGCTGTACTCAAAAATGAGGAGTGAATATCGCTTGAAAATTATCTGGAGTTGTGGTATTTTTCATTTTCCATTATACAGTCAAACCTGTATTAAGAGGTCACCTTTGGGAAAAAGAAAGGTGTCCTTATAAGACAGGTGACCTCTTAAATGAGGTTCAATTCATATAAAATTTTCTATGTCAGGACAAATAAAAATGTGACCTTTTAATACAGGTGATTGCTTAACAGAGTTGATCGGATGGACTGGTTTGACCGTATTATATAACAAAAATAATTTTAGTATACACCATAGTTCAACCAACCTTTCATGTCCACAATCAATTTCTTCTTCTTTTAGAGGACGACATCTTACTACTACCTTAAAATTTTCTGAGTTACTGTACTTATCACTGGACTGAAAGAAGGTCAAAGTTGACATAGATTAAAATCAAGGAAAGGAGGTTACAATGTCAGCTATATACACAAGTAATTAAAAAATTTCATTCAACACAAAAATATAGCAGGAGAGATAAAAGTAAACCTTGATGTTCTTTATTCTACAGTCACAGTAATTTATAATGATGAGCATAACTGATATCTAAAAGTGGGGATGGGGGGTAGGTTTATGGTGCTTAATGCCATTTTCAACAATATTTCAATTATATCGTGGTGGTCAGTTTTATTGGAGGAGGAAACCGGAGTACCCGGGGAAAACCATCGACCTGCCGAAAGTCACTGACAAACTTCATCACATAATGTAGGGCTCTACACTGCGACCAAAACACTCGCATTTGCGAGTTACTTTTGTAAAATGCGAATAAAAAATCTGTATTGATGGCCAGACGGCGAGTTTATCTTATCTGGAAAATTTTCGTTCCCTTACCGATCATATTTTTCAATTTATCTTCCGACTGATTATCCGATCTTTTATGTTTCATTATTTACAAGTTTTATTAAAAAAAAAAGACGAGTACAAAAACAAAAAGAAATACAAGTAGCAACACAGACCTACAAAAAGTGGGGAGGAGTTCAAGAGAGTAAGCATCTCCTGTCTCATTCAGGGCATTAATAATTGTGTATAAATGAATACATATTGGAGTTATATAGTATGAATTGGTATCAATACATTTTGAAGTTATAATAGTAGTTATAATTGACTGGCAAGTAACATACTTCTGTTGGCGAGTAAAAAATGCTTCCTTACTAGCCAAGGGCTAGTGGAAGCTGGTATGAATTGTAGAGCCCTGTAATGTTGTATAGAGTGCACCTCGTCTGAGTGAGATTCAAACTCTCAACTTCAGTGGTGATAGGCACTGATTGCATAGGTAGGTGTTAATCAAGTTAATCAAGATCACGACCATGACGGCCCTGTGGTGAACCATAAATGGACATTATGTTACATAAATATTAAAGGACGAAGTCCTTTTAACTGTAGGCTGTACGATTTTTACTCCTATGTATCTATTCATAGCCAAATATCTTTTCACTGGAAGTGTTAAAAATAGATCAATTGATATTTAGAAACGCAAAAAATATATATTTCAATGAAAAGTTTCCAGTTCTTTAATTATTTACTCTATACAAAATCGAAATAAACTTGAAATAAAATTCTAATTAAAAAATATCTTTCTACGAGATTCTCGGCGGAAGAGCGGCGTAGGTAAATTGAACGGAACAGCCATAAGTCAAAGAGAGATAACTCCAGCCAAATAATTATAAAAAAAACTTTAAAAAGTACTTGAAAAATAATAATACATTCCCTTCTGACGCCTCTCACTTAAAATTATAGGACTTCGTCCTTCAAACAGGTTGTGCCCGTCTCATATTATATACCATGATTTGTTTCTTGATTTCAGGTCACATCTAATGTCAACATGTTGAGATCATCACTTCGTTTTTTCTGCAATATACAAGATAATACATTAATAAAAAAACAACTTGGTAGATGTATTTATGACTTTAATTTTGATTAGAAACTAGAGGCTCTCAGGAATCTGTATAGAAATATATCAGCTTTTTTTGCTCCCTCCTTTTTTTAGCATTATATTGAAGAAAAAAGCTTTTTTACTTAGTATGGAAGCAGATATTGCCCAGTCAGCCAAGGGTATGCTTTGTAACCATAGTGACTTTTTTTTATTGCTGCAGTTTTCAGAACTTACAAATAAGGAATACATATTTTTGTACATTTTTCATATAGATGTAAACCGAGAATGTAATGAACATCCATTTAAATTATCATAATTATTGAGGTGATTACAAATGTTTGTATATTTATATTCAGCAGTTAAAAAAAAATTGTGAAAATTGTGAATTTTTTTATTGTTCTTGTTAAATTTTAGTGTATTTTTCATAAAAATGCATTTAAAGCCCCAGAACTTTTTTTTATCTATTGAAAATATGCCCCATTTTTTAATATTCTGAATGTTAACATGCATATAATGCTTTTGGTATGCTGTTTTTGAACATTTAATAAAAAGAAAAGGTGTAGAAAAAGTTGGGTCAGTTATTTAAAAGGGGGAGGGTCCTTTCCTCAACTTCTTAAAGTTAAATATTATCAAAGCAAAAAAAACATTTCTGAAAGTTATTCTATTGTTTTTATGAATTATTCAATGTATGACACATTCGAGAATGCACACATTCTATGGAAATGTACCTGTACCTTCTTTAAAAATTTAGCGGAAGGTATTTCAAGCATGCGCAGAATTTGTAAACTTTAGTACAGTCTTTCACGCGTTTGAAGCTAATAATCGAAATCATCCAATAATTGCAAGAACTTATTTGACGCAGACAATTTTGTTTTCATGATTTTTCGTAGTGCACGCATCATCTTGAAGTGGACTTTTTGCCTAATGTATTGAAAAGACGCATGAAATACGACAAAGATAAATGCCAGTAGCACGTTTAAAATGATTCCATTGAATTTAACATTTACATGAACAAATACAGATTAATTAAAACTGATTTAGTGGTAGAAAACTATTCGTTGTCATGATAAACAATGACATATTTTAGATGACTAAGCTGCAAAAATAGAAATTAACTTGCTGAAAAAAGAAGAAAATATGTCTATATAGCTTTGTACACTTACTTTACACCTATAAACAGAGATGACAACCGAGGACAGATTTTCTATGTCCGCAGAAAAATACCTCGGTATGTTAATACTAATACAATATAGACTAGTGTAACATAATGCTCCCCTACCTAAAGTTATAGGAACCATAGTAGGTCCATAACAACATTTGCTTACTATGTTAGTGGAGATCTCATTTAGCTCAGTTGGTAGAGTGGTGTCTTGCAATGCGAGAGTTCCCAAGATCGAATCCCATCGGGACATTTTTCAGAGATAAAATATGCTCGACTGTTAAATTGGAAAACTGGTTGGGTTGAATGTTGGTATTTGAAATATCTTCATCAAAGTATGATAACTCTTGAGGTTTGAGGTCAGGAGTGTAATGGGAATGCTCCCCTACCTAGGTTATAGTAACTGTAGTAGGTCCATAGCCAACTCTGCTACCTCCATTAGTGGAGATCTCCTTTAGCTCAGTAAGTGGCAGAATAGTCAATCAGATGACGGAGGCCGCTCAACGGAAGAAGAGGTAGAGCAGTTGTTAACATTGCGAGAGTTACCAGGATCGAATCTCATTGGGGGACATGGCATTTTTTGGAGATAAAATATGCTCGGCTGTTACAATAACAACAGTATTACCTCTTTGCCTTGCTACAACTTACAAGTACAATCACAGACGCTAGACATTATATCAATAAAAAAATCCATACAGTCAATAGTAGGAAAATATTGTTTTGTGTAATGTAAAAAGAGAAGGCTTCCAATGCAACAATGTAAACAAATTGTTTTATTTGTGTGTCAATGTTTTTCACTTTTAAACTCCTCCACATGATTTATTAGATAACAGATATTTATTGACACAAGCCACTTTTGTCAAGCTGCTGATGAATTTGCAACTCCATCGTTAAATGTACAAGTGCTGTCCGCACAGAATAACTACATAATACGAAAAGTAAATTAAAAAAAAAAGTTATTGCAAATTTATATGTTGCTCCATTTTTACAATAAAAGGATATATTTTAATTAGGAAAAATGTTACATCAAATTACCTTTTGGAAACATTTATAGCATCTTTTTATTATTAAATTACAGCAAAGCATAATGTCTTGATATATTTTGAGGACAGCATTGCACAACTACTGGAGCACAAAGAAGAGAATCCTAAAATGAATTCTATTAAATTTCTTAGTGAATAGTAAGTATTTGTTACTTTTAGAAATTTGTTCATTTTGTGGTTAACACTAACGTGATTTGTGGCTGAGACACACTCAAATTAAAGTAACTAAATGCTATATGGTTTACAAAATTTTAGGGTTAAAGCTATTCTGTTATACTTACAGACTTAAATGTGACTGTCTGGGTCATTGTGGTAGTGATCATATGGTAGTTGGATATACAACTACCTGTGCAATCAATGCCTATCACCACTAAAGTTGTGAGTTTGAATCCCGCTCATGGTGGGGCTTAGTCGATACAACATTATGTGATAAGGTTTGTCAGTGACTTGTGACAGGTTGGTGGTTTTCTTCGGGTGCTCCAGTTTCCTCCACCAATAAAACTAACAGCTACGATATAACTGAAATATTGTTGAAAGTGGTGTTAAACACCATAATCCTAACATGTGACTGTTAACAAATTTCAAAGGTAGATGGAAGCTAATTTTCTATGTTGAATCAGAAACATAAGTTCTATATGTCTGTGGATGAATTTCTTAAACTAATTTTTTTTTACACAGTATTGCAAATGATAATAGTAGTATCCATTTTTTTTTATACAACCGTACATTTTGTGCTGTCATATTAATATATACAATGTAGGTGTGTCATTGTAGTATGTTATTGTTTTCCATATGTACTTGTAGATTATAATGTATTTCACAATAACTTATGTTTTATTTGACTGTGCATATGGCTATGCTACATGTAAATGTAAATGTAAAAAGTCATACTATACTAGTAGTGTATATTGAATTGTTGTATACAGTCTCTTTATAAATCTTTTCTTAGAAGATTGTATGCCTTATATATGTTATGTGAGCTAGCACTATGAAAAAAATCCAACTCAGCGTGTTGGTCTAGAACAAAGCAGACCTCATCATCATCTCATTGAAATTAATTTGTTCTCGCCATGATATAGCTGAAAAATTGCTGAATTGGCATTAAACAACAATCACTCACTCACTCATTGTGATAGACGTATCACTCATCTTGATGATTTGGATATATCTGTTATTTGTTCTATTAAATAGATCTTCAAAATTTCTTTTACATTTAGAGTGTTACTTACTATCACCCAAAAGGCATATCAAAATAAGTAAATAGATTAAACAGACCAAAAGATATATCAGTATCACTAAGAAGAGTGATACGTCATATGTCGATCACAGTAATTTATCAAGCTATGTCTCTGACTGCACTGTATTTTGTGCCTGTATTTAAATTACATTCTAACATGACGTTCTTCTTTCGCATTGTAGACAAACGAGCGATTTATAGATGGTATAATCTCATTCGCACATGCACCGGTGAATGTGACTGACTTTTCCGTCGTAAATGTATAAGTTGAACTTGATGAATTATCATCTGCTCGAATTTGGCAGCATAAATTGTGTGCGACATTTTCCGCAAGCGTAAAGATAAATTACCGTCTTCCAATCAAAGTATACTACCGTATTTGTACTCTTAGACATATCAGAATCGAAATAAATCATGGAAGCCAGAATGTGTTTTGAGTTTTAACATGGATTGGCAGATATTAATATTTTATCCCGAGCCAGAGGCGAGGGATAAAATTTCCTAATATCCGCTAACCCATGTTAAAACTCAAAACATATTCATGATTTATTTCTTAGATATACCAGATAATTTACAATGGATTGAAATCTATGATGAATTATTTTGGAATCAACAAGCCGTCTCTGTGGTGTAATGGTTAGCATGCTTGCCTTCAGTCCAGTAGATCGTCCTTTTAGATTTAGACCCAGTCAGGTAAAACCATCTTGATTTACACTTTTTATTTCAGTTTTAATTCGTTACGTGATGGGAATCACACCATGTTTAGAGAATATACATTTGTCCATATTACACCTCACAACAGAGCATCATTTGTACGTCTTTTCTGGAAGTGCTACAGACAAATTGGAAAGAAGGGAGGTAAGAATGACAATATAGTTTGGTTTTGGTTTTATAGTGTTTAATGCCACTTTCAACAATATTTCAGTTATATTGTGGCGGTCAATTTTATTGGTGGTGGAAACTGGAGAAAACCACCGACCTGTCACAAGTCATTGACAAACTTTATATCACATAATGTTGTATCGAGTATACCTCGCCATGAACAGGGTTCGAACTCACAACGTTAGTAGTGACAGGCACTGATTGCACAGGTAGTTGTAAATCCAACTACCATGCAATTATGGCCACGATGGCCTCGAGTGACAATATGTACCTTTTAAAACATCGTAGGCTCCAAAGTGTAAATCCTATATAATTTGAAAGCATAATTTTATTATATTAAGTCTAACCTCAGTCTTATTAAAGTCAGCTGCTATAACATGCTACACACCCCTTTACACCTGACAGAACCTGATTAGAGATCATATCCCGATGACCTTTCGTTTATATATGCATACATTTTAAAAAAAAATGAACAAATCAGAAAGCTTTACGTTTGTGATGTAATAATGAAAATGTGCAAAAGGTTTGATTAAATTTTTTTATGATGTTCTAATAGCAAATTTTCAGCTGGTAAAGAAATCTGACATCACCATGCTATTTTTAGCTTGTAATTAAATAAGAACAGCTAGATACAGTAACACACACACATTTTTCATAACATGGGTGAAGAGAGGTATCAACTGAAAATTTATTTTTTAGAGGAATATAAAAAAATAACATACATATTTAGCAATTATATGTCAATTGTATAATAATGTCAGATTTAGCCAAAAACTGCTATTTCTCCACACTTTCATGCCAAGGTTTAGTGTAATTATTGTCTGGTTTATAGAATCAGAAACTCTATTGGTGGTGCTCACCTTGAGTGTGGTAAATCATAGTTTTAATACTCAGTTGGGTCAAACCAAAGACTAAAATTGGTATTTGCTGCTTCTCCGCTAAGCATGCAGCATTAGGAAGTAAGAGCAAAGACTGGTTGACTCAGAATCAGAATAATGTGTCAGAGTGTCAACCAGCTGATTTTTGTTTCACTATAAAAATCCAACTTACCAATTAAGTGTGTTGATCTGTTACCAAGCAGACTTCATCATCATCACATTGAATTGAAGCTTATTCAAGCCATGTTATAGCTTAAACATTGCTCATTCCAAATTTTGACATTAAACAACAATCACCTAATCACTATAGGACCAGAAGATGCTAGCTCCTTTGAAGTATCTGATCTCTATCCCAATTTCCCTTTGTTGATTTATTAGTGGGGTTTATTTGTGCTCTTTTGTTTATCAATGATTTTTTTGTACTCTTTTCTTCTAATTGTTATGTTGCCATTTTCTTTGTGTAAATAAAAAAAATACATTGTGTATATTATTATTTTCACCTATTTATCTTATTTTTCAGATTTACTCAGTGTGAATGAATACCATTCCTTATTAACTTTATTATGTCCAGATTTTCCATTTGAAGTTGTTCAGAAAACTGCAAGGTAATGAATGCTGTGGAAATTAGGCTAATGGAAGAAGAAGAGTTTGAAGATACCAAAGGGGTAATCAGAATCCGTATATCAAAGAATGGCCAAAAGAAAAAGTACAAAAGGACAACGATCTGCAAAACATACACATGAAACTAAAGATCGAGTAACACTGATGAAAATAAATGCTATGGAAATCAGGTCAATTTAATGTCGAGGCTTTTGAAGTATCACTGTCCATGTTTTTCATTTCACAGTCACCGGTCATTCCCAAGGTCCATCGGACATGTGGCAATGTCCAGTAAAAATTGGTTTGGTCCAGTAAAAGGTTATTCATTACTGGACCAAATGACCAGTAGGAATCTAAGTACCTTCTCTGTGGAGTATGTGAATGTCCTGTAAACTTGATGCTGGGCCCAGTAATTCGTACTCCTTTACTGGACTGAACGTCCATTCAACTTCAATTTAGCTTGGGAAAAACTGGGTCACTGTGGAATCTTCAATAATTAGTATAATTCAGTCTGTGCCAAAAACATTTTGACAACTAACCCAAACAGCATTTTAGAAGAAATTGTCTATTTGATTAAGCAAATTTTATACAATTTTTACTAGCCCGAACCAATCTTTACTAGACTGGGGCATAGGGAGGTTTTTGGCGCAGACTGATATTTTATATCTAAATGTGATTGATATGACTTAGCTTGCAATTGAATACACTCTTATGTAGGAATTTACATAATTGAAATTTGCATTTTACAGTGGAACTTGTGCAATCTGACAACTGAGTTTTCCAATATCCTGTGACATCCGACAAAAATTTATGATCCCAAAGTAGTTCTGTTAACTAAAATAAGAACTGAGTCTTCCGACATCCTGTACAATATGACACATTTCCCTGGTCCGTCAGATTAGACAGGTTCCACTGTATTGTCTTAATTATATTGAAATAGAAATATGTTATGTTTTTAGAATTTGCAAACCTTGATTAATATTTTAATTGTGTCAGTTTTCTGGTTTAAAACAGTAAAATCTCAGATTGACTTCAGCAAATATTCAAATACAATTTCAATTATTCTTATTAAGACATTTTGTTTTGGAAGACAAGTTAGAAATTTCTTGACATTTTTGTTATAGAATTATTGAGTGTAATTTCTGTACCCGTGCTCAACAATTTCGCATTTGAACTCGACATTCTTTATTCAATATATAGTTGATAGGCACAATATGCGGAGTAAAATTAACTTAGAAAACTTACTACACACACTTTTCATAATCTTAGCACTAAATGCAGCATGACTGTTTTTGGAATAAGCATTTTTTTGTAATAATTTTGAAAGATTTTCAAGAAATTTTCATGTCAGACAATCTTATTTATATGCTTATCAAGCAAAATTTTCTTTTTCACAAGCTGAAACTCATGAGAGATGTTCAAGGGTTAGGGTTAGGGTGTTTAACACCACTTTCAACAATATTTCAGTTATATCTTGGCGGTCAGTTTTATGGGTGGAGGAAACAGAGTACACGGAGAAAACCACAGACCTGTCGCAAGTCACTGACAAACTTAATCACATAATGTTGTATCGAGTACACCTCACCTGAGTGGGATTCTAACTCACAACGTTAGTGGTGAAAGTACTGATTGCATAAATCCAACTACCATACGATCACGACGACCATGATGGCCCCTGAGATGTTTCATATTCAGGACAAATTTGCTGGAAAAGTAATAAATTAATAATTTTATTTTTAAGGATAATACTTCTGGATGATGCCATGGACTGTTTAATTAGCTTCTCAGATTTTATTTATGCATTTCAAATTCAGTTTTATTTTGAAGGTATGTACATAGAGGAAGTTTTGTCACATTATACATGAGGTATCTCCCCTTATACAATATGCATAAAGTTATTTCCCTATAATCCAAAAAATAGATGTTATCATAAATGGAGTTATTTCCCCCTTATAAAAAAAAAAAAGATATTAGGCCATGTAAAATTAATTTTCGCACCTTTTAACTTGAATTGATCAAAGTAGAGACAACTCCAATTTCTCGTTGAAGGAATTCGGAACACTCTTGTGTTTTCCTCTGATTGGTAACAATCGATAAAATGGAACCTAAAGATTGGACCAATATGCATATAAATACAAAAATTAAATACTCTTTCCCCCCCCCTCTCATCATTTTTTGAAAGTCAGTATCTGAGATCCTTGGCCTTTTACATGGACTTATTTCCCTAATGAAAAAAATCTTTTCCTTAAAGGAAAACACCGTGGTCTTAACAAGTTAGCGTGAAAATTTAAATGACAGTAAATAAAAGACATTTGTGTTAATGAATGTTAAAAACAGTATACCGTAAGGTAGAATTTAGTCATTGAAGTTGCATGTAGCACCAAATAATGGGGATCACCATTTTTCAGAACTCTTCAATGTGAAAAGACAAAAGGCATAATCCATTCTCGGATTATACCTGTAATTAAAGCTCTTCCGAAAGAGCCGTGACGTCACGAAAGCGGTATCGTATATTATAGCAGCATTGATCAGATGCAATTTTATCATTAAAAATTATGTAAATCGTAAAATAATATCGTATATTTATCTTTTGATATTTACAAAATCATTATGACTTCATGTCAAGCATTTTATTGCACTGACGAATAGAGAAAGTGTGAGAAGAATTTTTTTTGTAATTACCAATCAAGACTACCCTTGTCAACACATTGACCAGTGACCTGCCCCCCCCCCCCCCCCCCCAAAAAAAATACAATTAAACTCATTTGTTTTATGAAAATGTAACATGGGATAGGAATATTAAGAAAATAAATTAGGACGATATGCAAATTGTAAACATTGTATTGCAGTTGATCTGATATTAAAATATAACCAAAAGGGCTTGATGTTGGGAAGGGTCAGATACATTATTTATTCAACTAACATGATCTGTCCCTGTGATGTCACATGAAGAGGTGTCATGGCCGCTTACACTACGATAGGAAATTCCAAATATTCTTATTTCTGATTGGGTATATTGATGTTAATAAAGGTGTTTTTTTGTTTAGTAATTAGTTATTTGCGAATAAAAAGTTACAATGTATTGAATTATAACAATTGTTCAACTGACTGGAGTTTTCCTTTAAATTGGACACAAATTTTTCCTTTTATGAATAGAATTCTCAGATATGCAAATTTATCTTATTTTATATACATGTACCAATGCTTCACAATATGTTGTTTATTTATAGAATTTATAGAGAAGGTCCATGAGATGTACCAGTCATTAGTTCAGACCCAGAGAAGTCCCAGAGACCCAGTAGTAGTGCCATCAGGCAGTGACGATGCCAGTGTGCACCAGAATAATCATCATCCTGTAGATGGTGTAGATGCTATGCAATATTTTAGGGCCGTCTTCCCGCTCTGTGATAGATCTAATTTTAGGTATAATCCTCATTTTATATATAACCGCATCGGCGGCGTAATGGTTAGCGTGCTCGCCTTGAGTGGTGTAGATCGCGGGTTCGAGACCCTGTTGGGTCAAACCAAAGACTATAAAATTAGTATATGTTGCTTCTCCACTAAGCTGGCAGCATTAAGGAGAAAGAGCAAAGACTGGTTGGCTCGGAATCAGAATAATGTGTCCGAGTGGAGCGACATGTCTACGTGCGGACTGTTGTTTCAGTGATCTAACACTATACCAAATTCCAACTCAGCATGTTGGTCTAGTACAAAGCGGAGCTCATCATCATCTCATTGAAAATGAACTTGTTGTCGCCATGATATAGCTGAAAAATTGCTGAATTGGCATTAAACAACAATCACTCACTCAATCCTCATTTTATAGAGCTGTCGAATATTCATGAAATAAGACATGTATTATTATATTTTATATGTAGGGGTCCCTCGAGAAGAAGATATGAAAAAATAAAACAACAAAACTAGCTTTAATAATTTATTTAATATATTTTTTTGATTATTTTGAAAATATGATTAAGGTATCAATGTATCAGATATCAATAAATTTCTATATTCTTATATGACACCACTAAAGTTGTGAGTTCGAACCCCGTTCATGGTGAGGTGTACTCGATGCAACATTATGTGATAAAGTTTTTCAGTGACTTGCGACATGTCAGTAGTTTTCTCTGGATTTTTCTGGTTTCCTCCACCAATAAAACTGACTGCCACGATATAACTGAAATATTGTTGAAAGTGGCATTTAACACCATAAACCAACCAACCAACATTATATTCTTATAAAGAGAAATGCAGAAGAAAAGCCTGTGACCATTTTTGTCATTTACATAGTTAAATTTGTTATAAGTTCAAGACATATGATTATGATTTCTTTTGTCTTTCTGATTGGATATTATAGATTAAAATGTTACTTTTTCCAGCACACCTCCAGCTAACAGTTTAAAAGAAATTTTATTTAATGTACCACGAGTATCATTTTATGGATTTCTAATGGCGATGGCTAAGAACGAGTCAATTAATGACACAATAGGTGAGTAGTATTAATTCTCCAAGGACCGCATCTGTGGTGTGAGGGTTAAGCGTGCTTGCTTAAGAGTGTGGTAGTTCATGGGTTTGAGCCCTTGTAAAGTCAAACCAAAGACTAAATAATTGGTATTTTCTGCTTCTCTGCTACACATGCAGCATTAAGGAGTAAAAACAAAGACTGTGTGGCTCAGAAATAGTGTCCAAGTAGACTGTTATTTCAATGAGCTACCACTATTAAAATCAAACTCAGCATGTTAGTCTAGTACAAGGTAGGTATCTATGTAACTTGCTCTCGCCATAATGTGGCTGAAAAATTGATGTTAAATCAAAATTGCATCACTCTCAATTTTCAAAGTACAAAATGTTGTATTATAAATTGTTTGTAAGGGTTACAGTTAGTCAGGGCTTAGTATATTGATGATTTTCAGTGAATTTTAAAGTTAAAAGCAAAAAGCTAAATAATGATGTTAGACAATTCTTAATTTCAATTCCCAATAAAATAATTCTCTTCTCAAAAACATATACATTAAACGGAACAAATCTTGGTAGGAATGTTTATATGGTTTATAAATGATGTTGTTCATTTTGATCTGAAATTAAAAATGGCTGTTAGGGTTAATTATGTGTTCTGATTGGCTTAAAAAGTTTAAAAGAGTTTGTTGCTAGGTAGACAAATTTCTTACACGAACGTTTACTAAGATTTTGGGTTCTTTGCTGATCTTATGTCGAAGATGGGCTGTAGAATATAATTTAACACAATGGGAAATAGGTATAAATATCCTTAGAAACTACTGTACCTTTTAAAACACATTTTCTATCATAATTCTCTTCAACGTTTGTGCATTTTGTGTTGACTTAATCCAAGATGGCTGCCACTAAAGGAATAATTTAACATACCCTTTTAAGCTCTATCACAAAATTAGGAATACAAATGTAGATATCAAGTTTAGTGTGTATGAACGACGTGTTTCTAGAATTACCTTTATCAAGTACGCTCAAAGCCAGATTGTTCTTGGAACAAAACTGATGTATACCAAACTGTACATTGTCTGGTACCAAGATAGTTCTTTTATGCCGAATGGAAATTTGAAATGGCCACCAACAATTCAGTCTTAGTTTAATATAACACTAGCTCTCTATGGAGTAACCACATCGGTGGTGTAATGGTTAGCGGGCTCACCTTCAAGCCCCGATCTGGTCAAACCAAACACTATAAAATTGGTATTGGTTGCTTCTCCACTAAGTATGCAGCATTAAGGAGAAAGAACAAAGACTGTTTGGCTCAGAATTAGCATAATGTGTTTGAGTGGGGCGAAATGTCTCTCCACAGACTGTTGTTTGAGTGTGTTAGCACTATAAAAAATCCAACCAAGTGTGTAACTGTTGGTCTAGTATAAAGTGGACCTCATCATCATTTCATTGAAAATTAACTTGTTCTCACCATGATATAGCTGAAAAATGACTGAGTTGGCGTTAATCAACAATCACTCAATCACTCTTTCTATGGAGTTATACATTGCAGATATTACAATAAACCAAAGCATTAGTAAAACATTATAGATGTACATCAGATGTAGAATTATATATGATATTTTCGATCAATTTTTAAAATTATTTTCAGGACGATTGCCACCAAAAGCAGAATTACTAGAAGGAGCTGATTCTGAGTTAACATCGTAAGCAAAATTATATTCTGCACTCTGCACCTAACTCATCCTCTTTTACAGAAAATTTTCTCTGAGCAGATTCTCAAAATTTGAGGATTGTATATTTAAGAAACTTTGCATGTCAGTAATAATGAAATGTTATATTATTTAAAAAAACTGTCATACATTTATTCTTCATACTTTAATTTGTTTACTGTCTTTTTCGTTTACTTACTTAAAAAATAAAAATTTTGTTGAAAATTTGAATGGAATAATAAAATTAATTATTGGTATCGTTCAGTTTCTGTAATTTTAATTTACGAATAAAAATGTGAGTGTCGTTAATTCAATTTATTTTAAACTTAAGGGTTTGAATGAAATTTTACTGTTTTTCTATGCCAAATGGTCTCTTTAATTGAAATAAATTTCACTATATACAACCTTAGGTCGAATAACAAAGGAGGTCGTTATACGGAAGGGGTCATTAAGTTTGACTGTACATGTATTATCATTTTCAACTGACCTTAATGAAGTATGATTTTTATGCCTCCATCATTAGACATCAGGGGAATTAATTTTACACATGTTCATTCATATGTACCTATGTTACCACATTTATTATCTGCTCAATAACTTAAGTTTCCTTTATGCAAATCATTTGAAATTGATACACAAGGTCAAAAACATAAAAGGCAGAGTTTAATTTTATTTTCTGTTCTGGAGTTATGCCCCTTGATTTGCCGGAAGCTACTTTTTTTGAGGATTTTCTTCAATAGCTAAATTTCCCCTTAAGCAATGCCTTTAAAATTAATAATATAATGTTTTTGACTACAAAGAACATATGTCAAGTTCAAATTTGGTAATTATTTCTTTAACATTTCCAGAGTTATGCCCCTGTTTACTTTAGCTGGAAGACAGGGAATTAGTGTCCTAAGGACACAATCTGCCCTTTTTCTTTTATTATGTTTTTGTTTTTAAATGGACCATTCTTTGAACTTATGTATTACAATTTAAACTATCGTGTCTGATATATATCATTTTCTCGAAGAATGTGGAAATTTTCAGGAAATTTGCTCTTCACTCATTTAACTAACCAATGAATTGATTAATTTCAAAGTTTGAAGTTCTGTTTTTATAATGCCTTTTTCAGGGTAGCAGTTTAAAAGGATAAGCAAACATAATTATTAATCTATGATGGTGGTCTGTGGTGTTGGAATTGTCATAATTTTGCAGCTTTTTTCTATGTTAAATGTGTTTTGTGTGGTGAAAAAAACGATGCTTTTAAATGTGCATTGTATACTGCTGTTAAATTGTATTTTTTGTTTAAAGTGTGAATATCAGCTGTATGTATTTTAAAAGAAAATGGTTTTAAAAACCAATGAGAATTGTCTTTTTAATTAATTCAAGGAGTAGACTTTACTTTTTGTGGGAATATTCAATTTAAATATAAATAGCTAAAAATATGTAAATAATATATTTGTATTATATTACAATCAAACAAAATATTTCTTCATGGAAATTATAAACACATTTAAACAAAGTATTGCAAAAATTTTCAATGGCACATCCGTCTTCGTCAGTTGCAAAACATAAACTGCCAAGAGATACAAAAAAACAACAAGACAACGTCATAACGTCTAATCGTGCTATTATGACGTCGTAAAAATTTATTAACTAAAAATGATCCTGAACATTATGAATAAATAAAATATACAAAGCTCAAGATCAAACTTTGTGTAATTTAAGACCTGTTAGACTAATTATTTTCTTTTGTTTATACCCTCTTGTTGAGTGTTACACATCTTAATAAACAGTGATTCGCGGGTCTGCCTATATATTGTGTCATTTTTTCTTGAAATTTCTATTCCTGCAAATCTGAAATCGTCGATGGAATGGCCTTTTGAATTAAAATGTATTGAAAGATTTGCAGGAATAGAAATTTCAAGAAAAAATGACACAATATATAGGCAGACCCGCGAATCACTGTTTATTAAGATGTGTAACACTCAACAAGAGAGTATAAACAAAAGAAAATAATTAGTCTAACAGGTCTTAAATTACACAAAGTTTGATCTTGAGCTTTGTGTATTTTATTTATTCATAATGTTCAGGATCATTTTTAGTTAATAATTTTTTACGACGTCATAATAGCACGATTAGACGTCACGTTATGACGTTGTCTTGTTGTTTTTTTGTATCTCTTGGCAGTTTATGTTTTGCAACTGATGAAGATGGTTGTGCCGTTTTTGCAATACTTTGTTTAAATGTGTATTATATTAGGGAGATAATATCATTGACTGGTCAAGGGAGATAATATATTTAAGAAATAAATCATGGAAGCCAGAATGTGTTGGGAGTTTTAACATGGATTGGCGGATATTAGTATTTTATCCTGAGCCAGAAGCGAGGGATAAAATTTACTAATATCTGCCAATCCATGTTAAAACTCAAAACACATTCTGGCTTCCATGATTTATTTCGATTCTGATATGTCTAAGAGTACAAATACGGTAGTATACTTTGATTGGAAGACGGTAATTTATATTTACATTTGCGGAAAATGTCGCACACAATTTATGCTGCCAATGGAAAAGTCAGTCACATTCACCGGCGCATGTGCTAATGAGATTATACCGAATGGATAACTCGCTCGTTTGTTAACAAAGCGAAAGAAGGAGGTCATGTTAGAATAATTGATTCATTGATTTATCAAGGGAGATAATTGATTCATTGATTTGTCAAGGGAGATAATTGATTCATTGATTTATCAAAGGAGATAATTGATTCATTGATTTATCAAGGGAGATATAATAGATTCATTGATTTATCAAGGGAGAAGATTTAATATTGATTTTTCAGTGGAGATAACAAATTCATTGATTTATCAAGGGATAGAATACAGTGAAACCTTGTTAAAACGAACTTGGATAAGTCAATTTTATTGGTTAAAAGCCTGTTTTTTTTAAGACAATTTAGTTCCTTTTATTAATACATTTAATGTATAGTGTATAAATATACAATTTTATGTGTTTATATTTTGTACTTTGCTAATGAAATAAATTGTTTGTTTTATTAATGGAATTTGTATTGTTTGTTTTTCATAATCTTTTGATATTTAATTTGTTAATAAATATTGTACCTGAAGGTTAAACTAAAATGCAGTGGAAATAGACAGGTCACAGAAATGGTAAATATAGACTGCATCATTCCAGATTTTATGAAGATTCACTCCAAATGCAGAGTTTCATCATGTTTTCAATCACATAAAAATTTGTCTTTCCAGAATATTTCATTTAAAACCACAAAATGTGACAATTGTACCAACCTTACCTAATAGTAATATATTTTGGTAAAGTACTGAATTAAATCTTAGGGACTACATTGTAAAATGTATAGCTTTCCCTTATTGTCGGAAAACCTTGCACAACCACGAACAAGGTTTTCTAGAATTTAAGGTAGAAACAATACAGTATGTAAGTACTGCATTGCATTTGAATATTTTCTCAACATCAATCTAAAATTTTACTGGTTGTGTGTGCTTACACAAAGTCACCACATTGTATTAAAATTTTGTGATAGTAAAATATTTAACTGATTCAAATGTGATTCCCTGATTTTTATAGCAGTTTTTTTAATTGGGAAGATAGAATGAGATAAGAAGAATAGTACAGAATGGAATAGATGAAAGATGTAAACAAACGTTTATTACCTTGCTTGTAATATAGAAATAATAGAAATAATAATAAATAAGTAGATAGTGACAGTTATTTCCTTATAAAAATAATATATTAATACAAACATATACAAGTACAGCAGGGGGTCGTCATGGTCGTATGGTAGTTGGATTTATTCCTGCCTGTGCAATCAATGCCTATCACCACTAAAGTTGTGAGTTCAAACCCTTTTCATGGCATGGCATACTCAATACAACATTATGTGATAAAGTTTGTCAGTGACTTGCGACTGGTTGGCAGTTTTCTCCGTGTACTCTGTTTCCTCCACCAATAAAACTGATATAACTGAAATATTGTTGAAAGTGGCATTAAACAGCATAAACCAAATCAACCAACTACAAGTACAGCTATAAATAGTACTGTGAAACCTGTTTTCAGAGACCACATGTTCTGCCAAAATATTTGGTCTTTTAAGACAGGTGGTCTCCCAAAAGAGGTTCACGTCATATAATGAATAATGGTAATATTTTTAAGATGCTTGGCAAATAGATAGGTTTTATTTTAATGGAAAGTGTGGGGAAATAGATGGCAGAAAAATTGAGTCAATGTTAGAAATAAGGACAGTAGTCTCCCCTCTTATCAGACCAGAATTCAGATGCACTGAAATAGTAAAATATTAGTAAATTCTTCCTCTCAAGAGAGACCATATCTGTTATCAGACCAGAATTCAGATTCATTGAAATAGTAAAATACTAGTAAGTTCTCCCTCTCAAGAGAGACCATATCTCTTATCGGACCAGAATTCAGATTCACTGAAATAGTAAAATACTAGTAAATTATCCCTCTCAAGAGAGACCACCCCTCTTTTCAGACCAGTTTTCAGATTCACTGAAATACAATGTAGTAAAATACTATTAAATTGGCCCTCTCAAGAGAGGCCACCCCTCTTATAAAACAACTTTTTCATTGTAGAGGAGGTGGCCTGATAAGAAGGGGATTACCATATTCCCAAAACTTATTTGGCTTTATAGAAATATAGACAAAACAATGTAGTTAATAGGATTTTTTTTAGAAGATTATGTGTTTTTTTGAGTAGTGACTGTTTGATGATAGATATGCTGAAGCTTGTCCCTTATTTATTTTATTATTTTTATTAATATATAATTTTTTGCTTAAAATGTTGTAATTAAATAGATTTCCTGTATATAAATAGAATTGTAAAATAGTATCATTTAAAATTATAGGAATCAATTGCTTTTCAACATATCCCATTTTCTTTTTATTTTATATTTATTTAAACTTTAAAATTTTGCTTTATTAGATAAAGAAAAAAGGCCCATTGTAATTTTATAGCATTAGAATATTCACAAAATGTGAAGAAAAAAATGAAGTAATAGTATGAGTTATAGCATCACCATGAAGCTTGTCCAGTGGTTATAGTTTCACTGGTATCACATTAACCTTTTAAATAGTATATATATATATATATATATATATATATATATATACACACTGTACAGGAGAAAATTTTCTAGTAGAGGCTGCATGTTAACCAAACCACATATATACATATAGCTTATGCACGTTTACTAACAAATATTAACATTGGTGTGCTTTTTTGTATTTTTGTAATCTAGTATTTCAATGTAGCAATCTTTTGTGTTAAATTTCACAGAATATATAGAAGATTATCTCCCTTTGAGTAATCAGAGATCCAATATAATTGTCATTGTCTTGCTCTTGTTGAAGACCATATGAACAGGAGTACAGTCAAACCTGTATTAAGAGGTCACCTTTGGTACAAAGCAAAAGTGGTCTTTTAAGACAGGTGACCTCTTAAAAGAGGTTCAATTCATATGAACTTTTCGATGACAGGACAAGATAAAGGTGACCTTTTAATACAGGTGACTGCTTAATAGAGGTGACCTCATAGGAAGGTTTACTGTATTTCAAGTATGATGAAGACTTGATTCCATGACAAAATTACTGCACTGGTGACATAATGGTTAGCGTGATCACATTGAGTGTGGTAGATCATGGGTTCCAGCCTGGTCGGGTCAAACCAAAGACTATAAAATTGGTATTTGATGCTTCTATGCAACATTAAGGAGTAAGGTCAAAGACTGGTTAGATCAGAATCAGGATAATGTGTTCAGATGGAGAGACATGTCTACCTGTAGACTGTTGTTTTAGTGAGCTAGCACTATAAAAATTCAACTAATCGTGTTGGTCTAGTACAAAGCGGACATCATCTCAACGAAATGTAACTTTTTCTCACCATGATACAGCTGAAAAATTGCTCATTTGGCGTTAAACAACAATCACACACTCCAAGACACACTATATTTTTGGGTGGTAATTTCAGAATCCACAAGGATATAGAGATCCTTACAACTCGCCTGGACAAATCTTTGACTCAACATTTTCAGTTGAGACTCGCCAAATATTTTCAAATCTTAGATTTTTACCATTGTGTGAGTGACCAAAGTTTTCAGAAATATCTTCTGGACTCGTCAAAATAAATTGCTACAAGTATCCCATGAGATCATTATAACTTATCTTAAAACAAGGGCAACAATAGAAAGCAATTTTGAAAGTTTAATTCCCAGGAAGATAAAACAACCAGACATTATGTATTCAGAAAATTAGGGAATACAGAAATAAAAAAAAAAGTAAGGGCAATATCATGTTGCCCTGACAAGTAATTATCGCCTTCCTGTCCAAACACACCCATCATTATGGTCTATTAACCACATTCCATCTGAATTTTGATGACATCATTAACTATTATTTTCTGTAAAAGATTAGAATAGAGATGTGGTAGGGGTAAGGTTAACCATTAGTGTCACTTAATGAAAAAAAAAGCTATGAAAAGAAAGTTTAAACAGTGATGGTCAACAAATCAACTAATATCAACCAAATGAGATTATAACAATCTCTTCTTACATCAAAACATTGAACACAAAAAAGACCAGGTCATGACAGATGATATTGGAAATTGAGGTATTCTTTTGCTATGTTTTGTTTAAATACACGAGAAATATTTCAAACTAGAAAACAAACATCAATCTTAATTTTATATTACTTATAATATCATGTAGACCTTACAAACACAACTTGGGACCTTTAGAAATATAAAGTTGAAATAAACTTGGTGGAGGGGAGTGACGCCCTATATAAAAGGTATGAGGCTGGAATGGGTCAACTTGTTCAGTATTCAAATATATGATGTGGTCGTAGTCCTCTTCAATATATCAATGGATATTTAAGCTATTTTTAAAAGTGTAAAGTATATGGCATAATGTTTTAGACACAATTTTGTCTTAAATTTGTTGTATCTCCTGTGTATCAAGGCTGACATGTAGGAAATGTATTTCTCGTCTCTTTCATGATTTAATTATCACAGTATTATAACAGGGGGTAACACGACGTGTGGCAGTAGTGGAACAGGAACTACTTAATTTACAGGGGCACGTGTTCAGCCCCCAATTAAGTGGGGGCCGTGGTGGTCGCGATCGGATGGAAGTTAGATTTACGACTACAATGTACCTGTGCAATCAGTGCCTATCACCACTAAAGTTGTGAGTTCGAACCCCGTTCATGGCTAAGTGTACTGATACAACAATATGTGATAAAGTTTGTCAGTGACTTAGGACAGGTCGGTGATTTTCTACGGTTTCCTTAACCAATAAAATTGACTGCCACGATATACCTGTAATATTGTTGAAAGTGGCGTTAAGCACCATAACCCTAACACTACTTTCATCTAAATATGTTTGGCGAACATACTTTGGTGGGTTGACAATTAATTTATTGTTCCGAGACTGGAAAGTGTAATAATTATTTTAGAGACAGTGCCACAACTATCAACACAAGATCACAAACGATATGCAAAGCAAACATAAAATAAAATGCCATATTGTTGGAATAGTTCCAAAAATGTAATAGGAAATGTCAACAGGCAAAAATCGACACCTATATACATGACCGCTCACTTTCCTAGCTTGGTACAGGCACCTCAATAAAAAGTGGCGGGGTTAAACTAGTTTCATGGCCACAAACCTCTCCACTTAATGGAGACAATACAAGTAAAACTAACACAAAAAACTATAATACAGATCCAAGGGAAAACGAATACTTATATTTTGTTTCATAGATGATTTGTACGTTTAATAAATAAAAACGTAGATATCAAATTTAGTGCACACGACGCGTTTCTGGAATAACCTTCATAAGGTACGTTAAAATCGAAAGATTGAAAAGCCAAATAATTTAAAGTTTTGGGAGCAATAAAACCAAAGGGCATAAACAGGATAGCCAAAATCGGCTAAGGTCCTCTATGCCTGAATACATGGATCTTGTCAGGTAAAAACAATGTCGTGATATGTGTGAAATATACATTCTTGTGATATAGATATTTCAAATTTGAAATTTTACATCAATAGACTTCATTTACAGGGAAGCTGATCAAAGGTAATAATAGTGCTTGGAATTCTTCCTGCATTTTTAAAACCCTTTTTTTCTCCTTTTCCAACTAACATTCAACAATTTAAAATCACCAGGTTTTGACAAAGTTCACGTTGGAAGTGTAAGTTTGGTTTGTTTTTAAAGTACCATTGGCATGCACTGATATGTCTAATTGTGATAAAAACTTAACAGAATGTGTGTTCATCACGAAAAAACCCAAACTATTATACACAAGCAGATCTGGGATATAAAGGCTAGCGTGTACACGTGGAGTGGACTAGAGTTCTGTGTGTATATTCTGGTTAGAACAACAAGAGACGTTTGTTAAATTTGTGTAGTTCTTGCTAGTGTTGCTAAGCATGTAGAACACACGGATAGCTGGTCAGCTGAGAGATACCACCAACGTGTCATAGCGGGGTGATATCACTACCGAGGACTGCTTGCTCTATGATATAACACTATGTAGATCTTGTTCAATACACTGGTCTCGAATAAAAAGACATTTAAACCATCGATGCAATTGATGTTGCGTAGCTGGAACTTGCTCAGGTTTTGGTAGCCAATTTTCTCTAAGTGATCTTAAATTTCAAACTATCTAAAATATGATATCCAAACTCTGATTTGAATAACTATTTACTGCATACTTTAAGCTATTCATTGACACTAATTTGCTGTTGCCAGGTGCAAGATTACATATATTGAATAATATCTACCGAAAATGATCATAGGCATCATCATAAATTCGTAAAATATGAAAAACGATTGAGAAAAGAAGGAAAAAACATGTTCGGTTTATCTATCAAGCAAAATCTGTGCCACTTCAGCGCGAGTTTGGACGCGTATCACTTCCTTGAGTTCGTTCCAACGGTCCAACGGATCCCCTACATATATCCTGCATTTGTTCCATTTGGAAGATACTTCACTTCTATTCATCTTTCTCTCTGAATCCGTCAAAGTCCGCTTTCTTGCACGCGTTGACACTTTTTTCTCTTTTGCCCAAGAACCACATGTTGTTTATTGTTTCTAAACAGTGCGCATGCTCAATACGGGTTCACATAGAAGGAGATATGAATAGATTTGAAATTCTTGTCATCCAGGACAATAATTCTGATAACGATAGTTTTGGGTCGTTTTTGTCAAAAAATCGTATCTTTTGCAGCATAACTCGGTGTTAATCTTCATTTTATGAAGGTCAGTACGGAAAACGACAATAATTTTGGGTATGAAAAAAATACGATTTTAGTAGACAATATCCCTTTAAAACCCGAATGAGAAAATAATGTACAAATGTACTTCGCATCAAAATTTCAAGACAATTCCTTGATCTTCCAGCGTATAGAATGTTTGTGTGTACGATATCCAAGACACATTCCTGCACGCCGTAATGTACAATTTAACCTGATCAAGAAATATGTCCAAAAATGGGGGGAGATGATGGTTAATGTCGGAATATATTGCATTGTAAGGGAGCAAGGAACGTGACAGTCTTAAAACACGAGGCACCCATGAACGTCCCGTCCCCAAGGGCGAGTTGTGTATTTGATTAGTCCCGTGCAACTAGTAGACTCCCCTATTAGAGAGATTGTATCTGCAGCGGAGAAATTAGGTCATATATCTGTTCCTTTTCCGCTACGCTCGCAGAATTACATAGTAAGATAAAAGATTGGTTGCCTCGCGGTTAGGGTAATGTGTCTGAGTGGAGCGACCTGTCTATCTGTGGAATCTTGTTTCAGTGAGCTGGCACTATAAATATCCAACATAAAGTGTTGTTCTTGTACAAAACAGACGTCATCTGCATCTCACTCACTCAAAATTACTATACAAATCACGCTGTGATACTCTCCACTGATGAGTGGAATGTGATCAGCTATGATTTACCGACGATGACCCAAAATGTTTAAAATGGCCGATTCCGTCTTCAATGAAATAATAAGAATTTCTGAGTCAGAAGGGAAACCGATTGTTGACTGTGACATCTCTACTTAAGGATGCATTTTTACCATCATATAACATTTCCTAATTCAAATTTAGAAAATTTGATATAAATGGTCTTGTTAATATGAAAACAGTATGAAAGACTAATTTTCGGTGCCTCTCGTGATATTTCAGATCGATCGTTCTTCTGATCAAATTATTAGTAATTTATATCTATTTCGTATGTAATCTTTGCTTTATCTTTTTGTAGATTTTCAAGTACTAATGATATAAGAAAACATATATATACTGAATTTGTTGTTATACCTTATATAAAATCATGAACACGACTATTTATAGAAATACAATTTATGGCGACGAGTCTCCTAGAGACAGTTGGTATGCTACAATAAAAACAGTTATCTAATTTAGTACGCCGATGAATTTCTGGAATAACCTTCATCAGGTACGGTCAAGGTCAAAAGATTGGAAAGCCAAATTTACAGGTCTTTGATGCCAAGTAAACCAAAGGGACTGAACAGACTAGCCAAAATCATCTCATAACCAACATTGTCGATGGTTTGGTTTATGGTGTTTAGCGCCACTTTCAACAATATTTAATATTTCAGTTATATCGTGGAGGTAAGTTTTAATGGTGGAGGAAACCGGAGTACCCAGAGAAAAAACCACCGACATGTCTCGAGTCACTGACATTATCTTGTATCGAGTACACCTCGCCATGAATGGGGTCTGAACTCGCCCACCATTGTCGAATGACTAAACTAGAATGGCTGATTTATTTATGTTACTAGACTTTATTATTTTTAATCATTTATTTCCATGGTTTCAAGTTTCGTGGATTGATCGAAACGGTTTCCTATGATACTCCTTTGAATTCCAGGTTTTTGACACATAACAATCAAGTTATCAAATAACCCACAAACAAGGTCTTTATTCATCAATGATGCTGTTAATTGTTATCCAGCGGGCAAAAACAAAATACACCCGTCATATTCAACGATATAGACGATATTTACGCTGCAGTGCGTTTCAAAAAGCAACAGAAATTAGATTCACTTTCAACACAGGAATATATGATTTAATGCATTAGCATTAGCGAAAACAATGTAAGCGTTAACACAAAGGGCATTCTGCTGTTGTATGAATTTAATACAGAATGTATTTTAACCAAAACAATTGAGCTATTTAACATAAAACGCATACTGTGTTTAATTTAATATATTCCTTAGACAATCATTTGTGTCTCATTTGTTTCTTGGGGTCGTCGTGGTCGTGATCGTATGGTAGTTGGATTTACAGCTACCTGTACAATCAGTGCATATCACCACTAGAGTTGTGAGTTCGAACCCCGCTCATGGCGAGGTGTACTGAATACAGCATTATGTGATAAAGTTTGTCAGTAACTTGCTACAAGTCGGTGGTTTTCCCCGGGTACTCCGGTTTCCTCTACCAATAAAACTGACCGCCACGATATTACTGAAATATTGTTGAATGTGGCGTTAAACACCATAAACAAACCAAACCATTTGTTTGTTTTAAAAGTATTGTTTTTTAAACTCTTGTTTTACAGTGTGTACGTAATTCAACATTATTGTTTTTATAAAGACAACAAAATGGATAAATTCACATCTCTAACGTATTTCTTCAGATGGATCAGTGATTTGGAGACGAGATTATAATTACATTGTATATGTTTTCTATGTAGATAAATGTAGTTTTATGTATGAGCTATTTAAAAAGACATTATGGAAATATATTAATTTAACATCATGATATATGTTACAGTCCAACGATTCGTCTAAAAACCAGACTTGGACAGTCTACGCCTACCAATACCGAAACTGCACCAGTGTCACAAAATCATGCGCAAAATGTTTATTCCACCAAATCGTCAAATGTCGTAACTTCTCGGCCACCATCGGCTGCAAGAGGACGAGCACAACCAGTAAGAACTGCTAGAGTGCCGGTTACTAAGAAGAAGGAGAGTTCAGACGAAACCAGTGGAACTGATACAGACAGTAGTGACGATACAATATAAGGGACTGAAAACTTCAGGAAATTTTCTTGTTGTTTTGTTGATGTTTTTCCATTTTGAATTCATTGTGTAAACATGAGATCAGATGTACTTAATGACAATATGAACATTTTTGTATTGAAACTTTTGTTGGTATGTTATATATTATTTTCTTGTTGTTTAACGTGTTGTCGTCCTTAATATGCATGAAATATTTAATTATCACTAGACGTTAAACAACAAACAATCATGTGTTTTTAATCAAATGAGAAATTAAATTCAACTTTCGTTTATTTGTTTGTTATTTTGATGGTGTTTAACGCCACTTTCAACAATATTTCAGTTATATCGTGGAGGTCTGTTTTATAGGTGGAGGAAACCGGAGTACCCGGAGAAAATCACCTACCTGTCGCAAGTCACTGACAAACTTTATCACGTAATGTTGTACATGCCCTGATCTAGCTGCGGAACCGTAGCCCTTATGGTCCAGTTTTCTGATATTTGCGGACCATAGGGCTACGGATTTCACCCTATCAAAAACTTTCGAAACTGCGCAGTGAAAATGTTGCGCCCCTTTTTTGCAAATTTTTGTCATGAAATGGGGTGCGAGAACGATCAAACATATATATTTCGTTTCGTTAAATATTTATCTACATTCTTCTATACTTACTTGCCTGTTAATATTCATTTCCAGCTTATTATCATAACAAATGTCTTGATATTAAATGATCCCGCCTACTTCGTTCCGCCATCTTGTCATTGTGGTATTCTCGCTTTGAAGTCACGTGACTTTTGAGAGATCACTCTAAGAGAAAAACACGTGTTCGGTTTGTTTATGTTTTACCGGAGGTTTTGCGCGGCGATTTTTTATCTGAAATAAAATATTTAGTCAACCTAGAGTGAAATATTTTACAAATATTAACCAGAAATGTTATTTTCTTCTATGGTTATTCCAATTGAGGTGAACTCTCATTCAACATTTTCAAGTTTTTCATGTAAACAAACGGAACACATGTTTTGCTGTTAAAGTGACCTCTCAAAAGTCACGTGATCTCAAAGCGAGAATACCACAATGACAAGATGGCGGAACGAAGTAGGTAGGATCAGTTAATATCGAGACATTTGTTATGATAATGAGCTGGAAATGAATATTAACAGGTAAGTAAGTATAGAAGAATGTAGATAAATATTTAATGAAACGAAATATATATGTTTGATCGTTCTCGCACCCCATTTCATGACAAAAATTTGCAAAAAAGCGGCGCAACATTTTCACTGTTTTTGACAGGGTGAAATCCGTAGCCCTATGGTCCGCAAATATCAGAAAACTGGCCAAGGACCATAAGGGCTACGGTTCCGCAGCTAGCCCTGATCGAGATTCGAACTCACAACATCAGTGGTGATAGGCACTGATTGCATAGGTAGTTGTAAATCCAACTACCATACAAACACGGCCACGACGGCCCCAATTCAATTTTCATGTGTGTTTTATAAACCTTGATCATGAATAATGAACTGATGTCAAAAGTTGAAAGGAATCGATGTTCTGATGGGAAGTGTCGTCAAAGAAATATGTGTTAAGTGGTACGATGTTAAATGAAGAAACAGTACAGTCACATTTGATCAATGTTTGTAGAAAATTCATTTTCGAATAATTACATTATGTGTTCATTTCATTTACAAAGCCCCATGTATGTGATTGGTCAAAAGGATTTATGCGTGACTTCGAAATTGAAAGAAACGCGACAACCATTCAATCATGTCCACTTCCGGGAATTATATTTCAAACGTCATGAAAACTAATAACTACTGTACATACAATGACAGCAGTTGAGAATATTACAACAAATAACAATAGTTGTATTTAAATAATGTAAATATGGAATACAATTTTAGTTTTATAAATAGGATGTGCAATCAGTGCCTATCGCTACTAATGTTGTGAGTTCGAATCCCGTTCATGGCGAGGTCTACTCGATACAACATTATGTGATAAAGTTGTCAGTGACTTGCGACAGGTCGGTGATTTTCTCCTGGTACTCCGGTTTCCCCCACCAGTAAAACTGACCGCCACTATATGATTGATATAATGTTGAAAAGGGCGTTAAACACCATAAACCAACCTATAAATAGGGCTGTGAAAGCGTTAAAAGAATTATGGCATTTTATGCAAACTGTTTAACACGCCACTAAGCATACAACAGTTTGCATTAAAATCTGAATTTAATTAATTTATTAGTTAATTTGCTAATATAATCATCAGTTGCTGTTTTGGAATCCCAAGATGCTGGTAGAATGACAGGAACAAGTTTTTGTACTTTTTCTTTATTGCATGCATTTAAAACTTTATAAGTTAATGACTGGATCACATGTAAGTTTTATAATATACAAATAAATTAATTATATGGCAAAATTATATTTATTTAAGTCTTCTATTTCTAAATGTTATGAAGTTCCAGAAAACTCGATTTTCAACCATCAAAACTATAATTGATGCCATCAAATCTCCGAATACAATACAATTGCATTGATATTGATCCGACAAAAAAGATATTTATGATGTTAAGAAGAGTTTGAAGATACCAAAGGGGTAATCAGAATCCGTAAATCGAAGAAAGAGAGACAACATAATGGCCAAAAGCAACGATACAGTTGAAATAATGCTGTAGTTTGCATTAAACACCAATTAAACAAACGAACTTGTTTCTTTATATTCAGGAGGAAGGATATGGCTGTAAGAAAACAAAAGGAGTTGTGTATAAGCTAAAATGAAATCACACCACTTTTACTGTTGGTCTTCAATAGCCTTATAGCATGCAGTGAACCTCATTCTACCCCTGGTCGGTAAGCTTCACATGTTTGTTTAATATTGTGTTCAGTGCAATAATATCTGTACAAAAATCATGTTATGGTTCGTCATTTCTGGAATAACCTTCATCAGGTACGCTCAAAATCCACAACTTTCTCCAAGGTAGAACGTTTTTTTTCAAGGCCAGTGCTTTAATATTTTGAATATTATAATATCAGTGTACAATAAATTATTTTTTATCATTGGCATGGTTTAAGAGGCCAAATGGCGAGACATATGTTATAGCTCACTTTAACAGTAGTGTTTCTATTGTTTTATTTAATAATCTTGTATGATAAACTGAATATATAGGAGATGGAGGGTATCATATTGTGAGCTTTGGACATTATAAATGGAGAACCGTAGTCGTGATCGTATGGTAGTTGGAATCTAACTACAATGTACTTGTTCAATCAGTGTCTATCACCACTAACGTGAGTCGGAATCCCACACAGGCGATGTGTACTCGATACAACATTATGTGATAAAGTTTGTCAGTGACTTGCGGCAGGTCGGTGGTTTTCTTCACCAATAAAACTGACCGCCACGATATAACTGAAATATTGTTGAAAGTGGCGTTAAAAACCAAAACCCTAACCCTAAATCTGGAGTAAGCAAGTCATATGAATTGTAGAAGGTTAATAACGCAAGTTCCATGAAAGTCATTATTTTATATAGCTACAGTTCAATTTTCACATCATTCTTATAATGTAGGTCAGTGACTTGCGACAGGTCGGTGGTTTTCTTCACATAGCCAGAAATCATGGGTGATTTTGCTCATGAATATTCATAAACCAAATCGCGTCATTTATGACGTCAGCAAATAAACGTTGAACCATATTTGGAAGAGGCTGATGAAAACTCGTATCTATTTTTTTTAAATGATATTTCATCACAGTTTTGATCACATAAATAACTTCATAATTATTTGTGATCGTATCAAAATTAATTGTCATCATATGTTTATTAGGAATCCGATGATGTGTGTAAAAGATCGAAAATATATTTAATGCACTGCCCCCCCCCCCCCCTTTTTTTCCACGAAATAAAAATATGTAAATAAAAAATATGTGCATTTTTTTTCAATTTCTGCCCCACATAAGTATTAGCATGTCATTGAAATCGTTTAGTATATATATTGTTAAATTTTTTGAACTTTATATATCGGCAGTATTGTTACCAATTGTATTATAGTTACTTCTTCTGTTGTTTTGTCGATCTTCTGTTGTTTTGTCGAAATAAAAAAAATACCCTTGTGGAGCCTTTTTTTAATTGTTTATTTACATTTACAATGGAATGCGGTGCTTACTCAAATAATGCTATGTCTAGCAGAAGCAGTTTTACGAAATAGTAGATATTTTTGCATGAACCCCTATTGAATCTCTACTAGAAAGGTAAAAAAAACTTGTGAAGCCCTCTTTTAAATTATCGTGGGAACCTTTAATTTTTCAGCAAAATATTTATCGAAGAAAGATTCCTCAACAATGTTACCGGAACTGACCGAATTTGTCCCGGCAACTAGAATGGGGATTGCAAGAAAAGTGCTTTAAGGTCTTGAAAGCCGTGCAGGATGCATTTTTTTCACTTCTTCTCAATGCTTTTGAATGGTGCTTACGCTTCAAAATTTGAAACTGGGTGGGAACCTTGAGTTTTCATGGTACAGCTGTAATATTTTGAGATATTGTTCAAACCGGTGCATAGTTTGATTTTCTATCCCGGCAATTTGTCCGGCCCAAGCTAACAGAAAGTTTCCCGTTCAACTATATGTTAAAATCCAAATTATCTTTGAGCCGCCATTTTGAATATGCAAATAAGCAAATCACCTATCATTTCTGCTATGAGGTACTCTGGTTTCCGCCACCAACAAAACTGACCGTCACCATAAACTAAACCTTCAAATGTAGAAGATTTGACCACTTAGATACAAATTCATTATTCAATGAGGGGTGGGAGTGTCAGTTATAGGCCAGTAATTTCCTGAAATCTTCTGAAACAGAAAAATAGTCAAATTCTGCTAAAATGAACGTGCTGATGTTGCACACTGTATTCGTTTTAGTGTTCAGCTGTCACATTGATTACTTTACAGTTTAGAAGATGGCATACCACCTTCACAGGCTATTAATCCAGAATAAGAATATATTCCTTTTGGGATCTTAGTCAAACCTAGATGAAACATAGCTTTATCTATTGAATCAACGCCGTCTGCTTCACCATAGCGACAGTCAATTATGAAATTTTCCTCCACACGTGACCAGAATTGCTGAATGTGAAGAAAAACATGGTCTGCTAACGTCTCACTCACGTGTCCATAAATGTCCAACTTGCAAAACATTTTTCCGTTTAAAACACGAAAATAACTTCCAAAAGTAAGCAGTGTTTTGTCACTGTCATCTAAGCATGACCCAATTACGTGTGTTCGCTCCATTAATATGAGAGGTACATTTTCCTCCATTAACCGATACGGAACTGAATCCACAACGAGGCGATTTTCTCTAAAAACATTTGGATACGACCGTTGATTCTTTATAATGTTTGCAAGTTCATTTTCATTCAATACTTTTGCAAATAATCCAAAATACCTTTCTGGCGCAATCGAAAATGACACTTTCTTGCCTGAATAAAACAGACATTTCTGAAATAAGCAAAAGACAAATAAAGTTGTACGTGTTTTCTATTACTGAATACACGTACTTCCTACAACGATCTACACAGTGTATGCACAACATTATTCATGTTTGAACCTAAACTATTTTATGATATAAAATAAAATGTATATTTAAATATTCTGATTACTTTTCCTGGTTAACCAGTCTAATTTCCACAGGGATACCTTAGAGGTGCTTGTACTATGAAGTAACAATGTAACAAGCTATGCTGAATAAACTATAATGTTGCTAAAAAAAAGATCTACACATTGTCAATCACCCTCCTTATGGACATCTCTCAATTGACAAATTAAAATAAATATACACTGATGGTATGATAAATAAATAGTGATTTGAAATCATGTTAAAATTAAATGATATCTTTAACCAAAGGATAAATATTGTGTTGGATGATATTCTATATATATACTTACGACGGGTGTCATTAGTGGAGCAGGAACTACCTATCGCTCCATGAGATCAAATCCGGATTTTAGTGAGGTTCGCGTTGCACAATCTTTAGTTTTCTGTAAATTGTTTTGTAGATCATTGTTTGTCTATTTACTTTGGCCATTGTTTTGTCTGTACTTCCATCTACGGCTTCTGGTTACCCCTTTGGTGTCTTCGAACTTCCATTACAATATTGACTTAATTGCTGTGAGTCTGAGTGGTGGCCTAGTCACCTCACGTGTTCAGTTTCTAGACACTGCCATATGATGAGGTGTTTCATCGGCCAGTTTGTTATAACTGTTCTTGTCCGCGAATGTATCCCAAAAGTCTATAGGTTATCATGATATAACTACAAATGCTGAAAGTGACGAAAATACCATTAACTGGAACATTTTGTTCTACAAGAGGACAGACGACGTTGTAATGTACAAAATATTTAATTATTCCATTTGATAAAAAAAAATAACTATGGGTGTTGTGCTTGTATATTTTCCAAAATTATTGGTATTATTAATCTCGCTAATCCATGGTAGTGCGGTAGATCGTGAGTGGGGTCAAACCAAAGACTATAAAATTGGTATTTGCTGTTTTTTGCACTAAGCACGCACGCAACATTAGAGAGTTGTAGCAAAGACTGGTTAAATGTGTCCGAGTGGAACGACATGTCTACCCGCGGACTGTTGATTCAGTGAGCTAACACTATAGAAATCCATCCCAGCACGTTGGTATAGTACAAAGCGATCATCATCATCTCGTCGAAATGTAACTTGTTATCGCCATGTTATAGACGAGAAGTGAGCTAACACTATAACAATCTTAACAAGTTGGTATAGTACAAAGCGAACACCATCGTCTCATCGAAATGTAACTTGTTATCGCCATGATATAGCCGAGAAGTGAGCTAACACTATACAAAATGATATAACTGAAAATGTGCTCAAAGACTGACGTATTTAAATGCCAATGTATTATTTCCTACTTGTTTTCTCACTAAACAACAAGTGAGTTGCTTGATGGTGTTTAACGCCACTTTCAACAATATTTCAGTTATATCGTGACGGTCAGATTTATTGGTGGAGGAAACCGGAGGACCCGGAAAAAAACACCGACCTGCCGCAAGTCGGTGACAAACTTTATCACATAATATTGTACACCTCGCCCTGATCGAGATTTTTCGAGCTCACAACATCAGTGGCGATAGGCACTGATTGCATAGGTAGTTGTAAATCCAACTACAATACGATCACGGCCACGACGACCCCAACAAGTGAGTTAGAATGATGTTTCAACACATTAATATATTATTACCCGTGTGGACAGTAGTTGGAACTCTCCACTGGAAATATGTTTGTACACTCCTTGTGAGTCCAGAGCTGTTGTAAATGCGCCACGCTTTGTAAATGTCCGTTTTAATACCTCCATACCAAACGTTTGATAAACATGTCTGTGTTCCAATTCTTTTCGAATACGACCCGCTCTCATCACAGCCGTTAGACCATTGTCTACTAGAAAAGCAATTTCAAATGCAACCTGAAAGCAAAATTGTCAATACATTATGCGTATGCAACGCTGAACACAATTAGGACAATTTTTCTGTATGATAATAAACAACATTCGTTATAATTACATTGATTTTTTCTTATGCTGTGAGTTCGAATCCCGCTCAGGGCGAGGTGTACAACATTATGTGATAAAGTTTGTCAGTGACATGCCGCAGGTCGGTGGTTTTCTCTGGGGCCTCCGGTTTCCTCCGCCAATAAAACTGACCGCCACGATATAGCTGAAATATTGTTGAAAGTGGTGTTAAACACCAGAAAACCACCTTTCCTTAAACATTTATATAGGTTTTTCATATATGTTACTCGATCTGTAGTTTTCTATATATGTATAGTTTTGTATATAGATAGTTGGTTTGTATTTTTTCTTTTGGCAATTCTGTTGTCTGTCCTTATTCGATTTACGTCTTCTGATTAACCCTTTGGTATCTTCGGCGTGGTAAGTGTCCTGTTTTGTGCTGTGGCTGTTGTAATGACATTGCCTTTCTGTGATACTTTTCGTACAATTAAAAACTGAGTTAAAATGTAGGTGTTCCTCGTACAAAGCTTAGTGACGGACGGACGGACGGACGGACGGACGGACGGACTGGAATATAACAGTATATCATCCTCAGCAAGGTAGAGACATAAATACTAAAAAAAATGAAAAGTCATCTAGAAGATTTCCCTTTCATCAGTAGCAACATTCCAGCTTCACCTGCATATAGAGTTTACATTTCACAACACATACGTTACTCTAGGGCATGTGCACAGTACAATGATTTTCTGTAGAGAGCTCTCAGCTGGTGACACAAAAGTTACTCAAACAAGGCTACGTTGCTCCTAGGTTGAATTCATCGCTACAGGTGGTCATCACGATCTGGTTGACCGTTGCGAACTATCCATATCTCAAATGACAACGGATCTTTTCCCTTACACGTAGATTTGTTCTTTTCTCCATCACCAACAAAACTTGTACCGGACTTGACTATATGTATACCAGTGATACGTCAGATGTCTTATAAGAAGCAGCACATACTTACCCTTGGCGAGCACCTGGGTTTTTGGTGGGGTTTGTGTTGTTCATATTTTTTAGTTTTCTGTCTTGTGTTGTGTTTTTTGTTTTGTTTTGTCTTTGTCCTGTTTCTTGTGTGCCCAATGTTGCGAGTGTCTCCCGATTATCCATTCTTGATTGTCACTTCGGATTTCTCTAACGTTTATATTGGACGACATAAAACAAAATACATCATTAAAATTTCAATCTTGATATTTACAATTTGCCCTTTGATTATGTAGACATAGGCAGTGGTGTTTGGATTTCTTAACAAGAGATGAAAGTAGTCCGGCAAATAATCAGCTTCCTCGTCTTGATAAATTGACATTATTTCATCGTAATCATCCGCAGTAGCCTTCCGAATGGTGCCTTCATTGAATTCTGACATTGGGTATTATCTGTAATTAGGAATTTTGTAATATATAGTAGTGAAATTGTGTAAATACCTAAGTTATTTTTCTGCGTAGAGGTTCCAATAGTAAATAAGATATATGAATATACAGTCATTATTATTAAATATGCACAGAACATAGAGTTGTGTCTCTTCATTTGTGATATCATGGCGAGGTGTACTCGACACAACATTATGTGATAAACTTTGTCAGTGACTTGCGACAGGTCGGTGGTTTTCTCCGGGTACTCCCGGTTTCCTCCACTAATAAAACTGACCGCCTCGATATAACTGAAATAGTGTTGAAAGTGGTGTTAAAAACCAGAAACCATAAATCAAAGTATACAGTCACAAAATTCACAAATATTTTCCATTACCTGTCCTGCCTTAGGAGTAAGTGCATAAATCTAAGAGTTAAGTTGTCCCTGTAACATTGCTTGTTGATTTAAGCCGATTCGTCATCGTAGTGATTGTTATTGCATGCCTCGTGTTTGGAGAACACCACATTCCTTGCACATAATGAAAATTTGCAGCAGCTTAAGGTGCATCGTCGGTAATACATAGCAGGTTATACTCTCCACTTTAGGTAATCAAAGCTGTGGGTTACTGACGATGCTGACAATGGAGCAGCTCCTAAATGAGCGACATCTTTTTATGACTGTTTACATATTAAATCTTAATTTGGTCTTCTAAGCATTCCATAAAATCTCTTGCTGAGATTGTTTACATCTTAAATTTTAATTTTGTCTTTTAGGCATTCCATAAAATTTCCAGCTGGTATTACAATGTATTTGTATCTGTAACGATTTAATTACTTGTACATACATATTATATGAATGGTTCGGAAAATAGTTCCAGTCAGCACACTTGTCGTGCATGAAAAGAAGGAAATACATTTCATTATTTCAATTAAACATTTTGTTTTATGATCGACATGCATCATGTACATCAAGTTGATAAACGCAGGGGCAATGTATCATGTTTGTTTATTATGTTAAAATTTAGAATAATTAATTTCTTATGCATTCAATATCAAATCGATTTTAGTATGTTACACACGAGCATTTCACATAATACAAGGGGTCGTAGTGGCCGTGATTTTATGGTAGTTGGATTTATAATTACCTATGCAATCAGTGCCTATCACCACTGATGTTGTGAGCTCGAATCTCGATCAGCTCGAGGTGTACAACATTATGTGATAAAGTTTGTCAGTGACTTGCGACAGGTCGATGGTTTTCTCCGGGTCCTCCGGTTTCCTCCACCAATAAAACTGACCGCAACGATATAACTGAAATATTGTTGAAAGTGGCGTTAAACACCATCAAACAAACAAGCACATAATACAACACATATACAGTGTAATACACACATATTTATCTTACCTGAACTTGTACTGTACGATATACATGTAATCACAGTCACATTGTTTATTTGTATACTTTGTCAAGGTCTTTGAACTTTTGACCTTTCTTCAAATATGTATTTATACAATCAGAGGTCGATGATTTTTCTGTCTTAATTGTTCAAAATCCTTTAAAAGTTTTCTGCCTTTAAGCCACCTACAGATGGAGAATGTCGATTTTAAAAGCTCACAATAGCTTGTGTTATTATGTAGTATTTACTCACGTACCTACTCACTCTAACACATAAGCCCGGATTTTGATATAAAATGGTGAAATCGTATCACAGCAGGATAATCTTGTATGTCAATTATCAATTACTGGACACCCCTACTAGCCAAATTACGTTGTCAAAACGTAGTGACAACGTAACTTTTTCGTTGTTACAACGTAAGCATTTTACGTTTTAACTACGCCGATTTGTAGACCCCCCTAAGCGTAACTACCACGTTGTGGTACTACGTAGTAAAAGACCTTTCTACAACCAAACGACAACCATGACCATGTAAGGACGTTTACACAACGTAACCACCAACCATCACAAGACCTTTATACCACAGGGGCTAGGTGCGTCCGAAAAAAAAAAAAAAAAAAAAAATACTATATAATACTACAAGGGGGCGAACTCACTTGTTTCCATTTTTTTAAGTCGTCGTGTTAAATTGATCGTAACTTTGGAACACCTTAATATTTTCAAAAAATGTTTCCACCAGTCGAAAGTCAAGTAATTTTCCTTTCCAAAGAGACCCCAATTGTTAGTGTAGACCTCCGAACTGCTGAGGTATCATACACCAACCACAACAAAACGGCGTGAAAATCCGAAGTCGTACAAACGCTGGGTTGACCACTTCCCATCTGTGTACAGACTTTCCCATGCGTAAACGAGTCATTTTGACTGGCTAAATACTTTCATCCATTCAAATTATGATAAAATTTCTTACCTTACGCCAATTTATATGTCCTTTAAGTCTGTTTTTGAAAGAAATCCCATTTGCATCCTTGACAAACACCATAGACGTGAAAATTGAGAGAGTTCTAATGGGCTTTTTGATTGGCTGAACCATCCATTCAAATTATGATAAAATTTCTTACCTTACGCCAATTTATATGTCCTTTAAGTCTGTTTTTGAAAGAAATCCCATTTGCATCCTTGACAAACACCATAGACGTTTTTGAGACAGTAAAAGTTTTAAGTATTCGAAGCTCGGTTTCAGTGCAGCAAGGTTCTATTATGTTTTCTCACCGACCCACTTGTGAATATATTAAGCATAGAATTTATATACCTGTAATTTTCAACGTGTCTTGCATGTCTGTTTTTATTTTGTAGATCGTTTACATCTACGCCATGCCAGTGTGTCTAATTATGTACATTTTCATTTTATTAATTAATAAAACTGCTGCACGTCTAACGAGCTATACATATAAACAAGTGTTTGTGTTTTATTTAATAAATACTTTATGTTCGGTTGAGTCTGACGAATTAGAACATAATATTTTTTTCAGTTTTGAAAGCTTCCTGTCTGGTTATAAAAGATACTACTGAAAAAACAAAAGCGGTCAGTATTGGATATAACGGAGTTCTTTTTCAACATGAGTACTCTGGTAAAGGTCGAGATGCGTAATAATATATGCGATATAAATTGATAATGCTTTTCGTTTCCCTTTTAAGCACTTCGGCCTTTACATGAGTACTTATGCGGAAAAAGAAACCCGTTATATCCAAATCGGGCTGCTTCTTTTGTTTCAATAGTACTGTATATTTTACTTTGAGATCGCTTTTGTAATAACTTTCACAAATTACAATTACCAAAAACAATATAGACAAACTAAATGAAAGCCTTGATTCTAACACTGTCAACAATATGGTGGAACACAAAATCAAGACAATGAACCTAAATAACCAAAACTGGTTACAACAACGGAATGACATAGAGTTGAGACAATACCAATAGATGAACAGATGAAACTATAAGTCAGCAATATATTTGTTGCATAAACACGAACCGGGAAAAACACCACCTTATAAGACATAATAAAGAATCTTTGTGTACTCCTCGGTCAATTGGTATCACTTCAAGTTGTTGATAATCATCTGGGTAGAAGATGGGAAAATAATTATCATGCAGGCGGTCATGATTAATACATGTATATACATTGTATTTTCAAATGTAAATAAAAACTAGAGGCTCAGAGGGCTGAGCCTGTGTCGCTCACCTTTCATTCTGTTTTGAGGATACTTTATACAGAAGCTTCCATAGGTGCTTCCTACTAAATTGATGTTCATTTGGCTACTTGGTTTCAGAGGAGAAGATTTTTTAGAAATCGACCAATCAGAAACAATAATTTCCTGTGGCTGCCATGTTTGTTAGCGGATCGGGACGAAATGAGCACTCTTTATAGAGGGCATTCCATAGATGCTTCCTACCAAAATTTGGTTCATTTGGTCTGGCGGTTTCAGAGGAGAAGATCTTATAGAAATCGACCAATCAGAAACAAGAATTGCCTGTGGCGGCCATGTTTGTTAACGAATCGGGCCGAAATGAGCAGTCTTTATAGAGAACCTTCCATAGATGCTTTCTACCAAGTTTGGGTTTATTTGGCTTAGCGGTTTCAGAGGAGACTATTTATAAAATTCAACCAATCAGAAACAAGAATTGCCTGTAGCGGTCATGTTTGTTAACGGATCAGAACGACATGAACAATCTTTATAGAGCACCTTACATAGATGCTTCCTACCAAGTTTCAGTTCATTTTGCTAAGGGGTTTCAGAGGAGAAGATTAAAATGTGAAAAGTTTACAGACGGACGACGACGACGGACCAAGTGATGGTAATACCTCGCGTTGCCTTTGGCAAGGTGAGCTAAAAGGTAGTTCGTAATGAGCGTGCAAATACAATTAACTGACATTCCCGCAAAAAGTAGAATGCTGATTGGCCAACATACGCCCTATAACAATCAATGTGTGGACTGAGAGCTTACAGTCAAACAATTACGTAATGTTTCTTTATATCAGACCCTTCGTTTGCAAAATCCATAGCAAATGCCTGTTTCAAAATAAACAGCAGTCGACTTTGCCATTTATCACTCACTACAGAAGCCATAAAATAGCAGACATTTTAGTTTAATCACATTTTATTTACATATAATAACAGCTTATAGGACACATGTTATTACAACATTAGTGAAGTTCTTTCACTTCTACAAACATATAAGCAAAATAAATGAAAAAAAAATGACAACGCTGGAGATAATTATACAATACAATATTTTAGATACGATAATATTAAAGAAATGGTAAAGAAAAATAAGGTAAAATAATGTTAAATATTTCAAAACGTGGTAAACGGGAAGGATGTCGTAATGAAAAAAAATTGACACAAAACAATATATGAACTGCAATGTATATTGGCATAATTACTTATTTCTGGTTTTAGATCGTTCCAGTCACGGGTACTTGAGGGGAAGAAAGATTTTATTTTCAGATCGACATTTAGGTAGAACATAATTCTTATTGTATTGCAAATTCATATTGCGACACATTACCAACAGAAAGGACAGAGATGCCAATCCCAACGAGTGAATAGCGGGTCAGTACAGCGGGACCTAAAATATGCGATTTCGTCTTCGGCAGAATTCTTACCGTTCATATATGCGATTAGCGAGTCAGCGAGAAATGATTTACAAATGTTGGTCAGACCTACGACATGCGGGTCTGTTGGAATATCTGGAAAAGGCCTTAAGAACAAACTGAATCTTTCTACCCTTCGCCTATCAGATAGCAATTAACAAGCGGCTTCAGAAGAAATAGATTCATGACTTACTATCCTTCCTGCTTCTAGTTGAAGCTTTTCAAATTATCAGGAAAAAAAAATCAAGATTGCTTGAAAGCGTTCTCTTCCAGGATAAAATATAATATCGTTGCAATTGCTGTTTATCCATTATTTTAGTCACGTTTAGCTCCTTGGTATTGCTCTCACTTTATATGGTTTTGGACTATTTGTAGAAGCGAGTATTGCTTCAATTGGTGGTGGTCCCTCTCCTTTTGGTGGCAGAAACTCAAACCTCTGTACAAGAGTTGTTAGATAAAGAAACAACTCTATTCGTGCGAGTGATTCACCAAGGCAAACTCGTCTCCCTACAATTAATGAATGAACACAATAATTCAATATTAAACTAGCTTTGCGACCAGCAGTGACAAATCCAATCGCTTATAAACGTTTTGTTCTGTTCAAGAACTCTTTTATATGCAAAGCTAATTTGACATATGCGTGTATATGGAACACTACGCACATTAAAATATAAAGGGTGTACGGTATTTCGTCATGACACATCGTCTAGGATAATTAAAAACACAACTCCAATCACATTCTCAGCAAAATTGTTTGTTTCATCTTTGACGTAATGCTATTAAAACAATCTAGTACAAATAAATATAGAAAGTGCATATTTCACATAATGTTTTTTGTCTCGCTATGTTATGTCTGAAAATTGCGCATTTGATGATACAGTGTTCCTCAAACTGAATATTATTACTTTTTCTCACCAGGTCAGTTTTCTAACCAGTATTACACATGTTTTCTAACCAGTATTACACATGTTTTCCAACCAATGTCATGTTTTCCTAATCCTCAGTTTATTTCCGAAAATACCACATACGATTACAAGTGTTAGGACAATCTTTGAAACTTTAATTGTGTTAATGATGAAACTATTACTACGAGCATTCACACTCGATACAACATTATGTGATAAAGTTTGTCAGTGACTTACGACAGGTTGGATGTTTTTTTCCGGGTACTCCGGTTTCCTCCACCAATAAAACTGACCATCACGATATAACTGAAATATTTTTGAAAGTGGCGTTAAATACCATAAACCAAATCAAGCAAACCAAAACCGAACAGTCACGAACCCTACTATTGTACTGTGAAACTTCCAAGGTTGAAATTAAATATGAATATAAACTATTAAAAAACAGTCATTTTTGTACTCATAATGTTTGGACATTGAAGGACATGCGGGAAATATGATGATGCTCACATGAATAAATTTTAGATATTTAAGCCCAATCAAGCGACAAGGTCAATATCACAGTAAGTAAGATAGAAATCAGAATATTTATACTGATAAACTTACCCAGAGAGAAGGTCAAAATTTTATCTTGGTTATAAACTTTACCATCTGTATCGATAAATCGTTCGGGCTGAAAGTCATGGCTATTTGGAAATATTTTTTCATCATGCGCTACAGAATCAAGACACGGAAATATAACGCTTCCTTTTGGTATCTTATAACCTTTACACTTCACATCTCCTGTAACTAAATGTGGTAAAGAGAGTGGAACAATGTTTCCAAGTCGAAGTGATTCGAGGGTAACAGCTTCACAGTATGGTAAATTAGGTCTATCTGATAGACTTGGAAGACGTCCAACACCAACAACGTTATCTATTTCCTTCCACATTTTGTTTTGTATATCTACATTATGTATTAGATATAGGACAGTCCATCTAATTGTGGTGGCTGTTGTTTCAGCTCCTGCTGCAAACAGGTCTGCCAGAATTGAAAGTAACTGGTCCTCTGTAGAAATAAAAGAATTTACTATTATAGATTATGTCAACCGAGCAAAAAGTCCTCAAATATCATCAAAATGCTCGAGTTTTTTATTGCTATGTTTGGTGGACGTGTTTTTCAACAGACAGTAGGCATCCATATGGGTATCAACAGTGCTCCTCTTCTCGCCGACCCGTTTCATTATCCGCACAAGGTAGACTTCACACAGGAGTATCTCAAGAAAAACGAAAAGAAGCTAGCCCAATCCTTTAATTTCATGTTCCACTGTATAGATGATGTCTTCTTACTAAATAATTCTGTTTTACGCCACTCTCAACAAAATTTCAGTTTTATCGTGGCGGTCAGTTTTATTGGTGGAGGAAATCGTAGTACCAGGAGAAAACCACCGACATGGTGCAAGACACTGACAAACTTTATCACATAGTGTTGTATCGAGTACACCTCGCCATGAACAGGATTCGAACTCACAACATCAGTGGTGATAGGCACTGATTGCACAGGTAGTTGTAAATCCAACTACCATACGATTACAGCCATTATGACACACGGCCACGACGCCCCATAAGAAAACATCATTATATTTATTACGAATGTTCTGTTTATAATCATACAGAAAAATTGTCCTAATTGTGTTCAACGTTGCATAGACATAATGTATTTAAATTTTGCTGGTACCAAATTGAAAATTGTCATCCACAAAATAACGAAATGAATCGATACTACCTATTATATTTATATTTATATGCACTAAAAATGAAAACAAACAAAAATGTAATACCGTCCGAATAGTTCCAATATCTGATAGGAAAATCATAGAAACAAAATCGATACTACTACAGAGGCAACATGATCATCGATACTATTACAGAGGCAAAATCGATATTACTACAGAGGCAAAATCGATACTACTACAGAGGCAAAATCGATACTATTACAAAGGTAAAATCGATACTACTACAGAGGCAAAATCGATACTATTACAGAGGCAAAATCAATAATATTACACTGGCAAAATCGATACTACTACAGAGGCAAAATCGATACTATTACAAAGGCAAATCGATACTATTACAAAGGCAAAATCGATACTACTACAGAGGCAAAATCGATATTATTACAGAGGCAAAATAAATAAAATTACACAGGCAAAATCGATACTACTACAGAGGCAAAATCGATACTATTACAAAGGCAAAATCGATACTACTACAGAGGCAAAATCGATACTACTAGAGGAAAAATCAATAATATTACACAGGCAAAATCGATACTACTACAGAGGCAAAATCGATACTACTACAGAGGCAAAATCGATACTGCTACAGAGGTAACATCGATACTACTACAAAGGCAAAATCGATATTACTACAGAGACAACATCGATACTATTACACAGGCAAAATCGATACTACTACAGAGGCAAAATCGATACTACTACAGAGGCAAAATCAAAATCGATACTACTACAGAGGCAAAATCGATACTACTACAGAGGCAAAATCGATATTACTACAGAGGCAAAATCGATACTATTACAGAAGCAAAATCGATACTACTACAGAGGCAAAATCGATACTACTACAGAGGCAAAATCGATACTATTACATAGGCAAAATCGATACTACTACAGAGGCAAAATCGATACTATTACACAGACAAAATCGATACTATTACACAGGCAAAATCGATACTACTACAGAGGCAAAATCAATAATACTACAGAGGCAAAATCAATAATATTACACAGGCAAAATCGATACTACTACAGAGGCAAAATCGATACTACTACAGAGGCAAAATCGATACTATTACACAGGCAAAATCGATACTATTACACAGGCAAAATCGATACTACTACACAGGCAAAATCGATACTACTACAGAGACAAAATCGATACTACTAGAGGCAAAATCGATACTATTGCACAGGCAAAATCGATACTATTACACAGGCAAAATCGATACTACTACAGAGGCAAAAATCGATACTAATACAGAGACAAAATCGATATTATTACACAGGCAAAGTCGAAACTACTACACAGGTAAAATCGATACTATTACACAGGAAAAATCGATACTACTACAGAGGCAAAATCGATACAACTACAGAGGCAAAATCGATACTACTACAGAGGCAAAATCGATACTACTACAGAGGCAAAATCGATACTCCTATAGAGGCAAAATCGATACTACTACAGAGGCAAAATCGATACTATACAGGAGGCAAAATCGATACTACTACAGAGGCAAAATCGATACTACTACAGAGGCAAAATCGATACTACTACAGAGGCAAAATCGATACTCCTACAGAGGCAAAATCGATACTACTACAGAGGGCAAAATCGATACTATTACAGAGGCAAATCGATACTACTACAGAGGCAAAATCGATACTACTACAGAGGCAAAATCGATACTACTACAGAGGCAAAATCGATACTATTACAGAGGCAAAATCGATACTACTACAGAGCAAAATCTTTACTATTACAGAGGCAAAATCAATACTACTACAGAGGCAAAATCGATACTACTACAGAGGCAAAATCGATACTACTACAGAGGCAAATCGATACTATTACAGAGGCAAAATCGATACTATTACAGAGGCAAAATCGATACTACTACAGAGGCAAAATCGATACCACTACAGAGGCAAATTCGATACTACTACACAGGAAAAATCGATAATACTACAGCGCAAATCGATACTACTACAGAGGCAAAATCTATACCACTACAGAGGCAAATTCGATACTATTACAGAGGCAACATCGATACTATTACAGAGGCAAAATCGATACTACTACAGAGGCAAAATCGCTACTACTACAGAGGCAAAATCGATACTATTACACATGCAAAATCGATACTACTACAGAGGCAAAATCGATACTACTACAGAGGCAACATCGATACTATTACAGAGGCAAAATCGATACTACTACAGAGGCAAAATCGATACTACTACAGAGGCAAAATCGATACTATTACACAGGCAAAATCAATACTACTAGAGGCAAAATCGATACCACTACAGAGGCAACATCGATACTACTACAGAGGCAACATCGATACTATTACAGAGACAAAATCGATACTACTACAGAGGCAAAATCGATACTACTATAGAGGCAAAATCGATACCACTACAGAGGCAAAATCGATACCACTAACGCACATACTCCTCACTCTTCCGATCTTAGCTATCCTGTTTAGGCCCTTTCGTTTTATTGCTCCCAAAAATTTAAATTAATTGGCTTTCCAATCTTTCGATTTTAAGCATACCTGCGCACGAAATTTGATAACTCTATGCATAATATATTTATTCCTGGTGGCACAAAGCAACAAAAGAAACAAACCTAGTTCTATTTCAGTAGATTGAATCAGTAAAATAAAATAATGTGCATACATTTGTTTAAAGTTGCTATACCTGAATAGTCTGGAGTTGAATTAAACGCCTCATCTTTCTTCACCTCTTTAATATATGCATCCGTGAAATCTCTTATGTTGCAGTCGTCTATTGTTTCTTTGTGTTCCTTAATTTGTTTACGGAAGTAGTCGAATAGTATATCAACTTTCTTTATAACTGGTGTAATTCTGAAAGGATCCCCTGGAATTTTTGCCAATGAAGGCACAAAATTCACAGGTGCCAATGAAGGCACAAAATTCACAGGACCAGCGAGGACAGGATTTGAAGCGATATCATTCAACATTTCAATAAATCGAACAAATTCTGGATCATCGTAGTCAAACCGTCGTCCAATGGTAATCGACATTACGTTATTTGCCATACTTGTAGTTAAGATTCCCGTCAAATCAAATGGTTCCCTTTTATAGCTACTCAATAATTCCAAAAATGCTTCTATTTCCTCCATTATTCTGGATTCGAAACTTCTTTTTCCAAAACCGAAACCACGCAATTTAGCAAGTGCAAAAGACCTTTGGTGTTTCCAGTTAGATCCACTTGAGCTAATGATTCCTGCAAACGACATTTGACGAAAATATAATGAAAAACCAGGGACATCCAATTATACAATTAAATATATATATCTTTATGAAAATTGGCATTTTAATAGTAAATTTCATAGGGTTTAAGGTTATGGAGTTTAACGCACCATTCAACAAGTTTTCAGTGATATCGTAGCGGTCAGTTTTATTGGTGGAGGAAACCGGAGTACCCTGAGAAAACCACCGACCTGTCGCAAGTCACTGACAAACTTGATCACAATGTTGTATCGAGTACACCTCGCCATGAGCGGAATTTGAACCCACAACCGTAGGCACTGATTAAATATGTAGTTGTAAATCCAACTAACATACGATCACGACCACAACGACCCTGGTAAATTTGACATGGCCCGATACAAATACATGCTCGTTGTGTTTAAAATTCTGACTTAATTTCTTGATTTATAAAGTGTTGGTAATCATTTGTTGAATTGATTAATATGCAAGTGTTATATTACAGAAGTGTACACAACATTTATTTCTATAAAACTTCAAATTACGATGTAGTGTCCGTAACTTGTTTTTCACAGGAACGGTGTGCCATAACTATTAATTTATTTAAAACATTAACAGGTTATATATCACACTGCATATACAAACTACATGTATTAACATTGATGTACATATGATGTTTGATACCTGAAGCAAGACAATACTGCGCCGTATACAATAAAAATGGTTTTCATATTAAAACGGTGATTGCACGTACAATATTCGTGGAATCTCTGTTTTATGTTACCGATCACTAATGTTATACGACTGATACTGTATATTCAATACATATTGCCAGTACGTGTTCAAAAGCATGATGTGAGTTGTATTCGTGAAATGCTGCTGTATTATAGTATATCTTCAAGAATTGTGGTCGTGAAAATGTATTATCATACTGTTTGACATTGGACATTAAAATAAAGATAAAGGTCAGTCATATTCTATATTTTCATTTTTCTTTGTGTCAATGGCCACTATTCCTTCAACCAGAAACATCCGTTTGGCCTGATCGGGAGACATGCGCATTGAAATGTCATTCTTCATAGTGAAGTTAACCCGAATAATCCAGTCGTTATATTACGCTCCTGCTGGTCGCTACATTAACGCCTGGATGCATTCACTGAAACAATCGTAACTACTCGGCCATTCTCGCTACCCTGCAAATAACCTCGTATGCATTAGGCGTATACATCGCACTACTTTTCACATGTCAGTTACATGAAAGTTTGATAAAGTTATATTTTAAACAATTTTCTATATTTCAATTAAAAGTTTTAATTAGTTTTGCATGATTAGATTTTACTTAGTATGTCTTCCATATTGGATTTTCGTGGACTATATTTTTGTGCGGCCTAACTTAACTTAACTTCCGGCAAACAATTTAAGAAGAATTTCTACTATGTACGTACGAGGTTATTTGCAGGGTAGCGAGAATGGCCGAGTAGTTACGATTGTCATTGAAAAAATCCGTCAACCCGGAAATACTAAATCGCTATGACTTATGGGTATTACGACATAAAATAGGAGGAGCTAAAGTGTTTGTAAATAATGTCCAATGGAGCGATCAGATGATGTAATGCTGTATGCAATACACATATCCGGATAAATACAATCAAACATGAAATAAAACTTAAATGAATAATTACTATTTTTTAAATATTAAAACATATTGATTTTATTTCAAAGTTGGAAAGTAAATAAAAGCTTGAATTGAATTCACTCTTATAATGATTTTTTAATTTCATTTAGCTGCTGATGTACCGGATATGCCTATTGCGCATACTCATAAAAATACTACATTGCGATTGGTTCCCTGTGACAGGGAACAGCTGACGCATTTTTATCATTGGCTGCCTTCAAGCCCACAGAAGGCGGAGAGAATCGGAGACGGAAAGGGCTTGAATTATTCGAGTTATAGTGAAGTGGGCTGGGAGTTACTGATAAATAACAGCTGATAATGGTAAACATAAGCACAATGAAATGGATGAGGACTCTTACGTGAATATATAAGCACAACATCAAATACATCAAATTTTATTTCTAAATTTTCATACTTAAAATGTTACGTCTTTAAAAATAATGTAATGGAGGTAAAATGTGACGTTCCTTTAGAAGCAGCCAGGTTTTTTTTTACATAGATTGCAAAATGATTTGTGGCTATCTAATAGGAGTTATCTCCCCTTAAATCATTGATTAATCTTTAAATTTTAAGTTTAATTAGTAACTATAGTTAATAAAACCGTTAGTACTTTTAGCTTTGTAAAGATATGACATTCAAACAGCCATACAGCTCAATGTCACCGTTATTACAATATCAGAATACCACTAAGTAAACATTTGAAGAATTATGCCTGAAAAAAGTTATGATCTATCTGAAGTAATGACATGGAACGCGTGCTCCGAATTGTACATATTACCCAGGTTGCAGTATTGATAAAAGAAATAATACCTTTATTTTCTAGTAGTTTCATGACATAAAAAGGCGGTCTGTCTGACGTGTGTTCTCCATTCTTCACAAGCAATTCTCTGAGATTTTCGGTTCCGTTCACCACAATCACCCAAAATTGTCCGATAGACAAACTAAATATGTCTCCATATTTTGTCCGCAGTTCACGGAATGTTTCTAAAACATGTCCTTTAGCTATATTATGCATATTTCCGATGACCGGTATCGTTGTCGGTCCGGGAGGGTATCCAATCGGCCTCCTTGATCGTATCCATAGTATTATAAATAGAAGGAAAACTACCAATATCGCCAAATTGTAAAATATAAGATCCATCATGACAAAATTATTGTAAACTGTGCACTAAGACCTTAGAAATCAAACATGATAGACAACTTTTACACTTGAAATTCATACATACATTGTGATTGGAAGGTAGATCGAAGTATTAACCCTATGATACCAGATACGCGACAAATACGTACATTAACCCAGGCAATCAGTATTTTCTGTTATTTGGTGTTAAGTCAGATGTCATTCCATGTAGTAATAAATAGATCACTGTTCATCTGTTAGAAATAAATTTTAATTAGTGTTCGATGCTGCACATATCTTGCAGAGCGACAATGGTCGTGAATTTTCGACAAGCATTATCACAGACCTAAAGGAGTTGTGGCCTGAACTAGGATTGTGAACACGAATGCACTATATGCAATTTTCTATTTCAGACAAATGAACAAGACAAATACACATGTGAACTTTGTATAAGATCAAACCAAATTCAGAGAGAACATAAAGCAAGTGGCAACAATTTATCAAAACAGGCAGAAAGGATGGTATCCAGAAGCAATCAGATTATACGACCAATTGATATCGATGATAATGTCACCATACCAATACCCAACGACGACAGAGGACGTGGCGATTCAAGAAATATTTTATGCCTAGTAACATATTTTGTTGCGGACACCGAGTATTTACTGAAATGTTTACACTTATTTACTGTAACATATAATATATATATATGTGTTCCAGTCGTCAGCCAGCAGTGACTACAAGCTTTTTGTCGTTTGTTTGAGCCATGCAGGTAATATTTATATAACGTTTATGTCGGAAAACCATGGTATAAATATTTTGTAACGTGAATAAAGATAATAACAAAATTACCGAACTCCGAACAATCTTACAAAGGGAAAGCCATGCAATGTCACATCTAGGTCGTTGATTTTTGCATGGCTCTCTGAGAGTAATGAAACAACAGCCCAGATTTAAAGTGTGCAGTATCTCGTATCTGGTGTATTATTTGATAGTGAGATTTTCCCGACGGAGATTCCGCAATGTTTACAAAGACGTCACTGGGGTTTTCCCGCATTCCTAACCTATGACGTCACGAAAGTAGTTCCGACTAAAGTACATCTTTTATCACATACGTTTTGTATCACATAGGTTGCATCTATTAGCGAAATAGATGTATTTCTATGGAATACATACTTAAAGTTAGATAAATATACATATATATTACAAATCAAAGCTACAAGGTATACCACCAAAACTCGTTCAGAATTTTTATTGAATCAAACCATTTTAAACTAACTGTCGTGTACCTAGTTATAGATGTTGATAAGTAGTTCTACCTTTCAAACCTAAACAAGGTATTATAAATGACTGTGCATTCGTTGAGAAATATTAGCTGTTCATCACATAATTTTCTTATATATATATATATATATATATATATGTTGATAATCTAAAGTCGTCGGTCAGCAAGGACTACACTATATTTTCTCTCTTGAACCATACAGTACATATATATTACAAATCAAAGCTACACGGTATACCACCGAGACTCATTCAGGATATGAATCAACCATGTTAAATTAACTGTCGTGTACCTAGGCATAGAGGGTTAATAAGTAGTTCTACCTTTTAAACCTAAATCAGGTGATATAAATGACTGTGTGTATTCGTTGAGAAATATGAGCTGTTTGGATTGACTTAGATATGTATTTATTGAAGTTAGCCGAACACGTGTTTATGTTTACAAATAGTTGTTTACATGTGTGTGTGTCTCATCGGAGAAATATGATTGGTGTTTATTTGTAATAAACGGGTTTGTATTTTATATTTAATTTAAATGTCATTGGTTTATATCTGTCGCAATGCGTTTTTAATACATTAATATGTTAATAGCACGAGTAGCATACGTATGTTTTAGCGGGAATAGTTTTCGTTTTCGAGACAGTAAAAGTTTTAAGTATTCGAAGCTCGGTTTCAGTGCAGCAAGGTTCAATTATGTTTTCTCACCGACCGACCCACCCACCCACTTGTGAATATATTAAGCATAGAATTTATATACCTGTAATTTTCAACGTGTCTTGCATGTCTGTTTTTATTTTGTAGATCGTTTACATCTACGCCATGCCAGTGTGTCTAATTATGTACATTTTCATTTTATTAATTAATAAAACTGCTGCACGTCTAACGAGCTATACATATAAACAAGGGTTTGTGTTTTATTTAATAAATACTTTATGTTCGGTTGAGTCTGACCAATTAGAACATAATATTTTTTTCCGTTTTGAAAGCTTCCTGTCTGGTTATAAAAGATACTACTGAAAAAACAGAAGCGGTCAGTATTGGATATAACGGAGTTCTTTTTCAACATGAGTACTCTGGTAAAGGTCGAGATGCGTAATAATATATACGATATAAATTGATATTGCTTTTCGTTTCCTTTTTAAGCACTTCGGCCTTTACATGAGTACTTATGCGGAAAAAGAAACCCGTTATATCCAAATCGGGCTGCTTCTTTTGTTTCAATAGTACTGTATATTTTACTTTGAGATCGCTTTTGTAATAACTTTCACAAATTACAATTACCAAAAACAATATAGACAAACTAAATGAAAGCCTTGATTCTAACACTGTCAACAATACGGTGGAACACAAAATCAAGACAATGAACCTAAATAACCAAAACTGGTTACAACAACGGAATGACATAGAGTTGAGACAATACCAATAGATGAACAGATGAAACTATAAGTCAGCAATTTATCCTGCAATCAGAACATTTGCTGTACAAATATGCTATACGAATAAATTTTTGCTTTATTCGTACTAGACGAATACACTTTTCGTACTATACGAATAAACTTTTCAGCCTACGGATAAACTTTCCTGGTACCCTGTAGCTATGTACAGCGGAGGGCGCAGACAAGTATGAAACTGGTACTAATGTAACGCGGACCACGTAGAAGACAACCTTGACAACATTTATGAAAGGCGAGGAATGACGCTTGTTTCTCTCCTTTTTGTTTAAATCTGACAAGTTTTCCAACTTTTTTGACATTGCAGGATAAACACAATATACGTACATTGTCGTTAAATATAAAATTTATTTGTACTCGCTGCGAAAGAGGCCTGAAAAGCTCGCCAAAGGCTCGCTATTCTGCCTGTTTCTAAAGCTCGTACAAATAAATTTTATATTTATCGACAATGTACGTATATTGTATATATATTTGTTGCATAAACACGGACCGGGAAAAACATCACCTTATAAGACACAATAAAGAATATTTGTGTACTCCTCGGTCAATTGGTATCGCTTCCAGTTGTTGATAATCATCTGGGTAGAAGATGGGAAAATAATTATCATGCAGGCGATCATGATTAATATATACATTGTATTTTCAAATGTAGATAAAAACTAGAGGCTCAGTGTGCTGAGCCTGTGTCGCTCACCTTTCATTCTGTTTTGAGGATACTTTATACAGAACCTTCCATATATGCTTCCTACTAAATTGATGTTCATTTGGCTACTTGGTTTCAGAGGAGAAGATTTTTTAGAAATCGATCAATCAGAAACAAGAATTGCCTGTGGCGGCAATGTTTGTTAGCAGATCAGGACGAAATGAGCACTCTTTATAGAGGACCTTCCATAGATGCTTTCTACCAAGTTTCGGTTTATTTGGCCTAGCGGTTTCAGAGGAAAATATTTTTTAGAATTCGACCAATCAGAAACCATAACTGCCTGTGGTGGCCATGTTTGTTAGCGAATCGGGCCGAAATGACCAATCTTTATAGAGAACCTTCCATAGAAGTTTTCTACCAAATTTGGGTTTATTTGGCCTAGCGGTTTCAGAGGAGACTATTTATAAAATTCAACCAGTCAGAGACAAGAATTGCCTGTGGCAGCCATGTTTGTTAGTGAATCAGGACGAAATGAGCAATTTTATAGAGGACCTTCCATATAAGCTTCCTACCAAGTTTCGGTTCATTTAACCATGCAGTTTCAGAGGAGAAGATTTTTCTTATAAATCGACCAATCAGAAACAAGAATTGCCTGTAGCGGTCATGTTTGTTAACAGATCAGAACGATATGAACAATCTCTATAGAGCACCTTACATAGATGCTTCCTTTGGCAAGGTGAGCTAAAAAGTAGTTCGTAATGGGCGTACAAATACAATTAGCTGACATTCTCGCAAAAAGTAGAATGCTGATGATTGGCCAATATACGCCCTATAGCAATCAATGTGTGGACTGAGAGCTTACAGTCAAACAATTACGTAATGTTTCTTTATATCAGACCCTTTGTTTGCAAAATCCATAGCGAATGCCTGTTTCAAAATAAACAGCAGTCGACATTGCCATTTATCACCCACTACAGAAGCCATAAAATAGCAGACATTTTAGTTTAATCACATTTTATTTACATATAATAATAGCTTATAGGACACAAGTTATTACAACATTAGTGAAGTTCTTTCACTTCTACAAATATATAAGCCAAAAAAAAAAGAAAAAAGACAGGGCTGGCGATAATTAGATAATATAATATTTTAGATACGATAATATTAAAGAAATGGTAAAGAAAAATAAGGTAAAATAATTATAGATTATTATATGGCATTTTTCATATCACATGTCATATCAACCCGAGACGCACATATTAGCCCAAAATTGGGATACAAGGCAAATGTTGGAAATTACTTAAGTCGCTTTATAGCAAAGTTTCCAATAAAGTTTTATTTGGTCAACATGGAACAGAGTTCGTTGACCAAGAGTTTGGATTGAAACAAGGATATGTTTGGTAAGTATGTTGAAAGATGTTTACTGTTTGCTGATGATATTGTACTCATTGGTAAAACAGAAGAAGAAATAGTCATTACTAACAATAGCTGGTATTTTCGTCTCTAAATGGAATATGAAATTTAACGCTTCAAAATCTAAAGTAATGGTTATTGGTAAGCGACTTGATAAAAATAAGGAATGGAAACTGGGAAACTCTATGTTAATCGAAACTAATGATTATAAATATCTTGGTGTGTACTTCTCGAGGTCGCTTTCATTTTCCTACCATATAAATTGCTATCTAAAAGAAAACTTTGAACGTAAGTTTAATTATATGATTAAACTACTTGGGGAACATGGAACCTTTAATCGAATATCTTTTGGCGATGCGTTGTGGAACTCAGTACTCCGACAGTCAATCTCTCATGGATGTGCTGTATGGATACCATCCGCTTTATCCTCCAAAGGTATGCTCGAAACGTGGCAGTATAAAGCAGCTAAATTAATCTTTAACACAAATATGACCATTCCTAAATCGGCTCTCTTCTTAGAATTAGGTTGGGAACCTATCAACGATTTTCTTGACAGGCAAAGAGTATCGTATTTCTCAAGGCTACACAATTTGCCTTGTACGAGACTTTGTAAAATTGTTTTTGATGAACTAAAAGATTCACAGTCCCATCCTAAATGGGATTACCTTAATAATGTACGTAGGATTTTTGAAAATGCTGGTTTAGACCATTATCTTAACTCTGATGTAAATATGATTACTTTTAAGAAGATCTTTGGCGAATATGTACGAAACAGAGAAATTACCAATGCTAAAAGTAAAAGTAGCTTGACAAATTACGTCCACTTCCCTATAATGTTTGGAAAACAGCCATACATATCAAATTTATTGGTGTTCCAACCAGCCAGACTTAAAATGTTAGCCCGCACGAATACGCTGTCTATAAACTCTGTTCTACACAGAATAAAACTTCACACAACATCGGTTTGTGAAATGTGTAGCAGTGGTTCCGACGAGGATTTATTCCATTTCATGTTAGACTGCCCGGAATACACACCAATACGTAACAATTGCCTCAATTTAATTATCGAACGATTTCCTGGTTTTGCTTTCTTAGAGTTGTCGCCCTTTGACAAATGCAATTTTTAATTGGAGATGTTAATTTTAGCCTAGATACAAATGTTGGTCTATTTTTTGACAAAATAGGCAAAACCATGCTACAACAAATGTTTTTACGCAGGAAGTCCATTTTAGAAAACAACACAACTATCTGTGATAATTCAATCCCTGTATCAAGGTTTTAAGCTTTTTTGTATGTGTTTTAGAATGTACAATGTATTGTCTTTTTATTCACTGAATATGTTTTATTAAGCTATGTGTTGAAATGAAAATTTTAAAGATGCTTCGTTGAAACATATTTTATGAACTTTATCATATATCATTTATATTGCATGCCATATGTATTTGTTACTTAAAATGTTTGTATATAGTACATATTTGTTTGTAAGATAAATGTTAGACGCACTTGCAGGTACCCCGTCTTGCAGGTGCCTCCGTTGTAAAGGGGTAGTTCTGAATGAATATATAATAAGAAGTACAATTGTCCATTGTATTAGTTACAGTTTAATTCCTAGGTATTGCTCTCACTTTATATGGTTTTGGACCATTTGCAGTAGCGAGTATTGCTTCAATTGGTGATGGTCCCTCTCCTTCAGGTGGCAGAAACTCAAACCTCTGTACAAGAGTTGTTAGATAAAGAAACAACTCTATTCGTGCGAGTGATTCACCAAGACAAACTCGTCTCCCTACAATGAATGAATGAACACAATAATTCAATATTAAACTAGTTTTCGGTCGGCAGTGACAAATCCAATCCCTTATAACGTTTTGTTCTGTTCAAGAACTCTTTTATATGCAAAACTAATTTGATATATGCGTATATATGGAACACTGCGCACATTACAATATAGAGAGTGTACGATATTTCGCCCTGACACATCGTCTAGGATAATATAAAACTCCAATCACATTCTCGGTAAAATCGTTTGTTTCGTGCTTGTTGTAATGCTATTAATACGCGTGGTGATCTAGTACAAATAAATATCGAACATGCATATTTCACATATTGTTTTTTTGTCTCGCTATGTCTATGTCTGAAAAATTGCGCATTTGGTGTTACAGTGTTCCTCAAGCTGAATATTATTACTTGTTCTCACCAGGTCAGTTTTCTAACCAGTATTACACATGTCTTCCAACCAATACTACACATGTTTTCCCTAATCCTCAGTTTATTTCCGAATGGAAAAAAAATAATGTCGTAGTTTCAGTGTCTCTTGGAAATACCACATACGATTACAAGTGTTAGGACAATCTTTGAAAGTTTAATTGTTTTAATGATGAAACTATAACTACGAGCATTCACACTCGATACAACATTATATGATAAAGTTTGTCAGTGACTTACGACAGGTTGGTGGTTTTCTCCGGGTACTCCTGTTTCCTCCACCAATAAAACTGACCATCACGATATAACTGAAATATTTTTGAAAGTGGCGTTAAACACCATGAACCAAATCAAGCAAATCAAAACCGAACAGTCACGAACCCTACTATTGTACTGTGAAACTTCCAAGGTTGAAATTAAATATGAATATAAACTATTAAAAAACTGTCATTTTTGTACTCATAATGTTTGGACATTGAAGAACATGCGGGAATTGTTTGCGTTTGCGCCTGTTTTTGACAAAATAAATTAATTCTTAGAAATATGATGATGCTCACATGAATGAATTTTAGATATTTAAGCCCAATCAAGCGACAAGGTCAATATCACAGTAAGTAAGATAGAAATCAGAATATTTATACTGATAAACTTACCCAGAGAGAAGGTCAAAATTTTATCTTGGTTATAAACTTTACCATCTGTATCGATAAATCGTTCGGGCTGAAAGTCGTGGCTATTTGGAAATATTTTTTCATCATGCGCTACAGAATCAAGACACGGAAATATAACGCTTCCTTTCGGTATCGTATAACCTTGACACTTCACATCTCCTGTAACTAAATGTGGTAAAGAGAGTGGAACAATGTTTCCAAGTCGAAGTGATTCGAGGATAACAGCTTCACAGTATGGTAAATTAGGTCTATCTGATAGACTTGGAAGACGTCCAACACCAACAACGTTATCTATTTCCTTCCACATTTTGTTTTGTATATCTACATTATGTATTAGATATAGGACAGTCCATCTAATTGTGGTGGCTGTAGTTTCAGCTCCTGCTGCAAACAGGTCTACCAGGATTGAAACTAACTGGTCCTCTGTAGAAATAAAAGAATTTACTATTATAGATTATGTCAACCGAGCAAAAAGTCCTCAAATATCATCAAAATGTTCGAGTTTTTGATTGCTATGTTTGGTGGACGTGTTTTTCAACAGACAGTAGGCATCCATATGGGTACCAACCGTGCTCCTCTTCTTGCCGACCTGTTTCATTATTCGCACAAGGTAGACTTCACACAGGAGTATCTCAAGAAAAACGAAAAGAAGCTAGCACAATCCTTTAATTTCACGTTCCACTGTATAGATGATGTCTTTTTACTAAATAATTCTGTTTAACGCCACTCTCAACAAAATTTCAGTTTTATCGTGGCGGTCAGTTTCATTCGTGGAAGAAATCGTAGTACCAGGAGAAAACCACCGACATGGTGCAAGTCACTGACAAACTTTATCACATAGTGTTGTATCGAGTACACCTCGCCATGAACAGGATTCGAACTCACAACATCAGTGGTGATAGGCACTGATTGCACAGGTAGTTGTAAATCCAACTACCATACGATTACAGCCATTATGACACACGGCCACGACGCCCCATAAGAAAATATCATTATATTTGTTACGAATGTGTTGTTTATAATCATGCAGAAAAATTGTCTAATTATGTTCAACGTTGCATAGACATAATGTATTTAAATTTTGCTGGTACCAAATTGAAAATAGTCATCCACAAAATAACGAAATGAATCGATACTACCTATTATATTTATATTTATATGCACTAACAATGAAAACAAACAAAAATGTAATACCGTCCGAATAGTTCCAATATCTGATAGGAAAATCGTAAAAACAAAATTGATACTACTACAGAGGCAACATCGATACCACTACAGAGACAAAATCGATACTACTACAGAGGCAAAATCGATACTACTACAGAGGCAAAATCGATACTACTACAGAGGAAAAAATCGATAGTACTACAGAGGCAAAAATCGATACTACTACAGAGGCAAAATCGATAATACTACAGAGGCAAAATCGATACTACTACAGAGGCAAAATCGATACTACTACAGAGGTAAAATCGATACTACTACAGAGGCAAAAATCGATACTACTACAGAGGCAAAAATCGATATCACTACAGAGGCAAAATCGATATTACTACAGAGTCAAAAATCGATACTACTACAGAGGCAAAAATCGATATCACTACAGAGGCAAAATCGATACCACGAACGCACATACTTCTCACTCTTCCGATCTTAGCTATCCTGTTTAGGCCCTTTCGTTTTATTGCTTCCAAAAATTTTAATTAATTGGCTTTCCAATCTTTCGATTTTAAGCATACCTGCGCACGAAATTTGATATCTACGTTTTCATTGTTACAGAAACTTCATTAAAAGTGGTGTTCTTTAACTCTATGCATAATATATTTATTCCTGGTGGCACAAAGCAACAAAAGAAACAAACCTAGTTCTGTTTCAGTAGATTGAATCAGTAAAATAAAATAATGTGCATACATTTGTTTAAAGTTGCTATACCTGAATAGTCTGGAGTTGAATTAAACGTCTCATCTTTCTTTATCTCTTTAATATATGCATCCGTGAAATCTCTTATGTTGCAGTCGTCTATTGTTTCTTTGTGTTCCTTAATTTGTTTACGGAAGTAGTCGAATAGCATAGCAACTTTTTTTGTAATTGGTGTAATTCTGAAAGGGTCCCCTGGAATTTTTGCCAATGAAGGCACAAAATTCACAGGACCAGCGAGGGAAGGATTAGAAGCGAGATCATTCATAATTTCAATAAATCGAACAAATTCTGGATCATCGTAGTCAAACCGTCGTCCAATGGTAATCGACATTACGCTATTTACCATACTTGTATTTAAGATTCCCGTCAAATCAAATGGTTCCCTTTTATAGCTGCCCAATAATTCCAAAAATGCTTCTATTTCCTCCATTATTCTGTATTCGAAACTTCTTTTCCCAAAACCGAAATCACGTAATTTAGCAAGTGCAAAAGACCTTTGGTGTTTCCAGTTAGATCCACTTGAGCTAATGATTCCTGCAAACGAAATTTTACGAAAGTATAATGAAAAATCAGGGACATCTAATTATACAATTAAATGTATATATCTTTATGACAATTGGCATTTTAATAGTAAATTTCATAGGGCTTAAGGTTATGGAGTTAACGCCACATTCAACAAGTTTTCAGTGATATCGTAGCGGTCAGTTTTATTGGTGGAAGAAACCAGAATACCCTGAGAAAACCACCAACCTGTCGCAAGTCACTGACAAACTTTATCACATAATGTTGTATCGAGTACACCTCGCCATGAGTGGGATTCGAACCCACAACCGTAGGCACTGATTACATATGTGGTTGTAAATCCAACTACCATACGATCACGACCACAGCGATCATGGTAAATTTGATATGGCCCGATACAAGCATATGCTAGTTGTGTTCTGACTTAAGTTTCTTGATTTATAAAGTGTTGGTAATTATTTGTTGAATTGATTAATATGCAAGTATTATATTACAGAAGTGTACACAACATTTATTTCTATAAAACTTCAAATTACGTTGTAGTGTCCGTAATTTCTTTTTGACAGGAACGGTGTGCCATAACTATTAATATATTTAAAACATTAACAGGTTATATATCACACTGCATATACAAACTACATGTATTAACATTGATGTACATATGATGTTTGATACCTGAAGCAAGACAATACTGCGCCGTATACAATAAAAATGGTTTTCATATTATGATGGTGATTGCACGTACAATATTCGTGCAATCTCTGTTTTATGTTACCGATCACTAATGTTATACGACTGATACTGTATATTCAATACATATTGCCAGTACGTGTTCAAAAGCATGATGGGAGTTGTATTCGTGAAATGTTGCTGTATTATAGTATATCTTCAAGAATTGTGGTCGTGAAAATGTATTATCATACTGTTTGACATTGGACATTAAAATAAAGATAAAGGTCAGTCATATTCTATATTCTCATTTTTCTTTGTGTCAATGGCCACTATTCCTTCAACCAGAAACACCCGTTTAGCCTGATCGGGAGACATGCGCATTGAAATGTCATTGTTCATAGTAAAGTGGGATGGGAGTTACTGATAAATAACAGCTGATAATGGTAAACATAAGCACAATGAAATGGATGAGGACTCTTTAATGCGTGAATATATAAACACAACATCAAATACATAAAATTAGATTTCTAAATTTTCATACTTAAAATGTTACGTCTTTAAAAACGGTGTAATGGAGATAACATGTGTCGTTCCTTTAGACGCAGGTTTTTTTTTACATAGATTGCAAAATGATTTGAGGCTATCTTATAGGAATTATCTCCCCTTAAATCATTGATTAATCTTTAAATTTTAAGTTTTATTAGTAATCATAGTTAATAAAACCGTTAGTACTTTTAGCTTTGTAAAGATAATGACCTTCAAACAGCCATACGGTCCAATGTCACACAGTGACGTATCTAGGGTATGGCCAGTAGGGCACGTGCCCTGGGCGCCACTTGAAGGGGGCGACACTGAGAGGTTTTAGCACCTAATGTTCCCATATTGGAATGTCCTAAAAAAAGATTTTTAAATAATTTTCTTGAAGTAATTTTGCAAAAACCATGTAATACACATAGACATGAATACCTGGAGAAATTATTAATAAATAATAAATGTAAAACGCAATTTTAGTGCTTGCCATAGGCGTTATTTTCCGTAGATACGCCCCTGCATTTGTCACCGTCATTACAATATCATAATACCGATTAGTAAACATTTGAAGAAAGGTTATGATCTATCTAAAGTAATGACCATGGAACGCGTGCTCCGAATTGTACATATTACCCAGGTTGAAGTATTGATAAAAGAAATATTACCTTTATTGTTTAGCAGTTTCATGAGATAAAAAGGCGGTCGGTCTGACGTGTGTTCTCCATTCTTCACAAGCAATTCTTTGAGATTTTCGGTTCCGTTCACCACAATCACCCAAAATTGTCCGATAGACAAACTAAATATGTCTCCATATTTTGTCCGCAGTTCACGGAATGTTTCTAAAACATGTCCTTTAGCTATATTATGCATATTTCCGATGACCGGTATCGTTATCGGTCCGGGAGGGCATCCAATCGGCCTCCTTGATCGTATCCATAGTATTATAAATAGAAGGAAAACTACCAATATCGCCAAATTGTAAAATATAAGATCCATCATGACAAAATTATTGTAAACTGTGCACTAAGACCTTAGCAATAAAATATGGTAAACAACTTTTACACTTGAAATTTATACATACATTGGGGTTGGAAGGTAGATCGGAGTATTAACCCTATGATACCAGATACGCGACACATAATTTAACCCGGACAATCAGAAATTTAATAGCAAAGATAATATTGTAAAAAAAAAAAGCATTGATATTTTTTCCCTGTTATTTGGTGTTATGTCAGTTTTCCGCAGGTAGATAAGTTGCATCATCTGGACACATTATAATAACTCCGATACAACCAGTCTGTTGCTGTTATTCCTTAATGCGGTGTGCTTAGCAAAGATGCAGCAAACATAATTTTATAGTGTTTGGTTTGAACCCAATACTTTTCACACTCCAATCGAGCATGCTTATCGACCACAGAGGCAGTAATTACCACAGAGGCAGTAATTTGTTTAAAAATAAAATCGTAGGTATGCAATTTAGTGCACACGACGCGATTCTGAAATAACCTTCATCAGGTACTCTCAATATCGAAATATTGGAAAGCCAAATAATTTTGAAATGTTTGGGAGCAATAAAATAAAGACCCTAGTTAAACTAGTTAAGCAGAGATGCAGCAAAAATTAATCTTATAGTATATGAATCAGCACCACAAATTAATCTTATAGTATATGAATCAACACCACAAATTAATTTTATAGTATATGAATCAGCACCACAAATTAATCTTATAGTATATGAATCAGCACCACAAATTAATCTTATAGTATATGAATCAACACCACAAATTAATCTTATAGTATATGAATCAGCACCACAAATTAATCTTATAGTATATGAATCAACATCACAAATTAATCTTATAGTATATGAATCAACACCACAAATTAATCTTATAGTATATGAATCAACACCACAAATTAATCTTATAGTATATGAATCAACACCACAAATTAATCTTATAGTATATGAATCAGCACCACAAATTAATCTTATAGTATATGAATCAACATCACAAATTAATCTTATAGTATATGAATCAACACCACAAATTAATCTTATAGTATATGAATCAACACCACAAATTAATCTTATAGTATATGAATCAACATCACAAATTAATCACAATAATAAGAAACGGTAAGTCAACAGAACATTTAATTCCAGATATGTATATAGGTGTATATATATATATATATTGTGAATTGTATCATAATTACATGTATTTGCTATTTAAGAAATAAATCATGGAAGCCAGAATGTGTTGAGAGTTTTAACATGGATTGGCGGATATTAGTATTTTATCCCGAGCCAGAAGCGAGGGATAAAATTTACTAATATCCGCCAATCCATGTTAAAACTCAAAACACATTCTGGCTTCCATGATTTATTTCGATTCTGATATTTCTAAGAGTACAAATACGGTAGTATACTTTGATTTGAAGACGGTAATTTATATTTACGTTTGCGAAAATGTCGCACACAATTTATGCTGCCAATGGAAAAGTCATTCACATTCACCGGGGCATGTGCTAATGAGATTATACCGAATGGATAACTCGCTCGTTTGTTAACAAAGCGAAAGAAGGAGGTTATCTTAGAATTATTATTAATCCCACTTTTAGTATTGTTTGTTTATCTGAGGACCTCAGGGAAGATTAGCTGTTATTATTGATAACTGTGTTACCCTCTTGAAATAATTTTGTTTTACTTACTATACGAGCTTTCCTAGTGAAGATTATTACTGAAACGCGCCGTACTGACTTAATCATGCATATCTTGACATAAACGTCCTTCAGACATTTATTCAGTTTGTGAGTGCATCGCCACCGTTTACACATGCATGAACTCCTGAAAAGAAACGTTTAATATTTTAATAACTCGTCGTCCACACTTAATTAGATATCTAAGGTTCTATTATATGTTGATAATCTAGGGTGGTCAGGCAAGTTATTATCTCGTTATACCACCAAGACTTACTCAGGATATGAATCAACCATGTTAAACTAACTGTCGTGTACCTAGTTATAGAGGGTTAATAAGTAGTTCTACCTTTCAAACCTAAACAAGGTCATATAAATGACTGTGCGTATTCGTTGAGAAATATGAGCTGTTGATCACATGCAGTTTCCATATAATTATTTTCTTTTTATATCTCGAATTAACTGATATTTCTTTTTAGTTTTGTAAACTTCCCGTTTGGCTATAATTTTATTGATAACATTTTAGAGATCAGCTACGTAGAAGCCTGTATATCTAAGTACACAGCAAAATACATTACAAGTTCATATACATGTATGTAAAAGATACAGTTTTATTGAAACAAAAGAAACGGTTCGTATTGGATATCACGGGTTTCGTTTTCAACATGAGTTCTCAGGTCAAGGTCGATATGAGTAATATATGAATTATATTGATATTACTTTTCGTGTCTTTTTTACACACTTTGTTTATTATATAGTTATTTAGGAGTATCATCTTTCGATTTTGAGCGTATCTGAAGAAGATTATTCAAGAAAGGCGTCGTGCGCACTAAATATCGACGTTTTTATTACTATCACTGTTTCGATACCTCTGCTGGTGGACTATTAGTCTCCTCGGGTATCATCCAGTCAGTAGTCAGTGTATCGACAGTGAAATGGTTTATCATATATTTTTATAATTGAAATTTAGTTCTTAATTTATGTAATTATTATCAAAACTAAGATTCTCCCTCGGGCATAGGTGACCTTAAACGATTTTAACTATCCTGTTTAGGTCTTTTGGTTTTATTGCTCCCAGAAACTTTGACTTTCCAATCTTTCGATATTAAGCGTACCTGATGGAGGTTATTCCAGGCTTTCCAATCTTTCGATATTAAGCGTACCTGATGGAGGTTATTCCAGGCTTTCCAATCTTTCGATATTAAGCGTACCTGATGAAGGTTATTACGTCCCTGATGAAGGTTATTCCAGAAACGCATCGTGCGGATTACCTACGTTTTTAATACGTGTATTTCTATATTTTTTCAGATCACTACGTACAGCGATAAATCTTTATCAGATGAACTTTGATAAACATTTAATAAAAGAACGAACAGGTCATTTAGCGAAAATATATTATTCAACTTGTCCGAAAAAAATATTTGGGATAAAATAAACTAGTGTTTTTCAAAATGTATACACATTTATTGAGTCAATATCTCATCGACTAAGTAAAATCAATAAGGACCTCCATAATGAAACACTTTGGCCCTGTGCAGTAAACATATAATTCCTAAATGCATTAGTTCCAGTAAACATGTTTCTATTCTTTTTATCTCGCCTGGTCCGAAGGGCGAAGTGATCTATTGCCATCACTTTACGTCCGACGTCGGCGTTGTACGTTAGCACCTTCTTCTCAAAAACTATTGGGCCAAATTCAACCAAACTTGGCAGTGATTATCCTTGGTGGTGAAATATAATAGCATTATTTGGATATTCTTTCACAGAATATGGTAATATTAAGCCAGGTCAGAGATACAGGCATCTTTGAGCCTCTAGTTTCTTTTCTTTAACTTCTATCTTATCTTTTGTTGGTTTTTCTGTAAGGCAGAAGTGGTGAATTCATACTTCCTCGGGTAAACGAAATAATTCAGTGCCTGGTTATTGTCTGTTCGTGTATCTATTTGTTATTATTCGTTTACCGTGCTACTTTGATGATTCGGACATTTTACCATTTTAACCTATATCCCCCATACATATATCAACAGTTAGTGATGCTATATGTCCAGTGTGTCATTAAATTTGACCACTAGACATGTCTGACAGGTACATAATTCTATTCCTTCCAAATCTATATCTTTGTTTTAACTGTTCATCAGAATAATTCATCAAAAGTTGGTTTTGTTCACACAAAATACGCTCTTTCCTAGGCACCATCCCTATATTCCACAAAAGCAGCATCCGCCATATTTGAATTTAATCAAGTGATTAAGATTTAAAACAGGTATGATAGGCATTTTATCTTAATTATATCATTAACTTTAATCACATGTTCAACAACAAACTAATTATGTGATTATATACGGAGGGTTGCTGCTAACAAGGAAGCTACTGAACCAAGGGTTCTTTTTTGTAAAGTTGAAGTCATTACTTCGAAAATTGTACGGTCGTCACCATGACTTGGTTGAACGTTATAGAATATCTGTGTCACAAATGACCACGGATATGTTCCACTTGTCGTAAGTACTTCCCGGTCCTTTTCTCATTCACGACTTATCGTCGGGTTTGTAACTAGATTAACACGACAGGTACCACTAGTGGAGCAGGAACTGCTTACCCTTTTGGATCAGATGAGTTCACCCTGGTTTTCAGCGGGGTTCGTGTTACTCGATCTTTAGTTTTATGTGTAAGTTTTGTAGATCGTTGCTTGTCCTTTTGTCCTTTTTCCTTTGGTCATTGTGTTGTCTGTTCTTCTTCGATATAAGGATTCTGATTACCCCTTTGGTATCTTCAAACTCTTCTTAATCATATGATTAAACAAATTTAACACAGTGTTAGTGTTAACGACAAGTTCAACTGGTAAATTCTATATGCAACACGTCTTACCCATTTGGTCTCATTAGACTTTTCATAACCTACCCATGGAGTGTATTTGCATAAACCTAATTAGAAATCAGATATGATAGACAACGTTTACATTTAAAATTCATACATACAAAAAAGTCAACGGGGTTGGAAGGTAGATCTATTAACCCTGTGATACCAGATACGCGACAAATAATTTAACTCGAACAATCAGAAATTTAATAGCAAAAATCACATTGAAAAAACCATGGATATTTCATTTTCTGTTATTTTGAGTTAAGCCAGTTGTCATCCCATGCAATAAATCACCGTCAATCGCTTACACATAATGTTACAATACTAGTAACCCAATTGCCATATTTACTACCGGAGCGTAGGGGTTAGTTACAATAATCACACGAAATGATCTAAATTCCCATATATATTGCAATACCAAGAAGGGCAACAACCACATGTTATTCAGCTCACTTGAAAGTATTATATCTCTACTAAGACCAGACAGAAAAGTCCCAATATGCACAGACTTTACTCATAAATGATAATAGTTTTGATTAAAATATAGTTTCTTTATCTTCATTTAACTCTAGAATATATGTTGATATTCTATAGTCCTCAGCCAACCACATCGGTGGTGTAATGGTTAGCGTGCTCGCCTCGAGAGCGGTAGATCACGTGGGTTCGAGCCCCGGTCGGGTCAAACCAAAGGCTATAAGAAGAGTTTGAAGATACCAAAGGGGTAATCAGAATCCGTATATCGACAGCACAAGACAGCACAATGGCCAAAAGAAAAAGTAAAAAAGGACAAACAACGATCTACAAAACATACATATAAAACTAAAGATCGAGTAACACGAACCCCACTAAAAACCGGGGGTGAACTCAGGTGCTCCGCAAGCGTAAGCAGTTCCTGCTCCACTAGTGATACCCGTCGTGTTAATCTAATTACAAACCCGGTGATAAGTCATGAACGAGGAAAGGACCGGGAAGTGTTTGCGACAAGTGGAACATATCCGTGGTCATTTGTGACACAGATATTCCATAACGGTCAACCAAGTCATGGTGGCGACCGTAAAAGTATCGAAGTGATGATTTCAACTTAACTAAGAATGTCTATCCACGGACTGTTGTTTCAGTGACCTAGCACTATCAAAATCCAACTCAGCGTGTTGGTCTAGAACAAAGCGGACCTCATCATCATCTCATTGAAAATTAACTTGTTTTCACCATGACCTAGCTGAAAATTGCTGAGTTGCCGTTAAACAACAATCACTCACCCACTCACTATAGTGGTCAGCCAGATATAACAACAAGCGATTGAACCATGTGTTTCTATTATATCTATATGTTGATAATCTAGAGTATCGCTATTGTCGCTTTTGAACCATACTGTACATATATATTACAAATCAAAGCTACACAGTATACCACCGAGACTCATTCAGGATATGAATCGACCATGTTAACATAAATGTCGTGTACCTAGGTATAGAGGGTTAATAAGTAGTTCTACCTTTCAAACCTAAACAAGGTCATATAAATGACTGTGTGTATTCGTTGAGAAATATTAGCTGGTCATCACATGCGGTGTTTATGTTGATAATCTAGTGATCAGCCAGCAAGGACTACACTATATTTTCTCTCTTGAACCATACAGTACATATATATTACAAATCAAAGCTACGCGGTATACCACCAAGACTCATTCAGGATATGAATCAACCATGTTAATCTAACTGTCGTGTACCTACATGTTTGTAGGTATAGAGGGTTAATAAGTAGTTCTACCTTTCAAACCTAAATAAGGTGATATAAATGACTGTGTGTATTCTTTGAGAAATATTAGCAGTTCATCACATGCGGTGTTCAAATAATTTTCTTATATATTGTCGAGTGGTCTAGGGCGCTGGACGTAAGGCTAAGCGAATGATGCTGCAGTGTATCAATGCTGTGGGTTCAAATCCCGTCGAGGGAAGAACAAAAAATGTTTGCTAGTGAATCAGGACGAAATGAGCAATTTTATAGAGGACCTTCCATATAAGCTTCCTACCAAGTTTCGGTTCATTTAACCATGCAGTTTCAGAGGAGAAGATTTTTCTTATAAATCGTCCAATCAGAAACAAGAATTGCCTGTAGCGGTCATGTTTGTTAACGGATCAGAACGATATGAACAATCTTTATAGAGCACCTTACATAGATGCTTCCTTTGGCAAGGTGAGCTAAAAAGTAGTTCGTAATGGGCGTACAAATACAATTAGCTGACATTCTCGCAAAAAGTAGAATGCTGATTGGCCAATATACGCCCTATAGCAATCAATGTGTGGACTGAGAGCTTACAGTCAAACAATTACGTAATGTTTCTTAATATCAGACCCTTCGTTTGCAAAATCCATAGCGAATGCCTGTTTCAAAATAAACAGCAGTCGACATTGCCATTTATCACCCACTACAGAAGCCATAAAATAGCAAACATTTTAGTTTAAGCACATTTTATTTACATATAATAACAGCTTATAGGACACAAGTTATTACAACATTAGTGAAGTTCTTTCACTTCTACAAACATATAAGCCCAAAAAAAAAAAAAAAAAAGACAGAGCTGGCGATAATTAGATAATATAATATTTTAGGTACGATAATATTAAAGAAATGGTAAAGAAAAATAAGGTAAAATAATTATAGATTATTATATGGCATTTTTCATATCACATGTCATATCAACCCGAGACGCCCATATTAGCACAAAATTGGGATACAAGGCAAATGTTGGAAATTACTTAAGTCGCTTTATAGCAAAGTTTCCAATAAAGTTTTATTTGGTCAACATGAAACCTAGTTCTTTGACCAAGAGTTTGGATTGAAACAAGGATATGTTTGGTAAGTATGTTGAAAGATGTTTACTGTTTGCTGATGATATTGTACTCATTGGTAAAACAGAAGAAGAAATAGTCATTACTAACAATAGCTGGTATTTTCGTCTCTAAATGGAATATGAAATTTAACGCTTCAAAATCTAAAGTAATGGTTATTGGTAAGCGACTTGATAAAAATAAGGAATGGAAACTGGGAAACTCTATGTTAATCGAAACTAATGATTATAAATATCTTGGTGTGTACTTCTCGAGGTCGCTTTCATTTTCCTACCATATAAATTGCTATCCAAAAGAAAAATTTGAACGTAAGTTTAATTATATGATTAAACTACTTGGAGAACATGGAACCTTTAATCGAATATCTTTTGGCGATGCGTTGTGGAACTCAGTACTCCGACCGTCAATCTCTCATGGATGTGCTGTATGGATACCATCCGCTTTATCCTCCAAAGGTATGCTCGAAACGTGGCAGTATATAGTAGCTAAATTAATTTTTTACACAAATATGACCGTTCCTAAATCGGCTCTCTTCTTAGAATTAGGTTGGGAACCTATCAACGATTTTCTTGACAGGCAAAGAATATCGTATTTCTCAAGGCTACGCAATTTTCCTTGTACGAGACTTTGTAAAATTGTTTTTGATGAACTAAAAGATTCACAGTCCTATCCTAAATGGGATTACCTTAATAATGTACGTAGGGTTTTTGAAAATGCTGGTTTAGATCATTATCTTAACTCTGATGTAAATATGATTACTTTTAAGAAGTTCTTTGGCGAATATGTACGAAACAGAGAAATTACCAATGCTAAAAGTAAAAGTAGCTTGACAAATTACGTCCACTTCCCTATAATGTTTGGAAAACAGCCATACCTTTCAAATTTATTGGAGTTCCAACCAGCAAGACTTAAAATGTTAGCCCGCACGAATACGCTGTCTATATACTCTGTTCTACACAGAATAAAGCTTCACACAACATCGGTTTGTGAAATGTGTAGCAGTGGTTCCGACGAGGATTTATTCCATTTCATGTTAGACTGCCCGGAATACACACCAATACGTAACAATAACCTCAATTTAATTACCGAACGATTTCCTGGTCTTGCTTTCTTAGAGTTGTCGCCCTTTGACAAAATGCAATTTTTAATTGGAGATGTTAGTTTTACCCAAGTTACAAATATTGGTCTATTTTTTGACAAAATAGGCAAAACCATGTTACAACAAATATTTTTACGCAGGAAGTCCTTTTTAGAAAACAACACAACTATCTGTGATAATTCAATCCCTGTATCAAGGTTTTAAGCTTTTTTGTATGTGTTTTAGAATGTATAGTGTATTGTCTTTTTATGTACTGAATATGTTTTATTAAGCTATGTGTTGAAATGGAAATTTTAAAGATGCTTAGTTGAAACATATTTTATGAACTTTATCATATATCATTTATATTGCATGCCATATGTATTTGTTACTTAAAATGTTTGTATATAGTACATATTTGTTTGTATGATAAATGTTAGACGCACTTGCAGGTACCCCGTCTGCAGGTGCCTCCGTTGTAAAGGGGTAGTTCTGAATGAATATATAATGATAATTTCAATTGCTATTTGTCCATTGTTTTATTTACAGTTTAATTCCTAGGTATTGCTCTCACTTTATATGGTTTTGGACCATTTGTAGAAGCGAGTATTGCTTCAATCGGTGGTGGTCCCTCTCCTTCAGGTGGCAGAAACTCAAACCTCTGTACAAGAGTTGCTAGATAAAGAAACAACTCTATTCGTGCGAGTGATTCACCAAGACAAACTCGTCTCCCTACAATTAATGAATGAAAACAATAATTCAATATTAAACTAGTTTTCGGTCGGCAGTGACAAATCCAATCCCTTATAACGTTTTGTTCTGTTCAAGAACTCTTTTATATGCAAAACTAATTTGATATATGCATATATATGGAACACTGTGCACATTACAATATAGAGAGTGTACGATATTTCGCCCTGACACATCGTCTAGGATAATTAAAAACTCCAATCATATTCTCGGTAAAATCGCTTGTTTCGTGTTTGTTGTAATGCTATTAATACGCGTGGTGATCTAGTACAAATAAATATAGAACATGCATATTTCACATATTGTTTTTTTGTCTCGCTATGTTATGTCTGAAAAATTGCGCATTTGTTGTTACAGTGTTTCTCAAACTGAATATTATTACTTGTTCTCACCAGGTCAGTTTTCTAACCAGTATTACACATGTCTTCCAACCAATACTACACATGTTTTCCCTAATCCTCAGTTTATTTCCGAATGGAAAAAAAAATAATGTCGTAGTTTCAGTGTCTCTTGGAAATACCACATACGATTACAAGTGTTAGGACAATCTTTGAATTTTTAATTGTTTTAATGATGAAACTATAACTACGAGCATTCACACTCGATACAACATTATGTGATAAAGTTTGTCAGTGACTTACGACAGGTTGGTGGTTTTCTCCGGGTACTCCGGTTTCCTCCACCAATAAAACTGACCATCACGATATAACTGAAATATTTTTGAAAGTGGGGTTGAACACCAGAAACCAAATCAAGCAAACCAAAACCGAACAGTCACGAACCCTACTATTGTACTGACTTCCAGGGTTGAAATTAAATATGAATATAAACTATTAAAAAACTGTCATTTTTGTACTCATAATGTTTGGACATTGAAGGACATGCGGGAGTTGTTTGCGTTTGCGCCTGTTTTTGACAAATAAATTAATTCTTAGAAATATGATGATGTTCACATGAATACATTTTAGATATTTAAGCCCAATCAAGCGACAAGGTCAATATCACAGTAAGTAAGATAGAAATCATAATATTTATACTGATAAACTTACCCAGAGAGAAGGTCAAAACTTTATCTTGGTTATAAACTTTTCCATCTGTATCGATAAATCGTTCGGGCTGAAAGTCGTGGCTATTTGGAAATATTTTTTCATCATGCGCTACAGAATCAAGACACGGAACTATAACGCTTCCTTTTGGTATCTTATAACCTTGACACTTCATATCTCCTGTAACTAAATGTGGTAAAGAGAGTGGAACAATGTTTCCAAGTCGAAGTGATTCGAGGATAACAGCTTCACAGTATGGTAAATTAGGTCTATCTGATAGACTTGGAAGACGTCCAACACCAACAACGTTATCTATTTCCTTCCACATTTTGTTTTGTATATCTACATTATGTATTAGATATAGGACAGTCCATCTAATTGTGGTGGCTGTAGTTTCAGCTCCTGCTGCAAACAGGTCTACCAGGATTGAAACTAACTGGTCCTCTGTAGAAATAAAAGAATTTACTATTATAGATTATGTCAACCGAGCAAAAAGTCCTCAAATATCATCAAAATGTTCGAGTTTTTGATTGTTATGTTTGGTGGACGTGTTTTTCAACAGACAGTAGGCATCCTATATGGGTACCAACCGTGCTCCTCTTCTTGCCGACCTGTTTCATTATTCGCACAAGGTAGACTTCACACGGGAATATCTCAAGAAAAACGAAAAGAAGCTAGCCCAATCCTTTAATTTCACGTTCCACTGTATAGATGATGTCTTTTTACTAAATAATTCTGTTTAACGCCACTCTCAGCAAAATTTCAGTTTTATCGTGGCGGTCAGTTTTATTGGTGGAGGAAATCGTAGTACCAGGAGAAAACCACCTACATGGTGCAAGACACTGACAAACTTTATTACATAGTGTTGTATCGAGTACACCTCGCCATGAACAGGATTCGAACTCACAACATCAGTGGTGATAGGCACTGATTGCACAGGTAGTTGTAAATCCAACTACCATACGATTACAGCCATTATGACACACGGCCACGACGCCCCATAAGAAAATATCATTATATTTATTACGAATGTGTTGTTTATGATCATACAGAAAAATTGTCCTAATTGTGTTCAATGTTGCATAGACATAATGTATTTAAATTTTGCTGGTACTAAATTGAAAATTGTCATCCACAAAATAACGAAATGAATCGATACTACCTATTATATTTATATTTATATGCACTAACAATGAAAACAAACAAAAATGTAATACCGTCCGAATAGTTCCAATATCTGATAGGAAAATCATAGAAACAAAATCGATACTACTACAGATGCAACATCGATACCACTACAGAGACAAAATCGATACTATTACAGAGGCAAAATCAATAATATTACAGAAGCAAAATCGATATTACTACAGAGGCAAAATCGATACTACTACAGAGGCAAAATCGATACTACTACAGAGGCAAAATCGATATCACTACAGAGGCAAAATCGATACCACTAACACACATACCCCTCACTCTTCCGATCTTAGCTATCCGGTTTAGGCCCTTTGGTTTTATTGTTCCCAAAACTTTAAATTAGTTGGTTTTCCAATCTTTCGATTTTAAGCGTACCTGAGCACGAAATTTGATATCTACGTTTTCTTTGTTACAGGAACTTCATTAAAAGTGGTGTTCTTTAACTCTATGCATAATATATTTATTCCTGGTGGCACAAAGCAACAAAAGAAACAAACCTAGTTCTGTTTCAGTAGATTGAATCAGTAAAATAAAATAATGTGCATACATTTGTTTAAAGTTGCTATACCTGAATAGTCTGGAGTTGAATTAAACGTCTCATCTTTCTTTATCTCTTTAATATATGCATCCGTGAAATCTCTTATGTTGCAGTCGTCTATTGTTTCTTTGTGTTCCTTAATTTGTTTACGGAAGTAGTCGAATAGCATATCAACTTGTTTTGTAACTGGTGTAATTCTGAAAGGGTCCCCTGGAATTTTTGACAATGAAGGCACAAAATTCACAGGACCAGCGAGGGAAGGATTAGAAACGAGATCATTCATAATTTCAATAAATCGAGCAAATTCTGGATCATCGTAATCAAATCGTCGTCCAATGGTAATCGACATTACGTTATTTGCCATACTTGTATTTAAGATTCCCGTCAAATCAAATGGTTCCCTTTTATAACTGCCCAATAATTCCAAAAATGCTTCTATTTCCTCCATTATTCTGTATTCGAAACTTCTTTTTCCAAAACCGAAACCACGCAATTTAGCAAGTGCAAAAGACCTTTGGTGTTTCCAATTAGATCCACTTGAGCTAACGATTCCTGCAAACGAAATTTGAAGAAAATATAATGAAAAATCAGGGACATCTAATTATACAATTAAATGTATATATCTTTGTGAAAATTGGCATTTTAATAGTAAATTTCATAGGGCTTAAGGTTATGGAGTTTAACGCCACATTCAACAAGTTTTCAGTCATATCGTAGCGGTCAGTTTTATTGGTGGAGGAAACCAGAATACACTGAGAAAACCAACGACCTGTCGCAAGTCACTGACATATTTTATCACATAATGTTGTATCGAGTACACCTCGCCATGAGTGGGATTCGAACCCACAACCGTAGGCACTGATTACATATGTGGTTGTAAATCCAACTACCATACGATCACGACCACAGCGATCATGGTAAATTTGATATGGCCCGATACAAACATATGCTCGTTGTGTTCTGACTTAAGTTTCTTGATTTATAAAGTGTTGGTAATTATTTGTTGAATTGATTAATATGCAAGTGTTATATTACAGAAGTGTACACAACATTTATTTCTATAAAACTTCAAATTACGTTGTAGTGTCCGTAATTTCTTTTTGACAGGAACGGTGTGCCATAACTATTAATATATTTAAAACATTAACAGGTTATATATCACACTGCATATACAAACTACATGTATTAACATTGATGTACATATGATGTTTGATACCTGAAGCAAGACAATACTGCGCCGTATACAATAAAAATGGTTTTCATATTATGATGGTGATTGCACGTACAATATTCGTGCAATCTCTGTTTTATGTTACCGATCACTAATGTTATACGACTGATACCGAATATTCAATACATATTGCCAGTACGTGTTCAAAAGCATGATGGGAGTTGTATTCGTGAAATGCTGCTGTATTATAGTATATCTTCAAGAATTGTGGTCGTGAAAATGTATTATCATACTGTTTGACATTGGACATTAAAATAAAGATAAAGGTCAGTCATATTCTATATTCTCATTTTTCTTTGGGTCAATGGCCACTATTCCTTCAACCAGAAACACCCGTTTAGCCTGATCGGGAGACATGCGCATTGAAATGTCATTATTCATAGTAAAGTGGGATGGGAGTTACTGATAAATAACAGCTGATAATGGTAAACATAAGCACAATGAAATGGATCAGGACTCTTTAATACGTGAATATATAAACACAACATCAAATACATAAAATTAGATTTCTAAATTTTCATACTTAAAATGTTACGTCTTTAAAAACGGTGTAATGGAGATAACATGTGACGTTCCTTTAGACGCAAGTTTTTTTTTACATAGATTGCAAAATGATTTGAGGCTATCTTATAGGAATTATCTCCCCTTAAATCATTGATTAATCTTTAAATTTTAAGTTTTATTAGTAATCATAGTTAATAAAACCGTTAGTACTTTTAGCTTTGTAAAGATAATGACCTTCAAACAGCCATACGGTCCAATGTCACACAGTGACGTATCTAGGGTATGGCCAGTAGGGCACGTGCCCTGGGCGCCACTTGAAGGGGGCGACACTGAGAGGTTTTAGCACCTAATGTTCCCATATTGGAATGTCCTATAAAAAGATTTTAAAATAATTTTCTTGAAGTAATTTTGCAAAAACCATGTAATACACATAGACATGAATACCTGGAGAAATTATTAATAAATAATAAATGTAAAACGCAATTTTAGTGCTTGCCATAGGCGTTATTTTCCGTAGATACGCCCCTGCATTTGTCACCGTCATTACAATATCATAATACCGATTAGTAAACATTTGAAGAAAAGTTATGATCTATCTAAAGTAATGACCATGGAACGCGTGCTCCGAATTGTACATATTACCCAGGTTGAAGTATTGATAAAAGAAATATTACCTTTATTGCTTAGCAGTTTCATGAGATAAAAAGGCGGTCTGTCTGACGTGTGTTCTCCATTCTTCACAAGCAATTCTCTGAGATTTTCGGTTCCGTTCACCACAATCACCCAAAATTGTCCGATAGACAAACTAAATATGTCTCCATATTTTGTCCGCAGTTCACGGAATGTTTCTAAAACATGTCCTTTAGCTATATTATGCATATTTCCGATGACCGGTATCGTTGTCGGTCCGGGAGGGTATCCAATCGGCCTCCTTGATCGTATCCATAGTATTATAAATAGAAGGAAAACTACCAATATCGCCAAATTGTAAAATATAAGATCCATCATGACAAAATCATTGTAAACTGTGCACTAAGACCTTAGCAATAAAATATGGTAAACAACTTTTACACTTGAAATTTATACATACATTGGGGTTGGAAGGTAGATCGGAGTATTAACCCTATGATACCAGATACGCGACACATAATTTAACCCGGACAATCAGAAATTTAATAGCAAATATAATATTGTAAAAATAAAAATCATGGATATTTTTTCCCTGTTATTTGGTGTTATGTCAGTTTTCCGCAGGTAGATAAGTTGCATCATCTGGACACATTATAATAACTCCGATACTACCAGTCTTTTGCTGTTATTCCTTAATGCGGTGTGCTTAGCAAAGATGCAGCAAAAATAATTTTATAGTGTTTGGTTTGAACCCAATACTTTTCACACTCCAATCGAGCATGCTTATCGACCACAGAGGCAGTAATTACCACAGAGGCAGTAATTTGTTTAAAAATAAAATCGTAGGTATGCAATTTAGTGCACACGACGCGTTTCTGAAATAACCTTCATCAGGTACTCTCAATATCGAAATATTGGAAAGCCAAATAATTTTGAAATGTTTGGGAGCAATAAAACAAAGACCCTAGTTAAACTAGTTAAGCAGAGATGCAGCAAAAATTAATCTTATAGTATATGAATCAGCACCACAAATTAATCTTATAGTATATGAATCAGCACCACAAATTAATCTTATAGTATATGAATCAGCACCACAAATTAATCTTATAGTATATGAATCAGCACCACAAATTAATCTTATAGTATATGAATCAGCACCACAAATTAATCTTATAGTATATGAATCAACACCACAAATTAATCTTATAGTATATGAATCAACATCACAAATTAATCTTATAGTATATGAATCAACACCACAAATTAATCTTATAGTATATGAATCAACATCACAAATTAATCTTATAGTATATGAATCAGCACCACAAATTAATCTTATAGTATATGAATCAGCACCACAAATTAATCTTATAGTATATGAATCAGCACCACAAATTAATCTTATAGTATATGAATCAGCATCACAAATTAATCTTATAGTATATGAATCAGCACCACAAATTAATCTTATAGTATATGAATCAGCACCACAAATTAATCTTATAGTATATGAATCAGCACCACAAATTAATCTTATAGTATATGAATCAACACCACCAATTAATCTTATAGTATATGAATCAGCACCACAAATTAATCTTATAGTATATGAATCAACACCACAAATTAATCTTATAGTATATGAATCAACACTACAAATTAATCTTATAGTATATGAATCAGCACCACAAATTAATCTTATAGTATATGAATCAACATCACAAATTAATCTTATAGTATATGAATCAACACCACAAATTAATCTTATAGTATATGAATCAACACCACAAATTAATCTTATAGTATATGAATCAGCACCACAAATTAATCTTATAGTATATGAATCAACATCACAAATTAATCTTATAGTATATGAATCAGCACCACAAATTAATCTTATAGTATATGAATCAACATCACAAATTAATCTTATAGTATATGAATCAACACCACAAATTAATCTTATAGTATATGAATCAGCACCACAAATTAATCTTATAGTATATGAATCAGCACCACAAATTAATCTTATAGTATATGAATCAACACCACAAATTAATCTTATAGTATATGAATCAACATCACAAATTAATCTTATAGTATATGAATCAACACCACAAATTAATCTTATAGTATATGAATCAACACCACAAATTAATCACAATAATAAGAAACGGTAAGTCAATTGAACATTTAATTCCAGATATGTATATAGGTGTATATATATATATATATATATATATATATTGTGAATTGTGTAATAATTACGTGTATTTGCTATTTAAGAAATAAATCATGGAAGCCAGAATGTGTTGGGAGTTTTAACATGGATTGGCGGATATTAGTATTTTATCCCGAGCCAGAAGCGAGGGATAAAATTTACTAATATCCGCCAATCCATGTTAAAACTCAAAACACATTCTGGCTTCCATGATTTATTTCGATTCTGATATTTGTAAGAGTACAAATACGGTAGTATACTTTGATTTGAAGACGGTAATTTATATTTACGTTTGCGAAAACGAAAATGTCGCACACAATTTATGCTGCCAATGGAAAAGTCATTCACATTCACCGGCGCATGTGCTAATGAAATTATACCGAATGGATAACTCGCTCGTTTGTTAACAAAGCGAAAGAAGGAGGTTATCTTAGAATTATTATTAATCCCACTTTTAGTATTGTTTGTTTATCTGAGGACCTCAGGGAAGATTAGCTGTTATTATTGATAACTGTGTTACCCTCTTGAAATAATTTTGTTTTACTTACTATACGAGCTTTCCTAGTGAAGATTATTACTGAAACGCGCCGTACTGACTTAATCATGCATATCTTGACATAAACGTCCTTCAGACATTTATTCAGTTTGTGAGTGCATCGCCACCCTTTACACATGCATGAACTCCTGAAAAGAAACGTTTAATATTTTAATAACTCGTCGTCCACACTTAATTAGATATCTAAGGTTCTATTATATGTTGATAATCTAGAGTGGTCAGGCAAGTTATTATCTCGTTATACCACCAAGACTTACTCAGGATATGAATCAACCATGTTAAACTAACTGTCGTGTACCTAATTATAGAGGGTTAATAAGTAGTTCTACCTTTCAAACCTAAACAAGGTCATATAAATGACTGTGCGTATTCGTTGAGAAATATGAGCTGTTGATCACATGCAGTTTCCATATAATTATTTTCTTTTTATATCTCGAATTAACTGATATTTCTTTTTAGTTTTGTAAACTTCCCGTTTGGCTATAATTTTATTGATAACATTTTAGAGATCAGCTACGTAGAAGCCTGTATATCTAAGTACACAGCAAAATACATTAAAAGTTCATATACATGTATGTAAAAGATACAGTTTTATTGAAACAAAAGAAACGTTCGTATTGGATATCACGGGTTTCGTTTTCAACATGAGTTCTCAGGTCAAGGTCGATGTGAATAATAATATATATGAATTAAATTGATATTACTTTTCGTGTCTTTTTTACACATTTTGTTTATTATATAGTTATTTAGGAGTACCATCTTTCGATTTTGAGCGTATCTGATGAAGATTATTCAAGAAACGCGTCGTGCGCACTAAATATCCACGTTTTTATTACTATCACTGTTTCGATACCTCTGCTGGTGGACTATTAGTCTCCTCGGGTAACATCCAGCCAGTAGTCAGTGTATCGACAGTGAAATGGTTTATCATATATTTTTATAATTGAAATTTAGTTCTTAATTTATGTAATTATTATCAAAAGTAAGGTTCTCCCTCGGGCGTAGGTGACCTTAAACGATTTTAACTATCCTGTTTAGATCTTTTGGTTTTATTGCTCCCAGAAACTTATTTGGCTTTCCAATCTTTCGATATTAAGCGTACCTGATGAAGGTTATTAGGTACCTGATGAAGGTTATACTACGTTTTTAATACGTGTATTTCTATATTTTTTCAGATCACTACGTACAGTGATAAATCTTTATCAGATGAACTTTGATAAACATTTAATAAAAGAACGAACAGGTCATTTAGCGAATATATATTATTCAACTTGTCCGAAAAAAATATTTGGGATAAAATAAACTAGTGTTTTTCAAAATGTATACAGATTTATTGAGTCAATATCCCATCGACTAAGTAAAATCAATAAGGACCTCCATAAGGAAACACTTTGGCCCTGTGCAGTAAGCATATAATTCCTAAATGCATTAGTTCCAGTAAACATGTTTCTATTCTTTTTATCTCGCCTGGTCCGAAGGGCGAAGTGATCTATTACCATCACTTTACGCCCGATGTCGGCGTTGTACGTTAGCACCTTTTCTCAAAAACAATTGGGCCAAATTCAACCAAACTTGGCAGTGATTATCCTTGGTGGTGAAATATAATAGCATTATTTGGATATTCTTTCACAGAATATAGTAATATTAAGCCAGGTCAGCGACACAGGCATCTTTGAGCCTCTAGTTTCTTTTCTTTAACTTCTATCTTATCTTTTGTTGGTTTTTCTGTAAAGCAGAAGTGGTGAATTCATACTTCCTCGGGTAAACGAAATAATTCAGTGCCTGGTTATTGTCTGTTCGTGTATCTATTTGTTATTATTCGTTTACCGTGCTACTTTGATGATTCGGACATTTTACCATTTTAACCTATATCCCCCATACATATATCAACAGTTAGTGATGTATTATGTCCTGTGTGTCATTAAATTGGATCCCTAGACAAGTCTGACAGGTACATAATTCTATTCCTTCCAAATCTATATCTTTGTTTTAACTGTTCATCAGAATAATTCATCAAAAGTTGGTTTTGTCTTTAAAAAATACCCTCTTTCCTAGGCACCATCCCTATATTCCACAAAAGCATCATCCGCCATATTTGAATTTAATCAAGTGATTAAGATTTAAAACGGGTATGATAGGCATTTTATCTTAATTACATCTTAATTATATCATTAACTTTCATCACATGTTCAACAACAAACTAATTATGTGATTATATACGAAGGGTTGCTGCTAACAAGGAAGCTACTGAACCAAGGGTTCTTTTTTGTTAAGTTGAAGTCATTACTTCGAAAATTGTACGGTCATCACCATGACTTGGTTGAACGTTATAGAATATCTGTGTCACAAATGACCACGGATATGTTCCACTTGTCGTAAGCACTTCCCGGTCCTTTTCTCATTCACGACTTATCGCCGGGTTTGTAACTAGATTAACACGACAGGTACCACTAGTGGAGCAGGAACTGCTTACCCCTTTGGATCAGATGAGTTCACCCTGGTTTTCAGCGGGGTTCGTGTTACTCGATCTTTAGTTTTATGTGTATGTTTTGTAGATCGTTGTTTGTCCTTTTGTCCTTTTTCCTTTGGTCATTGTGTTGTCTGTTCTTCTTCGATATAAGGATTCTGATTACCCCTTTGGTATCTTCAAACTCTTCTTAATCATATGATTAAACAAATTTAACACAGTGTTAGTGTTAACGACAAGTTCAACTGGTAAATTCTATATGCAACACGTCTTACCCATTTGGTCTCATTAGACTTTTCATAACCTACCCATGGAGTGTATTTGCATAAACCTAATTAGAAATCAGATATGATAGACAACTTTTACATTTAAAATTCATACATACAAAAAAGTCAATTGGGTTGGAAGGAAGATCTATTAACCCTATGATACCAGATACGCGACAAATAATTTAACTCGGACAATCAGAAATTTAATAGCAAAATCATATTGAAAAAACCATGGATATTTCATTTTCTGTTATTTTGAGTTAAGCCAGTTGTCATCCCATACAATAAATCACCGTCAATCGCTTACACATAATGTTATAATACTAGTAACCCAATTGCCATATTTACTACCGGAGCGTAGGGGTTAGTTACAATCATCACACGAAATGATCTAAATCCTCATATATATTGCAATACCAAGAAGGGCAACAACCACATGTTATTCAGCTCACTTGAAAGTATTATATCTCTACTAAGACCAGACAGAAAAGTCCCAATATGCACAGACTTTACTCATAAATGATAATAGTTTTTATTAAAATATAGTTTCTTTATCTTCATTTAACTCTAGAATATATGTTGATATTCTATAGTCCTCAGCCAACCGCATTGGTGGTGTAATGGTTAGCGTGCTCGCCTCGAGTGCGGTAGATCACGTGGGTTCGAGCCCCGGTCGGGTCAAACCAAAGGCTATAAAAAGAGTTTGAAGATACCAAAGGGGTAATCAGAATCCGTATATCGACAGCACTAGACAACACAATGGCCAAAAGAAAAAGTAAAAAAGGACAAACAACGATCTACAAAACATACATATAAAACTAAAGATCGAGTAACACGAACCCCACTAAAAACCGAGGGTGAACTCAGGTGCTCCGAAGCGTAAGCAGTTTCTGCTCCACTAGTGACACCCGTCGTGTTAATCTAGTTACAAACCCGGTGATAAGTCATGAACGAGGAAAGGACCGGGAAGTGTTTGCGACAAGTGTAAAAGTATCGAAGTGATGACTTCAACTTAACTAAGAGGAACAGTAGCAGCAACCCTCTATCAAGGAAATCTTGATAGGATCCGCAAGCTCTAGAATATCGTATCAACTGACAGATATATACTCCATATGCAGGTGCTGCTGGGATGTTGCTACATATGAATGGAAAGTTCACGATGGGAAAATTGAAATAATCTCATTTGTCGTAAAGTTTCGTTCTTAACCGCCCCTCACTGTCAATTTCGAGGTGTAGGTCAAGGTATGCTTCTCCGCTAAGCACGCAGCATTAAGGAGTAAGAACAAAGACTGGTTGGCTCGGAATCAGAATAATGTGTCCGAGTGGAGCAAAATATCTATCCACGGACTGTTGTTTCAGTGAGCTAACACTATAAAAATCCAACCCAGCGTGTTGGTCTAGAACAAAGCGGACCTCATCAGCATCTCATTGAAAATTAACTTGTTTTCGCCATGACATAGCTGAAAAACTGCTGAGTTGCCGTTAAACAACAATCACTCACTTACTCAATCACTCACCCACTCACTATAGTGGTCAGCCAGATATAACAACAAGCGATTGAACCATGTGTTTCTATTATATCTATATGTTGATAATCTAGAGTATCGCTATTGTCGCTTTTGAACCATACAGTACATATATATTACAAATCAAAGCTACACGGTATACCACCGAGACTCATTCAGGATATAAATCGACCATGTTAAAATAAATGTCGTATACCTAGGTATAGAGGGTTAATAAGTAGTTCTACCTTTCAAACCTAAACAAGGTCATATAAATGACTGTGTATTCGTTGAGAAATATTAGCTGGTCATCACATGCGGTGTTTATATTGATAATCTAGTGATCAGCCAGCAAGGACTACAATATATTTTCTCTCTTGAACCATACAGTACATATATATTACAAATCAAAGCTACACAGTACACCACCGAGACTCATTCAGGATATGAATCGACCATGTTAACATAAATGTCGTGTACCTAGGTATAGAGGGTTAATAAGTAGTTCTACCTTTCAAACCTAAACAAGGTCATATAAATGACTGTGTGTATTCGTTGAGAAATATTAGCTGGTCATCACATGCGGTGTTTATATTGATAATCTAGTGATCAGCCAGCAAGGACTACAATATATTTTCTCTTTTGAACCATACAGTACATATATATTACAAATCAAAGCTACGCGGTATACCACCAAGACTCATTCAGGATATGAATCAACCATGTTAATCTAACTGTCGTGTACCTACATGTTTGTAGGTATAGAGGGTTAATAAGTAGTTCTACCTTTCAAACCTAAATAAGGTGATATAAATGACTGTGTGTATTCTTTGAGAAATATTAGCAGTTCATCACATGCGTGTTCAAATAATTTTTTATATACTGTCGAGTGGTCTAGGGCGCTGGACGAAAGGCTAAGCGAATGATGCTGCAGTGTATCAATGCTGTGGGTTCAAATCCCGTCGAGGGAAGAACAACAAATGTTTGTTAGTGAATATAGGGCGCTGGACGAAAGGCTAAGCGAATGATGCTGCAGTGTATCAATGCTGTGGGTTCAAATCCCGTCGAGGGAAGAACAAAAAATGTTTGTTAGTGAATCAGGACGAAATGAGCAATTTTATAGAGGACCTTCCATATAAGCTTCCTACCAAGTTTCGGTTCATTTAACCATGCAGTTTCAGAGGAGAAAATTTTTCTTTTAAATCGTCCAATCAGAAACAAGAATTGCCTGTAGCGGTCATGTTTGTTAACGGATCAGAACGATATGAACAATCTTTATAGAGCACCTTACATAGATGCTTCCTTTGGCAAGGTGAGCTAAAAGGTACTTCGTAATGGGCGTACAAATACAATTAGCTGACATTCTCGCAAAAAGTAGAATGCTGATTGGCCAATATACGCCCTATAGCAATCAATGTGTGGACTGAGAGCTTACAGTCAAACAATTACGTAATGTTTCTTAATATCAGACCCTTCGTTTGCAAAATCCATAGCGAATGCCTGTTTTAAAATAAACAGCAGTCGACATTGCCATTTATCACCCACTACAGAAGCCATAAAATAGCAGACATTTTAGTTTAAGCACATTTTATTTACATATAATAACAGCTTATAGGACACAAGTTATTACAACATTAGTGAAGTTCTTTCACTTCTACAAACATATAAGCCAAAAAAAAAAAAGAAAAAAAAAGACAGGGCTGGCGATAATTAGATAATATAATATTTTAGATACGATAATATTAAAGATATGGTAAAGAAAAATAAGGTAAAATAATTATAGATTATTATATGACATTTTTCATATCACATGTCATATCAACCCGAGACGCCCATATTAGCCCAAAATTGGGATACAAGGCAGATGTTGGAAATTACTTAAGTCACTTTATAGCAAAGTTTCCAATACAGTTTTATTTGGTCAACATGAAACAGAGTTCTTTGACCAAGAGTTTGGATTGAAACAAGGATATGCTTGGTAAGTATGTTGAAAGATGTTTACTGTTTGCTGATGATATTGTACTTATTGGTAAAACAGAAGAAGAACTAGTCATTACTAACAATAGCTGGTATTTTCGTCTCTAAATGGAATATGAAATTTAAGGCTTCAAAATTTAAAGTAATGGTTATTGGTAAGCGACTTGATAAAAATAAGGAATGGAAACTGGGAAACTCTATGTTAATCGAAACTAATGATTATAAATATCTTGGTGTGTACTTCTCGAGGTCGCTTTCATTTTCCTACCATATAAATTGCTATCTAAAAGAAAAATTTGGACGTAAGTTTAATTATATGATTAAACTACTTGGGGAACATGGAACCTTTAATCGAATATCTTTTGGCGATGCGTTGTGGAACTCAGTACTCCGACCGTCAATCTCTCATGGATGTGCTGTATGGATACCATCCGCTTTATCCTCCAAAGGTATGCTCGAAACGTGGCAGTATAAAGCAGCTAAATTAATTTTTTACACAAATATGACCATTCCTAAATCGGCTCTCTTCTTAGAATTAGGTTGGGAACCTATCAACGATTTTCTTGACAGGCAAAGAATATCGTATTTCTCAAGGCTACAAAATTTGCCTTGTACGAGACTTTGTAAAATTGTTTTTGATGAACTAAAAGATTCACAGTCCTATCCTAAATGGGATTACCTTAATAATGTGCGTAGGGTTTTTGAAAATGCTGGTTTAGATCTTATCTTAACTCTGATGTAAATATGATTACTTTTAAGAAGTTCTTTGGCGAATATGTACGAAACAGAGAAATTACCAATGCTAAAAGTAAAAGTAGCTTGACAAATTACGTGCACTCTCCTATAATGTTTGGAAAACAGCCATACCCATCAAATTTATTGGAGTTCCAACCAGCAAGACTTAAAATGTTAGCCCGCACGAATACGCTGTCTATAAACTCTGTTCTTCACAGAATAAAACTTCACACAACATCGGTTTGTGAAATGTGTAGCAGTGGTTCCGACGAGGATTTATTCCATTTCATGTTAGACTGCCCGGAATACACGACAATACGGAACAATAACCTCAATTTAATTACCGAACGCTTTCCTGGTCTTGCTTTCTTAGAGTTGTCGCCCTTTGACAAAATGCAATTTTTAATTGGAGATGTTAGTTTTAGCCTAGATACAAATATTGGTCTATTTTTTGACAAAATAGGCAAAACCATGTTACAACAAATGTTTTTACGCAGGAAGTCCTTTTTAGAAAACAACACAACTATCTGTGATAATTCAATCCCCGTATAAAGGTTTTAAGCTTTTTTGTATGTGTTTTAGAATGTATAATGTATTTTCTTTTTATGCACTGAATATGTTTTATTAAGCCATGTGTTGAAATGGAAATTTTAAAGATGCTTCGTTGAAACATATTTTATTAACTTTATCATATATCATTTATATTGCATGCCATATGTATTTGTTACTTAAAATGTTTGTATATAGTACATATTTGTTTGTATGATAAATGTTAGACGCACTTGCAGGTACCCCGTCTGCAGGTGCTCCCGTTGTAAAGGGGTAGTTCTGAATGAATATATAATGATAATTTCAATTGCTGTTTGTCCATTGTTTTATTTACAATTTAACTCCTAGCTATTGCTCTCACTTTATATGGTTTTGGACCATTTGTAGAAGCGAGTATTGCTTCAATCGGTGGTGGTCCCTCTCCTTCAGGTGGCAGAAACTCAAACCTCTGTACAAGAGTTGTTAGATAAAGAAACAACTCTATTCGTGCGAGTGATTCACCAAGACAAACTCGTCTCCCTACAATTAATGAATGAACACAATAATTCAATATTAAACTAGTTTTCGGTCGGCAGTGACAAATCCAATCCCTTATAACGTTTTGTTCTGTTCAAGAACTCTTTTATATGCAAAACTAATTTGATATATGCGTATATATGGAACACTGCGCACATTAAAATATAGAGAGTGTACGATATTTCGCCCTGACACATCGTCTAGGATAATTAAAAACTCCAATCACATTCTCGGTAAAATCGTTTGTTTCGTGTTTGTCGTAAAGCTATTAATACGCGTGGTGATCTAGTACAAATAAATATAGAACATGCATATTTCACATAATGTTTTTTTGTCTCGCTATGTCTATGTCTGAACAATTGCGCATTTGGTGTTACAGTGTTCCTCAAGCTGAATATGATTACTTGTTCTCACCAGGTCAGTTTTCTAACCAGTATTACACATGTTTTCCAACCAATACTACACATGATTTCCCTAATCCTCAGTTTATTTCCGAATGGAAAAAAAATAATGTCGTAGTTTCAGTGTCTCTTGGAAATACCACATACGATTACAAGTGTTAGGGCAATCTTTGAAACTTTAATTGTTTTAATGATGAAACTATAACTACGAGCATTCACACTCGATACAACATTATGTGATAAAGTTTGTCAGTGACTTACGACAGGTTGGTGGTTTTCTCCGGGTACTCCGGTTTCCTCCACCAATAAAACTGACCATCACGATATAACTGAAATATTTTTGAAAGTGGGGTTAAACACCAGAAACCAAATCAAGGAAACCCAAACCGAACAGTCACGAACCCTACTGACTTCCAGGGTTGAAATTAAATATGAATATAAACTATTAAAAAACTGTCATTTTTGTACTCATAATGTTTGGACATTGAAGGACATGCGGGAGTTGTTTGCGTTTGCGCCTGTTTTTGGCAAATAAATTAATTCTTAGAAATATGATGATGTTCACATGAATAAATTTTAGATATTTAAGCCCAATCAAGCGACAAGGTCAATATCACAGTTAGTAAGATAGAAATCATAATATTTATACTGATAAACTTACCCAGAGAGAAGGTCAAAACTTTATCTTGGTTATAAACTTTACCATCTGTATCGATAAATCGTTCGGGCTGAAAGTCGTGGCTATTTGGAAATATTTTTTCATCATGCGCTACAGAATCAAGACATGGAAATATAACGCTTCCTTTTGGTATCGTATAACCTTGACACTTCACATCTCCTGTAACTAAATGTGGTAAAGAGAGTGGAACAATGTTTCCAAGTCGAAGTGATTCGAGGATAACAGCTTCACAGTATGGTAAATTAGGTCTATCTGATAGACTTGGAAGACGTCCAACACCAACAACGTTATCTATTTCCTTCCACATTTTGCTTTGTATATCTACATTATGCATTAGATATAGGACAGTCCATCTAATTGTGGTGGCTGTAGTTTCAGATCCTGCTGCAAACAGGTCTACCAGGATTGAAAGTAACTGGTCCTCTGTAGAAATAAAAGAATTTACTATTATAGATTATGTCAACCGAGCAAAAAGTCCTCAAATATCATCAAAATGCTCGAGTTTTTGATTGTTATGTTTGGTGGACGTGTTTTTCAACAGACGGTAGGCATCCATATGGGTACCAACCATGCTCCTCTTCTTGTCGACCTGCATCATTATTCGCACAAGGTAGACTTCACACAGGAGTATCTCAAGAAAAACGAAAAGAAGCTAGTCCAATCCTTTAATTTCACGTTCCACTGTATAGATGATGCCTTTTTACTAAATAATTCTGTTTAACGCCACTCTCAGCAAAATTTCAGTTTTATCATGGCGGTCAGTTTTATTGGTGGAGGAAATCGTAGTACCAGGAGAAAACCACCGACATGGTGCAAGACACTGACAAACTTTATCACATAGTGTTGTATCGAGTACACCTCGCCATGAACAGGATTCGAACTCACAACATCAGTGGTGATAGGCACTGATCGCACAGGTAGTTGTAAATCCAACTACCATACGATTACAGCCATTATGACACACGGCCACGACGCCCCATAAGAAAAGATCATTATATTTGTTACGAATGTGTTGTTTATGATCATACAGAAAAATTGTCCTAATTGTGTTCAACGTTGCATAGACATAATGTATTTAAATTTTGCTGGTACCAAATTGAAAATTGTCATCCACAAAATAACGAAATGAATCGATACTACCTATTATATTTATATTTATATGCACTAACAATGAAAACAAACAAAAATGTCATACCGTCCGAATAGTTCCAATATCTGATAGGAAAATCGTAGAAACAAAATCGATACTACTACAGAGGCAAATTCGATACTACTACAGAGGCAAAATCGATACTACTACAAAGGCAAAATCGATACTACTACAGAGGCAAAATCGATACTACTACAGAGACAAAATCGATACTACTACAGAGGCAAAATCGATATTACTACAGAAGGAAAATCGATACCACTAACGCACATACCCCTCACTATTCCGATCTTAGCTATCCGGTTTAGGCCCTTTGATTTTATTGTTCTGAAAACTTTAAATTAGTTGGTTTTCCAATCTTTCGATTTTAAGCGTACCTGCGCACGAAATTTGATATCTACGCTTTTATTGTTACAGGAACTTCATTAAAAGTGGCGTTCTTTAACTCTATCCATAATATATTTATTCCTGGTGGCACAAAGCAACAAAGAATCAAACCTAGTTCTATTTCAGTAGATTGAATCAGTAAAATAAAATAATGTGCATACATTTGTTTAAAGTCGTTATACCTGAATAGTCTGGAGTTGAATTAAACGCCTCATCTTTCTTCATCTCTTTAATATATGCATCCGTGAAGTCTCTTATGTTACAGTCGTCTATTGTTTCTTTGTGTTCCTTAATTTGTTTACGGAAGTAGTCGAATAGCATATCAACTTGTTTTGTAATTGATGTAATTCTGAAAGGGTCCCCTGGAATTTTTGACAATGAAGGCACAAAATTCACAGGACCAGCGAGGGAAGGATTAGAAACGAGATCATTCATAATTTCAATAAATCGAGCAAATTCTGGATCATCGTAGTCAAACCGTCGTCCAATGGTAATCGACATTACGTTATTTGCCATACTTGTATTTAAGATTCCCGTCAAATCAAATGGTTCCCTTTTATAGCTGCCCAATAATTCCAAAAATGCTTCTATTTCCTCCATTATTCTGTATTCGAAACTGCTTTTTCCAAAACCGAAACCACGCAATTTAGCAAGTGCAAAAGACCTTTGGTGTTTCCAGTTAAATCCACTTGAGCTAACGATTCCTGCAAACGAAATTTGAAGAAAATATAATGAAAAACCAGGGACATCTAATTATACAATTAAATGTATATATCTTTATGAAAATTGGCATTTTAATAGTAAATTTCATAGGGCTTAAGGTTATGGAGTTTAACGCACCATTCAACAAGTTTTCAGTCATATCGTAGCGGTCAGTTTTATTGGTGGAGGAAACCGAATATCCTGAGAAAACCAACGACCTGTCGCAAGTCACTGACATACTTTATCACATAATGTTGTATCGAATACACCTTGCCATGGACGGTATTCGAACCCACAACCGTAGGCACTGATTAAATATGTAGTTGTAAATCCAACTACCATACGATTACGATCACAGCGATCCTGGTAAATTTGATATGGCCCGATACAAATACATGCTCGCTGTGTTTAAAATTATGACTTAAGTTGTTTGATTTATAAAGTGTTGGTAATTATTTGTTGAATTGATTAATATGCAAGTTTTATATTACAGAGGTGTACACAACATTTGCTTCTATAAAACTTCAAATTACGATGTAGTGTCCGTAATTTCTTTTTGACAGGAACGGTGTGCCATAACTATTAATCTATTTAAAACGTTAACAGGTTATATATCACACTGCATATACAAACTACATGTATTAACATTGATGTACATATGATGTTTGATACCTGAAGCAAGACAATACTGCGCCGTATAAAATAAAAATGGTTTTCATATTAAAACGGTGATTGCACGTACAACATTCGTGCAATCTCTGTTTTATGTTACCGATGACTAATGTTATACGACTGATACTGTATATTCAATACATATTGCCAGTACGTGTTCAAAAGCATTCGTGAAATGTTGCTGTATTATAGTATATCTTCAAGAATTGTGGTCGTGAAAATGTATTATCATACTGTTTGACATTGGACATTAAAATAAAGATAAAGGTCAGTCATATTCTATATTTTCATTTTTCTTTGTGTCAATGGCCACTATTCCTTCAACCAGAAACATCCGTTTAGCCTGATCGGGAGACATGCGCATTGAAATGTCATTATTCATAGTAAACCGGGATGGGAGTTACTGATAAATAACAGCTGATAATGACCTTCAAACAACCACACGGTCCAATGTCACCCAGTGGCGTATCTATGGTATGGCCAGTAGGGCACGTGCCCTGGGCGCCACTTGAAGGGGGCGCCACTGAGAGGTTTTAGCACCTAATGTTCCCATATGGGAATGTCCTAAAAAAGATTTTTTAAATAATTTTCTTGAAGTAATTTTGCAAAAACCATGTAATACACATAGACATGAATACCTGGAGAAATTATTAATAAATAATAAATGTAAAACGCAATTTTAGTGCATTTATCACCGTCATTACAATATCATAATACCGATTAGTAAACATTTGAAGACGTATGCCTGAAAAAGTTATGATCTATCTAAAGTAATGACCATGGAACGCGTGCTCCGAATTGTACATATTACCCAGGTTGAAGTATTGATAAAAGAAATATTACCTTTATTGTTTAGCAGTTTCATGAGATAAAAAGGCGGTCTGTCTGACGTGTGTTCTCCATTCTTCACAAGCAATTCTCTGAGATTTTCGGTTCCGTTTACCACAATCACCCAAAATTGTCCGATAGACAAACTAAATATGTCTCCATATTTTGTCCGCAGTTCACGGAATGTTTCTAAAACATGTCCTTTAGCTATATTATGCATATTTCCGATGACCGGAATCGTTGTCGGTCCGGGAGGGTATCCAATCGGCCTCCTTGATCGTATCCATAGTATTATAAATAGAAGGAAAACTACCAATATCGCCAAATTGTAAAATATAAGGTCCATCATGACAAAATTATTGTAAACTGTGCACTAAGACCTTAGAATTCAGATATGATAGAAAACTGTTAAACTTGAAATTTATACATACATTGGGGTTGGAAGGTAGATCGAAATATTAACCCTATGATACCAGATACGCGACACATAGTTTAACCCGGACAATCAGAAATTTAATAGCAAAGATAATATTGTAAAAAAAAAAACCATGGATATTTTTTCCCTGTTGTTTGGTGTTATGTCAGTTGTCCGCAGGTAGATAAGTTGCATCATCTGGACACATTATAATAACTCCGATACAACCAGTCTTTTGCTGTTATTCCTTAATGCGGTGTGCTTAGCAAAGATGCAGCATACATAATTTTATAGTGTTTGGTTTGAATACTTTTCACACTCCAATCGAGCATGCTTATCGACACACCACAGAGGCAGTAATTACCACAGAGGCAGTAATTTGTTTAAAAATAAAATCGTAGATATGCAATTTACTGCGCACGACGCGTTTCTGAAATAATCTTCATCAGGTACTCTCAATATCCTTCATCAGGTACTCTCAATATCGAAATATTGGAAAGCCAAATAATTTTGAAATGTTTGGGAGCAATAAACCAAAGACCCTAGTTTCACTAGCTAAGCAGAGATGCAGCACAAATTAATCTTATAGTATATGAATCAACACCACAAATTAATCACAATAATAAGAAACCGTAAGTCAATTGAACATTTAATTCCAGATATGTATATATGTGCATATATATATATATATTGTGAATTATATCATAATTACATGTATTTGCTATTTATTATTAATCCCACTTTTAGTATTGTTTGTTTATCTGAGGACCTCAGGGAAGATTAGCTGTTATTAGCCCATACTTTCATTGTCTTTTGTTATTGAATATTTTTCATATACCACATATGTTGTAATTGAAGGAAATGCTTTTGAGCTGATACTCATTCAATCTAATCTGGCTTAGATTGCCTAAATTAGTAATAATTGGTAATCATGACACTCGACAAATAAAGTATGGGCCAAATTGATTATACAATACCTGGTCATTAGTATATGAAAAAGAATGCATCTCGTCTTCGCCTCAAGGCATTCTTTTTCATATATTATGATCAGGTATTGAATAACCTATACTTATTGCTAACTGTGTTACCCTCTTGAAAAAAAATAAAAAAATACTTACTATACGAGCGTACCTAGTGAAGATTATTACTGAAACGCGCTGTATTGACTTAATCATACATATCTTGACATAAACATCCTTCAGACATTAATTCAGTTTGTGAGTGCATCGGCACCGCTTACACGTGCATGAACTCATGAAAAGAAGCGTTTAATACTTTAATAACTCGTCGTCCACACTTAATTAGATATCTAAGGTTCTATTATATGTTGATAATCTAGAGTGGTCAGACAAGTTATTATCTCGTTATACCACCAAGACTTACTCAGGATATGAATCAACCATGTTAAACTAACTGTCGTGTACCTAGTTATAGAGGGTTAATAAGTAGTTCTACCTTTCAAACCTAAGCAAGGTCATATAAATGACTGTGCGTATTCGTTGAGAAATATGAGCTGTTGATCACATGCAGTTTCCATATAATTATTTTCTTTATATATCTCGAATTAACTGATATTTTTTTTTAGTTTTGTTAGCTTCCTGTTTGGCTATAATTTTATTGATAACATTTTAGAGATCAGCTACGTAGAAGCCTGTATATCTAAGTACACAGCAAAATACATTAAAAGTTCATATACATGTATGTAAAAGATACAGTTTTATTGAAACAAAAGAAACGGTTCGTATTGGATATCACGGGTTTCGTTTTCAACATGAGTTTTCAGGTCAAGGTCGATGTGAATAATAATATATATGAATTAAATTGATATTACTTTTTGTGTCTTTTTTACACACTTTGTTTATTATATAGTTATTTAGGAGTACCATCTTTCGATTTTGAGCGTATCTGATGAAGATTATTCAAGAAACGCGTCGTGCGCACTAAATATCGACGTTTTTATTACTATCACTGTTTCGATACCTCTGCTGGTGGACTATTAGTCTCCTCGGGTAACATCCAGCCAGTAGTCAGTGTATGGACAGTGAAATGGTTTATCATATATTTTTATAATTGAAATTTAGTTCTTAATTTATGTAATTATTATCAAAAGTAAGGTTCTCCCTCGGGCGTAGGTGACCTTAAACGATTTTAACTATCCTGTTTAGATCTTTTGGTTTTATTGCTCCCAGAAACTTATTTGGCTTTCCAATCTTTCGATATTAAGCGTACCTGATGAAGGTTATTCCAGAAACGCATCGTGCGGATTACCTACGTTTTTAATACGTGTATTTCTATATTTTTTCAGATCACTACGTACAGTGATAAATCTTTATCAGATGAACTTTGATAAACATTTAATAAAAGAACGAACAGGTCATTTAGCGAAATATATTATTCAACTGGTCCGAAAAAAATATTTGGGATAAAATAAACTAGTGTTTTTCAAAATGTATACAGATTTATTGAGTCAATATCCCATCGACTAAGTAAAATCAATAAGGACCTCCATAAGGAAACACTTTGGCCCTGTGCAGTAAGCATATAATTCCTAAATGCATTAGTTCCAGTAAACATGTTTCTATTCTTTTTATCTCGCCTGGTCCGAAGGGCGAAGTGATCTATTACCATCACTTTACGCCCGACGTCGGCGTTGTACGTTAGCACCTTCTTCTCAAAAACTATTGGGCCAAATACAACCAAACTTGGCAGTGATTATCCTTGGTGGTGAAATATAATAGCATTTATTGAAACAAAAGAAACGGTTCGTATTGGATATCACGGGTTTCGTTTTCAACATGAGTTCTCAGGTCAAGGTCGATGTGAGTAATATATGAATTATATTGATATTACTTTTCTTGTCTTTTTTACACACTTTGTTTATTATATAGTTATTTGGGAGTACTATCTTTCGATTTTGAGCGTATCTGATGAAGATTATTCAAGAAACGCGTCGTGCGCACTAAATATCGACGTTTTTATTACTATCACTGTTTCTGATGGAGGTTATTCCAGGCTGGTAAATTCCATATGCAACACGTCTTACCCATTTGGTATCATCAGACTTTTAATAACCTACCCATGGAGTGTATTTGCATAAACCTAATTAAGAAATCAGATATGATAGACAACTTCTACATTTAAAATTCATACATACAAAAAAGTCAATGGGGTTGGAAGGTAGATCTATTAACCCTAGGATACCAGATACGCGACAAATAATTTAACTCGGACAATCAGAAATTTAATAGCAAAAATCATATTGAAAAAACCATGGATATTTCATTTTCTGTTATTTTGAGTTAAGCCAGTTGTCATCCCATGCAATAAATCACCGTCAATCGCTTACACATAATGTTATAATACTAGTAACCCAATTGTCATATTAACTATCGGAGCGTAGGGGTTAGTTACAATCATCACACGAAATGATCTAAATCCTCATATATTATATATTGCAATACCAAGAAGGGCAACAACCACATGTTATTCAGCTCACTTGAAAGTATTATATCTCTACTAAGACCAGACAGAAAAGTCCAAATATGCACAGACTTTACTCATAAACGATAATAGTTTTGATTAAAATATAGTTTCTTTATCTTCATTTAACTCTAGAATATATGTTGATATTCTATAATCCTCAACCAACGCATCGGTGGTGTAATGGTTAGCGTGCTCGCCTCGAGTGCGGTAGATCGTGGGTTCGAGCCCCGGTCGGGTCAAACCAAAGGCTATAAGAAGAGTTTGAAGATACCAAAGGGGTAATCAGAATCCGTATATCGACAGCACAAGACAACACAATGGCCAAAAGAAAAAGTAAAAAAGGACAAACAACGATCTACAAAACATACATATAAAACTAAAGATCGAGTAACACGAACCGCACTAAAACCCGAGGGTGAACTCGGTGCCCCGGAAGCGTAAGCAGTTCCTGCTCCACTAGTGACACCCGTCGTGTTAATCTAGTTACAAACCCGGTGATAAGTCTTGAACGAGGAAAGAACCGGAAAGTGTTTACGACAAGTGGAACATATCCGTGGTCATTTGTGACACAGATATTCCATAGCGGTCAACCAAGTCATGGTGGCGACCGTAAAAGTATCGAAGTGATGACTTCAACTTAACTAAGAGGAACAGTAGCATCAACCCTCTATCAGGGAAATCTTGATAGGACCCACAAGCTCTAGAATATCGTATCAACTGACAGATATATACTCCATATGCAGGTGCTGCTGGAATGTTGCTACATATGAATGGAAAGTTCACGATGGGAACATTGAAATAATCTCATTTGTCGTAAAGTTTCGTTCTTAACCGCCCCTCACTGTCAATTTCGAGGTGTAGGTCAAGGTATGCTTCTCCGCTAAGCACGCAGCAATAAGGAGTAAGAACAAAGACTGGTTGGCTCGGAATCAGAATAATGTCTCCGAGTGGAGCGAAATATCTATCCACGGACTGTTGTTTCAGTGAGCTAGCACTGTAAAAATCCAACTCAGCGTGTTGGTCTAGAACAAAGCGAACCTCATCATCATCTCATTGAAAATTAACTTGTTTTCGCCATGACATAGCTGAAAAATTGCTGAGTTACCGTTAAACAACAATCACTCACTTACTCAATCACTCACCCACTCACTATAGTGGTCAGCCAGATATAACAACAAGCGATTGAACCATGTGTTTCTATTATATCTGTATGTTGATAATCTAGAGTATCGCTATTGTCGCTTTTGAACCATACTGTACAGATATATTACAAATCAAAGCTACACGGTATACCGCCAAGACTCATTCAGGATATGAATCGACCATGTTAACATAAATGTCGTGTACCTAGGTATAGAGGGTTAATAAGTAGTTCTACCTTTCAAACCTAAACAAGGTCATATAAATGACTGTGTGTATTCGTTGAGAAATATTAGCTGGTCATCACATGCGGTGTTTATATTGATAATCTAGTGATCAGCCAGCAAGGACTACAATATATTTTCTCTCTTGAACCATACAGTACATATATATTACAAATCAAAGCTACGCGGTATACCACCAAGACTCATTCAGGATATGAATCAACCATGTTAATCTAACTGTCGTGTACCTACATGTTTGTAGGTATAGAGGGTTAATAAGTAGTTCTACATTTCAAACCTAAATAAGGTGATATAAATGACTGTGTGTAATCTTTGAGAAATATTAGCAGTTCATCACATGCGGTGTTCAAATAATTTTCTTATATACTGTCGAGTGGTCTAGGGCGCTGGACGTAAGGCTAAGCGAATGATGCTGCAGTGTATCAATGCTGTGGGTTCAAATCCCGTCGAGGGAAGAACAAACAATGTTTGTTAGTGAATCAGGACGAAATGAGCAATATTATAGAGGACCTTCCATATAAGCTTCCTACCAAGTTTCGGTTCATTTAACCATGCAGTTTCAGAGGAGAAGATTTTTCTTATAAATCGTCCAATCAGAAACAAGAATTGCCTGTAGCGGTCATGTTTGTTAACAGATCAGAACGATATGAACAATCTTTATAGAGCACCTTACATAGATGCTTCCTTTGGCAAGGTGAGCTAAAAGGTACTTCGTAATGGGCGTACAAATACAATTAGCTGACATTCTCGCAAAAAGTAGAATGCTGATTGGCCAATATACGCCCTATAGCAATCAATGTTTGGACTGAGAGCTTACAGTCAAACAATTACGTAATGTTTCTTAATATCAGACCCTTCGTTTGCAAAATCCATAGCGAAGGCCTGTTTCAAAATAAACAGCAGTCGACATTGCCATTTATCACCCACTACAGAAGCCATAAAATAGCAGACATTTTAGTTTAAGCACATTTTATTTACATATAATAACAGCTTATAGGACACAAGTTATTACAACATTAGTGAAGTTCTTTCACTTCTACAAACATATAAGCCAAAAAAAAAAAAAAGAAAAAAAGACAGCGCTGGCGATAATTAGATAATATTTTAGATACGATAATATTAAAGAAATGGTAAAGAAAAATAAGGTAAAATAATTATAGATTATTATATGGCATTTTTCATATCACATGTCATATCAACCCGAGACGCACATATTAGCCCAAAATTGGGATACAAGGCAAATGTTGGAAATTACTTAAGTCGCTTTATAGCAAAGTTTCCAATAAAGTTTTATTTGGTCAACATGAAACAGAGTTCTTTGACCAAGAGTTTGGATTGAAACAAGGATATGTTTGGTAAGTATGTTGAAAGATGTTTACTGTTTGCTGATGATATTGTACTCATTGGTAAAACAGAAGAAGAACTAGTCATTACTAACAATAGCTGGTATTTTCGTCTCTAAATGGAATATGAAATTTAACGCTTCAAAATCTAAAGTAATGGTTATTGGTAAGCGACTTGATAAAAATAAGGAATGGAAACTGGGAAACTCTATGTTAATCGAAACTAATGATTATAAATATCTTGGTGTGTACTTCTCGAGGTCGCTTTCATTTTCCTACCATATAAATTGCTATCTAAAAGAAAAATTTGAACGTAAGTTTAATTATATGATTAAACTACTTGGGGAACATGGAACCTTTAATCGAATATCTTTTGGCGATGCGTTGTGGAACTCAGTACTCCGACCGTCAATCTCTCATGGATGTGCTGTATGGATACCATCCGCTTTATCCTCCAAAGGTATGCTCGAAACGTGGCAGCATAAAGCAGCTAAATTAATTTTTTACACAAATATGACCATTCCTAAATCGGCTCTCTTCTTAGAATTAGGTTGGGAACCTATCAACGATTTTCTTGACAGGCAAAGAATATCGTATTTCTCAAGGCTACAAAATTTGCCTTGTACGAGACTTTGTAAAATTATTTTTGATGAACTAAAAGATTCACAGTCCTATCCTAAATGGGATTACCTTAATAATGTACGTAGGGTTTTTGAAAATGCTGGTTTAGATCATTATCTTAACTCTGATGTAAATATGATTACTTTTAAGAAGTTCTTTGGCGAATATGTACGAAACAGAGAAATTACCAATGCTAAAAGTAAAAGTAGCTTGACAAATTACGTCCACTTCCCTATAATGTTTTGAAAACAGCCATACCTATCAAATGTATTGGAGTTCCAACCAGCAAGACTTAAAATGTTAGCCCGCACGAATACGCTGTCTATAAACTCTGTTCTTCACAGAATAAAACTTCACACAACATCGGTTTGTGAAATGTGTAGCAGTGGTTCCGACGAGGATTTATTCCATTTCATGTTAGACTGCCCGGAATACACGACAATACGGAACAATAACCTCAATTTAATTACCGAACGATTTCCTGGTCTTGCTTTCTTAGAGTTGTTGCCCTTTAACAAAATGCAATTTTTAATTGGAGATGTTAGTTTTAGCCTAGATACAAATATTGGTCTATTTTTTGACAAAATAGGCAAAACCATGTTACAACAAAATGTTTTTACGCAGGAAGTCCTTTTTAGAAAACAACACAACTATCTGTGATAATTCAATCCCCGTATAAAGGTTTTAAGCTTTTGTGTATGTGTTTTAGAATGTATAATGTATTGTCTTTTTATGCACTGAATATGTTTTATTAAGCCATGTGTTGAAATGGAAATTTTAAAGATGCTTCGTTGAAACATATTTTATTAACTTTATCATATATCATTTATATTGCATGTCATATGTATTTGTTACTTAAAATGTTTGTATATAGTACATATTTGTTTGTATGATAAATGTTAGACGCACTTGCAGGTACCCCGTCTGCAGGTGCCCCCGTTGTAAAGGGGTAGTTCTGAATGAATATATAATGATAATTTCAATTGCTGTTTGTCCATTGTTTTATTTACAGTTTAGCTCCTAGCTATTGCTCTCACTTTATATGGTTTTGGACCATTTGTAGAAGCGAGTATTGCTTCAATCGGTGGTGGTCCCTCTCCTTCAGGTGGCAGAAACTCAAACCTCTGTACAAGAGTTGTTAGATAAAGAAACAACTCTATTCGTGCGAGTGATTCACCAAGACAAACTCGTCTTCCTACAATTAATGAATGAACACAATAATTCAATATTAAACTAGTTTTCGGTCGGCAGTGACAAATCCAATCCCTTATAACGTTATGTTCTGTTCAAGAACTCTTTTATATGCAAAACTAATTTGATATATGCGCATATATGGAACACTGCGCACATTAAAATATAGAGAGTGTACGATATTTCGCCCTGACACATCGTCTAGGATAATTAAAAACTCCAATCATATTCTCGGTAAAATCGTTTGTTTCGTGTTTGTTGTAATGCTATTAAAACGCGTGGTGATCTAGTACAAATAAATATAGAACATGCATATTTCACATAATGTTTTTTGTCTCGATATGTTATGTCTGAAAAATTGCGCATTTGGTGATACAGTGTTCCTCAAACTGATTATGATTACTTGTTCTCACCAGGTCAGTTTTCTAACCAGTACTACACATGTTTTCCAACCAATACTACACATGTTTTCCCTAATCCTCAGTTTATTTCCGAATGGAAAAAAAATAATGTCGTAGTTTCAGTGTCTCTTGGAAATACCACATACGATTACAAGTGTTAGGACAATCTTTGAAACTTTAATTGTTTTCATGATGAAACTATAACTACGAGCATTCACACTCGATACAACATTATATGATAAAGTTTGTCAGTGACTTACGACAGGTTGGTGGTTTTCTCCGGGTACTCCGGTTTCCTCCACCAATAAAACTGACCATCACGATATAACTGAAATATTTTTGAAAGTGGTGTTAAATACCATAAACCAAATCAAGCAAATCAAAACCGAACAGTGACGAACCCTACTATTGTACTGTGAAACTTCTAAGGTTGAAATTAAATATAAATATAAACTATTAAAAAACAGTCATTGTTGTACTCATAATGTTTGGACATTGAAGGACATGCGGGAGTTGTTTGCGTTTGCGCCTGTTTTTGGCAAATAAATTAATTCTTAGAAATATGATGATGTTCACATGAATAAATTTTAGATATTTAAGCCCAATCAAGCGACAAGGTCAATATCACAGTTAGTAAGATAGAAATCATAATATTTATACTGATAAACTTACCCAGAGAGAAGGTCAAAACTTTATCTTGGTTATAAACTTTACCATCTGTATCGATAAATCGTTCGGGTTGAAAGTCGTGGCTATTTGGAAATATTTTTTCATCATGCGCTACAGAATCAAGACATGGAAATATAACGCTTCCTTTCGGTATCGTATAACCTTGACACTTCACATCTCCTGTAACTAAATGTGGTAAAGAGAGTGGAACAATGTTTCCAAGTCGAAGTGATTCGTGGATAACAGCTTCACAGTATGGTAAATTAGGTCTATCTGATAGACTTGGAAGGCGTCCAACACCAACAACGTTATCTATTTCCTTCCACATTTTGCTTTGTATATCTACATTATGCATTAGATATAGGACAGTCCATCTAATTGTGGTGGCTGTAGTTTCAGCTCCTGCTCCAAACAGGTCTACCAGGATTGAAAGTAACTGGTCCTCTGTAGAAATAAAAGAATTTACTATCATAGATTATGTCAACCGAGCAAAAAGTCCTCAAATATTATCAAAATGCTCGAGTTTTTGATTGTTATGTTTGGTGGACGTGTTTTTCAACAGACAGTAGGCATCCATATGGGTACCAGCCATGCTCCTCTTCTTGCCGACCTGTTTCATTATTCGCACAAGGTAGACTTCACACAGGAGTATCTCAAGAAAAACGAAAAGAAGCTAGCCCAATCCTTTAATATTACGTTCCACTGTATAGATGATGTCTTTTTACTAAATAATTATGTTTAACGCCACTCTCAACAAAATTTCAGTTTTATCGTGGCGGTCAGTTTTATTGGTGGAGGAAATCGTAGTACCAGGAGAAGACCACCGACATTGTGCAAGACACTGACAAACTTTATTACATAGTGTTGTATCGAGTACACCTCGCCATGAACAGGATTCGAACTCACAACATCAGTGGTGATAGGCACTGATTGCACAGGTAGTTGTAAATCCAACTACCATACGATTACAGCCATTATGACACACGGCCACGGCGCCCCATAAGAAAAGATCATTATATTTGTTACGAATGTGTTGTTTATGATCATACAGAAAAATTGTCCTAATTGTGTTCAACGTTGCATAGACATAATGTATTTAAATTTTGCTGGTACCAAATTGAAAATTGTCATCCACAAAATAACGAAATGAATCGATACTATCTATTATATTTATATTTATATGCACTAACAATGAAAACAAACAAAAATGTAATACCGTCCGAATAGTTCCAATATCTGATAGGAAAATCATAGAAACAAAATCGATACTACTACAGAGGCAAAATCGATACCACTACAGAGGCAAAATCGATACTACTACAGAGGCAAAATCGATACCACTACAGAGGCAAAATCGATACCACTACAGAAGCAAAATCGATACCACTACAGAGGCAAAATCGATACCACTACAGAGGCAAAATCGATACCACTACAGAAGCAAAATCGATACCACTACAGAGGGAAAATCGATACTACTACAGTGGCAAAATCGATACCACTACAGAGGCAAAATCGATACTACTACAGAGGCAAAATCGATACTACTACAGAGGCAAAATCAATACTACTACAGAGGCAAAATCGATATTACTACAGAGGGAAAATCGATACCACTACAGAGGCAAAATCGATATCACTACAGAGGCAAAATCGATACCACCAGAGGCAAAATCGATACTACTACAGAGCAAAATCCATACTACTACAGAGGGAAAATCGATACCACTACTGAGGCAAAATCGATATCACTACAGAGGCAAAATCGATACCACCAGAGGCAAAATCGATACTACTACAGAGCAAAATTGATACTACTACAGAGGCAAAATCGATATTACTACAGAGACAAAATCGATACCACTACAGAGGCAAAATCGATATTACTACAGAGGCAAAATCGATATGTTTAGGCCCTTTGGTTTTATTGTTCCCAAAACTTTAAATTAGTTAGTTTTCCAATCTTTCGATTTTGAGCCTACTTGCGCACGAAATTTGATATCTACGTTTTTATTGTTACAGGAACTTCATTAAATGTGGCGTTCTTTAACTCTATGCATAATATATTTATTCCTGGTGGCACAAAGCAACAAAAGAATCAAACCTAGTTCTGTTTCAGTAGATTGAATCAGAAAAATAAAATAATGTGCATACATTTGTTTAAAGTCGTTATACCTGAATAATATGGAGTTGAATTAAACGTCTCATCTTTCTTCATCTCTTTAATATATGCATCCGTGAAATCTCTCATGTTGCAGTCGTCTATTGTTTCTTTGTGTTCCTTAATTAGTTTACGGAAGTAGTCGAATAGTATATCAACTTTTTTTGTAACTGGTGTAATTCTGAAAGGGTCCCCTGGAATTTTTGACAATGAAGGCACAAAATTCACAGGACCAGCGAGGGAAGGATTAGAAACGATATCATTCATAATTTCAATAAATCGAGCGAATTCTGGATCATCGTAGTCAAACCGTCGTCCAATGGTAATCGACATTACGTTATTTGCCATACTTGTATTTAAGATTCCCGTCAAATCAAATGGTTCCCTTTTATAGCTGCCCAATAATTCCAAAAATGCTTCTATTTCCTCCATTATTCTGGATTCGAAACTTCTTTTCCCAAAACCGAAACCACGCAATTTAGCAAGTGCAAAAGACCTTTGGTGTTTCCAGTTAGATCCACTTGAGCTAATGATTCCTGCAAACGAAATTTGACGAAAATATAATGAAAAACCAAGGACATCCAATTATACAATTAAATGTATATATCTTTATGAAAATTGGCATTTTAATAGTAAATTTCATAGGGCTTAAGGTTATGGAGTTTAACGCCACATTCAACAAGTTTTCAGTGATATCGTTGCGGTCAGTTTTATTGGTGGAGAAAACCAGAGTACCCTGAGAAAACCACCAACCTGTCGCAAGTCATTGACAAACTTTATCACATAATGTTGTATCGAGTACACCTCGCCATGAGTGGGATTCGAACCCACAACCGTAGCCACTGATTACATATGTAGTTGTAAATCCAACTAACATACGATCACGACCACAGCGATCATGGTAAATTTGATATGGCCCGATACAAATATATGCTCGTTGTGTTTAAAATTCTGACTTAAGTTGCTTGATTTATAAAGTGTTGGTAATTATTTGTTGAATTGATTAATATGCAAGTGTTATATTACAGAAGTGTACACAACATTTACTTCTATAAAACTTCAAATTACGTTGTAGTTTTCGTAATTTGTTTTTGACAGGAACGGTGTGCCATAACTATTAATATATTTAAAGCATTAACAGGTTATATATCACACTGCATATACAAACTACATGTATTAACATTGATGTACATATGATGTTTGATACCTGAAGCAAGACAATACTGCGCCGTATAGAATAAAAATGGTTTTCATATTAAAACGGTGATTGCACGTACAATATTCGTGCAATCTCTGTTTTATGTTACCGATCACTAATGTTTAGCGACTGATACTGTATATTCAATACATATTGCCAGTACGTGTTCAAAAGCATGATGGGGGTTGTATTCGTGAAATGTTGCTGTATTATAGTATATCTTCAAGAATTGTGGTCGTGAAAATGTATTATCATACTGTTTGACATTGGACATTAAAATAAAGATAAAGGTCAGTCATATTCTATATTTTCATTTTTCTTTGTGTCAATGGCCACTATTCCTTCAACCAGAAACATCTGTTTAGCCTGATCGGGAGACATGCGCATTGAAATGTCATTATTCATAGTAAACTGGGATGGGAGTTACTGATAAATAACAGCTGATAATGACCTTCAAACAACCACACGGTCCAATGTCACCCAGTGGCGTATCTATGGTATGGCCAGTAGGGCACGTGCCCTGGGCGCCACTTGAAGGGGGCGCCACTGAGAGGTTTTAGCACCTAATGTTCCCATATGGGAATGTCCTAAAAAAGATTTTTAAATAATTTTCTTGAAGTGATTTTAAAAAAACCATGTAATACACATAGACATGAATACCTGGAAAAATTATTAATAAATGATAAATGTAAAACGCAATTTTAGTGCATTTGTCACCGTCATTACAATATCATAATACCGATTAGTAAACATTTGAAGACGTATGCCTGAAAAAGTTATGATCTATCTAAAGTAATGACCATGGAACGCGTGCTCCGAATTGTACATATTACCCAGGTTACAGTATTGATAAAAGAAATAATACCTTTATTTTCTAGTAGTTTCATGACATAAAAAGGCGGTCTGTCTGACGTGTGTTCTCCATTCTTCACAAGCAATTCTCTGAGATTTTCGGTTCCGTTCACCACAATCACCCAAAATTGTCCGATAGACAAACTAAATATGTCTCCATATTTTGTCCGCAGTTCACGGAATGTTTCTAAAACATGTCCTTTAGCTATATTATGCATATTTCCGATGACCGGAATCGTTGTCGGTCCGGGAGGGTATCCAATCGGCCTCCTTGATCGTATCCATAGTATTATAAATAGAAGGAAAACTACCAATATCGCCATATTGTAAAATATAAGGTCCATCATGACAAAATTATTGTAAACTGTGCACTAAGACCTTAGAATTCAGATATGATAGAAAACTGTTACACTTGAAATTTATACATACATTGGGGTTGGAAGGTAGATCGAAGTATTAACCCTATGATACCAGATACGCGACACATAGTTTAACCCGGACAATCAGAAATTTAATGGCAAAGATAATATTGTAAAAAAACAAACATGGATATATTTTTTCCCTGTTGTTTGGTGTTATGTCAGTTGTCCGCAGGTAGATAAGTTGCATCATCTGGACACATTATAATAACTCCGATACAACCAGTCTTTTGCTGTTATTCCTTAATGCGGTGTGCTTAGCAAAGATGCAGCAAAAATAATTTTATAGTGTTTGGTTTGAATACTTTTCACACTCCAATCGAGCATGCTTATCGACACACCACAGAGGCAGTAATTACCACAGAGGCAGTAATTTGTTTAAAAATAAAATCGTAGATATGCAATTTACTGCGCACGACGCGTTTCTGAAATAAGTTTCATCAGGTACTCTCAATATCCTTCATCGGGTACTCTCAATATCGAAATATTGGAAAGCCAAATAATTTTGAAATGTTTGGGAGCAATAAACCAAAGACCCTAGTTAAACTAGCTAAGCAGAGATGCAGCACAAATTAATCTTATAGTATATGAATCAACACCACAAATTAATCACAATAATAAGAAACGGTAAATCAATTGAACATTTAATTCCAGATATGTATAGATGTGCATATATATATATATATTGTGAATTATATCATAATTACATGTATTTTCTATTTATTATTAATCCCACTTTTAGTATTTGTTTGTTTATCTGAGGACCTCAGGGAAGATTAGCTGTTATTAGCCCATACTTTCATTGTCTTTTGTTATTGAATATTTTTCATATACCACATATGTTGTAATTGAAGGAAATGCTTTTGAGCTGATACTCATTCAATCTAGTCTGGCTTAGACTGCCTAAATTAGTAATAATTGGTAATCATGACACTCGACAAAGAAAGTATGGGCTAAATTGATTATACAATACCTGGTCATTAGTAAATGAAAAAGAATGCATCTCGGCTTCGCCTCAAGGCATTCTTTTTCATATATTATGATCAGGTATTGAATAACCTATACTTATTGCTAACTGTGTTACCCTCTTGAAAAAAAAATAAAAAAATACTTACTATACGAGCGTACCTAGTGAAGATTATTACTGAAACGCGCTGTATTGACTTAATCATACATATCTTGACATAAACATCCTTCAGACATTAATTCAGTTTGTGAGTGCATCGGCACCGCTTACACGTGCATGAACTCATGAAAAGAAGCGTTTAATACTTTAATAACTCGTCGTCCACACTTAATTAGATATCTAAGGTTCTATTATATGTTGATAATCTAGAGTGGTCAGGCAAGTTATTATCTCGTTACACCACCAAGACTTACTCAGGATATGAATCAACCATGTTAAACTAACTGTCGTGTACCTAGTTATAGAGGGTTAATAAGTAGTTCTACCTTTCAAACCTAAGCAAGGTCATATAAATGACTGTGCGTATTCGTTGAGAAATATGAGCTGTTGATCACATGCAGTTTCCATATAATTATTTTCTTTTTATATCTCGAATTAACTGATATTTCTTTTTAGTTTTGTAAACTTCCCGTTTGGCTATACTTTTATTGATAACATTTTAGAGATCAGCTACGTAGAAGCCTGTATATCTAAGTACACAGCAAAATACAAGGAAGCTACTGAACCAAGGGTTCTTTTTGGTAAAGTTGAAGTCATTACTTCGAAAATTGTACGGTCGTCACCATGACTTGGTTGAACGTTATAGAATATCTGTGTCACAAATGACCACGGATATGTTCCACTTGCCGTAAGCACTTCCCGGTCCTTTTCTCATTCACGACTTATCGCCGGGTTTGTAACTAGATTAACACGACAGGTACCACTAGTGGAGCAGGAACTGCTTACCCTTTCGGATCACATGAGTTCACCCTGGTTTTCAGTGGGGTTCGTGTTACTCGATCTTTAGTTTTATGTGTATGTTTTGTAGATCGTTGTTTGTCCTTTTGTCCTTTTTAGTTTGGTCATTGTGCTGTCTGTTCTTCTTCGATATAAGGATTCTGATTACCCCTTTGGTATCTTCAAACTCTTCTTAATCATATGATTAAACAAATTTAACACAGTGTTAGTGTTAACGACACGTTCAACTGGTAAATTCCATATGCAACACGTCTTACCCATTTGGTATCATCAGACTTTTAATAACATACCCATGGAGTGTATTTGCATAAACCTAATTAAGAAATCAGATATGATAGACAATTTTTACATTTAAAATTCATCCATACAAAAAAAGTCAATGGGGTTGGAAGGTAGATCTATTAACCCTATGATACCAGATACGCGACAAATAATTTAACTCGGAAAAAATCCCATTGAAAAAAACCATTGATATTTCATTTTCTGTTATTTTGAGTTAAGCCAGTTGTCATCCCATGCAATAAATCACCGACAATCGCTTACAAATAATGTTATAATAACCCAATTGCCATATTTACTACCGGAGCGTAGGGGTTAGTTACAATCATCACACGAAATGATCTAAATTCCCATATATATTGCAATACCAAGAAGGGCAACAACCACATGTTATTCAGCTCACTTGAAAGTATTATATCTCTACTAAGACCAGACAGAAAAGTCCCAATATGCACAGACTTTACTCATAAACGATAATAGTTTTGATTAAAATATAGTTTCTTTATCTTCATTTAACTCTAGAATATATGTTGATATTCTATAGTCCTCAGCCAACCACATCGGTGGTGTAATGGTTAGCGTGCTCGCCTCGAGTGCGGTAGATCGTGGGTTCGAGCCCCGGTCTGGTCAAACCAAAGGCTATAAGAAGAGTTTGAAGATACCAAAGGGGTAATCAGAATCCGTATATCGACAGCACAAGACAACACAATGGTCAAAAGAAAAAGTAAAAAAGGACAAACAACGATCTACAAAACATACATATACAACTAAAGATCGAGTAATACGAACCCCACTAAAAACCGGGGGTGAACTCAGGTGCTCCGAAGCGTAAGCAGTTCCTGCTCCACTAGTGACACCCGTCGTGTTAATCTAGTTACAAACCCGGCGATAAGTCATGAACGAGGAAAGGACCGGGAAGTGTTTACGACAAGTGGAACATATCCGTGGTCATTTGTGACACAGATATTCCATAACGGTCAACCAAGTCATGGTGGCGACCGTACAAGTATCGAAGTGATGACTTCAACTTAACTAAGAGAAACAGTAGCAGCAACCCTCTATCAAGGAAATCTTGATAGGACCCACAAGCTCTAGAATATCGTATCAACTGACAGATATATACTCCATATGCAGGTGCTGCTGGGATGTTGCTACATATGAATGGAAAGTTCACGATGGGAAAATTGAAATAATCTTCTTTGTCGTAAAGTTTCGTTCTTAACCGCCCCTCACTGTCAATTTGGAGGTGTAGGTCAAGGTATGCTTCTCTGCTAAGCACGCAGCATTAAGGAGTAAGAACAAAGACTGGTTGGCTCGGAATCAGAATAATGTGTCCGAGTGGAGCGAAATATCTATCCACGGACTGTTGTTTCAGTGAGCTAGCACTATGAAAATCCAACTCAGCGTGTTGGTCTAGAACTAAGCGGACCTCATCATCATCTCATTGAAAATTAACTTGTTTTCACCATGACATAGCTGAAAATTGCTGAGTTGCCGGTAAACAACAATCACCCACTCACTATAGTGGTCAGCCAGATATGACAACAAGCGATTGAACCAAGTGTTTCTATTATATCTATATGTTGATAATCTAGAGTATCGCTATTGTCGCTTTTGAACCATACTCAGGGGCGGATCCAGGGGGCGCACCCGGCGCGCCCCCCCCCCTAAAATAGATTTTTTGGCGTAAAATCGTGATTCACTCGAAATACCCCAAAAATTTTCGCGCCTCCCTCCGCTCGGCCCAATTTTTTTAAGTGCGCCCCCTAACATGAAATCCTGGATCCGCCCCTGATACTGTACATATATATTACAAATCAAAGCTACACGGTATACCGCCAAGACTCATTCAGGATATGAATCAATCATGTTAACATAAATGTCGTGTACCTAGGCATAGAGGGTTAATAAGTATTTCTACCTTTCAAACCTAAACAAGGTGATATAAATGACTGTGTGTATTCGTTGAGAAATATTAGCTGTTCATCACATGCGGTGTTTATGTTGATAATCTAGTGATCAGCCAGCAAGGTCTACAATATATTTTCTCTCTTGAACCATACAGTACATATATATTACAAATCAAAGCTACGCGGTATACCACCAAGACTCATTCAGGATATGAATCAACCATGTTAAATTAACTGTCGTGTACCTAGGAATAGAGGGTTAATAAGTAGTTCTACCTTTCAAACCTTTAAATGACGGTGTGTTTTTCGACGAAGTCGTATAATACAAATTTGGTAAGAGTACGGGAACGGATTTAAAGCACTTGTAATAAGCAAGTCATTTAGTAGTTTGCTGATTGGTTGCGTCCTTCGTCCTACGCCCCGCACAGACAAAGGGAGTTCGAGTATAACTGTTAATATGATTACTTTTAATGGTATATTTGTATTAAACTTTAAATTTAAGCGATATTCTCTTTAACCAAATTATTATATGTCGTAAAGTTTAAATTTTTTATGCATTGTGTAATCTTCAGCTGAGCGACTGGAGGTATTAAATTCTGAGCAAAGTGCCATTTCATCTATTACATATTAGGAAGTTATTGTTGTAGTCAAGAATTCTTTCGAGATTTTACCAGGGATAGAAAATAATATGCACCCCCCCCTTTTGTCATCACTTTGCGTCTGTCGTCCGTCCGTCCACAATTACTAAAAATCTTCTCCTCTGAAACCACTCAGCCAATTAAGACCAAACTTTGGTGGAACGGTTCTTGGGTCATCCACTTCCAAAATTGGGTCCGGTAGTCCCGACCTCCTACCAACATGGCCGCTGTTACTAAAAATAAAAAAAGGGGGGATGAAATTAAAAAAATCTCTATCTCTGAAACTACTGGGCCAATTGGAACTAAACCTTGCTTAGATAGTCCTAGGATGATCCCCTTTCAAAATTGTGTCCGGCAATCCAGATCTCTAACCAACATGGCCACCGTTGCTAAAAATAGAAAAAAGGGGGATAAAATTAAAAAAAATTTCCCTCTGAAACTACTGGGCCAATTGGATCGAAGCTTTGGCTAAAATTTTCTTTTGGTGACCCCCTTTCACAATTTTGTCTGGCAGTCCAGTCCTCGGACCAAGATGGACGCTGTTACTAAAAATTAACGAATCTTTTCACATTAAGTAGGATGCAAGGTTTTACATGTCTTATCAAATCATATAAAAGCAATATGTTTAGGTTATTTCAGTGAAATACTGTTCGTAGAAGAATATAATATTTGTGCTTCGTCGTGCATCTTTTCTTAAACATAGTTCTTGTTATTAAATATTAGCTGTTCATCACATGCGGTGTTCAAATAATTTTCTTTTATATATATCGCGGATTTACTGGTATTTCTTTTTAGTATTGTAAGTTTCCTGTCTGGTTATAATTTTATTGATAAGATTTAAGAGGTCAGTTACGTTGACATAGCTCTCTGTGAAATAATGAGGAACGACCAGAGTGTATTGCGTGTTATTCCAACTGTTCACTAAAGCATATTTTAATCGACTGCGTAGATGTCGCTGCCATTGGTCAGGCATTCTACAATGTCAACATTATATATGATTTATTTACAGATGGCGCAAGGTGATGCAATCTTTAATTTATTTGCAAAAATATAGTTTGATAACATATATTCAAAACATATGGTTTTATCCTTTTAATGTTTTTTTTTTATTTGTACATGTAACCCAGTTGTTTTATAGACAAGCATGTTTTATTTATAAGGATATGTGTCTAAGTTAATAATTAAATTAGTTCATGCCATGATATAGCTGAAGTACTGCTAAAGTTGGTGTTAGACACCAATCAATCAATCAGTTACGTAGAAGCCTGTCTATCTAAGTACACGACAAAATGTATTAAAAGTTCATATATGTAAAAGATACAGTACTATTGAAACAAAAAATTGTGGCTTTACGAAAAGAAAAATCATCATATACAGTGTATGATTTAAGAAGAGTTTGAAGATACCAAATGGGTAATTAGAATCCATAAATCGAAGAAGGACATACAATACAATGGCCAAAAGGACAAACGACGATGTAAAAAATAGTACACAAAAAACTAAATATCGAGCACCACGTGTTACTGTTTAACAACACGAACATCATCTGACATAGGTATATGTAAATAAATACACGAAAAAACAAAAATAAAACATGAACAAATGGGAGTTAAGACGAACCGATCATCGGTTTTATGCAGAAATCGTAGCGGATTGATTGATTGATTGGTGTTTAACGCCAACTTTAGCAGTATTTCAGCTAAATCGTGGCGTGAACAAATTTTATATTAAATTAAGACACCCTTAGAAATAAAACATCCTTGTCTATAAAACAAACGGGTTATAGGTACAAATAAAAGAAACATACCGCCTCGATATAACTGAAATATTATTGAAAGTGGCGTTAAACACCATAAATAAACCAACCAATAACCAAAAGAAACGTTAAAAGGATACAATCATATATTTAAAATGTAATGTTAAAAGTCATCCGTCAAAAGTATTCGGAAATGTAAAAAATCCCTATATAATCAACCAAAACCATATTTTTTCAAAAAAATATTATGAAGTCATTTCTGGATAGATTTTAACAAATGTTACACCAAAACATTCGGAATTGTCAATATTTTGATTGTTTATTTACTCATTATGTTGTTATGAGTGATTTTTATTTGTACATAATTTAAACACAACAAATAAAAATTGACTTTAATTTTCCTATATATTTCAACTAAAAATAAATCCTAAAAATAAAAAATCATGAGAAAATTATGTACAAATAAAAACCACTCACATAAACATAATGAGCAAATAAACAAACAAAATATAGACAATTCCCAATGTTTTGGTGTAAAATATGTTAGAATTTATCCAGAAATGACTTCACAATAATTTTTTGAAAAAATATGGTTTTGGTTGATTATACAGGGATTTTTTTACATTTCCAAATACTTTTGACAGATGACTTGTGTATCTAATTATATTTTTGTATATACATTTATTACTTTTAAAAATTTCAAAATTGAGCGACATTTGTAAATAAATCATATAAAATTGTTGACATTGTAGAATGTGTGACGAATGTCAGCAACATCTACGCGTCGATTAAAACACGTTTCAATGAATAATTGGAATCACACGGAATACATTCCGGTCGTTCCTCATTATTTAACAAATAAATATGAGTAATTCTACCATGCCCTATACGACATCTGGTCAAGACTACATGTTCTTTCCAATTTTGACCGTAAGAACATCACAACACGGAACTGAAAACGTGAAGACATGTAATTTGACAACATTGAACAACACGAACCCCACTAAGACAAATAAACAAAACGGGGTCGAACTCAAGTGCTTCGGAAGGGTAGGCTGTTTCAACAAAAACAGCAGACAATTTGTCCATATATCACCTACTACAGAAAACAAATGTCTCCTATTTTTGTTTATTTGTCTTAGTGGGGTTCGTGTTGTTCAATGTTGTCAAATTACATGTCTTCACGTTTTCAGTTACGTGTTGTGATGTTCTTACGGTCAAAATTGGAAAGAACATGTAGTCTTGACCAGATGTCGTATAGGGCATGGTAGAATTACTCATAGTTATTTGTTAAATAATGAGGAACGACCGGAATGTATTCCGTGTGATTCCAAAGGATATTTTATTTCCAGATACTAATTGTAAATGGGCGTGGATACAAGATATTAGAATATTAATGAAGTTATTTTCTGTTTACAAGCATATGAACATAAATGATAGCACATTTGGCGATAATTGTACAATATTGTATATTAGTATTACAACATGATATATTTAGAGACGCTAATATTAAAGAAAAAAATAAAAAAATAAGGTAAAATATAATGCTCAACACTTCTTTTAGCGCTTTCACAATCCTATTTATAGGTTGGTTTATGGTGTTTAACGCTACATTCAACAATATATCAGTTACATCGTGGCGGTCAGTTTTATTGGTGGAGGAAACCGGAGTAACCGGAGAAAACCACCAACCTGCCGCAAGTCACTAACAAGCTTTATCACATAAGGTTATATCGAGTATACCTCGCCCGAGCGGGATTAGAAATCACGACATTAGTGGTGATAGTCACTGTTTGCGTTGGTAGTTGTACATCCAACCACCATACGATCGGAAGGTGTAATGAAAAACAAAACAAAAACAACAATATATGAATTGCAGTAAATATGGCACTATTTCTTATTTCTGGGCTTAGATCTTTCCAATTCATGGTCGTAGGGAGGAAAAGGGGAAGACTTTTTATTTTGGCAATTTCAAATCGACATGTAGATAATTATCACTATTTTGTAAATCATATTGGATATTACCAACAGGAAGGACAGACATGCCAATCAGAAACAAGTGAATAGCGGGTCAGTATATAGGGACCTTAAGCATGCGACTTATTTTATAACTTGAATCAAATCTGTGAATTTTTTGGGAGACTCGAGTCCGGCCATTGTATCGTCATCTGCAGAATTCTTAGCCACAATTTAGTATGCATAGCGAATTCTATATTGTTTTATAGGGGATAAGCGGGTCAGCGAGAAATAATTTACAGATGTTGGTAAGATCCACGACATGCGGGTCTGTTGGCATGTCTGGCAAGGGCATTAACGTACAATGATAATCTAGTGCAGATTTATTGAAAAACAAACTGAATCATCTTACCATTTGTCTATCAGATATGAATTCACAAGCGGCTTCAGAAGAAATAGATTCACCACTTACTATCCTTCTTGCTTCTTGTTGAAGCTTTTCCAATTTATCAGAAAAAAAATGAAGACTGCTTGAACTCGTTCTCTGTGTTTATACAAGCCATATATACGAAGCTAAAAATCCATCTGCTGTAGGAGTACTATTCCTGTTATTCCTTTAATAATGACAAATTTATGTATATAAGAATATTCTGATAAACGCGTTATCATTCCTAGAAAGATTGCATATGGTAGTCTTAATGGACAACTGAAGCTGTTCTATTGGTTCAGTGGTCTGTCAAAGCACCATATTCTTCCTTTCGAGACTAATAATATATTGTAATAGGGACCAGGGGTAGGGCCGTAAAGGGTAATTATATATGTTTTCCAACTATGAACTCTGTACCAGGCAGGAAGTCTGTTCTTTTTAATTATGACAATTGAGCTTGAAACTTCAGTACTTGCATGAACAATCACAATGTTGGTCACAGATATTAACAGCATATCTGCCCAACTCCAAAGCGATCGGCCATACAATTAATTTGTCTGTAGGATGTTCACTTTTAGTGGTTTGTTAGTTGCGGTTTATGTTATTGCTGTTATCTATCACAGTGACAAACTGCACTGTCCGGTTGCAGAGAGTGTGTTTGTCCCGTTACAGAACAGTCACGCGCCCTGCTTTGTATCAGGAAGCCAATAGTGCTGGTGACCCTATGGAACTCTGTTTATGAAACAGCACCATAGGCAGTGTGGAAATGGTGTGGGATGACTAGAACAAACAGTAACAGCAAAGCTAGGAATTGGTGAGTTTCAGTGTTGTTTCTATCTGTATTTATATTGGTACCAATACCAAGGTTAGCTCACTCAACTGGATATTCACAAGAAAAACATATAATTTAATAAAGTACATCAAATACATCCTGCTTTCACAATACACGAAGTTAACAACAAACAAAAACCCTGGGTTGGCCTGACTGAATACACTGGTAAGATATTATGTATACAACACACTGGGGAAATACTGGTTAAAATTCTGTAAATTGGTCCCTGCATTGCAATATAAGATCGATGTTATGGGAAATAGTTGCAAAAAAGGGGTCTTGACATCTTATCTGGGATTAAAATAAGAATAACTTATTCTTATCCTATTTCCCATGTGATGAGTTTTCTCAGGAGTAATTTTATCATAATAAGGTATTTCTATCTACCTTAACCGCTTCTTTACTGGTTACATGTAGCAATCTTGAATTATCTTATTAACACTTTGCAGTTGTCTCCCCTTGGAATATTTGAGCTTTGCCGCCACAGCAACTATTCTGCCACAACTGAGGCTGGCTCTGTATATATAGAAAAATGTATCGCGTCACGTGACGAAATTAACCAAACGCGATATCCGTTACAGTAAATGAACATGAAAGACATGCTATGCCTGGGATGGACTTTCACAAATTATGAAGTAATTACAAAGTGCCAGTTTGCCCCAAAATGTGTAAGGAAAGCAAGCAAAACTGTTAGAACATTATAGATATCGTATATTTTATACGGGCAAGCAAAATTGGGGAACCGGGTCTGGCGGTATAATCGTAAAAATGGCGTAAATAAACATCGAATGTGTATTCAGGCATCTTAAAAAAATAACCCAGTGACACTGATTGAAATACAATAAAAATCACATCAGTATAAAGAAATCATGAAGTTAGCTTGATACTTTCGAGTTTCAATTTCTCAAAAATGCATGAAATATAAATAGAAGAAGTTTAGCAGACGAAGTCAAAAATGAGGTCATGTGACTTTGTTTACTTTTTAGATCGATAATAAGTCAACCGAAGTTTAGTGAAAAATCAATAGATTATGATTGATTTTACTTCCCAGCTCATTATTGGAAGTGAATTATTATAAATTCAATGTGAACTTATGAGATATTTACAAGAAATAGCATTTCACAAATAAAAATAGCCTTGTCTTTTTATGAGAACAATAAAAAAGGGTAATATTCATTCAACAATTATCAACAATAATTAGAACTTCAAAATTGGAACTTTGTCAATACTCAACAATAATAATGATAAAAAAAAAAATAACCCGCAGTCAGATTAATTCAACTTTTAAACTCTAACAACTTGAACAAATAAAAGTAAACTGGAAAGGGCCATTTCCCCTGTCCATTACAATATAGCATAATATATCAAATACACACGCGCATCATATTTGTATAGAAAAAGCACCATTGCAGGATGAGTATATGTTATCTGGATGTGAATTTATTGATACCGAAAATATCAGCATGCCAAGCCAGAATATGAAGTTTGTTGTCGAGTGAGCGAAGCGAACGAGTCACAAACTTCATATTCTGTCGAGCAGGCTGATATTTTCAGCATCAATCATATTCACATTCAGATGACATGTTTATCATCCTTAAATCAAACATAAAGACGGATACATCTATAGGTTTCGATATTTGCATTTTCGCGGGAAAAATCACATGATTCAAAATATTAAAAATACGCTTCCCCAAAACATAATTCATAAGCAGTTTGCAAATATACTAGTCAAAAAAAGAAATTTTTTATTTTTTTTCCAAATTCAGATTCATTTTGTTTCCTTTTCACGCTATGCAAAATAATGAAATATCTTTCTAAAATGTGCAAAATGGGCACTTTAAGATTTGACGTTACGTCAATTAACCTATTCAACGATTTTCATCATTTGTTAAATTTTACGACTTTACCGGTGTGTTCGAATCGAAACGAAGGTCATTAAATGTGTCATCCTTATTTGTAAACAAAAAGTCGCATCAAAAGAATTCATACTGTCAACGTAAGTTAATGCCCCGGCTACGTCAAAATGAAAGGGAACAGGATGTTGGAATGTTACTGGCTGGAATGGCACAAACCCAAATCGCAAACCATTTCAATGTGTCAAGAATGACAATTTACCGACTGATGATTCGTCTGAGGGATACGGGCAATACGTCAGACCGTCCACGTAGTGGAAGACCGCGTGTGACGACCTTATGTCAGGACAGGCACATCCGATTTATTCATCTACGCAATCGTTTGGTTACAGCCGTGCACACAGCTAGGCTAACTCCTGGTAGAACCAATGTCCGAATTTCTGACCAGACAGTGCGGAACAGATTGCATCAGTGTGTCCTTCATGCACGACGTCCTTTGAAAGGTTCAACGTTAAAACAACGTCACAGAGCTGTACGACTACAATAGGGCCGTACTCGACTCAGATGGAATCGCAATACATGGCAAAACATTCTCTTCCCAGATGAATCCAGGTTTTATTTGAAGCTTAGTGATGGGCGGGCGCGTGTTTACCGTCGTCGCGGAGAACGCTTCTCTGACGCTTGTGTATGGAAACAGACCGTTTTAGCGGAGGTAGCGTCATGATATGGGGTGGAATAAGCCATGTCGAACGAACTGATTTAAAAGTTATTGACGGTAATCTGAACCCAGCACGTTACAGAGATGAAATTCTTGCTCCTATTGTACTGCCTTTTCTACGTAGGCATCGTTTTAGTCACGTCTTCAACAGGATAATGCTCGCTGTCATGTAGCCCGTGTATCGATGGACTTTCTGAATGACAATTATATCCGCACCCTTCCATGGCCTGCATTATCCCCGGATTTAAACCCCATTGAACATTTATGGGACGAGCTTGGGCGACGTGTTCGAAATGGCTTAAATCCACCGGAAACCTTAGATGAGCTACGACGGACCTTTATACAGGAGTGGAATAACATACCACAAGCATTCATAAGAAACCTGATCGGTTCCATATGTCGTAGATGCCAAGCAGTGATAAATGCAAGGGGAGGACACACACGTTATTAACACTGTCAAGCTCGTTTTTAATGTTATGATTTTCTCTTTTGTGGAAAATGACAAATTCTGTTGAAAAATGAAAAGTGTTACTTTTCTTACCTTTGAAGCATCATAAAGTTTTAATTTTGAATGCTTGATTTTATTTCGTGTTTGTTGAATAAAATATATTTATAAAAAATTAGGTGTAACGTTTCTTTTTTTGACTAGTATATATACCATTCATTTTTACAGATTTATATAAATGTTAAGATTGGAGAATTTTCCCCTTTAATGGTGATATTCATTTTTTTTTTTATTACAAACACAGTCGGCAATAGGATTCACCCATTTTCATTAAAGGTTTTGTTTACTAATGACGTTCTGGTTTAGAAAGCACAAACGTCACGACCCCGATTAGGACGTAGAAAAAAACCAGTTGTCCCAGCAGAGGTTATCAAGAATTGTGTCAAGTATATTTTTGTAGGATGATGTTTGTTGATATTTCTGACACGACAGTTCCTAATTTGATTTATGTTTAAAAAATGAAATGTTACCTAGCTGATGATGCTGATGAACTTTATTTACTTTTGTCATCTTGACAGTAATTATCGTTTAAATGTTGGGAGAATTTGGTGATAACTCCTGCTGACTGTTGATAAGTCCTGCTCAGCTCACGCGAACTTTGATACGATTTTTGCTGATGGAGTCCGTAGGTAGATATAGCGGGAGGGAAGGATGATAAAATGTAATATCGTTACAATTGCTCTTAATGGACAGCTTAAGCTGTTCAACTGGTCCAGTTGTCCGTCAAATCACCATATCCTACCTTTCTAGACGGATCAAGTATAATATTACGAATTAAATTTGCATAGAAAAAGCACCATTGCAGGATAACATGTATTATTAAACCTCTCTATATATATGTATCTAGGATTGGTACGATCAGCGGTCACATGATTTTGACAATTGCGACGTTTCCTTCGACAACCCTAAAAATTCACCATGCGAGGTAAAAAATAGTATTGTCACCCTCGACAATCCCAAATTTATTCCGCTAGCTGGCGATAACCGCAAACCGGAAATCGTCTGTTTGTGTAGAAAATATGGCAACTGCAGGTCGGTTTACCGCTAGCTCAGAGGAACTTGGAAAATGTACTTACAGACATACTATCTGATAAAGGTAATACTATCTGATAACTATATACTTCACCTTTAATGTGAGATTGTTCTGAGAAATCCATTCTCGCAAAGCAAATCAATATGTTTATTGAGGATTTGGTAACGTGATCAACAATTTTAGACTGTTGTCATAAAGGTATCACTTTTTGTCCGTTGTTCGGTTAATAATACGATAATGGCCATCTTAGTCGGTGGACATCCAGAATTGTCAACTTGTGAGGGTTGTTTTCCCTCGGGCTAAGTCCTCGGGAAAACAACCCTCACAAGTTGACAATTCTGGATGTCCACCTCCTAAGAAGGCCATAATTGTATATTATTACATTTATGGTTTTATACAGTATAATAAAACCATATAATTCGTTTTTTGTGATAAATCGTCATATTGCACGGCATAATTTCATATTGAACGATCTATTTAGCGGTGGGTGAAATCCCGGCAAAATTTTTAAATTTACCAGCCAAACGTTTTCTGCGTCCGTTACAATGACGTCACACAAACACAAACAGAAATATCACAGAAGTTTTAACAAACGCAAGCAGAATGCAAATATAAATTTGTATACATCGAATTACTAATATAAATGTGTACACACTGAATTAGTAATATAAATTTGTACAAGTATTTATGATATTGCTTTTGAATTTGAAAAAAAAACCAACAAACAATCCCTAAAAATTGATCCAGGTACACAAAAAAAAACCTGGGAATGTTAAATGTAATAAAACAATTACAGCACTTCATTTTGTGGAATATGATGTGCTATGGAGCACTGAAAAGCAATATTGACCGCGGTCTTCGGCCTCGGTCAATATTGCTTTCCAGTGCTCCATAACACATCATATCGCACTCAATGAAGTGCAATAATTGTATATTATTATATAGTAATAAATATTTTCCTATTAATTTCAATGGAAAAGAATCGTGCAATATATCCTTGTATTTGCCACAGGTACTTGTGGACAGGACACAGCATCCCCCCTTTTTACACCCTACCCCCCTTTTTACATTTTTTTTTTCGCTTCCATGGCTTAGAAATATGTAAAACAGCAATACTATGCCGTTTTCTGATTGCATCAGTCGACTGATATGTATATAGAGATGCCGTTTTCTGATTGCATCAGTCGACTGCTATGTATATATAGAGAAGGTATCTCACTTCCACATAATTTTCACGAAAACTATGCTACCTGCTCGGGGAATCCCATGTCTAAATCAATAAAAATGCATCTACCTTTGAGTTGGTGAGCACGCTTTGTCTCCGCTAATATTCATTTTTTTAAACGGTCGGCATTTTTCATGAAAATTTTCCTCTGAAAGAAGAAATCTGACGAACTTTACATCGTATCTACAGTTTTGGATTTCTAATCAACGGAAGTCTACTATGGAGATAACTCTAATATGGCGCCAAATCCGGTTCCCTGAAACAAAAGTTCCGAATGTTACTGCAATCACGATAAGGTTAGAGAATTTCATTTAACAGTCGAATAAAGTTCTGGAAAACATCAAAAAGTAAACATGCTTGATGAAGATCAGCAAACTGCGTTCGATTTGGCCAAGGATGGCCACAATTTAGTTGTTATTGGTCAAGGCGGTTGTGGGAAAACATTTCTTATCAAACAAATCGTGAATTATTTACGTTCAAAGGGAAAAACTGTTACTATAGCGTGTTCAACTACAGGGGCTTGTTACGACCCCCCCCCTAGTACTCTAAAAACCACAAGGGAGGAATCTAAAATGTCAAATTTTCATACAACACTTTTTCAAAATAGTTTTGTATTGGTGTCTTGACCTCATTCGCCATAATATTGGTACCAAATTGAAGCTTAATAAATATATTTCTGATATTTCGATTCCTTTTTGTCATCATCTTTACCTATCTGCAACTTTAAAGCAATGCTTCACAGAACTTGCAATAACCTAATCCATTCTCAATCATGTTTACATGTCAATACAGGCTGAATTCATACGTGCGATTTGATTGATCGGTTATTTTTAGATAAGGATTGCAAAGAATGTGTTGATTGGTCAGTGATTTAAAACGGGATTTAAAACGATATATATTGTATTTATTACTTTCATCAGATGAAAATCTATCTAAAATAAACAATCATTTATACATGTATTAACTATATGAGAGGAAAAAATGAGAATTTCAGACTTTCAACCCATGTGCGACTCATGAAAAATAAATTGCTAAGCCATCAATCCTAATCCAAAAAGAATATGGTCTGGTTCATTTTTTTATTATCATTATTATTTTAATTTGATTTTTTATTATATTATTATTTTTTGCTGTTGCTTTTTAAGATTTTTATGTCATCATGGTCATTGAAATGAATTGCAGGACATAAATTGTTAAATGAACCACACACATGCATCTTAATTTCTGTTTCTTTTTCAGTACCTTTGTGGATGGCTTGTTGACTTGGAAAATTACTGCTCCATCTCCCCCTGTATTAAACTTCCTGTATACTGAAGCTTCACCCAAAATTACAGAATTTACAGTCCTACACTATCCCAGGTATGTTGGATTAGAGTTTGCGCCATTGTGTAAAGTTCTCTGCTGACAAAATAAGTTTTCTATAACATCACTATTTACTCGGCTAGGGATGATCGATCCATGTGATTTTTTTAATTTATGTTTACATAGTTCTTCAAACCCAAGTAGTGAACTAACAATATCCTCTCTAGTTTGGTGTGATATGAGATGCTTTTCTTTGTTTTTAATAGAAGTATTATTTTTGATTTGATTTTCCCATTTAACAAACCATTCCATTACACCATGAAGTTCTGACAATCGCTCATCAACTGCATCAGTAATAGGCCTCGGATCACGAAAATTCCTAATAACGATACTAGTTTTCACAAAGTTTTCAGAGAAAGGATGACCAAGAAGTGGATGGACATCATGTTTCTTTCCTCTCCGAAGCAGAAGAAATGCACACTAGAAAATGACGTCATCCATCACTGTAAACATGAAACGATCATTTCTTGTAGCACACGATTTTGATATTAGAATTTTCTTTTAAGTTTATTTCAATTGAGAAGAATTGAAATGGTTACAGATTTGCGAATTTCGTATTGAAATAATTTTTATTTTGTTTTTAAATACCACTTTGTTCTATAATTTCATGCTTCCGGTGAACAGGTATTTATTTGGCTATCAATATAGGAGTATGACTTATTACCAAAAATCGTATAGCCGTTAGAAGGGCTACGCCCTATATTACATGGGAAATATCCATAATGAAAAACAATTTCGGGTTTCCAAAATTACTAAAATATTTATTACTATATAATAAAAGGGTTATTGCATGAATATTGGTGAATATTGTCCCTCACAGTATCTCATATTGCAAGCTCGTGCAATATGAGATACTGCACGGGACAATATTCAGTAACCCTATATTATTATTATTTGATATTATTTAAACATCCTTATTGGCCAAGAAATAGTCACATGGTCTTCCTTAAAAACACGTATTGACTTGGAAAAACACGTATTGACTTCGGGAAAACATTCGTTTATTTCCGCCATTGACGGAATTAGTCGAGTGCTGCCCGATTGCACTTTTTCCAAAATTTCAACAAATTTCCCAAAATTTCAAAACAAGTTTAAAAAATTTCATAAAATTTCATATAATTTCAAAATTTTCAAAATTTTCCAAAATTTACAAAATTTCATAAAATTTCAAAATTTTCAAAAACTTCCAAAATTCTAAAATGAAATAATTTTTCTTTTTAAAGGTCAAAACATTTCTAATTTTCAAAAAATTTCAAAAATATTTAAATAATAATATTGAAAAATGATAAAACAATTACAGCCTACTTTTTTCCAGTGTTGCAAAAAATAATAAAGCAATTGTAGCCTTTTAATATCGGTCAATACATGGATTTATCGACCCGTTAAAAGTATATTGACCTCGGACTTCGTCCTCGGTCAATATACTTTTAACGGGTCGATAAATACTGAATATGACATGTCAAAATCTGCATCACATGCCGTATCAACCCGAGAACCCTATATCACCCAAAGGGCCACCGGCCCGAGAGGTGATATAGGTCGAGGGTTGATACGGCATGTGATACAGATTTTGACATGTAATGTTCATTATATCATATATTTCAACCATGCCTTTGATAATACATGTATTTAGATATTCACTATATTTCTATCTGAATAGATTTACTTCCCCTTTGAAATATATCATTTTTTTAAATTTCTTTCATATGTATTCAAATTGTTATTTTTGTAAGTTTTGGTCCAATTCTAATATTTATATATATAGAATTTAGGGCATTTTGTTTTCGATACTTTCTTTATCAGGACCATTATCTGGCGAACCCGATAGGTTGAGCCAGATGATTGTCCTGATAAAGAGAGTATCAAATATAAATAGCCCTTTATTTTGTTTATCGGTAATTTACATACAAAAATCATTAAAACGTTGAAAATTATTTTTTTTTGCAGTTACAGAAAAGATTTCGGATCTAAACTTTATTCATTTCCATGCAAAAACTATTCTTTTTTGGGACTACTTTTTTTAAGCGTATTTTGGTTTGTGAAGCGTCATTCATTCAAACCGCGCGCGCTACATTTTCAGTTGAACTATGAATGTGACGTCACATGGCGTAATTTTCACCGTTCTTCAAATTTGTGCATATTTCGTGGATAACCCGCATAATTTGGAAATTGATTCATTTAAAATTGCAGTAAGTAAACATATATTATTATATTTTAAGAATTCAAACAGTTTTTTTCTGTGTACACATGATAATGTGCGGCACACGTTGTGTATGCTGTGTGTCATCTCATGGTGTACTTTCGTTTTCGACAGGTAAACATTCCACATACTTCCACCGGATATGTGTATTCATTGACATTTTAAGATAAAATCAACATCACATGCCATGAGAAACATAATACCATCAAATAATGGTCTAGGCGTAGAAAAGATTGTCATTTCCTGGTTACTGGATAGTACTTTGTTTATTTTGAGTCTTAGTACTTTTTAGTAGCTGGTGTATATGGCAAATAGAACATCAAGACATCTATATTTTTTAGTTGATCATCTGCACATGGTTCATGTATAGCAGAAGATTTCCTTCTGGAAATCTCGTCAAGATGTAGTGTAATTAATTAGGATTTATCGTGGAAACAGTGAATTATATTAATTAATTTTTTCTTCAAATTCAATTGAATATTTCATTGCAAACAACCGCATTTTACAATTTACTTTCCGAAACATCGTGACATCATTGTTTTCATTAGCGACGACTGACATTGACCTAGCACAATTGCGTCACAGTACATATCCTTTCGCGTTGGTCAGCGCATGTCAAATGATGAACTGACCCAATAAATTTCTGATATGATCTAGTACGTCGACCCTGCCTTTATCTATCGGCACACTTCAAAGGAATGCGGCACAATTTACCGATAAACATCCATAGCAATTCCAAAAAATCTGAAAAATCTATTGTAAAATTTTAATTTTGAAGGTTAATTTGATTTTTTTGTAACCAATTCTTACCTACTGTAACACTTTTCAAGTTTAAAGAGGTATAGCGCGGTATATTAATCTAAATATATGATATATCCATGTATTGACCTCATCAAAAGGCTATAATTGTATAATATCGTTACAATTGCTCTTAATGGACAGCTTAAGCTGTTCAACTGGTCCAGTTGTCCGTCAAATCACCATATCCTACCTTTCTAGACGGATCAAATATAATATTACGAATTCAATTTGCATAGAAAAAGCACCATTGCAGGATAACGTGTAATATCGTTACAATTGATGTTCGTGGATTATTTTAGTTACGGTTTAGCTCCTAGGTATTGCTCTCACTTTATATGGTTTTGGAGTATTCAAAGAAGCGAGTATTGCTTCAATTGGTGGTGGTCCCTCTCCTTCAGGTGGCAGAAACTCAAACCTCTGTACAAGAGTTGTTAGATAAAGAAACATCTCTATTCGTGCGAGTGATTCACCAAGGCAAACTCGTCTCCCTACAATTAATGAATGAACACAATAATTCAATATCAAATTGGTCTTCTTGCTAACAGCAATGATAAATCCATTTTCTTATAGCATTGTGTTTGTTCAAAATTTATTTTATCTGCTACCTTTAATTAATATCTGCGTCTATATACAACAACACACAATAAAATACAGATTTCAAGCTATTCCCGCCTAACCAATCGTCTAGCAGAATTATATAGCTCCATTCACATTCGAGGTGTAGTTTGTTTCGTCAGTGACCTAATACTATAAACGTGTGATGATCAATATAAGTAAAAATAGTGAAATCTATCTAAACCGAACACCTTCGCACCAGCTTTTGTGTTCCGAATAGACAGGTGATAAGCTTATACAGGTTAAATAAACTAAGATTTCATACATTGGAACTTAATTTAATGTTCAGTGTATGTAGGCTTTTGGTTTATTCGGGGTTCAGTTTAAACAGGTTTTACTGTATATAAAACATGAATCTTCTACAATATGATACGTTCTCGATTTTATGTCTCGCTAAGAAATGACTGAAAAATTGCAATCTTTGAAACAAAACGTTAGCTCAAAGAGCTTATTTTTACATGTTTCAGGGGCCGTCGTGGTAGTGATCGTATGGTAGTTGGATTTACAACTACATATGCAATCAATGTCTGTCACCACTGAAGTAGTGAGTTCGAATCCTGTTGAGGCGAGGTGTACTCGATACATCATTATGTGATCAAGTTTGCCAGTGACATGCGCCAGATCGGTGGTTATCTCCGGTTTCCTCCACCAATATAACTGACCGCCACGATGTAACTGAAATATTGTTGACAGTGGCGTTAAGCACCATATCCTGTAACCTGTTACTTGTTTCCATCAATTCAATTGCCCAATCAATACTACACATGTTAAAACATTTCCCTTGTTCTCAGTACGGAAGCAAAACAAATAATGTCGTAACCCAGGTATATCTCTCTCTCGATATTACCACATACGATCACAAGTGTTGAGACAATCTTTAATGACTTCTTCGTGCCTGTTTTTATAATGAGATACATTAATTTCTAAACATTTGATGACATAAATAAATTTTTGGACGTAAGATGACATAAATTAATTTTTGGACATAAAATGACATAAATTAATTTTTTGACATATGATGACATAGATAAATTTTTGGACATATGATGACATAAATAAATTTTTGGACATATGATGACATAAATTAATTTTTGGACATATGATGACATACATTTATTTTTGGACATATGATGACATAAATTAATTTTTGGACATATGATAACATAAATTAATTTCTGGACATATGATGACATCAATTTATTTTTGGACATATGATGACATAAATTAATTTTTGGACATATGATGACATACATTTATTCTTGGACATAAGATGACATAAATAAATTTTTGGACATGATGCCATAGATTAATTTTTGGACATATGATGACATACATTTATTTTTGGACATATGATGACATAAATTAAATTTTGGAAATATGATGACAAATTAATTTTTGGACATATGATGACATAAATTAATCTTTGGACATAAGATGACATACTTTCTGATATATTAACATAATCCAATAAAAACAAAATAATATCGCAATAAGTAATAAAGAAACCGTAATATTTATACAGATTTTTGTAAGTGGCATTAAACACCATAAACCAAATCAAGCTAACCAAATCGAAATTCACGAACCCTACTATTGTACTATGAAACTTCCAAGGTTGAAATTAAATATTAAAATAAACTATTAAAAAACTGATATGCGCGAGTTGTTTGCGTGTGCGCCTGTTTTTGACAATTAAATTAATTCTTAGAAATATGATGATGTTCACATGAATAAATTTTAGATATGTAAGCCCAATCAAGCAACAAAGTCAATATCACAGTAAGTGAGATAGAAATCATAATTTTTATACAGATAAGCTCACCCAAAGAGAAGGTCAAAACTTTATCTTGGTTATACACTTTGCCATCTGTATCAATAAATCGCTCAGGTTTAAAGTCGTGGCTATTTGGAAACAATTTTTCATCATGTGCTACGGAATCAAGACACGAAAATATAACGCTTCCTTTTGGTATCCGATAACCCTGACAATGTACATCTTCTGTAACTAAATGTGGTAAAGAGAGTGGAACAATGTTTCCAAGTCGAAGTGATTCGTTGATAACAGCTTCGCAGTATGGTAGGTTAGGTCTATCTGATAGACTTGGAAGACGTCCAACACCAACAACGTTATCAATTTCTTTCCACATTTTGCTTTGGACATCTTCGTGATGCATTAGATATAGTATCGTCCATCTAATTGTGGTGGCTGTAGTTTCAGCTCCTGCTCCAAACAGGTCTACCAAGACGGAGAGTAACTGGTCCTCTGCAGAAACAAAATAATTTACGGTTATGAAAAGCTATGCTAATTAAACAAGTGCTACAATTTCCAGGCTTGCCACAATCTCATTAAGATATGATCTCTCACTTGCTTCCTTTTACTGATATGTCGCGGCGTGTGAGAGCTGCGGACACCCCGTAACGGATCACATGCGAGTGACCCTATGTGATGACCAATGAAAATGCCGACTGGGGGACTAAGAAAGTACAAAGATGAACAACTGGATCTTTCGTCGCTCTACTGGATTCCTCAATTTTACGCAAAGGTCCTTACAAACATCGTTATATCGCTGGGTCCGCCAAATGACCCACGAAACCTCTTTCCAAGTTATTAAACCGTGCTTCAGAGTTGATGTGACTCTAGCTATTCAAGCGGTGGTGTGAATCAGATGTTGGTTCTGAAATTTTTTAAAGGTATGTCAGAGTAAATAGAATCAAGGTCCATCTTCTCATGCTATAGCATTCAAACCTTTGTCTTTTCTACCATTAACACAAATTTTCCCCACTCAAATCTAAGAAGGGTCCAGATGGCTCAATGAGTTAGGTAGTTGGATTACCTAACAACTCATACAAGCCTATCAACAATACGGCGTGGGTTCGCGCCCGGCTTTGTAAATTACAAAAAGGGTGCACTCAACTCGAAGCCGCAAGTGATAAAGTTTATCAGTTGCTTGCTCATGGTCAGTGGTTCTTTCCGGCTTCCTCCACCACTAAAACTGGTTGCCATGATATAGCTGAAATATTGCTTAAAGCGGCGTTAAGCATAATAAATCATTAAATCAAATCAAAACTAAGACAGATTAAAAGAATAAATACGTATAAATAAATTTAGCGCGCAGGACACGTTTCTGGAATTATTTCCATCAGCTTAAAGCCAAAATAATATAAAAGTCTTTGAGAGCAGGAAAACCAAAGAGCCTAATCAGGATCGGCAAAATTGAGTGAGGAGAATCTCAGTTTTAATAATAATTATAAGATTTAGGAACTGCAAATTTCGATAAAAAAATCGAATATACCATGCCAGTGCCAAAGCACTGACTACGGGGCGGATGATAACCTCAAAGATATCTACCTAGTGATAGTCCAACTGCGTTTCATGAAAAAAAAGAATGACCAAAGAAGATACAAATACCTTGTCTTAGGAAAGGACACCTCTTATTTTGTATTAAACAACGCTACGGTTCTACCAAAAACTTCTCTGAAACTGATATTATCAAAATGCTCGAGTTTATGATTGATTACATATTTGCTATGTGACCGGCAATGGGGTTTCCCCAGATCCCCAAGTTTCGCCTGTTTTTGCAATCATATAAAACGTGAAACAAGGAAGCAATCATGTGATGTCTTCTTTCGTAATAAATAATGTTGAAACTAAATAGTAATATGACAAAATATGAAATAAACGTTAGAAAAACGGAAAGGACAATCAATCCAGAGACAACATTGAGCACAAGAGGACAATCTAGAGACAACATTGAGCACAAGAGGACAATCCAGAGACAACATTGAGCACAAAAGGGCAATCCAGTGACAACATTGAGCACAAGAGGACAATCCAGAGACAATATTGAGCACAAGAGGGCAATCCAGAGACAACATTGAGCACAAGATGACAATCCAGAGACAACATTGAGCACAAGAGGGCAATCCAGAGACAACATTGAGCACAAGAGGACAATCCAGAGACAACATTGAGCACAAGAGGACAATCCAGAGACAATATTGAGCACAAGAGGACAATCCAGAGACAACATTGAGCACAAGAGGACAATCCAGAGACAACATTGAGCACAAGAGGACAATCCAGAGACAACATTGAGCACAATACAGAGACAACATTGAGCACAAGACAGAGACAACATTGGGCACAAGACAGAGAACGAAGACTAACAAAACAAACATAAAACATCACAGAAGAACAGAAAGATAAGCAACACGAAGCCCACCAAAATACAATACCGACATATACCGATGTCTCGCGAAAGGGTAAGCAGTTCCTGTTTTCAATAAAACACCCACCGTGTTACCCATTGTCAAGTCAAGTAAAAGTCTTGATGTAATTTCCCGGATTCAGATTTTTTTTTTACACGAAACAAGTCAGATTATTCTATTCCTTTTGTTGGACATAAAAATACCAGTATTTGTTTTCTTCAAAATTTACTATATTATTTTAGTTGTAAACTGTAGAGTGACTTTATTTATTGTGTATTTATTGTGTAGATGAATTTGTTTAAAGTCCTATACCTGAATAATATGAAGTTGAGTCAGACGCCTCATGTTTCTTCATCTCTGTAATATATGCATCCGTGAAGTCCCGAATGTTACGGTCGTCCAATGTTTCCATGTGTTCCTTAATTTCTTTCCGGAAGTAGTCGAATAGCATATCCATTTTCTTTGTAACTGGTGCGACTCCGAAGGGATCCCCTGGTATTTTTGACAGTAAAGGCACAAAATTCACGGGACCCGAGACAGCAGGATTTGAAACGACATCATTCAAAACATCAAGAAATCTATTAAATTCTGGATCATCGTAGTCAAACCGTCGTCCAATGGTAATTGACATTACGTTGTTTGCCATACTTGTATTCAAGATTCCCACCAAATCAAATGGTTTCCTTTCATAGCTGCTCAATAATTTCAAAAATGCTTCTATTTCCTCCATGATACTGGATTCGAAACTTTTTTTTCCGAAACCGAAGCCACGCAGTTTAGCAAGTGCAAATGACCTTTGGTGTTTCCAGTTAGAACCACTTGAGCTAACGATTCCTGTCAACGAAATTTGAAGAAAATATAATGGAAAACAAGGGACATTAAACAATATGTAATATTAAATGTATATGCTTTTATGAAAATTGCCATTTTAAAAGTAAATTTATATGGCCCGATACAACTAAATGCTGTCAGAGTTAAAATATCGGACTTAAGTTGCTTGAGTTTTTAAAGTTTTGATATTTATTTGTTCTATTTTATTAATATGCAAGTGTTATATTACAGAGGTGGTATAAGATTTACTTCTATAAAACTGCATATTACGTTGTAGTGTCCGTAACTTGTTTTTGACATGAACGGCGTGCCGTAACTAATAATATATTTACAACATTTGCAGTTATATATCACACTGGCTATAAAAACACACTGCAATTATATCACTGCATTCAGTGCGATATACTATTTTAAGGAACACTTAAAAGAAATATTGACCAGGGCCAAACGGTCTTGGTCAATATTTCATTTCAAGTGTTCAATATAACAACATATCACACTCAAAGAAGTGCTGTAATTGTTTTATTACATTTCGCTTTACAAATTTTAATATCTTTTTTGATTTCATTGATATCTACCCCAATTACCCTTGCAAGATATATTATAATAATAAATGTGATTGTATAATTCACAATAAGAATTTCAGAATATTTTTGTGAAAAAAATATGGAGGTGTGCAATATGATGTTCTATCATGGAAAGCTGTGCAATATGAGAAACTACAGTACTATTTAAGATACACAAATTTTAAAAGTACATATGTAATAATAACATTTATTTACATACAATGTTTGACATATCAAACACGATACTGGACCGTATGCAATATGAATAGTTCGCATATTAAGAGGTGAAAAGTTGTGGAAAAGTGGGACACTGATTAGATCTATAATTTCTAACAATCATTTTATTTTAATTCGGATATATTGTAGATGGATGTTATTGTGAAAAGTTTATAATTTTATGTAGAAAGAAAAGTGTACGAGTTTACTATAGATTACACGGAATGCACGAACAAACTTTTTTATTTTCAATCACAGATAATGTTATTACACTAATTGCTGTTAACAATTCACTAGGTATACATCTTTTACCTAGTATCCCTAGTTGTTAATCACTAAATAGCAAGGGATTTGTTAATTAGTGGAGCTTAGTGTTAGTACACTTATACAGTTAATATACAGTATATATTGTAATTCTGACATGTAATAAACATATAATAGCTGTCTATGGTGATTTCACATGCTTTTTGTTGACAATATCCGGATATTTGACACTTTCAAACCGATCACGGTTGAAAGATTAATTGTTCATGCTCGTGGATTACATGCACGATTGTAACCCGAATAATCCAGTCGTTATATTACGCTCCCGCTGGTCGCTACATTAACGCCTGGATGCATTCATTGAAAAAATTCGTCGAACCGGAAATAGTAAATCGCTAGGATTTATGGGTATTACGACATGAAATAGGAGGAGCTAAAGTGTTTGTAAATAATGTCCAATGGAGCGATCAGATGACGTAATGTTGTATGCAATACACATATCCGGATAAGTACAACCAAACATGAAATAGAACTTAAATGAATAATTACTATTTTTTAAATATTAACAAAATGATTTTTATTTCAAAGTTGGAAAGTAAATAAAAGCTTGAATTGAATTCACTCTTATAATAATTTTTTAATTTCATTTAAAATAAAGATTAAAAAAAATGTATTTTATGATACTGATGGCTGAGTAAAATTGTTTGCCATGCATTAGTGTCAGTTGTAATATACAGGATGTAACCAATATACATGAAGAGCTCCTACTGTGCAACCATCTATTTTGAGATGCATTCAATGAAAATAACAACCTGACCATATTGTTACATAATAAGAATAAGAATTAGATAAGAAATTAAAATTGATAGAAGACTAGGATTTATATAATTAACACATTAAGTCACATTTCATTTATTTATGCTAACTTGGGTCAGTTATCAATAAAAGACAAAAATGGGTTTAAAAAAAATCAATCTAATAAGTATTTACCTAAATAACGATATAGTGATGGGTATTTCTTTATAAATTGTATTAAAAATCATTTTAATTTATGAAATAATCAACTTTCTGTTTAAATATTTATTTTCACTAAAATTTCTTTATTATTTCATCCCATTTTCCTTAATTTAACTTGAGCATATCCATATTTATACAATCTTATGTTAACGGAAAGTTACGTGTGTCGACCCTATTATCCACCATAAATTCACTTTTATTATCCCACATACATTACAAAAATACATGTTAGATGTGTATTGTGACATTTTAGCAAATTTAGATTAAAACATAAAAACTTAAAAAAATGATTACACGGTGTTTTATTTGTTTAAATCTTTAAAGATTTGTGAATCTATGGCAATTTAAATCATAATTATGAATATAAAGGTGTATTTGTTTTCTAAATATGCAAAGGCACGTACACAATCATTCTCCGTCTTTGTTTTGTCAATATTTACAAACGGAAGTAAAGGGAGTCACTAATGCGCATACGCGCTAATATCTGACATTTGATTGGTCGGCTGAACCAGCCAGCAGCTGACGGATTTCTACCACTAAGAGCGTGCAAGCCCTCATCCAGCGATAGTGCCGATAGAGGGCGCAGTATTATTCAAGTTAGCACGATTGCGGTGTTGCTTTTTCCTATTTTGATTGTAGTTCGCTTTATTTTCTAATTGTTAGAATATGATATCTATGAATGAAAGGATTACTTCTGTCAACTGTAAAATGTTTTATATGTGACATGTAAGCATTGAGTTTACTAAAATATAAATGCTGAAGACAAGTTTCATATTATTTTTTTTCTCCACATGTGACATCACGTGACATTACAAGAATTCTGAAGTCATGTGCTATATCAGCTGTTTAGGTATACATATGCTTTGCTTATGAATTTACCTGATTTGACTTGTCTAAAAATATTTGTATCAACACATTATTTACCTCATCCTTAAATTTTTTAAATATATCTACTTTTTTTTGTTTTTAATTTGAAATATAATAGGCTTTATATATAGAAAACTAATATTAAGGTTATAAGCAGGTTGAGATCAAAATATGCCCGGTGATATATTTTGTAGCCAAAAACCAGAGTTTCCAGGTTAAAAACATGTTTTCCGGTTGTTGACTGATTTTGCCTGTTTATATAATTATGAGTTTTGACTTTCCCTTTGTAAGATTGTTCGGAGTTCGGTAATTTTGTTATTACCCTTAAATAAAGATTTGTTGTCATTTTTTTCACCTCTTGCCAATATTATTTGTTATATTTACAATCAAAGTAAAAATGTTTGTAATTTTCTTTTTCTTTACATACCAGACAGTCATTATCACTTACTATTCTCCATTGTTTTAGCAATTCTTTGCATGGTAATATGAAGTGAATAAGTTTCCATTTAAAGATTTTTCATTTATTTAACTCTAAATAATCAAAAGTGAATAATAAAGTTTGTGCTATACATGTTAAAGTATGCATTCTGTCCTTCTTTAAGCATTTTCCCCATTTAGTATAAGCTATGGGGTTTTCTTTTAATTGAGATTCTAATAATATTCTATACACCTCTTTGTTTTTTATTTGTAGATCTTGGATCTGATTTTTAGCTATTTTAGCATACTTTTTTGGAAGTTTTTATTGAATCTTGTGTTATCAGAGTTTCTTTCCATTGTTTTGGGATTGCTTTTTTCAAAATATTCAGTTCAGATATCCAGTTTTGTTTGTTTTTTAATTTAGTTATAAATTTATATTCTGAAATACGGCTATATTCATCTAAAATATCATTAATAAAAATGATTCCACTTTTTATCCAATTAACTTTTACTAAACATTTGCATTTATATTTTATATACTTATTTCCCCATATTATTTGTTTTCTTATTTCTCTAAAATTTTGTAGACTTTTATTTCCCCCCCCACTACAGGTAATCCATGTTTTCAATAATTCTTTATAAAATGCTGGAATATCTTTTGTTAATTCATTTTCCAAAGATTTAAAACTATCTAAATTCATATTAAATATGAGAAAGTTTTCTCCTATTTTCGGTACTATTTTCGTTACTATTTTCCAATAATCTTAATATCCATTTTATTTGTAAGGCTTTTATATAAGTATCTATATTGGTCATTTTTAACCGTGCTTCTAAATAGTCATTAGATAAAACCGATCTTTCTTTCCTTTCCATAAGAATTCATATACAATATTTAAAAGGTTTGATATATTCGTTTGGTATTATTGTGCAGGAACCTATAAATGTTATGTTGGGCAGTATTAATGATTTGAACACTGTTATTCTTCCTATTAATGAGATGTTTCTCTGGTTCCAGTTTTTGATATTATGGCTTTACATTTATTAAGTTGCTTTTCATAATTTAATTTATCACATTGAGTCTTATTGTATTCAGAATATACTCCTAAGCTTTTAACGGGTTCATTTGTCCAAGTAATGTTTTCGTATTTGTCTTTAGTATGTTTTAATATTCCTAGCCAAATTCCTTCGCTTTTATTTTTGCTTAATTTAAGGCCTGAAAGGTTGCCAAATTCTTCAATTATATTCATAGCTATGGTTATTTCGCGTTTTGTCTTTAGAAATAATGTAGTGTCGTCACTCAGTTGACAGATGTTTAAGTTGCCTGTTATACTATTTAGTTTGATTTCTATTCCCCTTATATGTTTAGTTTCTCTTAGTTTAATGGTTATGATTTCTACTGCTAAAATGAAGATTAAAGCTGAAGCCTGACACCCCTGTCTTATCCCTCGAAAAACCCTAAAAGGGGCAGAAACCCACCCATTATTGAGAATACATCCCTTTATATCTGTATACATTGTTCGAATCCATCTTATAAATGAACTTTTAAAGCCATATTTTTCAAGACATTCAGTCATAAAAGACCATTCTAAAGAGTCGAATGCTTTTGTAAAATCTAGAAATAATATGCTCCTTCTATGTTAAACTTTTCTGAATGATCTATTACGTCTTGAATTTGTCGTATATTGAAACCTATGTATCTATTTTTAACATATCCCTTTTGATCCGAGTGAATTATGGATGGTAACGCTTCTTTAAGTCTTTGGGCTATTGTATACGCTAATAATTTTGTTTCTGAAGAGTGATTGGACGATAATTATCCAGAGATAATGGATAATTGTTTTTGAAAATTAAAGATATGGCCCCAATTTTTTGTGAGTTTGATAAATATCCCCTCTCATAATTAAAATTAAATACTTTTGTAACCAGTTTTTTTTTAAGTTATTCCAAAATTTTCTATAGAATTCAACACTTAAACCATCGAGCCCTGGAGCTTTATTTAGTTTCATTTTAAAAATAGCATTTGTACATTCTTCTATAGTTATTTCCTCCTCACATTTCTCGCTTTCATTGTTACTTAGTTTATTATGAACTTTTGTATTTTCAATATATTTTTTCAGTTTTTCTTTATCTGGATTTGTTGATTTATATAATTTTTTATAATAGTCAACTTCTATTTCCATTATCTCATTTTGATCAGTAGTAGATTTACCATTTTTGTCATATAATTCATCTATAACCTTTTATGTTTGTCTTGTTTTTTCGAGTCCCAAGAAAAAAGCTGTATTGTGTCTCTTTCGACGATCCATTTTACTTTAGATTTGAGTTGTCTCCCTTTTGTTTTTTCAGTGTACAGTTTATCTAGTCTTTTGATTGTTATTTCTATTTTTTGTTTTAATGATGTATCTTCTTTATATGTACTTAGTTCTTCAAGGTATTTTAATTCATTTTCAAGTTTTTTAATTTCATTTTTTTATTACTATTTGCCAATTTTTTACAATGATCAATTGTGTTATCCCTCACTTCTAGTTTGAAGTTATCCCACAGAATATCTAAGCTGAATTTATAGTGATAAATTAATTTATGGTGGCCGAGGGGGAATTCCATTGTAGGATTGCATCGCAATTAACTTAATTGTTTATCATATTTAAAGGGGATTTTTGGAAATAAACCTGTGGTAGTTTGTTAAATTGTTTTATGAGGTTAACAGAAAGTAAAAATAAATTTTATATATTCAACATTATTTCACCAAATTTCAACCTATAGGAATTTGTAATTCAGTCACCAAATGGTGTTCTGTTTAAATTTCCCTCCTCCTCCCCTACAAACCCAAGCTCATTTTAAGTGGCACCCCTTTTGTCTGGGGAAATACAAATGTGTATTTTAGTTGAAAGAGAGTACATGGAACATATACATTTTACCATACAATGTTATTCTATTATTAAAATGATATTGTTATGTATTATGTAAGGCCGTTTTTAGCGCCACCCCTTTTTGTCTTCGGAAATATTTTAGTTGAAAGGGAGTGCATAGGACATATAAATTGTATTATGCAATGTTAAAAATTATTAAAATGATAATGTTATGTAATAATGTATTATGTAACTCCATGCACTCCTTGTTTTCATGTAAGATGTAAATATTTGTTATTTTTGTCATTTGAATAAATTACATTAGTTATGTTTTAGATTTTTTATTCTCCCTTGCCAAAAACATAGCAGAGTTGTTGCTGTTATAGTACAAAGCGGTAGGGTTGCCTCTCTCATTTCTAGGACCCCTATATATAATGGGTGCATATCAGGAAAACGAGGACCAACATAAATTTGGTTTGTTCTTTAAATTTATGTTGATATTTAGTGATTAATTTTTCAATGGATTTACAGTATTCATGGTTTTCTAAAATACTTGTGTTTAGCTTCCAATATCCATTTCCCTTATTACCTTTGAAAAGCTTTAGTTTTAAAGATTTACTATTATGGTCCGTAAATTTCAACACACTAGGTCTTATGTCACTTGAATAAGAATTCATTAAGATTTCTGTCGAGACAAGAAAGTAATCAATTTTTGTTGCTTCAGATTTATCTTTCCTGTTCCAGGTAAATTGTGTTTTAGTTTTGTTTTCTTGTCTCCATATATCAATAAGTTTGTGTGATTTTATCATTGATTTTAAGCTATGGACTGGTTTATCAAATTTCTTTGATTGATATAGTTTTTTTGTATCTATTTTTGATAAAATATCATTATAATCTCCTGCTAGTATTATCTGACCTATACTATACTCATTGATAAATCTATCTACTTGTTTTAAGAAAGTGATTCATTTGTTCATATTATTGGGAGCATACATGTTTATTATAGTGTAAATAGCATTGTTTATTTCGACATTTATAAGCAACAGCCTTCCCTCATTGTCTTTATATTCTTCAATTAATTTGAACTCTACATTCTTTTTTATCCAAATTGCCATCCCTCTTGAATTACTTGTACCATTAATTTGATACAGACTTCCGTTAAAATCTTGTATTAATTTATTTTCAATATTTTGTGAAAAGTGAGTTTCTTGCATTAAAAGGATATTACATTGTTGTTATTTTGACCATTCTATTAATCTTTGTCTTTTTTCAGATTGTTGAAGTCCATTTGTATTAATGGAGCAGATATGTAGAATATTATGATTCATCTTGAATTATTGGTTTAAAGAAAAGGTAAATTATATTTATACTTTTAATTATCATTGTGGTCAAACTATTTTCTTTGTTACTATTGATTATAATAAAACACTATAATTATCTTTTGTGGAACCTCCTGATAGATATTGTTTACAGGTTTCTTTTTCGTATATTTACCTATAATTACCCTCCGTGGAGCTTCCTGGTAAGTAATGTATACAGGTTGGTTTATCATATATTTACCTGTATTGATTATTTTGGGTGCTTTATTTTTTGTTTCTTCTTTGGACTGATTTTCATTACATTTAGTCACCTTATTTTTATGAGGTTCAGATTTTCTTATTAGATTGTTTTTTATATACTCAAATTGAATAAATTTCTTATTACATACCCTTTTTTTATAAAGTATTCATTTACATTTAAAATCGTTCCCTTTAAACAGCTGTTAACTATTGATATGTTTATACATATTTTATCGTTGTTTATTGACCCAAATGTCAAGGTTATTATATAAATATAAATAGAACTCGTGACTGTTTATAACGAAAGAACTTGACATAAATATTTACAGTTCAGCGAAGAAGATGGCGTGCATCGAAAAGGCCAGGAATGAATAAATCAACTCGTTTACTGTAACATAGATTTAATTTCACAAGTGCATTTTATTATGATCTATTGTGGGATATAATTATTACTTTTATTAAGAATAACAGAAGTCGACACGATTATTTGTAGAGGATTTTGGGTGAGGGGATCTTTGATAATTTGAGGTTTTATGTCCCCCCCCCTTGCCTCTTTATTGAATGTTATTATGGATTGAGAGGTGGGGGAAGGATACAAGTTTGTAAATACGTTATATATACATCAGGTTTAATAAAAACAGCCACAATGCAAATGTAGGTGGCCCAAATATTTCCATTATATTAGTTTGTTATACAATGTAGATAAGAAAGAGGCAAACAAAGCTTGCTGCACCACAAAGGATATATAATAGGGAAAAAGTGGAGTAAATGGGTCACATGTTGGCAATTCTTTATATGGAGTTTATCGAGGGAGTAAAGTGTTTACACGTAGACCATTTGTTCTAGGTTTTCCCTACATTATAAATATATTTGAATTGGTTTAGTCATTGCTTGGTTACGGTTCGGGTAGTTTTTACTGGATTGGGGAGCAGAAATAAGTAATATTAACTGATAAAATTATTATAATATTCATTCCAAAATTTGCTTTAGCACTTGTTAAAAAATATGGGTAAAACTTTTGATGTGAAGGCTTGTTGACCTGCTATTTTTACACAGCCATGTATCCGGACACTCACTAAAAAACCAAAAAAAAACAAAAACAAAAAACAACAACAAAAAACAACCACGATACCAATACTCCTCACGAGTAGCAAAAGTGACAGAAAACACTTTTTCGTAATACTTAGCATCATCGGTAACCCCCGACTGATCACATTAATATACTGCCTGAAGTACTGATATGAATCGCGGACATCGAATTGTACATATTACCCATGTTGCAGTATTCGTAGACTTAAAAAATATTACCTTTATTGGCCAGCAGTTTCATTAGATAAAACGGTGGTCGATCTGACGTGTGCTCCCCATTCTTCACAAGCAATTCTCTGAGATTTTCGGTTCCGTTCACCGCAATCACCCAATATTGTCCTAAAGACAGACTAAATATGTCTCCATATTTCGTTCGCAGTTCACGAAATGTTTCTAAAACAGGTCCTTTAGCTATATTATGCAAATTTCCGATGACCGGTAACGGTGGCGGCCCCGGAGGGTACCCAATCGGTCTCCTTGATCGTACCCATAGTATTATTGATATAAGTAAAACTAACACTGTCGCCAAATTGTAAAATATAAGGTCCATCATGACAAAGTTATTGTTAGCTGTGCACAAAGACCTTAGAAATCAGATATGATAGAAAACGTTTACACTTGAAATGTATACATACAATGGGGTTGGAAGGTAGATCTAAGTATTAACCCTATGATACTAGATACGCGACATATAATTTAACCCGGATAATCAGAAATATAATAGCAAGATACCCATTGAAAAAACTCATAGATACTTTATTTATGTTAAGTCGTCATCCAATGTAGTATATAATTAATGGCTGCCCATCTCTTATTATAACCCAATTGCCCTATTTAAAATGTATCGGGACGCACTGGCTGGTTACAAATCATCACACGAAATGATATAACCCTCATAAGTAGTGGTAAAGTACCAATCCTGGCCCAACCTTGACCTAATTTCTATTGTTTTACAACAATAAAACCATTGTCTGATGTAATGTGGCTCCTCACAGCCAAACAATGGGAAAATATCACGCTCAGATAGATGGGTGGAATACTAGAACGTACATTGACGTAGTATGTTACAGGTAAACGTTCTCACTGTAATTATTTTTCAAAACAGGGTGTACGTTAAATATCCTATTTATTCGTGCTAAATAGTGAAAACTTCCAATCTAGCTCTACAACAATCTATGCCATTAGCATGTACCTATCAGCAAATTAAATCTAAGCGTTGTAAGAATCTTCAGAAAATATATTATTGCAATTTTGTAGGGATAAGCCTTTTTAATAATTATTTTTATTTCCATGTGTTAAAAAAAACCAATTTAACCGTTTCCTAATATTTTATAAAATATATGTTATACTAAAAACTTATATTAATATAGCTGATTCTTCCATTTAAACCTTGGTCAAACTGATACAAAGAGTCAATATGAGTAGACGTATCTTCCAAAATTCAAATTTTCTAAAAACTATTTATCATGCTACTCCATTTCATAGGAGACTCATGATAGAATTTATTACCACAGATCAGATATAGGCTTTATCCGAAATAGCTCGAAAAGTTATAAGAAGGGGAGTACACATCAGCAATTCACCTAAGGAGAAACTAACGCCATACAGACGTTGGGTTCGATACTTGGCACGTCTCCAACTGGATACATTAAGGAAAAACGAATATTACGTACTTCCCCCTATATGATTGCACTACTCATTCAACCCATTTTACGTTTATTGGACGAGGAATAAAGACGAAAGATTGAAAGTCACGTGAAGGTGACAATATATAAAGGTTATATATGGAATAGGTTGAACAGAGATGGATTTGAAACGAGAGAAATAAAAAAAAAATTGGCTTATTCGGCCTTAGGAAATCAAGTTTTGAGAGTATGCCGCCAGATAAACGACAGCAGATGTATTGGCTGTCAGTATGGTCATCCCAGTCAACTTCGCCACGAATGTCTTACGGAAACATCGCATAACATATTTACTTTCTACTTCGACGAAGCTATGAAGTGTGTAGAATTGAAGAATATTCAGTCAGTTTAAAAAGTATGCATTGGAGTCGGACGTTCCAAAATCATATATTGCAGATTTCATAAAGAATTTCAAATGGGCTTAGTGGCTAGAAGAGGACGAAATGAAACGTTCTATGGTAGAGGAAATCAGAGAGATGAGTGAAATATTATCTATACTCGACATGTAAATATTCTCTGTCATGACCAGTCAAGAGGAATTAGTAAAACATGTATATACAGATCCATCCCAACCAGGGGCGTATCTCGGACCCGAAGAGATTCGTAGAACTCTACATAATCAAGGACATAACAGACCGGGGATATACAAGATTAGGAAATGGTTACAGAATCAGGACGATTACAGCTTACAGAAGCCGGTACGTCGGAATTTTAAAAGGACTAAAGTGATAGTTTCCGGTCCAAACTAACAATTAGACGTAGATTTGGCAGATATGCAGTCTTTATCGAAAGACAACGAAGGTATGAAATACTTGCTAGTGGCAATCGATGTATTTTCTCGCTATGCCTGGGTTGAGCCACTGAAAAATAAAACAGCCAAAGAGGTTGAACGAGGATTGATGATCATTCTCAATCAAGCCAAGCCAAGAAAAAATCGTACGGACGGAGGGTCGGAATTTAATAATAGATGGTTGAAATCTTTATTGGAAAACAAACACATCTATCATCACGTGACCATGAATGAAACGAAAGCTAATTGTGTAGAGAGGTTTAATCGAATTATAAAGACAATGATCTACAGATATCTGAACAGTAATAAAACCCAAAAATATCTTGACGTTCTGCCAAAGTTGGTATAAACCTACAATGCAACTCCTCATCGACCACTCAACAATATTGCTCCTAAAGATGTGAATGAGACAAACGAAGCAGACTTGTGGGCCTATATGTATCTGAAACAGAACCTTATGAATGTTAAAAAGGATAAAACGAAAAGAAAGAGACTCTTTAGATTCAAAATTGGACAGTTGGTTCGGATATCTCATCAACGACAAGTGTTTATTCATGTCTACAACGAGCAGTGGTGCTATGAGGTATTTAAAATAGAGACGTTTCCAGATTCAGGGCATCCCGATGCACAAATTGGTCGATTTGTTGGAAAGCGACATATAAAGCAATTGTTACCAGCCAGAGTTGCAAGCGGTGAATAAATCAGAAAATACGCTTTGGGAGGTTGAAAAAATCATACGTAAACGAAGACGGAATAATCGAACTGAAGTGTTCATAAAGTGGACGGGCTATTCAAATCGCTTTAACAGTTGTGTCGACGAAGCGGACGTCAAAAACGTGTAGGATTCTCGAGCGGTAAACATGTTGGCCAGCTTTTATTTAGTCGTAGACAGTGACAATTCGAAAAATCTAGAGTATTACCCGGACAATAAACCGTGGAAATGTAAGTCCGTTTCGACGCTCCACTCAACTTGTCTGGATTTTGGACTGTAGCTTTAACGGACCTCTTCATCCGAGATAGCAGTAAAACAACGTACGTGAACAATTTATATATACATTGCAATATAGCTGGATAATCGATACTCAACGGGGAACGCCGGGAGTCTTTGCTGTGCGTACTTCGTTTTGTTAAAAAGGGAAACTGGACGCACAAATACAGTTTACCACATTATCTGATTATAAACAAATCACAAATTTTTGAAATGGAATTCTATATAACAACCAGACAATCTGAATACGCATCATTTCTCTAGCAACCAGTGACATTAACACTACACTTTCGTCAATATCCTTTCTTCGTGTAAAAAGATGGATGCATCAAAGTTATATGTTCCAGACGTTACTAAGTGGATTGATTTTTGCAAGAACAGCTGTCTTCAAAATAAGAAGAGGAACAATCAATTTGGGGGATCGATAGTGGGCGGAATCAAAACGAGTATCATATCAATAGAAAATAAGGAAAAAATTAAGGAACCTGAAAGAAAGAAGATCAGCGATGTACCGATCAAGATCATATCACCATCGCAAGCCGTGGTCGAACAAGCGGAAACGGAAATCAAACGACAGGGTTTAAAGAAAAACAGAACCTCGCAAAGCTCACAACAACGCTAAAAGTGCTAAGGTGAAGACTAACCAAAAGAATAGCAAGAGGAGAAAATATATTTTCGATTGATAAAATGGCAATGATCAACAAAGAATTCTTTGTGGAGGGTATACCTTCCGAACTCTCTCTTTTCGATTTACCAACAACTCAGACGGGGGTCGAGAATATAAGGATGGAAAATGTGGAACCGACATCGACTATTTCTGAAAATTCGCCGATCTTGTTTGACATTTCCGGTCAAAATGGCATGGAATATTTAAACCTGATGAAGAGTCAAATGTATGTGAAACTGAGGGTCAAACACGAGGACGGAACCAAACTTCTAACCGATGAAGGCGTTGCACCCGTGAATTTGTTCTTGCAATCTCTGTTTTCGCAGATAGACGTCAGCATACAAGGCAAAGTGCTGTCATCGACATCTGGCTACTACCCGTATAAAGCTTACATACAAACCTTATTGAAATATGGATCGGATGCTAAAAATTCGCAACTGTTCACACAACTATGGATGAAAGACACAACATCTGAATTCGACGACGTAGATTTTAGCAATGGAGACAACACGAATGGCATAGTGAGGATGGCATACATCAAGGAATCTAAAGTGCTAGATCTACAGGGTCCCATCTTACACGACCTATTTCAAGTGAAACGTTACATACTTAACCAGGTGAGGATCAGTATAAAATTTCATTGATCGAGACCGGACTTCTGTCTGTTGAGCAACGAAGCCAAAAAGTACAAAATCGATATCGAATAAATGGCTTTGAGAGTGTGCAAAGTACAAGTTAACCCCGCAGTCATTACGGCTCACAATGCCATGCTCAGTTCGACCAATGCTAAATACCCATATAAGAAGATGGAAATGGCATTCATGACTGGCTAAGGGTACGTTGAACTTTACTATATCAACAGTTCTTGCCATTGATAGTATGGAATTTATATTGATATAGTGCAGTGAATGTGAACATACCAGGATGTACGTTCCATTGTTAATGAATCATCGTGTTCTTACAAATTTGCAATACATGCCGCCAGTACAAATAAAGAGTACCACCCAACTACAGACTATGGGACGTTTCACACTCATGTTAGGGTATGAGTTATGCTCTTGATAAAGACCCTACTATGACTGTGTAATGTAGCACAGCAATAAAAGCGATTTTCATTTACTTAAGTTTGTTTATAACTGTCAAGTTGAATTGTTTCTCACGTTTATTTACATCCATATTCTATACTTGTTTGTAATATCCAGGATTATATAAATAGCATTATTTAACAAGAAGAAAGGGAATATGACACACACCTATTTGATTGGTCGATTAACGTCTAGTGAGCAGTATTTCAACTATATTCATGACCATGACGAGAACATGCTTAGAAACGACACCTCCTGTTGGTAAAACCGCTGCACGGGGATGGACATTTAGGCAGAAATGTAGTGAAAAGAGGATCGATGTAATGGATACGGTCAGAAGATTTTGCTTTGCAACGGGCCACCTACGACGATTAATAACAAGCCATTGCTCAGTAAGAGCAGCTGATAATGTTTACGTGCAAAGAGCGTGAAGTTATCCATTGAGGTTCATATTTACGCCTCGTCCTATTTCTTTACGTGTAAAAAGCGTGACGTTATCCATTGAGGTTCACATTTACGCCCCGTCCTATTTCTTTACGCGTAAAGAGCGTGACATTTTCCATTGAGGAAATTCCTATTTACGCCCCGTCTTATTTCTTTAGGTGTAAAGAGCGAGACATTTTCCATTGATGATGTTCACATTTACGTCCCGTCTCATGGGTCGGTTGTGTATTTGATTCGCCCCGGACAGTTACAATGTTTCTAGTAATGTCCCTATTTTTTTGTGTCTCAACAAAACTTTGTGTTCCAGGAGCTGACCAGAAGTCTGGTTATAGACTTCTTCTTAAATGATACTTTGATAGTATAAATCCACCGGTTACTTTAGAAATGTCAATTCATGGTCATCATATCAATGTTTTATTTTCTATGGGCGCTGCAGTGTTTTACCATCGTGACCATATTAGAGATTTTATAAATTCATACTTTGCAAACTGTGCAGGCCAAAAATTCTCGTCTCCTGGGTATTTAAATACAAGAGTAATAATGTTTAAATTGCAGGATGTCGTGCTTTAGGCAATGTTGATAAATTTTAACTGGCCTATTATGGCGTCAAATTGAATCAACTAAACATATATTAGATTTAAATAAAATTTGGTATGCATGTTTGAAATTTTCACAAATATTTGCAGAGGATTCTTTTAAATTATTGGAGGGAAAATCCTTATATCAAAATTTTACAAATTGTAATCATGTTTCTGACGCTTTTTTTAATACTGACGATGCTGAGTTCTACAATTTAAGCCATACATAGTTTATGTACTAATTTTCTAAGAGATGGCCAGCGGTGACTATTTCAGAACGAGAACAAGTTCAACAATATATAACATCCAGATAGAATAGCGGTGCTTATAGGGGGTAAGTTTCATCAAGAATCAGCCAAACAGTCTTCATGTGTAGCAGCCATTAAGATGATTTCTGAAGGGGATTTCGCTAATTTGGAGAGGTTACGTCGTGAGAAGTCAAAATGCCAATACTATTGCTTTGGAAGGCATCATGAGTCGGAGTTTCTTCAAAAGCTTGTAAAAGATAAGAAGATTCATGAGGCTAGAGCCATTAATTTCACATATAGGTATATTGATGACGTTTTATCTATCAATAATTCTAGATTTGCAGAATTTCTTCCATTGATATATCCTCCAGAGCTGGAAGTTAAAGAGACCACCGATACAGCTTCGTCCGCATCATTTTTGGACTTATACCTCGAATTTGACGACAGTGGTCAACTCAGTACTAAAATTTATGATAAGCGGGACGACTTCAATTTTAAAATCATAAATTTTCCAAACATGTGCAGCAATATACCAGCTTCTCCTGCATATGGTGTTTACATCTCGCAATTGATTCGCTATGCAAGGGCCAGTAGCAATTATTCTGATTTCCTGAAACGTCATCTTCACCTGAGAAACAGGCTACTGGACCAGGGCTATTAAAAGATTCGCCTTATTCGATCTCTTAAAAAGTTTATATTCCGATACCAATATCTTGTCGAAATATATTCGGTCTCTGCAGAAAAAATTATAAGCGATGGATTTTCATATAGTGAAAATGTATAAAGATAAAGAAGTCAAAAATGTCAAGAATTTTGTTTGTCAATGTGTGACGTAAAAATATTTTTGACATTTACGTCACCGAATATGGTACTGCTTTGACAACTATTTTACCTATTTTATTCCTGTATTTAAATACTGTTACAGTGACAGCCGGAACCTTTGAACCGTAATGAGAGCGAGAGGTTTGGCGCCTTAAAATCTGATTCGACCCACCATTTCTTTAGAAGTGCCTGTACCAAGTCAGGGTCATTACGGTTTTCACAGTTTTCCGGTTGTTGACTGATTTTGTCTGTTTATATAATTATGAGTTTTGACTTTCCCTTTGTAAGATTGTTCGGAGTTCGGTAATTTTGTTATTACCTTTATTTATTTTCTAATAATAAGATTCTAAAATGGTTAGACGAGATGGATAATGAAAACAAAATTCCAATATTATTGAAACAACTGGACTGGCTGCCCCTAACATTATAGAAGACTTTCGTAAAAGAAAAAATGAACTTACAAAAAACGAATAGAATTACTTAAAACAAAAGAAAGAAGATATTTTGAAAATTCAGCAACAGAAAATGAAGAATTTATTTTTTACTAATCTCTGATATACAAACATATGGTGGTAGTTGGTAAACTATTGATACTTGAAATTTATACATACAATGGATTTGGAAGGTAGACCTAAGTATTAACCCTATGATACCAGATACGCGACAAATAATTTAACCCGGACAATCAGAAATTTAATAGCAAAAATCCCATTCAAATGAATCATAGATATTTTATTTTCTGTTATGTCAGTTGTCGTCCCATGCAGTATATATTAAATGACTGTCCATCTTTTGTAAATAATATTATTACCGAATTGACATATTTACAAGTGGATCGGCGCGCAGGGGCTGTTACATCACACGAAATGAACCTATAATCCCATATATATTATTATACCAAGAAGGTCAACAACGAAATGTTGACTATTTTCCTACTAAAACCAGACAGAAATGCCCAATATGCACAGACTTACTCATAAAAGATAAGCTTTTTTTTATTGAAATAGAGTTTCCTTATCTACATTTAAGTCTAGTATATATGGTAATCACCAAAATAAAGTCATGCACAAGCATAGAGTACCTTTAACAGTTTAGTGTTGATCAATACATAGCCAATAAATGTGCTAACAAGACAGTGAGTGAGTGAGTGATGATCGTTTAACATTAAGTGCGCAAGATGCCAGTCTCTTTTGAGCAAAACATCACATATATATTAAGAATCAAACAACATAGTAATGCAAGACTCATTCAGAATTTGTATTGAATCAATCATTTGACTGTTTTCATTGTAATATTAGATGTTCACGACATATAATGATTTTCTTTATATACCTAGGTTTGGATGGTATTACTTGTTAGCTTTGTAAGCTTTCTGTCTGGTTATATTCAGAATCCTGTATATCTAAGTATATGACAAGCATATTAACGACGGATTCACGATCAGTGAATGACATATATAATTGTACAATAATACCCCCAGTAAAGCTATTGTAAATGCGGCCTCTAATATCACTTACAGACCGCTAAATAGAGGCCGATGATACAGGCCGCTGTACCTTAATAATTTGACCCATTTTTGTGACAAGATTAATATCGTTCACCTGGTCATAATAAATGGGAAAATTATTTGAACTCGCTCTCAAACAAAGCAGTAACAATTTCCCTGATCGTCAGCAAAAAATTTACACTCTTGCGTAGATTCTTGATCAGTGTTTACAATTGACCAATTGAATTGACAAAAGAAAAAAAAAAAACTTGTAATCTATATTTGATATTTTTTCTTGATGCCCAGTTCGTTCTTGTATAAAATTTTCATCACATTTCATCTGCTAAAGCTTCATCGCTGTATATAGTGATCTGAAAAATATATAGAAATGCACATTTAGTTGTATATAAAGGTAATAACAAAATTACCGAACTCCGAATATTAACCCAAAGTATTAAATAAAAAGAAATGAAAAAAGTGTTAAAAAAAAGAAACGAGATGTGCGATATCAATTTATTTCCGCACGTTCAATGTGTTTTTTTTAGCTTAAAATGTCAAAATTTCGCGTCCGATTTGATACAATATTATTGTGCAAAATATGTTTGTATACATATTATTACATACCTTTCTTAAATGACCAGTCTTTCAATCACCGAGGAAAACTTTGTAAATCAAATTGACGAGCAAAATATGTTTCCATATCAAACATGCGTCAGTCATCATCGTGTTCATCCAATACGGTTGGTTCGAATCATGTCTAATTCCGACCACGTTCCGTTTTATTCGTGTTTTGACGTCTGAAATGCTTGGCAGACGACTTCCGGTGTTTACGCTATTACTGTGACAACGTCAGCATATCATAGTCGTACATGCGGTAGATTATAAATAATTGTAATATGGAGACGCCAAGGAAACGGCTGAATAAATACTGGTGCTCGGTACCCCACTATCTGTCTGATATCTTTAGAAATGCCTGTACCAAGTCAGGGTCATTACGGTTTTCACAGTTTTCCGGTTGTTGACTGATTTTGTCTGTTTATATAATTATGAGTTTTGACTTTCCCTTTGTAAGATTATTCGGAGTTCGGTAATTGTGTTATTACCCTTATTATCTGATATCAGAAATATATAAAGACAGATCGTTTTCTTTCATGATGCTAACAGCAGCAAATAAAGAATGAAAACAAATTTAATTTTAAAGACGTAATTATCTCTGCATTGAAGTCTTTGATACAAATAAAATAATTTAATTGGTAGGTTTTTTCCTTAAAAAGCCGTTAATTATGCGGCGGTAGTAATAGTTTTTTTTTATTATCTCCCTTGGTCGTTATTTCCACCCGAATGGTTTCTAGTGAAATCTACTCACTCTGACTAAGTAGTAAATGTAGTCATTATTTAGAAATTGTAAGAGCGATTAGACGCAACAATTCAACCTTAGAGACGCAAATTTTTCGACTTGTTTGATATACTTATTGAATCGAGATGTCGGCAGATAGACCTCGCATAGATGTTCCTGGACATAATTACAGAAGTTTATTTGATTATGGGTTCCCAGATTCGCGGGTTGTTGGGTCGAATACTAAAGAAATTCAAAAAGAGGTGAAAGCAGAAAAAACGAAAGCAGCTCCGAGCAGTGCGAGGAAGAAATTAGATGCCGCGATCAACCTGGATCGTTCCTTCAATGAGGAAATTGAAAACGAAGAGCTGTGTCAGCTGAAGGCAGCCTTACAATCCACGGATGCAGATATAAAGAAACAAAGATTAGAAAATGAAAAACAGAGACTAAGAGAAGAACTAGTCAAAAAGCAAAGTGATCTACAGAAAGAAAAAGGTGAGAAATTAAAATCTAAGAAGTAAGAGGCTAGTAAAGTTATAAAAGAAAAATTGTCCTCACAATCAGATAAAGAACTTTCACTTACAGAATTGAAACAGTTTGAATATCTTAACGAGGTAGTGGATAAGAAATTATCAAAATTGGGGCTAATAAAGGCTTTTAAAGAAGTGATTGTCTCTGCATTGAAGTCTTCGATATAAATAAAATAATTTAATTGATATCTGTCTTTTACAGAAAATGTCAAGATTTTTTTAAGTTGAGGATCGAACGTTAAAACGGCACAAATCGATTGGAGTTTTTGTTGTATACATTGACACAGGAAGTTCAATGCTGAACATTCCATCGAAATCACGTGATCTGGCGAACGAATTTTTTTTTTTTTTGACGGAATGGAAATGATTCGAAACAACCGTATTACCATGTATGCATTCCGTTAGTCGTCAGGTGGCGCTCGAACAGAACGATAACTCTTATGACATCCGGCGACTCCAATACATGTTTACTGCATGCATTAATTTTCTCTCAACTCTTTTGAAGAGAAAAACATAACGAATATACAACTTTGATGATTGCACAATTTCTTGATGGTAAGCGCTTATATTCTGTGAATGAAATAATGGAATTGTGTGTTTTTCATACCCTTTTCTCGTTTTCAAATTGACCATGTTTAGCGGCCGATGGACATTGTTGCAAAATGTCTTTATTTAAACCAATCTCGCACTTTGCTTGACATGTATTTATAGTGCTTAAACTATTCTAATGCATAGTGAAATAGTTTATTCTACAAGGATTTGGCGTCAGGCGGCAATCACGATTTTAAAGAAAAATGTGTATTTGTGCAACTGAAGTTGTCTCCCTTGTACCGTTTCATATACCTGTGAGAAATAAAATATTGCTTTTTATTTGAATGCTTGTTATTTGTTAATTTTAGAAACCCTACCAATAATAAATGATACCTTTCAGTAGATACTACTTTAAACATAGTGGAGGATGGCATGGGTAGGAAAGGTATGAGTGGTGATCAATTAAATTATTTGTGGAAATTATTCTGTGATAACAGGAAATTATTTCCATTTTAAAGACAAAATTAGGGGATATAGATATATATGTTAGCGGCAATAAGTGTAATCAGGCATTAAGCTTAAATCCTAGGCAATAAGCTAATGCCTAGGCATTAGGCATAATGCCTAAAATTTCAGGCATTAAGCTTATTTCCTGAAATGAATTGATGAATGTTTCACCTATTGCCGAACTCAATTTTAGGCAATAGGCGAAATTCAGTTTTGTAAATTCTGACAAATGCATCCTCAATTTTTCAAATTATTCTGTATTTCAATCTGTCTTATAAGTTGAATAAAATTAGATATTGTCTAAATATGTATTGTTTTGCTTAAGAATGAAAAAAAGGTTGATGACAGAATTATTTTATTATAGAATAATTTCAAGATATTTTTCCAAAATAAAATTCACACTTCAGTGGCTTGGCTGGGTTCAACTGGACACATCTAGATTTGAATTTTGCTCACTTACTTGTTAAAAGGAACTAGGGACACCAGCAATTGGCCAAACAGTTGCAGTGCCGATACCTACGTTTGATGGAGGAAAGGGCGATAGTAGAAATTTACTAGGAAGAATTATTGAGGTATTTAATTTAACCATTTTTTTATGATCGTTATTCGTTTATTAAGATTTAAAAAGTTTTTATTCATTTAAAAACAATAGCTCAAAACGGGAATAGGATAAAATGTGTATTTGTTGATGAGACAACAACCTAAAACTGAATTACTTCACTAAATCGCTATGTTTGTTTAAAAAGAAGAGATGTTGATAATGTCAGACAAAATCCCTTCTCCTAAGAACGACACCAAATGCGTCATCCAGAGGTTATCTCAATGTCTTCAACATAGTGGAAACCAACAACATGCATTGAGCTCTGAATTGCCCCAACACAACACAGTGCACAAATCAGTAAAACACTGTAAGGAAAAAAATAATGCAAATACCTACCTTCCCTATTTTTCTTAGCTTGGGGACAAGAATAACGCTTATATATTTTTTGCCCTAAGGCAAAATACTACAATAATAAGATGACTAACAAACCTCAAAAAGAGAAATAAATTGGACTCTATATTTTCTATTCTTTTGGTACGAGTTTCAAGTAACAGATGCAAGTGTAAGAAAAATGGAGTACTGTGCAATAGTCGGTGCCATAGCCCTGGATCATGCGATAACAAATGATTTTTAATATATGACTTTAAATATTTCCATAAAACTTTATTTTTCAATATTTTATTCTATTTAGCATTTTAAGTGAATGATGTAGTTTTAGAAATGATTTTTATTTCAGGTATTTGACATTTTAAATATCTTGTTTTAATATAAAATTATCAATGTTTTACTGATTTATAATATTAATAAATGTATTATATTTATGTTTTTTATGTTTTAGGCATTAAGCCTAATGCCTGGTCATAAATTTCAGGCATTAAGCTTAAATCCTAGGATTTAAGCTTAGTGCCTAACACAATTTAGGCATTAAGCTTAATGCCCAGGCAATAGCTTATTGCCTAGGATTTAAGCTTAATGCCTGATTTCACTTATTGCCGCTAACATATATAAATGTACATGAGGCAAAATTACAAAAATAATATATACAGGATGAAGCACAGCAAAAATTAAACCATGCTTTCATTCTTGGTCTTCATCTTAAAGTAATGTAACCCCTCTAACATAATTGGACAATGAGCAAACTACTAATACCTAACAGCAACGTGAAGACGACCCTAGCATCTGCTAAAGCAGTATTCTTTGGTAATGACGACAAATGCTACATCCATCCTTTCTTGTGCAAGACATAATAGTGCCCCCTGTAAGTTTTCATTGTTAGAATTGTATTATTTTCCATCATAATTATGAGAATGGAACTAATGTTAGGATCAAGGCAGTTCGTTATCAAATATTTGAAAATAGTTTTGACTCAAAAGACAAATAAATGTTTTAATTTTACAGAAATATGGCTCGCTATGATAACTAGTCCCTGGGTGGTTTTGGTAATCAATTGTATTTGCTCAACAATGCAAAGTATGCAATGATGTACAGATTTGCTATGAGGGAACATTGTGAAATTACCCCTGATAGCTCAATTCCTGAGACTCTGCTAGGTTGTTTTTGTTGTTGCTGCAGAATTTATGCAAGCATGACTGCTGGTCCCGGTACTATAGATTCATCTGATTCTGTATTTGCTGCAAGCAATACTTGGTCAGATGAATCTGACATACAGGTAGAATCCCCTGAATTAATTAGACAAAATACTTTCAATGACAGTGACAAGTCTTTTTTTTAATGATTCAGGGGATACTGATCTGCCCAATGCATTGTGCAGTGATTCACAATATTTCTATGATGATAGTGAATCCACTGAACATGACTTGTCACAGTTAATGGATCTGCCACTAACTGAACAGTCTGAGGATGACCGTCAGTGGCAGTCTGTTAATGACATTGTTGGACAACTTCCTGTAGATCAGACTGGTCTTAGGTTCAGTAATGCTGAAACACAGTTCCCAGTTAATGGTGTATCATCAGTATTAAATGGAGAAAGTTTCAGTGATGCTGAAGCACAGAGACCAGTTGATCTACAGAATGTGGCTGTTCCTGTCCTACGCTTAAGATTCCCTTCGGATGGGGAAAGTGATTCTTCAGATAGTTCTTCCCATTCAGAAAGGCTTCTTAAACGTAGGAAATGAACATCAAATAATGTTAGCTGGTATGTAAATATATTTAACATTTCACAAGAAGTCACATTTGAATGCCTGAATTGAAAATATCAGGAAGCGAATACCGAAGCAACAAGTCAAAGAGATAATAAAAAAAAGGAATTATTGAAAGAGGAGGAAATTAATTTCTTTCCCCCTTGGTTTTACTAAATTCTCTGCTCTAGCAATAATTATAGCAATGTTGATTCCATTGGAAAAGGTGGATGAAATTGATAGGGCAAGAAATTTAGCCAAGACAGCCTTCCTCTTAGTGAAAACTGCTGATGGGATCTTTAACGTGCAGAGAGCTTGGCACTCTCTCAATATGCATGTTCATCCTGGACGGACGACCCATTGAGGAGGAGTTGTACCCTGCAGCTGGTGGTACTGCATGGTCCTATTTCTTTATCCCTGCGTTCCTAACTGCAGTGTACATTACCTATAAAAGACCTATCATGCTTGTATGTGATATGGAACTTGGTGGAATGGTCCTTGGGTGGTCCCCTTCCAAAATTTTGTCCGGCATCCCCAACCTCCGACCAACATGGCCGCCACAGCCGAACTTAGTTTAACATAGGACCCTATGGGAAATTCACTTAAAGATCTTCATGTCTGAAACCACTGAGCCAATTGGAACCAAACTTGGCAATAATGGTCCTTAGATTGTTCCCTTTCAGACTTTTATCCCTATGAGCAAATTTACTTAAAGATCTTTTCTGAAACCATTGATCCAGTTGGAATAAAAAATTGCAGCAATAGTTTTTAGGTGATCGTCTATCAGAATTATTACTAATTAGGAGCACACAACTGTGCTTAGTGGTCACCAACTAAACCCTGGACACCTGTAAGTTAAAATAATGGTTGGTGGGCCTGTCAAATATGATTGCTGGGTTTTACCTACATTTTCAGGAAACAAAGAATGACACAGAAAAGGAACAGCAGTTACGTAGTTGTAATTTGGATCATTTAGATTCTTTTGTTTTTGGATTCTGAAATATCAACAAAAAAACCACCAGTAAAAAAATCAAAGGTTGATAGCTCAACACAAACATATTCAACTGGAGAAATTTTCAGCAAATGAATTTTTATTGAATAAAATGAAAGTGGGAGACATTTTAACGCTATACTTTCAGGAAAATAGACCTGTTAATGTTATATTTGAAAACTTAAACATTCAGTATTCAACGGAAAATTAAAAAAAGAATTGTTTACGAAATCCACCGACTACAAAAAAAGCGAACACAATTACGAGGTCAAAATTTACAGTTATTTCTTAATCAGGATTTTACGCTAAAAGGACCTGCTTCTGTTAAAAAGAAAAAAACTGGAGGAAAAGGTTTCATCTAAAGAATTTGCTTTGCATGTAGAATGTGAAGTTAATCTAACAAAAATCAAAACAAAACTTGAAATTTTGAAGAAGTCCCATACCATTTTGAAAAACTCTATCACAGAAAGTCAACAATTTAGCTTGCAGTAGAAACTTAAAAAGAAACAAATACAATGATTTGAATAGGAGATATCACAAATTAGATCAGGAAACTGAAAAAAGGAGGAAAAAGCATGAAATGTTTTTAAAAATTTAAGAAATGTATTAGAAATTGAAGTTTCAAGTCTTAATGCTGAAAATGGAAAGTTAAAACAAGAAAACACATCCTTAAAGACTGAAGTTGATAGGATTTCTGAAAAATTAGAAAATGTAGAAAAAAAAATCAGAAAAAATGAGGACGAGTCAAACAAAATAAAAAATCAGGACAAATAAATGCAAGATTTAAACAGCAGTTTATCTTATGTAGAATCGTTAGTAATGGATATAGGAGGATATAGGGTCATGTACTTGATGAATGATAAAGGATCATATACTGTTGAAGCAGAACTCTGCATACTCCATTTGCTAGATTATAAGGTGGCATTTCATCACGTAGCCCAAGTAATTAAGGCCGTATCTCATTTATGCAATGTTCAAATTTTAAAATTACTCAGTGAAGCTACAGTGAGAAGAATTAATACCAGACGGCTAGCATTTGCACACATGCAAATAGATGATGTTTTAAAAAATAAAGATAATTTGACGTTATATTCTGCCGAAACTTCAAAGAACGGAAATAAATACCTTGGCATGTATGTAAGTAATGAGGAAAATATTTATGTATTGGGTCTGAGAGACATGTCTAGCAAATCATCAAAAACCACATTAGACACCTTCAAAGAAATTATACAGGATATATGTCAGTCCGGTTCTAACACTATCAAGTAACGAACTAATTTCAAAAATAAAAAAACACCATGTCCGATCTGGCTGCAACTGAAAAATGTTTCAATGATATCTTTTGTGACTATAGAAAAGAAATTCTCTCAGTTGTGGTTGATTCCTGGGACATAATGTCATCAGAAAAACAAAATGCACAAGGCAAAATGTACAATTTTTTTGGTGGTCTCCACATACTTGTCAATTTGGCAGAAGTTACTAATGAATCAATAAGAAAGTTCGAAAACTCGTCAGATATGATTGAGAAAGGTGCTGTTGCTGAAAAGCAGTTGACCCAATATTGCAAAAGTAGCGAATCTGGTGTAGTTAGACTTGCTAGGACAGCTTGTAAAGCTTTAGGCCGAAATGGAGATAAAAAAGTGGTGCTTACCTTAGTTTCTGCACATTTGTTAAAAACAAAATGGATGACAAAATGAGACTAACCTCATTTCGTGGAAATAGATTTAATGTTTTATTTCTATTGTCAGCTTTGATTTTTTATTACCATCAATCAAGAGAGGAGTTTTTAAAATATAATGACTCTAATCTGCTCTTAAAGGCAGTCTTAGCAGATGTAAAGGTGCCAGCATTTGTAAGTGGATGCAAAGCTTTAGGATTGATTGACACATTAATCACTGCTCCACTCTGGAGAATTTTAGAAGCTGAAGGCAATGTTCTTGAGATGAACAACAATTTTCAAACACTCTGGAAAGAAATTCAGAGGATGCATCTTCTTTTATGACAAGGTATTGGCTATATTATTAAGCTCAAATGATGAATTAGACACATAATGTCAACAGTTGTTGCAATTTATGTTTTTATCTTGGAGCATATATTTAAGAAAGGCAATCAAAGATCACTTGCCAGAAGGTATTCACTGTCATTATTTGAATAACCAAAAGGTTGAAGCAACATTGTCTGTAAGGAAAACAAATAAATTTGCTGAAAGCATATTCGCACTTTTAGACAATTTAAATAGAAGCCGCCCTAGTGCCACCACATTGACAAATGAAGCATGTGTAGTGTTCTCAATGAATAAAACTGGTAAGTGGTTGTCCGAAAAAACAGAAACTGAAAGGGAGCTTATCTTACTCCAAGCAAGAAAAGACACAAAATTAATGCAACTTCAGTTCATTGAAAGGTTAGAAAAAATATCAAATGAAAGGGAAGAACAGGCGAGAAAAAAAGAGAATATGAAAGAAAATTAGCAAAATCATTGAAAGAGAAAGAAGATCTTGCAAATCAAATGGCCTTTTATGGCTTATGGCAGAATGAAAATGATATTGATTTGAGTCTTGCAGAAATTCAAACAAAGACAGAAAAAAGAAAAGCACTTGTTGTTCAGCTTAAATTCAGAAAAAATGTTTTGCAGCAACAATTTGCTGAAAGTTCTGTATTTAACACGTCATCAACAAACAAAAAGGCTTTGGCATTAGACGATTTATTAAAAAATCTAAAGAAACTTGTCTCATCACTGGAAAACCCCTTACAATCAGAGGGCAAAAGTGATAATGTGACACTTCTGGTCGGAAAAAACATCCTTCATACATTTGAAAAAATGTCCTACAATTGCGTAGTAATCTCTACTGTGCCAGGGTATCCATCATGGTACAACATAAAATATAGAGGGATGATGCAATTTATAGCTACGAACTGCAACATGACTATAAACAAGGCAATTTAAAAATCATAGGAGGTAGCACAGCCTGTTTTTGCTTGCTTTGTGTTGCTGCCTTTTTTAAAATTCTTTTGTTGTTACTTTCAGCCTTATTTACCTTAAGGGAACGACCATTTAACTTGAAAAGAGGGGGGGGGGGGCTATGTTTTTTTTTTTTTTTTTAAATTATTCTGTTTTCCATTTGGTGGACAAAAAAAATAATCTGAACTGGGGACTCCAGAATAAAAATATTTTGTTTGCGTTATTGGAAAAAATATATTTTGTGCAAAAAAATATTCTGTTGTAAAGCAAAAGGAAGAAAAAAAAAATATTCTGAAAATGAGTACTTTCCAGAAGAAAATATTCTGACAACGGCGAAACTGCAATTTTTTTTCTGGTTTTGATTTAGAGCGAAACAAATATTCTGTAGCCAAAAAAACCCCCAACCCCATAGCCCCTCCCCCCTTCAAGTTAAATCTTTGTTCCCTAATGTGTAGATTCTCATTACCAGAATTGTTCATATTTGTCAACTACTTCTGAGGCAAAAACTTGCCTTTAATACTTGTATATGTGAGATAGGTTCTAAATTATAAAAAAGTACATACAATATTTTGTTAGATTAAAGATTAAATGCAAGAGAAGAAGCTCCTTTTTTCAGCTCACCTGGCCCAAAGGGCCATGTGAGTTTTTGTCATCGCTTAGCATCTGTCGTCTGTTAACTTTTCACATTTTGATTTTCTTCTCTGAAACCTCTGGGCCAAATGAACTGAAACTTGGTATGAAGCATCTATGGAAGGACCTTTATAATGTTTGCATATTTCATCCCGGTCGAACAGCTAATTACCACTGGTATATTGTGGGGTTTGTGGCGCTCATTTAGTAAGGATATCTGTTTTTAGACTTTGTTAAAATTCATATGTATTTGATGTTTTCCTCTTCTGTTAGCAAGCATTGTCAATCCATGCTTATGAAAGTAGTTGCTATTAATATTCTATTTTAGATACTGCAGGCGACCAGTATTGTCAATTTATTTCAAGTTAAGCACAATGGTTATTTATGATGCAAACTTTAGGTCATACCCTTTCTTCCCAGTTTTTTAATTCAGGAGGTTTTGGTCGTCCTCCTGTTTTTATTGACCCTCTCTTTCTCACAACCTCCTTCCTCCCGATGTGGCTTTGTAAGTCTTGCCACTTTTTCTTCACATCGTTTATAGATCTCGAGTCAATGCTACATTGCATTGATACTGGAATACAATATGTTAAACAAACGTTAGAGAAACCGAAGTCGCAATCAAGAATGGACAATCCAGAGAAATTACATGTTGTTGAGCTTTTTCACAAATATTTAAATAGGGGGGTATATGGTTGCATAGTACATAGTTAATAAATCTTTCTAAGTTACCCTATATATTCATATAAAACTCATTCCTATAAACATTCTGAAGAGTTTGTTTCTTGTCCATTTTAAATGAAATAAAACTATGAAAAAGAATGATATTCGTCAGATTCATTCATCAATATCAGAATTATTTTGAACACAAAATGGTATGAACCGCGTCGGTGGCGTAATGGTTAGCGTGCTCGCCTCGAGTGTGGTAGATTTTGGGTTCGAGTCCCGGTCGGGTCAGACCAAAGACTATAACATTGGTATTTGTTGCTTCTCCGCTAAGCACTCAGTATTTAGGAGAAAGAGCAAAGACTGGTTGGCTCAGAATCAAAATATTGTGTCCGAGTGGAGCGACATGTCTACCCGCAGTGTTGTTTCAGTGAACTAGGACTATACAAATCCAACTCTTTCTCCTTAATGCTGCATGCCTAGCGGAGAAGCAACCATCTACATCACTCTGTAGTTAATGAATTCTTGGAAAGGGAGGACAAAAGTACAACTTTACCTGGAAAGAAAGACACTAAAGCAATTGATAAGAAGGCAAAACAGAAACATGACCTATCAGATTACATGCTGAATCTGTTTGACAAAATTCAGTTAGAAGACCAAAGAATATTGGAAGAAGAAAAGTTTGAAGATACCAAAGGGGTAATCATAAGCCGCAAGTCAAAGAAGGACAGACAGCACAGTGACCAAAAGACCATAGGATAAACAACGATCCACAAAATATTACACACAAAAATAGTAAAGATCGAGCAGCCCACTAAAACAGGGGTGAAATGAGTTGCTCCGAAGGGTAAGCAGTTACTGCTCCACATGCGGCACCTCTCGTGCTACTCTTGTAACAAACATAATGAGGAAAGAACCGAGTTGTCTTTACGACAATCGGAACATATCCGTGGTCATTTTTGAGACAGATACATACACCGTAAAATATGTTTAAGCTACAACAATGTCGCCAAATTGAAAAATATGAAATCCACCTTATATTATGAACTATGCAGTTAAGACTTACATTGGAAATGTATTCATAGTATAAGCACTGTAAAACTTGATACATGACAAACAAGTTAACCCGATGAATTATAATTTGTTAAAATAGATGAATACTTTAATTTGCCCAATGACGGTTTTGTCGACTGTTTGCTTACATCATATGGTAGGCTTTCGATTTCTGATACTAATGCGCCGAACAATTCGTCATTGAATAGGAAACGCACAATACAGATGTGGCTGTTGGTTGTAGGAGGTGGACATCAATAATTTTCAAACTGCGGAGAGTTATATTCACAGAGGGCTTTAGCCCGAGTGAAAACACCTCTTCTCAGATTGACAACTATTGATTTCCACCTCCTTAGATGGCCGTATTCGTTTTGAACGAATTGACAAAAGGAAGAGAATGATTATCATCTTGTAATCATTACATTTGTTGCATATACAAAATAAATGTTCGCCAATGGTAAAAAAAACCCGCAGCAGTAAAATTTGAACTTGTACTATAGCGCGGACGTGAAAGAAAGAGGACTTCATTGAAATCCATTGGAACGACGTATTTGTAGTTGAAGATTTTGGTTGCAATAGGTGTAGCATGGGAGATTATTGGAACAGCCTGATCTTTAAGATAAGAAGGAATTTTAGATTTTGTTTTACGAAGGTTAATGGTATCAATACCTGTGTTGGCAAATGAAAATTTATGGAAGGAACAATTATCTGTGTCATTTTTCCTAAAGCCTACATCGTAACGGGTTTGAAAAGTCTGAGATGGGCAGTATCCAAGACCATTGCTGTACACCTGTATTTGATTTGAATTCGGACTCGCAACGGATTTTAAAACATTTTTTTATCTAAATAAACGCGTCATTTTCTGCTTATTCCAATCACCGTTCATTTGGCTAAAATCACCAGACTTTTTAGCTGTTTTCATGTCATTTGTCGCTTTTGATACATTTCGTGTTTTGAAACTGCTAACAGCATTTTATATAAATGTTGAAACACATCTGTTCTGAATCAATGATATATACTACATACACATTTCTAACAAAGTAAAAAAAAACTAAAGCTTGAATCCAGTTTTAATTCAGTTCTATTAAAGTATGCAGTGATGAAACAATTACACTCGTCCGGTAACTACTCCGGCATTATGAAGTTCTTATTGCAACATAATATTACTCAAATTTTACGATTGGTCGATTGATTCATTATTCTATTTTCTGTGCAGTGTTTTGTAGATCATTGTTAGACCTCTTTCTTTTGACCATTGTATTATATTGTCTGTCCTACACTTCTGTTTTACCCTTTGATATCTTCATACATTTCTTTCAAATGACCTACTGCTGGTGATGAGTTGAGAGTACTGAGTACTGGAGTGTGATAAACAATGGATAACGGATGATGGCAGTGATGATTAAGTATAGTATAGCTAATTGTGATGTCCGATTACCAAAAATATGTCACTCATGACCGCACAACACTGATAATTCACTCATGCGCAAATGTCACAAATGACCGCACAACTGATAATTCACGAATGCGCGAAGCGCATGAGTGAATTATCATTGTTGTGCGGTCATGAGTGACATATTTTTGGTAATCGGACATCAAAGTTAGTTATACTGTTTATTATATGGACTGTTTTGAGCCAATAATTTGATATTTTCTTTCATCTGCATTGTATGTATTTATTTCTTTATTGTGCTTTAATATACAACTATGTCCTTGGCTACTCGTTGACTCCGTCCACTTTATTCTTTGAAGTTAAAATGGCGCCGCCATTTGAACATGGATGTATGACTAAAAGTTTGTCTAATGCTTTAAATTTTGTAAATAAATAAATTCATGTGCACATATTTCGATTAGGAATGTAATTTTCATGTTGTTTACTTGTAAACTTTGTGACCATAGTATGCACTCGACCTTGAAAGACACAATTTTATTTATTGACACTTGATTTATGACAATTATGTTTCATTTTTATTATGTACATTTCATTTGTAACCTTGTGGGAAGAATGTTTTGTGAAAGAAGTCGGATGCATACCAATATTTGGCCGTTAACAAAACCAAAACTATTTCAAATTCGATGGATTATATAATTAGAAAACAAGTAATTTAACAATATAACAGCTAGGAAATGTAAATCGTCAAATGTGGGTTCAAACGTTAAATGTGTAATTCAAACGGATTATAACGGAAGGAAAATGGACTAAAGTTCACTCAGAATCGGAATCACTAAACGATAAAGGTATGATTCTATTATATTTTGTTTTTGCTATTTGTAGTCCGGAATCATCACTTTGTCTTTTCTGACTAGACTGAGGATTGTTAAAATTAAAAGTTCCTCCGTAAATGTAAGTGTTCCCATGAAAAAGAGATAACATCTTAGTGTCAGAAGTCATTGAACTAGTACTTGTGGTTGACGAAAGCTGTCACAAATTTGGATTCATTTCACAAGAAGCAATAGAACGAACACTGTTATTTGAATTTGTATTTTCGAACGGCTTTCCTTTGTCAAAAACAACTTTACCCTCGGTGTCCGATAGCACTTTGGATATACTTTTCTGCTGGTTTTGATTAAGGCGAGAGTACGTGTTCACACTTTGAACATTTTTATGCCCGCTTATCTGCATAATTTGGGTGTTTTGCACTCCCCGATCCTGAAGTTTCTGAACAAGGTGTCGCCTTGCGCTGTGATTTGTTAGCTTTCGACCATCCTGAATCGACGGACAAGATTTTATCATGTTTTTTGTAAGTCCATAGAGATGGTTTACCCCCATGGCCGTCTCCGTGAACCACGCATGATGGGGCTGGCTGTCGGAGACGTCGTTCACACGGAGAAAAAACGGAGAATCCGGTTTCATCATTTTAGCTGGACGTTTACTGGTAAAAATTCGGAAAGCATTGACTGGACATCTGTTAGGATTGTCATTAACCCATGCTGTAGTCTTTATTTCTTTAGAGTTATTTGGATCTGCCCCAGTCCGCGTTTTTGTCTGACGTTCTTTAACGTGCTGTATGAATTCTTCCCCGGACGCGTCAATAACAATGTCACCAAATTTTAAGTCATGTTGCTCCTTAGCGCCTCTCATGCCTATAGACATAGAAAAAGTCAATTGGAGAAAGCTTACAACAGCAAGAGGAGAATGCACACCAAGAAGGCTACAGTCAAACAATTTGTTGATATCCCCGTCCGTGAGCTCGTCGGACGCGTTAGATTTATTTCCATATCCTAGTCCCTTTAGCTGTTTTTGCTTGGCTTTTAAGACTTCGCGACATTTGGCAAACTGACCCACTGTTGACGTTTAGATTGTAATTTTTCTGTCTGAGATACCGGTCCAAACTGCACAAAAATCCTCTTAATGTCGTCGGCTCATATTCCGATCCGTCTTTTTTTCTTACGGACAACAGAAATGTGCTCAATTTTTCATTCAAGGACTCGGCAGAAAGATTTTAGATTTCGGTTTTTTCTTCGGTTTGCACCAAATATGTCCTGAACAAGTTCATATCAGATGTAGTTTTTTTCCTAGTATTTTCATTTTCATTTTCGTTGAGAAAATTGTCAATGTCATCAAACTTGACATCCCTGAATCTTTCATCTGACGTTTTGATTTTTGAAGAATTTGCATTTTCAATGATACTGATATCCGGCAATTCATTTGTGGTGGTTTCTTCCCATTCAAATTCATCAGTAGATAATAAAAATTCCAAAACTTGGGTAATTCGAAAAAATATCAGACATATTTAGAGTTAATTTATAGCAGACGATTTTTTTCGGGGTGGTTAAAAGTTTTACTGTTGGAAAGATTCTTTCTGCCGAGACCACATATTTTTAGAGCATAATTCTGCCATGAAAAGTATTAAAACTGTCAATGTTTGCCAAATTTACCTGCTTTTTATTGTATCACAATGAAATACTAGATTAAGATATCATTTTGTTTATTTTTTTAAATCTTTCCTTTATCGTAAATGAAACTAACAATCTATCAATGAAATGAAGCAAAGGGACATCACTCCATATAATATTCTAAAAAAAATTGTTCCGGATCGAAAAATGGTGGGAAAGATAGCGAGAGTGAAAATAAAAATGGTAATTTCACCAGTGAAATTAGCGTTTTTATTTAACTCGGAAATCACGGTATTTTATCGATATCTATATAATAAACAGATTTTAATGACATATATTGTTGTTTACTTACATCTATGAAAATGCTAATAAAAGTTCGTCTGCTACAGATAAAAAGATATGATTACTGTTTCAACTGATGATCACAAACGTATATTACAGTAATACTAAAAAGGTATGTAATACATTAAAACTATATATGTGTTTTATAATTAATCTTTTTTTCCATTTAAATGAGTTATATTGCAGTGATACTAAAAAGGCATGCAATATATTAATATTATATATTATGTAATATGTACCAATGCATAACATTGCCATTTTATTTCATTTAAATGAGTTATCCAATGATGGTTTGAAAATAAGGATACATATGACACCTGCATAGCAGTGTGCACGACGATATGATTAAAGGGAAACGTCGCAAATTATTTTTTTTTACATGTTTTTCCTGATGTATAAATATGAATGTTTATATGTATATTATCGTTTTATTATGTTGGATAAGGGAATGAATTCGATTTTAAAATTCGGTCAACGATAGATGGATGTCGCCATTTTGATAGCATTTCGATACCAATTATCATGTGATGTCTAAATACCACCACGCCCCAAAACAAGCGTGACAAACCGGGGTCCTCATTCAGTGTCGATATGGCTTGTCAGGCGTAAATCTTTTTATTTTTCTTATTATCCTAAATATATGAATTTATTACACAATCACTTTTTGCAGATTTACGTTTTGTTTCTATATATTTATGGCAAAACAAACGAATCGGAGAAAACGGTCCGTCTTTAATGAGACACATTTACAAAAGATTTTTTTCGAAAATTGAAGAACTACGAAATTATGTGAAAAAAAAGAAAGGACATCGAACAATGCCATGAATTCGTTAAAAAATAAAAATAAAAAAAATAAAAAAGGCCATACTACGGGGCAAAATTGTTTTAATGATATTATTTATAAGATCGCACTTTGTAATCGATCGTTCATGCACTACAATAAAGCTACACATAAGCTCTGCTTCTTAGCTAAAAGCACATAAAGTTACAGGGTAGGAAGCCATACAATTGAGAGGATTATGTAAACATATAATTTGCAATAGTTTTCATTTGACAATTACAGACGATGAGTATTATAAATACTTTTAAAGTTTACTATGCAAAACTTCAGGGTACATCTCTTACGTAATATAATAATTTGTTTATGGAAATACAATATTCTTATTCGCCAACAGTAAAAAGATTAATCTGTTTTCATAACGGTTATTTCTGATTTGAACAAAGCGTAACATATAATATGTCTCTGCGTAAAGAAAACATTTTTTGTTTATTTTAATCACGTCTTTCGAACTGGCGGACCCTTCTGATTAATCTCAGAATAGTCATAAATAATATGGTTGTTGTTTTTATAAGGAAAAATTGCATACGAATAGTTTTTGTCTGTTTTGCTTTTTGGGGTTTGCAAGAAGAATGTTCTACCCTGCCCTGTTCACCCTGCTTTACTTCATAATTTTGGTTGTTGCTATATCATTCTGATGAGGCACAACAAAAATCGAGATAAAAATAAACAATTTAATATAACTTACGATCAATGTTAATCTTAAGATTTTTGTGTGAAAATAGCCCCAGAATCATTGCCGCATCAGGCGCGGATCCAGCAGTTTTGAAAACGGGGTCCCAGGCTCTTGTTTGCCAATTTTTACCCAATTTATACACGAATTTTACTAAATTGTCGAACACCCCCTTGATCCGCCAGTGTGCATTAATATGCACCCATTCCTAATGAATACTTGATCAGGGTCGTGTATTTTGATCATCTATTAGAACCTTTAAAATGTGTATTGCATCTCCTATTCTAGTCACGGGTAGCGTTAACGGGTCACAAAATGTGTATTGCGTTTCTGATTATTGCCAAAGATTGTGACACATGTATTCAAGTATTCGGTCAGAGTCCCGTCGACCGGATGTAAAATGACACTTGTATATGCTGCCTGGCGACTTCCTGTGTGGACCTAAACTCATTACGCAATATTAGGTACCCTGCTGAGTAAACCGGTGTGAATGTACCTGTCGTTTTCAGAATGAAAATAAAAATAAGTAAATCCCGCCTTTCACTTCTTATTTCAGGAATTATTTGCATTAATTTATTGAAGAATAAAATATTTAAAATTAGAATATGGTCTCTCGCTTCTGAAAATAGATGAAAAATATAAGAAATATATTTTCCGCATAATATTTCAAAAATGACAACAACAAAAAAAAAAAAGGAAAAGAAATTAACATTTTTAAATCACTTGCTCGCTCCAACGTTTTTAGCACAAAATCCGAAGAACAAGAAGTAAATTTGGTGTGGCCTAATCTCTGTATATTTTGACTGCTCTTCATCTGTTTATACCGCTCATGATCATGATCTCTTCCGAACTTTGTCTGAATGAATATCAGTGGATACCAAAATTATAGGTCAAGTTTGCTTACGGGGTTCCGAGCTGGAAAAAATCATGTATTTAGGTTGTGTGCCTTCTGAGGGTCACTGAACAAAGAGTTTTTTGTCTTTAAACACTAACTTTGTAAACTCAGTTGCCACTCGATCTCCTAACCTTTAATTGTTAGTTCTTTAATTAAAATTAAAACATCTTTTATGAACATCGATCGTTAAAATTGTGAATACATATTAATTATGATGAGACAGCTATATATAGTTAGGCCAATTTGGCGCCTCTAATAATGAAAACTTATAATTTCAAAGGATGGTGTATACTTTTTTATCATCTAAAACATAATTACAATTATAATTGTTCCTGTTATTTCAATATTATATTTATTCTAATGTTTTAAAAATATTTTATCTTTAATAAATAATAAACGATCTACCAACTCGTCTTGGAAAGCAAATAGTGTGTATTCAAATTCCCATCTTATTAATCCGATCAATACACAAGTTACGCGTTGTCAACATTATCCATTATATTTTTCAGCACATTAGCAGTAAAACAAAATGAACATAATTGTAAAAGGGATCCTACATAGAGTGAATATAGGTGACTGTTGTAAAACACTCTTTCCGTTGTAAATATAAATGAAATGAAACATTTTGTTCATTTAAAATAGTTGTTTGTCAAAAAGGTACGTAGCTGTTCACTTCAGTATTTAATTTTCCAACGGTTATTAGATTTAAATTACAGTCCTCTGCGCGCTTTAAATGAAGCGAATTTAGCATCAGCGACCCAGACTTTAAATTTCAATCCCACAATGCAATTATCGGGCTAAAACGTCACAACCCATGAAAAAATTAGAAATTAAAATTACAAATTTGTGATTTGCTTCATTATTTGTGGAAATATGTCGATACAACTTTGTGAATATGTATTTTACATCACCAGGAACATATTTAGCTAACATTGGTTTTCCCACAACCAGATGAAAGCAAATCCAGATAAATTCCAGGCAATTGCCATTGGTTCAAAAACTTTAAATGAAAGTATTAGTTTTAATTTGGATGGAAACAAAATTGATTGTGAAAAAGAAGTAAAGTTGCTGGGTGTCACAATAGATTGTCAACTAAAATTCAACACTCATATCTCAAATATATGTAAAAAAGCTTCAAGACAATTAAATGTATTAAAACGTATAGGTAAACATTTAACAAAATTAGGTAGATTAACTATATATTTTTCTTTTATAATGAGTAATTTTAATTATTGTCCAACTGTTTGGCATTTCTGTGGTGAGACCAATACCAGAAAAATTGAAAAAATTCAAGAAAGGGCCCTCAGATTTATTTATGAAGATTATAGTAGTTCATATGAAGACCTGTTGAATAAATCAAGATTACCAACATTAAAGATCAGACGCCTTAGAACAATGGCAATTGAAGTTTACAGAATTTTGAATAAAAAAAGTCCAATGTATTTAAATGATTTATTTGTATATAAAGAAAGTCGCTATTCTTTTAGGAAAACAAATACAGTAGAAGTACCCCAGGTGAGAACAACATATCATGGTTTACATTCTTTTAGATTTGCAGGTGCCACACTCTGGAATGAGCTACCCAATGAATTGCGGAATGTTTCTAGTCTCGGTCAGTTCAAAAGTTTAATTAATTCATGGAGTGGTGGCTCATGCAGGTGTGGCTCTTGTAAGTCTTGAAGGTATGCTCTTATTCAGATCATTCTTACTCATGCTACATATGCTTATTCATTTGCTTAGTGCTTTCATTTTTATTGTTATTTTGCTAGTTTTAGTGGCTAATTTATATGCATGGCTTTTATTGATGTAATGCATTGCTTTGTATGTTTGTCTGTAATATGCAATTATTTGTATGCTCTTACTTAGTCCATGCGGTTTTCTGGTCCTATGAAGTCAGTGTGCAGAGAGGCACTTGCCAAATGTGCACTGACTGTGGAGGCCCAGAAATCTAATCATGGATGTACTTGCATCTAATATGTGGTTTTAATGCATGACATTGTTTTATTTATTGTTTTTATTTTTTATTTACTGTGTTGTAATTTATATCTTAAAATGCATGTCGGTTTAAAAAGCGCATGAGAGCTTGTGTTTGTACTGTTTGTAAATGTACCGACATTAAATAAAACTTTTGATTTGATTTGATTTAGTTCAGTTGCTCATGCTACATGTACTTATTCTTTTTGCCTAGTGCTTTTTATGTTCTTATGCTAGTTTTAGTACTTTATAAACATGTTTTAAGCTATTTATGTAATGCTTGTATGTTTGTCTGTTATCTGCAAATGTTTGTATGCCTCCTGTCATAATATATTTTGTCTATTGTTATATATGTCGGTAAAAAGCTCTACAGAGCTTATGTTATATGTTTGTAAAAACTCCGACTTTAAATAAAACTTTATTATTATTATTATTATTAACATGTAAAAAATCGCGAAGTATCCCTTTAACTCGAGCGTCTCGTGTCGTTATGTAACACGAATTAATGATGAATTTGTATTCAATTACGGCTCTGCTGGTGGACTATTAGTCCCCGAGGTTATCATCCGCCCAGTTCCTAAACAATGTAATTATTAATTAAGACATAGGTGACCTTAGCCGATTTTAGCTGTCCTGTTTAGGTCCTTTGGTTTTATTGCTCCCAAAACTTTAAATTATTTGGCTTTCCAATCTTTCGATTTTTAGCGTTTTCTTTTTAGAACTAATCTGTAATGGATTCACATTTCGACACCCAAGTATACGTGGTACGTAAGGGGTTATCGTAGAGCGGTAAAATCGGACAAGAGCTTAGATTAGTTAAGTAATAAAACACGTCTGTCTACAATGATACTTGTATTGGAACTGCTAAGTAGAAAATGTCACAACAGCCGTGACGTTGTACATAAAGAGCGATGACACGTATCATTATTTAGTTAATAATAATCTATCATGTATTTAACCCCGTGCTGTAGGTTTTTCAAAAGGAAGCTAATTTCTATTTAAACCTCTTGGTAAACCATGTGTCTGATCACATGATTCTCCAAGTGGTGCTCTCACATGACTGACATACATGTTCTCTATCCTGTCATTTTTTCTTTGGTCATATAGTGTCATTGAAACAGGGTTTATAAGTTGTCTTGTATCCAGTCAGTAATAATATATTCTGGATGATCATGTATACGGTATGTGTTGTGTGCCGTCCTGAACATAATGGGGACGCGCGAATGAATTAACTAATATATTGAAATAAATTAACTAAATGTCACTGTCTCCGATAATATAATAATATACAATGTAATTGATTGTCACATTGCCGACAAATAAATTATAATTGATTGACCTGTCGATAATAAAGCACGAATAATAATTCATGAAAATGTTAAGTCCATATAAATATCAATATATAGTTTTTTTCTTTTGCCTGTTTTCGCTGTTTGATATTTCATTATCGGAAGTTGGATATCTAGTAGGTACAGCTTACAAATGGACATAGACGTACGACCATTTGTAGTCCGTAAAATATTTGATCTACTGAATCCAACCGCATCGGTTGTGTAATGGTTAGCGTGCTCGCCTTTAGTGCGGTAGATCGTGGGTTGGCTTAAGCCCCGATCGAGCCAAACCAGACTATAAAATTGGTATTTGTTGCTTCTCCGCTAAGCACGCAGCATTAAGAAGAAAGAGCAAAGACTGTTTGGCTCCGAATCAGTATGTGTCCGAGTGGGGTGACATGTCTATCCGAGTACTGATGTTTAACCGAGCTAGCACTATAAAAATCCAACGAAGCTTGTTGGTCAAGTACAAAGCGGACCTCATCATATCATTGAAAATTAACTTGTTCTCGTCATGATATAGCTGAGAAATTGGTGAGTTGGGATTAAACAACAACCAGTCACTCACTCACTGGATTTGTACGACGTCTCCATTTGGTTGTATACTCCGTTATTTCGATGTTGCTGTTATGACCCATAATTGATAAAAAAATATATCTAGAATTTTGCGCAGAAAATGTTACCCATACTAAAATCTCCAACAGACTTATCCCTTCCGTAAATTATTTCTATTCTAATAGGACATATACGGTAAATTTTTAATCCACATTCCTTTATAGTGTATCAATATTAAAATCTCCAACAAACTTACCCCTTCCCATATTAAAATCTCCAACAAACTTACCCCTTCCCATATTAAAATCTCCAACAAACTTGCCCCTTCCCATATTAATATCTCCAACAAACTTACCCCTTCCATAAATTATTTCTATGACATGCTGTTTTGGCTTTGTAAACAAAAGGGTATAATAGAACAGCCAAATACGTCATGATCATCAGCGCGTGTAAGTCATAATAAATCGGGGATTTTTATACCCTTTTGTTTACAAAACCAAAACAGCACGTCATATTAGAATTCAACTTTTATTACATATGCATGTTTAGAAATATACCCACACAATCGACGACGTCATAAATGAAAGGATGATACATATACAATATTGGTCTGTTGATGGTAAATATAGAATTTATTTGACAAGGCTGAGAAACGGGGTGAAAGACGAGCTTTTAGCGAGTCTTTCTCCCCGTTTCGCGCCGAGTCAAATAAATTCTATATTTACCGTCAACAGACCAATATTGTATTTATCCTGCAATCCACGATGTCCTAAAAAATAATCTTAGCTCGTAAAAATGCATTTTTTAATGCAACGGAATCCTCACTATTTGACGGAATAAAATACCAGATTTTTTTTGCCGACAAAAATTCGCGAACAAATAGTTCTCAAAAGGAAGTGAAATAGCTTTATTTAAATGAAGATTTATTGATTAAGATGAAAATCTATATAGAAAATTGATAGCTTAGAACCTGAAATATATATATTTAATATGTTTTTCATAGATATGAAAACACATTAATTTATCGATCATACGTCACATGCGGTCATACTTAAATACGCCTGCAGTAGTAACCTGGTAAATATATACGCCTGTGTGAAAAGGTATACGCCTGCAACTATATGGTTCACTTTTATTTTTATTTTTTTATATAAAATAATAAACATCCGATATATTCCTTTTACTAGTTTATATTAAAAAAAATTAAATAAAAAAGAACCATATAGTTGCAGGCGTCCACCTTTGTATATATTTACCTGGTTACTACTGCAGGCGTATTTAAGTATGACCCACACAGTTTGTAAACATGTGAAAGCAACACACACATACATGTATCGACGATTCGAGCATGTTTTAAGCAAACTAGGTAGAGTAGAGAAAACAGAAAGATTAATCATTTATCTCAGCAAACTGAACTGATTCACGGAAATGTATTTAACAACGATGTCAAACACTCAAATGCTCAGTTATTGGGATATAAGTCATTTGTGAAAATTGTGTACACATTCACCATTTGTTATGGATGACCACGCCGTAAAACATAGAACTAATTTGACTTGACATATTTGTATTGAAACTGTAAGAAGGAACATCGGGATTGCTTCGACACGAAATATCAGAAGTGCTACTGGCTGTAGAATTTGTGGAGGTTTTACGAGGTAAGTTTGCTGAAAAGCATTTCTGTTAGTTTCACTTTCAGTGTTGCTGAGGATGTTTGATATTTTCTTGTGTCTTTTCTCACTCAATGTTGAGTAATTATTAATAGATGCCACATTTTTATGCCCAGATATTTGCATAATATCTATAGATCCCCTCCACATTGTTTTCTCTTAACTTCTGGACGGGATAAGATATTTTCTGGCACTGATTGATTAATGTCTAATTTGCAACTTTCCTTCATTTTTTTCATGAGACTGGAAAGTTTTCTTTCATGCACTTTTCAACCTGTTTCTAAAGCTCGTACAAATAAATTATGTATTTTGCGACAATGCAAGTATATAAAGGAGAAGAAGCTAATACCAATCTTCTGGACTTTACATAGGTTTCAATGGAAAATTGGAATTTATTTTTATAGAATAAAATAAACTTTCATATATACACGGTAAATTGAAGAAAATCAAAATAGAGATCTGATTTAGTGTCAACAAGCACCAGATATGATTTTAATTACTATATTTAACTTCTGTTTGTATATCATAATCAAATGAATTAATATGCATTGAAGTCTACATGTATGTAGAATCCCCATCAACTATTTTCTTCATATCAAATTTGATATTATTAAACCATAATCCATTGATTGGTAAATTACATAATGCGATGTCATTAAGGAACCAAGAATATTATGGACATAGGTTTATTGCATAAGTGTTGTGACCAGAAAAATATTAGAGTGAAGGATATATTTTTCTGGAATGAACAATATTTACATGATAATGTTGGCTGTTGCGAGTAATGACTAATGTGTGAATATATTTTCTGAGTCGGATCATACAAAAATGCATTATGAAAGCTTGAAGTTTCAAATATTCAAACATTGCTAATTTAGTCAGCATTTTGTTCCTTTTTTCTTGTTATTTTATTAGTAAATATATAATAACATGTATTTTAATTATAATCAATGCTATATTAATGTCTTTCAGATGAATGGCTGGATTAATGGTCTAACAGTGTACAATGTACATGTGATGTTTGAAATAAGTGCAAAGACTATATATATGAAGGAAATAATTGCATAAAAACCTATGAACGTTTTATAAAGATCTGATTAAACAAAGGACATTTTTCAAGAACTATCACTCAGTTGTTGCACAGGCCAGGGGTATGTGAATCAGTTTCAAATGGAATTGCACAAAATAAAAAATGTACTGTAATCCTGATCAACAGTGAGTAGAATTCCAGCAGATAAAACACTAGTTTCAACTGACAAATCATACAACTTTGTTGGAATTTTGCAAAAGAAAAAAAATGTTTTAAAAAAAGATGCAAAATGATTGGAGGAAGTGACTGAATACAATTATTCCAAATGGTTAAAACAAATTATATAGATATTTTGTGGTGTCATAAAGAATTCAGAATATAAAAAAATATCTATAATTTTAAAATGATTTGATGCAATAGCAGGAATATGTGTTCTTTTCACCTTGAAGAAATCTACTATTTGATATGTTGAAATAATTGATGTGAATTAATTAAACATTTAATATGAAGAAATTTTATAATAAAATATATGTAGTAATCTTAGAGTTTGATGTTCAAACTGTACTGAGTTATTTAACCATATAAGTGTTAAATTGTGGTGTGTGACTGCCCAGAACGTTTCTGTTATAAAGGATGTTAATTTCCTCATCTGTTGGAGGGCATGCCCTCTTTGGTTTATTCCCTTTGTCCTGCAGTTTTAGTTGCTTTTGTTTTGTTTTCAAAGCTTCTCTGTCAAGTTATAAATGATTCGGATTTGTTTAAGATTTTTGTTTTGTTTTTTATTGACTTCTAGGATTTTTTTTATCGTAAAATATGTATAAAAAATATGAAATTTAAAAATTATTAGTTTCATTTTGTCGGTTTGTAAATTTACAAATAGTGAGAACGAAAACATTTATTAGAAAAAGACGACGTCGATTATTGACATTGGTTACGGTTAATATTTTAACTCCTTCACAGGAGAGCAAAAACACAAAAAAGTAGTTCCGGAATCTATGGGCGGGGCTTAAAAGTTTATTCGTAGGTTTAAAAGTTTATTCGTAGGCTTCAAAAGTTTATTCGTAGGCTACGAATAAAGCAAAAATTTATTCGTATGGTATATTTGTACAGCAAATGTACTGATTGCAGGATAAATATGATTTCTTATTAAGGCATGCATGATTAGGTAAACGTCAACGATTATGCATTAATGTTGATAGCAACCGCACACACCAGCTGCTTTGATTTAAGAAAATAACTTTCACGTACACTGATGTATGAAATTTGATAGCCCGAATTTTGTTTGAATCATATCTATACACATATATTATTTATTTAAGCCGATGTGTTTCTACACGCTTATGAGGTAGACGTCCTTTAAGGGTTTCTCAAGAGTAAAGATAAAAAATTAGCCCATACTATTAATTCCAGTTTCCGTTATGTAGATGATGTTCTGTCACTGAACAAATCACGAATAGATCTGCATCTCATGTATTCACCTTGACATTTACAACGGAGGAAGTTTGAAAACAATCCTACGACTTCACTTTTCTAATAGTCAACTTCACTTTCATCAGTATCAACATTCAAACGTATGGAGTTTACATTTCATAACTCGTACGACATTCTAGGGCGTGAGTAGAGTACGTTGGTTTGATGGACAGAACTGAGCAGCGAACGAAAATTCTACTACAAAAAGTCATCCTTACTAAAATTATACGGTCGTCATTACGATCTGGTTGAAAGCTACGACATCTTCCTAACTCAAATGACAATGCATCTTCTCCCTTTTACGTAGATTTACTATGTTCTCTATCACCGACAAGACTTGAGGGACTTGACTATATACATGAATGGCGCGGTGGGGGTCTTTTGAAAGGAAGGTATTTCTTACCTTTCTCGAGTACCTGGATTCATACCAGGTGTTTGGTTGATTTATTTTAGCAAAACGTAGATATCAAATTTAGTGCGCACGACGCGTTTCTGGAATAACATTCATCGGGTACGCTCAAAGTCAAAATATTTGAAAACCAAATTATTTAATTTTCTTGTTATTTTCTTTTATTCTGGTTAGATTGTGGTCAACTATGCCTATCCTGCAGTGAATCCGCCAATCCCGAAAACTGTCAACAGTTCGTGAAATGTGACAATGATCAGGTAATAATGATCAACAATTACTTCTTATTTGTAGAAGGTTAAAACAGCTCAAACAAAAACAACAATATGCATGTATCTTATAATAATAGTTATAAAGAGGAGGTAAGGTGTTTAACGCCACTTTCAACAATATTTCAGCTATCTCGTGGCGGTCACAGTTTTATTGGTGGAGGAAACCGGAATACCCTGAGAAAACCACCGACCTGTTATTATTCCTCACTAAATACTCATAAAACTACCCTTTTAATTGTTTTGTACTTGTACATATAACCCGTTTGTTTTATAGAGAAGTATGTTTTGCATTTAAGAATCCTGTAGGTGTCTAAGTTATAATATTCAGTTATTTAATGGTTGCGGGTGCAATAGACTGGAAGATTTGCCCTGAGGTCCTGGGAATGACCAAAGGGCAAATGTTCCAGTCTACTGCACCTGAAACCATTAAATAACAGATTTATTACCTAATACCTTACCAAGAAAGTGTTTTTCTTTATGTCAGCAAAACATTACCAAGTCCTAATTATTTATATTTATACTGCAATCACACAGTATCCTTAGTCCATATTTGATGACATTTGTTGTGTTGTTGGCATCCCTGGCTTCAAGGAGAGCGTCCAGATTGGCATCATTTATGGACGGAAACCTGTCCGCTTCATGTGCAGCCATTGTTGTTTATGCCGTAGATGACCAATTCCGAGTCGATTAAACAACGAATTATTTGATTGGCCAATCGGCAAAACTGAAAGCCAACCAGAAATCGTGTTCAAAGGTCAACTTGGGTCGGTGCTATAGACGCCAGGTGCAGAATATTGCACAGTGCAATAGTTCATCGGGAGTGCAATAGATCGACAGGCCCATTTTAATAGCAAAAAATATATAATACTAAAATTTGACTCAATAAAACAGAAAAATACACTTTATTAGGTAATAATTACATTTGTTCACTCTACGATATAGCTGAAATACTGCTAATGTTGGCGTTAAACACCAATCAACCAACCATTTTGTTGTCGTTTTCCTGAAACAAATGATGTTGATCTTTAATGGCCACAGTACACAATCTACATTTTATAAATCATTGTATCTGACTTAATGTTTTTTCTAATGGAACATAGTGCATCCCGCTAAAACAACATGCTTACATGTTTATTGAAGATTTTCCTATATGTTTCTCTATAAAAGTGCATTTCTGATTGTCTGAAGTCCTTCAATTTACTGTTTTACTGCTTACCCTTCCGGAGCACCTGAGTTCACCTCCGATTTTTAGTGGGGTTCGTGCTACTTGATCTTTAGTTTTATATGTATGTTTTGTAGATCGTTGTTTGTCCTTTTGTAATATTTTTGGCCATTGTGTTGTCTGTTCTCCTTCGATTTACGGATTCTGATTACCACTTTGGTATCTTCAAACTCTTCTTCCAGTTATATAAAGGGTGGTTTCTGCATTTAAGTTACCGATAATACTACAATTTCCAAAAATAGTGTCCATTCATGAAACATTTATCACAAGAAGAATCTCTACACACAGACGAGTTACATATTTAAAAGTTATATATTTCGCCTGTGAAAGTACATTGAAATGCAATATCTGTATCCTAAAATAATTAAAACAGGGCAATAAACAATGATGACGCAACTACAAACGTAGAACACTGAAATTCGGAAGAAAAACTTCTCCGAGAAAGCAGAATTGGAATTGATGCACTAGTGGATAGCATAGTGTATCATAACGTTATAATATTGTACTGATATTTTCATTTCTCAACACATAGGCGAGTTATATATTTTGCCTGTGAAAGTATCTTGAAATACAATAATTAGAACAGGACAATTAACAATGAAATTTGGAAGAAAAACCTCCGACAATTTTTATTTATTAAATTAATCTCTCTTTTTCTTTTAAAGGTCTGTTTCCTACACATGTATAGAACAGAACAGAATCTAACTAAATATGATGCTGGTTGTACATATCCTGAGGTATATTAATATCAAGTTCAAAGTCATTGTATATTATAACGGCATATTAAGTAAATCTTGCGTATATATGCATACTGTTGTATACATTTTTTTCTGTCTGCATGTGTTATTTTCGAATATTTCATTAAACTGTTTAAACCCCGCCACTTTCTATTGAAGTGCATGTACTAAGCTAGAAAAGTGAGCTGTCGTGCATTTATGTGTTGAGGACATCGATTTGGCCTTTTTCGATTGGATTTTGAACTGTTCCAAGGACTATGAAATTGATATGTGTTGCTTCTCCGCTAAGCCCACAGCTTTATGAAGAAAGAGCAAAGACTGGTTGGATCGGGATTACAATAATATGTCCATATGGAGCAACACGTCTACCTGCGGACTGTTGTTTTAGTGAGCTAGCACTATGCAAATATATCTACTCGTGTTGGTCTAGCAAGAAGCCGACATCATTATTATCTTATCGAATGTAATTTGTTCTCGATATGATATAGATAAATCATTGATCAATTGGCGTTAAACAACAATCATTCAATAACTCTCATTGTGTACATGTTGTAAATTTGCAATATTGTCTCTATATCACAAGACTGAGTCTATCAATTTAACAAAAAGCATCATCGGATAATTAAATATGTTTTATATTTTTATTACAGTTTTGCAGAAACCCTTCAACGGGAACAATATTTGGAAAAAGAAGTACTTTACACAACCACATAGTATGTGAGAAATGTTGTAATGACACATTTCTGTGTAACAGGGAAAATACATGTCAGCACACTACAACACATAAGATATATCTTAAGCGCCTAATAGACCATGATTTGCAACTTAAATTTTTTTATGGCACTCTCCATGTTAGGAGGTGGATAATACCATTACAAGTCAGAACTTACATTTGTTGTAAATGCGATAATTGTATCCAATGAAATGTTTGCATAATTGTAGTCATTTGCCTATGACGTTGATATGCATTAAAATGTTCTGCTGTGTGCAGGATTCGTATAGAGCTAGCTAACGGAAATAGCAGTCAGCAGATTAATATGTCACTCTGACACATTATCCTTATTTAGAGCCAAACATTCAGTCTTACACTGACTTGTGCCTAGCAAAGAAGCAGCAATATCGATAGTATAGGTTTTTAGTATGACCCGACTAGCAATCGAACACATGATCGATCTTTCTATTTCAATACCAGCGGTCCTACCACCACACCATCGAGTCTCTGATTTCCCTTATAAAATGAAAGGAGAGACTCTACAAAAAGTTGACCATCAACCATACCTTGGAGTAGAACTCAGTAACAACCTCAAGTACAACTTGCACATCGACCAAACCTGCAAGAAGGCATCAAAAGTACTTGGTTTCCTTAAAAGAAATCTTAAACACTGTCCATCTAGTGTAAAAGATAGAGCATATACCAGCCTTGTAAGACCAACATTAGAATACTGCTCAACGATTTGGAACCCTCATACAACGAGCAACATCAATAAATTAGAATCTGTCCAAAAGAACGCAGCAAGATTTGTCCTGAACAAGCCGCATGACTACAAAAAACCTGACAGCACAACGAAAATGGTAAAAGATCTAAATTGGGGAAAGTTAGAACAGAGGCGAAAAAGATCAGATGTAGCACTCATGCATAAGGTAGTCCACCACCTCATCGCTCTCCCGGTTTACCATCACCCCACTATGGCAGAAATAACATCAACTCGCCACAGCCATGCTTGGAAATTTCAGACAATAAGGACAAACAAAAATATATATAAATATTCATTCTTTCCACGAACGATCATCATGTGGAACCAACTACCACCGCCTATGATAGCCGTCCCGGACTTGGACGCATTCAAGGTGGCAGTCAAGGGAGTATTCTAAACTTCCATATACTTGTACAGTGTAAATATGTTGTTTCTTTTAAACTTTGAGGCTCTGCTGTGCGCGCGTGTAAATATAGTCCTTAGTGAGATGTCTGCTTGCGGATGTTACTAAGTAACCTGATTGAAGTACTATCACAATAAAGCATTATTGACAACACCTCTCCACGTGAGAATAAAACTCATACTTTTATTGGTGATATTCACTGATTGGATGTGCACATAGAACAATTTGTGTTCCTTGCTGTCTTCGCATGACATATAAAACATAATACAAAATAATTTGCTTGCAGCTCAAGCCCAGACTTGTTTATCGTGTAGTGGCATAGACGACCCAAGAAAATGTACACACAACATAACTTGTGATAAAAACGAGGTATGTTTTAATATTGCTTTTTTTCTAATAATTACTGGACAATGCTAAGAATATAATATTATTTATTTAGGTTGGTTTAGGTCTATGGCGTTTAAAGCCACTTTCAACAATATTTCAGTTATATCGTGGCGGTCTGTTTTATTGGTGGAAGAAACCAGAGTATCCGGCAAAAACCACCAACCTGCCACAAGTCACTGACAAACTTTATCACATAATGTGATATCTAGTAGACCCCACCCGAGTGGGATTTGAACTGACAACGTTAGTGGTGATAGGCACTGATTGCACAGGTAGTTGTAATTCCAACTACCATACGACCATGGCCACGACAGCCCCTTAATATTTTGATTCATTCTAGTTTATAAAATTGGTTAAAGCTTCTTAATAGTAGCATGTATTAATTGCAATTTAAATTGTGAAACGGTTTTATTGGAATAAAAATGTAGATATTATATTTAGAGCACACGACGCGTTTCTGGAATAACTTTTATCCGGTATTCTCAAAGTCAGAAGATTGGAAACCAAATAATTCAAAAGTCTTTGGGAATAAGAAAACCAAAAGACCTTAACAAGGGAGCCACAATCGGCTAATGTCATCTATTCCCGGGAGGAAAACCTTTGTTTGAGTAATAATAACATTATTGAGAAACTTACAGTTTTGCTTTCGCCCCATATAGAATTTACTGATCGCATATATACCGTATTAGCTCCACTTACACTTTGTGTAATACAAGTTTGTAGATACCAAAGAGGTAATCGGAATTCATAAATCGAAGAAGAACAGACAACACAATGGCCAAAAGAAAAAGGACAAACAACGATCTACAAAGCATAAAACTAAACATCGAGTAACACAAACCCACTAAAACCGGGGGTGGGCTCAGGTGCCCCGGAAGGATAAGCATAATAATACTATGCGACGCCATTTTGCTTTGCTTTTTTTTGGCCTCATGTTTCTAGAATTCTAGATTCTATTTTGACGTCATTCATAATTCATTGGTTACAACATATAGAAAATTTCACAATTTTACTGTTATACCATTTGAAGCATTCAAGCATACGATGTAGACATGTTTCCATGTATGTTGGTTCATTACGGAATGCTTTCATTTAGGAGTGTTATCTGCATAAGTACATGACAGAATCACACAATGAACTATATGATCTGGGATGTAAACATTCGTCGGTGAGTTTTAGCTTATATATATATATATATATATATATGTGTGTGTGTGTGTATGTAGATAAGGGTAATAACAAAATTACTGAACTCCGAACAATCTTACAAAGGGAAAGTCAAAACTCATAATTATATAAATAGACAAAATCAGTCAACAACCGGAAAACTGTGAAAACCGTAATGACCCTGACTTGGTACAGGCATTTCTAAAGAAATGGTGGGTTGAATCAGATTTTAAGGCGCCAAAACTCCTGCTCTCATTACGGTTCAAAGGTTCCGGCTGTCACTATAACAGTATTTAAATACAGGAACAAAATAGGTAAAATAGTTGTCAAAGCAGTACCATATTCGGTGACGTAAATGTCAAAAATATTTTTACGTCACACATTGATAAGAAAACATCCTTGACATTTTTCTTGACTTCTTTATCTTTATACATTTTCACTATATGAAAATGCATCGCTTATAATCGTTTCTGCCGAGACGGAATATATTTCGACAAGATCTTGGTATCGGAATATAAACTTTTTAAGAGATCGAATAAGGCGAATCTTTTAATAGCCCTAGAGCATATCGTGTCGATTCAAAATTTACATTGTGGAGCATAGATACATGCATAGAATAAATCGTGTCCATTCGGAATGTACATTATGAAGCATATATATATATATGTATTGAATAAACCGTTCGGAATGTATATTGTGAAACATGTTTCATGTTCTTTTGCGCAGAACATATTTAAAAAAAAGATGCTTGTAGAGGGCGTAATGTATTTTATATTCAAGACATTTTATTTATTTGCAAAAACATATGTATAAACAATAACTCATGCTGATACAATTAAGTTATTGAGATGGATCCTTTAATGAAAATTTATATTGTCACAGAAAAAATGAGGATATAATGGATAGGAGTGTCCCTTTGGTGTCTTCAAAGACAAATTTAAAGCTACCAAAGGGGTAATCAGAATCCGTATAATTGAAGAAGAACAGACAACACAATGGCCAATAGAAAAAAGGACAACAGGATAAATATCGACCTACAAACATAGACATAAAACTAAAGATCGAGTAACTTTTCTTGTATTGCTATGAGCTGCCCATTGATTATTCCTGACAAGCACATATTTATCATTAGTGCTTTTTAGTAACTGTTCACATTCCCTGAAAGGTTGTCTATTTTACAGAAGACATCTATAGACAATATAAATTTAAATATGCAAAATGGTAAATAATTAACGGTATATGTATGTCACAGATGACTAAGTAAGGGTAATAACAAAATTACCGAACTCCAAACAATCTTACAAAGGGAAAGTCAAAACTCATATTTATATAAACAGACAAAATCAGTCAGCAACCGGAAAACTGAAAACCGCAATGATCCTGACTTGGTACAAGCATTTCTAAAGAAATGATGGGTTGAATCAGAATTTAGAGCGCCACACCTCCCGCTCTCATTACGGTTCAAAGGTTCCGGCTGTCACTATAACATTATTTAAATACAGGAACAAAATAGGTAAAACAGTCGTCAAAGCAGTACCATATTCAGTGAAGTAAAGGAGATGTTTCGTTTATCGTATTTACAATCCCGCCTGTGTTACCCATTTCATTACTTTTCACCAGATTCAACAAGAGTAACAACACACGTATCACTAGTTGAACAGGGACAGGTTTCCCTTCCAGAGCAGCTGATATAACCGCCTATGTTTAATGGGATTAATTTTGTTCATTTTGTCCCAATTCCACATTCTTAGTTGTGTTGTCAGCTACGATTTCTAGGTGACGCGATGTTCGGTTCATCTTACACGTATTTATTTTATAGGTGGTCAACCCACCATTTCTTTAGAAATGCCTGTACCAAGTCAGGGTCATTACGGTTTTCACAGTTTTCCGGTTGTTGACTGATTTTTTTCTGTTTATATACTTATGAGTTTTGACTTTTCCTTTGTAAGCTTGTTCGGAGTTCGGTAATTTTGTTATTACCCTTATTATGTAATTTGAATATTTGTTGTTTAACAGCAATACGGTGGATGACATTAGTGGAGCAGGAACTGCATATTCTTGTTATTTTTGTGGGATTCGTCTTGCTCAATCATTAGTTTTCTGAGCAGTGTTTTGTTGAATACTGTTTGTCTTTTGATCTTTGCAATGCATCTTCTTCGATTAAAGGCTTCTGATTATGCCATTGGTATCTTCAAAAAATTCTTTCAAGTTGAGATTGAAGATTCCAAAGGGGTAATCCGAATCCGAAGAAAAACAGACAAGACAATGGCCAAAAGAAAAAGTCGAAAAAGACACACAGGGACCTACACAACATACAATGAACACATAAAACTAAAGATCGAGGGGCACTAGACCCACTAATAACCAGAGGTGAACTCAAGTGATCCGAAAGTGTGAGTAGTTCCTGATCCACTAGTGGTACCCGTCGTGTTAATCTAGTTACAAACCTCTCTATTTTAATGGTCTGTAATTTAGGTGAGGTTGAATCGGTTTATCGGTTTTTAATTCAACCTCGTCGCAATATATTAATTAAAACATGACCTTTTCTTATTTTTCAATGTGTAAAACATTTTCATCTCATAAAGGAATTAGAAATTCTAGTGTTAACTGAATATATGTTATGTTCTATCGAATTCTTCCTTCTTGAATTTCCTCAAGTTCTGTATTTCTGGTTCAACACATATATTTGGTCGACGCCTGTCTGAAGGACATCGAATGATTTGTGAAAGTTGCTGTAATTACAGAAATAACTGTAATCGTGATCTCCATCGTATGTATAAGATAAATTATTACCCACACTTTAACAGAAATATTGGGCGTGTGGTAATTTAAAGATGATTGGGTACGGTCATCTGCACAAGCCATTGTTTTTTAACTAAGAAGGTATATCCTCTTCCATTTCATTAGTAAACACAATCGTGGCCTTATCTTTAGTGCAAAGGCTAACCCTGGCAATGCACTTGCCAAATGTTGGTAGTTTTTGTCTGGATCCCAGCTTTGGCGTCACTAAATCCTAATCGTTATGACATATTTTATATATGCAGATAGGAGACACAAAATCAACTCAATCAATTAAGGTATGTCAAATAAAAAGTAAGGGTATTATATTGATTCGCTAATACAGCTGACAGTTGAAATGAACTCGCGGCTTGGTAATTCAGAAAAAGTGTACATCTTTTCATATTTATCAGGAGTCATTTGTGTAGTATATATATCTGAAACAGTATGATGTACTGTATTGCATTTCTGAACAAGGAAATGAGTGTTAGGTACAAGTACATATTGAAATCGTTGCATTTCACTTCTGAAAGATATATATAGATTATCAACCCCGATGTATGAAACACAGGAACCAGTTTCATCGCAGTCGGTACAACGATTCAATTCAGAAATGTACTTTTGTTTTGTTTTATCATAAGATTAACGGTATTTAAACAACAAGTTCTTAGTAAGTAGTCAGTTAATTGCAAGTAGTCAATGCCCCTGCTATTATATTGTCAATGATTTTATTGTTGTTCATCATCGTGTGTCACCTTTTCGTGTGTTGAGTATGAATTTTGCCTGTTTCTGCTATTTTGCGGTTGTATGCTGGAAGTGTTCTGACGCTGTGGTATTTGTGTTTTTCACTTTTTTATGTCATGTTTGAGTTTGTTTTCTATCTATATTATGATTGTTCATACTGTTTCAATCTAATGGATATTGTATATTTATCATGTTTTATCACGTATTCTAACATTTTAATATATAGCACAGACACATGACTTATGCTCCAATAATCAGAGATGTTTGAATGGTGGAACATGTCAGTCAGATGGCATGTCATACAAATGTATATGTGTCGATGGGTTTCTTGGACAGAATTGTCAATACGCAGGTAACCTCTTTAGATGTTTCGCCTAGTGGATTTTCCATACAGATCATACTGTTGCTTCAAGGAAAAAGATTAATCATTAATTTCCGACAAAATGCTGTATGCGAAAAAATATTAAATAGCATAAACCAAAAAATATCGCATGGAAATTCGTTTTACATCGAAATCGAAAGACATACTTATATGTTTCGAGCAATCAAATGTAAATTTGGAGTGTAATATTGTATTCCAGAAGGGAAAGCAGTACACAGCGGTACAACAGAAAGCTAATACCAACAGAAAACTCCAATAATACGAATACACAAAAAATTCGGTACATGCGGGTGTCCAAGGGAGTGGTTTCCGGGTTATTTTTTAGTATATTTTATTTTTTGTAACTTTTAAAATTGTAAGTATATATGGTTTGCTTTATGTTGTTTAACGTCACTTTCAATGTAAGTATATATATGAGGGTTTATTATCTCCAGAAAGTTCCCCCTGGATACACCACGTGGTATGAACCATGTATTCGGAAGAAGTATACCATCTCGTGTTTATTCATATTGTACATATTTATTTGGCTATAGTAGTGTCCAACACGTATTACCTATGGGCATCAAGGTGTGTATGTTATAAGAGACAGAAACTGCTAACCCTTTGCGAGCACATGGGATCGCCCACGGTTTTTTTGGTGGGTCCGTGTTGCTCATCTTTTTAGTCTTCTGTCGTTTTATTTGTCTTCGTTCTGTGATTTGTGCTCCCCATGTTTCCAGTGCTTGCCATTCCTGATTGCCATTTAGGTTTTCTCTAACGTTTATTCAATTTTAAAATCATAAATTTTCCAAATATGTGCAGCAATATACCAACTTCTCCTGTATATGGTGTTTACATCTCGCAATTGATTCGTTATGCAAGGGCCAGTGGCAATTATTCTGATTTCTTGAAACTTCATCTGCGGCGTCTCGTCCAATATGGGTTTTCAATACAATACAGACTCGTACAATATCTTTCCATATTGTACATAACACTGTATAATAACCTATTAGTATTATTTTCGCCATACTATATTTTCAGATGGAAAAGCCAACGACTTTGTTGTGATATTCCACAATGAAAATTGGCGATATACTCCAAAACTACTGATAGCAGCGAAGGATCAGACTAATATATTACTAACGTTTTTCAAAGATGGTCAAAATAAATCTATAACAATAACTACTAGTCAGCCAGAATACAATTTGAGTACGAGTGTTATTACACCAGGTGATGGATTATATCATGCTGGTGTGAATATTCATTCGGACAAAGCCATTCGACTCTATGGATTTCTCTTTCATAGGTATATATGTGAAGGATTTTTATCTATTCCAACTCGATATACTTCAACGCATTATATCATTCCTTCGTTTACAGTATATGGACCTGCTAACAGTGTTTATAATAGTATATTTGACGTTTCATCTGTTTACTCTCGAACAACAATTAATATACATTTCAAGATGGATAATGGGTCAGTAACGTACAAAGGTGTGCAATATTCCAATAACCAGTCGTTGACTATTATACTGGACAAGTATATAACATTTCAGATATCTCATATGGCAGACTTGTCCGGTACTCTGGTTACTGCCTCAAAGCCTATTGTCATCGTCAGTGGTAATAAATGCAACATAATAAATAATATTAATTATAATTGTCAGCCGTTTATGGAAATGGTTTTGCCAGTCAACCAACTAGATCATGTATATATTATACCAGCCATAGCCCAACGTTTGGTTAGCACTGTTCGCATACTAGCTGTAAATGATACACAAATTACTTCAGAGAACAATAATACAAAAAACTCAAACATGATATCGTCTAGAAATCATGTGGACCTATTGCACGGAGACATCTCATATGTCACTGCATCAGATGATGTTATGGTAGTTATATATCCTCACGAATTACAAGGAAAAGGAGATGCTTTTATGATGACGGTCCCGGGAATAAACCAATATTTATACGAATACGATGTTGTTGCTCCGGTGTTTTTTGAGAGTTACATTAGTGTCACAGTGTTGTCGGAGTCCATCCATGGATTTATTCTAGATAATAAACCTCTTAATATATCAACTATTTACAATATATCAGAAGAATCCTACAACTACAGTACTTTTACTCTGCCAATTTCAAATGGAGCACATCGTATTTCACACAATCAACACACAACATTTGGTCTATGGGTTTATGGTTATTTTACTCATGATGCATATGGATATCCAGGTGGACTAGCGTTCAAGACACTGTGAAATGAACATTTATTATTCTATTAAACAGCTTTCACGTACTGTATATATTTTGTTTCAATCGATTTGGACGTTTGAATAATTTGCAATGGTATATTTTTGCATGTTTACATAAAGTGACTCTGCCCTGTGGGGTGGGTGGGGGTGTTGCTCTTGTCAACCATGTGTCCTTTGTAAATTGTGAAATTTTAGTCTGCAGTTTTCAACAAGGAACTTAGGTACAACTTCACGAAAAATGACATAATTTACATTAAATAAAAGAATAATCCGATTTTAGATTCGTGAGAAAAACGTTCAGGTTCAAGGGGAAAAGATAGCCCATTCCCCTCAAGTTAAATGGTCGATCCTTAAACCAGTCGCTTAAATCTTTACTCAAACTTTTCCCAGCTGAACAACTGCAAAATGATGAATTAAAAATATAAAAATATGAACGTTGATGCATTTTTCTGTTTTACTTTGAAATATCACGGTTTTGTTTCACATACTGTGCTACTCATTTGAAATGAATAAAATAATGAGTGGGTGATTGTTGTTAACCCCAAAATGAACAATTTTGCAACTATATCATGGGGAGAACAAGTTATATTTTATTCTAATATGACGTTCTTCATTGACTATATCCCCGTGTGAAAATAAGTCGGCCAGTCATTCGATAATGTTTGATTATTTTGTCATGTTTGAAAAGTAAACATTTTTTCTTTTTAATTATGTTCCTCATCTATTCTTGCTCACATGTGTGTGTAAAGTTCCATGGAAAAAAGATCGATAATAATGACACACTGACCCATATTTGTTTACTACTCTTTTTCCAAATGGCGTCGTATTACGTCACATAAGGCCGGTCATAAATCACGTGATTTTGTCATAGGCCAACCAAACTTAAAAAGTAAACCAGATTCAGAAAAAAATAGTATTTTAGCTTCTTCTGTGTAATTGTTTTGTCTGAAAATTTCCAAAAGATGTTTTTTTTTAAATAGTTTGAAATTGAAGTATTAAAAATTAATTATTTGATGCAAACATTGAACTTGATTACCCATATAATAAAATATTTAATCCAGTGAATTTGGTGTTTTTGTTTTTGTCAATGCAATATATTAGACTGACTACATACTGCCATATTTTTGTAATACAATTAATGACTGATTTCTGTTTATTTCAATCACATTTATTATCACAGAGTGGTAACAAGACAGTTTTGTTGATGCTATTTGTAATAATGACAAGTTTTTCCCCCAGATAATCTCATTTTTCTGTCTGGTTTAATTTAATTCTCTGTTCAATTTATGCTATAAATTTTGATTATAGCTGTTAAATGAAGTCTTTTTCTATGCAGTGGAAATGCAAAATAATTTGCTATTTTGTGACTAATGGAGAGCACTTGTATGTATTTTCTTGGTAAAATCAGCCATTTTCTAGAAAATGGTGGAATCTGAATGATCAATCATCATATTTTCAAAGTATTTCAAAATACAATTTGCTTGGCCTACATTCCAGAAAAGGTCATGATCTGTGATGACGATTACATCAGCAAACCGGAAAGGTAAAAATGCTTGGGAAATACCATCGCTTAAAACATATTTAACAAGCATGATGATCAGGAAAAAAAAGACATTAGTAAAAAGGATCTTTTTAACTTGCATGGAATTTATTCAATTCAATCTTATTTGTTTTAATCTCATCTTGTAATTTTGAAGTTTAAAAGAATTCCCTCTGTGTTTATGTACGCTATGCATATACAGAATGACGTAATCGGTCTCGTGCTGCGCGAGAATTGTAAATCAAAACAAGTGACCGACTTTATTGCATGGCCGAGCAGATGTAACGACATTTTATAAATAATGCCGTGATAAATCTCCCGATATATTTTAACTTGCACATGCGTGTTAATCTGACGAATCAGGGACATCAATTCTAAGTGGTTTGATGTATTCATTCAGGACCGTTGTGCATACAAAAATTGTTTTATTCCTTTATTTATTTTGGCCATTGTATCGTCTGTTTATGGCTTCTGCTTACCTCTTTGGTATCTAAACTTTTTTTTTTTTTTTTTTTTAACAACAATAATATTTTATTCAAACGCTAGTTACAACCAGCTTCATAAGCCCAAGCTTCTTATGAAGCAATATATATATATGATATAAATATAGAGTAATTTGCGACACAATGATATTAAAATAATTCATATTCAAATAGTTTACAAATAATTCTTTAGTCTTTTCAGAAAATAAGGGTATTAACAAAATTACCGAACTCCGAACAATCTTACAAAGGGAAAGTCAAAACTCATAATTATATAAACAGACAAAATCAGTCAACAACCGAAAACTGTGAAAACCGTAATGACCCTGACTTGGTACAAGCATTTCTAAAGAAATGGTGGGTTGAATCAGATTTTAAGGCGCCAAACCTCCCGCTCTCATTACGGTTCAAAGGTTCCGGCTGTCACTGTAACAGTATTTAAATACAGGAACAAAATAGGTAAAATAGTTGTCAAAGCAGTACCATATTCGGTGACGTAAATGTCAAAAATATTTTTACGTCACACATTGACAAAAAAAATTATCCTTGACATTTTTAACTTCTTTATCTTTATACATTTTCACTATATGAAAATGCATCGCTTATAATTTTTTCTGCAGAGACGGAATCTATTTCGACAAAATATTAGTATCGGAATATAAACTTTTTAAGAGATCGAATAAGGCGAATCTTTTTATAGCCCTGGTCCAGTAGCCTGTTTCTCAGATGAAGATGACGTTTCAGGAAATCAGAATAATTGCTACTGGCCTTTTCTGAATTATTTCATTTCCTCTATATTTGAAGGTATTCCCTAACAAACAATGAGTAAACATCAAGCCTTTTAGTTTTTTGCTCTGAAATGTAATATGCCTTATATATTGAAAATCCGATGATTGTAAGAAAATAATTGAAGTCATAATAGCTTTTATCGAATATTTTATAACCGAATACAAGATGATATAAAGTTATATCATTTTCTATTCCACTTTTTTTTAACAATTCTTTTATTTTCCCCCAAAAATCTTTGAAAAAAATACAAGTCCTAAAGTAGTGACTATAGTCTTCCACTAAATTACATAAATTGCATAAACTATTTTTCATGATTTTCCATTTTAAAAGTAGTTTTTTGGTAGGAATAATGAAATGTAATAATTTCCATCTGAAAACCTTCAACTTATTTTCAATTAAATAATTAAATATAAAATAACATACTGTTTCACATTTTGGTAGTTCTTTTTGTAAATAGGTATTCCATGTATTAAAACCAATTGGTTTTGGAAATTTCTCATTGAGAAGCAATTCATAAAAAAAATTATTCTTTAGGATTAAACATCTATAGGGATTTCCCTTAATTAATACATAATTTTTACAAATATTGACTACACTTTTTTTGGAATTTTCTGTTTTAATTATATCTACCCATTCTTTTGGAATTGCTTTTTTCATGATGGTAAATTCTGTTATCCAATTGGATTTATTATTCAAACGGTTTAAAATAAAATTGTGTGATATCTCGCCATTTTCATCTAAAATATCATTTACATAAATCAAATCACTATTTATCCAATTATTAAACAACAGAGTTTTGTGATCAAACTTGATCAACTTGTTTCCCCATATAATTTGTTTTCGGACGCTTGCAAAATTTAAGGGTGTTCTAGTTTGACCACCTCCTATTTTGTTCCAACTTCGAAGTACTTCTCCATAAAATTCAGGAATCTGTTTAGCATATTTGTTAACTGTAATATTATCTAAATTCTGTGAGAATACTAACCATTTTTTTCCTAATTTTCCAAAATACTTACACGGTATAACTTTCCAATTAACTAATTGATTACTAACAAGTCTACTTACCCAAGATGCTTTAAGAGACATAAAGTAACTTTGAATGTCGATCATTTTAAGACACCCATTTCCAGGTTTCCCTACTACAGTGTTTCGTTTTACTTTATCAGGTTTATTATTCCAAATAAATTTGAAACATTTGCTATCTATTTCTTTCCTATATTTTTCTGGAACAACACAGGCACTAGCCACATATGTAAATATTGGAACAATTAAAGATTTGATTATCAAAATTTTCCCTAAGATTGTTAAGTTTCTTTTTGTCCATAAAAATAATAAATTATTCATTTTTTCTATTTTATTTTCCCAATTTAATTTTTCACATTCTTCTTTATCATGTCCAAAATATATCCCTAGAGCTTTAACTGGTTTGTCTGTCCATTTAATTCCCCCCACTTTGTCTTTGCAATGCTTAAGTTTCCCTATCCATAAGCCTTCTGTTTTATCTTTATTCATAATAAGTCCCGAAAAAGAACAGCAAAATTCAATTTCATTTAATGCTAATGGTATCTCAGTTTTAGAGTTGAAAAATAATGTTGTGTCGTCCGCCAATTGAGAAATTTTAATGCTATGGTTTATCTCATCTATCTTAACTTGAAACCCTTTTATATTTTTATTATTTCTACTGATAGCACAAACAGGAGGGTCGACAAGGGACACTTTGACGGATCCCTCTGGTGTTTCTAAACATTTCAGATATCCACCCATTATTAATGACACGGGTCTGAATATCAGTATACATTGTTTTAACCCAATTTACAAATGAATCATTAAAACCAAAACGTTTTAAAGTTAACAACATAAAATCCCATTCTAATAAATCGAAAGCTTTTTTAAAATCTATAAAGACCAGAGAACCCTCTATTTTGTAGATGTCTGCATAATCTATTATATCCTGTATCTGTCGTAAATTAAATCCTATAAATCTGTTTTTAATATAACCTGTTTGGTCTTCATTAATTAATTTGCTTAATATCTTTTTCAAACGTTGAGCTAGCACATGAGATAATATTTTCAAATCTACATTTAAAAGCGATATTGGTCTAAAATTATCCAATAATAATGGATCCCCCTTTTTAAACAGCAATGCCAGTACACTTGAACGCTGTGAATATGTCAACAAATTTTCATTATAATCTTTTTTATAGGTTTTAATAAGAAAATATTTAAGCTTATCCCAAAAGGTTCTGTAAAATTCAACCGAAAGACCATCTAACCCAGGAGATTTATTTATTTACTGCATCAGAACATTCTGTAACTGTTATCTCACCGTCACAAATAGATTTGTCTTTTTCACTCAATGTCTTTTCTAGTTTAGTTTCAAAAATATACTTTTGTAACATATGCTTATTTGGTTTATTAGAGGATTATAATTTTTCGTAATAAGTTTTAGTTATTTCTAATATTTCATTTGTTGCTATATCATTATTCTCGTTTTTTATCTTATTTAACTTGTCTTTTCTTTTCCAGTCCCAAAAAGTATGAATTATTTTTTTCACCTAATTCAACCCACTGTTCCCGTGCCCTTATTTGTGCCCCCTTTGCTTTATCCTGATATATTTTTTCTAATTTTATTTCTAAAAGATTGATATGGTCGTTTAAATTTTGTCTTCAACGTTCATACTATCGCGTTTCGCTTACATTAAGCTCCTTTTCTAAAGACCTTAGCTCTTGTCTATTAAGCTTAGATTTATTTTTACAGTACATAATAGTATGATCACGTATTTCTATTTTTAAAACACCCCACACAAGTCTACTATCAATTTGGTTGTTCTTACTATTTTCAATATGTTTATCAATTAAGTGGTTAATTAAAGTTTGATATTCTAGTTCCTGTAAAATAGAATTGTTTATTTTCCAAAAGCCACGACCCTTTTCTTGTATCCCAGATCGCAATTTTAGAAACACACTCCGATGGTCTGTTGATTGCATAAATGCAGGTTTAATTTTACATGATTCAACAAGCATACGAAAGTCCATCCCTATGAATATCATATCTATTCTACTGGTTTGAGATTTATCTTTTCTTTGCCATGTAAACTGCTGTACATTTTCATTTAAATCTCTCCAAATATCTGTTAATTTGTTACTTTTTATTAGAATTTTAAGACTACTTACCTGTTGCGGGTTAGTATTTTTGCGACTTGCACTTTTTCTACAATTTGACTCATTGTTTCATTGAAGTCCCCCCCCCCCCCCCCCCCCCCCCCCCTAATATTGGTATCCCAGTCCCGTATTCTTTCAAAATTGAGCTTACCTTTTTGAAAAATACATTTCTTGCAGTTTTACAATTAGGTGCATAAATACAGACTAATGTAAAAATTGTATCATCGATTTGAATATTTATCAACAACAATCTTCCATCTATATCCTCCCATTTATCTAGTATAGCAAAATTCAATGATTTATTTAAAAGCATAGAAACCCCCCTACTAGCAGATGTGCCGTGACTACTTACTATTTCAAATTTAGAATTGTTTCGAATTTCTTTTTCTATATTCTGGTCTATATGTGTTTCTTGTAAAAATGCTATTGAAAATACATGTGTTTTCACCCATTCAATAACTCTATTTCTTTCCTCCTTCGAGTGCATGCCATTTACATTTAGGCTACACAAATTTATCAAGTTATTCGAGCCCATATATATTCAATATATACAAATTTTGATTAATAAATTCACCATATATTATACTAACAATTACACAATAAATATAGATACAAATATAAACTTTTCTTAGTGGATTGTTTTATTTCCATTAGTGACTTCCACTGAAAAAGAAGAGTTTTCCAATTGGAATTGAAATGATTCATGGAAGCCATAGTTTGTATGTAGTTTTAACATGGGTAACATTGTTTATTAAATATTTTACCCCGAGCGATAGTCATGTAAACTATCATTTGTTTTTGACAGTCTAATCATATGCAAGGTGGTTAAATATATTTATCTATCGGCCAATATGTCTCTGTGTGTGCTTGGTTTATATGCCTCAAGAAGATCTTGGTAGGCATATCTCTGTTTGTCGCTTGAAAATATGAACACAGACGAGACCCCAAACGGAATGTGTTCACTAAAAAGAGTAAATAATCAAAACAATCACATAATTATATTTATTGATTGATTGGTTATTGGTTAACGTCCAGCGAGCATTATTTCATCTCTATTTAGGACGAGAACAAGTTCAATGATACATAGAAAGGAAATGGACCAGCCGGAGTAATGTATTATGATTGCCACTGCAGAAGTATGGAGAGATGAAAAGGGATGTATAATATAGTCTTTTGTAGCAGATACACTGCGCCTAATCGACTAAACAGGTCTTTATCATGGAGGGGGCAAGACACTTTACCGACTATGATCCACATACAGGTTTTCTGTATTATAACCCGACATTCTCGGTCATGCGGACACCCCCTGATCTGCCACCCGGGATGCGCTGAGCAGTTCTATTGGTTTGAGTCCTGGCAACCTTCAGAGGCACCCTGAATGATAATTTGATTGGAATCGGACACACAACTTTAGAAGAAAGGTACAGTTTATTTGTTTGTTTGATGGTGTTTAACGCCACTTCCAACAATATATCAGTTATATCGTGGCGGTCAGTTTTATTGGTGGAGGAAACCGAAGGACCCGGAGAAAACCACCGACCTATCGCAAGTCAGTGCCAAACTTTAACAAACATAATGTTGTGCACCTCGCTAACTAACATACGACCATGACGGCCTCTAAGAGAGGTCCTGATTTCATACACGTAGGTATGTGTATATATAGCACATGAAATATATATCTAAGTAAGACAAATACGTGACTAATGGACAGAACAAGGGTAATCTATAAAATGAAAACAACAGTACTCACCACAAGGGAATATTGCATTGATAAGAAATCAGTTCACGCTGATCTATCTAACATGTCAATTATCCTACTCTGTGTGGTCTTATTGACACAGACTTGTGAATTTATTTTGGTAACAACACCAGTTCCTTTAAAGCGTAAGTAAATATATACATGATGCTCTATGACCAAACTTATAAGCAATATATTAATGATGATAAACAGACAAGATTGAAGATACCAAAAACGGGTAATAAGAAGCCCTTATTTGAAAAAGGGGAGACAACACAATGGCAAAAAGAAAAAGAACTAAATGATAAAACACTACACAGAAAACTAAAGATTGAGCAACACAACTCCACTGAACAACCGCCATCATGGAATATGATTTAAAAATCGGATGAAGGATTCAATAAAAGAGAACAATCCATTAATATATTTATCTGAGGGAACGATCAGTTATTCTGGAAAAAATTGTTGCCAAATTTTATAGAAAAAATGAATTAACCTGCAAAATGCAAAAAATAAATAATCTGACCCTGTAGTTTTCAACGATAAATGTTGGTGAAATTTGAAGAAAAATGACAGATGCTTCATATAAAAAAACAAGGAAATAATCTGATTTTGGTTTCGCGTGAAAAAGATCTGGCTCGGAGGGAAAGCATAGTTCCCATTTTAAGTTAAATGGTCAATCCCTTAGTTTAGTGCACACGACGGGTTTCTGGCATAACTTCCATCAAGTACGTTCATTGACAAAGGATTGGAAAACAAAATAACATTAAGGTCTTTGGGAGCAAATTGAATAAAGAAAAATGTTCAAACAAAATATAATTTAAATACTTTTTCTGATATATCATAATATTTTCTATATATAGTGGAATCTTATTATCTCAGATAGGTCATTTCTTTGGTAAACCGGAAATACAATTTTGGTTCCGGTTACAGTAGCATTCAGCTTAATTTGTTCCGGATAGCTAGAAATCTCGGTTATTTCGGAATACAATCGTTAGATCCACTGCACTGCGACTGAATAGTGAAATATTTTAACCTTAAAACTGAAAAAAGAGATCCACAGAACAAACCAGTGCGTCCCGGGATGTCGGATAGGTGGTGCCATCTCCATTGTGGGATTTTCGGGATATAATATTGAATGTCTAACCGTGGGCAATAGTGGGTAACGTATTTAGAGTTTCAATCACATTAAAAATTCAGTAGATTTGAAAAAAAGAGTAGGCTCATTAGTCGCTATAGAAGACTAAATGTGTCATCCATACCCCAGCTCATTACCACCGCTATAGTAGACTAAATGTTTCGTCCCTACCCCAGCTCATTGCAGCCGCTATGGAAGGCTAAATGTTTCGTCCCTGCACCAGCTCATTACAGTCGCTATAGAAGACTAAATGTTTTGTCCCTACCGCCAGCGCACAAGTCGTGGCCCCTGTTGTCCCACCCCCTCTGAACGTGGATGAAATATCTGCCGCCGATGTTAAATAGCCAACAATTGATCAAGACAAACAAAATGTAATTTAAACACGCTGTCTGATATAGTTTTATCTTTAACATCTATAGTGAAAAACAGCATCGGTGATGTAATGCTTAGCCTGCTGGAAACCAAAAACTGTAATACTGTATAACCACTAATCACGCAGAATTAAAGAGTTGGGGGACTGGTTGGCTCGGAAATAGCATAAACAAAATTCCATGTCCTTGCTAATTATAACTTTTGAATTTCCTATGTAAGAAGAGTTTGAAGATACAAAATGGGTAATCAGAATCCGTAAATCGAAGCAGGACAGATAACACAATGGACAAAAAGAAAAACAACGATCTACTCTTGATGCATGTACTATTGTTAAATATGTAGAGGAGATGACTATCCTAACTTTTCTAAGAAACGTTTGAAGATACTACAAACATAATCATAAGTCGTAAATCAAAGGACAAACCAATGACCAAAAGGAAAGGGTAGAAAATGACAAACAATGATCGACAAAATACTACAGAGAAAATGATTAACTCGGGTAGGGAGCAAGCAGTTCGTGCTTAAATAGTGGCACAAGTAGGGAGCAAGCAGTTCGTGCTCAAATAGTGGCACATGTAGGGAGCAAGCAGTTCGTGCTCAAATAGTGGCACAGGTAGGGAGCAAGCAGTTCGTGCTCAAATAGTGGCACAGGTAGGAGCAAGCAGTTCGTGCTCAAATAGTAGCACAGGTAAGGAGCAATCAGTTCGTGCTTAAATAGTGGCACAGATAGGGAGCAAGCAGTTCGTGCTAATATAGTGGCACTCGTCATGTTACAATGATTAACTCAGGTAGGGAGCAAGCAGTTCGTGCTCAAATAGTGGCACAGAAAGGGAGCAAGCAGTTCGTGCTAATATAGTGGCACTCGTCATGTTACAATGATTAACTCAGGTAGGGAACAAGCAGTTCGTGCTCAAATAGTGGCACAGGTAGGGAGCAAGCAGTTCGTGCTCAAATAGTGGCACATGTAGGGAGCAAGCAGTTCGTGCTCAAATAGTGGCACATGTAGGGAGCAAGCAGTTCGTGCTCAAATAGTGGCACAGGTAGGAGCAAGCAGTTCGTGCTCAAATAGTGGCACAGGTAGGGAGCAAGCAGTTCGTGCTCAAATAGTGGCACATGTAGGGAGCAAGCAGTTCGTGCTCAAATAATGGCACAGGTAGGGAGCAAGCAGTTCGTGCTCAAATAGTGGCACAGGGAGGGAGCAATCAGTTCGTGCTTAAATAGTGACACAGGTAGGGAGCAAGCAGTTCGTGCTCAAATAGTGGCACAGATAGGGAGCAAGCAGTTCGTGCTCATATAATGGCACTCGTCGTGTTACAATGATTAACTCAGGTGGGGAGCAAGCAGTTCGTGCTCAAATAGTGGCACTCGTTGTGTTACAATGATTAACTCAGGTAGGGAGGAAGCAGTTCGTGCTCAAATAGTGGCACTCGTCGTGTTACATCAACATCATCTCATATGGAAATCGTGTTGAACACCAGTAAATAAACACAAATAACATAAATCAAACATGATCCCAGAACAAATCAAATTGGAGTAAATACAAACCGAACATATCTTTTATGCGCAAATCGTAGCGGACATCAAAACACGGAACAGCAAAAAACGTGAAGACATGAAATTGAGCAAAGCGAATCCCAATGCCAAAAATATGTGTCTTATCCTAAAATGCATTTATTATTTTGACAGTAAAATACACTTAAACAAGACGATCCTTGGCGATGATGTTTTTCATTTATTTTCAATTTTTTTTATTTGTCAATCAAAAGATATCTATTATGAATCTATATCAATGGTTTTTCGAAATACAAATCATAATAAAACAATGTTTATTTTAGCTATCTCATGCCACTTGTGCAGGGGACCCAAATTTATTTGCGAAAGAGCTCATGCACCACAGATTTGTCAAAGACCTGAACAGCAATTCTGTATAAATGATGTTGAAAATCTGAATGATGGCAGTAGATTCGTCACAAGAAGGTGAGTCTTTTGCTTATTGGCAGAGTTCAGAATAAATGATGTTGAGTGATTGATTGTTGCTTAACGCTAAATGAGGAATATTTCAGCGATATCATGGCGAGAACAAACCATACTCGATGAGATGATAATAATGTCCGCTTTGTTCTAGATTAACAACCTTAGATGGATTTTTACTGTGATATGTCACTGAAACATTTTTTGGCGAGTAGACATGTCGCTCCACTATGAAGCATTATCCTGATTCTGAGCCAACAATTCTTTGTTTTTTCTCCTTAAAGTTGCATGCTTAGTAGAGTAGGAACAAATACCAATATCATAGTATTTAGTTTACCCGACCGGGTCTCGAACCTACGATTTACCACTTTCGAAGCGAACGCGCTAACAATATTACACTACCGATGCTGTTAAAATGACGTAGAAAACCTGAACGATGGTAGTAGATTTGCTATAAGACTCATAATTTGCTATAAGACCTTAACGCATAATACTTGTAATAAAATGAAAAACAAAAATATACCACACTGTCGGAACAGTTCCAAAATACCACACTGTTGCAACAATTCTAAAATACCACACCGTCGAAACAGTTCCAAAATACCACACTGTTGCAACAATTCTAAAATACCACACCGTCGAAACAGTTCTAAAATACCACACTGTTGCAACAATTCTAAAATACCACACCGTCGAAACAGTTCTAAAATACCACACTGTCGGAACACTTCTTAAATACCACACTGTTGCAACAATTCTAAAATACCACACTGTCGGAACAATTCTAAAATACCACACTGTTGCAACAATTCTAAAATACCACACCGTCGGAACAGTTCTAAAATACCACACTGTTGCAACAATTCTAAAATACCACACCGTCGAAACAATTCTAAAATACCACACCGTCGGAACAGTTCTAAAATACCACACTGTCGGAACAGTTCTAAAATACCACACTGTTGCAACAATTCTAAAATACCACACTGTTGCAACAATTCTAAAATACCACACTGTCGGAACAGTTTTAAATACCACACTGTCGAAACAATTCTAAAATACCACACCGTCGGAACAGTTCTAAAATACCACACCGTCGGAACAGTTATAAAATACCACACTGTTGCAACAATTCTAAAAGACCACACCGTCGAAACAGTTCTAAAATACCACACTGTTGCAACAATTCTAAAATACCACACTGTTGCAACAATTCTAAAATACCACACCGTCGGAACAGTTCTAAAATACCACACTGTCGAAACAATTCTAAAATACCACACCGTCGAAACAGCTCTAAAATACCACACTGTTTCAACAATTCTAAAATACCACACCGTCGAAACAGTTCCAAAATCTAATCGAAACATCACAAAAACAGGTAAAATCGATACCTCTAACACACATATACATGGTCGCTCATTGTTTTGTGTGGTACCTGATTTTCAAGAAAAAGTGGCGTGGTTAAGCTAGTTTTTATTGTTTATTGATATCATTACTATGTTTCATTTTTATTAAAAAAAATTCTGTTGACATTTAGATGTGCGACAAAGGCGGAATGTGAAAAAGACTGGTTACGACAAACTGCTGACAGACAAGAATGTGCACATTACGATGTTGACTATCTACAGGCAGCGCCTTTCAAGTGTTCCTTTTGTTGTCAGGGAAATGACTGTAATAATGCTACGGTTCCTCCAGTTCTAGCGTTTGGCTAAGGATCTATGTCGATATCAAAATAAAATATCCTTACAACGATATTGTTCTCTTGATCAAACCCACCAAGAGACATGAATGCAAAGAGAGAGAGAGAGAGAGAGAGAGAGAGATTTTAAGATACCTAAAGGTTAATCAGAAGCCGTAATCCGATCGACAGACAATACAATGATCAAAGGGAATATGACAAACAATGGTCTCCAAAACAATACCCATGAAAATACAGCTTGAGCAACACGAACCCTACAAAAAACTTGGGGAACCCAGATGCCCCATGCAGAGGAAGGATAAACAGTTACTGGTCCACTAGTGGCACTCGTCGTTTTCCTGCTAAACGACGCGAACATCATATGATATTGAAATCGTGTTGGACACCAGTATACGTAAATATATACAAATAACATAAATAAAACATGAATCAACCCCCTCCCCGAAAAAAAACTAATTGGGCTAAAGACGAACCGAACATCATTTTAATGCCAAAGTCGTTACGGACAGCACAACACGGAATTAAAACGCGAAAACATGTAATTTGACGACTTGAACAACACGAACCTCACAAAGAGGGCTCAGAATATATAATTATGTGTGTATAATAATCAGTTTCACAATAAACGCCTGATGGCATGTATACAATAAACGCCTGATGACATGTATACAGTCACATGACTCTCTAACACAAACAAAAGTAAATGTGTCAAAATGTACAGACCCTTCAATGACATTTTAAAAATACACATATTGACAAAAATACTGAAACAACGTCAATATTTGATAGGCGGTTAGTCGGTGATTGGTCGTTCTGAGACGGCCCGATATGTAGTAGTTTCTATTAATTTTCGCTTTATTCGTGATAGTAGTCGATCAGCGAAAACAAATCAGCGTAACTGTTCTCCTTTACAACAAGAGTTTTCTTCACTAGTAAGGCTGGAGTTGAGTTGAACAATGCTTTATTCACTACCCATGCAATCAGTGCCTATCACAACTGATGTTGTGAGTTAGAATCTCGATCAGGACGAGGCGAACAACATTATGTGATAAAGTTTGTCAGTGACGTGCGACAGGTCGGTGGTTTTCCCCGGTCCTCTGGTTTCCTCCACCAATAAAACTGACCGGCATGATATAACTGAAATATTGTTGCAAATGGCGTTAAACACCATCAAACCAACAAACACTGTCGTTCTGAAAGATGTTGAAATGACGCTTTTCAAGTATCTAACAAAAGAAAAATATAAATTGACAGAATTTGGCAGTTTCTAGTGATGATCATGGAGTGAATGAATCAAATCCAACTAAGCGTGGCAGAACAGCTGCATTGGTTGAGCACATTGATTCGAAAGTCCAGTTCTTTTTTTTTATTAATTCAGTCCAGGATTCTGGCGGGGTTTTGAATTTTTCAATTGTGATAGTTCTATTACATGATAGAAGTTTGCTATTCGCAAATGGGGGATATACTGAACTCATGGGCTAAATGAATGTAAATGTTGAACGGTAAAGGCACCGAATCGAAGAAGACATTCGTTGTCGACAATTTTATTTAGTACTTAAAATCAATAAAATCCTCCCTGAACTTGTGATTAATTGGGACCAAACTGGAACAGACGCTGTACCTGGATCACAGTGGACAATGGATGTTGAAGGCGCCCAAGTGTATAGTTCACTGGTACAAATGACCAACGACAAATAACAGGTAATTTTTATCGTTTTTCTTTAAGATTTATTTCCCTATCTTTCATTTTATTAGTTACCTCTGTCGGTCTTTCTTCTTTTCTCATTTTATTATTTACATCAGTCTGTCTTATCCCTTTTTCTTTAATTTTTTTAAGCTACGATTGCTGGTTCTATGATTGGACGACTTCTCCCAGCTCAATTAATTTATGGAGGAAAAACAGATCAGTGCCACCCTAAATACAAATTTCTGGTAAATTATCATATCATGTTATAATGAAGTACATATGATTGAACATTTGCAAAATATTGTCACTCCGTTCGTAGACACGACATGATATAGCTGAAATACTGCTAAAGTTGGGATTAAGCACCAATCAATCAATCAATCAATCAATCAATCAATCAATCAATCAATCAATCAATCAATCAATCAATCAATCAATCAATCAATCAATCAATCAATCAATCAATCAATCAATCAATCAATCAATCAATCAATCAATCAATCAATCAATCAATCAATCAATCAATCAATCAATCAATCAATCAATCAATCAATCAATCAATCAATCAATCAATCAATCAATCAATCAATCAATCAATCAATCAATCAATCAATCAATCAATCAATCAATCAATCAATCAATCAATCAATCAATCAACTGTTAGTAGGTGAGGTATAGGAGGACATACACTTGCCAGTATGTCAAAAAGCATTGGAGATTTTTGATTGCTTTCGTTGTCAAATAACAGAAGATTTTTGGCATTTTTAACCTCTTCTTAATGGACGTCGTAACTTGCTACAATTTAGATTGATTGATTGGTGTTTAAGGGCAACAATAGCAGTATTTCAGCTATATCGTGGCGTGGTACAATTTAATATAAACGAATCAAATGAGGTATAGCAACAAGATAAAGCTTTTCTAGAGTACAGGATTACTATTATGTCATGACAGATTTCTCCGATTTGTTGAAGGTCTCTAAAACAGAGGACATATAATTAGTCTCAAAGTTTAAAGATACATTTGTTGCTGAATCATGCAGACAATAACTGCAGACATAGAAAAGTATTGAGAATATCAAACCTTTAATTATTCATTGAATTATTGACATTGTACGTTACAGAATTCATACCAAGTCAAATACATTTAAACTATTCACCTGTCATCTAACGATGGGTATATAAATCCTTACCTATTAATAACAGAGACAAGAACGGTTGATTGGTTGGTTTGTGGTGTTTAACGCAGCTTTCAACAATATTTCAGTTATATCGTTGCGGTTAGTTTTATTGGTGGAGGAAACTAGAGAAAACCACCGACCTGTCGCAAGTCACTGACAAACTTTATCACCTAATGTTTCATCGAATACACCTCGCCATGATCGGGTTCGAACTCAGAACTTTAGTGGTGATAGCTACCGATTCCACATGTAGTTGTAAATCCAACTACCATACGATTATGACCACGACGGCCCCAAGAACGGTTGAAGAACGAAATTGTTTGTCTTACCAAAATAAAGACATTTTAAAAAACCAACAAAATACGATCCACTAAATAGAGCACACTATGAGAAAACACACATGATGGACGATGAGAGAGCTACAGGTCAAAGGGAAATTTTAATAGCTATCGAAAACTTTATAAAGTTAAAAAAATATTTGGCTTGACCATACAATATGTCAATTGTATAAAACATATGACAACCCGAGAAAGGCCTATATCTGACTTAATGTTGAAGAGGTTTTCTAGAGGAAGTCTGCTTAAAACATAAATGGGAATCACATCGGCAAAAGCAAGGTATCTAGTGACAAGTGGTGCACAAGGGTTCGAAAAGAAACATCCTCATTAAGATTAGGAAGCTGATAGAGAGTCTAATCCAAGGATCACAAAACATGTTGTAGAATATATTGATTGGCTACAAAACACAATATCAAGACTTAGATTGGATGATAACCCAGAATGTATAACTTGCAATGGAACCGGTATATGTGGAAAAGAAATTAAACGTGAAAAGCTTTTTTGCAGGAAGTATGCAAAATCCATACAAGGAAAGAAATAATTCATTTGGAGGTCATCTATCAATGGATATTTCATTGTCAGGAATTTTTTCCTTATCTCGCTAATTTTTACCAAATATACACAAGACAATTTCGATGGCATAAAGGCGGAGGTCATTATATCAATTAACATGGCTATTCCTTCGCTTAGAAAAATATTTCCTATTATGGTGATTTCTACCAAATCAATACCACATAATCAGCAAGGGTTACGCATAGACTGGATGTTAGCTGTGTCTGATCAAGGGTATTTGAATGCGGTTTTATGTCTTAAGTGACTTTACAGATAAGTTATGACTAAATGTGGCAGAAAAATACCTATTCTGTTTATTACCGTATCATTTCAACCAATGTTATTAATATTGCCAAGCAAAATCAGATAGAACTCTGTTGACTGCTTTTAAATTAGGAATGCATCCTAACTGGATCCACTGTATTGGATAAGTTCAACCGGTTTTTCGTGGAGCCGTATTGCTAACAAACCTACAAATACCCTTTAATTGTTGTGTTTTTGGAAAATTCGACAGCCATTTCGTCTACAATTGGTTGAGCAAAACTTGAAATACACGTATTTCATACAACGGAAACACCAGGTTGTAGAAATAGTATATAGTTTTTACTGTGGGTACGATTCCTTTGAAACGAGCGTCTGATAGTTGTACGACACTCTACCTTAGGATGGGACATAAACAATGCCACACGTTTAAACAATGCTACACGCTCCTTGCACGTAAAGTTCCTAATGAAAAACCATTTGATAGTACTGGTCGTTAATAACCCTTTACAAAGCAACATCTCCTACCTCCCAAAATAATTGTTGTAGGTTGATTGTTGATTCACTTAAATACATCACAGCAATTTCGGGGGGAGGGAGGGGGAGGGGGCGTCGTTGCCGTGATCGTATGGTAGTTAGATTTACAATTTTGTAGTCAGTGCCTATCACCACTGATGTTGTGACTTCGAATCTCGATCGTGGCTAGGTGTACAACATTATATGATAAAGTGTGTTAATGACTTGTGGCAGGTCGGTGGTTTTCTCGGGTCCTCCACCAATAAATTTGACGGTCACAATATAACTGTAATAGTGTTGAAAGTGGCGTTAAATATCATCAAACTAACATACAAACAGAGCGATTTCGTAATCTCATGCACAATGTAATTCTCACATTTAGCCCAACGTTACGCATCTTAATGGGTCTTGACCTACAAAAAAGTTTTGACCGTGCGCATTAAATTTGATATCTACGCTCGTAATCAAAAGATTAGATAGCAAAATAATTTAAATCTTTGGAAGCAAGTAAACTTAAGGGCCTAAATTTCTCTACAGTTGACACACGTGTGACGAGTAGAGAGTCATCGAAGCGTGATCAGCTGTGGGTTGCCGACGATGTTGGTAGCAGGAGAATCTGTTCCTCCAAGTACTACAACGTCAAAAATATTTTGTTTAAGTTGTTAATTTCTGTCAATCAATGAGCGTAGAGAAGTAAACCAGCGTGATGATCAATAATAGGCCTGTTTTTTTTATTCTCAAACTTATTTATGGTTGAAAACAATCTGAAACACGTTTAAATCATGAACCATAAACATGCTTAATATAGATAAAAAAAAAACCCGCAATGGTTGAAGAAAAAAAGGCGTCTAAGCAACGAGAATTAGCTGCTGTTCAGCACATCATGTTGGAAAATGACATATGTACTGAAACGTACAGTTTAACGCTAAAGGTTTTGGGGATGCTAAAAATCTGCCGAACTCCAGTTTCACGCCAACGACATTTAAATACTTTATTGTCACTTCCACCACTGAATAATCATGAAGAATTGCATGTAAGACCAAAAGGATTTTTTGAAAACATTATACCTATATCAGATTTCCAGTCCCATTTTCGATTATAAGGACAGCATTTGAAAGTCTTCTCTGTGTACTACATCAGCAATCTTCACCAGTAGACGTGCACCCTGGAAAATCTCCAATATCAATAGAAAAACAGATCCTGATAACCTTATGGTATTTAGCAAATGAAGAGACAATGCGCAGCATTGCTGATAGATTCGATTCTGCAAAGAGCTCTGTCCACAATTCAGTAATGAACATAATTAGAATATTAGCAGGCTTAAAATCTGACTACATCCACCGGCCACTCGATGAATATAGAGAAGCAGCTCTTTCATTTCAAGGCAAAAGTAGATTTCCAGGTAGTATACGCATACGACAGAAAAAAATCAAATAAAACCCCTGTACTTTTGACAATTGTTAAGAACAGTCAACTTTCGTTGTAACATTGGTAGTGCTAAGATACACACATGTTCTTATCTAGCTGAGGGACCGTAGCTCTTATGGTCCTTGTGCTGTTTTACTGATAAGTGCGGACCATAGAGCTACGGATTTCTCTATAGTAAATACTTTCGACTCTGCGCAGTGAAAATGTTGCGCCGCTTTTTTGCACATTTTTGTCATGAAATCGGGTGCGAGAACGATCAAACATATATTTATCTACATTCTTCCATACTTACTTACCTATTAATATTCATTTCCAGCTCATTATCATAACAAATGTCTCATTTGTGACAAATCCCGCCTACTTCGTCGGTCATCGTGCTTCTCCGGTAGTCTCGTTCTGAGGTCACGTGATTTTCCAAATATAACCTTAAGCCACAAATACACGTGTTCGGTTTGTCTACGTTTTACCGAAGATGTTTTCAGCGGTTTTAGAAGGAAAGGAGAGTTTGGATCTTCTTGGCATATATTTTTCAATAAATAATCTGAATAAATAAATGTTTTTTTGTTAATTTCTTTTTCTGAAGGTGACTTTCATTGAACATTTTTGAATTTGATTATTGACATCTTGCACCCCCCTATTTTGGGCCAATTTTATATACATAACTAAAATGGATGTGGAAACAATATACAAAGATAAGTTGAAAGGAAAGTATAAGTTTATGTTTGATTTTAAAGAAACACAAAAGTGTTTGATAACCAATGTAATGGAAAGAAAAAACTCAATTGGTATTTTTCCTACTGGATATTGGAAAAGTGTATGTTTCCAAATGGTGCCTGTGATTCACGATGCAATTTACGGTGGAAAGCATATTGGTTTGGTAATTTCACCACTGAAGAGCCTTATGATTGTGTCAACAAACGCAAAAACTAGGCATTTCTTCTGTCTGTATTACTAAAAATAAGGGTAATAACAAAATTACCGAACTCCGAACAATCTTACAAAGGGAAAGTCAAAACTCATAAGTATATAAACAGACAAAATCAATCAACAACCGGAAAACTGTGAAAACCGTAATGACCCTGACTTGGTACAGGCATTTCTAAAGAAATGGTGGGTTGAATCAGATTTTAAAGCGCCAATCCCCCCCTTTCATTACGGCTCAATGATCTTAAATCAGATTTATTGCCACTGTTGAAACTTGAATTGTTTTTTTAAACCTATGGGCTGATATAATTTCTTTTTTTAATGACTTTGGAATATGATTTTATATAAAGAGATAAGTCAAAACAAAGGAGTTTGTTGTGTTTTTTATTGAAAAATGTTAATTAAATGGTAAAATGTAAACAAACCGAACACGTGTACTTGCTTGTTAAAGTTATTTTCGGAAAATTACGTGACCTCCAAAGCGAGATTATCGGAGAAGCAAGATGACCGACGAAGAAGGCGCATTTTGTTACTATCGGAGACAATTGTTATGATAATGAGCTGGAAATGAATATTAATAGGTAAGTAAGTGTGGAAGAATGTAGATAAATATCTAACGAAACGAAATATATATGTTTGATCGTTCTCGCACCCGATTTCATGACAAAAAGTTGCAAAAAAGCGGCGCAACATTTTCACTGCGCAGAATCGAAAGTATTTACTATAGAGAAATCCGTAGCTCTATGGTCCGCAAATATAAAAAAAACAAAACAAAACAAGTACCTAAAGAGCTACGGTTCCGCAACTAGTTATTATCATGTACTGCACAGCTACTTCATATCTTTTGGCATTTTCTTTGCTTTGTTGGTTTCTTATGAACTGTTACTTTGAAACACTGGAATATATGCTGTACTTTTTAGTTTTTATATTGTTAAAAATTATTTCAACCAGAACTACAAGTTCTCAATTACTCAAAATGATGTCCAGCGGATAAATGTAATTCAATTCAATCTGAAAATATAATAAGATTGTTTTTTTTTCTGATATCTTTTAAAACATAAATTTCATTTTTACAGGAATCTTGGGAGCAATAGATGGGACTCATATAGAAATAAACGCACCAGAGGAGCACCAGAAAGACTACCTTAACCATCTAAAACGTGTGTTCAATCCCGGTTAAGATGTTCTTTAACCATTTAACCGCATGGGGTTCCTTGGGGAGGTGTGCGCATGCGCAACCGTAAGTTGTGCAATATCCGCCCTAGTGGGGCATTTCACCGGAAGTGACGTCATCAAACGTGACCCCAAAGGGATTCCCTTGGAAGGGAGCGCACATACGCAACCGGAAGTTGCGGAATATCCGATCAAACGTCACCCGTAGGGCAGTGAAAGCCTTTTTGAAAGACATGCAGAGACCTTGTGATGGGCAGTTTAAGATGACGGAGGAGACCATCTTACGAGCAGTGATGGAAGACTGGATGTTTGGTGCCTTGGAAGTAGACCTGGACCTTCCTGACCACTTGAAAGGGAAGGTTGCTGAGATGCCTCCAGTCTTCAAGAACACACACGTATCCAGAGAGGACATCGGAGACCACATGAAGATGTATGCAGAAGAACGAGGGATCATGAACCAGAAGAGGAAGTGTCTGATTGGAAGTATGTTTGGCCATCTCTCCTCTGTTGAAGTGGTATGCCCAGCATGGTTTGAAGGTGACGAAGATACATCAAGTGGTGGAGTACATACCTGCAACCTGTTTCCAGAGGTTTGGAGAACAAGTCAGTGATGCCAGACGAGACGGAGATGTCGACCCCAACAAGAAGATTGTGACAGAGACGAAGAAACTGGAAGGTAACTCGTCGTATGGGAAGACAGTGACCAACAAGGAGCGCCATACTGATGTTTTGTATTGCCAGGAACAGCAGGTCAGTCGTCATCTGATGGACCCTTCCTTCCGGAGATGCAATCAACTGGAGATGCAATCAACTTTGTGCTGGAGATGAGCAAGAAGACCATTCGACTGGATCTACCCATGCAGATTGGATGCTTCGTGTACCAGTATGCCAAGCTCCGGATGTTGCAGTTCTACTACGACTTTGTGGACGTCTTTGTGGATTGCCGAGATTTCCAGTACTGTGTTATGGACAACTGACAGCGCCTACATGGCTATTTCTGCTGAGACCTTGGAAGAAGTGACAAGTACGTGGATGTTCTGTTGTCGAAGAAGTCTGGATCCAGTACCAACAGAGGGTTCCGCTCAATGGACAACCAGGTATTTACCTACTTCCAGGAGAGGAGTGGCTTCTCGTACCTCTACCCGAAGAGACGTGTGTTGGAGGATGGGATGTCTACGACACCACTGGAGTTATGATCATTGGACGAAAAAAAAAAGATGAAAAAAGAAAAAAAGGTTAATGCAGCCTCTAAATATAGAGCCAGTCACAAGCCTTGATAAATGCAGAGTGGCCTTACTATAAACATAAATATTTATATGCGAAGAGTTCATTTCGAGATGGATTGTGTAACAGTATACCACAGAATCACATCAACTATGTTTGAAGAAAGAGAACCAGAACTGACAATTGACAATGTGTAAAATAATGTATCGAAACTTATATATGTTGTTTGTTATATATAGATATAATTCCCTCAAAACCCACTTATAGATACATTTATATATGTGGAAATACTTGAGATGAAGATCATTTTACGAGTGTCTGTCCAACAGAGTAGATGGATGATAAAACTTGTCCCGTATGTAAACTGAGATGTTCGAGAAAAGACGTCATGTTGCGACATTATAGAAACAAACACGGAATCACAAATCTAAAGAGAAGAGATGCAGTCCCACAGACAGAGGGATATACACAGCCGCCGCCGCTGACAGAGGGACATATGCCGCCTCCGCCGCCGCTGACAGAGGGATATACGCCGCCGTCGCTGACAGAGGAACATACGCCGCCGCAACAGCAATACTCAGAGTAATTTTAAATTTAAACATATTTTATTGTCTAAATAATGACAAAAGGATCAGACACAAGTTTTTCAACTTAGTATTGTCTTCTCCATATACATACAATATACAATATACAATATGATAAGCATTATTATTACATTATTTCTCTAAAATTTTCGCATGAAGACATGAAACAAAAAATGTAGCAATAAAGTAGAATGCAACAATGGAATACCATTAAATGTAACCAATCAAACAGACCCGAGTATAAAAAAAGAAAACTGGGACATAGACTTATAGCACGTGTTGTTAAGTTATTGGATTGATAATACATTATTTCTCCAAATGTAAGTACTTTTAGTTCACTTTGTGTATTATAATATGGTATTAAAGATGAGTTATTCATTGTCGCATGTTGTAAACAAAAAGAAAAAAAAAGAAAGGAAAAGAAAAAAAGAACAATAGAAATAAACTTTCGAGGTCAGTCGCGAACGGTAAACAATATAAACATCAGCACACATTCTCATACAGTAGTCAATTTATTGTGAAACGACCTGTGTCTTGAATGAATTTTTGAACTTGTAAGAACATTTTTGTATTTTTTTCGTCGTTGAGAATTTCATTGCCAGATAATAAAGTAAGCTCATCGATTGGTAAATCATTACTAATTTCTCGAATTCCTATAAGAAAAATATTTCTTTGTACAATATAATGTTTACAATGTAATAAAAAATGCTTAGCAGTTTCATTCGATTTTCCACATGAACATAATGCATTCGGAATCAAATTAGCACGATATAAATCACTATTTAATGCACTACATCTATTTCTTAGCCTACTTTGCAAAACATTCAAGTATCTGTCACCTGACGAAAAGTAACATGGCATTTTCTTATTTCTAAAATATTTAAATTGGAGCCTTTTTTTGAATGTGAAAAAGGTTGGAACTTCTCGAATATTTAAATCAAGGGTATTCCAGGTCTTAATAGTCGACGGAAAGAATGAGTTTTGGTATTTTGATAGTCTGTTTGCTGGTTGACTTATATTGTGACGATTTCGTAGATTATAGTTATTCGATTCGGCAACTGTTGGGGGTATCAACTCTGATAAATATTCTGGGGCTTCATTATTTATGATTTTATAAGAATAAGTTAAGTTTTTTAACTTCCCGTCTTACAGTTAACTTTTCCCACCCAGTTTCACAATAAATAGAATCTAAGCTAGCATATAAAGTAAGCTCTGTTACTATTCGCGCAGCTTCAGTTTGTACTTTTTCCAATCTATCAGAGTTGACAGCTCCACAATTATCCCACACTTCAGATCCATATTCTAATATAGATCTAATAAATGTAATATACATATTTTCCAGATATTGCCTATTAAGTTTAAATTTTAATTTTCTCAAAATATTTAATTGTTTTGAAGCTCTTTCAATTATGGTATTAATATGCTTAGTCCACTTACAATCACAACTAAAAATTACTCCTAGATGTTTGTGAGTGTTTACTGTTTGAATAAGTGTACTATTAAAATCAAAAATCAAGTCGTTCTGCTGATTATTAGCACTGAAAACCATAATATCAGTCTTACTTGGGTTAAATTTTACAAGCCATCTTTTTGACCATTTTTGAATATATTTGAGATCAATATTTATCATATTTTTTAGTGTATTTTCATCATGCGCGGTATGTCCAAATGACGTTTCATCAGCAACAGTCTACCAAGACCTAGCATGTCATCCGCTATATCATTTATAAATATAAGAAATAACAAGGGACCCAATACTGACCCCTGGGGCACACCAGCCTTGAGCTCTCCAACACTAGAAATTGCATCTTTAATAATAACCCTTTGACATCTATTACTTAAGTAACTTTTCAGCCAACACAATAATTCTCTCTTTACACCATATCTTTCCAGCTTTAAAATGAGACCTCTAATCCAAACTCGATCAAAAGTTTTGCTCACGTCAGCAAAAGTAATACTAGTCATTTCTTTGTTATCTAATGCAAGCAAAATATTATGATATAATTCAACTAGTTGATGAGTTGTAGAATATCCTGGAATGAAGCCAGATTGAAACTTATAGAGAAGGCTGTTAAATATTAAGTGGTTGAAGATATATTTGAAAGCTATTTTTTCAATACATTTGCTCACACATGAAAGGAGAGATACTGGTCTATAATTTGACGGCAAAGACTTGTCGCCCCTTTTAAATAACGGAATTATAAATGCAATTTTCCAGTTGTTAGGAAATATTTTACATTGAAAAGATTTGTTAAATAGTTAAGACAATGGCTTTGCAGCTTCGTTCTTAACAGCAATTAACATTTTATTACTAATAATATCAGGTCCAACAGCTTTGTTGGGATCCAAGATATTTAGAACGTCAATTACATCTTGTTCACTCACTACTATTGTAGTTAAAGTATTACAACCCCTATCGTCAAAATCAGGGAGATCTATCCCATCATCTTCTAAATCTGTTATAGAACAAAAATATTTATTTAATATCTCACATTTCTCGACGCCTTCATAGGACAAATTACTGGTAACTATATCATTAGGATTTCGTAGAGGGGGTACGTCATTAGTTGGGCGTTCACTTTTGAGCAACATATTAATAGTTTTATAATACAGCTTACTATTTACAGATTTTAGATCACTTAAGTTGTTATTAACATTTGCCTAAAACTTTTCTTTCGCCTGTTTCTTTTTATTATTAACTAAATTTCTCTGTCTTTTATACAATTCTTTAGAAGAATCGTTCTTAATTAAAAGAAATTTTTTCCGTAATCTATCGCGTTTTCTAATTTCTTTCCGTAAAATAGAATCGAACCATATTTTGTCATTACTCCTAACAGTTACCTCCCTTTTTGGAATACATAATTCTGAAATACCAAGAAAAGCTTTCGTAAAATTTGTACATGCAATGTTCATATCACGCTCATTTTGTATAAGTATTTCCCAATTCTCGGCAGTTATTTTTTGTTTCATTAATTGGAAATCCGCCCGCTTGTAATCCCACACTGTACGCTGATATGACTTCAAGTTGCTATATCCACACCTTATTGTTACTCAAGTCCCCTCGTGGTCGCTAATTTTTCTATCAATATGAATTGTATCAGAATCAATTAAAGGTACATTATCTGTGATTAAAATCGGATCCAGGAGAGAAGAATTTCCTGTACGTGAATCAAAATGTGTGGGCTTATTAATAATGTTTGTTAAGCCATTAATTGAAAAAATATCATTTACATTATTTGGTAATTGACCCATGAAATTTTTATTTAGATCACCAAGGCAGATAATTCGACTATTTTCATCCAAGGCCTTTGTTATCATTGATTCGAACAACTGCCAGTAATTTATATGAGACTCTCTTTCTGACCTATAATTAATATTTATAAGAATAGGACTAAGTTTAGTTTTTAGTTCAAACCACATACTTTCAACTTGAGAGTGTTCCAAGTCAAGCCTACGTGAAATGTTAACATAATTGTTATAATACAATATAATACCACCACCACTCGAGTTTCTGTCTTTCCTGATTGGAGTTTCCAATCCTTCATATTTAATATTTACATTCGGTATTAAATAATCTAAGTGAGTTTCTGTAAAAAATACAATGTCAAAGTCTTCAATAATATCTGATATATAATTTATTTTATTACGAAGGCTTCTTATATTTGAATGAAAAATTGTTAAAGATTCGTTGTTGGTTTCCGAGACTGGTGTGCCCATAGGGCCAGGATTTTTCTCAACATCCCCCGCTAGAAACAATAATAATAAAAACATCAGCATAATATTTGACATCATAACAAAATTTGTTCTAGACAATAACATACCCTTTCTAATAATAACATACATACAATTCAATATAAAATCTATAATATCATTCAAACTCATAGACACTTTGGAAGTTTTCCTAAAACTACTTCCACTGATTTTATGGTAGAAAAGCCCAATTACAACTCTATGTGATGTTATATCACTATCCATTATCAAAACAAATACATAAGTAAAACAAATTAGGCTTATCTGTCACATAAATAAAAAAAGAAACCAATCGAACCGACCTCGAAAGACTAACACAATTGAAAAGGACAATATATAACGTTAAAACGTACAGAAGTATTATGTACAATATTGTGTTTGGCATCGTGTCAAACAAGTGGTTTGTTAAGGGAGAAATGTTTTGATAAGTTTAATCAATAGAACTTTTTAGGGAGTATTGCTTGTACAAACATAAAAACAGCGTCATTTAAATGTAGAGATGGATAGAAAAAAAGAAACACAATGAATTAATCAAGTGTGCGTTGAAGCGTTGCACTGGACTAGTGTATATAAAGGAGTAAACTATTTGGTAGTCACGAGGTCTTATGGATAACTCGCTTTCTATATCTAACCACGTATAATCAATGTTTGTCAATAAGAGCACGTGTACAATGTAAACATAAACACTGGTATGTAAGCATTTGAACTCAATCTGGCACCGTAATAATAATTAAAAAAAAAAAAATGTAAATAATTTTGCATATATATTCTTGGGGGAAAATGAAGGGGAGATTATAACAATAACAAATCAAGAAAAATAATAATAAGTCAAACTATAACATAATCATACAATAGTCATGGAAAAAAAGAAGAAATGTTACAATGCGAGCAAAATATCAAGGCAAAAATATCAAAATATCTTTAACTTTTACAGTATTTGTTTTATTATTCCATTTTGTCAACATCTGACTGATTCTTAATCACTTTGACTTTGGAGTTCTCCCTTTCCTTTACTAGTATGGAGCCATCATGTGTCCAGAAAGAATGAAACTTATTGACCTTTTTAATGCCATTTAGTTGTCTTAAAAGATCATATCTATATTTAGTGAGATTTTCCGATATGAACATTTTGTCTTTGTTACCTTTTAGCTTCCTTTTGTTACTGAAAACCATGTGTCGCTGCCTGTAAGTAAGAAACCTCACTATGATGGATATTTTACCATCTTTTGCCTCGCCTATTTGATGAGATCTACCTATATCGTGGATGTCTAATGGTACAGTTAGATCTTTGTTGCAGATTTTTAAGATAATACCGTCTGTATCGACTGGTTGGATAATGTTACCTTTCTGATCAGTTGGTACTCTAACATTATGAAAACGAAGGCTGGTCCTTCTAGAGTATTATTCTTGCTCTTCCAATCTCATGTCAATTAAATCAATTTTAGCTTTTAGATTGGCGTTGTTATTTTGGAGTTGACTAACTGTTTCTTCGAGTATGACCTGTTTGTCCAGCAATGGTTGTAGGTGTGGTTGTATTGCATCTTTCACCATTTGTTCAATTTTTGGTTGCATAAGTTGGATGACTTTCTCTGCTATGGTAGGTATGATTGATGAAATGAAATCGGGATTGCTAAGGGTAGCACAGACCACATCAGAAAGCTGAACAACCGTATCACTCGTGACTTGGTCAACAATGACATTGTCGAGTGATTTCGACAGAGGAGAGAAAGTTCTAGGTTGTTTCTCGATTGTTCAAGCTCCGAGGGATCCGTCATTTTGTTTGTTGTTGTTTGTGGTTCCATTGTTCGTACGTTTTATGTAGATATGTCACATACAATTCACTTGTGTATACTATTTTTGGGTTTCGTGGCTTTACAAACGCTAATAAATGTTAGATATACAAATATGAACCACTATCCTTATGAATAATACACTTTAAATTAACTTTCTCCCTGCTCTGTCCCCCGCTACAAAATTTTCATGCCTTCATGCTCAGGAGCAGACAACTCAGAGTAATGAAGAAGAACCCTAATATATTTTGAAAACCAATAATCCTTACACATTTTACGTTCCCGATAAATACGATCCCGATCATTTCATGCCATGGGTCCATCCATTTACCAGTGCGATCTCAGGACCAGTCGGAAGTGGAAAATCCGTCTTTGTCAGGAGATTCGTACACAATATCTGACATATGATGACCCCAATACCGGATCACATCTTGTGGTGTTATGGAGAATACCAGACGTTATACGGAACCGTAGATGAGGTGGACTTTCAACAAGGTTTACCGGATCTGGATAATATAGATCTAAGAGAAAAACATTTAATCATCCTAGACGATTTAATGGACGAAACAGATCAAAGAGTAGCTTCTCTGTTTACGAAGAAGAGTCACCATAGAAACATTAGTGTCATGCACATCGTTCAGAATCTGTTTCATCGAGGAAAACACCATATAAACATAAGTCTCAATGCCCATTGCATGGTCGTCTTCAAAAATCCGAGAGACGTATCGCAGATCATGGCCTTGGCGCATCAAATGTATCCCCAAAGGACGAAATACGTTTTGGAAGCCTACACTGCAGCTACGGCCAGACCTCACGGCTACATGGTGATCGATATAAAACAAGAGACACAGGACATATTGAGACTAAGAAGTCATATCTTTCCCGGGGAGAAACAGATAGCGTACGCCGATATTTAGTTATACATCTCAGTCTATCCAAGATTAATTTAGTTTTATGAGAGATGTAGAAGGAGTAACATGGTCTCTCAGCGCATAAAGAAACACCCTAACGAGTTAGTGTATTTACAAAAAGCAAGACCGTGTATTCGCAATCAACTCATAACCAAAGCCGATCGCAGCCTTGTCGACTGTCTGTGTGAGTGTGCCGATAATATTTTAAGAGGCATCGTCCCGTTAACTACACTCCAGAAGGAAAAACTCAAGAGAAATAAGGACGGATTGAGAGCACTGACGAAAAAGTCGGTCTCTCTCAAAAAGAAGAAAGCGATCTTATAGAAAGGTGGATTTTGGGGTCCCTACTATCACCGATTGCATCTGTAGTAGCACCATTGCTCTCTACATTATTTCAATGAAACCCCTGGAATTGATGAAACAATGCGGTCAGCTACCACGTCCCAAACCTCCAGTGGAACAACGCGTGGAAGTCATGGACACCTTGGATAAGAATATGCAAACCATACTAGATAGAGAAGACCTGTTGGCACACGAACGACTCAAGCTATACGACCAATCGTTCACTCGATATTTAAACGTCTACGACGATTACAGACCCAGACCCGTGGCAGTCGCACCTGAACCCGTGAAACAGGGCCTGATCGATGGCGACATTTTGGAAAAGCGTACCAAAACAATGAAGGCCAAGGCACAACTCTTGCTGAAAAAAATGAAGAGCAGTCCCGACATTAGCTGGAACGAGAAAGGGGAACTGAAATACAAGGGAGAAACCATTCAAGGAAGCAACGTGGTGGATTTAGTCAACGACCTGCTGCACAAACGGAAATATTGCAACCCACAAGGATGGGAAACATTCGCAGAGGCCTTTCGAGAAGTAAAAGTTCCACAAGATTTGATTGGTCACGAAGACCGCTGGAGATACATCACTCAGACGAAAAGAACACCGAGATCTCGCAAACGACAATAGTCCCTCCCCTATTAGACCGTACTCCCCAAAAAACACCAAGAAGCAGAAGGAAAGAAGTCCAGAACTGGGTCGACTTTTAAAACGGAGGTTGAGACCACGAAGGGTCAGTTGTAAACATCAGTGGCAGGCCGATTTGATGGATCTGGCAAAATTAGCATCTTATAACAAAGGATTCAAGTACTTGTTGACAGGTATAGACTTGTTATCCCGATATGCATGGGTCGTTCCATTGAAAGACAAGACGGGGAAGACTTTAAAAGAAGCCTTCCAGATCATTTTCAAAACGGGTCGACAACCGATACGTTTACAGACAGATCGTGGAACCGAGTTTACAAACAGAGTGTTTCAGAAATTTCTGAAGGAAAACGACGTGCACTTCTTTACCACATATAACGAGGAGACAAAAGCCAGTATCGTTGAACGTTTTAACAGAACATTGAAAACCAAGATGTGGAAGTATTTCACACACAGAGAAACCCTAACCTACGTAGACGTTCTATCCGAGATGGTCGCATCTTATAACCATACCTTTCACAGAACCATAGGCATACCACCTGCAGAAGTTACGTGGGCTAACCAAACAACGGTGTCCAAGAGGCTATATGGAAGAAAGGGACCCAAACAATCGTGCAAATTTTCTCCCGGAGATAGAGTGCGACTCAGTAAGGCGAAACGTACGTTCAAGAAAGGATACTTACCTAACTGGACCGAAGAATTGTTTACCATAGTTCGATGTGTCGAAACCAGACCTCCGGTATACTTAGTCAAAGATGATCACGGGGAGATTTTAGAAGGAACATTCTATGCCGAAGAATTACAGAAAGTCACGACGTGTACAAGATTGAAACCATTTTGAAAAAGAGAAAAAAGGGACGAAAAGTTCAGTATTTGGTCAAGTGGCTCGGATATCCAGAGTCCTTCAGCAGCTGGATCTTTAAACAGGACCTACAAAAGCACACAACACCTGCTTAAAGTGTCAGTCTTGCGAATGGACAGTGTATTGTCTTTGTTGACTTGTGGAAAGAAGACTCCACGTTCGGAGGTCGTATGTTTGTGTCAGGTAGTCATCCTGTACACGGTTATCATACTCAGCATTTATAACTTGACGGTCGCATCGAAGAACAGTACCTTGTGGACAGCCTTGTTGAGCAGTTTTCTGGGATACCTGTTGCCTAGCCCCACGATCAAGACGAAGCATGCTTTACCTGACTCTGCCTAGTAACAGTTCCATGAATTACTCTCCGGACAATACGGTGACTCATTACACGACGAAATTGCCGAAAATAATGGATCTGGACGGAGCATGGGAAATCGGATTGGCAGAGATACAGTATCCTCACAGTTGGTATAACGTCAAGAATAAAGAAGCCTGGTTGAAGGTTCACTTTTACAAGGAGTTAGAACTACAAAAGCATTTGGTCTTGTTACCGGATGGGTACTATTCCTCGGCCAAAAGGATCATTAAAACCATCGATGGGAAAAACCGCAGGACGGAACTGAAGAATAAATTCGACATGGGTTTCAGTGAAATCAATCATAAAATTAATATGAAAGTAATAAAAGATTGTCAAGTCATCATCAGTCCTTTAATACAACCCATGTTAGGATTCAGACAAGCTATATTCCCGACGGGGGAGTATGTTTCAGATTGGGTAGCGGATGTCAAGAAAGAATTAAATTCTCTGTACGTGTATTTTCCCTTGGTGGAACCGAGAATGGTTGGAGATGCCCAAGTACCTTTATTGAGAATCGTACCGGTGGAAGGAAGAGACGGAGAAATGATCACCCGAGTGTTTGATCCGATACAGTATTGTCCCCTGTTACAACGACGATTTCAGACCGTGGAAATAGATATAAGGGACGACACGGGCTCTATAGTGCCATCCAAAAGAGCACGAGTGGTGGTGACACTTCACTGTAGCAAACAAAAAGAATTCTCTCTAGAATAAAACCAACTCATCATCATGATACGAAAGCTTACCAGGATTATTACATACACCAAGCCGGGAAAGGATATCCGGTATTTGCGGGAGGCGATATCAAAGAGGACATGCACTTGGCAGTATCTTTGGGGACTCTTTAAAGCAGCCATGCCTTTGTTGAAAAAGGGAGCAAAGACCCTAGGACGTGAGGCTTTAAAAACGGGGTTGAATATTGCCGGAGATGTCGTACAAGGAAGAAATATCAAACAGGCAGCAAAATCACGATTGAAATCAACAGGACAAACCTTACTCCAGAAAGCTATGGACACGGTAGGACCTCCAGGACAACGAGCTATAAAAGAACCTGCCAAGCGAAAAAGACCAGACGTCGGCAGACCAAGCAACGGAACACATCGAATGACATTTTCGGATAAGAATGGCACTTGTACACCCCAACTCATGCGAATGCACGAAATCAGAACTGGATTTATTTGAAGTTCCACCTACACAGACCAGTGTGGTTTGTGGGTATTGGGAGCAGAAAGGATTGACAACGGCTCTGACGGATCAAGGACCTTACGAATTTGCCGTCATTGGGGCGGAGGACGACTACATCGACTTGGCTAATACTTACCTGTTTGTGGAAGCACAGATCGTGGATGACGACGATACTGCATTGGATGGCGGAGAGAATGTTGGACCTGTCAACTTATGGATGCATTCCCTCTTTAGTGATGTCAATGTTAACCTCAACGAAAAACTGGTTTTACCACCCACCAGTTTGTACCTTTACAGAGTTTACATAGAAACATTATTCAGCTATGATCCAACTGACGAAGAATCTCAATTCACGGGAGTCATGTGGTACAAGGATACACCGGGACATCAAGATAAGACAACAGCCGATAACAAAGGATTCACGTCCCGGAAAGCATTGACGGCCAAAAGCAAGTCTGTACAGATGATAGGAAAACTACACTTGGATTTATTTTGTCAAGAGAAATATTTACTGAATCAGTCAATCTGAAAATCAAATTACGACGAAGTCGAGACGTGTTCGCGCTAATGGCCGATGCCGACAACTATAAGATCAAAATCAAGGATCTTTCTTTATTTGTGAGAAATGTACAGTTAAGTCCTGCCGTAAGAATGGGTCACGTCAAAGCTTTGGAAATGACCAGCTGTAAATGCCCGATCCGACGCATAGAAGTCAAAGTAGATACGGTACCCCGTGGCAACATGAATTACGTCCAGGACAACATGTTTTTGGGCCAGTTGCCGAAAATACTGGTGATTGGTTGCGTTGACAGTGATGCCTTAAATGGGACTATTACGAAAAACCCTTTCGATTTTAAACACTACAAGATCAATTGTGTGTCACTGAACGTGGACGAACGACAGATTCCCGCCAAACCGTTACAACCCGACTTTGAAAACGCAGGTTATATTCGCAGTTATATGGGACTCTATGCCAGTACGGGAAAGATTTATCAAGACGAATGAAATACCATCGCCAGAGAGGAATACGCTAAAGGAAGCACCTTATTTGGAATCGATCTGACTCTGGATATGTCGGAAGTGGGAACGTTTCAACTGATAAAACAGGGTAATTTACGTGCGGAGATTCATTTCGCCGAAGCTCTGGCAGGGACCATCAACGTTGTCCTGTATACAGAATTTGACAACGTGATAGAAATCGATAGAAACATACGAGTCTTGTTTGACTACAGTTCATAATGAATACGCTAGAGATTAACACTCTATTGAAAAAACATTCCAACTCCAGACCGGTGTTTAAGAGAGTCTATGCCAGAAACAGATTACGCAGACTATTAAACGTACCTTCGTCCCTTGTGTGAAATACGGATCCAGACCATCGAATGGGACAACACTGGGTCGCTATATACATCGACGCCAATTCAAGAGGGGAATACTACGACCCCACAGGAAGACCACCCTTTTAAAGGGCTTACGTGAATTTTATGAACAAACATTGTACGAGTTGGACTTACAATACCGTTCGAGTACAAGAAGAAGGATCTACCGTGTGCGGACATCATTGCATTTTTTTTACCTCATTCATCGATGTGCAGGAAATAGCATGACAGACGTCACCAGGCTCTTAGAAAACCCCATGGAAGCGACGACCATTGTACAGAAATTTGCGTTGTTACTTGTTGAACATGTGTTATGACAAAAAAGATATCAGAAATAATAAGACTGATATAAAAAAAAAAGAATAAAAAAGGTTAATGCAATCTATAAATTTTTAGCTATAGCCAGTCACAAGCCTGGATAAAGGTAGAGTGACCTTCTATTGGGTGATCAAATGTACCATTTGACTCTTAGGTTATTTACCACTGTAAGAACGTGATAGACTACTTGGAGTACTACACAACATATCCGAAATCACCGTAGGTGAAAACCATTATTGAAATATATTATTTTATATGAAAATGGCGCGAAGATAATGATAAGGGCTAGTTCCGGTAGCCATGCTACTAATAGGATGCTTCCGAGCACGTGACTTCCAGGGGAAGCCACTTCGGGGTCACGGACCTTCGGTCACTACGGGTGACGTTTCATAGCGTCACTTCCGGTCAAAAGACCACACTAGGGCGGATATTGCGCAATTTCAGGTTGGGCATGCGTACACCCTAGGGAACCCCTTCGGGGTCGCGTGACCTTCGGTCACTTCCGGTAGCCATGGTACTTGTACTACTGTGCTACATTTTGTACTACTACCATAGTAGTAGTACAAACTGTACCGGTTGCGCATGCGCACGCCATCACTTCCGGGTCCGTTCAGGACCTCTTCCGGTCACGTGACTGACGTTACTTCCGGTCCTATGTCTGTTTCGGTCAGGGTCACTTCCGGTAGCACTCCATCGCACCCCGCAAATGCGACTTTGTAACCACATATATACTATTATCGTGGCGGTCAGCTTTATTGGTGGAGGAAACCGGAGAAAACCACCGACAAATTGTATCACATAATGTTGTATCGAGTACACCTCGACATGAACAGGGTTCGACGAACTAACAACTTTAGTGGTGATAGGCACTGACTTCCGGATTGGTAAGTGATAAAGCTATGTAATGCCAGATTATAAAGTAAACTAGAATTTACTGATGATAGTGTGGTTGTCCAAAGGGATGGGACCACTATCATTACAGATAAAACACAAGCAGGACTGTCGCGTATAAAGAGTTTGAAAATACCAATGTGTTAATCACAATCCGTTAATTGAAGAAAAACAGACAACACAATTACCAAAAGAAAAAGGTAAAAAAAGGACAAACAACGATCTACAAAACATACACATAAAACTAAAGATCGAGTAACACGAACCCAACTAAAAACCGGGGATGAACTCTTTTTGGTCAATGTACATTATTGATCTGTTCTATGAATTTTTTTTTGAAGATACCAAAGGGTTAATAGAAAATCATCACCGCGTTTGTTCCTAGAGTAATACGACGGGTGTCGTTAGTGGAGCAGGAACTGGTAACCCTTCCGAAGCACCTGAATTCACACCGGTTTTAGTGGGGTTTGTGTTACTCGATTTTAAGTTTCATGTGTAGTATTTTGTCGATCGTTGTTTGTTCTTTTTCTGTTGGCCATTATGTTGTCTGTCCTTCTTCGAATTACGAAATCTAATTGGTCCTTTAGTATCTTCAATCCGCTCGTGAAGGACTGACAATACAATGGCCAAAAAGACAAACAATTAGTGTTTGAACAACACGAACCATACTAAAAAAACGGGAATATTTCAGTTAAACTTTCTATGATAATATCTCACTTTTCGCCTTATTATACTAAATATCGATTAAAATGTACTTACCACCTTTCCGTTGGCATAGCGACATATCACGTAGGAGTTTTATCATTACACTCTTATCCTATTAATTTGATTATATGTGATTATTCTCTTATATATATATATATATATATATATATATATATATATATATATATATATATACGTCTGAAAATTAAACCAAACAGTGTTAAAATTAGATTTTAGAGCTGTCAAATTTTTGTTCTTCCCTCGACGGGATTTGAACCCACACCATTGATACACTGCAGCACCATTCGCTTAGCCTTATGTCCAGTGCCCTAGACCACTCGACCACATCCACTCCCTATATATATATATTCAGACAGACAAATTTGTCCCGGAGAATTTCTATTAACATGAAAATAACAAAACATACCACACTGTCACAACAGTACGAAACTCAAAACATACCACATTGTCACAACAGTACCAAACATACCACACTGTCACAACAGTACCAAGCATACCACACTGTCACAACAGTACCAATCATACCACACTGTCACAACAGTACCAAACATACCACATTGTCACAACAGTACCAAGCATACCAGACTGTCATAACAGTACCAATCATACCACAGTGTCACAACAGTACCAAGCATACCACACTGTCACAACAGTACCAATCATATCACACTGTCACAACAATACCAAGCATACCACACTGTCACAACAGTACCAAACATACCACACTGTCACAACAGTACCAAACATACCACACTGTCACAACAGTACCAAGCATACCACACTGTCACAACAGTACCAAACATACCACACTGTCACAATAGTACCAAGCATACCACAATACCAAGCATACCACACTGTCACAACAGTACCAAGCATACCACACTGTCACAACAGTACCAAGCATACCACACTGTCACAATAGTACCAAGCATACCACAATACCAAGCATACCACACTGTCACAACAGTACCAAGCATACCACACTGTCACAACAGTACGAAACATACCACACTGTCACAACAGTACCAAGCATACCACACTGTCACAACAGTACCAAGCATACCACACTGTCACAACAGTACCAAACATACCACACTGTCACAACAGTACCAAACATACCACACTGTCACAACAGTACCAACCATATCACACTGTCACAACAGTACCAAGCATACCACACTGTCACAACAGTACCAAACATACCACACTGCCACAACAGTACCAAACATACCACACTGTAACAACAGTACCAAACTCAAAAACATACCACACTGTCACAACAGGACCAAACATACCACACTGTCACAACAATACCAAGCATTCCACACTGTCACAACAGTACCAAACATACCACGCTGTCACAACAGTACCAAACATACCACACTGTCACAACAGTACCAAGCATTCCACACTGTCACAACAGTACCAAGCATACCACACTGTCACAACAGTACCAAACATACCACACTGTCACAACAGTACCAAGCATACCACACTGTCACAACAGTACCAAACATACCACACTGTCACAACAATACCAAGCATATCACACTGTCACAACAGTACCAAACATACCACACTGTCCCAACAGTACTAAGCATACCACACTGTCACAACAGTACCAAGCATACCACACTGTCACAACAGAACCAAGCATATCACACTGTCACAACAGTACCAAACATACCACACTGTCACAACAGTACCAAACATACCACACTGTCACAACAGTACCAAACATACCACACTGTCACAACAGTACCAAACATACCACACTGTCACAACAGTACCAAGCATATCACACTGTCACAACAGTACCAAACATACCACACTGTCACAACAGTACCAAACATACCACACTGTCACAACAGTACCAAGCATACCACACTATCACAACAGTACCAAACATACCACACTGTCACAACAGTACCAAACTCAAAAACATACCATACTGTCACAACAGTACCAAGCTCTAATAGAAACATCGTATAATCAGAGGCACAGGCGACCTCCCTGTGCACATGAACACTCACTCTCTTGGCTTGGTACACTTTTATAAAAGGAGGCGGGGAAAACCTCCACTCAGTGAAATGATGGCACCTTGCAATAGTTTGACATATGTGAGTAAAATGGCAGCCCTCGCATATCATTGGGTGAGCACTATTGTTCCAGAAAAGCGTCATGCCCACTGAATTTGGATTGTAAAGAGTCTTAATCTTGAACTTTATAAATAAGAAGAGTTTGAAGATATCAAAGGGGTAATCAGAATCCGTATATCGAAGAACAGACAATGGCCAAAAGAAAAAGTACAAAAGGACAAACAACGATCTACAAAACATACATATAAAACCCGGTGATAAGTCGTGAATGAGGAAAGGACCGGGAAGTGTTTATGACAAGTGGAACATATCCGTGGTCATAATGTATTTAATATTTCTCACAGAAGTTTTCATATGTATAATATGACTTCATGTGCATATAGTGTCCGTATACGTACATGTGTATTTCATAGTCAGCTGTTTAGGTCATTTTCAACCTTTTCATATTCGATCTTTCACAGAAACCAGGTCTAGAGACTTTGCATCATCATTTTTGAATTATAAACTTATGACAGGGCACGCTATGCACTCAATACACGTTAGAGAAAACCGAAGGGTAAATCAAGAATGGACAATCCAGAGACACTGGCAACATTGTGTACACAAGACACAGGACGAAGACACACAAAGCAAAAAATACAACACAGAAAACTAAGCACATGAGCAATACGAACCCTACCAGAAACCGGGAGTGAACCCAGGTGCTCGCGAAGAGTAAGCAGTTTATTACACGTTTTTATTATTATCACGCTCCAGTTCATAAATAATGTAATTATTAGTAGACTTAAAGTCAGTATCTCTTCGGTATATGTAACCATAGGAGATTTTGGCTATCCTGATTAGGTCCGTTTGATTTCTTGCTCGTTAGGAGTTTTATATTGTTTTGCGTTCAAATATTTTGTTTGTACCTGGTAAAGGTTATCACAGAAACACGCTGTGCACGCTAAGTTATATACGGTTTTATATAAAGTTTCAATGCACACTTTTATGCGGGTTACCTGAGATCTTAAGATCCCTGTAGCTGACAATAATACTGTAGGGCCATGGACAACATTGACTATTCTCAGTCTTGACATTAACACTTATATTTCCGAAAAGCAAACTAGTTCAATGGCGAGTCGTTTTGCTTGACGGTGTTTAACACCCTCATCCGCCAACCGGGATGCGCCGAGTAGCTCTGTTGGTTTGAGTCCTGGGAACCTTCATCGGCACCCAGAATTATAATTTGATTGGAATCGGTCTCAAAACTTTAGAAGAGAGGTACTGTTTGTTTGTCTGTTTGATGGTGTTTAACGCCACTTTCAACAATATTTCAGTTATATCGTGACGGTCAGTTTTATTGGTGGAGGAAACAGGAGGACACGTAGAAAACCACTGTCATGTCGCAAGTCACTGACAAACTTTATTGCATAATGTTGTACACCTCGCCGTGATCGAGATTCGATTGATTGCATAGATAGTTGTAAATCCAACTACCATACGATCACGGCCACAACGGCCCGCGAGTGGTTTTGCAATATAATTTAAGAAGAATAGAAGTTTAACTTAAGGGAATTGAAATCTGGTATTGGTCTTCTGGCATTTTGTTCTCAGACATTTCTTTTGATTGATTCTTTTAGTAGAGGTTTTATGATGGTATCTCATCACTTACGAATGGGAAGCCGTGCTACTTTGTCAGAAATAACATAAAGCTAAGAACAGATGCCTTAGTTTAGCTCGAGTTTTTTTTAAATAACATTTTAATTGCGAATGCTACCTACCAGATAGTCCTTGGTTGTCAAATTGCACACTAGAAAATAAATCTAAACAATGAAAATTAAGTGGGCAAAACAAAAGCAAATGACTAAGCTGAATGTAAAACCCAGTCAGCATGACCGGGATTAACCCAACTGCACCCTGCGCTGGAGTTATCTACTCTCGGATGTTCAAGAATACACAACACCACAGAGCAGGTTTCACAGAGAACAATTGGGCTCGCACCTCCTAAGACCGACTCTGCCAGCCAGCTAAGATTGATAATTCCTAAAGGATTGTAATAATATGAAAAGGAGCATGCAGAAGTTAACGAAATATGAATGATGTAATGCTGAATTTATTAACTGTTTTATATACAGGCTTTGATTTTTTCATATTACGATTTATAATATAGTATCAAATATTTCATGTAGATTTCTTTGTAAAATAAAAATGCAATGTTTGCCTATATTCTTACCAATTTTCCTTTATAAATATACCTAAAAAGTAGAGCATTTGCGAATGAGTTAAAAAATATTGCATCTTGACCGATATTGCATTTCATTCTTTCTCCTTAAAGTTTGGTACGCACTAGAGAGGTTCCGAGTAAAACGATATTTGCACGCAAGCAGAAGAGAAATAACAAGATGGCGGAATTATATGGAATACATGTTGCAAAGAAATATGGTGAAATGTAATTGTCACAGACTGAAATATTTGGTACTACATGTATATAATAAAAGGGTTATTGCACTAATATTGAGGCATATTGTCCCCCGCAGTATATCATATTGCAATCGCAAGCTCGTGCAATAAGATATACTGCTCGGGACAATATTCCTCAATATTAGTGCAATAACCCTATATTATATGTCTTACACTTGTAATAGATCTTCAACAGGACGAACTATCTTTTTCTTGCAACAAGAAGTATATTTAACTAGATTTTTCCTGCATTCCTTGAATCTAAATATATACAGGAAAGGATTTAGAATATGTTGTAACAACAGGAGAAATCTAAACGGAATATTCAACATGTTAAATGTTTCTTTGTCCAAATTTCTCATCAATATCTCTACAAACCCTGGTAACGTACATATCAACATCAGTACACAAATTAACAGCACAGTAACAGTTTTCCCATACGTCTGTATAATGAATGCTTTAGGCCTAGGCCTTACGAACACATTCATTTTTTGGATTTGAGTCTTGCTCGTTTTATACAAATATATCGATGACGTCATTAAACTACTCACAACAAAAACATATATGATAAGTATGAATAAATCTGAAACTGCTAGAAGTATATCTAATCTTACATCCGTCGTCAATAACAACAACATAATTATAAGTTTTATAATATTCAATATCCAAATGAATAAACAGACATTTCTGACTTTTTCGTATGTTATATTCAAAAGGTAAAAATTTGGATATGCAACAGATATCATACGTTCAATTGACATTACTGCTATGAAAATGTATGAGACGGTCGCTGTATTTTCAAATGATATAATTAACCATATTATTGGTATGTTCACGATAAAAACACCACATATTGATATAATTAATATAGCGAATCCGACTAATGTATCAGCAAGTCCCAGATTCAACACGACAGTTCTTATTTCTATAGACAATTTCTTTGTCTTGATCAGTATGAACAAAGCAATGCAATGTAGCACAATTAAAGCAGAACTTAATGCTATCCCAGTAACAAACATCCGTAGGGAACCGTATTCCTTATATCGACTGGAAATATTCGTTGATATATTGGTATGTAAAACCATTGTATCTGTTATTGTTTGAGGGAATCTATGTTTATATTGAAATGAAACGTGTTGTTGTGACTGATGTAACATTTTTATAATGTGCAAATTACTCTTTTTTGCAAACGATTAATTTCTGGAGATAATTGTGTACTAAATATCATATGGAAACTAATTGTCGATAACAAGAAATTATAAGCATCAGTGATTGTAATAATGGTTAACTCGTGTGTGTGTGTGTGTACTACGAATGTGTGTTAGTGTTCCGAATAAATATATAAACGCCCTATTATATCAGTACACGACATTAAAAAAATCGGAGAAAATTAGTGAGTTTGCTGATTGAAAAGCACAGCGGCGGTAAATACTGTTAAAAACTATTGACTGGTCAATAGTACAGACGTGAAAACATTACATGTTAGTAAGAAACGTTTGAAGATACCAAAGGGAGGTAATAAAAAACTGTACATCGAAGGTCAAATAATGCAATAAAGGTCAAAAGTAAAATGACGAAAGGAAAACAATGATGTACAAGACACAACAAAGAAAGCTAAAGATCGAACAGCACGAACCCCACTAAAACCATGGATAACCTCGGGTGCTCCGGAAAGGTAAGCAGTTCTTGTTCCACTAGCGACACTGCATAATTGTCTTTGAAAACAATCAGAAGAAGTACCGATGTCATTATCAATCTCAAATATTTGCTTTAGTTCGATTGTCAGATGTAGAGGTTTTGATTTAATGTCAGATGTAAACATTTTAATCGTTCATTGAGATGAACAACGCCAAGATATAGCTGAAATATTGCTAAGGTTGGCGTTAAGCACTAATCGATCGATCAATCAATCAATCAATCAATCAATCAATCAATCAATCAATCAATCAATCAATCAATCAATCAATCAATCAATCAATCAATCAATCAATCAATCAATCAATCAATCAATCAATCAATCAATCAATCAATCAATCAATCAATCAATCAATCAATCAATCAATCAATCAATCAATCAATCAATCAATCAATCAATCAATCAATCAATCAATCAATCAATCAATCAATCAATCAATCAATCAATCAATCAATCATCCACTTTCAGCAATATTTCAGCTATATTTCAGCAATATTTCAGCTATCTCATGACCAGTTTTAGTGATGGAAGAAGTCGGAGTACCCAGAGAGAACCACCGACCATGGGCAAGAAACTGGTAAACTTTATCACTTGCGGCTGCAAGTCGAGTGCACCCTTTTTGTAATGTACAAAGCCGGGCGCGAACCCACGTCATATTGGTGATAGGTTTCTGAGTTGTTAGGTAATCCAACTACCTAACTCATTGAGCCGCCCTGGCCCTCTTTTTATGTTTTCATCACTACGTAATTGCGTTCTATATACAATATTTGTTATTTATTATACTTCACTATCTTTTTTCCTTTATAAAAATATGACAGTAGTTTTGCTATTTCATCCTAATATCAATTGCATGACTATTCCTCCAGTTGTGCCGGTCAAAAATTGTAGGATTATTCTCCTCTGTGGTAATTTCAACAATCACATTTCCAGGACTTTTATAATTCATTCATCTCATTGGTTTAAATTAAATGACGTCATCTGGTCCTCTGGTTTTTCCATTGCGCAAGCTAAAATCTCGAGACGGCAAACGACAAGTACACAATGACTATTCCCCCCTGTGGTAATTTCAGCAATCATATCTCCCGGACTTTTCTAAATCATTCATCTCATTTATTTAAATTAAATGACGTATATAATGGAATGATCATATCACCCTCTAATAGAGGGCACATGTCAATATTCATACAAAAAAGAATGAACTAAATAAAAAATGTTTTTTTTTTTTAAATTAATTTCTTCTTCAAATACACACACATGAAAATGTATTAGTTTAAAAAAACCCACTAATAAAGTAGACTAGAAATCCATCAGAAAAGGGCCTACAATTTAGAATTTTGAATTGCACAGTTGTTCAGTATAATAAAAACACTTGTAGACTTGATATTCGGGTAATAGCACGTTTATTGTTCCCTCTGTACAAACTATTAACCTCGGCGTTGCCTCGGAAAATAGTTGGTACCTTGGGGAAAATAAAAGTGCTATTACCCTCATACCCAGTCAATAAGTGTATTTTATTCTCGTGAACAGCTGCTACCACCACATTAACATATGGATCCGTATGATTCAATTATCACTCCATTAAATAGCAATTTTGTGTTATTTACATGACATATTAGATATACCTAATATTGAAATTGACAGTTCCTAAATAATGTCATTATTAATAAAACTAAGTTATTAAGTTATGTGACCTTAGTCGATTTTGTATATACCGTATATGCCATCTGGTTTACTTGCTCCCAATCTTTTTATGAAGAGCGTACCTGATGGATGGTATTCCAGAAACGCGTCGTGCGCACCATCTTAGATATCTACGTTTCGATTAGTCACTTTCATAGTCAAGACATGAAAATGAAAAAGAAACATCGACTCTATCATTCTACTGATGGTAAGTATAGCCGACGATGAGAGACCGCCATTATGAAATAGGATTGCCAAAACCTTGAAGAGAGGGCATTTTCAAAACAAAGACATCAGGCATGTTCAACAATAACATGATTTTTGTTATTCTATTTGGGCCATTAACTGTTCCCAAACACTTATTTGGCTTTGCAATCTTTTGACTTGAAACGTACCTGATGAAGGCTATTTCAAATGCTCCCGACGTTTCATATCTATATCTTTATTAAAGCATTAATTATCTACGTTTTCTTGGATTACATAACAACTCATACAAGCCTATCACTAATACGGCGTAGGTTCGCGCCCGGCTTTGTATATTACAAAAATGGTGCACTCGACTCGCAACCGCAAGTGATAAAGTTTACCAGTTGCTTGCCCATGATCGGTGGTTCTCTCCAGGTACTCCGGCTTCTTCCACCACTAAAACTGGTCGCCATGATATAGCTGAAATATTGCTGAAAGTGGCGTTAAACATAATAATTCAAATCAAATCAATCTACGTTTTCATTGTAATATATAGCATTATAAATTATTCATCGACATTATCATGTACATAACGCCGGCTAAGAGTATAAACAGTATTTACGGTGCCTGTCCCCGTTTTATTCGAAAGTCACCGTGATTGAATGCAAATCATTAGCGGTAACCCCCTCCCCCCTTTTTTGATATAAAATGGAACTACCTAAAGTGACGGGAAAAATATGTAATTTCAATCGTTGAAATTAATCTCCTCTAGTTATCTTCCCATAGATCGTTACGTATTTTCCCACCTTTCGTGAAAATATCATTCAGCAAGACAAAGCTGACTCGATTGGACGTATTTTATTTAGTTAGTTAAATTTTATTTTGTTTCGAATACAACTTTCCTTTTTCATTCAGTATAATTAACATTTCACAAAATTTTGCTTTGTTTTTTGCACTACAGATAATTGAAGTGCATACATATTTTTGTATCAATTGTCTAATACTATGTTGCTGAATTAAGCACAGCACATGGCACTGTCACGTGGCTATTCAATTTGATTATTGTTTTCTAATTATTGACCTATTAATAGATATTTATGAGTATGGTATGTTATCTATGCGCTTTGATGTTTGTCTAGAAGAACAATATTTATATTTCGTCTTCTTCGTGGCATAAATTTAAAAAAATGATTGAAAAATATGCACATATTCAGTATGCGGTAAATTGCACATTTTCACGAGCTTCCCTTGTATTTCTTTGTATTTAATCAATCATCAAGACGACTACTTCAGATTAGAAATATTTGGGTTGTTATTTGTTTTCTGCTTTCAATGGGATTCGAAGGAAATTATTGGATAAACTATAGCACCAATCGCTTAGACTTGTGCCTAGTGGCCTAGACCACTTGGCCACATCGTATTATACAAACAACAATTTACATTTTGTTCCGGGCGTTTCTCGGTGGATTAATCATTATATATACATGTACATTTTTGTATATACGTTTTCTGAATAGGGATAATGTTATTGTTGCTTTTTATTTTTGTGAATCAAGAAATATAATCAACATGTACATTATTATATTACTATACAAACTTAATGTTTATGGTTTGGTTTAGAACGCCACTTTCAACAATATTTCAGCTATATGGTGACAGTCAGTTTTATTGGTGGAGGAAACCGGAGTACCCGGAGAAAACCACTGACCTAATATTTTATGAGTGGAACAAATAGAGTGAAATGATTATAAATATATGCTATGCTACATACAAGTGTGTATAAATACATTTAAAGGACGATAAATATACATAATATACATATACATTTATTGTGCTTAAAGAAACAACAAACATAGCTATAATGTTATTTTATAAAATGGATAATATATTACGCACTATTTAAAATGTGCCACATTCTTTTTATATGATTCCATATTTGTTTTCACGCTATCAAATATAATATGTTGTTGTTATATGGATGTACCGATATCATAATATTGATAGTTACAATTCTGGCAATACTACTATGGCTTAGATCAAGGAGACCGGTTACTTATCCACCGGGACCTGTACCCATTCCAATTATCGGAAATATTCATAGCATAGCAAGTAGGTATGTTCTCGAAAGGTTCCGTGATCTTCGGAAGAAATATGGTGATGTGTTTAGTTTATCTGTGGGGTCTTTCTAGGTAATTGTTATAAACGGACCAGACACTCTGAGGAATTTACTGGTGAAGAGGGCAGAATTAACATCAGACAGACCACCAATATATCTGTTCAATCTCTTCAAGAATAAAGGTATATTATAAAAAGTATGAAATTATTTGTACAAGTATATTGTGCATTATGATATTTGAGTGTTCTTGGGCACCATGTATTACAATTCCGGTATCCGATCAAAGGTGACAATACCAGGAGACCAATCAGTCGCAAGCCTATGAAATATGGAGGCATTGAACAGCATAATTTGCTTGAAAATTGACAAAAACCTGGCGAGGCACACTCGAATAATCATCCACTCTCCTCCACAATTTAAAGTATCGACAGCGGTATAGCTAAAGTATTGATGCAAATGGCGTTAAATAACAGTAATCCTACTCAATATATGTCGTTGTTAAATATATACAATAGCCTGAATAGGATTGAACACAAAATTTACAACCTATATGAAGTTCTCTCCAGTCTACTCATAATCAAATGATTGATTGATTGCTTAACGTCCGGCGGAAAAAATGTCATGCATATTTAGAACTAGAATAAACTGAGATATTTAAGGTATATTTGAAATTGTTGAACAGGTTATACGATATAACCTGGTTTGGGTCAATTTACGCTTAATAAACCGCGAAAAGCGTAAGCTAACCTAAACCAGGTTATGCAAGTATAACCTGTTCAACAATTTGAAATATTCCTTATAATTAAATTTTCACAACCAAATTTAATGATTCCTCGATTTTAATTACGATTATTTCATGTGACTATTTGAATTAGTCGTTGGCGGCTGAACACGTTGGTGACGTCACAATACCAATCCATGTTATCGAGTATAACAAAAATTTTCTCTAGGCGGATTAGCCAATCAGATTGAAGAATTCAAATCAAATTAAATTATATAAAAATATATATAGAAATGAGGGAGAAATCGGCATCCTGGGCATGAACATTTACTGCCATTAGAAAGGTATGGATGGTTGGGTAGGGACGAAATATTTAGCCTTTTGTAGTGACTTCGATGTGCCAGCACTTTTTTCTCTAAATCTATAAATGGGGTTTTTAACATTGAGGAAACGTGGCACTATCTAAGCAGTGTGCCTACTATGGCCCATGGTCCGACTCTCCGTACTATTACCTGACAACCCCTATCGAGGAGGGCACCCCATACCCACCACCTGGGGATGTGTTGGACAGCCCTGTGGGTTTAGCTGTACTAATCGTACGAATAAGGGTAATAACAAAATTACCGAACTCCGAACAATCTTCCAAAGGGAAGGTCAAAACTCATAAGTATATAAACAGACAAAATCAGTCAACAACCGGAAAACTGTGTAAACCGTAAATGACCCTGACTTGGTACAGACATTTCCAAAGAAATGGTGGGTTAAATCAGATTTTAAGGCGCCACACCTCCTGCTCTCATTACGGTTCAAATGTTCCGACTGTCACTATAACAGTATTTATAACAATACTGGAATAAAATAGGGAAAATAGTAGTCAACGCAGTACTAAATTAGTGAGGAGGGTGGAACATCTATTGTGAACCATCTCCATCAACAACCACGTTGTTTTTTAACTTCGAAAGTAAATGTCAAAAACACTTTTACGTCACACATTGACAAAAAATATTGTTGACATTTTTGTTGATTTCCTTATCTTTATGCATTTTCACTTGATGAAAATCCATCGTTTATTATCGTCTCTGTAGAGACAGAATATATTTGGACAAGATCTTGGTATCGGAATACAAACTTTTTAAGAGATCGAATAAAGCGAATCTTTCCATAGCCCTGGTCCAGTAGCCTGTTTCTCAGATAAAGATGACGTTTCCGGAAATCAGAATAATTGCTACTGGCCCTTGCATAGCGAATCAATTGCGAGATGTAAACACCATATGCAGGAGAAGCTGGTATATTGCTGCACATATTTGGAAAATTTATGATTTTAAAATTGAAGTCGTCCCGTTTATCATACATTTTAGTACTGAGTTGACCACTGTCGTCAAATTCGAGGTATAAGTCCAAAAATGATGCGGACGAAGCTGTATCAGTGGTCTCTTTAATTTCCAGCTCTGGAGGATATATCAATGGAAGAAATTCTGCAAATCTATAATTATTGATAGATAAAACGTCATCAATATACCTGTATGTGAAATTAAAGGCTCTAGGTTCATGAATACCAAATTTTTTCTATTAAAAATATGATAATAGGTTAATGAGATTTTCAATAAACATGTACTTGTATATGTTCATTCATTTAACTAATTATGTGTATTAGACACTGACGGATATGAAATCGCGTCATCGATATCCGTACGGAAGCTCAGATAATTTTCATTAAATGTCCATTTTGTATTTTAAATGATTGTTATTAAACTATGCAACTTTTATTATTTTTTTGCTTGCTCTACAAGAATAAACATCTTCACAGCTAAAATTGTCACGTCTTATTAACAAATCATAAGGCAAATCATATGGGTATCATATGTAAATCATATATTTAAAAATCATGTGTAAATCGTATGTTCAATTACGCATGATTATCATATCCAGCTCGATTCATGCTTGAATCATGCGTATCTGAACGCATTATTCATATATGATTTTCATGTGAATTTCATGCGTGACACATTTGCATGAGTACGCATCACGTGTTTCGTTTTTCTAATATAGTCATTTAGACTTTTCAATTATTGTGCAATGAAATTGAATAAGATGCTTTACTCTTGAATTTCCTATATAAAAAGACACTTTATTTGTGTCTACAAATATATAAAACAGATGTCAAATGTTTTGAAGTTCGTTATTACGTGTCCATGGTAACATTGTAATATATGATACTCTATCATTGTGTAACCGCATCGGTGGTGTAATGATTAGCGTGCTCACCTCGAGTGCGGTAGTTCGTGGGTTCGAGCCCCGGTCGGGTCAAAGCAAAGACTGTAAAATTGGCATTTGTTGCTTCTCCGCTAAACCCTTAGCATTAAGGAGAAAGAGCAAAGACTGGTTGGCTCGGATTCAGAATAAGGTGTCCCAGTGGGACGACATGTCTATCTACGGACTGGTGTTTCAGTGAGTTAGCACTATAAAAATCCAACTCAGCGTGTTGGTCTAGTACAAAGCGGACCTCATCATCATCTCAGTGAAAATAAACTTGTTCTCGCCATAATATAGCTGAATTGGCGTTAATCAACAATCACCCACTCACTCTATCATTGTGTGTTTATTGTAGGGATTATGGCAGCAAGTGGCACTGCATGGAAACAACAGAGAATATTCACACTTTCCAAATTGCGTGATTTTGGCTTTGGAAAGAGAAGCTTTGAAATCAGTATATTGGAAGAATTAGAGACATTTTTGAAATTCTTGGAAAAGAATGGCGTAAATTTGGACTGGTCAGACAAGTTGCTTACAAGTATATCAAACAATATTTTATGTATTATAATTGGAAAACGTTTTAATTATGATGATCCGAAGTTAACATTCATTATAAAATGTATGATGGATAACGCAGAGAATTTTGCGCTATCTAGTGTTTTCAATTTTGCCCCTTTCTTAGCCACGTTGCCTGGAGATCCATTAGGTGCAAGAATTTTTGCAACAAATATTGAGAAAACTATCAATTTCTTCCGCGATGAGATTGAAGAACATAAAATAAATTATGATGATAATAGCATTAAAGACTTTATTGATGTGTACCTGAAAGAAATAAAGAATAAAGAAAATAACACGAACAATCAGTACACAGGTATATATTACAAGAACAACCAGTATACATGTATGTATTCTGCAACAAAAACAACATGTACACAGGTATGTATTCTGTAGCAAGAACAACATGTACACAGGTATGTATTCTGTAACAAAGACAGCATGTATACAGGTATGTATTCTGTAACAAGAATAACTTGTACACAGGTATGTATTATCTAACAAGAACAACCAGTATACAGGTATGTATTAGCTATCAAGAACAACATGTACACAGGTATGTATGTTGTAACCAGAACAACATGTATACATGTATGTATTATCTAACAAGAACATGTACACAGGTATGTATTCTGTAACAAGAACAACTTGCACACATGTATGTATTATCTAACAAGAACAACCAGTATACAGGTATGCATTCTGTAATAAGAACAACCAGTATACAGGTATGTATTCTATAACAAGAACAACTTGTACACAGGTATGTATTCTGTAACAAGAACAACCAGTATACAGGTATGCATTCTGTAATAAGAACAACCAGTATACAGGTATGCATTCTGTAATAAGAACAACCAGTATACAGGTATGTATTCTATAACAAGAACAACTTGTACACAAGTATGTATTATCTAACAAGATCAACATGTACACAGGTATGTATTCTGTAACAAGAACAACCAGTATACAGGTATGTATTCTGCTCTGTAACACGAACAACCTGTGCACAGATATGTATTCTGAAGCAAAAACAGCATGTACACAGGTATGTATTCTGTAGCAATTGTAACAAGAACAACATGTACACATGTATGTATTCTGTAGCAAGAACAACATGTACACATGTATGTATTCTGTAGCAAGAACAATCAATACACAGGTATGTATTATCGAACAAGAACAACCAGTACATATCTTTTATCTGTTTTTCTCTTTGGCAGTTGTAATGTATCTCCAACTTTCAAAAAATTATTTTAACGGGAATTTCCTTTTGATTAAGTGCATTTTATTCATTCAAACGAAGAAGGTATATATTTCAAGTCAACCAACTTCCTACCAGAGTGATGATACAGTCGATGATTCATAGGATTTGGGGTTCGAGTTATGGTACTTTCAACAATATTTTAGCTATATCGTAGCGGTCAGTTTTTTTATTAGTGGAGAAAACCACCAACATGTCGCAAGTTACTGACAAACTTTATCACATAATGTTGTATCGAGTACACCTCGCATGAACGGATTCGAACAACTCACAACTCAGTGGTGATAGACACTGATTGCATAGGTAGTTGTAAATCCAACTACAAAACGATGACGACCACGACGACCCCCATTGTTTATTTATAAGGGTATAAATCTAGAATAGTAACATAATAAAAATAGAAAGGTAGATATCTAATTTAGTGCGCACGACGCTTTTCTGGAATAACCTTCATTAGGTTCGCTCAAAGTCGACAGATTGGAGAGCCCAATGATTTAAAAATCTCAATTATTGTGAGTGCTAATTAGGCTAGCAGTAATACCCTAACGATGTCACAACAAATCAGTTAAAAATGTTAGTCGAAAGAAAATAAAAATAAAATTAAGATGTTTTAAAATGGTCCACATTTACAAATTGTAAAATTCAATGGAGATAAACACATATGTTTTTCAATAATTGACCACACAGAATAAAACAAAGTCTTCTATTATATCTAAGGACGTCGTGGTCGTGATCGTCTGATAATTGGATTTATAACTACCTATGCAATCAGTGCCTATCACCACTAAAGTTGTGAGTTCGAATCCCGTTCATGACGAGGAGTACTCGATTCAACATTATGTGATAAAGTTTGGCAGTGGCTTGCGACAGGTCGGTAGTTTTCTTCGGGTACTCCGGTTTCCTCCACCAATAAAACTGACTGCCACGATGTAACTGTAATATTGTTGAAAGTGGCGTTAAACACTATAAACCAAAACTATATATTACAGAGAAGCAGTTAGAAATCATTCTGCTGGAGTTGTTTAGTGCAGGGATGGAAACTACAGCAACAACACTGAAATGGGCCATTCTTTATCTAATTAATCAAGTGGATGTCCAAAACAAAATGAGAGAAGAAATTAAAGAGAATGTTGGTCTCGACCGTCTTCCAAAAATGTCAGATAAGATCAATCTACCATACTGTGAAGCTGTCATCATCGAGTCACTCCGTCTTGGAAATATTACCCCATTTGCATTACCACACGGTGTCTCAGAAAACATAGACTTTCAAGGATACTGCATCCCTAAAAACTCGATTTTAGTACCAAATCTTGATTCCGTCATGCATGATGAAAACTTGTTTCCAGACAGCAAAGTGTTTAATCCAGAACGTTTTATTGGTTCAGACGGAAGATGTAAGCTAATTGAATACATTTTGAACATATCAGGGTTAGGGTTATGGTGTTTAACGCCACTATCAACAATATTTCAGGTATATCGTGGCGATCAGTTTTATTGGTGGAGAAAGACAGAGTACCCGAAGAAAACAACCGACCTTCCGCAAGTCACTGACAAACTTTATCACATAATGTTGTATCCAGTACAGCTCGCTGTTAGTACAATTGGTAACTTACAGCGATTGTGGTGATATGCACTTATTGCATAGGTAGTTGTAAATCCAATTACAATACAATCACAGCCACGACGGCCCTTTGAACATATCAGTAATTTGGACATTTGTCCTTGGTTCTTAATGAGGGATATTGTCAGGATAAACGAACTGACTCTGATACTGGAAATTATCGCTCTCGGTCGACAAACACGTTACGAGATTATTTCATATATTATATTGTAGATACTAGAATTTGTCACATGAATATATAATAAAAACAGAAGACAATTTCAAGAAAACGGACCACCGGATACAAAACAAAAAACAGTACATTGACAATATTCGTATATTATCTGAATATATTTAATTTATTTGTAGAGCCTAAAAACAGGTACAGCTTTTCTATCCTGTTTCGCAGCGAGTGCTAATGACTTTTTATATTTCCCGACATTGTGCGTAAATTGGGTTTATCCTGCAATGTCAAAACGTCTAAAACAACTGACATATTGTTTGAAAAGAGCTGAATCAGGCGTCGTTCTAATCGTTTTCATTTGTGTCCTCTATGAAGTCCACCCTTATACTGTTACCGTTTCTAACCGTTTACTCTACATGAATCAGGTACCAGAGCAAAATATATCTTGGTCAGCGACCGTTCAGAACAAACATTTATCCATTCAATGCAATACAAATGCTCAAAAAGAACCAGTGCAGGATAAAATATACTATATCAGCCCCATTTTAAAACAAAAGAAAAGAGCGAAAGACTAGCGAACAACAAGCCCCAATCCACGGAAGCGAGAAAAAAGGGTGCTCCGGAAGGAAACAATTTATTTAATGAGCTACGCTAGGTAGGTCAACAAAAATAGCCAGATTGTACAATTTTATTTTTTTATTTTTATTGAAATTATATAATTTTTACCACACAGAAAGAATTTGACTAAGGTTGGTTGAGGGTTTGACACATACAACTAATTTGATCCCGCCACTATTTATTGAAGCGCCTGTACCAAACCAGACAAATGAGTGGTCATGTATATGTGTGTTCGGGCTGTTGATTTTACCTCTGTTTCTACGATTTATTGATTAGATTTTGGAACTGTTTTGAAGGTGTTCTATTTTTAGTTGTTGTTTTTTTTTATTTTATTCCAATCTTTTTTTCAGGCCGACATGTTTGTCTCGGAGAATCATTGGCTAGAATGGAATTGTTCCTTTATCTGACATCTCTAATACAACGATTTAATTTCTGTCCAGCGGACGGAGAAAGTATACCGTCATTAGAAGGAAAAATGGGCATCACAGCGGACGGAGAAAGTATACCGTCATTAGAAGGGAAAATGGGCATCACATATAATCCTGTTTCTTTTAAATGTAAAGCGATTGGAATACCAAATATGGAGATTTCTGTGTAATTTATTATTTGTTACTAATCTATCAGTTTGTCTAAATGATATAAATACATGTATATTATATTTATCCTGACAATGATGTGATGTGTATAAAGTACTTTCGATAAATTGGACATTTACCGTTGATCTCACCGAATGATATTGTCAGTATGAACGTATTGACTCTGATACTGAAAAATATCGTCACATTATATAAACTTTGAGACCAATAAAAACAATAACGTCAGTTTTGAAGTTGTTCTCGACATACATTATCACTAGTATCACAGATCATCCTGTCGGACTCGCTGCGATACTAGTGATAATATCTGTCTCGACCCTAAAAGTAGCCGTTATTCTAATTATATTTACACCTTAATTCTATCTTGATTATTACCAACCGCATCGGTGGCGTAATGGTTAACGTGCTCGCCTCGAGTGTGGTAGATCGTGGGTTCGAGCCCCGGTCCGGTCAAACCAAAGACTATAAAATTGGTATGTGTTGCTTCTCCGCTAAGCACGCAGCATTAAGGAGAGAGAGCAAAGACTGGTTGGCTCGGTATCAGAATGATGTGTCCGAGTGGAGCGACATGTCTACCCGCAGAATGTTGTTTCAGAAAGCTAGCACTATAAAAAATCCAACTCAGCGTGTTGGTTTAGTACAAAGTGGACCTCATCATCATGTCATTGAAAATTAACTTGTTCTCGCCATGATATAGCTGAAAAATTGTTGAATTGGCGTTAAACAACAATCAATCACTAACAATCACTCCTGATTTTTACAATTTCAAGATTTCGTAATTCAAAATCCCGCGAAAACGGGGAGCATTAAATGGGTACAGTAGAAACAAACCAGTCCATCGCCAGGTGGGAAAATGGACGGTGCCTAACATAAGCTCGGATTTGATAGCATCTATTTCACTGACACAAGTAGAGCTTTATTGGATCAATACAGATATACCCCTACCAACTGTACCCATTTCATATCTGCAAAATATATCCATCGCATTTCTTACAAATCGAAACATATAAACTTTGACTTATTTACGTTCGCGTCAAACTTGTAATATACAATAAAATAAAAACAAATACTTTCCGAAAACCAGATGACGAAAATAAAATCGAATTGCAGAAAGTGATTACAATCGTGCTATATTTGTGCTTACATTAATCAACGTCCATTAGACTAATTGATTTAAGAGTTTTCCTGTTTTAAACTTAAAAAATAAATCGTTTTATTTTACTCCAACTTTACTCTATTACATATATCTTGTAAGAGGCTGTTGTGGTCGTGATCATATGGTGGTTGGATTTATCTTCAACCAAATTAATCACTCAGTTTAGCTAAACTCAAATATTTAGCTGATCTACCCCGTTCATTATCATGGGCGACTTTAATGGACATAACCCCTTATGAGGTATTAAAACGACCAGTGACAAAGGCAACAAGCTTGAACACTTTCTCTCCCATGGGGGAGTATGTACATTGTATCTTTAACAACGGTAGATACCAGGTGCGGATCCAGGATTCGTGGTTATGGGGGGGGGGGGGGGGGGGGGGGGGGGGGGGGTGAGTAGGCGAGGGGTCTGGGGACCGCTTAAGGTCCCCAGCTGGTCCAGGGTAGAACCCTGGTAGGGGGCCCCCTGAAGCTCTGGGGATTTTAGGAATTACAGACATTTATTTGAACGACAATTTTGAACCAACCACACCATTTTTATCAGACCAAAAAAACTTGATTTTGAGTCTTAATTTTGTCGGATAATTGTTAACAGTATATTTTTGTCAGATTATAAGAACCTAAAGTAAAACTTTTTTTGAACAACCGTGATGCGAATTGTTCAACTCATGACTGATCGATCACGATATTTTAACCCTTCAAAGAATTATTGGTTTAGTTTTAACGCATTCCTCATTTCACTAATTGGTCTGTACGTTCGGTGCTGGTTCTTTCGGGTGGTTCTAGTTAATACTGCCCGTCTGGATGGAGCTTTTCTTTTCGTCGTTTGATTCATTCATTGAAAACATATGATTCGACCGTTCTTGTTTATAGACAAACAAAAGCGAAAATTGTCGGCGAATCCATATATGAATCAACGAACACACCCAACGTGTATTTACAATGTGTAGGAATATTTTACTACAGGTCACGAGTTAACCATTCATGAAAAAGTTGTTTATTGAACTGCTTAATTAACGTTGCATAACATATGCTTTGCGAATTTTAGGGGGGGGGGGGGGGGCGCACGCCCCGCACGCCCCCTCTAAATCCGCCCCTGGATACATATTTACATCCTGGGAATGAGTCTTATTCAGCTATAAATATTACTGTCACTGATGAATTTCTTCTTCTTGATTCCTCATGTAAAATGCAGGATGATCTCTGTAGAAGTGATCATTTTCCTATCATTGTAGACAGCTTAATTTTTACTGTAGGTGAAAGTCCTACATGACAAAAATTTGACAAAGCTGATTGGTCTCTGTATGAACAGATGTGTAGAGTAGAACTTAAAACACAAATATAACGTATAGTGAGCATTGCTCGTTCTCATTCTAGAGGTCAAATATAACGTATAGTGAGCATTACTCGTTCTCATTCTAGAGGTCAAATATAACGAAATATCATCGATCCAGTTTTGAAGTTTGATGAAACAGTAAAAGCTTTAGCTTATAAGACCATTCCAAAGTTATTTATTATTAAATATTACATTTTTTTTTTAAATATTCTTGTCTAGTATGCAAGTGTCTTCAATTTGTCAGTGAAATAATCACATTTTATAAATAATGGAACAAATCTCCAAAACATTGTGCGTTGCATAAATGTAAAATTCGTAGTTCCCTATGTACGTTATTCACAAGCTATCCAAGACACCGTCATCTTCAGAAAGTATGGTTCTGTTCCATTGGGGAGTCCTTGAAGTTTTAAATCCCATCCTTTTCTTGTGACGTTATAAGCATTAACAAAAATGTTTCTCTCAGAAGTTGAACAAATAACAATGGGTGGCTTAGCGATAAATAGAGGATCAAATTTTATGAATTCTCCTTTATATTCACGAAACAACCACCACATGATTAACAATTCTGCCTCTCCTGATTGGCCTACAAGTAGAATATATTTTGTAATTAGTTTATAATCAATAATACAACTGAAATATACTTACTAATTTAAATACAAGCCTTCAAGGAAATTTTCGATTCAGGAATTTCCTCGTTACAAAAAGAGTAGAAACACAAAGAAAATATGGCAAGCATTCTTCAGTGAGATCACGTTGTTCAGTATAGTGAGTATTACTCGTTCTCATTCTAGAGGTCAACCAAGAAGCAATGATATCACGTGGTTCAGAGCATAGTTAGTATTACTCATCCTCACTAAGAAACAATGAGATCACGTGGTTCAGACCATTGTTAGCATTACTCATTCTCACTCAAAAGCAATGATATCACGTGGTTCAGAGCATAGTTAGCATTACTGATTCTCACTAAGAAATAACGATATCACGTGGTTCAGACCATAGTTAGCATTACTCATCCTCACTAAGAAACAACGATATCACGTGGTTCAGACCATAGTTAGCATTACTCATCCTCACTAAGAAACAACGATATCATGTGGTTCAGAGCATAGTTAGCATTACTGATTCTCACTAAGAAACAACGATATCACGTGGTTCAGACCATAGTTAGCATTACTCATCCTCACTAAGAAACAACGATATCACGTGGTTCAGACCATAGTTAGCATTACTCATCCTCACTAAGAAACAACGATATCACGTGGTTCAGACCATAGTTAGCATTACTCATCCTCACTAAGAAACAACGATATCACGTGGTTCAGACCATAGTTAGCATTACTCATCCTCACTAAGAAACAACGATATCACGTGGTTCAGACCGTAGTTAGCATTACTCATCCTCACTAATAAACAATGATATCACGTGGTTCGGAGCATAGCTAGCATTACTCATTCTCGCTAAGAAACAACGATATCACGTGGTTCAGAGCATAGTTAGCATTACTCATCCTCAATAAGAAACAATGAGATCACGTGGTTCAAACCATTGTTAGCATTACTCATTCTCACTCAAAGCAATGATATCACGTGGTTCAGATCATAGTTAGCATTACTCATCCTCACTAAGAAACAATGAAATCACGTGGTTCAGAGCATAGATAGCATTATTCATTATCACTAAAAAACAGTGAGATCACGTGGTTCAGAGCATAGTTAGCATTATTCGTTCTCACTAAGAAGCAGTAAGATCATGTGGTTATGTATTGCTAGCATTACTTGTTGTTATTCCAGACGCCAACTAAGAGAAAATGAGATCACATAATTCAGTATACTTAGCATTACTTATTCTCATTCCAGAAGTCAAATGAGAAGCAACAATATCTCATGGTTCAGCATAGTTAGCATTACTCGTTCTCACTAAGAAGCAGCAATATCTCATGGTTCAGCATAGTTAGCATTACTCGTTCTCACTAAGAAGCAGCAATATCTCATGGTTCAGCATAGTTAGCATTATTCGTTTTCACTAAGAAGCAGCAATATCTCGTGGTTCAGCATAGTTAGCATTACTCGTTCTCACTAAGAAGCAGCAATATTTCATGGTTCAGCATAGTTAGCATTACTCGTTCTCACTAAGAAGCAGCAATATCTCATGGTTCAGCATAGTTAGCATTACTCGTTCTCACTAAGAAGCAACAATATCTCATGGTTCAGCATAGTTAGCATTACTCGTTCTCACTAAGAAGCAACAATATCTCATGGTTCAGTATAGTTAGCATTACTCGTTCTCACTAAGAAGCAACAATATCTCATGGTTCAGCATAGTTAGCATTACTCGTTCTCACTAAGAAGCAACAATATCTCATGGTTCAGCATAGTTAGCATTACTCGTTCTCACTAAGAAACAACAATATCTCATTGTTCAGCATAGTTAGCATTACTCGTTTTTACAAAGAAGCAGCAATATCTCATGGTTCAGCATAGTTAGCATTACTCGTTCTTACTAAGAAGCAGCAATATCTCATGGTTCAGCATAGTTAGCATTACTCGTTCTCACTAAGAAGCAACAATATTTCATGGTTCAGCATAGTTAGCATTACTCGTTCTTACTAAGAAGCAGCAATATCTCGTGGTTCAGCATAGTTAGCATTACTCGTTCCCACTAAGAAGCAGCAATATCTCATGGTTCAGCATAGTGAGCATTACTCGTTCTCACTAAGAAGCAGCAATATCTCATGGTTCAGTATAGTTAGCATTACTCGTTCTCACTAAGAAGCAGCAATATCTCATGGTTCAGCATAGTTAGCATTACTCGTTCTCACTAAGAAGCAGCAATATCTCATGGTTCAGCATAGTTAGCATTACTCGTTCTCACTAAGAAGCAGCAATATCTCGTGGTTCAGTATAGTTAACATTACTCGTTCTCACTAAGAAGCAACAATATCTCATTGTTCAGTATAGTTAGCATTACTCGTTCTCACTAAGAAGCAGCAATATCTCATGGTTCAGCATAGTTAGCATTACTCGTTCTCACTAAGAAGCAGCAATATCTCATGGTTCAGCATAGTTAGCATTACTCGTTCTCACTAAGAAGCAGCAATATCTCATGGTTCAGCATAGTTAGCATTACTCGTTCTCACTAAGAAGCAGCAATATCTCATGGTTCAGCATAGTTAGCATTACTCGTTCTCACTAAGAAGCAGCAATATCTCATGGTTCAGCATAGTTAGCATTACTCGTTCTCACTAAGAAGCAGCAATATCTCATGGTTCAGCATAGTTAGCATTACTCGTTCTCACTAAGAAGCAGCAATATCTCATGGTTCAGTATAGTTAACATTACTCGTTCTTACTAAGAAGCAGCAATATCTCATGGTTCAGCATAGTTAGCATTACTCGTTCTCACTAAGAAGCAGCAATATCTCATGGTTCAGTATAGTTAGCATTACTCGTTCTTACTAAGAAGCAGCAATATCTCATGGTTCAGCATAGTTAGCATTACTCGTTCTCACTAAGAAGCAACAATATTTCATGGTTCAGTATAGTTAGCATTACTCGTTCTTACTAAGAAGCAGCAATATCTCGTGGTTCAGCATAGTTAGCATTACTCGTTCTCACTAAGAAGCAGCAATATCTCATGGTTCAGCATAGTGAGCATTACTCGTTCTCACTAAGAAGCAGCAATATCTCATGGTTCAGTATAGTTAGCATTACTCGTTCTCACTAAGAAGCAGCAATATCTCATGGTTCAGCATAGTTAGCATTACTCGTTCTCACTAAGAAGCAACAATATCTCATTGTTCAGCATAGTTAGCATTACTCGTTCTCACTAAGAAGCAGCAATATCTCGTGGTTCAGTATAGTTAACATTACTCGTTCTCACTAAGAAGCAACAATATCTCATTGTTCAGTATAGTTAGCATTACTCGTTCTCACTAAGAAGCAGCAATATCTCATGGTTCAGCATAGTTAGCATTACTCGTTCTCACTAAGAAGCAGCAATATCTCATGGTTCAGCATAGTTAGCATTACTCGTTTTCACTAAGAAGCAGCAATATCTCATGGTTCAGCATAGTTAGCATTACTCGTTCTCACTAAGAAGCAGCAATATCTCGTGGTTCAGTATAGTTAACATTACTCGTTCTCACTAAGAAGCAACAATATCTCATTGTTCAGTATAGTTAGCATTACTCGTTCTCACTAAGAAGCAACAATATCTCATGGTTCAGTATAGTTAGCATTACTCGTTCTCACTAAGAAGCAACAATATCTCATGGTTCAGCATAGTTAGCATTACTCGTTCTCACTAAGAAGCAGCAATATCTCATGGTTCAGCATAGTTAGCATTACTCGTTCTCACTAAGAAGCAGCAATATCTCATGGTTCAGCATAGTTAGCATTACTCGTTCTCACTAAGAAGCAGCAATATCTCGTGGTTCAGTATAGTTAACATTACTCGTTCTCACTAAGAAGCAGCAATATCTCATGGTTCAGCATAGTTAGCATTACTCGTCCTCACTAAGAAGCAGCAATATCTCATTGTTCAGTATAGCTAGCATTACTCGTTCTCACTAAGAAGCAACAATATCTCATGGTTCAGCATAGTTAGCATTACTCGTTCTCACTAAGAAGCAGCAATATCTCATTGTTCAGTGTAGTTAGCATTACTCGTTCTCACTAAGAAGCAGCAATATCTCATGGTTCAGCATAGTTAGCATTACTCGTTCTCACTAAGAAGCAGCAATATCTCGTGGTTCAGTATAGTTAGCATTACTCGTTCTCACTAAGAAGCAGCAATATCTCATGGTTCAGCATAGTTAGCATTACTCGTTCTCACTAAGAAGCAGCAATATCTCATGGTTCAGTATAGATGGCATTACTCGTTCTCACTAAGAAGCAGCAATATCTCATGGTTCAGTATAGTTAACATTACTCGTTCTCACTAAGAAGCAGCAATATCTCATGGTTCAGTATAGTTAGCATTACTCGTTCTCACTAAGAAGCAGCAATATCTCATGGTTCAGCATAGTTAGCATTACTCGTTCTCACTAAGAAGCAGCAATATCTCATGGTTCAGTATAGTTAGCATTACTCGTTCTCACTAAGAAGCAACAATATCTCATGGTTCAGCATAGTTAGCATTACTCGTTCTCACTAAGAAGCAGCAATATCTCATGGTTCAGTATAGATGGCATTACTCGTTCTCACTAAGAAGCAACAGTATCTCATGGTTCAGCATAGTTAGCATTACTCGTTCTCACTAAGAAGCAGCAATATATCATGGTTCAGTATAGTTAGCATTACTCGTTCTCACTAAGAAGCAGCAATATCTCATGGTTCAGCATAGTTAGCATTACTCGTTCTCACTAAGAAGCAGCAATATCTCATGGTTCAGTATAGTTAGCATTACTCGTTCTCACTAAGAAGCAACAATATCTCATTGTTCAGTATAGTTAACATTACTCGTTCTCACTAAGAAGCAACAATATATCATTGTTCAGTATAGTTAGCATTACTCGTTCTCACTAAGAAGCAGCAATATCTCATGGTTCAGTATAGTTAACATTACTCGTTCTCACTAAGAAGCAGCAATATCTCGTGGTTCAGCATAGTTAGCATTACTCGTTCTCACTAAGAAGCAGCAATATCTCATGGTTCAGCATAGTTAACATTACTCGTTCTCACTAAGAAGCAGCAATATCTCATGGTTCAGTATAGTTAGCATTACTCGTTCTCACTAAGAAACAGCAATATCTCGTGGTTCAGCATAATTAGCATTACTCGTTCTCACTAAGAAGCAGCAATATCTCATGGTTCAGCATAGTTAGCATTACTCGTTCTCACTAAGAAGCAGCAATATCTCATGGTTCAGCATAGTTAGCATTACTCGTTCTCACTAAGAAGCAGCAATATCTCATGGTTCAGTATAGTTAGCATTACTCAGTCTCACTAAGAAGCAGCAATATCTCATGGTTCAGTATAGTTAGCATTACTCAATCTCACTAAGAAGCAGCAATATCTCATGGTTCAGCATAGTTAGCATTACTCGTTCTCACTAAGAAGCAGCAATATCTCATGGTTCAGTATAGTTAGCATTGCTCAGTCTCACTAAGAAGCAGCAATATCTCATGGTTCAGTATAGTTAGCATTACTCAGTCTCACTAAGAAGCAGCAATATCTGATGGTTCAGCATAGTTAGCATTACTCGTTCTCACTAAGAAGCAGCAATATTTCATGGTTCAGCATAGTTAGCATTACTCGTTCTCACTAAGAAGCAGCAATATCTCATGGTTCAGCATAGTTAACATTACTCGTTCTCACTAAGAAGCAGCAATATCTCATGGTTCAGTATAGTTAGCATTACTCGTTCTCACTAAGAAGCAACAATATCTCATGGTTCAGCATAGTTAGCATTACTCGTTCTCACTAAGAAGCAGCAATATCTCATGGTTCAGTATAGATGGCATTACTCGTTCTCACTAAGAAGCAACAGTATCTCATGGTTCAGCATAGTTAGCATTACTCGTTCTCACTAAGAAGCAGCAATATATCATGGTTCAGTATAGTTAGCATTACTCGTTCTCACTAAGAAGCAGCAATATCTCATGGTTCAGCATAGTTAGCATTACTCGTTCTCAATAAGAAGCAGCAATATCTCATGGTTCAGTATAGTTAGCATTACTCGTTCTCACTAAGAAGCAACAATATCTCATTGTTCAGTATAGTTAACATTACTCGTTCTCACTAAGAAAAAACAATATCTCATTGTTCAGTATAGTTAGCATTACTCGTTCTCACTAAGAAGCAGCAATATCTCATGGTTCAGCATAGTTAACATTACTCGTTCTCACTAAGAAGCAGCAATATCTCGTGGTTCAGCATAGTTAGCATTACTCGTTCTCACTAAGAAACAGCAATATCTCATGGTTCAGCATAGTTAACATTACTCGTTCTCACTAAGAAGCAGCAATATCTCATGGTTCAGCATAGTTAGCATTACTCGTTCTCACTAAGAAACAGCAATATCTCATGGTTCAGCATAATTAGCATTACTCGTTCTCACTAAGAAGCAGCAATATCTCATGGTTCAGTATAGTTAGCATTACTCGTTCTCACTAAGAAGCAGCAATATCTCATGGTTCAGCATAGTTAGCATTACTCGTTCTCACTAAGAAGCAGCAATATCTCATGGTTCAGTATAGTTAACATTACTCGTTCTCACTAAGAAGCAGCAATATCTCGTGGTTCAGCATAGTTAGCATTACTCGTTCTCACTAAGAAACAGCAATATCTCATGGTTCAGCATAGTTAACATTACTCGTTCTCACTAAGAAGCAGCAATATCTCATGGTTCAGCATAGTTAGCATTACTCGTTCTCACTAAGAAACAGCAATATCTCATGGTTCAGCATAATTAGCATTACTCGTTCTCACTAAGAAGCAGCAATATCTCATGGTTCAGTATAGTTAGCATTACTCGTTCTCACTAAGAAGCAGCAATATCTCATGGTTCAGTATAGTTAGCATTACTCGTTCTCACTAAGAAGCAGCAATATTTCATGGTTCAGCATAGTTAGCATTACTCGTTCTCACTAAGAAGCAGCAATATCTCATGGTTCAGCATAGTTAGCATTACTCGTTCTCACTAAGAAGCAGCAATATCTCATGGTTCAGTATAGTTAGCATTACTCAGTCTCACTAAGAAGCAGCAATATCTCATGGTTCAGTATAGTTAGCATTACTCAGTCTCACTAAGAAGCAGCAATATCTCATGGTTCAGCATAGTTAGCATTACTCGTTCTCACTAAGAAGCAGCAATATCTCATGGTTCAGCATAGTTAGCATTACTCAGTCTCACTAAGAAGCAGCAATATCTCATGGTTCAGTATAGTTAGCATTACTCAGTCTCACTAAGAAGCAGCAATATCTCATGGTTCAGCATAGTTAGCATTACTCGTTCTCACTAAGAAGCAGCAATATCTCATGGTTCAGCATAGTTAGCATTACTCGTTCTCACTAAGAAGCAGCAATATCTCGTGATTCAGTATAGTTAACATTACTCGTTCTCACTAAGAAGCAGCAATATCTCATGGTTCAGCATAGTTAGCATTACTCGTCCTCACTAAGAAGCAGCAATATCTCATTGTTCAGTATAGTTAGCATTACTCGTTCTCACTAAGAAGCAACAATATCTCATGGTTCAGCATAGTTAGCATTACTCGTTCTCACTAAGAAGCAGCAATATCTCATTGTTCAGTATAGGTAGCATTACTCGTTCTCACTAAGAAGCAGCAATATCTCATGGTTCAGCATAGTTAGCATTACTCGTTCTCACTAAGAAGCAGCAATATCTCGTGGTTCAGTATAGTTAGCATTACTCGTTCTCACTAAGAAGCAGCAATATCTCATGGTTCAGCATAGTTAGCATTACTCGTTCTCACTAAGAAGCAGCAATATCTCATGGTTCAGTATAGATGGCATTACTCGTTCTCACTAAGAAGCAGCAATATCTCATGGTTCAGTATAGTTAACATTACTCGTTCTCACTAAGAAGCAGCAATATCTCATGGTTCAGTATAGTTAGCATTACTCGTTCTCACTAAGAAGCAGCAATATCTCATGGTTCAGCATAGCTAGCATTACTCGTTCTCACTAAGAAGCAGCAATAGCTCATGGTTCAGTATAGTTAGCATTACTCGTTCTCACTAAGAAGCAACAATATCTCATGGTTCAGCATAGTTAGCATTACTCGTTCTCACTAAGAAGCAGCAATATCTCATGGTTCAGTATAGATGGCATTACTCGTTCTCACTAAGAAGCAACAGTATCTCATGGTTCAGCATAGTTAGGATTACTCGTTCTCACTAAGAAGCAGCAATATATCATGGTTCAGTATAGTTAGCATTCCTCGTTCTCACTAAGAAGCAGCAATATCTCATGGTTCAGCATAGTTAGCATTACTCGTTCTCACTAAGAAGCAGCAATATCTCATGGTTCAGTATAGTTAGCATTACTCGTTCTCACTAAGAAGCAACAATATCTCATTGTTCAGTATAGTTAACATTACTCGTTCTCACTAAGAAGCAACAATATCTCATTGTTCAGTATAGTTAGCATTACTCGTTCTCACTAAGAAGCAGCAATATCTCATGGTTCAGTATAGTTAACATTACTCGTTCTCACTAAGAAGCAGCAATATCTCGTGGTTCAGCATAGTTAGCATTACTCGTTCTCACTAAGAAGCAGCAATATCTCATGGTTCAGCATAGTTAACATTACTCGTTCTCACTAAGAAGCAGCAATATCTCATGGTTCAGTATAGTTAGCATTACTGGTTCTCACTAAGAAACAGCAATATCTCGTGGTTCAGCATAATTAGCATTACTCGTTCTCACTAAGAAGCAGCAATATCTCATGGTTCAGTATAGTTAGCATTACTCGTTCTCACTAAGAAGCAGCAATATCTCATGGTTCAGCATAGTTAGCATTACTCGTTCTCACTAAGAAGCAGCAATATTTCATGGTTCAGCATAGTTAGCATTACTCGTTCTCACTAAGAAGCAGCAATATCTCATGGTTCAGCATAGTTAGCATTACTCGTTCTCACTAAGAAGCAGCAATATCTCATGGTTCAGCATAGTTAGCATTACTCAGTCTCACTAAGAAGCAGCAATATCTCATGGTTCAGTATAGTTAGCATTACTCAATCTCACTAAGAAGCAGCAATATCTCATGGTTCAGCATAGTTAGCATTACTCGTTCTCACTAAGAAGAAGCAATATCTCATGGTTCAGTATAGTTAGCATTACTCAGTCTCACTAAGAAGCAGCAATATCTCATGGTTCAGTATAGTTAGCATTACTCAGTCTCACTAAGAAGCAGCAATATCTCATGGTTCAGCATAGTTAGCATTACTCGTTCTCACTAAGAAGCAGCAATATTTCATGGTTCAGCATAGTTAGCATTACTCGTTCTCACTAAGAAGCAGCAATATCTCATGGTTCAGCATAGTTAACATTACTCGTTCTCACTAAGAAGCAGCAATATCTCATGGTTCAGTATAGTTAGCATTACTCGTTCTCACTAAGAAGCAACAATATCTCATGGTTCAGCATAGTTAGCATTACTCGTTCTCACTAAGAAGCAGCAATATCTCATGGTTCAGTATAGATGGCATTACTCGTTCTCACTAAGAAGCAACAGTATCTCATGGTTCAGCATAGTTAGCATTACTCGTTCTCACTAAGAAGCAGCAATATATCATGGTTCAGTATAGTTAGCATTACTCGTTCTCACTAAGAAGCAGCAATATCTCATGGTTCAGCATAGTTAGCATTACTCGTTCTCACTAAGAAGCAGCAATATCTCATGGTTCAGTATAGTTAGCATTACTCGTTCTCACTAAGAAGCAACAATATCTCATTGTTCAGTATAGTTAACATTACTCGTTCTCACTAAGAAGCAACAATATCTCATTGTTCAGTATAGTTAGCATTACTCGTTCTCACTAAGAAGCAGCAATATCTCATGGTTCAGTATAGTTAACATTACTCGTTCTCACTAAGAAGCAGCAATATCTCGTGGTTCAGCATAGTTAGCATTACTCGTTCTCACTAAGAAGCAGCAATATCTCATGGTTCAGCATAGTTAACATTACTCGTTCTCACTAAGAAGCAGCAATATCTCATGGTTCAGTATAGTTAGCATTACTCGTTCTCACTAAGAAACAGCAATATCTCGTGGTTCAGCATAATTAGCATTACTCGTTCTCACTAAGAAGCAGCAATATCTCATGGTTCAGTATAGTTAGCATTACTCGTTCTCACTAAGAAGCAGCAATATCTCATGGTTCAGTATAGTTAGCATTACTCGTTCTCACTAAGAAGCAGCAATATTTCATGGTTCAGCATAGTTAGCATTACTCGTTCTCACTAAGAAGCAGCAATATCTCATGGTTCAGCATAGTTAGCATTACTCGTTCTCACTAAGAAGCAGCAATATCTCATGGTTCAGTATAGTTAGCATTACTCAGTCTCACTAAGAAGCAGCAATATCTCATGGTTCAGTATAGTTAGCATTACTCAGTCTCACTAAGAAGCAGCAATATCTCATGGTTCAGCATAGTTAGCATTACTCGTTCTCACTAAGAAGCAGCAATATCTCATGGTTCAGTATAGTTAGCATTACTCAGTCTCACTAAGAAGCAGCAATATCTCATGGTTCAGTATAGTTAGCATTACTCAGTCTCACTAAGAAGCAGCAATATCTCATGGTTCAGCATAGTTAGCATTACTCGTTCTCACTAAGAAGCAGCAATATTTCATGGTTCAGCATAGTTAGCATTACTCGTTCTCACTAAGAAGCAGCAATATTTCATGGTTCAGCATAGTTAGCATTACTCGTTCTCACTAAGAAGCAGCAATATCTCATGGTTCAGCATAGTTAGCATTACTCGTTCTCACTAAGAAGCTGTGGGATCACGTGGCTCAGTATAGTTAGCATTACTTATTCCCACTACCAAGCAGTGAGATCACTTGGTTCAATTTAGTGAGCATTACTCGTTCTCATTCCAGAAGTCAAAAAAGAGTTAGCATTACTCGCTCACATTCCAGAAAGAAACCAATAAAACATACCCAGAACATTATATAAGAATCTGCTTTTGTTTTTTATATTAGATTAAGTTAATTTTTTCGTTGTGAGAATAATTTGCTATGCATATATATGAATCTTTGGTTCAGTAGTTTCTTTGTTAGCAGCAACCCTCTATCTAGGAAATCATGACAGGAACCATAAGTTCTGGCATTTCGTGTCAACTAAAATTATACTCCATATGCAGGTGCTGCTGGAATGTGGCTATGTGTGAGCGACATATTTACCCGTGGACTGGTTTTAAATTGGGCTTGCACTTAAAAAAGCCTAATAAGCGTGTTGGTCTAATGCATAGCGAATATTATTATCATCTCATCAAATGTAACTTGTTTTCGCCATGATATTATTGAAAAGTGTTCATTTAGCATTAAACAACATCCACTCCCTTATTTGTGGATTATTGGATAGCAAAGTGTTCATTTAGCATTAAACAACATCCACTCACTTATTTGTGAATTATTGGATAGTAAAGTGTTCATTTAGCATTAAACAACATCCACTCACTTATTTGTGGATTATTGGATAGTAAAGTGTTCATTTAGCATTAAGCAACATCCACTCACTTATTTGTGGATTATTGGATAGTAAAGTGTTCATTTAGCATTAAACAACATCCACTCACTTATTTGTGGATTATTGGATAGTATCAACTATCAATGGACTATAAACAAAAGTTAGAGAACACCGAAGGGTCAGTCAAGAAACATCTCATGTCGCATGTGGGCTATAAAGCATACACTAACAGTTACTACAATGAAAAATAGGTCAAAATAAGAAGGGAAATATTTTGTAAAATTTATTTTATTTATATTACTTTGTTTTTTGTCTTTTTGTGATTGTCCGGACGTCACTTTATGTAAATATTTTATACATCGTTAAATAGTTCATTTTTCAAAACGTGTGTGTATGTTGCAAAAATTAAAGGGATTTTGTTTTTAAAATATAATATGCCCATTTGTTTTCCCCCTGTACAAATGAGTTTGTACGCAATCAGGGGCCCTAAGTGAGCTACCCTGGGCTACTTAGGTTGTTATAAATCAGGGGTTTGTACAATAAACTGTATGTATTTAAGAAAAAAAGAAAGGAAAAAAAGTTATCAGTTGTGATGCCACTACAATGATAGACAATATCTTGTAAACCCAACTATGCCACAGACCACCTCTGTAGAATACTTCTTTGGATTTTTTGGGGCCAACTCACTGAACAGCAGTCCGCTGGTAGATATGTCACATTACTCGAACACATTATCCTGATTCCGATCAAACAAGTCCTTGATCTTATTTCTTAATGCAGCGTACGTAGCAAGGGGAGTATACGTATCAAATATCAATTCTATAGTATTTGGATTGACCCGAACGGGGTTTTAACCAAGAATTTACCGTACACGAGGCGGTCAATCTAATAATTGGCCATTTAACGACCGGTGTGTCTCACTATTATGTAGATAGCTCCAGTCACAATAAGGACTGATATTGATGATGGCAGTGATGACAACAATTCCACCAATATCAACAAAACAAACAATCACCTCTCACCTCTCACCTTAACTCACTGAACATATAAAAGACCACAACATATAGGTCATTAGGATTTTATGTTTTAATTGTATTATTTTTGTCCAAGTGGATGTGAGTTATGCACATTGCTTTCATTTGTGTGAATTATGCACATCACTTTCATGAACGGTAGATCGTGGGTTCGAGTCCCGATCGCTTCAAACTGGTGTTGCTTCTCCGCTAAGAACGCAACATAAAGGATGATAAAGAGCAAGATTGATTGGCTCGGAATCAAGATACTGTGTCGGAGTGGAGCAACATGTTTACTTGCAAACTGCTGTTTCAATGAACTAGCACTATGCCTATCCAACAAATCGTGCTGGTTTTGTGCAAAGTGGGCCTCGTCATCATCTCATTGAAAATTAACTTGTTCTCGCCATTTGGCGTTAAATAACAATTAGTTAATCTAGAATATCTTTTAAATATAAGCAATGATCAGAACAAGAAATATTTTTTGTCAATAATTGTAACAAGGATAACACGACTGGTGCCACATGTGGAGCAGGCACTGTTTACCAGTCCAGAGCACATGAGTTCACCACAATTTTTAGCGTGGTTCCTGTTGCTTGCCACATGTGGAGCAGGCACTGTTTACCAGTCCAGAGCACATGAGTTCACCCATTTTTAGCGTGGTTCGTGTTGCTCGATTTTTAGTTTGCTTTCTTTCTAATGTTTTGTAGATCACCGTTCTTCATTTTGTTCTTCTCCTGTGGCCATTGTATCGTTTATCCTTCGATTTATTGCTACTGATTACCCCTGTGGTATCTTAGATTTATGGCTACTGATTACCCCTGTGGTATCTTAGATTTATGGCTACTGACTACCCCTGTGGTATCTTAGATTTATGGCTACTGATTACCCCTGTGGTATCTTAGATTTACGGCTTCTGATTACCCCTGTGGTATCTTAGATTTATGGCTACTGATTACCCCTGTGGTATCTTAGATTTATGGCTACTGATTACCCCTGTGGTATCTTAGATTTATGGCTTCTGATTACCCCTGTGGTATCTTAGATTTATGGCTACTGATTACCCCTGTGGTATCTTAGATTTATGGCTTCTGATTACCCCTGTGGTATCTTAGATTTATGGCTACTGATTACCCCTGTGGTATCTTAGATTTATGGCTTCTGATTACCCCTGTGGTATCTTAGATCTATGGCTACTGATTACCCCTGTGGTATCTTATATTTATGGCTACTGATTACCCCTGTGGTATCTTAGATTTATGGCTTCTGATTACCCCTGTGGAATCTTAGATTTACGGCTTCTGATTACCGCTGTGGCATCTTAGATTTATGGTTTCTGATTACCCCTGTGGTATCTTAGATTTATGGCTACTGATTACCCCTGTGGCATCTTAGATTTATGGCTTCTGATTACCCCTGTGGTATATTAGATTTATGGCTACTGATTACCCCTGTGGCATCTTAGATTTATGGCTTCTGATTACCCCTGTGGTATCTTAGATTGATGGCTTCTGATTACCCCTGTGGTATCTTAGATTTATGGCTTCTGATTACCTCTGTGGTATCTTAGATTGATGGCTACTGATTACCCCTGTGGCATCTTCGATTTATGGTTACTGATTACCCCTGTGGTATCTTAGATCTATGGCTACTGATTACCCCTGTGGTATCTTAGATTCATGGCTTCCGATTACCCCTGTGGTATCTGAGATTGATGGCGTCTGAAAACCCCTGTGGTATCTTAGATTTATGGCTTCTGATTACCCCTGTGGTATCTTAGATTTATAGCTTCTGATTACCCCTGTGGTATCTTAGATTTAGGGCTTCTGATTACCCCTGTGGTATCTTAGATTGATGGCTACTGATTACCCCTGTGGTATATTAGATTATGGCTACTGATTACCCCTGTGGTATATTAGATTTATGGCTACTGATTACCCCTGTGGTATATTAGATATATGGCTACTGATTACCCCTGTGGTATATTAGATTTATGGCTACTGATTACCCCTGTGGTATCTTAGATTTATGGCTTCTGATTACCCCTGTGGTATCTTAGATTTATGGCTACTGATTACCCCTGTGGTATATTAGATTTATGGCTACTGATTACCCCTGTGATATCTTAGATTTATGGCTTCTGATTACCCCTGTGGTATATTAGATTGATGGCTACTGATTACCCCTGTGGCATCTTAGATTTATGGCTACTGATTACCTCTGTGGTATCTTAGATTAATGGCTACTGATTACCCCTGTGGTATCTTAGATGTATGGCTACTGATTACCCCTGTGGCATCTTCGATTTATGGCTACTGATTACCCCTGTGGTATCTTAGATCTATGGCTACTGATTACCCCTGTGGTATCTTAGATTTATGGCTTCGGATTACCCCTGTGGTATCTTAGATTTATGGCTTCTGATTACCCCTGTGGTATCTTAGATTGATGGCTACTGATTACCCCTGTGGCATCTTCGATTTATGGTTACTGATTACCCCTGTGGTATCTTAGATATATGGCTACTGATTACCCCTGTGATATCTTAGATTTATGGCTTCTGATTACCCCTGTGGTATCTTAGATTTATGGCGTCTGATAACCCCTGTGGTATCTTAGATTTATGGCTTCTGATTACCCCTGTGGTATCTTAGATTTATGGCTTCTGATTACCCCTGTGGTATCTTAAATTTATGGCTTCTGATTACCCCTGTGGTATCTTAAATTGCTGGCTACTGATTACCCCTGTGGTATCTTAGATTTATGGCTACTGATTACCCCTGTGGTATATTAGATTGATGGCTACTGATTACCCCTGTGGTATATTAGATCTATGGCTACTGATTACCCCTGTGGTATCTTAAATTTATGGCTTCTGATTACCCCTGTGGTATCTTAGATTTATGGCTTCTGATTACCCCTGTGGTATCTTAGATTGATGGCTACTGATTACCCCTGTGGCATCTTCGATTTATGGTTACTGATTACCCCTGTGGTATCTTAGATCTATGGCTACTGATTACCCCTGTGGTATCTTATATTTATGGCTTCTGATTACCCCTGTGGTATCTTAGATTTATGGCTTCTGATTACCCCTGTGGTATCTTAAATTGATGGCTACTGATTACCCCTGTGGTATCTTAGATTTATGGCTACTGATTACCCCTGTGGTATATTAGATTGATGGCTACTGATTACCCCTGTGGTATATTAGATCTATGGCTACTGATTACCCCTGTGGAATCTTAGATTTATGGCTTCTGATTACCCCTGTGGTATCTTAGATTTATGGCTTCTGATTACCCCTGTGGTATCTTAGATTGATGGCTACTGATTACCCCTGTGGCATCTTCGATTTATGGTTACTGATTACCCCTGTGGTATCTTAGATCTATGGCTACTGATTACCCCTGTGGTATCTTATATTTATGGCTTCTGATTACCCCTGTGGTATCTTAGATTTATGGCGTATGATAACCCCTGTGGTATCTTAGATTTATGGCTTCTGATTACCCCTGTGGTATCTTAGATTTATGGCTTCTGATTACCCCTGTGGTATCTTAGATTAATGGCTTCTGATTACCCCTGTGGTATCTTAGATTGATGGCTACTGATTACCCCTGTGGTATCTTAGATTTATGGCTACTGATTACCCCTGTGGTATATTAGATTTATGGCTACTGATTACCCCTGTGGTATATTAGATTTATGGCTACTGATTACCCCTGTGGTATATTAGATTTATGGCTACTGATTACCCCTGTGGTATCTTAGATTTATGGCTTCTGATTACCCCTGTGGTATCTTAGATTTATGGCTTCTGATTACCCCTGTGGTATCTTAGATTTATGGCTTCTGATTACCCCTGTGGTATCTTAGATTTATGGCTACTGATTACCCCTGTGGTATCTTAGATTTATGGCTTCTGATTACCCCTGTGGTATCTTAGATTTATGGCTTCTGATTACCTCTGTGGTATCTTAGATTTATGGCTACTGATTACCCCTATGGTATCTTCAAACTTTTCTTGAGCAGAATAATATTGAAGATAATACTCACATGTTGGTTTGTTTAATTCTACAATGCAAAAAAAAGAAAAGAATAAAAAAGAATGAAATGCATATCTAAATATTAATTACAGGTTATGGATGGATAGAGAGTTCTATCCTGCCAGTCCTTTACTGAAGAACACCTATTGTAAGGGGCAATCTTTTTTTTTTTTTTTTTTTTTCATCATAATATAGCTTATTCAAAATCTCCTGTTTACAATAACCTTAATGGCCCAGGAGTGAACATTAAGGGTCCCTGTTTTACATAAATCTCACTTGTCCAGGGGTAGCAAGTGAAAATAAAAATAAAAAGTCCACTTAAACATATTTCATATTGATTTGTTTTTACATTTCATTATAATATACACAATTAGACGATACAATTATTACCATGCATTAACTTTATGTTCATAAATAATAAATACTCATATGTTATTCCGAAAAAGTTCTAATTTGTTTTTATCATTTTCATTAATATGCGAAGTTTGTAATGTACATTGTAAATGTTTTTTAAAATTATTTTTCCAAGTGTTGAAAATTGTTTGATCTCCAATTCGGGATTGGTTATATTTCACCTTATTACGTATTTTCCATATTTCCCACTTTGAGATAAATATTACGGTATTAAAAATGACGTCTAAATCCTCACCCTCATATAGCCCTAACATTATATTTAATTCCTTGATTTCTATATTAGCTGTTAATCCAGATCTGTTAAATATTGCTTCTATTTCTTTTATAATTTGTTTCACAGAAGGACATTTAAAAAATAGATGCTGCATCGTTTCATCGTTGTCTCTTATTTGGCAGAGATGGCATCTTCCGTTTGACAAATTCATTTTTTTCAATCTATGTTCTGTATAATTTATATTATGGAGACATTTCCACTGGAATTCTTTGACCTTATTAGTAACTTTGATTTTCTTTAATTTTGTCCAAATTTGTGTCCAATCAATATTACCCCCGTACTGTTCTTCCCACTTAATCTGACATTTTGGTTTTATATTTTGTTTAAAGATTCCCTGAATTACTTTTATTTTCAATTCATCAGGTGATATAGTTGTATTTGACTCATTTAAAAATTGTAGCTTATCGTTGATATTTAAGGTAACTCTACGTTCTGGTACTATTGTAGTTTCACCTTTTAAGACTTTTATGAACTTTTCGGGGATTGCTTTTTTTATCTTAGAAAACTCTGAAATACAGTTCCTCCTATCTATTAATAAATTGTATATATCATGACAACTTTTAAAATTTGTATTATTTGAATCCCAAATATCGTTTATAGTTCGTAAGTTACTTTGCAGAAACGAGGTAAACCCTAATGGTTTGTTTTTAAAAGTTATTGAAGAGTTACAAAATATTCTGGTTTTTAGAATGGAATCAATGTCATTATTACACAATTGAATAAGTTCTTGTAATTTTGACCATGATTGGATACATATTTTGTAAAAAATTGGTATCATATTTAAGCTTAGAGTTGATATATTAGAGCACTTACATACAAAATATTTTTCATTAAACTTGATATCTAACTTACGGAGCCAATACTTACCAACTGCATTCCAACTTTCTAATGGTTCATGTAAAATTCGGTATAGAAGCTTAATTCTTTTGCTGTCAATAAACTCTTGTATGTTAATCATACTCATGCCTCCATTTTCTACTCCCAAGCAGCAAACTTTCCTATCTATTTGATTAATACCCCCTCCCCAGATAAAACCCCATACCAAAGTTGTTATTTCTTTTACGTATTTTTCTGGTATTCCCCGCATATCAATTTCGTAACCACAAAGAGAGATCAAGAGATTTTTCACTATTAAAGTTTTTCCTGTATATGTCAAGTTTCTACTTTTCCAAACGTGGACACAATTTTTCATTTTATCTATTATTGATTTCCATATCTCATCATTTTGTATATTATAACCATGATGAATGCCAAGAGTTTTAACATTATCCTTTGTCCAAACTATTTTTGTAAACTTGGGTCTGTTATTTTTAGCCGATCCAATATACATACCTTTTGTCTTTTCATAATTGACTTTTGAACCAGAGGCTTTTTCATATATAGTTAAAATATCAAAAGATTTTTTGACAGATTCATCATTTTTATTAAATAGCTGAGTGTCATCTGCAAACATGCAGAGCTTAGTCTCGATATATTCCCCATCTTTCCCCCCAGGTAATTTGATTCCTTGTATTTCACTATCCCCTCTTATAGCACAGGCTACAGGTTCGGCCTGTAGTATGTAAACAAGAGGCGCTATTGGACACCCTTGTCTACAGGACCTTGAAATATTGAAATATTTAGACACAAAACCATTGGTCTTGATACAAGTTTGTGCATATTTGAATAACATTTGAACCCACTCCCTAAATTTTTCACCAAAGTTAAATTTGCTTAATACATGATCCACCCATCCCCATTCTACCCGGTCGAAGGCCTTTTGTTGATCTAAAAATATTATGATACCGTCTTCATCTTCACGATCAGTATATTCTATTACATCTTGTATTAGACGGTTAGCTTCACTGATATTACGACCTTTTACAAATCCCTTCTGGTCCGAATGTATTAATTTTGGTAAAACAACTTTTAATCTTTCTGCAAGAATTTTTGCAATTATTTTATAGTCACTGTTTAATAGAGTCATTGGTCTCCAGTTTCGTATATCTTCCCGCTCCCCACTTTTATGTAATAGAGTAAGAACCCCCTTATATTGTGAAGGAGTTAGTTCTTTTTTTTCGAAAGTATCATTTACAAGCAGAAAGAATTCGTCTTTGATTTGTTCCCAGTGAGTTATATAAAACTCAGAAATTATTCCATCCTGTCCGGGTGATTTATTTGGTTTCAAAATTTTTAAAACATTTATAATTTCTTCTATGCTTACATCCAATTCGAGAGTTTCTTTTTCATCCCCATTTAGCTTACTTTCAATATGTTGCGTTAATTTATTAGCACTGTTTTCATCCCATCCCTCAGTTGTAAATAGCTTGGAGTAAAATGTTATCTGTTCGTCAATTATTGAATCTATATCATATTTATACTTACCTTCTGTGTTTTTAATTCGATTCCACATTTTATTTTCTCCCTGTTTTTTTTCAAGTTCAAAGAAATATCGAGTTGACCTTTCCCCTTCTTCCGCCCATTTTATTCTTGAACGAATTTTTGCGGCTTCCGCTTTTTGTGTATAATATTTCTTAATTAAATTTTCTAATTCTAGTATCTTACCTTTGATGATATCGCCGTCATCTGTACTAGATTTAAGATCTTCTAACTGTTTCTCAAATTTTTCTACGTCTTTTTTATTTTGATCTTTTTTTAATTGCTTACTTATTTGCATTGTCAAATATTTAATTTTAGTCTTTGTAACATCCCACCATTCTTGAATATTTCGGAATCTTTCTATCTCGTTCTTCCATATACCCCACCAAGTATTAAATGCTTTTGTAAATAGTTCACTAGTTATAGTGTTAAAATTCATTGCCCAAATTCCCGGGCCCCTCTCAATGTCATCTAATTTTAATTTAGTGGATACTAAGTCGTGATCGCTGAATGGAAAGTGTTTTATATTGGTATCAAACACTTTACTACATAAACCATTTGAACATAAAATAAAATCAATACGTGATTTTGAATTCCCTCTTTGAAAAGAATATCGTTTTTTATTTGGGTTAAGCTTTCTCCATGCATCATATAAATCATACCTAGTAATAAGATTTTGTAGTTCTATTTTGCCTATGTCGTCCGTCTGTCTATTGGGATATCTATCAATCTTTTTATCGAGAATACAATTAAAATCTCCCAAAACAATATTGTAATGATAGATACTATCATCTTCATGGTTGTAAGAAATGTTTTGAAAAGAATCGAAAAATTGTTTTCTATCACTGCATAGATTTGGAGCATATATATTAAAAATATGAAACACTGCATTTTCTGTGTTTATCTCACATGTTAATAGTCTACCAGTCTTATCAGAAAAATTCAAATTAATATCAAAAGCAAAATGCTTACTTAAAAGGATAGCCACGCCCTTTGATTCGCTAGGGGCAATCTTATCATTATCTGTGTATCCTCTTGTGACTGGTTTGATAGTGAGACATGATAAGCTTGTAATTATCAAGTTGCCCAGTTTGAATTATTTTTTTTCTTAGATTTATAATTATGCCATTTTCAATATTACCTCCAATATTGAAGACTTCCTTAAGAATGGCAGCTATGATAATACGGACAAGGTTAACTGAAAGAACAGAATTGGCCGAGGTTTGACGAATGCAGAGTCCGTGACATTTCAAAATTCTGTCATTTCTATTCCATTCATCTAGTACTGTTGAAGCAGAAAATCTCAGCGTTTCCTCGAATTGTACAGTGTAACTTTTGATTAATTTCAGAAAGATGTTGCAGGTCTACATTTTTAAACTATAAAGCTGTGGATTACAAGAACACTATCATTTAAATATTATTGTGGCTGCTTTGAGTAGCACTATATGGAGAAGACAATACTTAGTTGAAAAACTTGTGTCTGATCCTTTTGTCATTATTTAGACAATAAAATATGTTTAAATTAAAAAAAAAAAAAAAAAAAAAAAAAATATATATATATATATATATTCCCCCTTGTTGCCAGTGGGTTACGATATTTTTCCACTCTTGATATTTAAATTTTCAAACTTTATTGCTCTTGCTGTTGCCAATATATTACGATATTCTACCATTCGAGGTAGTTGAAATGACACATTGTTTTACAGTAAATGCTGGAGAATACAGAAGGAGCAATCAACAATGGACAATCTAGAGAAATTGGCAACACAGGATACAATATCATAAGCGGCAACATGACGTAATAATCAGACATGCACATGACCTTCCGTTTGTGACCTTCTATTCAGTTGAATTATGCAATTTGATTTGTCAATATATTTTTAATGGAGTTTTCGATATCATAAGGTGCTATTGACACTATGTAGACACGTTACCTTTGTGTCGAGAAGAAAACTATGATGACTTTTTTTCTTTTCTTTTTTTTATAATAACATAATACTTTATTGTTTGACTCGCCTGTTTACAAAACACCTTAGATGCCCAGGTAAGCAAAAATAATCTAAGGTTCCCTGTTTTACAATAGATCTCTTATCCAGGGTTAATAAGATATTTATGATCCCATTTCAAAAATACAACTAAATTTATCAATAATAAAATCAACATGTAAGTCAATCTATATCGGCATTTTATGATAGCTTCAACATAATTTTTTTATAACATTTACATACATGCATTGTACTCATATATTATAACTACTTACTAATCACTGAAGAATTGTCACTATTTTGGCTTTATCTATTGTATCATTACAATTGGCCGTTAGCAAAATTTTTAGTTCAGATTTTAAAGTCTGTTTCCATATATTACAAAGTACATTTTGATTGATAAATTTTGTCATATTTAACTTTGTTTCTTGCCTTCCAAATAGACCACTTAGATATAAAAATTAATGTATTTAATAGAAGTTCATGTTTACCCCCCATATTGAACCCAAGCATTATATTTTTTCTCATTTAAGTTAACAGTTCCCACATTTAAAGTGTTTATTAAAATTGTGATGTTTGATATGAATCGGTTAGATATAATGCATTTAAAAAACAAATGTTGGATGATCTTCTTGAATGTTCGATTCTTTACAAAGGTGACATCTTCCATTGCATAGGTTCATTTTTCTAAGTCTACTTTCTGTGTAAATAATGTTATGGTTGCATTTCAATTGGAATTCTTTAATTGTATTACTGATGTCCAGTCTTTTAAGATTATTCCAAATTTTTGGCCAGTGAAATTCTTCATTATAAACATTATTCCATTTATCTTGACATTTTGGTATTGATTTTTTATTCAATATTTTTTGTATAATTTTAATCTTCACGTCTTTTGTATTAATAATTTTGCCTCTAATATCTGTAAGTTTTAAATTATTTAACAATTTCATTTTATTTCTATTTTTAGCTTTGTTTTCTATATCATTATTTTCATTTTTTAAGAACTTTAAGTAGTCTTTTGGAATACATTTCTTAATTTTTGAGTATTCTGAGATACAGTTTCTCCTGTCTATCAGCTTAGCATATAATAAATCACAATCGATGAATTGTTTTGAGTTTTCATCCCATATGTCTTAAACAGTTTTTATATTACTTCTTAAAAATGAAGAAAATATTAAAGGTTTATTTTGGAAGGTTATATTACAATTCCCGAATAATCTAACATGCAAGATATCTGTTTTGGTTTCCACCTTTTGTACACATTGTAAAAATGTTGTCCATGCTTGGATTGATTTTTGATAGAACAAAGGATACCTGTTTAAATTTAAGGATGAAACATTTGAGCATTTGCAAATAAAAAAAGTTTCATTAAATTTAAAATCAAGTCTACTTAACCAATATTTTCCAATAGCATTCCAATTTTCAATTGGTTCGTTAATAATGCGATAAATAAATTTTATTTTTCTACTGTCAATGTAGGAATCTAGATTAACCATACTCATGCCACCATTTTCTATATCTAAACAACATACATCTCTTTTAATCTGATTAACTTTCCCCTCCAATATAAAGTCCCAAATTAATGTTTCAATTTCCTTTTTAAATTTATCAGGAATGCCCTTCATTTCAATTTCAAATCCACAATATGATAACAAAAGATTTTTCAAAATTATAGTTTTACCTTTGTAAGAAAGTTTTCTGCTTTTCCAAACTTGTATACAATTTTTCATTCTATCAATAATGTCCTTCCAAATTTTATCATTGTCAACATTGTAACCATGATGTACCCCCAAAGTTTTTACATTTTCTTTGGTCCATGATATTTTATTAAATTTTGGTTTTCTATGGCGGGCATTGCCAATAGAAATAGCTTTTGTTTTATTATAATTAATTCTTGATCCGGATGCTTTTTCATATTTTGAAAGTATATCGAAGGATTTCTCAACAGAGCGTTCATCTTTATTGAAAAGTTGTATGTCATCTGCAAACATACTTATATTGAACAATATCAATGGTAAAATGTATCGTTTGATATTAAATATGTATGATAACATTAAATCATGTGTAGTATATAACAATTGTAAATCTGATTTCTTTAGGTGTGAAAACAGTGTTAGACAGGGTGAGAACTTATTTCCGTTTTTGTTTTCAATTTTTCTAAATGATTTAGAATCTTACCTGCAGTCAAAAGATGTCAGTGGGTTGATAACATTGTCTGAAGAAATTGAAAACCAGTTAAATCAATATCTGAAACTTTTCGTTATACTGTACGCCGACGATACAGTGATAATGTCGGAAACCAAAGAGGATCTTCAAAAACAACTTGATGTCGTTTCTGAATACTGTAAGTTTTGGCAACTTAAAGTTAATGTCGAAAAAACTAAAATTTTGGTTTTTTCTAGAGGGAGGTTTCCAAGTAATCTAACATTCACATTTAATGAAATGGAAATTGAAATAGTGTCTGAATTTAATTATCTGGGTGTTTTACTTTCAAAATCTGGGAACTTTTCAATGGCAAAAAAAGCTCAAGTAGAGAAAGCCACAAAAGCAATGTTCGAAGTTTTAAAAAGAGGAAAAGTACATAACCTATCAATTCAGTGCCAGTTAGACTTATTTGATAAAATAATAAAACCTATTTTATTGTATGGGTGTGAAGTTTGGGGGTTTTCAAAAAACGAAATTATAGAAAGGGTGCACTTGCGATTTTGTAAACTATTGCTTAATTTTAAAACTTCCACACCAAGTTACATGGTTTATGGGGAACTAGGTAGATATCCCCTAGACATTGATATAAAAGTTAGAACAATATCTTTTTGGGCTAAATTAATCAGTGGAAAGCAAACAAAACTATCTGCTATCATTTATAAATGTATGTATAATATGTTGCGAGTGAGAGATAGAAACTTTATGTGGTTGAAATATGTAAAACATATATTGTGTAATTGTGGGTTTAATTATATTTGGGAGTCACAAACTTTTATTAATGAATTGTGGTTGAAACACTCAATTGAACAAAATCTCACTGATCAATATCTCCAAACGTGGCTTTCTTCAATAAACGATTCTCCGAAGGCACTGAATTACAGAATATATAAAGATAATTTGGTTTTCGAAAACTACTTAAATATTTTAAATGATAAGGATAATTTGACATTAAGTAAATTTAGAACAACAAACCATAAGTTACCAGTCGAAAATGGTAGATGGAAAAACATAGCCAGAGAGAATAGAATATGTCCCTTATGTAATAATGGAGAAATTGGAGATGAATTTCATTATCTATTTAAATGTCAGTATTTCGGCAATCAAAGAAAAATTTATATAAAGAAAAACATTCGTATAAATCCAAACATAATAAAGTTCAAACTATTAATGACATCAACTTCAAAAATAGAACTTCAAAAATTATGTCGTTTTGTCAGAATTATTAATAAAGGTGTGTCGACTCCCGGTTAACCTCTTGTTATGACCTGTCTGTATATATTGTAAATAGTGTACATATTTTCATATCTCTATACCTGTATGTATTATGGTTTAAGAGAAATAAAGAATCTGATATAGGCTTCTAATTCCTTCCCACCCAGTTCACCTGGTAATTTAATCCCCTTTATATCATTATTTCCTCTAATTGCACATGCCATGGGTTCGGCTTGCAATATGTAAATTAGCGGTGCGACGGGACACCCCTATCTACATGAGCGAGATATGGAGAAAAATTTTGAAACAAATCCATTTGTCTTTATGGATGTTGTAGCATTTTTAACTAACATTTGAATCCACCCCCTAAATTTTCCCCCGAAGTTAAATGTTTTTAACACGAAGTCTACCCACCCCCATTCAACTCCATCGAATGCTTTTTGTTGATCTAAGAAAACTATTATGCCTTCTTCATTTTCTTCGTCTACGTATTGTATGATGTCTTGTATCATTCTGTTTGCTTCACTTATGTTCCGACCCTTTACAAACCCTTTTTTAGTTAAAACATTTTTTAATCGTTCGGCCAAAAGCTTCGAAATTATTTTATAATCACAATTCAGTAAGGTCAATGGCCTCCAGTTTTTTATGTCTTCCCGTTCCCCTCCCTTATGTAATAAAGTCAAGACCCCCTTGTACTGTGATGCGCTTAAAGTATATTCGAATTTGAAATTTTTTTCAATTACTTCAAAGAATTCGTTTTTTATATCTTGCCAAAAAAGTTGATAAAATCTGAAACAATACTATCTTCTCCTGGGGATTTATTTGATTTTAATATTTTAATAACTTTACTAATTTCATCTAAGTTAATGTCTTCGTCAAGCGTTTCTCTTTCGTTATTGTCCAATTTATTAACAATATACCTTGTAAGTTCGTGAGCACTATTTTCATCCCACCCTTCCGATTGAAAAAGTTTGGAGTAAAAATCAACCTGTTCATTCATTATCGAATCAATGTCATACTTATAATTACCGTCTGTCGTTTTAATCCTATATCATAACTTTTCTTGGCCCCGCATTTTTTCAAGGTTAAAGAAATATCTCGTTGATTTTTCCCCTTCTTCCGCGAGATCTAATTTTCGCTGCTTCTGTTTTTTTATTATAATAGTTTTTAATTAAGCCCTCTAATTGCTTTATTTGCGCGTTTATTTCATCCGTTTCATTCGCGATTAGTTTTAATTTATCGAGTTTCCTTTCTAATCTATCGATTTCTTTTTTGTTTTGCTTACAATTTAAGTTTCTACTTATTTCCATTGTTAACAATTTTACTTTGTTTTTCGCAAGATCCCACCATTCCCGTATATCACTGCATCTATTTTTTTCAATTTTCCAGTTATCCCATCAAATTTTAAAAGCATGTCTAAACTGCTCAGATTTTATTGTTTCAAGATTCATTATCCACATACCTGGACCTCTATTGATATCTTCAGTTTTTAATTTTCTTATTATGATATCATGATCACTAAATGGGAAATGATTAATCCGAGTACCAAACACCTTACTGCTTACGGCGTTACTACATAAAATATAATCGATTCTTGATTTCGATTTACCGCGTTTAAAAGTATATCTCTTAGTTTCTGGATTTAACTTTCTCCACACATCAGATAAATCATTTCTATGTAACATGCTTTGGAATTCTCGGACTGATATGTAGTCTAATTGTTGAGGAGGATTGCGATCTAAGTTTTTTTGAATAGCGCAATTAAAATCACCCAAAATTAAACTGTAGTTTTTATCGGAATCGTTCGTATATTTGAACAGTGTATCGTTAATTGCATTAAAAAACGATTTTCTTTCTTTACAATTATTCGGCGCATATATATTTGATATCTAAAAAAGTTGAGTCGTTTATTTTTAATGTACTACGTAAAATGCGACCAGAATTATCCTGAGAAAAGAATTCTACATTTTCTTTATATTTTTTGCCCAATAAAATTCCCACACCCCTTGAGTCACTCGTACCACAATTAAAAAAGCTATTGCCACCCCCACAGTTTTTCCATTCATTTTGCCATCGAATCAAATCATCTTTTGTTGAGTGAGTTTCTTGTAAACAAATTACGTCAATTTTTTTGGCTACCAGCCAGTTAAAAACCAAGTCACGTTTCTTTTTGTCTCTTATACTGTTAACATTTATTGTAGCTAGGGACAAGGTCATTTAAACAATAATATGTAAGTAGTTTGTTTACTCTACCGTGAAAGAGTATGTGTCTTGCCCTATTTATAACTTTACTACGGTTTGTTCGATTAGCATTCATCTTCAATATTTTAACTTTATAATGTTTACAAACAGTTGCATTTACAAATAGTGTATACAACATGAATATGAAATAAATATAAAGATGGCTTCGTTGATATTTATTTAGTTTTATCTTATTTTTTTAATTTTTATTTGTTAAGTGTGTCCTTCATATAAAGATTTTGTTCTTATCTAGATCAACACGAAAACGTTATCAGTAAAAAATAACATTGGTGCATCCCAATCGTGCATTACGAATCAAAAGTGCATTTTATGCATTTGCTACAGTCATGACGGTGATAATATGGTAGTTGGTTTAACATCCATCCATGTAACTAGTGATGATCACCTCTAAATACTCGAGTTTGGTTCCTGTCCGTGGCGAGATGGTACTCAATCTAATTTTATGTGATAAAGTTCGATTGTCTTCCTCGAGTATTCCAAGTACTTATGGTTTCGTCCATCAATGAATTTGTCAGCCACATTATAAAATTAATAACGTCACAATGTAGATGTAAAGCTGCCAACGTTGCTAATAACACGGATCAATCAATGTAGCCAGGGGCGGATCCATGATTTCAAGTTAGGGGGGGGGGGGGCGCACTTAAAAAAATTGGGGAGGCTCGAACATTTTTGGGGTTTTTCGTGTGAAAAATCACCATTTTACGTCAATAAATCATATTTTTGTCCAATTTTCGGGGGGGGGGGGGGGGGGGGGGGCGGGTGCGCCCCCCCTTGGATCCGCCCCTGGTAGCAATGATATTTTTGAAAGTGGCGTTAAGCACCAATCACCACAACCGTAGCATTATTACTATGGATAGCTCACATGCTTTTTAAAACAACAGCTACACTAATTTAATTCATTATATTGTAAGGAGAAGAGCTAGTTTAGCTTGATATTGCTGATCATGGGTTCACCATTGAAGAAAACCTCTGGTAGCCATCAGCTGTCGCCAATCTTCGTTAAATAATTAAAGAATTAAAAATGTGGAGCCAAATATAAATTCATGTCGTACAACTGCTGAAATATTTTTGAATTTGGGTACCTGGAGTTAAACACATCAGACTAGATACAAATATTCACCAGGTGCCCAAGGCGGTTGTTCTGAATCCATAAAAATACTGCTACATAAATGTAAAGATATTCGGTTTCACAAAGACTGCATATTTAAGAAAGGATAAATATCTATTTTTCTTACCTGATTTCAGTTTTGTATCGAAAGTGTTCATTCTTGTTTCCATTTCTGCAAGTTTTTTCTGAACGCCGTCGTCAACCATCCTCTGGATGCCCTGCGTTAAATTAGAAATCTCATTCTCCATAACCCCTTTAATATGTGATTTAACTGGTGTCATATCTAAATCGACTACAAGAGGAGCTTTCATGGTATCTAGCAGTGGTACTGGATCTGATTTTGATTCTAAAATCATTGATGTAGTTAAAGTACTGAGCACCAAAACAACATTAAATGTCGCCATTTTGTTCGACGTTTATAACAGTATACAAGGCGACATACCAACAAGGTTTAAAGTACTATAATGTTTTTAAAAAAACCTACTTAAGACTTATATAGGTATGTCAGTCAACTTTAGGGCAAGATGTCAAGTACAATCTTCCTTCGTCCTTCCTTTGCGATAACAACTTGAACTTAGTAACCAAATTTTGAGAAAATGTTTAGAAATTCAGAAAATGGCCCAGTATCAAGGAGAAAGAAAAATTTGAAGATACTCTAAGGGATTATTAGAAGCCATTAACCGAACAAAACCAGACAATACAATGACAAAACAGACAAACAATAGTCCACGAACCACTACACAAAAAAGTAGATATTGAGCAACACGAACCTCACTAAATCTGGGAGCTGTGAAAGAGTAAGCAGTTGTTGCTTCACTAGTAGTACCGACGGCACTAAAAAGGAAGCTACATAATCAGAATTCCTAGTGTTAAATTTGAAGGCAGGTTTACGACTTCCGGTATGACCTGGTTACAAAATTTGAATATACCACAGGGTAACTGTTTCGGAATGTCTGTGTCACAGATGACCACGAATATGTTCCATTTGCCATAGTCAAATTTTGTTCTTTCCCGGTTCATGACTGATGACGGAATATGACTTATAGCCGGATGTTTGCCCTGATTATGTAGATTCCTTTTTAGAAACAACCGTATATCAAGGAAGTCCTGATAGACAATACAAGCTTTGTAATGTAGTATCAACTGTGAGATGTAGAAAACAAAATTATAGCGCGTTTGCAGAAAAAAAAACCAATGTTTACATAGTGGTTCTGCTCACAGATTGCATAGATTGATAAAATTATATAAGATCACATGGTTTGTATCAAGATTAGCAAAAATACTCGTAATTTCAGAATTTCACGGAATTAATACTACTCGATCATTTGTAAATGTTTCTATATTTAGAAATAAATGTAGAGATATAATGATCAACTCGGTGGCTCCAATCTGAGAATATATCGATATGTCTAATTTCACACCCGAAACCACAAAGCTGCACATCAACTACATTGCGGCACGAAATGTGTTACAACAGTAGCATGGGCTAATTAATTATTGACTACAACATTGTTAGATTGGGAGTGAGTGGGCGATTGTTGTTTAACGCCAACTCAGCAATTTTTCAGCTGTATCATGGCGAGAACAAGTTAATTTTCAATGAGATGATGATGAGATCTGCCTTCTACTAGACCAATACACCTAGTTGGGTGGTTATAGTGCTAGTTCACTGAAACAACAATCTGAGGATAGACATGTCGTCCCACTCGGACACATTATCCTGATTCTGAGCCAACCAGTCTTTGCTCTTTCTCCTTAAAGCTGTGTGCATTGCGAAGAAGCAACAAATACCAACTTAATAGTCTTTGGTTTTACCCGATCAAGACTCGATTCAACAATCTACCGCACCCGAAATGAGCACGCTAACCATTACACTACCAATGTGGCTTGTCAGATTGGAACTATAAGGATTATCATATGTATATAATATTATCATGGAATTCTGATCAAAATATGCACTTCATCTGTTCATCACAAAAACCTTTGACAATCTGTTTTTAAAGGAAGCATCTTAGAAAGAGGGAGGACAATCTGGTCTCCAATAGAAAACGATAAATTCATCGTAAAAATTGAAACAAATATGGAAACTTGAACTCATATTCTAACATGCTATAGATAAAGGGGCGTGGTTTTGTTTCATGGGATTGTTTAAAAAAAGAAATTACTATTTGATTCATTACAAAAAAAATATATTCTAAAAAAACAAAAAAAAAAACCACACACAAATACCCCAAATAAATCGAACCAAACAAAAGGACAAAAAAATCGGTACATATCACATTCTGTGAATGCTAAAGTGGGCTATATTATAGCGTAGTTTAATTAAAACTCATTAAATCGTAAATGTTAGTCAACACTAAAGCAATGTCTGAAGTAGACTCTTCCTCACTTGACGAAAACGACTTGAACTATCAATTGACCCCTAGGACAATAGCCCTCCGGTCAATTGCCCCCAATTTTTTTTATTTCATTTTTATTTATTTTTTTAAATGAGAAATAAATATTCATAAACTCAGATTAAATTATTCAAATTACTTTTAAGTTGGATTTTCTTCTTTGTATATTAATCACAGGGGCTTGAATCGCTTTCATAGAGGTCACGCGGCCTATATACCATATATCGCTTTCATAGAGGTCACACGGCCTATATACCATATATATACTAACGTTAGTATATATATGGTATATAGGCCGTGTGACCTCTATGAAAGCGATTCAAGCATATATGGTATATAGGCCGTGTGATCTCTATTGAATTGATTTGAATTTAGACGGCGACTTTCTCAGTGAGAAATTGCGCCCTTAAAAAAAAAATTATTTGAGTTTTGGTGATTCTCTTATTATTTTCTTACTTTTTATGCCTTATTATTACATATTGTGAGATTTTAGAATAATTGAAATTTGTAAATGATAAAGTTTATTTAAGTATTTAATTAAATGATTGACTTTAATATATAGTTTGTCATATTTATTATGTGAACCAAAAATTTTAATTGCTGTCATTTATGAATTTAGCATACAAGTTGTTTAAATAGTGTGACAAATCCCAATTTAATAGGTATAGTGTATCATAATGAGTTGGGCACTACGACCTTTCTCTAGATACACATTAACCATATTTTGGTGTTAATGAGGTACTTGACATCGATAGCATCTCCGCGCAAAAATTGCCAAAATTATAACTTTGTTAACATAGAAAAGTAAATTAATAGTTAATTAAATAAAGTAAATAATAATAATATGTATTTAGCATTTACGCCTAATGATCTAATTACTATATAGGGAGTTACCAATTTAATGTCTGGGTTGTTGCCCCACGTTCAGTGTGGATACACGGAAACTAGTATTGTTTACGCATGCCCACACTGGCCGTCTGCCAATAATGATCCCAGACACCACATGGCAACTCGTTATACATGTGTTTACCTTTAGTTTTGAGATATATAGATGTCAAGCCCTTACATACTAAGGTAAATTACCAGGAGTTATATTACATAGTCCCAGTTCATTAACTAGAAAATAAAAATAAAAAAAATTTTGTACGTCGTTCTCCCACGATATACCTCGTGATGAGAGCACGTTTTTGGTGTTATCTATGAAACATAATAACATCGTGACTAATATTAGAAATAAATAAGGATAGTTTGCATAATTCCATGAGCTACATAGGGTTAGTAATATATGATAGATATATAGCTACGGAATGATACAATTAATTAATTTGTACAAATTGATGTTATCATATTTGATAGTAATAATTTACCCTAGAATGTATTGGGAAATGTCACAAATATTACCTAATTTACCTTACATTACGAATGTGTTGTATGTGTTAGCTTACTGAATTAAATGATTTTATGGAAGAAAACTGTAGATTATTATTAATATAATATTTATTGAACCAATGTACTTATTATTGGTTCATATAAAAGGAAAAAAAAAAAAAAAAAAAAAATTACCTACTATATAAAATGAAAGAAAAAGAAAAAAAAAGAAGAGTTTTATATAACTTTAATTGCTCTAGTCTATGTTATAGAGCCTAACTGTAGCCAAATGGCTAGTTCCTATTTCTCTTTATACTTTGAGTTGTGTTAATTATTTTTACTTATTTACAAGTTAAGTTCAGAATTAAATATGGTTTAGACCATAAATGATATTTTATGTATATCAAAAATTATAATTAAAATAAACTAATGACTCTTATCAAAAAAAAAAAAAAAAAAAAAAAATCAAATTGAAGTTTAATTAGTAATTCGACAAGGGTCACAAGTCTCTATGGTGTAGAGGGTGTTCTGTACAGCTCTCAACTGAAAATATAGTTAAAATCTATTAGTTTGATTAATATAATCAGCAACTGGTTGAAAATTTTTGCCCGATAGTAAAATAATTGGATTGAAATTAGTGACACCCAATTGTAGAAGTTGATCAAACATAGTTTTTCTGTATGTGTCATATAGTTTACATTTTAAAAGGAAATGCTCCACTGTTTCTTCCTGTTGACAAGTGTCACATAGATTTGATGGGTTAAATCCTATTTTATTTAAATAGCTATTAAGTTTTATATATCCTGTCCGTAACCTGAAAAATAATATTTCATTATACCTGTATAGTATGGGTGCTGTAATGGAAAAAGACACAGTTTTATTAATATCATATAAATGTCTTCCTTTTAGGTTGTTGTCCCATTTGTTTTGCCACATATCTTTCAAAAAAGTTCTGCTTAATGTCTTAATGTCCTCTTTATATAGAGGACTAAATACATATATATTTTTAAAACTTAAAGAATGTTTAGCTTCTTTGTCTGCTAATTCATTTCCCAATATACCAACATGGCTGGGTATCCATTCTAATGTAACATTTATTCCAATATTATTTAGTGATGTAAAAATATTTTATATATCATAAATAATGTAATTTTTTACTTTATATATAGAACCTTTGATTGCCTGTAATGCTGAAAGAGAATCAACAAATATTACAGTATTTAATGGTTTGAAGTCTTGAATCCAGTTTAAAGCTAAAAATATGGCAGTAAGTTCACACATAAATATAGATACGTAAGCTTGTAATTTGAATCCTTTACTAACCTTTAGTTCTGGAATCACAAATGCACAACCATTTGTATTATTTTGAGGATCTTTTGATCCATCTGTATAAATTTTTAAAAAGTTTTGATATTCAGTATCAATGAGGATATCTCCCTCACTTTTTATTAGGTGAGGGAGGTCCTTTTTAGTAATAACATCATGCAATTGGGTTTTGACCAGGGGTTTTTGTAAATGCCATGGGGGTGTGGGACATTCACTATGTGAATATATATTATCAGGGGTGTAATTATTTTCTTTAAGTACTTCTTGGGCAGTTATATAATATGGTTTTTGTTTAGATTTTATGTTTTTGCTATAAAAACTAAACTTTACATCATCCTGGAGGGTAATTTTTGTAGGGTGGTTATTATCAAAACTACAAATATTAAGGAAAGACTTTGCTATTAAGCTTTTCCTTCGTTCCTCATATGGGGGGGGGGGGGGGGGTCACCCATCTCTACTTGTAAACTAGCCAATGAGGCTTTTTTCATTGACCCTGTACAAATACATAGGCATTGAAGTTGTATATTATCTAATAATTTTTTAACAGCATGCGATGCAGAGTTATATACTTCACATCCATAATCAATTTTTGATCTTATTAGTGCAAAGTAGATGGTTCGTAGCGTGTAGCTATTTGCACCCCACTTGGTACCTGTAAGTAGTCTCATACAGTTGAGTATTTTAATACATTTTGTATGTATATATTGTATATGTTTTAACCATGTCAATTTACAATCAAATATTATACCAAGGAATTTAACTTCCTTGACAATTTCAAGTATATGTGTTCCTATTTTTAAAACTAATTTACCTAAGTTACGTTTCCTGGAAAAAATTATACCTACAGTTTTGTTTGGGGATAATAAAAATCCCCATGTAGAACACCATTTATTGATATTATCAAGATCTTGCTGTATTTTATTTTGTAGGTGTTTTAAATTAGGACCTGATTTCCATATTGCTCCATCATCAGCAAATTGAGACATTTCACAATTTTTGATACAGGATGATAGATCATTAACCATTATATTAAAAAGTGTCGGATAATACAGCTACCTTGAGGAGTACCATTTTGAACAATATATATATTTGAACAAGTGTTATTAATTCTTACTTGTAATGTTCTATTGCTTAAAAAACCATTTACATATGATAGCATATTACCATATATATTTAGAGATACCATTTTTTGCAGTAAACCATGTTTCCATAACATATCAAATGCTTTTTGAAAGTCTATAAACACTCCAACTGTAATATATTTATTAACAAAAGATTTTTGTATATCATTTTCTAATCGTATACATTGTTCCATAGTGTTTCTATTTTTCCTGAATCCACTTTGATTGGGATTATATAATTTATGTTTTTCCAAATACCATTGCAGTCTATTATTGACCATTTTTTCCATAATTTTATTTAAATTTGAGGTGAGTGAAATAGGTCTATATGAAAGGGGGTCACTTGGGTTTTTACCAGTTTTGTGGATTGGGATTATAATAGAGTGTTTCCAATCTTTTGGAATTTCCTGTAAAAACCATATTTTATTAATAAACAATAAGAATATACTAAGCGTTTTTTCAGACAAATATTTAAACATATTATAGCTTAACCTGTCTTTGCCAGGTGCACTATTGTTAGTATCTGCAATTGCATCTTGCATTTCCTGTAAAGTAAATTTATCATTATAACAATTACTATTATTGTTAAAATGATCTGTAATATTGTTATGATCATTATTTTCAACTAGTTGTTTATGTATTTTAAACTGACTACTGTAGTTGTCCGTACTACTGACTTTACTGAAATTTTCAGCAAATAAGTTGGATTTGTCAGTGGATGACTCATAGGGAATATCGTTTTGATTTAGGGTAGGGTTTTCTTTTTTACTGGGTGCATGACCCAACATTTTTTTAACATTATACCATACTTGAGATAGATTGCTATTGTTGTTCAATGAATTACAATAATTTTCCCAGTATGTTTGCTGGGTATCATGTAACAGTTTTTTACACAGTTTTTCTTTTTCTTTATAATTTTTGAAATCCTCCCCCCTACCAGTATGACTGGCCCTGTTTCTAGCTTTGTTCCTTTGTCGAACAAGTTTTGTACAATTTTGATCCCACCATGGGACACATGGCTTTTGATTTTTATTGTTGGATTTTTTCACTGGGATATAATCACCAGCAATATTGATCAGTTCTTTAGTTAGAGTTGTGTTAGTCTCTTGTATATTATCAGAAACAATGTTACAACTAAATTTATTATCACATGCATTGGTAAATCCCTTCCAGTCTGCATTTTTATAATTCCATTTATGACTATTATATTGGTTGCTATAAATCATGGGTTTATAAGAAATTTTAATATTGACTACAAAATGATCACTTCCATGTGTGACCTCTATGAAAGCGATTCAAGCTATATATGGTATATAGGCCGTGTGACCTCTATGAAAGGATTATACAGCTTGGACAAGCTATGATAAAAATAACCTTCTCTTATTATTTATAGATATTTTATTTTTAGATAGAGTTTAATGATTTCCCAATTAAGTTTAATTACCTTACAAAATTGGTCTTCAAAGAAAAATTATAAAAAGGAATTTGATTAAACAATGATCAAAGCTAAGTACAAAGGTTAATAATTAAAAAGAATTTTGAGAAAAAATGATTGCAAGCTAAGTACAAGCTTAGAACTGGCTTAAATAGGAGTGTATTTTGAAGTGAAAGCATAGTAGTGCAATGGAGTTCATAGAGTCAGAAAGGGGTAATCAGAAACTAAATATAAAACTGAAAAATATTTGTGAGGGGCAATTATCCTAGGGGGGGGGGAGGGGCTATTGTCCTGGGGGGCAATTGTCCAGGGGGTTATTGTCCTGCTCTCCCGATATCTTTTACCTACCAGGAGATTTGCATTCTCCATACTCATGGCACGCATCTACTTCCGGTCATTCGAACCCGATATCAGTCAACTCGTTATTGACCTTTTGGTATCTGTTCTTCCCAGGGTTAAACGTTTTTGTCAGTTCTTCCCGTTATAACTCATACAAACTACATACAAAACATGGTTAAACATTTATCTACATATATAATACATATACGGTGTATACATGCATGTGATATTCGTCATAGCATCCATTACGCTACACACTGTTCTATATTTATTTTCTAGGAAAATAAGAGATAAGCAAACATCCTCATTGCATTTTATCCTGCTTGCACCTTAACATATGAAGTAATTGCCTCCATAGCGTTGTATGTTGTATATTGTATGGTGGACTTCCGCTAGTGATAGAGGGGTGTACTCGATACAACTTTATGTGATGAATGTTTGTGGCAGGCCATGGGATTTTCTTCGCCACTATGTAACTGAACATGTTGAAAGTGGCGTTAAACACATATAATTTAACCCAATTACTAATTTTAGTAAGCATTGATATGAGTATGTAAGTGAGTAAGCAAGTGAGTGGTTGCTGCTTAACATCAAGTGGATCTATTGTAAAACAGGGAACCTTAGATTATTTTTGCTTACCTGGGCATCTAAGGTGTTTTGTTAACAGGCGAGTCAAATAATAAAAAAAAAAACACAAAAAAAACACAAAAAAAACAACATCAAGTGGACAATTTTGTAGCTACATCATGACAACGAGATGATGATGATGATGAGGCCCACTTTGTACTAGACAATCATGTATATATTTGTATAGTGCTAACTGACTGAAACAACTCTCCGCAGGTAGACATGTTGCTCCACTCGAACACATTATCCTGATTCCGAGCTAACCAGTATTTACTCTTACTTCTTAATGTTTCGTGCTTAGTTATGAATATTTGTATTTTGAAAATAGATAGTCGCCCATGATTTCAGATATCACTATTTGTAGAGAAGATCTCGCGCGATCATGACAAAATGACTTTCCCCTATATTAACAGTACATTAGATTAATATTAATGTTTTTAACTTCTCATCGTTTACATTAAGCTGTCACAGCTACAGTCAAAAAATGGCTGAAATAATATTGGGAGTTAGGGTTAGGGGTAGGGTGTTTAACGCCACTTTCAACAACGCAGTCATGTTAAGGTTGTCCATGCATTAATTTTACTCATTTAAGCCATAAACCAATAAAATTATGTGTGATCTACTCAAAATGAAAAAAAATAATATTAGGAATCAATCACAGAGGTCACGTGATCACATTAAAGAGAAAGTAGCATAGTGACCACTAAAACCGAGCAGAACAACGGCATAACGATGTTCAGTACAAGTAATGAAGAAACCGGCGGATTGGGGATATCCTATTCTTCAAGAAAAATGCGTGGCAAAGTGTTGTATTTCATTTAATTAAATTTGCGAATAGATTGAAAGGCCAAATATGCAAGAAACCCCCCTTTTTCCGAGTTCTATGGGATTTTTCTTGCTACGTTCAATCCCTGTATTCTTTGCCATATGAAAATATCGTATTTAATCATAAAGTCTGTTGACTGTTGTTAATTTTTTTCCAAGATCAGTCTTCGGGATGCCGTTGTCCTATTGCATTTTTTAAAATCTAATAAACAAATGCTAAAAAACGATTATTTTAAAACACTACGTCACAGTTAAACGTCCAATCGTAACTACTCGGCCATTCTCGCTACCCTTCCAATAACCTCGTAAGTATATAGTAGAAATTCTTTTTAAATTGCTTGCCGGAAGATAAGCCGCACAAAAATATAGTCCACGAAAATCCAATATGGAAGACGTACATGTACTAAGTAAAATCTAATCATGCAAAACTAATTAAAACTTTAACTTTTATCCACGAAAATAATTGAAATATAAAAAATTGTTTAAAATATAACTTTATCAAGCTTTCATGTAACTGACATGTGAAAAGTAGTTCTATTTATCCGCCACCTACTTACGAGGTTATATATATTATATGGCCGAGTAGCTACGATTGAGTAAACGTCATGTAATACAATCGTCGTTTTCATTTTCAATTGGGGGCCCGGGTGGCTCAATGAGTTAGGTCGTTGGATCTAACAACTCATACAAGCCTATCACCAATACGGCGTGGGTTCGCGCCCGGCTTTGCAAATTACAAAAAGGGTGCACTCGACTGGCAGCCGCAAGTGATAAAGTTTACCAGTTGCTTGCCCATGGTCGGTAGTTCTCTCCGGGTACTCCGACTTCCTCCACCACTAAAACTGGTTGCCATGATATAGTTGAAATATTGTTGAAAGTGGCGTTAAGACACCAAAAATCAAATCAAATCAAATCAATCATTTTCATTTAATAATCAGCGTAGTAACAATTTTCCTTAAATACATGTTTTATAGATGTGCTTTAAAAGCTTATTTCCTCACAAATTAATTTGTATTGTTTATCTGCTGAAATATCTAAACAACAACGTTACCGTAGCATTTTACATGTGTAGACCCTCTCTACTGCTTTTTGGATAATAACAATAGAAGCAGGGCCATCTTAACAGCATCATGGCCCCCCCGGAAAAGCAATGCACTGGGGCCCATACCTACACAACCACTCATAGGAATAAAACTGTAAATGTATTGGTATTTCCAACAAAGTCAGTGTTTAAGCATTAGAAAAACATACAGTACACAACATACATAGATAAGCATGGGATCCCTATGCTCGTGGGCCCCCGGGCAACTGCCCCGTGCGCCCATGCGTTAAGACGGCACTGAATACACACCTCTCCTACATCCCTCCAATGTTAATGTTAAAAATTTACAGACCACGCTGGACGCAATGTGATGAAAAAACAACAGCTATTTTTGTACCCGTGTGCTGTAACTATATTCTTTCGAAATATTTGATGGGACTTAATTATAGAACATTTCTGTTTTGAACTTTATGTTGAAGTAGCTACGAGGATGAGGTATTATACCAACATTTTACTTGGAAAAAACTCGTACGGTCGTCCGTCGTGTACTCTGTTTCGGTTTCGTGTTGTAATAATGACAACTCTGGACCACGCGGTGGAGGAGGAGTGTAGACGTATCCTTCTTGAGTAGGAGGAGGAGGGGGAGGGAGGGAAGGAGGGAGGGAGGAGGAGGGATAAATTTCATGTTTTCATGTCTGCTGTTAAAATGGTTCGTCTGGTAAATCTCATTTCACACTATGTCGTAGACATCTCGTAAACCACGTCTTTCTTCTTTTGGATAAGAATGACTAGAGATTGTAATGCACACTTAATATATTCGACGTGGGCGTATGTAAAACAAACAAATCATATATTTCTAACTTTTATTTATAAGTCTGTTCTGTACAGCGGAACCAGTTGTCTGAGTTCTGGCTTTTTTTGCTCGATCGCTGGAATAATCTGTTTCCATATGTCGGCCATTACAGGAGAGACGACCCTCTTAAAATCCGTACGGTCTCGTGCTGTAGTCCTGCATGACGACTTTTTTGTCGAAGACTATCCTGTAGTCTTTGTCTTGATGTACGGTAAGTAGTCTCTTGTGGTCTCTCGTGATCTTGAAGTCGTCCCTCACGGTCTTGACGTCATCTCTGTTATTAATGACCATGTCCTTGATCGTATCAAAGTTGATGGATAAGGAGTTCTTGTAGTTGAGAGTGATGCCTCTCACTTTACATATGGTCGTATTTCCATCGTTGTCGGGTCTGGCAATCTTGTAAGCATAGTTCTTTCGGTCCACCGGTGACAAACTCTATTATTCTGTTGTCGGGCACTTCATCGGTGAGATCCCCTAGGTAGTCACCGAGTTCTGGTTTCCACTCGCCTGGCCTAGAGGTATACACGACTGCGTCTGTATCGGGGTATAAGGCACGGGGTCCTAATTGTTCCAAATAACTGTACAACTTCAAACGGGCTTGAGCTGTGGTATAGGCTGCTATGACTACGTTGGTTCTCCCAGATTCTTCGACGAACTCTTCTTTGTATTGATATCTCATTTCCACCATCTTGTCGCTGACAAAATTGATACCCATCACAAGAATCTGGTCGCTGGTCAACATGTCAAAATATTCGACAGGTTCGGATATGTATTTTACCCGAGGCATGTTGGATCTCTGTCCGAATTTTCCCCAAAAGCTATTCAGCATCAGTTTAGCTAATGCTCTCAATCCAGGATTCTTCTTTATGTTGTTGTAGTCTAGGAGTATTCCCTCCTTTTCGTGGTAGTCTCTGATGTAACTCCAGCTATCGTTTTCGCTCTGACACCACTCTGGCCAACCGCTGGCTTCCTGCTTCATTTTGAGGAAGGTATTCACGTAATCGGTAAAGAGTCCTCCAGTTTTCGTTTCCGGATCGCACTGTTCCGTTTCATCGAAATGCCACACTTCGTAGATGCGCTGAACTACATATCCTTTCTCCAATGCTTTCTTCAATTCGTCGGTGACCCATGTTCCCGTCAATGATCTTTCTTCGTCGTTATGTTGACACGGTTTCTGTTGCTGGTTTTCACTACATGTTCTACACAGAGTATACAACAATTTGTTGTTCATTTTTACTGGTAATACGAGTATGTACAGTCCTCTTGGTGGAAGGATTTTGCATTTGATGAGTCCTTCGTACTGTTGTATATCTGTAAAACCCTCGGTGACGATCTCAGGGTGTCCGATGGGTATCTTTCCGGTCTTATTGATATATGGATATAGGGAGGTTACATCGACGTATGATATATCCTGGTCTTTTTGAAACAATGTAAACGCTTCAGTGCGTCCTCCATAAAAAGCATCTCGGGGTTCCAACGGGTTGATCATCTCGGATTGTTGGACACAGTTTCGTAAAGTGTCGTTTTCTCGAACTTCTCTGTCGAACTCGCATTCCCACTTTCCAACGTAGGCATACCCTTGACCTTTCAGGTATCGTTTCTTCTCTATGGTTCGTTGGTATAGATCACCCATGGTCATACCATTGACCGGGTTAACCGTGCTGCCATTGAAACAGTGTAAGCATCCGTGCCAGAACTTTCCGTTAAATTCCAAGACGTATTTCTGTCCGTTCTCGTTTTCGTAATATCCATCCACTTTATAAGGTCCAATTTCCTTTTCCCCACCGTTTCTAGCATGTTGTATGTGGACTCCTTCCGTTGTTGATAAGTATTTGATCCATTGCATAGCTTTGATGGAATGTTTTTTTTCTTGGCGGTATCCTTGAACTGGAATGATACCGATGGTATCGGGTCGTAGACATTTCGTTCTAAAGACCAAATTGCAAGCCGAGGCTATCGTGATGCATTTCTGAAAAGGATCAATGCCTCCTTGTCCGTCGCTAGACGTCATCTCCAAAAACAGTTGTCTAAACGTTAGGCAGGCTCTTCTTAATATGTCCACGTCGGAGCGACAGTAATTCAATAGTTCTCTTTGAAAATCGAATCGTTGTCTGTAGTTGGTTTCATACCACATGAAGAAGGCTTTTCTGTCTTTCAGCTTCATGGCATCCGGGTTGTAGTAGTGTACGTCTGGTAGATGATTGAGTACGACTGATTGGTTCTCTTTCCTATTGAACAAATGTGAGAAATATCCTTTCTTGAGCTCCTCCAATCCAAACATCTTAGGTAGTTCCGATAATGCGCTAGGTAAAAAGTTGATGGAGTCTATCATTCTAACACGACATCCGGGTACTTCGATTTACATGTTCTTGGCACCATTGGCTATACTAGTTGGTTTCACACCGTTTTGGTACAGATACTCCAGTATGGGCAATAAATCGTAGCCTTTGAAATTGTGTGCAATAACCGTGGCCCCTTCGTTTTCTCCGGAAAACAACCATTGACAAAAGTGTTCAGTTGTGTTCGGCCCGGCAAACACCAATTCGTTCTTCCCACATGCTTGGCAGATACTTTCTTTATCGACGCCTTGATCCATGCATTTAAAACACACTCTATGTACTTCACATAGATTAGGTTTATGCTCGAAAGCTCCACACCTCGGTGATTTGCAATGAATACATTTTTCGTTGTCATCCGATTGGTATCCTTTTTGACACTGGATCCTGTCATCTTGGGTACATTCAAAATCGAAAAAGATGTAAGTCTGTTTCTTCTGTCTATCGTTGTAATCCACAGGTAGCATATAACACTGGTGTCCAGATGAATAATAATCTACAAGTCTTGCAATAGACGTTTCCACAGGTATGATCTCCTGCTCGTTTGTTCACGTTTGTCTGCAGTTCTTACATTTGTAATAGGAGGTGCACGTTGAGCTTCCCGATGGCGTCGTCTTGTTGTGGAGATTAAAGCATATTGGTCCTTTGAAGTACCGTCCACAATCCTGACAATTTTTCCAATCATCTTCAGTTTGATCGTGAATCTTTCGACAATTATGGCATACGTTGTTGCAAGCGTGTTCTTCTTTGGTGTTATAACCTTTGTAACAGTTTGTACAGAAGTAGATGCGACTCAGGAACGCAGTCATACTGGTAATCATATCGTAGTGGTTGTCATGATAGTACAAGTAGATCTTCTTCTCGGCTGTGGGTTCATGGTAAACGATTCCGTTGAAATGCTCTCTCGATATCACATATATCTGATATCCTATCAGGAATCGTTGAAACGTTTTTACATCTTCGATTCCGCATTGATGTAGGGGTACTCCCGTCTTGGTGTGTAATTCCAACGCCAACTCTTCTTGGATACGACGACTTTGTCGAATAGAATTTCATTGTTCGTGTCCGTCGATCTTAGCTTTGGCCGTTACGATGGCCCTGGCACAACACATGTCATCTTTGTTTTGTATCTGGATGATGCAACGTTTATCTTTCAGGAACCTCTCCGTGTCCACGTAATCACATCTCTTTCCAGTTCCACCCTTAGGAAGGCTGACGTGTGTTATATTCAGTTGTACACAATGGTCCAGGACGAACTGTTCGTTGGACTGTAGCACTCTTTCTATTTCGGTTAGCAGTAGTTCACTGGTCAGTTGGTTCATCTGCATGAAAGGTAATCTGATGGGAAAATCCAAATCGGGACATTCAAGGGTAATTTGGACTAAATCCTCTTCCTGCATTCCTTTGGTGACATCTGTTAAAATGGAGTCAAATAGGTTCTGTAGGGTTTTCAATATGTCTAGTACACTCTGGACGTTTAATTCATTGAACGTAACTCTGTACTCGTTGGATTCGGTGTTAAATCGAGGCATCTTCTTTCCCTTCTCCTTAGTAATAGTGTAATACTGATCGAGGTGGTTGATATCCACGGGTGGATTTTGTAATCCGGCTCCACTTCAGATGACGATACAGGTTATCCTTTCGTCTGTACAACAATCCGCATTCGCTACATGGAAAGAACCTGTCGTTGTTGTGTTTTCTCTCGTGTCTATCGAGATTTTTCTTTCTAGTAAAACGCTTCTGGCATACTCCGCAGGTAAAGGTATTGTGGTGTTTGTTTAGACGGTGGTGCTCCATTAATTGACACTTCTTGGTAAAAGTTTGCTGACAATATACACAGGAATGCATCTGTAAAAGACAAACGTATATTTACAACATGAATCAAACAGTTCAACTACATGTTAATTATTTGTTAAAACTACATGTATGACTTACATCTGCTCTGTCTAATTGGCGTTTGCTCTGAGCTCTAAACACGTCTGGGCGCAGAATGAGAAGGTTTCGCGTCGAGTCGGCTTTCATAGGTGACGGTATATTACTAAAAATAGATCGATGAGTCATCGAAGTGCTGTGACATTCGACACGGTCTGTTTAATTCTCTTTGTCTCTTGTGTTTTGTCTTTTCGTTTATCTCCGTTTGCTTTATGTTTTCCTTCTGTTTCTAATTTCTACTTCACGTCACAATACCACCAATTTCCTCCCTCCCTCTTCCTCCTCCTCCTCCTACCTCTCACCTCCTCCTTCCCTCCCTTTTCCACCACCACCAACACCAACACCATCACCACTGACACCACCATCACTGACACCATCACCAACACCACCACCACCACAACCACCCAGCAGCAGCCACCACCACCACCACGGCAACAGCGCTGAAATTCCACCAAAAACACGAAAAACGTAAACAAAAAAACGTTAACAAAACGAACAAATAGCCGTTAAAAAGTTAAATGAACGTGAAAACGTGAAACACGCGCAAACAATGCGACAAAAACTCGCACAAACGTGAAACACGATGAAAAAGTGTAATTAGTCACGGCTGACTGCACAATTGAGGAGCCAAAAATGGTTTAACATAGGGGTTAATAGGTCTATACGGACCCGATACACTACTCACATGTAATACACACAGACCCTACACAATACAAACAGCTCCAAAATTCTATTTTATCGATTACTTCTGATCATGCAAATGTATGAGTATATATCTGGGTTCTTTTTAAGTCAAATATTCCTGTTCCTTTAAAATCTATGTTGATTCTTCTGTGATATTTAAATCTTCTTTGAGTTCAAATCATTCATTGGTTTTTTTCTTTGTGTTAACTCTGAAAAAAATTACTAAGTTAGTCAAAGGACTCACTGTACATGTATCAAACTAAAATCATCAGTGTGAAATTTTGTCAGAAATTAAAGCTATAAAATATAACAAAGTACCATGAACTGAAACTGTAATTAAGCTAAATTTTTACCAAAAATGGGGGGAGGGGGCAAAAACATCAATATTCTTCGTAACTAATGAACAATTAAGTTGCACGTTCAATGCTTATATGTCATAATTTACTTAAAGAGAGAGCTTTGTTAAAATCAAGAAACAGTATTTATCCTGCAGTCATTATCATTTTTGTATGATAATTACAGTAGGTGTATATATATAAATACATTTTTGTAGGGTTAAGGTTAGTGTCATGGTGTTTAATGCCACTTTCAACAATATTTCAGTTATATATGTGGCGGTCAGTTTTATTTGTAGAGGAAACTGGAGTACCTGTAGAAAACGACAGACCTGTCACAAATCACTAACAAACTCAATCACATAATGTTGTATCGAGTACACCTCGTCATCTGCGGGATTCCAACTCTCAACTTTAGAGGTGATAGACACTGATTGCACAGGTAGTTGTTAATCCAACTACCATACGATCACGACCACGACGGCTCCTACATTTTTGTGTCACCCTTCTGTAGTAATATAGTATATACAAATAACAATCTCCTGATACTCAATTCATGAAGATAGAGAAGAGTAAGAAGTAAGATGGTATACCCATACCAGGACTCCACATCGGAACCTGCAACCTGACCGCTGTGGACCAGTGCTGCCCCTAGCTACAACTAGCTTAGATTGCATCTCACAAAATTTTTGAAAAAAAAACATTACTAGAAAACTATGAAAACATGTCTTTTAATATCAACAATAAACTTTTTCTATATAACAAAATAAAGACAAATTATATTATAGAACCTTTTATTGAAAATTCAAACTTCGAAAATTAATTGTGAAAATGGGAATAAGTGATCATGTTTTAGAAATTGAAAGAGGGAGATATAAGAAAATAAATAGAGAACAACGATTTTGTAGGCAATGTCACCTAAATGTAGTTGAAAACAAGGAACACTTCTTCTTTCATTGCCAACAAAACCGAATTATTAAGAAAGGAATTTTTAACCCAGATTGAAAATTCATGCACAAAATTGGTGGGTAATAATCATATTCAAAATCTGGATTTTTTTTATCTTCTTCGTGTCTTATGCAACTTGCTGCCCCTTTCATTCAAAAGTCATTAGCACTGAGGAGAGTGGACTCAATATAGCTGCATAATTATTATGTTTGTTTTAATGTATGATTGATTTGTATGTTCATGTTTGTATATGTATATATATCCATGTTTGTATGTTTGTTTTATGCTGTCAACCCTATAAGGTATAAAAGATCATTAATTAATAAAGGTTAACCAAAAATCTAGATGCTTGGAAATTGTTACGTTTGTGTCTACAAATTTATAAATGGCATTATTTCGTATTTACTATTCTATCATAACGAACATATAATTATTTAATATTCAGTACGACAGAGTATAGATTTATCAAAATCGTACAACAATGCTATTCAAAAAACAGACGTCTGCGTCGTGAAATATTACATTGTCATCAATTGTCATAAATATATGCTGAAAAAAAAAACAGGCCAACCTTAACATCACTGCGAATATTTCAGTTATATCGTGGCGGTCAGTTTTATTGGTGGAGTACACGGAAAAAACCACCGACATTTGCAAATCAATTACAAACTTTATCACATAATGTTGTATCGAGTACATCTCGCCTGAGTCGGATTCGAACTCACAACGTTAGTGGTGATAGGCACTGATTACGTAGGTAGTTATAAATCCAACTACCGTACGATCACGACCACGACGATCCCTAAATTGATATAATAATCTGTAATAAGTGATAATAAGAATAAAATGAAAGATGCAAAATACCACACTGTCGGAACAGTTCTAAAATACCACACTGTCGGAACAGTTCCAAAATACCACACTGTCGGAACAGTTCCAAAATACCACACTGTCGGAACAGTTCCAAAATACCACACTGTCGAAACAGTTCCAAAATACCACACTGTCGGAACAGTTCCAAAATACCACACTGTCGAAACAGTTCCAAAATACCACACTGTCGGAACAGTTCCAAAATACCACACTGTCGGAACAGTTCTAAAATACCACATTGTCGGAACAGTTCTAAAATCAACAGAAAAAATGTAGAAAGAGACACAATCGATTCGATATCACAAACACACAAATATATGGCCGCTCACTTTCCTGGCTTGGTACAGGAACTTCTATGTGACTGAATGATTGATGGTTGCTTAGGGGTAGTATTTCAGTTATATCCACGTCAACAAACATTAGATACAATAAATAACCGAAAAGGGGAATGCCGCAAGTAAAAGATGAGATCAATGATGTTTTTAGGTTTAGGTATTTGGTATTTAACGCCACTTTCAATCGCAACAATATTTCAGTTATATCGTTGCGGTCAGTTTTATTGGTGGAGGAAAGTGGAATACCTGGAGAAAACCACCGGAATACCCGGAGAAAACCACCGAGCTGTCGTTTGTTGTTTGCTTGTTTGTTTGTTTAACGCCACTTTCAACAATATTTCAGCTATATCGTGACGGTCAGTTTTATTGGTGGAGGAAACCGGAGGACCCGAGAAAACCACCGACCTGTCGCAAGTCACTGACAAACTTTATCACATAATATTGTACACCTCGCCCTGATCGAGATTCGAACTCACAACATCAGTAGTGATAGGCACTGATTGTAAATCCAACTACCATACGATCACGGCCACGATGGCCCCTTCGACCTGTCGAAAGTCACTGACAAACTTTATCACATAATGTTGTATCGAATGATGTTTTTAACCATGCAACCAGCTGCTAAAGCCCACTCCTAGAAGTGAGTGGATGATTGTTGTTTAACGCCAAGTGAAATATTTTCAGCTATATTACGGCAAGAAAAAAATATATTTAGTGAAGTAATGTGATGATGTCTGCTTTGTAGTTAGTATTAGCTCACTGAAACAACTTCAGCGGGTATTACAATATTAGCCGTTAAAGTTTATACAGTTATGTGACAAAAGTATTTCACGTTTACGACGTCACGCTAAGTTAAGCGGTTGCAGTTTGTTGATGTTTGAGAAGCTATAACTTCATAATAAATAGAATTATATCGACCAAACATGCAGTATTTAGTAACATGACCTTTAGCTTTAATTACATGTCTTATTTGTCTTGGAAGAGATTGAAATGCACACACTTGAAATGCATACAAAATTCTTGTGGCGGCCCGGACTAGGTCAACCTTGGAATGAATGGTGTGTTGTTCCAGTTATAATCGTATTTTAATTAATCTTTAAATATTTTCAATTATATTAAGGTCTGGTGATTGGGATGGCCAAACAAGACAATCGACATCATTGTTATCTTTCTACAATTTTGTCTGTACGGACTAGTGTACCGAGGGCGCTGTCATCTTGGAAAATCCACTAAATATTTCCAATTTTAAAACGACTGGCAAAAGATTATTGTCTACGCACTTAGCAGAGTTAATATTTCCTTCTACATCTGTGATTGTACCAACCCCGTCTTTACAAATACACCCCAAAACATTAGACACACGTGCGCCGCCATTACGACTTCCATACAGTCCTAAACATTGTGTGTTCCACCTTTCTTCTGCTTTTCACCACACATACACACGTGAATTTTTCCCTAATTAACACCACATTTCATCAGGAATATTATTTTATTCCAAATCGGAACTGGAACGGACTGACTATAAATTCATTCATCAAATCGCGTAAGCTTCTTTTACGATCTTGTTTTACAAGCCTTATCAATGTACGCTCACCTTGCTTGCTCGTAGATTTGGGTCGACATGTTCACGGCTTGTTTTCTATATCTTTCCATGGATCAAATTTTTTCAAAAATTTAGACACTGCAGATCGACTATATCCAATGATCTTTCCGATTTTTGCTTTTTTTTAATTCATCCTGATGTAGCCGAAATACCTGCCGTTTTTAGTCATGGCTCATCTTTTTTGTTTTTCTAGACATGTTGGAAACTCCCTTTTTGTAGCGTTTACGTTTCATGTACGCACGTGGAAATTACGTCACTAACACGTCATATTTTGGAAATTATGGTGTCTAAATTTAGTAACATAATGATAAATATCAATAAAGTTATAGGCAACCGAAGTACATTCTTATCTGATGGCGTGACGTTGTGTACACAAAGCGTGAAATACTTTTGTCACCTTTATTTGTGTACCTTCGGTCAGGTCAACTTTATATAAGATTTAAACACACTGTCAATATAAATGTATGTACACTGTATATTTACAGTTGCTATTAAAATTTTCCTTGGTGTTTCATAAATGTTGTCAGCGGAGCGTACTTAATTTTAAACATCAACGTATTTGTCCTTATAGAGTATTATGTAAGTATTTTATATAATTGTTATTTATTATACTCAGTATTGAAAACATGTTCATTGTACAATATCATGCGCACAAAATGACAAGTGTCTTATGTAAATAAATTATATCTCTACCTATGATTTGAATGAGCCGAGTACACGAGTACTTGTGTATACAAGACTCAGTACGCTTCCAATCCTTTTCTTTCAATATATAGTGCAAATTTAATTCGCATTAAATGTACGTGTGAACGTAGCACAGGAATACGTTTTCGTTAATGCGAATTCGTTAATTCGTATTCGATTCGCATTAAACTGTCGTGTGGACACATGCTATTGCAAAAGCGAATTATCCGAGTAAGTGCTTAAACGGAATTTTATTTTGTTTTATTGTCTGCATTTAAGACGCTAAAAGTAAACAATTGGAAACTTACGGATTATTTTTATTATATAGGACTAGGGATACAGGTAATCCTAAATAATTCAGTGCTTGATGGTTGGTGGACGGTGGCGTTTCTTTTAAAATGACTTTAACGATACAAAAGGTCAATAACACAAAGTGCTGAAATATATTGACAGAGATAAAAGTTAAAGTGTCCAGTAAAATTCAATAAAAACTGTTTTATAAATATCTTTGTTGGTATATTACATTGAACAAAAATGTAGGTTTATGGTGTTTAACGCCACTTTCAACAATATTTCAGTTAAATCGGGGCGGTCACAAGAAATGCAAAAATGGCTTAAAGTGTGTTTACATGGTCAAAGTTTCCTTCAAATTGGATTCAAATTTTTTTCAAACAGAAATTTGACAGTCTAAACACATATCCCTTCAAATATTTGACGGACCCATCAAGCGCATTTGATGACGTTTTTAGACTGTCAAATGTGAGCGGCTTAAAGCAAGTACATGCAGTCTGTAACAAATTTCAAGGGAGAATTTGACCGTGATAACACACCTCTACGCCACGTAAGACTTCTCCTGACGTACTAGTTTTTAACCTTTTATACTTTTCTTGACATGATAGTTTTTAACCTTTTAACTGTAATATAAATATATTAACGGAAGTATTAGAAGGTAGTATCGTACTATCATTACTACACAAAGGTGAGTCTTTATTGACAACTGTTTATTTGGAAAGTGTATACAGTTAAATATTAAAAATTAGCTTAAAATACAAATATATCGTAATAATCTACAATGGTATTTCATATATATATGTGGCCAAATTTTATAGAATATTTTTTATCTGTAATATGCTAAATTACATACTCTGATCCTGCAATTTTCAAACAAGAAATCTTGGTAAATTTTGAAATACAATAAAAAAAAATAATATAAAAAAGCAAACACAAAAAAAAAAAACAAAAACAAAACAAAACAAAAACAAAAGCAACAACCAAACAAAATTTGTTTCATATGAAAGAAAATTTCTCTAGTTGGGGGAAAAAGGTGTAGTGGTTAGTGTGCTCACCTCGAGTGCTGTAGATCGTGGGTTCGAGCCCTGATCGGCTCAAACCAAAGACTATAACATTGGTATGTGTTGCTTCTCCGCTCAGCACGCAGCATTAAGGAGAAAGAACACAGACTTGGTTGGCTCGGAATTAGGATATTGTGTCCGAGTGGGATGACATGTCTATCCGCGCACTGCTGTGTTGTTTCAGTGAGTTCGAACTAAGCGTGTTGGTCTAATACAAAGCGGACCTCATCATTATCTGATCAAAAATTAACTTGTTCTCGCCATGATATAGCTGATAATTGCTGAGTTGGTGTTAAACAATAACCACTCACTCACTCTTTATAAACTTGAAGCAATAAGATAATTTCACTTGGATAGAGTAACAATTGATTCCATAAGAGAATCAAATAGTTTAAACTGCAGGAATGTTTATATTTCTAGTTTTACAGTAAAGAGCATATAACGCTTTTTGGGGATAAAAATCCAACTAAGCGTGTTGATCTAGTACAAAGCGGACTTCATTATTATCTTATTGAAAATTAACTTGTGCTCGCCATGATATAGCTGATAATTGCTGAGTTGGTGTTGAACAATAACAACTCACTCACTCTTTATAAACTTGAAACAATAAGATAATTTCACTTGGATAGAGTAAAAATTGATTCCATAAGAGAATCAAATAGTTTAAACTGCAGGAATATTTGAATTTCTAGTTTTATTGTAAAGAACATATAACACTTTTTGTGCTTGTTCTGCTAGTTTCTTTTTTACAAATGTGAATTTTCCATTATAGTTACAAGTTGATACTAAATATGAATATGACTCAACAATTGCAATAATTTAAACTCATACTGCTGTCTCCCTTTACGTTTACAAAAGATCATAGCTTTAGTTTTTCTTTCAACATTTGCAGATGTATTCCACTGCGAATGAGTTTTGTAAATCGGTTGTACTTTCTGATAAGATAATAGTATCATCAGCATAGATAGAGGAGTACAAATATTAATGCAAAAATTCTCAACTCTTCCTGACATAGATTTTTAATGTTTTGAAGACCTTTGACCTGGTACTTTTTGTTAGAGTATCTTAAAATATAGCAACAGTTTGGATGAGTATTAAATTTGAATTCGATACACAATCGGTTGAAATTTAAATTAAATTTCATTACCTACTTTCTTAATACGCAATATGAAGTCATTATTTAGCACGTTGTTGTTTACAATGACAAGTATATAAGGTTAGTATTTAGCACGTTGTTGTTTACAATGACAAGTATATAGGGTTAGTATATAGCACGTTGTTGCGGGACACCATGGTAAATACATAGGACCTAGTGTCCCACACCCCACTCCTGTGCTTGGAAATAATATATACCAGCTCCAAGTTTCATAAAATTGCTCGTCGTTAAAAGAAGCAGCAATAGTGTACGGCTTACTGAGGGGTTGTCAACCGAAATTCGTTCTTAAAAACGACACGATATCTGTGAATTCCGGGGGACTCAAATTCGGTCATTGTATTGTGCATATCATTTGACATCATCTTTAGCAAGATTATTTACTACCATTTATAGAGGCATATGTATCTTGAATGTTAAAGCATCATTTATTGGGCTTCCGATTTTCCCCTCCCACGCAAAAGCAATAGTTCTTGAGAACTACTGATGATGATGTAAAATGACATGCGCAATACAATGTTATTCCGCATAATTTATTGAATAATTATCATCAAATTCATTTTTCTTCAGTGGATTAAAATTGTTGGTTTTGTGAGTGATTAGTGTGTCAGTGAGAAACCACTTACAAATGCTGGTCAGACACACGACATGCGGCTCTATTGACATAACTGGGAAATAACACGCTCCTTCCACGTAATACGCCTTGTAGCAGCCAGTAATGGGCAATAACTTGCTTGAAGTGATCGTTGGTGATCTTTTGTAAATCGAAATGTTCGATCCTGTGCAAGAAATGATTGAAGACACCAAAGAGGTTAATTCAGCCACCGTAAATCGAAGAACAGAAAATATAATGGTCAAATGAAAACACGAAAAGAAAAATAAATGGTCTAATCTACCAAGGAAGCTAGATTGAGTAACTCGAACGCCACTAAGACAAGGGAAGACTCAGGTGTTCGGGACAGGAAAGCAGTTCCTGCTCCACTAGTGGCATCCCTCATCGTGATACGCCATTTTTCTCCAGTGAATAAAAATTGTTGATTTCTTGGGTGATCAGCAGGTCAGCGAGAAATAATTTCGGGTCTGTTGGTATGTATAGGAAATATCACGCTCCTTCCACGTGGTACGCCTTGCAGCAGCCCGTAAGGAGCAATAGCTGGTTTGAACTGATCGTTGGAGTTCCGTTGCCAGTCTAAATTTTCGACCCTATGCAAGAAATGATTGAAGACACTATAAATGGGTTAAATCAGAAACCATAAATCCAAGATTAATTGATTGATTTTTTGGTGTTTTAACGCCACTTTCAACAATATTTCAGCTATATCATGGCGACCAGTTTTATTGGTGAAGGAAGCCGGAATACCCGGAGAGAACCACCGATCATGGGCAAGCAACTGGTAAACTTTATTACTTGCGGCTGCGAATCGAGTGCACCCTTTTTGTAATTTACAAAGGCGGGCGCGAACCCACGTCGTATTGGTGATAGGCTTGAATGAGTTGTTAGATACAGCGACCTAACTCATTGAGCCACTCGCGCCTCATAAATCCAAGAACATACAATATAATGGTCAAATGAAAACAAATAGGAAGCTAGATTGAGCAACTCGAACTCCACTAAGACCATTGAAGAGGAAAGAACGGGGTTTGAATACGACAAACGGAACATATCAGCTGTCATATTTGACACGGATGGTCCTTAATGGCATTTACCCCAGTTGAATTGTGTTGCTGAATTTTTTGCTTTCTGTGTAGTGTTTTGTAGATCGTTGTTTGTCTTTGTGTCCTTATTCATTTGGCCATTGCATTGCCTATCTTTCGTCGACTTACGGATTCTTATTACCCCTTTGGTATCTTCAAACTTTAACCAGGAACTGATAGCATGAATAGTTGTAATTCGAGCTACAAGAGAATCAGGCCACGTAGGCATGTTTAATAAAAACATAGATATCCAATTTAGAGCGCACGACTCGTTTCTGGAATAACCAGTGTATCATGATGTGAGAAAACATTTGTCTCTGCGTCAACAAATATAATTAAATTGAATTTCATTTCCTATATTAATACCGAAATAATGCACGGAAGCCATTTTTTCATGGTAGTTTTTAATTATAAAATAATGACAATGAAATACAATATCATGTGTAACAATAGAGCATATTTAATCTTTGAAAAATACAATGTCCGTTATGGAATTCGATCCCGGGACATTGCGCATTGCATGCCACCACATTACTAACTGAGCTGAAGGAAACCTCCACTAACGCAGTTAGCAGAGGTGGTTATGAACCTACTACGATTCCTATGACCTTAAATAGGGGGTGTTCCCGTTACACATGCAAGACACGTTAACAGTCTGCAGTTTTGTCTGCCATATACTAACGTATGTAGACGTGTACCAGTAATTAAACGACGGTAAAGGTGTTAACACTCTTATGTTTTAGATTGTAATAAAGTTAAAATGAATTTGAGTCCACAAAAACTTATGGCTATGAAACAAGAGGAGATAAAAGAAATAATGGCACAGATTCAACCCATTCCCTGCATAGAATATGATGGTATCAAGTGGCCAACATTCATGCCATTCAGAGTTAAAGGAGCTCAAAAAGCAATAAAGGACATTATGGAATACCCATCTAGGGAATCAGATATTTTGATCTGTACACATGCTAAATCAGGTGAGTTATAGGTGTATATGTAAGACCAAATATCGAAATCAGTCAAATTTATACCACGGTTTTCTGAGTCTAACCGTTTAAACAATCGAACGCAAACTCGGAAAACCCGTGGTATAAATAATTTGTAGCATGAAACTATGCAATATCACAATATCGTTGTTATTGCAATGCTCTCTTGAGAGTAATAACACTACAACCCAAAATTTAAAGCGTGCAATATCACGTAGCTGCGTGTATTATTTCATAGTTCTTAGCAGTTGCTTACATTCTGGTATATAAACCATATAAAGATCAAAGGAAAGGAATGCCTTCCTGTTACAAAGGTAAAATACTGGTTGAATGGGAACAGTATAAAAATCACAATCTGATATAAGGTATAAAAAGAATACTACTAGAACTGACGTAAGGTAAGGAGACATTCTATGTCCATTTGTTCATCATTTTCAGTTTCATATAATTTATGTTTTCAAATATCCTAAATGAAAATCTTGCATGTGAAACCTGTCTAAACCGAACTTCCTTGAAACCAACTCTTGTGTTCGGAATAGACAGGTGTCCGGTTTATACAGGTTAAATTAACAAAGATTTACTACATTAGAACTTTATTTAAAGTTCGGTTTATGCAGGATTTCGGATTATGCAGGGTTCGGTTTAAACAGGTTTCACTGTATTAACTAAATGGATGATATTGGAATAATGGTATTGTTTATTCCAGGTACACACTGGGTCTACGAAATAATTCAAATGTTAGTGAGGAACACAGTGGAATTCGAAAAAAATGCAAAGTCAAATACGATGTTAGAAGTACTACCAGATTTATCTATAAACGATTCACTTCCATCACCTAGGATACTTGATACTCATTTTCAATTTCAATACCTTCCACAGAAACACATAGAAAATAGAAGCAAGATCGTTCATATGATCAGAAATCCCAAAGATGTCACGGTGTCTTTGTATTATCATGCACAGAAAGATAAAATGCTGGATTTAAAAGTATCATGGAACGAATATTTCGAGATCTGGATGGATGGCAAAAGTAATTATTTATTAAGTTAACTTATGAAAACAGGTAACAAACGAGGTGGTATATAACTGTTGTTTCAGTGAGCTAGCACTATGCACATCCAAATAAGCGTGTTGGTCTATTGCAAAGCGGTCCTCATTATCATCATCATCTCATTGAAAATTAACTTGTTCTCGCCATGATATAGCTGAAAAATTGCTGAGTTGGCGTTAAACAACAATCACTCACTCACTCATTAGGCTATGCATATGAAAATTTTGTGTCACGAAGATTAAATATTTTACAAATGGGTCTATATCATTCTTTATAACAATACTGTTCACCTAGTTATATGTGAGGGTTGACATTTAACTCGCATGAGGAAAACACTTACATGACCGTATCATTTCTAGAAAAGGGGAGGTGTGTCCCTTAAGACTAGTTTATCCCTCCAATTTGTACTGAAAATGCCTGTACTAATTCATGAAAGTGATCGGTCATGTGTGAGTCCATAAACCTATTTTATCCCCGCCACTTTTTATAGAAGTTCCTGTAATAAGCCATGCACTCTGTTTCTACGATTTTCCGATTGGATTGTGGAATTATTCCGATAGTCTGGTGGTTTTGTTTTTGTTATTTGATTTTATGTTTACACCAAGAACATAATTTGTACACATAGCTGTTAGAAGAGTTTGAAGATACCAAAGGGGCAATCACTCAGAATCCGCATATCGAAGGAAAACAGGCAATGCAATGGCCAAAAGAAAAAGTTGTGTTTGGAATATGGTATTTTTAACATTTATTTAAAAAATAATGACATATATCAATTTACAGTTCCTTATGGAACATGGTATGACTATGAACTAGGAATGGAACAAGCAGAAAAAGACTATCCAGGAATGATTTTTACTTGTTATTATGAAGATATGAAAAAGGTGAGCTAGTCCTGATAGTGATAATGACAATTTAAGAATATTTTATAGCAATGGTCAGATTACAATATGATGTTGGATTGGGAGGTTAACAATTTGAAAAGTGAAGACACATATTAATTTGTTTTATTAGTCCCTGTTTATAGGTCTAACATGTGAAGTATGTTCTAATATCAACTGTCTTTCGGGGGCCAACTCTTATAGGTGTACTATACAACATTTTGCGATTTGACGTTTACCAGTGACTTGCGATAGGTCGGCGATTTTCCTCGGCAACTTTGGTTTCTTCCACCCATAAAACTAACCGCCACGATATAACCGAAATATTGTTGAAAGTGGCGGTAAAAGCCGTACCCCTAACCCTTATAGATGTAGTATCGACCATATCGGCAGTGTAATTGTTTGCGTGCTCTCCTCCAGTGTGGTAGATCGTGAGTTCAAGTTCCCATAGGGAAACTATAAAATGGGTAGTTGTTGCTTCTCCGCTAAGCACTCAGCATTAAGGTTTAAGAACAAACGCTGGTTGGTTCGGAATCAGGATAATGTGTCCGAGTGGAGTGACATGCCTATCCGCGGACTGGTGTTGTAGCGAGTTAGAACTATAAAAATCCAACTAAGCGTTTCCAAAATAAGAGAAGAAACAATAGCACAAGCACAAATAATTCCGGATTGTTTGTTCTGTTCGCTCCTGTGTTGTTTTATAATTAACTTCTTTGATAATGTTATGTGTTTTATCTGCTCAAATTGCGATTCAATTTGCTAATAACTATCGTTTTTTCCTTCTTAGAATCCAGAAAAAGAAATCGAGAAGCTAGCAGAGTTTTTAGAAGTTCAAACAACAAAACAAATAATCAAGGATATTGCCATGGCGACAGCATTTGATAACATGCAGAAAAACAAATTTGATATAACTAAAATAATTGACGGAGAGGGATTTATTTATCGAAAAGGTGAGTTATTAGGATAAGGTATGTTACGTATTCTAGCCAACTTTTTCTTAAACGGACATCATCGCAAACATTTGTTATGTTTGATGGATGTATTGTCAACAGACAGTCGGCATTCCTATGGGTACAACCTGTACTCCTCTTCTCGTCGACTTTTTACTTTATTCGTTTGAAACAGATTGTATGCAGGTGCTTCTCTAGAAATACGATTAGTTGCTAGCCGGTGCTATTATTTCACGTTCCGCTATATAGATGATGTCCTTTTAGTAAAATAACAGTTTGGACACTACTTTCATCGGGTCTATCTTAATGACTTGAAATAAAGGCCATCACAAATAAGCAATCTTTACATTATACCTCGACCCGATAGGAAATAATTGTTATTGAGGATCGGTTAGTAACGACACTTTACGACGAAAGAGAATATATCAATTTTCCCATTGTGAACTTTCCATTTGTATGTAGCAACATTCCAGTAGCACCAGCATATGGAGTATTTCTCTCTCAATTGAGACAATATTACAGAGGTTGAGGTTCCTGTAATGATTTCTTTGATAGAGGGTTGCTGCTAATAATGAAACTAAACGGTTCTTAATAGTTATGTTGGTCATCACTTCGAAAGATTTATGGCAGTCAAAAGTCGGAGCTGTGAAAGTCCCGTCCCTTCCTTACTTACGTATGATAGTATGTTTTACATTGATGAACATGTTCTCTACCAGAATATGCAGGAGATGTTTGCCACTGGCCAATCCATCAATCAACATGTAAATGAAAACAGAACTACATGTAATTATGATTTAAATAAACACTCTGTAAGATAATGGTAATATACAAATTTTAGGGTATAGTACATAAGAACAAGCTTGAAGATACAAACAAGATAGTCAGAAGCCATAAATCGAAGGACAGACAATTGCAATACAATGCAAAAAAGAAGGGGTTATGGTGTATAACGCCATTTGTAACAATATTGCAGCTATGTCGTGGCTGGCAGTTTTATTTGTGGAGGAAATCGGAGTACATGGAGAAAACCACCGACCTGTCGCAAGTCCCTGACAAATTTAAGAAAAACCACTAATGTACAAACAATGATCTACAAAGAACTACACAGAAAACTAAGTCACTGATAAACTTTATCACACAATGTTGTATCGAATACGCCTAGCCATGAGCGGGATTCGAACTCACACCCTCAGTGGTGACAGGAACTGATTGCAAAGGTAGTTGTAAATCCAACTACCATACGATCACGACGCCCCCTAACAAATAAAGGAAATACATGAATTTCAAGTTATACAGGTATATTGTAGTTGATGATGTTATTTGTTTATTTGTTTACAGGAGAAATAGGAGATTGGAAGAATCATTTCACTGTTGCTCAGAATGAAAGATTTGATGCTCAGTATAAGGAGAAAATGAAAGGCAGTAAATATTCCTTTACGTTTGAATGAACTCCTTTTAATTTGTTTATGAGTGCATATACATTTATTAAATATTTTACATTAAATAATGAAGTAAGCGTTTATTATTTTTTGGGGGTAAAATTTAACGTTGTAAAGTACCATCCGAAAGAACCTAACCGCATTGATGGTGTAATGGTCAACGTGCTCGTCTCGAGTGCGGTAGATCGTGAGTTCGAGCCCAATGTCCATAAGATTGGTATTTGTTGATTCTCCGCTAAGCATACAGCATTAAGGAGAGAGTGTAAAGACTGGCTGGCTGGGAATCGGGATACTGTGTCCGAGAGGGGCGACATGTTTATCCGTGGGCTGTTGTTTCAGTGAGCTAGCAATGCATAATTCCAACTAGGCGTGTTGGTCTAGTACAAAGCGGACCTCATCATCATCGCATTGAAATTTAACTTGTTCTCACCATGATATAGCTGAAAAATTGCTGGGTTGTCGCTAATAACCACTCACCCACTCGAATGAATCTGGTTCTGAACATCAAATCACACGCTGCTATCTTATTATTGTTCCCTGAAAGTAATTTAATACAATTAATCCCATCTACAGTCTTCAATGTCATGTCCACTGAGGGAACCCCGAGGGCATAGAAATAGGAACAAATTCTCTACTACAGGGTACGACCCCTCTATAATAGTCTGGGATGAATTACATACATTACATAACTTGTTCTCCGGACAGGATGTACATTTTTGCCTTTTATATCGAAAATGTCACACTCTGTGTGCGTAAAATACAACTTACATTAACAATTTTTAATGAGCAATAGCTTGTTAGAACTACTATTGGCGCCCGTGTAATTGATTTATTCCACTGCCCGCTCCCCTTTACCCCTCTTGATTTTATTGTGTGTGAACTTGAACAAGAAATTAAAACTGAAATGCTGGTGATTAGATGGTGCATAATTGGGCAATGTAGGCAATAACAACCATTTTAGTAATACGACAGATACTGAAACAAGTCGTTTAATGACAATAAGTGATAAACTTGACAGGGCAATGGAAATTATGTCCTGTAATCTTGTAGATAGTCTAACCGTCTGGGGAACTTCCGTAATCACAGTCCGCTTCTTTCCTCATTCATGACTTATCACTGTGTTTTAACAAGAGTAACACAAGGGGTGCCACCTGAGGAGCAAGAACTGGTTATAACGTTCCGGAGCAATCAGTTCAAACCCTGTTTTTTGTGGGATTTGTTAAGTTCGATCTTTAGTTTTCTGTGTAGTGTTTTGTAGATTATTGTTTGTTTTAATATTTTGTCATTGTATAGTATGTCCTTCGATTTACCGCTTCTGATTACCTTTTTGTTAACTTAGATTTACCGCTTCTGATTACCCTTTTGTTATCTTAGATTTACCGCTTCTGAATACCCTTTTGTTTTCTTAGATTTACGGCTTCTGAATACCCTTTTGTTATCTTAGATTTACCGCTTCTGATTACCCTTTTGTTATCTTAGATTTACCGCTTCTGAATACCCTTTTGTTATCTTAGATTTACGGCTTCTGATTACCCTTTTGTTATCTTAGATTTACCGCTTCTGATTACCCTTTTGTTATCTTAGATTTACGGCTTCTGATTACCCTTTTGTTATCTTAGATTTACGGCTTCTGATTACCCTTTTGTTATCTTAGATTTACGGCTTCTGATTACCCTTTTGTTATCTTAGATTTACGACCTCTGATTACCCTTTTGTTATTTTCAATTTTTTCTTCTATTAAGCGTACCTGATGAAGGTTATTCCAGAAACGCGTCGTGCGCACTAATTTCGATATCTACATTTTTATTAGTAATTGAAATTTTAATTGAACCAAATAACAGCGATAATTTCTCAAATTGCTGATAAATTAAGAAAAAAAGCTAGCCAGATCGTTTAATTTCACGCCCCCTCTATAGATGATGTCCTTTCACTAAATAATTGTAAGTTTGGTGATTTTGTTGAACTTGAACTTGAAATAAAGGATACCACATATACAGATAAAAGACAAAAGAGATAATTTCAATTTCCCCATTGTGAACTTTCAATTTATATTAACAACATTCCAGCAGCACCCGCATATGGAGTATATATCTCTCAGTTGATCCGATATCCCAAAGCTTGTGTTTCCTATCATGATTTCCTTGATAAAGGGTTGCTGCTAACAAGGAAGTTACTGAACCAAGAGCTCCTAATGGTTAAGTTAAAGTCATCACTTCGAAAGTCGCCACCATGACTTGGTTAACCGTTACGGAGTATCCGAGTCGCAAATTACCACGGATATGTTCCTTTTGTCGTAATCACACTTTGGTCCTTTCATCATTCATGACTTATCACCGGGTTTGTAACACGAGTAACACGATGTGTTCCACATGTGGAACAGGAACTAACTACCCTTCCGGTGCATCCGAGTTCAATCTCTCCCGGTTTTTAGTAGTGTTCGTGTTGCTCGATTTTTTTTTTTCTGCATGTGAAATGTTTTGTAGATCGTTGTTTGTCCTTTTGTCCTTTTTCTGTTGGCCATTGTGTTGTCTAACTTTCTTCGAATTACGGCTTCTGGTTACTCCTTTGGTGTCTTAAAACTTTTCTAACGTTATTGAAACCCCAATCCACCCACAGGCACTTGTTTCATTCAAAAAATATATGCCCCCTCCTCTTCCTTACTTCAAGGTAAACATCTGCCCGTTTTCCCTTCCCCACTTCGCTTCAATGTGTTTCGCTTATTTGTGATCCTTTCGCTGACCCAATTATATCGTTACACTCCCGAGATATTTCTCTTTTCGACTGCCACATTTAAATATACCTACCGGGCTCCCCTCAGCCGAATTGGACAAGAATATTCAGCGAAAGTTGCTTCGTCAATTTTCAGTCATTGAAACGGATACAGCCACTTCCGGTTTGCGCTGGATTTTTCATATGCATTCGGAATTATCTAGACCGGCCATGTGTAACAATGCCATCATGATCATCTCCTCTCAAATGTAAAGTAAGCCTTTAAAATACAGATAATTGTTCCAATGCAGATTATAAAAAATATGTTCAACTCCAAATTACTGACATTTGATTTTTAAAACAACTTTTTTTTAAATTTTCTAAATCAATTTAGACCGGACCGGAAGTGGCTGTATCCGTTTCAATGACTGAAAAGCAGACGAAGCGATTTGCGCTGAATATTCTTGTCCAATTCGTCTGAGGGTGGCCCAGTGGGTATATTTAAATGTGGCAGTCGAAAAGAGAAATATCTCGGGAGTGTAACGATATAATTGGGTCAGCGAAAGGATCACAAATAAGCGAAACATATTGAAGCGAAGTGGGGAAGGGGAAAAGGGCAGATGTTTACCTTGAAGTAAGGAAGAGGAGGGGGCATATATTTTTTGAATGAAACAAGTGCCTGTGATACCACCCCATATAAAGAGACAATAGAAAAAAAGCAGGATTCACTGATCTACAATCTTGTGTCCAGCATCTTTTAAACAAAACCATTGGAAAGCATCAGCAATATTCAAAGAGAATCAGCCTTCCGTTTAATAACGTAGAATGGTTGACAACAAAAACATAGATATCCGGTCAACACTGATTCCTTAGTCTTGTCAACCTGTAATGACAAACTACTGGGCCTTCCGACTATCGGGTCTTCGGACTATTGGGCCTTAATTTGGACTATCGGGCCGACAACCAAACTACATTGTACAACAATCTATCACTCTTGATGGTGTCTTCAACCCATGCCAACATTTTGAAATATCATATTCAAGGTATGCCAACAAACATTGTATTACAGGTGTTTATATAACAATTAATGATAGTTACAGGTAAGTAAATTTGAAAATGCAGGTCTCAAAAGTGAAATTTATAAAGAATGTTTTTTTTTAATCTAAAATATAAGTCAACTATTAGTGCATTTAAAATGCAAATAAGCATAAACAACACTCTGTTTGCAAGGTCAGCCATGATTATATCCAAGCAACAGTCTGCTGATGGCACGTGCCCGGAAGACAACAGAAAATTGAATCGATTCGAGATCGAATCAGATGAACAGTGTGAACAGTGGTTATTACCGGAAACGATGGCAATCGGTTCGAGATCGATCCAATCTGAACACAAAGCGGTTTCAAACTGAATCGAACTAACCTAAACCGATCGCAATCGATCTATATGTGAACACGGTCTAAATAAACAATCTTTTTAAAAAGTCTTAATTTAAAATATTATATGATACTTATGCAATTAAATAATTTTCTTAAAAACTAAGTTCAAAATTTTAGAATAATAACTATTTATCAATTTAGAATTATCATATTTGTGGACAGTATTTTTTAATTGCTCACTCCAAGCTAATTAATCATAAGATCAGTAATTTTCACATTGATGTGATTTAGGATAATATTTGATGACAGTAGTCACTACTTCAACAGAGTTGACCAAGCTAACAAAGGGTATATATGGGAACCCAGTAAGAGTCCAGTGACTCCAGTCATTACCTAAGTTACAATAATGTCCTGATTTATTTTCATAAAGTTTGATAATAAAATATATGTGCTCATAATGTCCTGGTTTATTTTCATAAAGATTAATATTCATATATATATGTGTGTGCTGATATACTGATTTATTTTGTTATTTCCCCAAAAATATGCTTTTAAATATTTACTTCTAACTTAGTTTATTCACTCAATACTCACACAAAAACAAGACAACTTCTACATTTAATAAAAGTTAATACATGTTTATATAACAATTAACCTATTCAACCTATGCCAACATTTTTTCTTACCTTTTTATATCTATTTTTCAAAATGTTGGCATAGGTTGAATGAACCCTCTTGATGATAGCTGTCGGACTCTCCCAATAGGTCATACCATGACAATATAAATGTCAAATCTTTATGTATCTCCCTGATAAATGCACAAGCGCATCTTAAATCGGTTACTATATTAATTTGACCCAAATAAATCATCTTTTAGTGTTCTATTTATGTCTTCAAATACAATGATAAAGTTAAAAGCCAACGCACGAAATAATATTCACTAAAAACCAATTCAATAAATTTGATAGTATATTACATTTAAACTGTATTCAACAATACGCAACATTGATTTTAGTAATATCATATCTTTTTGTCACAAATAAATGTGAGTACGTGTTGATTTTGTCATAACTTTTTGTTATGCAGGACATAATACACAAAAAAAGGGGTGTGACATTTTAGTACATATTTGCCATAACTAAACACAGGTGAGTACATGTATTAGTAAATTTATATTGGAAATACATGTGTTTTCAGTCTGACATATCTTGATATGTAAAATGTCTGATGTAGTCAGTTCAACCAGAAAATGTCTGATGTAGTCAGTTCAACCAGAAAATGTCTGATGTAGTCAGTTCAACCAGAAAATGTCTGATGTAGTCAGTTCAACCAGAAAATGTCTGATGTAGTCAGTTCAACCAGAAAATATCTGATGTAGTCAGTTCAACCAGAAAATGTCTGATGCAATCGGTTCAACCAGAAAATGTTTGATGTAGCCGGTTCAACCAGAAAATGTCTCATGTAGTCGGTTCAACCAGAAAATGTCTCATGTAGTCGGTTCAACCAGAATCGTGTACAATTATACATACAGCAATGATATTGTAAAAGCGGCCTCTAATGTCAGTAAGAGGCCGTTATTATATGCCATTGTTCGAGGCCGCTGCATTATTATTGAACAAGATTTTAAATGATTTGACCCATTTTTATACCGTAGTAATATGTTATCTAGTCATAATAAGTGGGAAAGTAAGTAATATAAACACTCTCACTAACAAAACAATTAACGATATCGGTGACATGGATGGCACTCAAAAGATCTGCATTACTGTGTAGATATATATGTCTGTGTTTACGAAATGACCAATTCAAATGGCAGAAGAAGAAAAAAATCGTAATCCATATTTGATATATTTTCGCTACGATGACCTTTCCCTTTGTATCAACTGTTCATCAAACATTTTTTCTGCTACTGAATGATATGTCGTTGTATATATACATGTAACTAGTGACCTGAAAAATAATGTTGTATATTGTGTAATGCAAATCATAATCCCCCACGACATAACTGAAATATTGTTGAAAGTGGCGTTAAACATCATAAAACCTATGAAATAACGATATGCCTGATTTCGTTACAAGCCTGTTCGTTATAAACGAACTCTACTGTAGTGAAAAGAGTTCACCCATTTTAACTCTCAAGGAAAATAATTTCCCCTGAAGAAATTCTTATATATTTCATAGTTTTGTTTAATTGAAAGTCATTTTGTAACAGAAAGTAAAAAAAAAATCCATTTAATGGAAAAGTACTGACGTCTGTTATAAAAATCATTATTTCTCTTATTTGACAATTATAATTATCATTTCAAATTTTTCAACACTTTTTTGCTTTGTTTTAATAATGGTAATAATAATGGTAATTCTACAATAATCAGTGCCGACAAAATAGCCATTTACTATTTGTTTACTTATTTTGCCGGCGCCGGCAAAATAGTCCCCAGACTATGGGAGCTATTAAATAGCCACTGCCTTTTAAAAAAAGTAACAAGGGAGAAGTGTTATCAATCTATGTCGATCAAGCTTGTTGTTGCCAAATGTTCAAAGACATTCTTCAATGTCAACAATTGATCTTGTTTATTTACAAAATAATGTCGCAAGCGATACAATTTAAAAAATCTAATTTGAAAGAAATTAATCTATATATACTAAAATATAAATGGATAACATAAGACCAGGCTCAAGATACCGACCAATTTCTAGCGACCACAAAACTAGCGACCAATAAAGCGATATGTCTCAAAAAATAAATAAGAGCAAAATGTACTTTAAAAGATTTCTAGCGACCAATAATAAATATATTTCTGTAATTGCACATTTAACACATTAAATCGACATCTGGGCATACAGGAACTATTTCTGGACGCACCCCCGCCCCCCCCTTTCCACAATACAAAGTTGACATTTAACACACTACTGTGGAAATAAGGAGCAGAATTACACACAGTTACCCATGTGAGCAAAAGACAATACATTTTTATCTTCTATTTCCCATGTTCACCCGAACATAAAATAGTTCTCTTTACTGAGCTTAATAGCGAAAACAAATATAATTTGGGATGGCGCACTTATAAAACAGTCGACCAACTTTAAATAAACACAGCGTAAACAAATAATTTACTTTCATGTAAACCGGTATATAATTTGGATTTGCCAGCGCTTTGTCAAACAAAATAAAGTCCTAAGATTTTGTTCACATGAAGACGTCTCATAAATCTAAAAAAAAATGTAAATATGTATAGAACATTAGAAAAAATATAGAAATACGTTTTATAAAAATAGACAAAATATAAACCCTGCATGTTCGTGTCACATTTATTTAATAAATAGTATTATTTTGTTTTATCTATTTATTTTTAAATTGTGTATTTAAAGGTGCAAAAACCACTTATTTAATTCACCAATCAGAGCTTAGAACATATACAAAAGTAGTCCCTTTTAAAGAAAAAAGTTCCTTTCACTTTGTTGTATTGTGAATAATACTGAATGGTAGGGAATAATTAAAATTGATAATTAAAGTTAAATATATAAGGATTATATTGAGCCCAAATTTGTTGCATTTAGTTGTATTTGAATTCTTTAAGGAGGTCTTGATGCATGACCTATAAACACTGAAATTCCGGGAATTGACGTTGCTATTTTAAGAGCACGGAATGTCCCAGAGCATGGCATTTCGCTACAAGACTTTAACATCAAGTCATTTAAGGCCCTGGCAATACCTTTGACTTAAACCCCAAGTGGGAAAGAACTTTGCCGTTCTTCGGCAATTTTTCATGGGATATTTATAGCCCCCCCCCCCTAATCCATATATCAAAGTTGATATTTGACACCGTGCTGTGGGCTTGAGGTGTGCAGAATCCCATCCAGGCATTTAATTCAGTTAAAGGCCCGGGCAATACCTTTGACTTAAACCCCAAGTGGGAAAGAACTTTGCCGTCCTTTACAATCTTATACAAAAAACGATAAAACAAATACGAACATCTAGACTATATACAAGATTTCATATTATACACTTAAGCTTATTCTGTATAATCCAGAAGGTTAGCAGGTCTCTTGCTCACTATCTTTCTAATATGGAATAGGTGTTACCTAACTTGGGACGAAGTTCAATATTTTTTTTTAAACAATATCATTAACTGAGATATATGGACCTATACTTATACTAACAATAATTATAATACGGCACTTAATTATTATTATAATTATTGTTAGTATATAAGAATAAGAATACTTTAGTAAATTTTATGGGAAGTTCTGTTCATTGTAACGTATAATATTTATATTTTTTATTTTTAATGTTATTGTTTATGAATCACTGTAATGACTTTGCCCCTTGTGGGTCCTCTATTGGACAATAACATTCTCATTCTTATTCTTATGGATCTATAATTTTTTTTCAAAGTAGACCGGGGGGCGGATCCAGACTTTCTCAAAAGAGGGGGCAAATAGGGGACCCAGCCAGAATCTTCCTTCGTTTTTAAAGGTTTTTCGCCAAAACGGGGACCTGCCCCCTCCTGTAGACTGTGCCATGAATTCGTAAAAAAATAGAAATAGGCCTATGCTACGAAGCAAAATTGTTTTAATGCTATTATTTATAAGATCGCACTTTGTAATCGATCGTTCATGCACTACAATAAAGCTACACATAAGCTCTGCTTCTTAGCTAAAAGCACAGAAAGTTACAGGGTAGGAAGCCATAAAATTGAGAGGATTATGTAAACATATAATTTGTAATAGTTTTCATTTGACAATTACAGACGATGCGTATTATAAATACTTTTAAAGTATATTATACAAAACTTCCGCGTACATCTCTTACGTAATATAATAATTTGTTTATGGAAATACAATATTCTTACTTGCCAACAGTAAAAAAATTAATCTGTTTTCATAACGGTTATTTCTGATTTGAACGAAGCGTAACATATAATATGTCTGCGTAAAGAAAACATTTTTTGTTTATTTTAATAACGTCTTTCGAACTGGCGGACCCTTTTGATTAATCTCAGAATAGTCATAAAAAATATGATTGTTGTTTTTATAAGGAAAAATTGCATATGAATGTTTTTTGTCTATTTTGCTTTTTGGGGTTTGCAAGAAGAATGTTCTACCCTGCTCTGTTCACCCTGCTTTACTTCATAATTTTGGTTGTTGCTATATCATTCTGATGATGCACAAAAAAAATCAAGATAAAAATGAACAATCCAATATAACTTACGATCAATGTTAATCTTAAGATTTTTTTGTGAAAATAGCCCCAGAATCATTGCTGCATCAGGCGCAGATCCAGCAGTTTTGAAAACGGGGATCCAGGCTCTTGTTTGCCAATTTTTACCCAATTTATACACGAATTTTACTAAATTGTCGAACACCCCCTTGATCCGCCAGTGTGCATTAATATGCACCCATTCCTTATGTATACTTGATCACCTATTAGAACCTTTAAAATGTGTATTGCATCTCCTATTCTAGTCACGGGTACCGTTAAATGGTCACAAAATGTGTATTGCGTTTCTGATTATTACCAAAGATTGTGACACATGTATTCATGTATTCGGTCAGAGTCCCGTCGACCGGATGTAAGATGACACTTGTATATTCTGCCTGGCAATATTAGGTACCCTGCTGAGTGAACCGGTGTGAATGTACCTGTCGTTTTCACAATGAAAATAAAAATAAGTAAACCCGCCTTTCACTTCTTATTTCAGGAATTATTTGCCTTAATTTATTGAAGAATAAAATATTTCAAATTAAAATATGGTCTCTCGCTTTACGGCGTTTACATAGGGATATGATTATTTGTTTTATATCATAAACAAAAATATTTATTGTTCATTAAGGTGCCTCATTACAATAATCAGAACTTTTAAAGCACAATAACTTTGAGGCTGTACATACGCAATCCTGTGCTATAAAACAAGACATAAATAGCTTAATAGAGACCGATAGTTTAATATATACTTAATTCATTTTTTAGTAAATAGTCTCAGCATAGGTAATACAAGGTTAATGTGTTTCTCGCATGATAATCAAAAACAAGTAATAGTGAAGTGACAACAGTATACGTATTCTGTACGTGTATCACACTTTGCTAATATTTTAATACATTTAAAGTCACATTTCTTAATAAACATCGCATTAAGTTAAAATACGACATGAAAATCAAATACGCAACAAATGATGGATTATTGTGTTCAATGCACTAAATTTATTAAGGGCCAGACTAGTATGACATAAATAATAATAATAAATAAATAAACAAATACGTATAGATACACGATAATATAATACTATAGATCGTCATATTCAATGAGCTAGTGACGACTACAGTATTACGTAATCTCTCTACTCAGCGGGTGATTTAGATGACCGTGCGATTTAACTGGTAAAATGCAAATTTAAAAGGAAAAACGCTAAAATCTCACGACAAAGCAAATTTAAAAGGAAAAACGCAAATATAAAAGGAAAAACGCTAAAATCCCACGACAATGCAAATTTAAAAGGAAAAACGCAAATATAAAAGGAAAAACGCTAAAATGCCACGACAATGCAAATTTAAAAGGAAAAACGCAAATATAAAAGGAAAAACGCTAAAATGCCACGACAATGCAAATTTAAAAGGAAAAACGCTAAAATCCCACGACAATGCAAATTTAAAAGGAAAAACGCTAAAATCCCACGACAATGCAAATTTAAAAGGAAAAACGCAAATATAAAAGGAAAAACGCTAAAATGCCACGACAATGCAAATTTAAAAGGAAAAACACTAAAATGCCACGACAATTCAAATATAAAAGGAAAAACGCTAAAATGCCATGACAATGCAAATTTAAAAGGAAAAACGCTAAAATGCCACGACAATGCAAATTTAAAAGGAAAAACGCTAAAATGGCACGACAATGCAAATTTAAAAGGTAAAACGCAAATATGACAAGACAATTCGCTAATTTAACTGGTAAAAGCTAATATAACTGGTAATCTTTAATTATTTGCATTTTACCGGGCATATTTGCATTTTCTATTTCCTAGTGTGTGCACCCAGTCCGGTGGTTGTATAATACGGTACTCGATGTCTCAATTTCATAGAAAATATTATTTCGGACAAGAGGAGGAAAAATTGAAACTCTATTTAATGACATTGTCAGTTCCATGGTATATGTTTAATTGTAAACATCTGTAAAATATATATACAGCCGTGTATTGGAAACTAATGCATTGTGGGTAAAACATACACCAAAATATTTTGATTGGCCTAGACCGTAAATAACGTAACATCATTGATTGAAAATTATTTGTTCGTAGACCAAAATTTGAAATTCAACTATTTTTAGCTTCTGAAAAGGTAGATTAGACGAATCTGCTTACTTCTTTTAAATACGTCGATTTTCATTAGACTACCGGTCACCGCAGGGTAACATGTTCTCTTACAGGCACACTTTTCCCATATTTGAGCTCTATTTTGGGTTGTTTGCATGTGTATCAACATCTGTCATCCAGGAGAATATGGTTGGTTCAGAACTTCAGACATTTAACACATAGATTACAACTTGTTTGTTCTGTCACAAAAAAAGTGGGACTGGTCACTTTGACCGTTTAGTTTTGCAATCTTTGCCATTTCCTTAAAAAAAAAAGCACCCAATCATAAATCATCTCTGCCAAATTTGGTTAAGTTTTGTTCAGGGGCTTTTGGGTAGAAGATAAAACGAAAGGACCTCCTTGAAGACCATTTCTCAATGCCATGTTATGGACCCAGATGGGAAGATACAATATAGTTATATACAATGTACATGTAACGTCAAATGCCAAATTTTAAATTATTGAGAAGAGTTTAAAAGATCGACCATTCAGAAAATAGGCAATTTCTCTACACAATGGCACCAAGAATAGTGAACTCTGTCTTAACCAAACTTCATTGGGACTAAAGATTTTATTCAGCTTAGACAAGTATCCGGTTTACACAAGTTCAAATAACCTAGATATTAAGAATAGTGGATCATCACTATCATAAAGCCCAATTGGTTTACACAGGTTTTCATATACATGTGCAAGTCGGTGTATAGTTTAGACGCGTTTCACAGTACATTTACAGCTAAAGAACCTATGAGGAAAATCTCTGCCAAGTTTGTTCAACTCTTCAATCATTCAAGAAGATTGAGAAAAATTAATTGGTGGTCAATTTCTCAAGGGTTAGCTAAAAAGGGGAATTTAGTCAAACAAGGCATGCTTCCAACTGTACATTTCTATCCATTTGTTTACTGTGCATCTCTCTTTCCTTTTTAAGGGCAATAAAACTAATTTAGTACATGTACAATGTTAATGTTCCTACATGAAGCAGCCTTTTACCAAATCAAAAACACCAAGAAAAAGTGCAATATTATTTTCTAGATAACAAAAATAAAAATTGATTTAGGGGGTGTATATGGATTCACGCCCTCTTTCCAAATTCTGGATCCACATCTTTGAAAATTAACAATCATGCAAATTAATGAAATTAAAAAAATAAGATAAAAACTCAACTTTTTTGAAACAATGATTACATACCTTTAGCAATACATTGTACATCATTTATAAATCTTTTTGAAATTGGTGCTGTTCTAAACTAATACTGCATGATGTTTCTAAGTTGGTTGAACTTTGATGTTTTGGTTTTTGTGAATTTAAATAACTTTACACATATAATTGTGTTGATATGAAAAATAACTTTCTTTTGAAGAAAGATTTATTACCAATACAAGTGTAACAATAAACCAATAATGATATATAGGTCAAATACAATTGTCTGTAAAAAGGCAGTCTTTTTTTCTAGATAATTTATAAAAAAAATATATATATATTTCTAAGATCCAATGACATGTTATGTATTAATTCGCCTTAAAATTACAAATATATTTATACTTTAAAATATTACTGAAGGTGACAAATAGAAAAATAATAGTGGAACAACTCTGTATATTCCTTCATGTCTTCTGAAGTAAAAATTTGAAAATGACAAATCTAATTTGTTCAAAATATTGAAGACAGGAAAATGTTAGAGTATTTTTAAAAACATTATGTACAGTAATTGTAATTAAGAATGTTAAATTATATCATATTCAAAGATGAATAGTATAACTATAATACTGGTTAGAGACTGGTGTGTCCCTTTCCATATGATTTTTCATGGGGAAAAAATTTCAGGTCCAACATATGCATATCCTACATATTTTAACATCAAAATACTGGTTAGAGACTGATGTGTCCCTCACCAAGTGATTTTTGTTAAGGAAAAAAGTTTTCATGTGTCATACATGTACAGGTATATGTATTATCTATGTATATATATCCTACTACATATTTTAACATCAAAATACTGGTTAGAGACTGGTGTATCCCTCACCAAGTGATTTTTGTTAAGGAAAAAAGTTTTCATGTGGCATATATGTATATCCTACTTACACAACTTAACATTAGAATTATAAGAGGCTGTGTTTGTTAAAAATTGACAAAGTTATAAGGTGAGTGTACTGCACTACTTTATATTTGATGAAAAAGAACAACAAATATAAAGTAGTGCAGTACTCTCACCTTATAACTTTGTCAAACAGTGAAGGATTTTTTCATTGACTTTAAAGAAAAAAATTAAAATAAGAAAACTTTGGCTAGGGTAAAACATATTTTTGATTAAATTTGAATTGATATTTATAAAACTTAATGGTCATTTCAAAATCTGATTATAGAAATTAATAATTTTGAAAAACAAATTCTAGAAATTTTACTAATTAAGTTGAAATGAAAAAATAATACATTGATTTGATCACAGTCCTTCTAAAATTGTGCGTGTTGGTTATGTAAGAAGTGAAGAGCTGTTGTACATATACGCGAGTACCTCCACTGAGAAAGAAAATCATCAGCATGAACTCCATCATACAGGTCATTGTAACAAAATTTAACTATTTTCTTGGATTTTGATCCCTTGTTGAAGATTTTTGTCTTTTGTAATGGTTTATCCAAGCGGATGTTTGGCATAGCATTGGAAACATTTAATGCCTGTATTTGGTCATTTATAAGCCTGATATCATTTTTAAGGTTTTCTTTGTTGCATCTCAATATCAGTGTCAGTATATAGACTTTTAAGAAGTCTATAGCTCTGTTTTCTAGTGTCATATTTATAGAGGTTGAATGCTCTGTATGTGCCTATGCTTGCAGGTGCAATAGATGAAAATATTACAGGAATATTCATGGCTTGTAATTCCCTTTGAATTTGCTGATATTCCTGAATGATATGACAAAAGCTACTTTTTTCTCTAAAGTAACATATCTCTGTTCCAAAATCATGAGACACTTTCTTTGTCATATCACACAAGCCAGCGATATAGATTATACATCTAACATGTTCCTTCCCTACTGTATTTATGTTGACTATTATATCATTATGTATCTGGTTTATTGACCCCCCTCTTTTGACAACTACTTGTGGGTTAATAATTTGGGGAAAAGGATTCTGCTTCTGTATGAAACCATGCAGATTAGCACCTCTGGATGTTGTTCCAAAGATTAAGTAATTTGACATATTTCTAAAAGAAAAAAAACTTTATTTATAAATTATTTGGTTTGTTGTATAAAAAAACATGCATTGTACCTCAATGTTGGAATGCTTAGCAATATTTCAACACCTTGAGCATCTGAATAAAAGGCTTATTTATAAATAAGGGGTAGCAATATTTTCACGCCTTGGGTATCTGAATAAAATGGTTATAAATCACTAGAGATTGGTATATCCCTCGCCAAGTGAAATGTAAGAATGGTTAGAGATTGGTTTATCCCTCGCCAAGTGAAATGTAAGAATGATTAGAGATTGGTTTATCCCTCATCAAGTGAAATGTAAGAATGGTTAGAGATTGGTAGGACGCCAAGTGAAATGTAAAAATGGTTAGAGATTGGTATATCCCTCGCCAAGTGAAACGTAAGAATGGTTAGAGATTGGTTTATCCCTCGCCAAGTGAAATGTAAGAATGGTTAGAGATTGGTAGGACGCCAAGTGAAATGTAAAAATGGTTAGAGATTGGTATATCCCTCGCCAAGTGAAGTACATGTAATAATGAGAGGAGATTGAAATGTTAAAATGGTTAGAGATTGGTATATCCCTCGCCAAGTGAAATGTAAGAATGGTTAGAGATTGGTATATCCCTCGCCAAGTGAAATTGTAAAAATGGTTAGAGATTGATATATCCCTCACCAAGTGAAATGTAAAAATGGTTAGAGATTGGTATATCCCTCGCCAAGTGAAGTACATGTAATAATGAGAGGAGATTGAAATGTAAAAATGGTTAGAGATTGGTATATCCCTCGCCAAGTGAAATGTAAGAATGGTTAGAGATTGGTATATCCCTCGCCAAGTGAAATTGTAAAAATGGTTAGAGATTGATATATCCCTCACCAAGTGAAATGTAAAAATGGTTAGAGATTGTTATATCCCTCACCAAGCGAAATGTAAAAACGGTTAGAGATACGTGTAGATATAGTACTCTTCAAATGTTGCCCTGCTTGACATTTCTCTATAAAACTTTTTTATACAACAGTCTTCACTAATTTTTTCAAATTTTCTAAAAGTTTCATTTGATAATGTTTTGATTCTCAAAATCTCAGCTTGTCTTGCTCTTGTTGTAGGAGTGTCTACATTGTGACAAAGCCTGTCTGTATTTACCAAAATTGATGGATGCCATGCGAAATCTGGGGTGGTCTCATGACCACCAGCTGTTTTTGCTCTTGACAAGGCAACAAAAAGAGCACCTGGGTTTAAAGATTCAAATTTTCTAGTTCCAGGATTTATAACAATATATCGACTTGATTCCCCATCCCCAATAGTCATTCCTTGACAGCGATGAATGGTAGTGCCCCAGCTAACCTCAAAGGAATTTGAATAATTTTGCATCCATAACAAAAACAATATACTTTTCTTTGAACTGGTGTTATTGGAACAAGTTTTGGGTTTTCCTGAATAAATGGAAGTCCAGTGTATTGTTGAAATTCAACCATTACACAAATTGGATGACCATCTTTTGGAAATTTACCTACTGGATATATTATGTTCATGACAGTTCCAGAAGAGCCATTAAAGAGGCCAAATTTTACATTTAAATTACAAGTCAACATCACTTTACAACCTACACAAATATACAGGGTTTTCAAAATCCCCCCCCCCCTCCCCCCATTGTATCATCTGAAGTTGTTTTTGAATGCAAACCATGACAGACAGCATCTATTTTGGCAACTGGAAAATGTCATTTGCTTCCAAAAAATTAATTTTGTTATGAGCCCATTCTTCATTGTGAGTTGGGAAAACAAAGAGACCATGACTGTCTAATGATTTGGTCAAGTTTAAACCATATTGTTTTTTTAGATCATCCCATTGATAATTTTGTAGCCATTTTGCTTGATCAGAAGACAATTTGTATTCCCTAAGAGAGGAAAGAACATTTTTGAATTTGGTTTGGTCTTCCCCTTGCCTAATGACAGTGCTAAGCAACACTGCAGCATTAAATTCTTTCCAAACTAATGACCCATGCATAGATGCTTGTGATTTAGCATTGCATTTATAAACAGGGCAATCTAAAACTGGTGGTAACTGAACATCATCACCCAAAAAAACAACAACTGGAAGCCCTCCACATGATTTAGATTCAACTCCCGTCCCAGATTTGCACATGAATTCCATCCAGCCCAAATTAGTACAACCAATCAGTGAACGTTCATCAACTAAAAGAACTTTCAACCCCTGACAACATTTTTGCAATGTCTCTCCAACAGTACCATCTGGAGCTTTAAAATCTTTTGATTTACGTGATGTTGGAATTTAAAAAAAACTATGAATAGTGACACCAGATATAAGGTTTGCACTGTTGCCAGTTGGACACAGAACTTGAATACTTTTATTGGAATTGTAAAACATTTTTACTGCTTTTACCAAACATTTAATCAAATAAGATTTCCCACAACCTGCACTACCTGCAACAATTAACATCAGAGGTGTAAAATCTGTACTGTTATTTTCAAATTCAATAAGTGTCTTCATCACTAAATTGAAAGCAAATTTTTGTTCAACATTTAAAGAAGAAATATTAACATCTGGAAGTGATAATTCATTTTCCAAATCTTCCTCAGTATTCTTTAAGTTATCCAAAAAATTAACCCCCAAGTTATCGGGATACTGATATTGACTTGAAGACCAGTCATAATCAGCACTCCCATCATCATATTTGAACTCCGATTCAACATGAAAATCAGCACATGGCTGGACTAAGTCAACCCACTCAGGTTGTTCACCATCATCATCATCAACATTTTCCTCATCAAAACAATTTACATTGTTGTCCCCTAATTTTGCCCTTTCAATGTCTGCCTTTACAAAATTTGGACATGAATCATTTAATAAAAACTCCTGAAGTTTGTCAGACCATGAAATATCATCGCTTTTGATTTCTGATAGATTCCTCCAATTTGGCCAGTGAAGAAGAAGAATGTTTTTACAATAGTCTTCTGTCAATGGCCAAGAGGCACGCAAGCTTCCACCTGAAATAACGAGTACCTTGCGTTGTTTACAAATGAAACTATACCATGATGATATATCATCTTCTGAACGTGATAAATATTTATCTAAATGGGTACTTTTTGTTACAGTCAAGCCATTGTTTTTAAGGATTCTTGCTCCAGTGAGACTTAAAATTTGGAAAGTATGACTTGATCTGTACAATGGTAAGGAAGATAATTCAATAAGCGTAATAACAAAATTACCGAACTCCGACGTTTCCACTGCTGAAATGTCACGTTTAACTGTGCCCATTAAAAGTTTTGTACAAAGTGACTTAGTAGTAGACCCAGAATTTTCATCTGAACAGTTTACCATGTCATTGAACAAATCTGCAATTGCCCCTGTTGGCTCATTACCCTTACATGCATAGCCAGTTATGTATTTTTCAACTGCAATGATTTCATCAACAGAAGGGTTTTCAGGTCCATTTTTTGATAAAATAAGGGAAATGTCTCCATTTGCTCTCCAAGCCTGAGTATGATATTGGGAATGTTGGACCAATGAAGGGTGATCTCTTGGCATCTCTAACCTAAGTGAACCATTTCTGTCTCTTACTATTGCCGGGTTTTCCCTAAGAGGCTTACCAGGGTTTAATGATGTACCGAATTCCATTCTACATTGCTTTAAAGAAGATGAGGGGCTATTTTTAGGAGCACGTAAACAATAATCAGAACACCGGTGTAAATTAATTCTATTGCAAAGGAGCAAATGATCCTCAAGAATAGATTCTTGTGATTCACTTACATCCATAAGTAATTTTACAGGGGGATTTGTTTCAGCAGGTGGGGCTGGACAAGTTCCTTCAGGAGGTGCCCAAAGATTTGTATTAGGATTCACACTCTCATCTCCACCTGCTGGATGAGAGGCTGTCATTTTAAAGATATTTTTGGCCCATTCTGACAAAAGGACAGCACATTCATCAGATGTTTTACCTTGAGAAAACCCTTCATGTAATGTGGCTCATGATCAGAACGCCAGCATAAACCATGCCAATGAATCATACCCCTGCCTATACCAGTAGGTATCTACCCCAAAAATTGGTGCCATAACCTCTGTGAAATAGTTTTGTGTTCTACGATCAAAGAAATCAGCAACAATGTGGCTGTTTTCTTGAACCGCAGTAAACATCTGATTGTGATCATCTAAATTCATATTTTTTCTAGTAGTTTCCTTAATATACATAGATAACAGTCTTTAGAGGGGTTTGAAATAGAACTCTGCACAACTGCCAGTAGTGAAGAATGAGGGTAGACCATGACCTTCATTTATTTTAAATTGAATAAGTGCTCTCAAGTCTTTTGAGCGCTGATTCCAATATTGGGATGTTCCACGAAGACTTGCACTAAAATACAATATTTTATTAGCTATAGATTGATCTCCAGTTTGTAACTTTTCCTTTAAATCTGAAAGTGTCAAATGTGAATCCCCTAACTTTTGTTGAACAATAAAAGTACTTTGTTCTAATACTCTTTTTCGCATAATGATATTATGCACTATGAATTCAAAAAAATTATGGTTTGCAAATCTTCCGTCTTTAAACCAAATTAGATGGTTAACCCAATCAGAAAGAGAGGTACAAGTCCTAGCTCGATTTAAATGAAAATCACCATTGCCGTATGGAAATAAACAAGGGAAAGCCAGAGAAAAGTATTGTCTAGATGTAAATTCTGACATAGCCTCATTTTTCCTAGTAGGCCAAGGAATGCAGACTTGACCTTTTTTATTAGCACTAACAGTAATATTTATATTTTCAGATATTTCCTTAACTGCATTTTCTATGATTTCTTTTATATTTATATTGGGATGCGGGAGGCTGACTCCAGAAACTGTTTCACCCTGAATTTCCCCATGATCAATTTGATCCACAGCATGGCCTTGATCATTAAGATGTTGTGTTTCTTCTCTATATTCTAAAGTACTTATGTCTTCCAGCTCACCATCAACGGTTAATAAATTTATTCTGTCCTGGCTTATTATAATATCAGAGTATACAGAGTTATTTTCTTTTAGCCAAATAAGGGCATTTTGAATTTTATACCGCATAACATTAAACTCTTTAGAGGTGTCATTTTCCCCATGTTTTCGTATCCTTTTAATGTTGACTTCAGATGGAAGTTTTGGGAAAATTTTACCAGGCTCACTTACTTCCTGTGGAAAAGCAACACAATGGCCATTTGCAGCAAGCCCACCATGTTTTAACATATGTAGATTTATACATGGAGAAATTCTTGATATTAACTGTTGCTCTACAATAGTTAAATCTTTTAGTTCAGGGGGGACAACACCTGGGTCCATATTGTTTTCTGTAGAAAACATTTTGATTGGCAATTTGTCTTTTGTACATCTGTCACATATGTTATTTTTTTATTTTCATGTCAATTCTAGTTTCATTACAAATAGAACAAGAGTAAATGTTGTAATTCATTACTTTCAGCTCGAAAGCACGAATGCAGTCTACTGCTTTATTAAATTGCTCATCAGTTGTGAAAGGACGTGGGTCAGGTATATTTTCAAATGCCAAATTCATGTTGTTTATTTTCCTTCTAATTTTATCACTATTTCTCCTGCATCTTTTTCTAGTTTGTTCTTCTGTTTCATTGTCTAAAGGTGGCTCAAAAGTAATACCAAGTTTTCTACATTTAGAATGCAGTTCTTTTTCTTTTTGAAATCTCTTTTTTTCAGTTTCTGATTTTTTTATGACCTGGCTCTAAATTGTCATTTATTTGCTCAGAATCATTGTTTTCATCAGCTGTGTGGAGGGATTCAATAGGTATTTTAGCATGATTAGTGTTTTGGTTATTGGATTTTGGATCATTGCTTTGCAAAATATCTTTGGAGGCAGGGAGTAAAACAAAATCTTCATTTTCATTTGAATGTTGCTCAGAATTGTCTAAAGTGTTTTTCAATTTCATGAATTTTTTTTTTATTTCTATTCTTTTTTGAGCGTTTCGGGGAGATATAAGTAGCTTTGGTGGTTTGTCTTCTCTTTTTTGTGTTCCTAATTACTTGACCTTGTTGGAGTGAATTTTGCTCAATATTTTCTTTGTCATTCATGTTTTCATTTGTATGTCTTTGGTTGAATAAGATGGGATCAAGATATTGGAAATGATGATTTTTTAACAATAAATGCAAGGTTATACCATCAGCAGAATGAATGAATTCCTGCTTTGTGTAGCATGTATTGCCAGATTGATCTACTCCCTGTACCCAAATAACAATGTTACAGTTCAAAAGAGAACATGCGACATTGATTTCACAATTGGTGGCATACTGAGAACCTACTACCATACAGTTCCAGTATTGTTGTGGTGACAACATGTTATCATGGCAAATTTGAACCATATTTCTGTATATATCAAATTCAGAAAAAAATGGTTTTGCAAATCAGTCCTCTGTATTGTATGGTTTTTGAAAAGTTGCCAACAAGGCCTAAGCTTAATGCATGAAAAAAACAGGATCCATCTCCTGGAACATTATATAACGAAAAAATTGAATTGTCAATAATAGCATTGCCACTTGAGGGAAAATTTGGGACTGCAGTCGATTGTTGAATTAATTGGGGATGAAAAGGAGAACTTGGCTCAGTAGGTTGCTCTTGTACTGAATCTTCACTTTGATGAACATGAACAGGAGAACTTATCAGTTCAGCAGTGTAAATCTTTTTACACAGAGGAGATGTTTGACTTGCAACATCTTCACAAAGCAAAGAAATGTCAGGTTCAGATTCTGTTTGTGACAGATTGGATTTTAGCACCTGCGCATAAGATGGCTTTCCTCTAATGTAATCATTTTTTTCTACTGGATTTGAGTTAGTTTTGTTAATTGAACTGACACAGGAATGATCAGAGTGAACAAATGGTATGGATAACTGTTTTGGCTGAGACTTAATATTTGGTAATTGTTTGGGTTTAGACCTTGTGTATGGGTGATCATTATGAATACATTTTCTTTTATTCATATTTCTAAAGATTATTTCAACTAGTTTGTGTGAGGCCGAGTGCATGTAGGTTTAACAGACAGTAGATATTGATAATGTGTAAGTGTGTGCAAGTGTGTTTACATTGATTTTACCTATAATTTCTAAAAAGCGAATAATGCTCTAACTGTAAAACAAATTCAGTTGACAAAGGAGTAGGTATGATAAGGGCAGAAATTGGCCTAAAAAATAAACAAATTATAAATGAAACGTATAGCTTTCGTTGTTTCTTGATTTTATAAAACCTTTACCCGAACTACTATTTTGATAACAATTTTCCATATTTGCACGTGCGATGACGTCACACTAGTTAATGAAAAGTCTATCGTTTCGTGAAAATATATGAAATCTAACAAGAAATGTGTATTTAATGTCAATTTTCAGTATAACCACAAGCAGGTACCAACGACATATTTTAGTATGATGTTTAATATGCATAAACACATATCTCATTTAATGTTTGTGTTGGTACTCGAGTGTGGAGAGTATGAAATCTGCAATCAAAAAATAATTTTAAGGTCGATTTCTCGTCAGCGGCCATTTTTTATTGACCGTTTTCATCCGTAATAGACAGAAATAGAAATCGACCTTTTAATCTCATCCAAAATAAAGTTGGTTATCGTAGTTGTTTTGCTACGGGAGTAAAACTTGAACAATTTTTATGAAACAGTTTTGATGTTAAATAAATTTTGGAGGTGATTTACTGCCGACATGATTGTGCATTGAGTCAGACGTGTTTTTTTTCTAACCCTCAGTGGAATTTCATGTGTTACTATACTAAAGTATACTTTAATATTATCCCTACAATTCACAAAAAGTACAGAAATCAAAACAAGCAACCAAAAAGAAAATTGGTACGTCAGATTATCTTAGAAATTAATTCATTGGACACATCGGAACTTTCTATTTTTAGTAGTCCCTTTACTTTTTCTTTTTTTTTTTCTTTAACAAATATATTTTATTTAGCTCTTTCGCAAAGTGAATTGCCGATGAATAATTGCATTAACGTAAATTTGATTTATATATAGCTTAATATTAACGTTGCGGTGGCATAATGGTTTAGCACACATGACTGCCGATAACAACCTCGTGAGATCAATATTTTATTCTTACTTATTTCAATTAAGTATGGAAAAACAAACAATATATTTGATAATTCATAATTCATCTAATACAGTACATATAACGATATAACATGCATGTTTTAACATAGTACACGGATGTCAGGTTTGATTTACATATTCGGTGTATATAACGGGATATATAACATCTCGAGACTAATATATCCGCCAATCCATGTTAAAACTCCCAACACATTCTGGGTTCCATGATTTATTTCTTAATTATTCAACATGGATTATATCCTCTCCTGCCGCTGTTGCGCTTCTTTACCATGTTATGCAGTTGACTTGGTTCCTTTGACATTCTAATTACTAAGAATAATTTCCTCTCATGATTTAAAAAATGAAAAGATCAACATTCGGTTATAAAAAGATTTAAAAACAGCAATCTACAGAGCTGAGCATTGACGAGTTTCTGCGGTTGCTAGGGATAATATTTGGTTACTAGGGACATTGTAAGGTTTAAGATGTCTCTAGATCTGCTAAGATGCTGTTGTAGAATGTTTTTTTCTTGATTGAATGAAAGGTCCATGAGATCTACAGGAAAATACTGTGCATAGGGAAACCTGTTGCTATGGACGGGGCATAACTATGAATACAAATATCAAAATGTACTTTTGAAATATGAAATGACATTTGTAGTGTGTATAGCTTGACAAAGATGTACCGCTTAATCAAATATCAAGTCAAAAGATCGTAGATGTCAAAATTCAACCATTAATTGCAATAATATAGGCTAATTTAATGTTTACAAAACCGTTGCTAGGGTGACAAAACTACACAAAAATACTATATGCTACCATAGAGAATTGGAATATTATTGTTAGAGTGTACATACACAGAATATAGCATTTTGTCGAAAAGACTATGCAAGATATATGTAAAATAAAACCACCATATTTGAATTTCCAATGATTAATTAGACCCTCCTCCATTTACGTTGCTAAGCAACAAAGGACAAAGTGAAATCATAAAAAAAAAAAATCTTGCCTTTCAATGATTGTGTTTAATATTATATCTATATAAACAGTTTCTGAGATTGGGCCAAAATCTACCCTTATCATACTCACTCCTTTGTCCTGGTTCGTCTGGAACAGTGGCTAGCAGACGATTAAGCTTTTGCGTTTGCGTCAACTACATGTAGCATCTTGGGTAATCCTTCCATAATGCATTAATTACCATATTTTATATTATTTTTTTTAGAGTTAGACGAAAATAAACTTTATTGTGCTATAGCTTTAGTTTGCACATTTTGTTGTTCATGTGCGATGCTTTATTCACGAGAAAAGCCGTCATTAGTTTTATACATTTTTGTACATCATAACAATTATAAACATTGTCGGCCATCGTTGTTTATGGTTGTCAAGGACTACTTCCCGCTCTATCTGGCGATACTTTGAACGGGTTCCACTTCTCACGAGATTTAGAGTTAATGCGTAAGCAACTTCATTTTTTTTCTACATCCATGTACCCGTTCTTGATTTTATTTATACAATATATGTCGTTTTTAGTACTTTGGTACTCGTGGCCCCTTCGTTCAATGGGCTAGAACAGACTGCGATTTACTGCGCATCCGATTTTATGCAGATTTAATCATGTATTGGTTTCCGGTGTGTCGTTTCCGGTACATGGAATTTAAGCCATTAGTGATATGGATCTGGAATCAAAATATTGCTATTTCTACCATAGTTGGGACTTCGTCACATAATACTGTCCTCTGATCTGTTTTCGTGATCATTGGGAATAACAGCGTCATTTCGTCGGGACATCGGAACATCCGATGTTTCTCTTGCTGTAGTGTTACGGTACATCGGAATATCCGATGTTTACCCTACAGTATCACGAAATAGCGATTCTACGTTCAGCACATCTTCCTCTTCTGGTTCTGTTACCTGCCTTTCACCAGTTTCTTCTGCGAGACTTCGCTTTCTCAGTAACCAAATTGGCAATTCACTGTCATTGCATAATTTAAGGCGATCGTGATGGACTATCCAACTTCGTTTTCTGTCTTCAATCTGGAAGAGGACACTGTTTTTCACTTTGGTTACTAGGTAAAGCAGGGTTTGAATTAAGGTTTTAAAGGTAGTTGCCTAAAGGGCAAGTAAGAAAACAAATTGACTTGCCCATTATGACAGGAACTTGTCCAGCAAGCCGCGGAGCAGCTTGCTGCACCTCGCTTGCGAGGTGCCAACTACGACAGGGGGTCTGGGGTAAAGGATTAGAAATCCTGCATTCTAGGCTTTTCCTGACACCTAAATTAAAGTTTCAAAAGTCCACTTTTATAATTGAAAAATACCGAAAATTTTTGCAAAGCAAATTTTGGGGTGTTGTGTTAAAGTTCTTCAGGTTTCTCCAATTATTACACCATAATTGTAGTGTGTTGCTGTGTTTCAAAATCTGGATTATTTATGAAATAATTGTATCTAAGATCAAGCTCAAAAATATGTTTGTTTGCCCTTTGGCCCACCATTTTTTGATTGGGTAGGTAGGTAGGCAAAATATTATACTTTATTCATGAAATATGACATATTGTCACCTCTTCAATGTATAAATATCAGACATATTTTTTCTTTGACATTTTATTTGACCTTTGAATCATATCCCGCTTTAGATATTGTTTGTATTGCTGCATGTTTGTATATTGCATTGAGATGTGAAGATGCTGAACAATGACTAGTTTTTCGCCCCATACGGAACTCGGTCCTAATTAAAAAACATCGCGGAAATAGGTCTTAAAATGATTATGATTTTAGCATAATATTAATCATTAAACATTTAGATCTTATATCCCATGGAACAACCTAACAAGAAAAAAATTATGTATTTTGAGTTTCATAAGTTGGTATATCCGATTTTCCCACGTGTCATTTTTAAGGCCGACTTGTTATGGTCCGAAAGCAATCCGGAATTTAGACCGATCCGTATTAACCCGAATAATCCAGTCGTTATATTACTCTCCCGCTAGTCGCTGCATTAACGCCTAGATGCATTCATTGAAAAAATCCGTCAAACCGGAAATAGTAAATCGCTATGACTTGTGGGTATTACGACATAAAATAGGAGGAGCTAAAGTATTTGTAAATAATGTCCAATGGAGCGATGAGATTATGTTATGCTGTATGCAATACACATATCCGGATAAATACAACCAAACATGAAAACTTAAATGAATAATTACTATTTTTCAAATATTAAAATATATTGATTTTTATTTGAAAGTTGGAAAGTAAATAAAAGCTTGAATTGAATTCACTCTTATAATGATTTTTTTAATTTCATTTAAAATAAAGATTTAATTTTTTTTATTTTATGATACTGATTAAAATTGTTTGTCATGCATTAGCTGTCAGTTGTAATATACAGGATGTAACTAATATACAGGAAGAGCTCCTACTGTGAAACCGTCTATTTTGAGATGCCATTCAATGAAAATAACAACCTGACCATATTGTTGCATAATAAGAATAAGAATTAGATAAGAAATTAAAATTTATAGAAGGCAAGGATTTATATAATTAACATATTAAGTCACATTTCATTTATTTAGGCTAACTTGGGTCAGTTATCAGTTAAAAAGACAAAAATGGTTTTAAAAAAAATCAGTCTAATAAGTATTTACCTAAATAAAGATATTGTGATGGGTATTTCTTAATAAATTGTATTAAAAATCATTTTAATTAATGAAATAATCAACTTTCTGTTTACATATTTATTTTCAATAAAATTTCTTTATTGTTTCATCCCATTTTCCTTAATTTAACTTGTGCATATCCATATTTATACAATCTTATGTTAACGGCAAGTTACGTGTGTGGACCCTATTATCCACAATAAATTCTCTTTTATTGTCCCACATACACTACAAAAATACATGTTAGATGTGTATTGTGACATTTTAGCAAATTTAGATTAAAACATAAAAACTTCAAAAAATGATTACACGGTGTTTTATTTGTTTAAATCTTTAAAGATTTGTGAATCTATGGCAATTTAAATCATAATTATGAGAATACAGGTGTATTTGTTTTCTAAATATGCAAAGGCACGTGCTCATTCTCCGTGTTTGTTTTGTCAATATTTTCAAACGGAAGTAAAGGGAATCAATAATGCGCACACCCGCTAATATCTGACATTTGATTGGTCGGCTGAACCAGCCAGCAGCTGGCGGATTTTTACCATTAAGAGCGTTCAAGCCCTCATCCAGCGATAGTACCGATAAAGGGCGCAGTATTATTCAAGTTAGATCCGTATCAGAAACTATAAATACTATATCAACATCCGTTTGGAAAATCATAAAAATGTTCTCGTTGATCTTTCAAAATTCGCGAACAATACTAAGTGACAGCTTTTTCTTGTTTCCAATTGTGGTCAGGAATCCGTAGTTTGATTGAATGTATCTATGATTTTTCACTTGCCCAGCGGGCTACTGCCTTTAAAATCTTACTTGCCCGTGTCAAATATAGCACGGCACGGGCAATCGGGCATTCCGGTTATTTCAAACCCTAGGTAATGTCCTTTCCATGGTGTCTTGAGTTTCCGTGATTGTCCAATTTTTGTTGATGAATCCAACTTATATACAGCATCCCCTACATAATATGCCTTACACGAAGCCCGAAGATCGTAATCCTTTTTCTGCCTTTGCTGAGCTGATTTTAAGTTGTCTCTAGCAACACCATGAACAAGATTCAGTGTTGTTATAAGATCTTGAACAAAATCGAATGTCTCCTTTTCCTTATAGTATTAGGCGTGCTGATATTTATGATAGCGGCCTTCGGATGTTGTGGAGCATACAAAGAAGACTATTGTTGTATCATGATATTCGCTGTCATCTTGATCATCATCTTCATCTGTGAATTAGCTGCTGGAATTGCTGGCTTTATTTATAAAGATCAGGTTGACACAGAAGTTAAAGACTTGATGATTAAAACCACAAACAGTGGTGATGCTAATGCTGACTGGGACAAAGTTCAAGAGGAGTTTAAGTGCTGTGGAGTCGTGAACGCTACTGACAGGACCAATGATGGTCAAACAATTCCTTCATCCTGTGGCACTGGTACTGGAAATTGCACAGAAGCTACTGCATATAAAGTGGGTTATTACACAGAACTGAAGGACTTTGTGAAAGATAAAATCGTAGTTATTGGTGGTATTGGGCTTGGTTTTGCCTTCATCCAGATCATTGGAATCTTATTCGCCTGTTGCCTGGGACGTGCTGTCAATAAAGAATATAAAGTAGTGTAAGCCTGTCGATCAGCAAAATTTACATTGCTAGAAGATACAGAAAATGTGCAAGAATTCTGGGAGAAGTTTATTGTATTTTTTTGATATTTCTATGTTGTATGCATAGTACAAAACACAACATGGATTCTTACAGAAGGACAATATTTTGTATGATTTTTTTTTCGCTATTGATTTTAATTTTGAAGTAAGAAATTAGGAAGATTAGAATTAATTTTGATTTGTGTTGGAAGATCGAGCTGTAAAGCAAATTTTTTAATTATTGTCTTTTTTATTATTCTTAAAAAGTAAGTTATTAAAAAACTTATTTTGAACATCAACATACAAAGAAATCGTTCGTTATTTTATAAAAAAAAACAAATGTTTGTGGATATGATGGCTCTTGGTTAATGTTTTCTGTAAGACTGATAGACACATATCATCTATTCTCTCATCACCCCTACAATGTATTACAACGGGTTGATCTTTCAGTATTGAAACAAAATAATCAATACGCATACATCAGAACATCTGACGTTTCCCTATAACGCATACATCAGAATATCTTACGTTTCCTTATAACTAAATATTTGGGAAATAATAGATTAAATAGTATTCACTGCAGATTCATCAGAACATCTGATGATACTATCTAATATTAGAATGTGGGGGAAAAAAGGGGGTGATATTTCCGGTAAAATAGTTTATCACCAATATATTATTTTTTAACCACTAATATAGTATTATATAATTAAATATGAATATTATTAGTGTAGTGTGAATAGTTCTATTCACTTTTCAAATTATTCGCTAATTTTCGGAAGTTGACATTACCACTTCCGGTATTTGATTTCGAAATATCTGGCGCCAGTAAATGTCAAGCAAAGTAAACTTCTTCTTTGCCTGGATAAGATAAGATAAGATAAGATAAGAAAACTTTATTTGAATTCGGTTTTTGTATAACAATAAACACAAGCCCTCAGGAGCTTTTTACCGAATATACATAGTAGCACAAGATACACACAAATATTAACATAATCGCATAAACACACATATAAAGCAGTTATTTATATACAGTTAACAAATGCAACATAAAAAGCACAAAAATAAAGGACATACTAAACATGCTGAAGCAATATCAAGCAAACATAAAATAACTAAGCAGCATTAAAACTTGGAAAAAGCACTAGAAATAAAACAGAAAGCTGAATAGGTTATCTGCATGCAGAACAACGACATACTGAGCCATTCCAGGACTGAATCAAGCTTTTAAACTTTGGATCCGTCAAACACATCTGACACCATTTGTTGTGAATCTATATGTGTATTAATTTGGAGTTATCTTATTCTAATGGATATTCTATATCCAGTAGTGTACTGTCTCGTGTGGTCGATCTCCCAGGTCCCTGGACTAGCATACATATACGTCTGTACAGCTCGACAATACTGGAGTAACTCACTGTATCAAGGTCGTTATACCCGGAAGTCTTTGTGGTTAAGCTTGGCTTCCGTTGATCAGTATTCACCACAGTATAATTACAAGAATTATTTATGAGGGGATGTGTGTGGTAGTTTATATGTATACTTTAATGTCAAATGTTTGTATACCGGTATTGTGTATTGTTTTTGTAACAATCCTATTTATAGATTTCAAACCAATAAAATATTTTATGATTTCTGATTTCTGTACATGTACAAATAGCAGTTTTGGGTTCTTTTCTTCATTATTCTTGATTATTTTTCTTTGTTCTTCAATTCGACTTACCCAATTAATTCTATTGCAAAGGCGATTTTTTGGGCCGAGATATATCGGGGACGACTTTTTTTTAGGGCCGAGATATATCGCTGACGACTTTTTTTTAGGGGCGAAACAAGAAGGTTTTAACGATTGTCCATTTTTTAAATAAACTAATGGTTTCATGTAAAGAAGCTGTACGGTTTCCTTTCTAATTTTTTTTGGGGTTATTTTTAAACTGGATAGTTATTTTTTATTCAAATTAAAAGGCTATTTCCTGTACTTCACTCCAATTGGTCCATTCTATGCCGAAACTTAGAATCCATTTCCGGTTGGTATTGATCATATATTGATTCATCTCCTTACACACATGTTGCTGTTTAGCTCGCATCTTGCGATGCTCGCTATTAAATCGATAAGTTCACTGTGCAAATAAATTGTAATAAACAAGTAATATATTCAAATATATTCATCTGCAGAATTTAAGTGTTTTAAAATCATACTTGTTGTATTTTTTTAAAAAATTATAATAAATATTTAAATAGTTTCATTTTAATTTCGGGAAAATTTTAAATTTATCCTTTTTTTGTTGTTGGTCAATTTACATCATGTATATCTTATTTTTTATTAAAGATATTCATCTGCAGAATTACTTGTTGTATTTTATTAGTAAATTATGATAAAATATTCAAAGCTTTATTTTGATTTCAGGAACATTTTTTTTATTTATCTGTTTTGAAAAATGACATTCAAAATGACAAAAAATATGCTGCAACATCATAGACTTTGCTCAACAGCTCCTGAAGCAACAGTTCCCCTCAGTGATTGGACTCCAATATACAGGCTACGCACCAATGCTGGAAAATTCTGGAAAATGGACATATTCACTTCAGATGACACGACAGACACCGCCTTCCGTGCAGATCCACCATACCGGACACGACCACTGGGTTCTTTCAATCCAAGACACCAGTGGAACTGTTTTTCTATTAGACACACAGGCACTCGTTTCATATATATATTTGTTTACTATCTACGTCTATCCATAAAGAAAGGTCCTTATGGGTTTCGCGTCAGTTGCCTCAGTTCACGGTCGAAAAAAATGTTTTAGAATTTTTAAATGACATTAAATTTATTTTCTACTTGAAATATGATAATTTTTCTACAACATGGTGTATGACACGCCTACCTTTGTTGCCAATTATCTACGTCAGAACTCATTATATAATCCAACTTGAAATACACAAAAACACCTCATATTTTTCCGGCAATACCGACGCAGCAGTGAATAGGATGGAGCGCTCTGATTGGTCAATCGAAATATCCAAAAATAAACTTGGAATCTTTGGTTGTATTTATAACAGTAACTTATAAACTCATTTAAATCTACGATATTGACAACAAAGTTGTGGATTTTATCATCACTTATATTGATATTTGACACAGATAAAACAAGAAAAAACCTCGTGAATTTTTTATAGGTGATTTTATTGTTTTTTTTATTCACTCGGCCGATGGCCTCGGTGATAATCAGATCTCTGGGGTTGATAAATCGTGGTATTAACCTCATCCAAAGTCATTAATTGTATATTATCAAGTATTTTAATCAAATTAACACCTAATTAATGTTAAATAAACAATCCATGGGAATATCTGATTTTCTGAAGCTGGATACATGGGAAGACACCTATTTTTCGACCATGAATGGTTGACCGAATTTTTAAAGCAGCAGTCGATTGACAATAACTTGATATATGTTTGAAGTTTTTATTATGTTTTATGTTTGAAATTTTATAAATTTTATCCCTTAATTGTTTAAAATAGCTATAGGTAGATTTATGGTGTTTAACGCCACTTTCAACAATATTTCAGTTATATCGTGGCGGTCAGTGTTATTGGTGGAGTATCCGGAGAAAACCACCAACCTGTCGCAAGTCACTGACAAACTATCACACAATGTTGTATCGAGTACACCTCACCTGAGCGGGGTTCGAACTCACAACATCAGTGGTGATAGGAACTGATTGTGTATATAGTCATAAATCCAACTACCATACGTTCACGACTTCGACGACCCTCTAAAATAGTTATAGGCTTTCTTTAATAGATCTACTATTATAGATATGAGAACTTCAGATTAAATATATTATGTATAATGTTCAAGATTATAGCGTCCTTTATAATAATGCTGTTCGCTCTGTTATATGTGAGGCTTGTTATATATTTTACTCACATTTGGAAAACACCTGCATGACCGTATCATTCTGCTAAGAAGGGAGGTTGGGGTCCATAAAACTAAGTTATATAAAAATATTTATATAACAACATTTTGGTTGGGTATTAAATTTGAATTGGAAACATAATCGATTGAAATATTAATTAAATCTCTTAACTGACTTTCTTACGCAATATGGAAAAGTGACATAGGGTTATTATCTAGCACGTTGTTTACAATGACAAGTGATGTAGGGTCATTATTTAGCATGTTGTTGTTGACACGTTTAAATAACCGTTCTGCTCTATCCCGTTTCAACTGACTGAAAATATGTAGTGTCCGTTACACAACATATGATAATGCACAAAAAAGGGCGGACAACTTTTATGGTTATGGTGCTTAACGCCACTTTCAACAATGTTTTCAGTTATATCGTGGTGAAGAAAACCGGAGTGCCCGGAGAAAACCACCGTCCTGTCGCTAGTCACTGACTAACTTTATCACATAATGTTGTATTGAGTACATCTCGCCATGAGCGGGATTCGAACTCAATAATAGCTAATATCATGGTAAGTTCATATATTTAAGCTGTACCTAATAATGCATCAACGATGCCACTAGGCTAGCTTTTTGGAATCATTGTCTGTATCATCGTTTGATTGAATTTATTTGTAATATCGTATTATTGCGATTGTCCTTGCATTAGGGTTTAGGGTTTTAAAGCCACTTTCAACAATATTTCAATTATATCGTGGCGATCAGTTTTATTGGTGGATACCGGAGTACCCGGAGAAAACCATCAACCTGTCAATGACAAACTTTATGACTTAATGTTGTATCGAGTACGCCTCGCCTGAGCAGGATTCGCGCTCACAACGTTAGTAGTGATAGGCACAGAATGCATAGGTAGTTGTAAATCCAACTACCATACGATCACGACCTTGAATTATAGGAGTGGATGAATAATGGTTAGTCCTGTTATCAGATCTTTTCCGGGTTTTTTTTTCTAAATAAACAAACAATATTTGATTTCATGTGATAACGCATAACATTTTACAGGAAATGTTTGTGCACATGTTAAACTAAATCTCCTGCTGGTATCTTTACTAATTGACTGATCGGTAACAAAATAGCAACTTAAAAGGAACACTATTTGACTTTAATAAATATAAAGGCAGTTCTTCATAAGATTTTTGTATATTTTATTATATTTCCCATAAATTTAACATGAAGTTAAAAAAAAAGATATCTAAATTAGTGCGCACGGCTCGTTTTTTCGGGAATGACCTTCACCAGGTACAAGATTGTACTAAAGGAACATGTTAATAGAAAATGATTAGATCTTGAGTGGTTAATATTAAAATATATCGATTATACTAAAATAAATGTATAACTTAAAATGCTAACTTTGAATTTCAAAAGTTATTACAAAACAGTATGTTATGAAGACCAACTTGTTTTTACATTGTAACTTTTGTGTACTGAAACATTGTGTATATAGAATCATGTATGTATAAATCTGTTTTTGGAAAAATAAACAAATTACAAAAAAAAATACTGTGTGACTCATAGAGATACTGGTTCACACAACAAGCTTGACCTGATACAAAGTATTATACCAACAGAATATGTATGTAATATGTATGTACCATGCAATGTACATTAACGTCATACAATTATAGATGTCATGAGCTACCGTACATTCTGTTAAACGATGATAAAGATATTAACACTCTTATCTTTTAGCTATAAATACAGTTACAATGAATCCTAGTCCACAAAGCCCTATGAAGAATCTGGGTTCACGCAGTTTTATGGATATGACCCCAGAAGAGATCAAGGAGATGATGTCAAAGATTGAGATCATTCCCTGCCCTGAATATGATGGTATCAGGTGGCCATCGTTCATGCCTTTTAGAATTAAAGGAGCTGAACAAGCAATAAAGGAGATTATGGCATTACCGTCAAGAGAATCAGATATTCTGATCTGTACACATGGTAAATCAGGTGAGTTATAGATGGCGTGTATCGAAATAAAGGTAAAACAAAGTTTGAAGATACTAAAGAAGTAAATATGTGCGTAAATCGAAAAAGAACATACTATGCAATGGCCGACAGAAAATGGACAATAAGGCGAGCAATGGCCGACAGAAAATGGACAATAAGGCGAACAATGGCCGACAGAACACTACACAGAACTATAAAGATTCTTCAACACGAAACCCACAAAAGGCCGAAGGTGATCTCAGGTTCTCAGGATAGGTAAGCAGTTCATGAGCCACTAGTGGCAAAATACTAGTTGAAGGGAATAATATAAAAATCAGGATCTGGTCAAACGATTCAGCACAAATATGACCAGAACTTAATTTCTCGTAGATCATAGACTTGGCTTCTTAAAATGCAAATCTCACAGGAAACATATTTGGCAGAAGTTGAAGTTGTGAAATCTTATGAAAGTCTTATAACTAAAAGTGACAATCACAGCGAGAATTAAAGATTATTACCTGTGGAAAAATAGACAATGGAATTGAGTACAAGAAGCATCGATTGGTTGGTCTTCAATGCCAACCATATCCATTTCATAGCGCCAACAGATACTCCGTGCGTTTGTAATATATAGAAAAGAGTTAGTAGAAGTCCAATATTTTTTTCTTTTACTAGTACTTAATTCACTGCTCATATGATATTAAGAACAGAATAATGTCTTCGACCTATGATATGTCTTGTTTTCTGGTGTCCAGAATAATCAATATACTCATCTGAATGGAACAATATCTCTGCATACACGGATACATTTATAATTGATTCGGTTTCATTTAGAATTGATTCGGCTACAGTGACTTGATTAGGCTACAGTGACTTGATTAGGCTACAGTGAATTGATTAGGCTACAGTGACTTGATTAGGCTACAGTGACTTGATTAGGCTACAGTGAATTGATTAGGCTACAGTCAATTGATTAGGCTACAGTGACTTGATTAGGCTACAGTGACTTGATTAGGCTACAGTGAATTGATTAGGCTACAGTGACTTGATTAGGCTACAGTGACTTGATTAGGCTATAGTGACTTGATTAGGCTACAGTGACTTGATTAGGCTACAGTGACTTGATTAGGCTACAGTGAATTGATTAGGCTACAGTGACTTGATTAGGCTACAGTGAATTGATTAGGCTACAGTGAATTGATTAAGCTACAGTGACTTGATTAGGCTACAGTGAATTGATTAAGTTACAGTGACTTGATTAGGCTACAGTGAATTGATTAGGCTACAGTGACTTGATTAGGCTACAGTGAATTGATTAGGCTACAGTGAATTGATTAGGCTGCAGTGAATTGATTAGGCTACAGTGAATTGATTAGGCTACAGTGACTTGATTAGGCTACAGTGAATTGATTAGGCTACAGTGACTTGATTAGGCTACAGTGAATTGATTTAGGCTACAGTGAATTGATTAAGTTACAGTGACTTGATTAGGCTACAGTAAATTGATTTAGGCTACAGTGAATTGATTAAGTTACAGTGACTTGATTAGGCTACAGTGAATTGATTAGGCTACAGTGAATTGATTAGGCTACAGTTTCAGAATTGATTAGGCTACAGTTTTAGAATTGATTAGGTTACAGTTTCATGCAAAGTTCATCCACAAAAGCACTACACAGACGTCTGAAAATAGAACAACAGCAACCCTACATAAAACCAGATATAAGCGCAAGTGCTCCGGAAGGGATCATTAATTATATCTAAATGGGGTTTATTCGAATTATGGCTTTATTTTTATTCTAGGTACACACTGGATCTACGAAATAATTCAAATGTTAGTGAATAAAACAGCGGAATTAGATAAAAATGTCAAGTCAAATACGATGTTAGAAATACTACCAGATTTATCTATACTCGAGTCACTTCCATCACCTAGGATACTTAATACTCACTTTCAATTTCAATACCTTCCACAGAAACACATAGAAAATAGATGTAAGATCGTTCATATGATGAGAAATCCTAAAGATGTCATAGTGTCTTTATATTATCATGCCAAGAACGATACAATGCTGGATTTAAATGTAGAATGGAACGAATTTTTCGAGGTCTCGATGGATGGCAAATGTAAGTGTTTGTTGACTTATGAAAGCAGGTAGCAAAAAAGATGATACATAGTTGCTAATAAATACATGCACTAGGTATGGGAGACGGTAGGGAATGGGGTCTACTTATACTTATTGGAGGGAGACGGTAGGGAATGGGGTCTACTTATACTTATTGGAGGGAGACGGTAGGGAATGGGGTCTACTTATACTTATTGGAGGGAGACGGTAGGGAATGGGGTTTACTTATGCTTATTGGAGATTGTAAGAGCTGTGATAAACTTCTAGAATATGTATATAAAATAAGATTTTCAAGTAGGAATAATGCAACGATTTGCAAATATTAGTATGTTGTCTGCATTTATGTACGGGTATGCATGCTGTGATCTATCCACGGTCATGTCAAACCAAAGACCATAGAATTGGTATTTCCTGCTTCTCTGCACTTTTAATGACTAGGAGCACAGTCTAAATAGGTCGGAGATGGAATAATGTGTCTGAGTGTCTACGTTTTAACTGTTTTTTCCAATGTGCAATCACTATGAAAATCTAACTAAGCGTGTTGTTCTAGTTCAAGACGGTCATCATCATCTCAATGGAAAGAAACTTGTTCTCACTGTTATATAACTGAAAACATTGCTCACTCTTGTGCATATACAGCTAGTTGTATCGCGTCTTTCTTGAGAAAAACAACCCCGCAAAACCATCACCTATCTGACGTCATAAACAGTTGCAAATTTTAGTCTTGGGCTGGCTAGAAATATTGCTACTGTCAATGATTGTATAGATAGCAGAAACAAAAGGATAGTGCTGACACATGAATATCTAATAGCAATGGCGAACCTATAAAAAGAATAAAAAATAGAAAACAGCCAATGTATGCCCTTTTTAAATGATAAAAACTAGAAATTGACTTAAAAACTACCATACTGGTTTACAGTCAGACGACATATTCATATCCAAAGGTTTAATCTGGATGCAATTCACAATGCTTACAAAACAACAATAAAAACATGTGGACTGTAGTACATGTACTCCTACAAACAACCATCAGTGCCATGAGTGTATGGGGATCACCTTTAACATGGGCAACACGACGAATACCACCAGTGGAACAGGAACTGCTTACCCTTCCAGAGCACCATTAATCCACCCCAGTTTAGTGGGGTTTTGTTGCTCAATCTTGAGTTTTCTAATAGGTTTTTCTAAATCATCATATTAATCATTTCTCTTTTGGCTACTGTGATTGTCTGTCCTTCTTCAATATACGCATATGATGACCCTTTTAGTTGTAGTTTGTTTGTTTGTTTGATGGTGTTTCACTCCACTTTCAACAATATTTCAGTTATATCGTGGCGGTCAGTTTTATTGGTGGAGGAAACCAGAAGATCAGGAGAAAACCACCGACCTGTCGCAAGTCACTGACAAACTTTATCACATAATGTTGTACACATCGCCCTGATCGAGATTCGAACTCACAACATCAGTGATGATAGGCACTGATTGTATAGGTAGTTGTAAATCCAACTACCATACGATCACGACCACGACGGCTCCACCCTTTTAGAATCGTCAACATTTTCGTAATATACACTTCACATATACTGTTACGTGTAAATTTAATTCATCCCTTCTCAATTATTATTGATAGGATAAGCAGGCATTATACTAGTTCAATGGGCTTCCAATAACTTATACTGGAAAACGGTAATAATGCTCCACAATGAAATTTATTATTTTCAAATTTATCATTAAAGTCTATAATTCTAAGCACAATATGCATGCATATCTGTTGGCTATGTTTGTAATATTTTATTTTGACATTAATTTAAAAAATACATAATATGAATTTACAGTTCCTTATGGAACGTGGTACGATTATGAACTAGGAATGGAACAAGCAGAAAAAGACTATCCAGGAATGATCTTTACTTCTTATTTTGAAGATATGAAAAGGGTAAGCTAATTAAGGTTACATCCTGATTATGAATACTTCATAGCAACGGTCAGAGCACAATAGGATATGGGATTGGGAGGTTAACAACTTGAAAAATGGAGACAACATATCACCAAACAAACATTTTAGTCAGACATATTTAAAAAAAAGAATGGTATTAAGACAATCTATTTCCAGAAATATTTAAGAAACGTCTGAAATACCAAGCGGTAGATCCGAACACAGACAAACTAATGTCCAATAGAAAAAGGGCAAGAAAACCAGGGAATGATCCACAAAACACTATCCAGAAACCGAAAAATTGAGTAAAATTAACAGCGCTAGAAATCCGGGATAAGTCACAATAGGTGATAAGTAATGAATGATGAAAGAATGACGACATTGTGACCATGAAATTCGTATCATATCCTTGATCATCTGTCACACAGATATTCCGTAATGGTTAACCAAGTCATGGTACCACAGCTACAGTAAAACTGTCAAATTGATTCTTACAACTTTATTACTAGAAACATTAGGGCTGGTAGTTTCCTTTTAAACAACAACCTTCTATCAAGGAAATCCTGATTGGAACCACAAGCTCTGGAATATCGTATCAACTGAGAGATATATACTCCATATGCTGTTACAGTGGGAATGTTGCTACATTGAAATGGACAGTTCACAATAGGAAAATTAAAATCATCTCGTTTCGTTATCAACTGGCCGAAATTAGTCCGTCAGTTTTTTATGCACTACCCGGGGGAAAAACAATCGGTCATACGAGGGTCTCTAACAAACTTTAGGCAAAGAAAAAAAAACTTTCCTGTCATCAGCAACATAGATCTAAAAAAAAAATATGCCTTGGATTGTTCCCTTATTTTTCTGACATGATCATGGGAACCGTTAATGTAAAATATCCATGTCCTCCAAGAGTTACGATACTCCAGTAGACGACCCCATCTGTCTGTACAGACGACCACAGTGTTCCCCAACAATAAAATGAAAAACAAATAATTCAACACTGTCGGAACAGTTCCAAAATCTAATAGAAAAATCGTTGAAAGAGGCAAAGTCGATACCACTAACACAAATACATGACCGCTCACTTTCCTGGCATGGCACAGGTACTTCAATAAAAAGTGGCGGGGTTAAACTAGTGTTAAGGACCAAAACTAATAGAGACCAATCAATGCACAGTAGCAACACATGAAAAACAAATAAAAGAACAAGATATAAGCACACCTTAACCGGAAGTTAGACAATATGACCCCAAACAGTGTTACCAACTACATAAACCTATCAATACTGATTGTGTTGGTATGTTTATGTTGTATTTACTTCATAATTGTGATGTGCATGTAATTGTCTCCTTTAAAGTGTTCTGTAATGGCTTCATTTTCGGTTTTGTTACTGCCCATGTCATCTGTTCTATTTTTGGTGGTCTCATTTAGGTTTCTTTTCTATTCATTGTATTGATTATTCTGGTATCGGTGGTCTCATTATCGATTTTGTTTCTGTTCATTGTATCTGATTGTTCTATTTTTGATGGTCTCATTCTCGATTGCTGTTCATGTTTTCTGTTCTACATTTGGTGGTTTCATTCTCGGTTTTGTTACTGTCCATGTCATCTGTTCTACTTTTGGTGGTCTCATTTAGGTTTCTTTTCTATTCATTGTATCTGATTATTCTGGTATCGGTGGTCTCATTCTCGATTTCGTTTCTGTTCATTGTATCTGATTGTTCTACTTTCGATGGTCTCATTCTTGGTTTTATTGTTGTTCGTGTCATCTGTTCTACTTTTGGTGGTCTCATTTAGGTTTCGTTTCTGTTCATTGTATCTGATTATTCTAGTATCGGTGGTCTTATTCTCGATTTTGTTTCTGTTCATGTTTTCTGTTCTACTTTTGGCGGTTTCGTTCGATATCTTGGTGCTGTTAATTTTATCTGATTTTGTTATATGTTTAGTGGTCTTATTCTCGGTTTTGTTGCTGTTCATTGCATCTGATTGTTCTAGTTTTAGTGTTTTCATTCTCTGTTTTGTTGCTGTTCGTTGTATCTGATTGTTCTAGTTTTAGTGGTTTCATTCTCTGTTTTGCTGCTGTTCATTGTATCTGATTGTTCTAGTCTTAGTGGTTTCATTCTCTGTTTTGTTGCTGTTCATTGTATCTGATTGTTCTAGTTTTAGTGGTTTCATTCTCTGTTTTGTTGCTGTTCATTGTATCTGATTGTTCTAGTTTTAGTGGTTTCATTCTTTGTTTTGTTGCTGTTCAATGTGTCTGATTGTTCTAGTTTTAGTGGTCTCATTCTCTGTTTTGTTGCTGTTCATTGTATCTGATTGTTCTAGTTTTAGTGGTTTCATTCTCGATTTTGTTGCTGATCAATGTATCTGATTGTTCTAGTTTTAGTGGTTTCATTCTCTGTTTTGTTGCTGTTCGTTGTATCTGATTTTTCTAATTTTAGTGATTTCATTCTCTGTTTAGTTGCTGTTCGTTGTTTCTGATTGTTCTAGTTTTAGTGGTCTCATTCTCTGTTTTGTTGCTGTTCGTTGTATTAGATTGTTCTAGTTTTAGTGGTTTCATTCTCTGTTTTGTTGCTGTTCAATGTATCTGATTGTTCTAGTTTTAGTGGTTTCATTCTCTGATTTGTTGTTGTTCATTGTATTTGATTGTTCTAGCTTTAGTGGTTTCATTCTCGTTTTTATTGCTGTTCAATGTATCTGATTGTTCTAGTTTTAGTGGTCTCATTCTCTGTTTTGTTGCTGTTCGTTGTATCTGATTGTTCTAGTTTTAGTGGTTTCATTCCGTTTTGTTGGTCTTCGTTGTATCTGATTGTTCTAGTTTTAGTGGTTTCATTTTCGGTTTTGTTTCTGTTCGTTGTATGTGATTGTTCCTGTTTTAGTGGTCTCATTCTCGGTTTTATTGCTGTTCGTTGTATCTGATTGTTCTAGTTTTAGTGGTTTCATTCTCGGTTTTATTGCTGTTCAATGTATCTGATTGATCTAATTTTAGTGATCTCATTCTCTGTTTTGTTGCATCTGATTGTTCTAATTTTAGTGGTTTCATTCTCAGTTTTATTCCTGTTCATTGTATCGGATTGTTCTAGGTTTAGTGGTCTCATTCTCTATTTTGTTCCTGTTCGTTGTATCTAATTGTTCTAGTTTTAGTGGTTTCATTCTGTTTTGTTGCTGTTCGTTGTATCTGATTGTTCTAGTCTTAGTGGTTTCATTCTCGGTTTTGTTGCTGTCCGTTGTATCTGATTGTTCTAGTTTTAGTGGTCTCATTCTCTGTTTAGTTGCTGTTCGTTGTATCTGATTGTTCTAGTTTTAGTGGTTTCATTCTCTGTTTTGTTGCATCTGATTGTTCTATTTTTAGTGGTTTCATTGTCAGTTTTGTTTCTGTTCATTGTATCTGTTTGTTCTAGGTTTAGTGGTCTTATTCTGTTTTGTTGCATCTGATTGTTCTAGTTTTAGTGGTCTCATTCTTAGCTTTTTTTGCTGTTCGTTGTATCTGATTGTTGTAATTTTAGTGGTTTCATTCTCGGTTTTGTTGCTGTTCGTTGTATCTGATTGTTCTAGTTTTAGTGGTTTCATTCTCGGTTTTGTTGCTGTTTGTTGTATCTGATTGTTCTAGTTTTAGTGGTTTCATTCCGTTTTGTTCCTGTTCGTTGTATCTGATTGTTCTAGTTTTAATGGTTTCATTTTCGGTTTTGTTTCTGTTCGTTGTATCTGATTGTTCCTGTTTAGTGGTCTCATTCTCGGTTTTGTTGCTGTTCGTTGTATCTGATTGTTCTAGTTTTAGTGGTTTCATTTTCGTTTTTTTTTGCTGTTCAATGTATCTGATTGTTCTCATTTTAGTGGGCTCATTCTCTGTTTTGTTGCAACTGATTGTTCTAGTTTTAGTGGTTTCATTCTCAGTTTTGTTTCTGTTCATTGTATCGGATTGTTCTAGGATTAGTGATCTCATTCTCTATTTTGTTGCTGTTCGTTGTATCTAATTTTTCTAGTTTTAGTGGTTTCATTCTGTTTTGTTGCTGTTCGTTGTATCTGATTGTTCTAGTCTTAGTGGTTTCATTCTCGGTTTTGTTGCTGTTCGTTGTATCCGATTGTTCTAGTTTTAGTGGTCTCATTCTCGGTTTTGTTGCTGTTCGTTGTATCTGATTGTTCTAGTTTTAATGGTTTCATTCTCGGTTTTGTTGCTGTTAAATGTATCTGATTGTTCTAGTTTTAGTGGTCTCATTTTCTGTTTTGTTGCATCTGGTTGTTCTAGGTTTAGTGGTCTCATTCTGTTTTGTTGCATCGGATTGTTCTACTTTTAGTGGTCTCATTCTCAGTTTTGTTTCTGTTCGTTGTATCTGATTGTTCTAGTTTTAGTGGTATCATTCTTGGTTTTGTTGCTGTTCAATGTATCTGATTGTTTTAGTGGTCTCATTCTCTGTTTTGTTGCATCTGATTGTTCTCTTTTTAGTGGTTTCATTCTCTGTGTTGTTGTATTTGATTGTTCTCGTTTTAGTGGTTTCATTCTCTGTTTTGCTGTATTTGATTGTTCTCTTTTTAGTTCTCTTTTTTGTTGCTGTTCGTTGTATCTGATTGATCTAGTTTTAGTGGTTTCATTCTCGGTTTTGTTGCTGTTCGTTGTATCTGATTGATCTAGTTTTAGTGGTTTCATTCTCGGTTTTGTTGCTGTTCATTGTATCTGATTGTTCTAGTTTTAGTGGACTCATTTTCGATTTTGTTGCTGTTCATTGTATCTTATTGTTCTAGTTTTAGTGGTCTGATTCTCTGTTTTGTTGCTGTTCGTTGTATCTGATTGTTCTAATTTTAGTGGTTTCATTCTCGGTTTTGTTGCTGTTAATTGTGTCTGAATGTTCTAATCTTAGTGGTTTCATTCTCTGTTTTGTTGCTGTTCAATGCATCTGATTGTTCTAGTTTTAGTGGTTTCATTCTTTGTTTTGTTGCTGTTCATTGTATCTGATTGGTCTAGTTTTAGTGGTCTCATTCTCAGTTTTGTTGTTGTTCAATGTATCTGATTGTTATAGTTTTAGTGGTTTCATTCTTTGTTTTGTTGCTGTTAGTTGTATCTGATTGTTCTAGTTTTAGTGGTTTCATTCTCTGTTTTGTTGCTGTTAGTTGCATCTGATCGTTCTAGTTTTAGTGGTTTCATTGTCAGTTTTGTTTCTGTTCATTGTATCTGATTGTTCTAGGTTTAGTGGTCTTATTCTGTTTCGTTGCATTTGATTGTTCTAGTTTTAATGGTCTCATTTTTAGTTTTGTTGCTGTTCGTTGTATCTGGTTGTTGTAGTTTTAGTGGTTTCATTCTCGGTTTTGTTGCTGTTCGTTGTATCTGAATGTTCTAGTTTTAGTGGTTTCAATCTCGGTTTTGTTGCTGTTCGTTGTATCTGATTGTTCTAGTTTTAATGGTTTCATTTTCGGTTTTGTTTCTGTTCGTTGTATCTGATTGTTCCTGTTTAGTGGTCTCATTCTCTGTTTTATTGCTGTTCGTTGTATTTGATTGTTCTAGTTTTAGTGGTTTCATTTACGTTTTTTGCTGTTCAATGTATCTGATTGTTCTAATTTTAGTGGGCTCATTCTCTGTTTTGTTGCATCTGATCGTTCTAGTTTTAGTGGTTTCATTCTCAGTTTTGTTTCTGTTCATTGTATCAGATTGTTCTAGGGTTAGTGGTCTCATTCTCTATTTTGTTGCTGTTCGTTGTATCTAATTGTTCTAGTTTTAGTGGTTTCATTCTCTGTTTTGTTGCTGTTCGTTGTATCTGATTGTTCTAGTTTTAATGGTTTCATTCTCGGTTTTGTTGCTGTTAAATGTATCTGATTGTTCTAGTTTTAGTGGTCTCATTTTCTGTTTTGTTGCATCTGATTGTTCTAGTTTTAGTGGTGTCATTCTGTTTTGTTGCATCGGATTGTTCTACTTTTAGTGGTCTCATTCTCAGTTTTGTTTCTGTTCGTTGTATCTGATTGTTCTAGTTTTAGTGGTATCATTCTTGGTTTTGTTGCTGTTCAATGTATCTGATTTTATTAGTGGTCTCATTCTCTGTTTTGTTGCATCTGATTGTTCTCGTTTTAGTGGTTTTATTCTATGTTTTGTTGTATTTGATTGTTCTAGTTTTAGTGGTCTCATTCTCAGTTTTGTTGCTGTTCATTGCATCTGTTTTTTGTTCTAGTTTTAGTGGTTTCATTCTCTTTTTTGTTGCCGTTCGCTGTATCTGATTGTTCTAGTATTAGTGGTTTCATTCTCGGTTTTGTTGCTGTTCATTGTATCTGATTGTTCTAGTTTTAGTTGACTCATTCTCGGTTTTGTTGCAGTTCATTGTATCTTATTGTTCTAGTCTTAGTGGTCTCATTCTCTGTTTAGTTGCCGTTCGTTGTATCTGATTGTTCTAATTTTAGTGGTTTCATTCTCGGTTTTGTTGCTGTTAATTGTATCTGAATGTTCTAATCTTATTGGTTTCATTCTCTGTTTAGTTGCTCTTCGTTGTATCTGACTGGTTTAGTCTTAGTGGTTTCATTCTCTGTTTTGTTGCTGTTCAATGCATCTGATTGTTCTAGTTTTACTGGTTTCATTCTTTGTTTTGTTGCTGTTCGTTGTATCTGATTGTTCTAGTTTTAGTGGTCTCATTCTCAGTTTTGTTGCTGTTCTATGTATCTGATTGTTCTAGTTTTAGTGGTTTCATTCTCTGTTTTGTTGCTGTTAGTTGTATTAGATTGTTCTACTCTTAGTGGTCTCATTCTCAGTTTTATTGCTGTTCAATGTATCTGATTGTTCTAGTTTTAGTGGATTCATTCTCTGTTTTGTTGCTGTTCATTGTATCTGATTGTTCTAGTTTTAGTGGTTTCATTTTCGTTTTTTTTGCTGTTCAATGTATCTGATTGTTCTAATTTTAGTGGGCTCATTCTCTGTTTTGTTGCATCTGATTGTTCTAGTTTTAGTGGTTTCATTCTCAGTTTTGTTTCTTTTCATTGTATCGGATTGTTCTCGGCTTAGTGGTCTCATTCTCTATTTTGTTGCTGTTCGTTGTATCTAATTGTTCTAGTTTTAGTGGTTTCATTCTGTTTTGTTGCTGTTCGTTGTATCTGATTGTTCTAGTCTTAGTGGTTTCATTCTCGGTTTTGTTGCTGTTCGTTGTATCTGATTGTTCTAGTTTTAATGATTTCATTCTCGGTTTTGTTGCTGTTAAATGTATCTGATTGTTCTAGTTTTAGTGGTCTCATTTTCTGTCTTGTTGCATCTGATTGTTCTAGATTTAGTGGTCTCATTCTGTTTTGTTGCATCGGATTGTTATAGTTTTAGTGGTCTCATTCTCAGTTTTGTTTCTGTTCGTTGTGTCTGATTGTTCTAGGTTTAGTGGTATCATTCTTGGTTTTGTTGCTGTTCAATGTATCTGATTGTTCTAGTCCTCTCATTCTCTGTTTTGTTGCATCTGATTGTTCTCTTTTTAGTGGTTTCATTCTCTGTGTTGTTGTATTTGATTGTTCTAGTTTTAGTGGTCTCATTCTCAGTTTTGTTGTTGTTCATTGCATCTGATTTTCTAGATTTAGTGGTTTCATTCTCTTTTTCGTTGCTGTTCGTTGTATTTGATTGTTCTAGTTTTAGTGGTTTCATTCTCGGTTTTGTTTCTGTTCCTTGTATCTGATTGTTCTAGTTTTAGTGGTCTCATTCTCTGTTTAATTGCTGTTCGTTGTATCTGATTGTTCTAATTTTAGTGGTTTCATTCTCGGTTTTGTTGCTGTTAATTGTATCTGAATGTTCTATTCTTAGTGGTTTCATTCTCTGTTTAGTTGCTGTTCGTTCTATCTGACTGTTCTAGTTTTAGTGGTCTCATTCTCTGTTTTGTTGCTGTTCGTTGTATCTGATTGTTCTAGTCTTAATGGTTTCATTCTCTGTTTTGTTGCTGTTCAATGTATCTGATTGTTCTAGTTTTAGTGGCTTCATTCTCTGTTTTGTTGCTGTTAGTTGTATATGATTGTTCTAGTTTTAGTGGTGTCATTCTCAGTTTTATTGCTGTTCAATGTATCTGATTGTTCTAGTTTTAGTGGTTTCATTCTCTGTTTTGTTGCTGTTCGTTGTATCTGATTGTTCTAGTTTTAGTGGTTTCATTCTGTTGTGTTGCTGTTCATAGTATCTGATTGTTCTAGTTTTAGTGGTTTCATTCTCTCTTTTGTTGCTGTTCATTGCATCTGATTGTTTTAGTTTTAGTGTTTTCATTCACGGTTTTGTTGCTGTTCGTTGTATCTGATTGTTCTAGTTTTAGAGCTTTAGTGTTTTCGTTCACTGTTTTGTTGCTGTTCATTGTATCTGATTGTTCTAGTTTTAATGGTTTCATTCTCTGTTTTGTTGCTTTTGAATGTATCTGATTGTTCTATTTTTAGTGGTTTCATTCTTTGTTTTGTTGCTGTTCATTGCATCTGATTGTTCTAGTTTTAGTGGTTTCATTGCTGTTCGTTGTATCTGATTGTTCTAGTTTTAGTGGTTTCATTCTCGGTTTTGTTGCTGTTCATTGTATCTGATTGTTCTAGTTTTAGTGGTCTCATTCTCGGTTTTGTTGCTGTTCATTGTAAGTGATTGTTCTAGTTTTAGTGGTCTCATTCTCTGTTTAATTGCTGTTCATTGTATCTGATTGTTCTAATTTTAGTGGTTTCATTCTCGGTTTTGGTGCTGTTAATTGTATCTGAATGTTCTATTCTTAGTGGTTTCATTCTCTGTTTAGTTGCTGTTCGTTGTATCTGACTGTTCTAGTTTTAGTGGTCTCATTCTCAGTTTTGTTGCTGTTCAATGTATCTGATTGTTCTAGTTTTAGTGGTTTCATTCTCTGTTTTGTTGCTGTTTGTTGTATATGATTGTTCTAGTTTTAGTGGTCTCATTCTCAGTTTTATTGCTGTTCAATGTATCTGATTGTTCTAGTTTTAGTGGTTTCATTCTCTGTTTTGTTGCTGTTCGTTGTATCTGATTGTTCTAGTTTTAGTGGTTTCATTCTGTTTTGTTGCTGTTCATAGTATCTGATTGTTCTAGTTTTAGTGGTTTCATTCTCTCTTTTGTTGCTGTTCATTGCATCTGATTGTTTTAGTTTTAGTGTTTTCATTCACGGTTTTGTTGCTGTTCGTTGTATCTGATTGTTCTAGTTTTAGAGCTTTAGTGTTTTCGTTCACGGTTTTGTTGCTGTTCATTGTATCTGATTGTTCTAGTTTTAATGGTTTCATTCTCTGTTTTGTTGCTTTTGAATGTATCTGATTGTTCTAGTTTGAGTGGTTTCATTCTTTGTTTTGTTGCTGTTCATTGCATCTGATTGTTCTAGTTTTAGTGGTTTCATTGCTGTTCGTTGTATCTGATTGTTCTAGTTTTAGTGGTTTCATTCTCGGTTTTGTTGCTGTTCATTGTATCTGATTGTTCTAGTTTTAGTGGTCTCATTCTCTGTTTTGTTGCTGTTCGTTGTATCTGATTGTTCTAGTCTTAATGGTTTCATTCTCTGTTTTGTTGCTGTTCAATGTATCTGATTGTTCTAGTTTTAGTGGTTTCATTCTCTGTTTTGTTGCTGTTAGTTGTATATGATTGTTCTAGTTTTAGTGGTGTCATTCTCAGTTTTATTGCTGTTCAATGTATCTGATTGTTCTAGTTTTAGTGGTTTCATTCTCTGTTTTGTTGCTGTTCGTTGTATCTGATTGTTCTAGTTTTAGTGGTTTCATTCTGTTTTGTTGCTGTTCATAGTATCTGATTGTTCTAGTTTTAGTGGTTTCATTCTCTCTTTTGTTGCTGTTCATTGCATCTGATTGTTTTAGTTTTAGTGTTTTCATTCACGGTTTTGTTGCTGTTCGTTGTATCTGATTGTTCTAGTTTTAGAGCTTTAGTGTTTTCGTTCACTGTTTTGTTGCTGTTCATTGTATCTGATTGTTCTAGTTTTAATGGTTTCATTCTCTGTTTTGTTGCTTTTGAATGTATCTGATTGTTCTATTTTTAGTGGTTTCATTCTTTGTTTTGTTGCTGTTCATTGCATCTGATTGTTCTAGTTTTAGTGGTTTCATTGCTGTTCGTTGTATCTGATTGTTCTAGTTTTAGTGGTTTCATTCTCGGTTTTGTTGCTGTTCATTGTATCTGATTGTTCTAGTTTTAGTGGTCTCATTCTCGGTTTTGTTGCTGTTCATTGTAAGTGATTGTTCTAGTTTTAGTGGTCTCATTCTCTGTTTAATTGCTGTTCATTGTATCTGATTGTTCTAATTTTAGTGGTTTCATTCTCGGTTTTGGTGCTGTTAATTGTATCTGAATGTTCTATTCTTAGTGGTTTCATTCTCTGTTTAGTTGCTGTTCGTTGTATCTGACTGTTCTAGTTTTAGTGGTCTCATTCTCAGTTTTGTTGCTGTTCAATGTATCTGATTGTTCTAGTTTTAGTGGTTTCATTCTCTGTTTTGTTGCTGTTAGTTGTATATGATTGTTCTAGTTTTAGTGGTCTCATTCTCAGTTTTATTGCTGTTCAATGTATCTGATTGTTCTAGTTTTAGTGGTTTCATTCTCTGTTTTGTTGCTGTTCGTTGTATCTGATTGTTCTAGTTTTAGTGGTTTCATTCTGTTTTGTTGCTGTTCATAGTATCTGATTGTTCTAGTTTTAGTGGTTTCATTCTCTCTTTTGTTGCTGTTCAATGTATCTGATTGTTCTAGTTTTAGTGGTTTCATTCTTGGTTTTGTTGCTGTTCGTTGTATCTGATTGTTCTAGTTTTAATGGTTTCATTCTCTGTTTTGTTGCTGCTGAATGTATCTGATTGTTCTAGTTTTAGTGGTCTCATTCTCTGTTTAGTTGCTGTTTGTTGTATCTGATTGATCTAGTTTTAGTGGTCTCATGCTCTGTTTTGTTGCTGTTCGTTGTATCTGATTGTTCTAGTTTTAGTGGTCTCATTCTCTGTTTAGTTGCTGTTCGTTGTATTTGATTGGTCTAGTTTTCGCGGTCTGATTCTCAGTTTTTTCATATCAAGCTTGGTTTTGATTATTTTGTGCTATTGATATTGTTTTGATCAATTTTGTTTATATTGTATGCTTAATTGTTTTACAGTTGTCTTCTCTTTCTTACTGCTATGTGTTTTATCTGCTCAAATTGTGATTCAATGTTCAACAAATATCTATAATGTTTCCTCTTTAGAATCCGGAAAAAGATATTGAGAGGTTAGCAGAGTTCTTAGGAGTCCAATGCAACACACAAATGATCAAGGATATTGCCAAGGCAACCGTGTTTGAGAACATGCAGAAGAACAAATTTGATATAACCGCGCTTTTGTACGGAGTGGGGTTTATTTACCGAAAGGGTAAGTAGTTAGAATAAGGTAATCGTTGATCTTGTAGAAATCGGTATCGAACATTACACTGCATTTCAATTATGTTTCCATGGCAATTCATGGAAATGGTTTGCATTAAGGAAATTGGGAGTGCATTACATACTCTATGCAATCACCATTGGTTATTGAAAAGTATATTAGTCTTATTTGTTCTACTATGAATCGAAATGAATCATTCTACGACTAATGAACAGAACTTCACAAAAGTCGGGATTGTACTCGAGTGCTGCAGAAGGGTTGGAAGTTCTGCTATATCAATTTATAATACAAAAAGGGGCAGCTGAGACAGAGTTCTGATAGTTCTGGAATATGTACATGTTTGCAAGCAGCTTTTATTAGACACGAAAGGCCCGTAATGGTAGAACAATTCATGATGACAACCATAAACATTTTGAGAAATTAATCTATTTTAAATAGTTGGTATTCCATGAAATGTTTTGTTTTTCAAAAATATTTCCCTGTTTAAAAGCGTCCGAGTGATTAGAACATGAACGCTAAAATAGCGCATCAACTGTGATACATAAACCCAATATATACGAAGAGACAAGGAAACTTAAGATGGTGAAACCAAAATCTTTACATTTCGCATAAATTTTAAAATCCAATATGTCCCTTCAAAACATATGTCTAAAATATATGTCTCACTAAATCCTGCATTGTAACAAATTAGATTCAAGGCATAATATATAACACACAATAAGCCTAAAAAGGAACTCTCATTAATTTTCATTTTCCCATATTATAGATTCAACTATTAGATGGCAATACATTACAATGCAAGATCCCCCATGATCAGATACCTTGAATTTCTCTACTATGAAAAACTGTGGAAACATTTTAAAACACAGGAAATATAGTTAAAAGAAAAACAAAAAATACAACACTGTCGAAACAGTTTCAAAATATCAGCAATGTTGACAACCATAAACAATTTGAGAAATTAATCTATTTTAAGTTGTGAGTTCGAACCCCGCTCAGGCGAGGTTTACTCGATACAACATTATGTGATAAAGTTTGTCAGTGACTTGCGACAGGTCGATGATTTTCTCAGGGCACTCCGGTTTCCTCCACCAATAAAACTGACCGCCACGATATAGCTGAAATATTGTTGAAAGTGGCATTAAACACCATTAAACAACCATCTATTTTATGTAGTTGGTATTCCATGAATGTTTGTTTTTTTTGGTAATATAGTACTTGGTGATGTTGGTTACGTTTTGTTTACAGGAAAAATAGGAGATTGGAAGAATCACTTCACTGTTGCTCAGAATGAAAGATTTGATGCTCAGTATAAGGAGAAAATGAAAGGCAGTAAATATTCCTTCAAGTTTGAATGAATTCCTTCTAATTACTATTAGTGTTAAAACATGCATTGTATATATTTATGCATCAGTAAAGGCCATACACATATACATGACCGTACACATATACATGTTCGTACACATATACATGACAGTACACATATACATGATTGTACACATATATGTGACTGTACACATATACATGATAGTACACATAAACATGACAGTACACATATACATGACCATACACATATACATGTTCGTACACGTATACATGACAGTACACATATACATGTCCATGCACATATACATGACAGTACACATATACATGACCGTACACATATACATGTTCGTACACATATACATGACAGTACACATATACATGATTGTACACATATATGTGACTGTACACATATACATGACAGTACACATATACATGACCGTACACATATACATGTTCGTACACATATACATGACAGTACACATATACATGAATGTACACATATATGTGACTGTACACATATACATGATAGTACACATAGACATGACAGTACACATATACATGACCATACACATATACATGTTCGTACACGTATACATGACAGTACACATATACATGATCGTACACATATACGTGACCGTACACATATACATGATTATACACATATACATGTTCGTACACATATACATGTCTGTACACATATACATGATAGTACACATATACATGACCGTACACATATACATTACCATACACCATATACATGATTGTACTCATACACATGATAGTACACATATACATGTTCGTACACATATACATGACCATACATATATACATGACCGTACACATATACATGACCATTCACATATACATGACCATTCACATAACTGTCCACATATACATGTCCGTACACATATACATGACTTTACACATATACATGACAGTACACATACACATGACCATACACATATACATGGCAGTACACATACACATGATAGTACACATATACATGACCGTACACATATACATTAACATACACATATACATGACCATACACATATGCATGACCATCCACATATACATGATTGTACACATACACATGATAGTACACATATACATGATCATACATATGGTACATGACCATACACAAATATGTGTCCGTACTCGTATACATGTATACATGATCGTACTCGTACACATGTACATGATCGTACACATATACATGACAGTACACATATAATTGACAGTACACATACACATGATAGTACACATATACATGATCATACATATACATGGTCGTACATACACACGATAGTACATGACCATACACATATACATGTTCGTACACATATACATGACAGTACACATATACATGATCGAACATATATACATGTCTGTACACATATACATGACCGTACACATATACATGTTCGTACACATATACATGACCAAACCAAGACTGTAGCTATCATTGAGGCATGTGAGACAATGGCCTCACTAAAAATAACATCATTTTTTTTTAATAAATGATTTACAAAGGTGTCTTGTGTATCCCTTTATGTTGATTTTGCCGAAGTAGTCTCCCGTTGTTCCAATCGTATAATAGTCAGCTTATTCCGTATGTTATTGTACGTCAGAGTTCGCTCAAGATTGGGAAATTACATTTCCGTGGTTATGATTTTCGGTAACCGAGAATTTTGCATATTGCGCTTACTGTTTAGTCTTTGGTGACGGTGAAGGAAGGTTTCGAACCATTGGTTTCAATGATTGGAAAAATGCGACTGGGGAGAAAAGGGGAACTTTCAAAATGAATAAAAAAAGTAAGACACACGTTTCGTCAATGTATAAAGCGGATAACTTGGTAATAGTTTCTCATGAAAAGAAGTTAGACATTAATAGAGTAAGGCGTATGAAGAAAAGATTAGCCGCAACCGTCAGATTGTACTTGCTATCATTGACGTTGTCGTTATACTATATATATAGCTAGGACAAAGAAATATAGCCTTTCGTGGAAATTTGGATAAGGAACTAAACAAAGTTTGTAAAGGACCTTCCAATGATTGATGCACAGTTTAGGTTCAATCAGTGCAATAGCTTCAGAGAAGAATATATTTCTGTATTTTCCCCCATATGGTTCTGTGTTAATACTATGACCTGTGGTCGCAGCCATCTTGGATTTCCGATCGGCATAAAAAACAGAGGACCTTCCAATGATCATTCCTGGGCAGCGTTTTGAAACATTTTTCCCATAGGGTCCAATATTAAACTAAGTCCTGCCGTAGCCGCCATTTTGAATTTCATATCAGAACAAAAAACGTAAAGTTTGTAGAGGACCATCCAATGAACATTCATGTACAGTTTGGCTTTAATCATATTTGTAGTTTCTGAGAAGAAGGCATTTGAACATTTTCCCATAGGGTCCAATGTTAATCTATGTCCTGCGGTGGCGGTCATCTTGAATTTTCGATCGGCATTAAAAAAACAGAAACTTTGTAGAGGACCTTCCAATGATCATTCCTGGGCAGTTTGGTTTCAATGTCCAAATGGTTTCAGAGAAGAAGCGTGTTGAAACATTTTTCTCATAGGGTCCAATATTAAACTAAGTTCTGCCGTAGCCGCCATTTTGAATTTCATATCAGAACAAAAAACGTAAAGTTTGTAGAGGACCATCCACTGAACATTCATGTACAGTTTGGCTTTAATCATATCTGTAGTTTCTGAGAAGAAGGCATTTGAACATTTTCCAATAGGGTCCAATGTTAATCTATGTCCTGCGGTGGCGGCCATCTTGGGTTTCCGATAGGCATGAAAAACAGTAACTTGGTAAAGGACATTCCAATGATCATTCATTTACAGTTTGGGTTCAGTCAGTTCATTAGTTTCAGAGAAGAAGATCTTTGAAATTTCAGCCAATCAGAGTATATTATTGGCCCTGGCAGCCATGTTGAATATCCGACTGGAACGAAAAACAGTAACTTTGTAGAGGACCATCCAAGGAACATTCCTGCTAAGTTTGGTTCCAATTGGCCCAGTGGTTTCGGAGAAGAAGCTTGAAATGTGAAAAGTTTACAGACGACAGACGACGGACGCCAAGTGATGGCAATAGTTCACCTGGACCGTCCAGGTGAACTAAAAAGGATGACGGGAATTTTAGATCTTTTGTTGATTGGGTGTCTAAATTCAATGATGTTCTTCGTGCTCATTTACAGTCACCAGGCCCAAACTATTTGTCACCAAAGATACAAAATGAATTAATTCAGTGTTGTGATACTGAGATACAATAAAAAACACCACAAACCCAACCACATTTATATCAAGACGACGCATTATAGATTGTATCAGATCCAAGGGACACATTATGAAGCATTAAAGGTATGTTCTTTATGGTGTTTATTAGAGATACACGTTTTTTTATCCGACGAGCGACAACTCTTACTTAACAGAAGCCATTTCCCGCGAATACTTACGCACAAGGCTGTAGCTGAAAACCAATGTTCATTTTGCGTTAAACAACAAAAACTCAATCACAAATGCCTCAACCCATGACTAATCATTTACAAATCATCAAAGAAAAACAACTCCAATTTTTTCTCTCAAAATACTAAACTAAGTTTTCCATAAAAATACTTGTCAGAAATGGGTTTGTCAATCGACCTTAGTCTTGAGTATTGTCAGGGGCGTAGCTACGTCTACACTCAAATTTGGCATTTTTTTTTTTTTTTTTTTTAAATAAATAATGTCTGTACGCTCTGCATTCGGAGAATAACCTATTTGAGAATTCCGTACCAAATCGTACGGCAACGCTATATAAGTACTACAACAATTTCCACATTAACCCGTTACAGTGCGAAATCGAAAACCGGTTCTTTTCCGTATTTGATTTCAACGTTAACTTACGCTTAAGTCCGATAACTCTTAGTTACGAAGGAATTCTTTTTGTAAACAATGGACAAGTTTCTAATAAAGGGTAATAAAAGGAAAAAGACGTCAGAATCTACAGAAGAAATAGCTACAACGGAAGATGTTAGTCCTAGCAAAGACGTTGATGCCGACTACCAGGCTCCGATAGCGAGATCAACTGAATCACATCAGTCAAATCCGTCCACTCAGGCGTCTGCCTCTAGCTCTGTGTACCAAAGGTTGCCACCATACCCAGATTTAGCCGATTGTCGGACGAAAAACTTGACAGATAAAGAAAAAAATGATATTCTCACTTCAAAATGGACTGAAGCATTCAGTTACAAGTTTCCAGCACGGTATGAAATTTACTCTTAATTTGCAACATGTAGATAGACACCAGTTCGTTACACCCCCTAGAAATCTATTTAAATCAGTATGCTTAACTTAAAAAGACCCGGAAATAAATAAATATCATTTGTGTTCATACGCGTCATTTTATGAATGAAAAGAAAGGAACGTCATTCATAGAATTGTACTACGCACAACCAAAATGATTCTGCTAATATAGATATTCTTCAAAAATAAAAATCTGATCAATAAAATAAAATAATTTCAACTATATTTCAAATTACCGATAAAAGAAATATAGAACATTTTGTTTTTGAGCCAGGCTTTATCACGGCTTCACGCATCAAGCTCGCCCTGACTGGCTAGCCTGATACTCGCCGTGATAAAGCCAGTCTAAAAAACAAAATGTCCTATATTCCATTAATAATAATAACTGTTTTGGTTATTGCTAATTCGCAGACCCCCCCCCCCCCCCCCCCCCTCACTTTTAAATCAGGCGGAAAAGCCATGCGATTTTTGAAATATGAAATATGTGATATCATGAATTGTGTGTCATGGACTCTGAATGATATTTTAAATGTTTGGTTATTTTTCATATATGTACTTACTATTATGACCGAAACAAAATGTGAATTGCAATAGATAACCGAAATCAAACGTTGCATGAACATTTTCAGCTGTTTGAAACTCTGTATCTGATCGCTACCTAATGAATGAAGGATTTCGGCAGGTCACAAGTGATAAGAGCCGGTTTTACACAAGTACTCGAAGTAGCCAAAGATGTAATTATACCCATCCCCCCCCCCCCCCCCCCCCAAGAAATTTGTTCGTCCGTCTGTCTGTGTGCAAATTGTGTCCGGTACATATCGTTTGAATGCCTTGTTGGATGTTGATGATACTTGGTATAGTATTTCCCACAGATTTAAAAAGGGCGAGGTAATCAAAGTGCTGAAATCGCTGGTGGAAGCTCAAGGTCATAAACTTAGTTATACTTGAGGTACCCTATTGCGACAAATTTAGGTTTTGTGTCAATGGGCCATGATGTGAGGGTATATATGTTAGTCGGACAGAGCGGTGCTCGAAGTACCTCTAGTTATTCTTTATTTTCAGTTCCTTTGGTGTCAAGAATAGAAGGTTCCAGGCAACATGGCTGCAATAATTGGGTACCTATAAAGTGCGAAACGAAATAGAAACGAAACGAAATCAACGAAAACGAAACGAAACGAAACGAAACGAAACGAAATCAACAAAATCGAAACGAAACGAAACGAAATCAACGAAATGAAAACGAAATAAAACGAAACCAACGAAAGCAAAACGAAATCAACGAAAACAAAACGAAATAGACAGATATGAAGAAAATGGAAGGAAAAAATAAAAGACAAAACGAAATAAAGTAATAAGAAAAAAAAGATAATTCGATTTTTTAAATACAATAATTTTGATTAATTATAACCGGGAAACCCATCTTGCATGTCTGTCCGTTACAGTACTCCTCACGTACATTACCCGCAACTCAATTCAAGTCGGGTTTGCTTGCCGACAAACTTTCAGAAGTTCAAATGTCATATCTTTATTTGTGTTTGAGTGTGTGTCAGTATTTATGAATTATAAAGTTTCTGGAGTGGGCATATAGAAAAAAAATGGGGGGGGAGGGGGGGGGATATGAGGGGATATTTTCATAGATTGGGATATTGAGGGTTCATTTACCGTCTGATTTTATTACGTTTTTCGTTTGTATTCTTCATAAATTTGCCTATTTGCAAATCATACGGGATGGTCTTGAGTTTCAGATTCTGGGCACTATTTGACTACTGGATTTTCCCGACTTGTCACGCTTAATCCCCATGTTGTTGTTCAGTTGTTCCGTTGATTGAAAACTCAGATGGTTGAGCTTCTTATCGGTTTTGTCTGTTTTTGTGGACTTTGCCTTTTGAATGCGCCTTGGAGTACGGTACCATTGTTATTACCTTTATTCGGTAGTGTGCCAACAGATCTGGCGTAATGTCTTACCGTTGTTCTTTCCGAGATATACAGGGGTCAAAAAGACCCAACACTATAAACTTTTTATTTCAAATTCTATTGTTCTATTTTGAAGAACTAAAAAGAAAACCAACAGCAACATAACAGGACGTACAGTGAGCGCCCTCCTTACAGAAGAACATCTGGAAAAAATAAGGCTTGCAAAAACTAAACATAAGAAACTCTGGAAGTTTTATTGAAATCCATTCTGTTGTTTAGGAAGAGTTATGGATAACGCAACAGTATCCTATCTCTGCCTTGTATGACAATTACATAGCCTTTAATGACAAAGTTCAAAAGTGAAGAAATTTTAGCAAGAACTGTTGAAATGGGAAAACAAAAATAGAAGGTGCACAATGCCATTTGGTACTAAAGAATTCATGAAATTAATGAACCTTGCCATATGGTATTAAATATTTCCTGTAAGATTCATTCAATTCCATCAAGTTGTTAAGGAGGAATTGCATAGGCAGTGAGGGAAGCACTCACGGACAAATGGACATATACTATATACCCCACTCCCGCTGGATAGCGAGGGGTATACAAATATGTGCCGTATCAAATTTTATTAATACCGGAAAAAAATTTGGAGGGGGGGTGATTTGGTTTTTTTTTTAATATGAAAAGGGATCAAAGGGAAAAAAGGTACTTTTACAAGATATGTAGATTATTTTTAAATTTCTAAAGTAATTTTTGATAGGATTTGTATACCTCCGCCAAAAAAAGATTGGGGTATATAAGACTTCTGCTGTCCGTTCGTTCGTTTGTCCTCTGGTCGTCACACCTTTTTCGTCTCTCCGACACACTTTTAAATTTTGCACGGACGGGGATATTTATTAGTGAACTTTAACTACTGCACTTCTGTTATTTTAATTCCTCTCCTTTCAACAGACTTGACGTTGCTCTTATGGTTCCCAAATTTAAAAGAAGCCACTAAGTGAAAAGGACAGACTCCCGCTGAATAAATGCATAGTATTCTTGTTCAATGGTGATCAAATCCTGTCCTCTCCTGATGAAAGACACTGAGACAGGAGTGGGAAGTAGTCTAGCATCGTATTTCGTTTTGCTTTCGTTGGTTTCGTTTTATTTCGTTTTCATTTCGTTGATTTCGTTTCGTTTCGTTTCGTTTTTGTTGATTTCGTTTCGTTTCGTTTCGTTTCGTTTTCGTTGATTTCGTTTCGTTTCGTTTCGTTTCTATTTCGTTTGGCACTTTATAGGTACCCGCAATAATTTCGTTGGATGCGGTACTCGATATCACTTGTGTGCAATGTTGTTTGTTCAATCCCCCTGTTTCATGCGAGAAGGCTTTCTCATCAATTGAATTGACGGACTGGAAAAATTTAATTTCACTTGCGAAACGACATGAACACCTTTCGCATCATAGAGGATGTGTTGTGATGGCCGACAACTTTATTCGTGCAAAACAGGGGAAGCATGAATCGGTTGCTAGCATGATCTCCAGTAGCCATAAGAAAATTGTAGCTGAAAATCGGCATGCTTTGACGAGAATTATCGATGTGATAATTCTCTGCGGTCGACAGAATATTCCAATCAGAGGTCACGTGGAAGAGAGAAGTAACTTTTTGGCAATTTTACATGAGGTAGCGAAGGGTGATCAGGCATTATCTGATTGGCTTGCGTTACGTTCAGGGACTCGATCGACATACCTATCGCCTGATATTCACAACGAACTGATCAATATTTGCGGACAACAAATATTGACTGAAATTGTGGACGATTGTCGCAGATCGACTTATTTTGTCATAATCGCAGATGAATGCACCGATGTAGCTACAAAGGACCAGTTATCGGTTTGCGTCAGATTCCTACACAAAACCAATGAAAACATTGAAATCAGAGAGGAATTAATTGGGTTTAGACATGCAAAGAGCATCAGGGGTGAACGGATAGCAGATATAATAATTCAATTTTTGAATGAAGTACATCTAGACATTAGAAACGTAAGAGCGCAATGCTACGACGGTGCCGCTAATATGGCTGGAAAGTACAACGGTGTGCAGGCAAAGATTACTGAACTATCCCCTCAGGCATCGTATATTCATTGTAAAGCCCTCCAGCTTAACTTGGTACTGGTGCACAGTAGTAGGGAGTTGTGCGTTAGAAACATGATGTCAACGGTACAAGAGATAGCGTTTAGCTTCGATTACTCCGCAAAACGATTGACAGCATTTTCGGCCGAATTAACTGATAATCAGAACGTTCAGGAAGAGATGGAACGCCGATCGAAATTGAGAACATTATGCGAGACACGTTGGTCAAGCCGTGCTGATTCACTCTTTACCTTCCGCACGGCTTTTTCTGTCATCGTATCAGCACTAGAGACCCTGAAAAATGATAAAGACGAAAAGGCTGGACTTTACCTTACTGCCATATTGAAGTTTGACTTCATAGTTGCACTTGTTGTCGCCGAGCATATACTAAGTTCAACTGTAGCGCTGACTAATTATCTCCAGAAACCAGAAATAGATTTGGTAGAAGCCGTGACTGAGGCGAAGATAGTGGTTAGCCGACTTTCTGATGAACGAAATGATGACCAAGTGTGGGATGCATTGCATACCAGAGCTTGCGATATTGCGTCGGAATTCGATATTGAGCCATGTACACCAAGAGTCGTTGGCCGTCAAAGAAATCGTGCAAATCACCCTGCCCGAAATCCAAAAGACTAGTGGTGCGTCTCGTTCTACCTGGTCTTCCTTGACCATTTGGTATCGGAGATATCAAACCGGGTAATTAGTAATGAGGAACGGTTTCTTGCTTCTTAACTCAGTCCCGTTAAACATCAGAGTTTGACACCCGACATCGTAGATCGCGTTTTTGCCGCTTACGCAATCGATTTAGGTAGAATTGACGAGTTTATAGACGAGATCGACCGGTGGAAAATAAGGTGGCAACAGAACATTGATAAACCAGAACGTCTGATTGCTGTATTGAATGCAACTAATGTTGATTTGTATCCATCGATTCATCGAATCCTGACCATTTTACTGACAATGCCGGTATCCTCGGCTACCAGTGAGAGATCGTTCAGTGCCATGCGAAGGATAACAAGTTATCTGAGGTCAACAATGGAAGATGAAAGATTGTCAAGCTTGTCTCTAATGCATGTACACAGACAAATACCGGTAGAAATCGATAAGGTCTTGAGTGAATTTATAAACAGAAAGAACAGACGTTTAGACTTTTCATGAGTTAAGCTGAAAACCAGATTGTCAAATTGTGTCTCATGGCTTCTTTTGGACATGTTTGAAACGATCGATTCTCGATATTGAGGTTAATTATAACAGTCTTGTTTTGTCTGCAAGTGTACTGATCATTTATACAAGAATGTTACTGTATGCACATGTATATTTAAATTATGAGTCGTCTAAAATTCATTTGACTTTTTTAGTTTTGTTTTCGTTCTTTAACCCGTGAAGTGATGTTTGAATCCTAATGATTGAAAAAAAAAATATCACTTCTAACATGATGTACATTCTTAATTTAGAGCAATTTTAGCATAACAAGAACAAAACATCTCATGAGCTTTCGGGGTGCTTCGTCCCCCTGGAACCAGCGGCCCCCAAACCCTTCGCCGTAAACTTTGTGCCTACACTCATTTACATGTCTAGCTACGCCCCTGATTGGCGTAAGAAAGCTTACATATAAATAGAAAATCGGATAAGACTATTCATGCCTAACTCGTGTCATTCATACACATTGTCCAATGTTTTCCTACCTAACATGGTGCTACGACTGTGGTTCTTGCTATTGTGCATTTCGACTATTTGCTCTCGATGATATTATCTGCCCAGGGTACCGGGTCGTTTCGCCCCGAATCCCGTTCGCCCCCCGAGTCGTTTCGCCCCGAATCCCGTTCGCCCCCTGAGTCGTTTCGCCCCTATTCCCGTTCGCCCCGGGTCGTTTCGCCCCTATTCCCGTTCGCCCCGATTTATTAATAGTGCTTTAAAAAATGAAATATGGAAAATACCATTTTAATACCATTGCAAATATTCGTAAAATTTCTTTGAACAATACACACTGTTTGGTATCGCTTCCGGTTTAACAGAAAAAACCCAATTAATGACATATTTTAACCTTTGCAAAGGAGATAAGAACCACAGAGTATTGCACCGTCCTTTACCTATGAAGAAGCATGTTTTTTTTACTATTTTATTTAAAAGATATGCTTATTAAAAGCGTCACACTCCTGACATTAGTTATTTTGATTTCCTAGCTATGATATGTCGTATATCAGAACTATTTCCAACTTTTTTCTTTGATTGGGTTTGGAACTTTTGGAAAATAAAGAAAATTGTGAACTATTAAAGCATACAACATAGTACTATACAACTAAGATAAAATGTTACACTCCTGACATTTTTTGTGTCTCTCCTTATGCAAGCCCAATTTTACAACTATCATATTCATCCAATCTAATGTTTCAAGATATTTACCTTTCTTTCATATCATTTAATATTCAAATTATTCTCTGAAAATGAAAAGTCTTCATTTCTTTGAAAATCACCCATTTATTGATGGACACAGATCTTGGCAAAAATTTATTCACAACTCTCTACAAAATTTGAATTTAACTACATGTAGTTTGATTTTAAATAAAATAAGTCAGTTGTTAACTGACCAACAATGTTTGATTGATTTTTCTTATTAATAAAAACTTGAAACTTGAAAATAAATAAATATTTAAAGTAGACCAAAATGAATGATTTTTTTTTTGCATACTATCGTCACGGTATGTGTTTTCGTATGCGTATGGCATGTGTTTTCGTATAATCCATTTTATTTTGATTTCCACAGCGCACGCATTACTGACAGCAAAAGTTGCCAGATAATCGAAAGTGTATTAAAATACAAGAATGGCTTTAAAAACAATCTTATGTACAAAGAAATATTTAACTAGCCATTCTTTGAAAATTCCAATCGTCATATAAATGAAGGGTTAACACTGCTAATCTCTATATCGGAAAATCTATAATAGTACGAAAACCCACAACACGATGCTAATAAATCAATAATTATCAAAAAATTGTCGAAAAAGACTTCATCTATTATAATATAATAGCAATTAAGTGGGGCGAATCGACTCGCTTTCCGGGGCGAAACGACCCGGAGCGAACAGGTCAGCGGGGCGAAACGACCCGGGGCGAACAGGTCATCGGGGCGAAACGACCCGGATTCCTGAGATAAGATCATGTCTGTCGTAGCTGTTACGTTCCTGAGATAAGATCATGTCTGTCGTACCTGTTACGTTCCTGAGATATGAGAGGACCAAAAGGGACTTGTACCCAAAATTAAATGTTTTGGTCCAATTTTAAATTTCTGTAATCCCGATGGTACCGGGTCGTTTCGCCCCGAATCCCGTTCGCCCCCTGAGTCGTTTCGCCCCGGGTCGTTTCGCCCCTATTCCCCTTCGCCCCGGGTCGTTTCGCCCCGATTTATTAATAGTGCTTTAAAAAATGAAATATGGAAAATACCATTTTAATATCGCTTCCGGTTTAGCAGAAAAAAACCAATTAATGACATATTTTAACCTTTGCAAAGGAGATAAGAACCACAGAGTATTGTACCGTCCTTTACCTATGAAGAAGCATGTTTTTTTTACTATTTTATTTAAAAGATATGCTTATTACAAGCGTCACACTCCTGCCATTAGTTATTTTGATTTCCTAGCTATGATATGTCGTATATCAGAGCTATTTCCAACTTTTTTCTTTGATTGGGTCTGGAGCTTTTGGAAAATAAAGAAAATTGTGAACTATTAAAGCATACAACATAGTACTATACAACTAAGATAAAATGTTACACTCCTGACATTTTTTGTGTCTCTCCTTATGCAAGCCCAATTTTACAACTATCATATTCATCCAGTCTAATGTTTCAAGATATTTACCTTTCTTTCATATCATTTAATATTCAAATCATTCTCTGAAAATGAAAAGTCTTCATTTTTTTGAAAATCACCCATTTATTGATGGACACAGATCTTGGCAAAAATTTATTCACAACTCTCTACAAAATTTGAATTTAACTACATGTAGTTTGATTTTAAATAAAATAAGTCAGTTGTTAACTGACCAACAATGTTTGATTGATTTTTCTTATTAATAAAAACTTGAAACTTGAAAATAAATAAATATTTAAAGTAGACCAAAATGAATGATTTTTTTTTGCATACTATCGTCACGGTATGTGTTTTCGTATGTGTTTTCGTATAATCCATTTTATTTTGATTTCCACAGCGCACGCATTACTGACAGCAAAAGTTGCCAGATAATCGAAAGTGTATTAAAATACAAGAATGGCTTTAAAAACAATCTTATGTACAAAGAAATATTTAACTAGCCATTCTTTGAAAATTCCAATCGTCATATAAATGAAGGGTTAACACTGCTAATCTCTATATCGGAAAATCTATAATAGTACGAAAACCCACAACACGATGCTAATAAATCAATAATTATCAAAAAATTGTCGAAAAAGACTTCATCTATTATAATATAATAGCAATTAAGTGGGGCGAATCGACTCACTTTCCGGGGCGAACAGGTCAGCGGGGCGAAACGACCCGGGGCGAACAGGTCATCGGGGCGAAACGACCCGGATTCCTGAGATAAGATCATGTCTGTCGTAGCTGTTACGTTCCTGAGATAAGATCATGTCTGTCGTAGCTGTTACGTTCCTGAGATATGAGAGGACCAAAAGGGACTTGTACCCAAAATTAAATGTTTTGGTCCAATTTTAAATTTCTGTAATCCCGATGGTACCGGGTCGTTTCGCCCCGAATCCCGTTCGCCCCCTGAGTCGTTTCGCCCCTATTCCCGTTCGCCCCGGGTCGTTTCGCCCCTATTCCCCTTCGCCCCGGGTCGTTTCGTCCCGATTTATTAATAGTGCTTTAAAAAATGAAATATGGAAAATACCATTTTAATATCGCTTCCGGTTTAGCAGAAAAAAACCAATTAATGACATATTTTAACCTTTGCAAAGGAGATAAGAACCACAGAGTATTGTACCGTCCTTTACCTATGAAGAAGCATGTTTTTTTTACTATTTTATTTAAAAGATATGCTTATTACAAGCGTCACACTCCTGCCATTAGTTATTTTGATTTCCTAGCTATGATATGTCGTATATCAGAGCTATTTCCAACTTTTTTCTTTGATTGGGTCTGGAGCTTTTGGAAAATAAAGAAAATTGTGAACTATTAAAGCATACAACATAGTACTATACAACTAAGATAAAATGTTACACTCCTGACATTTTTTGTGTCTCTCCTTATGCAAGCCCAATTTTACAACTATCATATTCATCCAGTCTAATGTTTCAAGATATTTACCTTTCTTTCATATCATTTAATATTCAAATTATTCTCTGAAAATGAAAAGTCTTCATTTTTTTGAAAATCACCCATTTATTGATGAACACAGATCTTGGCAAAAATTTATTCACAACTCTCTACAAAATTTGAATTTAACTACATGTAGTTTGATTTTGAATAAAATAAATCAGTTGTTAACTGACCAACAATGTTTGATTGATTTTTCTTATTAATAAAAACTTGAAACTTGAAAATAAATAAATATTTAAAGTAGACCAAAATGAATGATTTTTTTTTTTGCATAATATCGTCACGGTATGTGTTTTCGTATGCGTATGTCATGTGTTTTCGTATAATCCATTTTATTTTGATTTCCACAGCGCACGCATTACTGACAGCAAAAGTTCCAGATAATCGAAAGTGTATTAAAATACAAGAATGGCTTTAAAAACAATCTTATGTACAAAGAAATATTTAACTAGCCATTCTTTGAAAATTCCAATCGTCATATGAATGAAGGGTTAACACTGCTTATCGCTATATCGGAAAATCTATAATAGTACGAAAACCCACAACACGATGCTAATAAATAAATAATTATCAAAAAATTGTCGAAAAAGACTTCATCTATTATAATATAATAGCAATTAAGTGGGGCGAATCGACTCACTTTTCGGGGCGAATCGACTCACTTTCCGGGCGAAACGACCCGGGGCGAACAGGTCATCGGGGCGAAACGACCCGGATTCAGATAGGTACCGGGTCGTTTCGCCCCGAATCCCGTTCGCCCCCTGAGTCGTTTCGCGCCGGGTCGTTTCGCTTTAATAGTTCACAATTTTCTTTATTTTCCAAAAGCTCCAAACCCAATCAAAGAAAAAAGTTGGAAATAGCTCTGATATACGACATATCATAGCTAGGAAATCAAAATAACTAATGTCAGGAGTGTGACGCTTTTAATAAGCATATCTTTTAAATAAAATAGTAAAAAAAACATGCTTCTTCATAGGTAAAGGACGGTACAATACTCTGTGGTTCTTATCTCCTTTGCAAAGGTTAAAATATGTCATTAATTGGTTTTTTTCTGCTAAACCGGAAGCGATACCAAACAGTGTGTATTGTTCAAAGAAATTTTACGAATATTTGCAATGGTATTTTCCATATTTCATTTTTTAAAGCACTATTAATAAATCGGGGCGAAACGACCCGGGGCGAACGGGAATAGGGGCGAAACGACTCAGGGGGCGAACGGGATTCGGGGCGAAACGACCCGGTACCTATCTCAGGAACGCAACAGCTACGACAGACATGATCTTATCTCAGGAACGTAACAGCTACGACAGACATGATCTTTTCTCACTTTTGTGACAGACCAGTTCCTATTTTTAGCCATGCGAGATTTTCTTATCTTGCACTAGTGCAAGACAAAAAAATCACGTGCGTTTTACCGGCAAATGCATGATGTACAGTTTATGTCAACTCTCCATGCTTTTACTTTTTAAAATAAACAATTAACCACGATTCTACTACATAAGTATTTTTAAATTCATTTATGTATTATATTCTGCTAGCTAACGTGCACCTTTCACGGTGTTTGATTCTTTTTTCAGGCTCTCTTCCAGTCAATGTTTGTTTACTTTGAGTAAATAATAGAGTGCTCTCCCTTGTTAGTAACTAACAAGAAATTACCTCACTTTGACCAAATTCAAATATTTTGTTACAGGTATTTATCTCTGTTGTAGTAACATTTATAATATATTTATTACATACATTGTACTTTATGATGAAATACATTTGAAATACTGCCGAGATACGGTTGCATATGGATAAATCGAATATTTACTTCAGCAATGGAAAAATAAATTGCGGGAAAACGCTCGATGGAATGTAAACAAAACAATTAGGTGTTTAGTGAGAAATAAAAGCAAACACCGGAAAAAGTACAAGATAGGGAAATCTCCGACACCCTTGTGTAAGATTACAATCGTTCTCTAACTCGGCAAACCTCGTAAAGAGAACGATTGAAATCTTACCCTCGGGTGTCGGAGATTTCCCTACTTGTACTCTCCCCGGTGTTAGATTCTATATATCTCAGGAACGTAACAGCTACGACAGACATGATGTTATCTCAGGAACGTAACAGCTACGACAGACATGATCTTATCTCAGGAACGTAACAGCTACGACAGACATGATTTTTTTTTCTAAAGAATTCAACGGAAAAAACGTGTTCAAATCGGACTTAAACTTAAACGGAGACTCACCTGAAAAAACATGAACCCCTGACCTAAAGATTACAATTATACACTTCATGATGTTTAACTGAGGACCAACTCCTACTGTACTTGTTCTTAGTTAAAATTTAAGCAGATTCTAGTTTGAAATAAGGAGAGTTTGGTCAATTCAATAATAATCTATTTTTACTAACGGCCATTATTATGGCTGGAGTATTGACCAGATAGTTATCTTGGATGGAGTTCGAATATATGGGATATAATTTAGAATACAAACCAAGAACCATTTCTGTCAAGTTTGGTTTCTATTGGCCCAGTGGTGTCTAGGAGGATTAAAATAAACTAGAAGCGCATCCGATTCATGTACACATATTGTGCAAAGATTGATTCTTCGCATCAAAATGATGATTCGTGCTACTTCAGGGATGGTTCTGATTAGAAAATAAAATAACTGCAATTAAACGAAAATAACTGAAGCCATCTACGCCCCTTTCAAAAAGCCCCTTTTTAAACTGTTCTGACCTTGTCCTGCAACTTTCGGAATATCTTTGTCAGAGGAAAATAGCTGAAATCAGTTAAATAATAGAAAAAAATTATCCCTGTTTAGTGTTATACTAGTCTTTCATATTCTGGTTCTTTCGATTTTTTTTTTAAACATTTTCACTATGTTCAACTTTAGACACCCAGGTCTCAAGGCCCCAAAGAACATGGGACATTTGTTTGTACAAATCTAAATCTACATATCATTATGATTCTGCATAGCATAAATTATAACATTTCTATAGTTGGTTCTTGAGAAGAAAGTTTTTAAAGATTTATTTATTTCCTCACTTTAGCCTCAGGAGGATCAACTTCATTTGTACAAATCTCATTCTTCTTTTCCTCCAAAAGACAATACCTGCCGACTTTAGTTCACTTTGTTTGAGCAGTTTTACAGAAGATTGAAATATGAACAGCTAACAAGAAAACAGACACCAAGTGATGGCAAAAACTCACGTTGTTATTGGTCAGATAAACTAACCAGAGGCTCTCAAGAGCCTGTATTGTTCACCTGGTTATAAAAAGAACCAATTGGTCCTATGTAAAAACTATGTCCTGCAGTGATAGTCATCTTGGAATTCCGATCAACATAAAAAACACAAGGTTTGTAAAGGACCTTCTAATGATTGATGCACAGTTTAGGTTCAATCAGTGCAATAGCTTCAGAGAAAATATTTCTGTATTTTCCCATATGGTTCTGTGTTAATACTATGACCTGTGGTGGCACCCACCTTGGATTTCGGGTCGGCATAAAAAAAAAACATTTAAGAGGACATTCAAATGATTATTCCTGGGCAGTTTGGTTTCAATTGTCCAAGTGGTTTAAGAGAAGCGTTTTGAAAAAAACTTCCCATAGGGTTCAATGTTAAACTAAGTCCTGCCGTAGCCGCCATTTTGAATTTCATATCGGAACAAAAAACATAATGTTTGTAGAGGACCATCCAGTGAACATTCATGTTCAGTTTGGCTTTAATCATATTTGTAGTTTCTGAAAAGAAGGCATTTGAACATTTTCCCACAGGGTCCAATGTTAATCTATTTCCTGCGGTGGTGGCCATCTTGGATTTCCAATCAACATAAACTTCAGAAAATTTACAGAGAACCTTCCAATGATCATTCCTGGGCAGTATGGTTTCAATTGTCCAAGTGGTTTCAGAGAAGAAGCGTTTTGAAACATTTTTCTCATAGGGTCCAATGTTAAACTAAGTCCTGCCGTAGCCGCCATTTTGTATTTCATATCGGAACAAAAAACCCAACGTTTGTAGAGGACCATCCAATGAACATTCATGTACAGTTTGGCTTTAATCATATTTGTAGTTTCTGAAAAGAAGGCATTTGAACATTTTCCCGTAGGGTCCAATGTTAATCTATGTCCTGCGGTGGCAGCCATCTTGGATTTCCGATCGGCATAAAAAACAGAAACTTGGTAAAGGATATTCCAATGATCATTCATTTACAGTTTGGGTTCAGTCAGTTCATTACTTTCAGAGAAGAAGATCTTTAAAATTTCAGCCAATCAGAGCATATTATTGGCCCTGGTAGCCATGTTGAATATCCGACTGAAACGAAAAACAGAAACTTTGTAGAGGACCATCCAAGGAACATTCCTGCTAAGTTTGGTTTCAATTAGCCCAGTGGTTTCGGAGAAGAAGCTTGAAATGTGAAAAGTTTTCAGACGACAAGTGATGGCAATAGTTCACCCGGACCTTTGGTCCAGGTGAACTAAAAAGTATATAGAGTTATTTCCAACCAAGTCTTTCATATTGGTGGCGATTCTGAGAAACAAATTCATGCTGAAGCAAATCTGTTAATGTTGTTTATGTTGTTTATTTGTTGAATATCTAGTTACCTCCAGATAGCAGGACTTGGATCTTGTTAACTATTAAACCCTGCCACAAGTTACTTGCCTGTCCCATGCCAGGACCTAGATTTTGATCCACTTCAGCTGTTCTTTATTTTGTTGTTTAACATCAAATGTACTTTTCTCAGCTATATCACATCCAGAACAAGGTAAATTAAATGAGATAGTAATGATGTCCATTTTGTACTAGACCAATACACGTAGTTTGACATTTACAGTGCTAGCTCTCCATTTTGTACTAGACCAATACACGTAGTTTGACATTTACAGTGCTAGCTCTCCATTTTGTACTAGACCAATACACGTAGTTTGACATTTACAGTGCTAGCTCTCCATTTTGTACTTGACCAATACACGTAGTTTGACATTTACAGTGCTAGCTCTCCATTTTGTACTAGACCAATACACGTAGTTTGACATTTACAGTGCTAGCTCTCCATTTTGTACTAGACTAATACACGTAGTTTGACATTTACAGTGCTAGCTCTATAAAACATGTCGCTCCACCTGGACCCATTATCCTGATTTAGAACCACTCACTCTTTCCTCTTACTCTTTCATGCTATGTGCTAAGTGGAAAAGCAGCAAATACCATTATATTATCTTTGCTTTGACCCTTGAACCCATGATCTACCACACTGGAGGCGAGGATGCTAACCTTTACCCCATCGATGCTGTCTTTTTTTGTTTTGGAGTAAATGTTTGGCATAAGTAGTTCATGTTTTTGAGATTAATAATATAATTCATAATTCCAGTTGAATTTCTTGCTTTAAAAATGAAGGTTTATCTGAATCACAAATGTAGAATGAACACTACATAATGACACTATCTAGATTGAAACTATAAATTCTATGACCTAAAGTCACCTCCAGTGAACATTGCCAAGCTGGTCTTAAGGGACATAAAATTTCACAAAAACTTCATTTAAATTTTATGAATTTATTGCCAAGACGACTGTATACATGCATAAAGCACCGTGTTTTATTTTGAGACATGATGCAACAACAATTAGTCTTCTCATATTTGTCTCCCTTTTTTCATATATTTCATATACATAATTTATAGTTGTATACAAAGCATTTGATACAAATTCATATGACTGGGTATTTTTCATTATGTGGTTTGATTAACTAAAAATAGTTCATTCATGGTTCCCTGTCTATACTAAGACAGGGACACAAGGTATACTTTGTCGTAGTTCCACCGAATCCAATCACATAATGGTAGATATCCAATGTCTCTAGCAATTATTTACCTGCATTTTTAAACAGGTACAAAGGATTTAAAAAGCAAAGTTCTTTAGATGAAGAAAGATCTATTTCAGTGGCTAACTTGTCAATTTCTCTCTCCAGATATCGACATTTCAACAGAATCTCACTAAATCGTTTCATTAACAATATGTTTCTACATAACATTACAAATTAGTAATTCAATATGAATGTAAAATCTATGATATTTTCTTCAAATGAAAACATTAAACTATAAATAACTAAATACTGTTTTCATACAAGCTTTTCCTTTTCATTTTTTCCGAACAAAAATTATGACTACAAATTATCTGTTGGATATTTTATCCAAAGACACTTCTTGTGTACTGTACATGATATCAGTGTCTTTTCTAGCCATGTTTGATTGCTTAGAAAACAAACAAAACAAGAAAGCTTTGTAAGGACTCGTGAAAAAATGCTAAGTGTCGAAAATATTAAACTGAGGTACAATACTATTTCTTTGATTTATCAATATTCATGAATAAACGTAATGAATATTCATGAATAAAAATTGTGAATATTCATGAATAAAAGTTTGAATATTCATGAATAAAAGAGCATTTAATGTACGATTGGTAAAAATATTCAGCATTTTTTTTTTATTAAATTCTCTCCAATTCGAGACGTTTAAGTCCTCATCATGTGATTATAACATGCATGAAGATTCTTTTTTATGATCTAAGGAGGGTAACTCTAATATTTTATGAGATGATCTGAATACAATCATATTTTTCGATTTCATACTCGAGATCTCATGAGAAAAAAAATCATTTATTAATTATTTCATCATTAGAAAATAAATTTTTAATAAAGAAAATAAAATTCTTCGTGAAAAAATAGAAAATAATATTACTTAAAAGTAAGTGAAGAATTTTTTTTTTATAATAATACTGGAAATTATATTACATACAAACAAAATTTATAAAATGATAAGCTACATCAATATATAAATATCAAGCTTTGCATAGTAACTTTATATTTCTACAAAATAACATTTTTACACAAAATTAGTAATCACATTTTTACATTTGTTTAAAATTGCACTTATCACCACATGTGTTGTTATCTCCCCTTTAACAGACTGACTATTTGTGACCAGTTGTCTCCCCTTTAACAATTTATGGCAAGTTTCAAGCTGATCTGGGAAATGAAGTCCCTGGTAAGGTAATAACCAAACTTTAAGTTGTGCTCATATTCATTTATCTTTTTTAACAAATATTACAATAAACAAATTAATGCTAAACTTCAAATAATGACCTGTCTGGTGGTAAAATTTACTGTATTTATTTTTTTACTGACAAAGCAAATACATATACAATTTGCTGGAAAGGTTTGCCATTAGGGTTGAATTGGAGAAGCTCATATTTTTTTTCTTCTTCTTCAATATCAACCCAAATTAATTAATTTAACCTATCTTTGTATGTTTAAATATTACTGAAAATTTATAAATAAAACAACATAACTGGATTTCCTCCCTTCAAGGATTTATACTCTCATTTAAAATTCCATAGAAAATAGATAGCACTAAATGTAGATCGGATCTAGTAGATTATTTTTTCTAACAAAGAGTTATTAATTGGTAATTAATCATTTTTGCTGTAGTTGCTAAATGAAATTGTATTTAAAAAAATGTCCTTTTTTCAATTATCTTTAAAATTCTATATATTGAATGCATGATTTAAAAATAATTATTTTGCTTTATACACAATTTTTGACTATATATATTTTAATCTTGATACAAAAAAGCAATACAAAAACATTAAACATAAAAATTTGTTCTGATATCGCAAAACGTTCAATTATCACCGACTAGAGAGAGTTTTTGACTCGTTGATAAAATCAACGGGCATAAAACTAACTCACAATAACACATTCACACAAAATAAATCCTGTTTCACTGATATCAAGTTCTGATTTAAACAAATTAAATCAAGTCCTAAATATTTTTTGTTTGTTTGTATTTCCACCTCGAAATTGGCTTTTCAGTCAAAAATACTTTTCAAAGTCAAAAATACAATCAAACAAAATTTGGTACCAATAAAATTAGATTTATTTTCCACAGTAAAGGAATTCTCCCCATAAACATATAAATAACAATTTACTCTTTATATATAACATTAGAAATAAACTCCTTCAGAAAGGAAATGATATAAATGACATGATTTATCTCCCCTTAAAAAAAGAGTTATTTCCCTTTTACAATGAAATGTTTACAAAATGAAGGCAAATTAAGCAGTATCTATTAAAGCACTATTGCTCTTCTTCTCCATTTGTTTCTCCTCCCCACTTTTTCTTGTACTGTTGACGCCCAAATCCCTCGTCATAGTTTCCTTTTCTGGCAAACAATTGTTTGAAATGATTTGTACAGAAGATTACTCCTTCATTCATTGAGAACGTTTTTGGTCTGAAAAAGAAAGTAAAAATATTTAGCTGCACAATACAATGTAATAGCAAAATGTTTTGTAAAACTCAAAATTTGTCCTTATATATTTTTTTCCCTTTAGAATGTTATATTTTGAATGCATGCCATATTGGCATAATAATAGACTATTCCAGCATATGTATTTAGCTATTAATATCTGGAGAGACATGAGTTGTCTATGATGCATAATCTACCACAAAGTAACCCTACAATACTTTTGTACTGTTCCAAAAGTCCCATTCTAAAGGTTTTAAAACATGATGTTGTTTAACAGCTAGGAATATGATTTCTTTGCCAATTTGATACAAGAAGATCCACTTGAAATCAATAGAAAACTTATTTCTCCACATGGGCTTGTAGTTCAGAATAATATAGAAATTAGACCTTAAAATCCACATGGACCTGTAGTCCAGAATAATATAGAAATTAGACCTTAAAGTCCACATGGACCTGTAGTCCGGAATAATATGGAAATTAGACCTTAAAGTCCACAATAATATGGGAATTAGACCTTAAAGTCCACATGGACCTGTAGTCCAGAATAATATGGGAATTAGACCTTAAAGTCGACATGGACTTGTAGTCCAGAATAATATAGAAATTAGATCAATAGTATATTTCTATTCTAAAGAGGGAATGCATGAGTGTTTAATGAGAGACACTAGCTTTTGACAGTACAGTCAAACCTGTATTAAGAGGTCACCTTTGGGACAAAAAAGTGGCCTTATAAGAAAGGTGACCTCTTCAAAGAGGTTCAATTCATATGAAATTTTCTATGACAGGACAAAAAAAAGTGACCTTTTAATACAGGTGTCTGTTTAATAGAGGTGACCACATAAACATGTTTAACTGTACTACTAGATGTCTTTTTAGCACATTTAGCATCAGGAAGGGTTAAGACTTTGCCTCAGCGACCAAAAATATGATTTCTTCATATTTATAGGTACCTTTTCCTGAAATCACTGTACAGGCAACATTACAATCTTTAAAATATATTTCATGTGAACTTTGTCTTGAAACCACTATACAGGCAATGCTACCATCTTTATGATATATTTCATGTGAACTTTGTCCTGAAACCACTACACAGGCAATGCTGCAATCTTTAAAATATATCTTATATGTACTTTGTCCTGAGACCTATCCTCAAGCAACGCTGCAATCTTTAAAATATATTTCAGGTGAACGTTTTCATGAAACCACTACAGAGGCAACGCTACAATTTTTATAATATATTTCATATATACTTTGTCCTGAAACCACCACACAGGCGACGCCCTAATCTTTAAAATATATTTCATTCTTACCAGCGTTAATGATGCTAAACTCATTTCCTTCATTATAAACAAAGCTAAACAATTTGGCAATATAAATCACTTATATTGAGTTAAACAAGTATATTGTTTATACTTCAGATCTTGTACTTATGAAAGAACTGTCAAATAAAACATTTCTAATATATTACAAAACATATCATGCTAAAAACTCTAAAGGTGTGCTTACAGGGTCAAATACCCCCCTTCAAACTTTAGCCGTGCACCGGCTTCAAACACAAATTTGACAGTCAAAGTACATATCTATTTGATGGTCCCAAACAAGCTTAGACTGTCTAATTTAGGGTATGTTTGAAACAGGTGAACAGCTAAGGTTTGAAGCGAATTTGAAGGTAAAATTTGTCCTTATAAACGTCATCTTTAGGAAACTTTGTAAAATCTTCAAACCAGAAATATTAGTAAACATTGGATTTCAAAACAGAAACGAATCTGTATTTAACTCCATGCAGTCATGCTCATATAGAAAATGTAATACAAAGGTCATTTGGTTGACCTATTCTGGAACATAACGAAGAACATCTCAAGTCTATCTATAACTCTATTGGAATTCCCCATACCAATGTTGGTACCTGGGGGGAAATACTGTACAACCAGTGATTACACAGTTACTTCCCCTTTAATGTAAACTCTGTAAAAAAAAAAGCAATGATATAAAAGCAACATATTTATTAACTACGAAAGGGAGGTAATAAAAATATTATCTTACGTTAGTACACATTTACAATGGGAACATTTAAAACAGGCTCTGTGGTAGATGTGTTTATTCATTTCCAATTTTTCCATTGCGTACACCGTTTTCTGGCATGCTGCACACTTCTCAAGCTGAACCGCTACAAAGGACCCTTTAGGCTGTGCAAAAACAAAACTGGTCAGTAAATGAAAAACAAGCAAAATCATGTAAAGCCATGCAAATCAAATTTCCAATTTTACTCTCAATTCTCTAACTTTCAGATGAGTACTGCTGTGCTAGTTATATTGTTGTTGTTTTTATTTTTTCTCAAAATATTAGAATTTTTTCTAAAATATAATTAGAATTTTTTTTCTCAAAATATTAGAATTTTGTCTCAAAATTTTAGAATTTGCTTTAAAATAATTTTTGGTTAATTTCCTTTATATATCTAGAATGTTTTTCTTAGAAATCGTGTCAAAACATAAAATATTCATATTACATATTTCTCTCAAATTTCCATGAAATTTTGAAGTGTTATAATTAACTTCCTGGTCTCACATACATTTATTAAAATATACTTCAACTGAAGCATTCAAATTAACATATATTTATTAGAAATTTTAAAACAGAAATTTCTTTCCAATAAATTGTATTCTCCAAATATTTTACATCCTTATAGAATCATGAAATTATGAAAAATAAAATAAAATAATGCAGAGAATTTAAACCGGCAACAGCAGCAAACTTCTATCATGCAAACAATACTTTGTTTGATAATTAATATTTGTCAAGCATAGTTTTATCCAATCAAAATGCAATTTTTCTAATTACGCATTATAGATACAATGTATGCACGGTTTGTATCATTTTAAAAGAATAATTATATATTCTAAATAAATTAAAAAAAAAAAAAAAAAATTCATGAGAAATTAATTTCTTGATATATATATACTTCAATCTAAATAAAAAAATTCTACAAAAATAAAATAAAATTCAGTTTTTAAACACAATGTCAAAAAAATAATATAAAATTATCTCCCCTTTTATTATGTTTTAAGCTCTAAATGTTTGCAGATTAAACATCAACCACTTTTTGTGGAAACAAAATACAAGTTCACAAGGGGAGATAACATAAAAAAAATTCTAAAAGAAATTAAGTAAAGCAAAAACTCTTTAATCTAAATAAAAGGATGTTATCATCCTGATTTATGATGTTTCATCATGTAAATTTTCAGGTCATTTTACCATTGATTTTGACACCTACAAAACGTCAAGCCACCCCACCCCAATTAACAATGAAAAGTTTTGGAAAAACTATTTTTGTCTAAATGTTTGTAGGTTTAGGAAAAGTTCTTCATTTAAAACCTAGTTGAATTTGCTAAATAAATAATTTCAATACAAATAGTGATGACTATTAACAGTAAGTTTGTCTCTGTTTCTATGATTTTTTGGAACTGTTCTGACAGTGTGATATTTTTTGGAACTGTTCTGACAGTGTGATATTTTTTGGAACTGTTCTGACAGTGTGATATTTTTGGAACTGTTCTGACAGTGTGATATTTTTTGGAACTGTTCTGACAGTGTGATATTTTTTGGAACTGTTCTGACAGTGTGATATTTTTGGAACTGTTCTGACAGTGTGATATTTTTTGGAACTGTTCTGACAGTGTGATATTTTTTGGAACTGTTCTGACAGTGTGATATTTTTTGTTCTTCATTTTATGCCTCCACATATAACACGAAAAATAGATATTTTGTAAAATCAACATTTTAATGTACAAGCCTACAAATTTACTGTGAAATAAAATTGGACTCGATTCCTTTCAACCACGTCAACATCTATGAAATTGAGGCCCTCATTTATATATAAGCATCATTTTTGAAGATTTTGTTGTTTTACTTAGTCTTAAACATGTGTGACAAAAAAAACAAGAAGTTTTCTAAGTAATAAATAAAGCAAGAACACTATATATAACATATAAACTAAACTAGAAATATAAGCTGCTAATCCATTTCATGCACTGATGGGTGTTTTTTTTTCATACCACTATACCAAACGTTCATTATCCCACACCATTGTACGTAAATTTCTGTCATGCACACATGCGTTTTTAATTTATTGCTCGTTTTTTTTCTTTATTCTTCAGTTGTTGTTGTTTATTTAAATAATCTGCAAATTTTTTCCAGCATTTTCACAGAAGAAATAAAATAAAATAAAATAAAAGAATGAAAGAGTGAATTATAAAATGTGTAAGAGTAATTTTTGTCATTAAATAGAAGAAAGAAGAATATATTAAATGTAGAAATATTTTCTCCATGTCTGTAACATACCATACCATACCTGTGACCAAAAATATGTTTATACCAACATACCATACCTGTGACATAATTACATGCAATATTTGTTTATCTCCAAAATAAAGGGTTCAAATGTACTTTTAAAATCATCATGGGACAACTTCAACATATACCATGATTATTTTAATTTGCTTAAAAAACTTTGTTAGTGGGACAATTCTAACATAAAGACAATGATTTTTGCTTGGTCATTTACATGTTTAAAAGATTTTGCCATTTTTTGTAATTACCAAAGTGTCACTTCTAAATGAAAATTTTTATTTAAATAAAGTTCCAAATAATTTAAAAGTACATTTGAACTTCTAGTATTTGTCAAACAATAACATATGGTTATAAAGTGAAAGTTATACAACAAAAGCTATAAAAACTAATAAAAGAAGTTATTAATAGTAACACGGGTGTGACACTTACACTCTCTGTACTGCTTTCAAACATCTACAATGCAAAACTTTGTAGTTAGTGGTTAAGGGGAGGTAACTTACTCTAGAGGCGATGAATTAACAGAGAAGGAAGTTGAGAGAGGCCATGAATTAACAGAGAAGGAAGTTGAGAGATTTAATAAGTTATTGAAGAGTTTTATCAGAGCAAGAAGATGTTTATGAAAATTTAAGATAAGAAATTGGAAATGTAAAAAGACAGATAACATGATTCTGTTGAATAATTCATATACTTTGTCCGAGAACGAGAACAATAACAAAAAAAAATACTTTAAATTTAGTAAGAAAGGATATGGATGTAAATGAACATGAGAGATTATCGACTTTAAACCAGGATATAAACTAAAGTGAAGTAACAGCATGCATGATTGATTAAGGAATGGTAAGCCGACCCATTTTCCCATTTACTAACAATACCAAAATGGATTTATTTTGTAAGTTATTTGGTGAACATACAAGAAAGAAGGAATCAAAAAGTTCATGGAGAGAGAAACATAGCTCCTACTCATATCTTGAACTCTAAAGTTACGGTGTTGGTTAAGAAATAGAATAGTCTTTGCTCAAGTTGAAAGTTCGAAGAGTTCAAAGGTCAGAATTTGATGAAAAAGGTTTTACTTGATCTAAGAAAAAAAGATTTCACAAGAAACAGTTTTTCTTAAACTAAGATCATGGTTAGACCTGACAATTCAGATATATTTTTCTTTTAAGAAATCACAGAATTGCTAATCACAGGCAAAAAGTTGTACATCACGTGATTCACAATTTCCCATAAAAACCCAACTCTATACAAAGGATAGACTGATCTTGTAATATATATTTCTACTATGTAACGGTACCAGTTATTCTCCACATCATGTGTAGTGTATTCAAAGATAATTTTTGTGTAAAAAAAACAACGTAACTTTTGAAGTCTTCCAAGTGTAGTGTATTCAAAGATAATTTAACAGAGAAATTTTTGTTAAAAATAAAAACAAGGAAACTGTGGATGTCTTAATTTCAAATAACGGTACAATCAAATAGATTGGGAATAGGTGTGTTGATCATATGATTCAGAAATCAAGTGGAATGTTTTTAAGTACAAAATAAGAAAAGAGAAACGTTTTAGTCATTAGCAAACCCATGTTATACCACATAAACCAAAGTTATGTACTTGTTGGTTTAATGGACTTATTGGCTTGTTGACATTAGGTTGGGATATTTATAGACATTTTTCTTGAGAAAATTAAATTTCTTATTTTAATTTAAATCTCATTTATCCCAGTTTACATATTTTTTTCATGGTAAAATTGATAATTTGAATTGAATTTATGGTATTTCATCAATCTTTAAAATCAATATTTATCTCCTATTTATAATATTAAAAGTCATGTCAAATCTGACTTAAGTATTCTTAAACAATCCTTAAGAGTGGAGAAAAGGGGAGGAGGGGGTAAACTTAGCTTGTATCTGCATTGACCTTACCCCCAATATTGTATTCAGTATTGCAGAAAAACAAATTACTACCAATGAACAATCCTTAAAAAAACAACCTTTTTTTTTTTTATATTTTGGAAGATATTGATGATAAGAATTAAGATTCCTTTATTGACACAAAGTTATTTAAATTTTTCTTATTAAAGTTTCTATAAATAAAACTTTCACTTTTTGGGAATGTGAGGACAAGAAACTTGTAGTCTGGATAAAATTAGAAAAAATAAATGTTTTCTAATTAATTCTGTAAACTCCAGACTACATGTAAGTTAGAAATACATTTTGTTTGTGTGCATGAAATCTATTGACCCAAATCTTTCATAGAGCTTTATATTCTTCTGTCTTCTTGAGTCCAAATGGAAAGAAAGAAAGATATTTTTGAGTGGACAAAAGTTATTGTGGCAAATCCTTCATAGAGCCCTATATTCCTATGTGTGCCATTCTTATATACAATTGCATAATTCAGGTGTGATAAGACAACAAACAGGTAAGAAACACCTGCATCTTTTGATGTCATCAATAAAGTAAGAAAGATGTCAAGCTATGTTAATTGTTATTTCCTTATCCAGACATTAAAAGATTGATGAAAGACAATTACACAATTTTTGTTGAACGAGTTCCATTTTCTAGATTAGGAAAATCGTCTGTAAATTATACGCTGATTTAAAGATGTATTCACTTTTTGTCGGAAGTGGCATTAAACACCATAACCCTAACCCTGTTCAACTACTGAATCAATCCAAATACTGGTACCATAAATATCCCCCAAAAATAAATATGGCCTCCGTTAACCAACCAAATATGGATTTCAAGCTATGTATTGGTCTGATTTACTTTGGTAATTGGGAGGATCCAAATAAATTTAGGTTTCGTTTACATCGAACAACTTATCATATTTCCCGTGAATTTTATCATCCATTTTTTTTAAGATAAAATATTTTCTGCTTTAGATTTTATCAGTGTAAATAGCTGAGGCAGATGGTCTATAATTAAATTTTTATCAATGTTGGTTTTTTTTCCCTCCTTCTCAGCAAATATGAATTTGTAGAGAAGCTGATTTTTTTTAAAAAGAATTTCTATCAAATTAAAATATAAATTGGTCCAATATATATTCATTACAACATTTGTTTAAATCAAAATTACACCCTGCTTTGAGAAGATAAACCAAATGCTCTATAATCACCAAAAAAAAAAACATCGAAGTAATGTGATGTTGAGATATGCCATGGCTATTAATTTTCCATGAAAATAGAAGTTTCAACAATTTCATTTTAACTTTTTCAACTTAGTATGTTCTAGAATCAGTTGTGTTAAATTAAGAATTAAGGCCTTCAAAATGTTTTTTGAGTAAGACATTTACATTTTTTTTCTCCCTCAAATTAGAGCAGTATTATATCTAATTCATGAGGTCTAGGATCTATATCAATATTGTGTAGAACAGGATAAAGAGACGACAGATTTCATGATGTCCTTGTTGAACAGAATGGAACAATATGGCGATTATAATTTCTATCAGTTCTGGGTCCTTGTATAGGAGAAGACCTATTTAATATTTATGAGAAGATGGGGTTCAGAACAAATTTGTTGATACAATTTGAACAATAATAAAGAAATATCTCCTTTTGTTCTTCCCCAAAATACCAAGTTAAAAAATATAAAATTATAAACTGAATGTTTTTGCCCATTAACAAATAAAAAAGAATTTCAAGTAATTACCCCCCTTTAATTCCCAATTGCTTCCTTTTCTTGACATTAAATATATAATTATAGGACAATTTGACCTTTATAAAAATATATTAAGTGTATTCAAATGAATATAAATCATAAAATAATGATATGTAAAAATTCATAATGTTTAATTTCTTGAATATAACATGGTGAAAATATAATAAATTTTTGTATGTTTAAATATATGTGTTAGCTAGTAGTCCTTTTATCTTTACAGTTTTAAAAAAAGAATTTGCATGTCTTTGAAGACTACTGATGAAAAACTGGATGTATTTGTACATGCATTTACTTACAGATCAAAAGGGAGGGCAAAACCATATTTACAACATTTTTATTTATCAGATTACCAACTTGTGATCATGTATACCATCTATTTTGTGTACATAATTTTTTTTAAAATAAGAGTTTTCCTGATTTAAGACATATATCCATAAGTTTCAATAAATTTATCTGCTACTTATTTTTTTTAACGTTTTTGTTTTACCTGTCAGTAAAATATATTCTTAATTTATCAGGTAATCTGAAATTGATATGATGATAAAAAATATCCAGATGTAAATCTACCAGGAAGAATTGAAATTGTGATGAACGAATTCAGATATAAACTAGTATTACTGTGAGCACAGCTCACTAAGATATACCCCCCGTTCCCCACATATGTCCAACCTATTTCCATAACCAAAACATTACTGATTGTTCCGACCAAAAATGAAAGGGACCCTCCTCTCTTCACCGGTAAGCTGCTGATAAAATTTCAAAACATTCTGAGAAACACTACTCAAGTTATCTTACGACATAGGGTAAAAATCCTATTTTCCGTCATATCGAGTCCAATAACTCAACTATAAAAGTGAAAATCATCAAAAATGAAAGGGATTCTCCTCTCTTCACCGGTAAACAGCTGATAAAATTTTAAAAGGATACAAGGACAGGTGCTTTCAACAAGTAGAGACCAATACATGACATGAAAAAACCTTACAATATGCTTAGGGTTAGAGGTTATGGTGTTTAACATCACTTTCAACAATATTTCATCTATATCGTGGAGGTCAGTTTTATTGGTGGTAGAAACCGGAGTACCCGGAGAAAACCACCGACCTGTCGAAAGTCACTGACAATCTTTATCACTATAATATTTTTAGAAGGGTATACATACTGTATTTTCTCTTTTGAAATGAACATGATGTAAGCAACTCCCTAATTTACAAAACAATACAATCAGATCTACATCTGATATCATGATATTAATCACCTGTCATACACAAAGAAACTAGAATATATCTATCTCCATGCCCAGAACCTTTCACATAAAACTCCCAATCATTTAGAAAGAAAGGATATGGATGTAAATGAACACAAGACTAGCCAACATTACAGTTAGACACAAATTAAAGTAAGAAATGAATTAAATGTAAATGAACACAAGAGACTGTCCAACATTACAGTTAGACACAAATTAAAGTAAGAAATGAATTAAATGTAAATGAACACAAGAGACTGTCCAACATTACTGTTAGACACAAATTAAAGTAAGAAATGAATTAAATGTAAATGAACACAAGAGACTGTCCAACATTACTGTTAGACACAAATTAAAGTAAGAAATGAATTAAATGTAAATGAACACAAGAGACTGTCCAACATTACAGTTAGACACAAATTAAAGTAAGAAATGAATTAAATGTAAATGAACACAAGAGACTGTCCAACATTACAGTTAGACACAAATTAAAGTAAGAAATGAATTAAATGTAAATGAACACAAGAGACTGTCCAACATTACTGTTAGACACAAATTAAAGTAAGAAATGAATTAAATGTAAATGAACACAAGAGACTGTCCAACATTACTGTTAGACACAAATTAAAGTAAGAAATGAATTAAATGTAAATGAACACAAGAGACTGTCCAACATTACTGTTAGACACAAATTAAAGTAAGAAATAAATTAAATGTAAATGAACACAAGAGACTGTCCAACATTACTGTTAGACACAAATTAAAGTAAGAAATGAATTAAATGTAAATGAACACAAGAGACTGTCCAACATTACAGTTAGACACAAATTAAAGTAAGAAATGAATTAAATGTAAATGAACACAAGAGACTGTCCAACATTACAGTTAGACACAAATTAAAGTAAGAAATGAATTAAATGTAAATGAACACAAGAGACTGTCCAACATTACTGTTAGACACAAATTAAAGTAAGAAATGAATTAAATGTAAATGAACACAAGAGACTGTCCAACATTACTGTTAGACACAAATTAAAGTAAGAAATGAATTAAATGTAAATGAACACAAGAGACTGTCCAACATTACTGTTAGACACAAATTAAAGTAAGAAATGAATTAAATGTAAATGAACACAAGAGACTGTCCAACATTACAGTTAGACACAAATTAAAGTAAGAAATGAATTAAATGTAAATGAACACAAGAGACTGTCCAACATTACAGTTAGACACAAATTAAAGTAAGAAATGAATTAAATGTAAATGAACACAAGAGACTGTCCAACATTACTGTTAGACACAAATTAAAGTAAGAAATGAATTAAATGTAAATGAACACAAGAGACTGTCCAACATTACAGTTAGACACAAATTAAAGTAAGAAATGAATTAAATGTAAATGAACACAAGAGACTGTCCAACATTACTGTTAGACACAAATTAAAGTAAGAAATGAATTAAATGTAAATGAACACAAGAGACTGTCCAACATTACTGTTAGACACAAATTAAAGTAAGAAATGAATTAAATGTAAATGAACACAAGAGACTGTCCAACATTACTGTTAGACACAAATTAAAGTAAGAAATGAATTAAATGTAAATGAACACAAGAGACTGTCCAACATTACAGTTAGACACAAATTAAAGTAAGAAATGAATTAAATGTAAATGAACACAAGAGACTGTCCAACATTACTGTTAGACACAAATTAAAGTAAGAAATGAATTAAATGTAAATGAACACAAGAGACTGTCCAACATTACTGTTAGACACAAATTAAAGTAAGAAATGAATTAAATGTAAATGAACACAAGAGACTGTCCAACATTACTGTTAGACACAAATTAAAGTAAGAAATGAATTAAATGTAAATGAACACAAGAGACTGTCCAACATTACAGTTAGACACAAATTAAAGTAAGAAATGAATTAAATGTAAATGAACACAAGAGACTGTCCAACATTACTGTTAGACACAAATTAAAGTAAAGGAGCAGCTTATAGTAAGAAAGGATATGGATATAAAGGAACATGAGAGACTATCCAACATTACACGTAGACACAAATTTAAGTATAAGAACAACACTATAATTTATTGTTATACAGTGTTACAGATCTAATACCATTTATAATGAAACCTGGGACATCAATATCACATCAGTTACTGTAAGTTTGTCATGACACACATAAAATCAATAATAATTCTTTATAGAAATCAATACATTGATACAGGAAATAAACAAATTTGTCATGGTGATTCTTATATAGAGAGGAGAGTCAAGGATCAAAAGAACAGCTGACAGTACCATATTATGTAAACAAAACTACACAGGACATTGACCTTTCCCCACGATACTAGAATGGCTTCACTTATATTAGATTTACTTGGTAATAATGCTGTAGCCGATACCAGTGACCCCCCCCTTTTCTTTATATAGAGAAAAACAAAGGCCATATTAAACATTTTCTTAAAAACAGATACAAGTGATCCTCCCTTTTCTTTCTACAAAGCAATACAAAAGCCATATGAATCATTTTTTGAAAGCAGATACAAATGATCCCCCCCCCGTTTTCTTTATATAGAGAAATACAAAAGCCGTATTTAACATAAAAGCAGATACAAGTGATCTCCCCTTTTTCTTACATAGGACTGAAAGGCCATATTCAACCGACTCCCCCCCCCCCCCCCCCCCCTTTTTTTTTTATACATTTTTTGTATAAAGCAATACAAAGATTGTATTCAACATTTTCTGTCTATGAATCACGCTGGGACAATTAAACTATAACAATACAAAGATCGTGTTTGTTTTTAAGTGGGGGAATATTTGATTTTTCTTGATGCTAACATTCTGTCTGCCTCTTTCTGATATCAAAATGATATAATTTTAAGAGAACTTTATGACCTCCTTATCTAAATCTTCAAGAGTAATTCCCTTTATAATCCTCTGAACTGAGGTTACTTGTAAATAAATAATTGATTTCTGTATTGACCTCTCCAGATTGACCCCCATTAAGAGAATAAAACAATTAGCCTGGTCTTAAAGGCCAAGGCTGACCCAGATAAAATTCCTTAGGAATGTGTGTATTCTTAATGGCTAAGGTACTTTACATTGTACATTTTATATTTCTGTAACTTGGAATTCATCAATGTCAAAATGACATTATTGTATAATTCATGTTTATAATATTAACAACTAACCACTAGAGTGAGGGTGGTTCATACAAACGCCCCTTGAAAACCAAGAAGGGATATCAAAGTCAATATTTTTTTCGTTGAATTATGACTATTAATCGTGAATTCAGTTTTTAAGTGCAGATTTTGACCCCGACCATAAGACCGTGTCACACTGCGAGTTTATCGAACCTGTCTTAAAATTCTGCCTACAGGCCTATTCCCAAACCCTTAATGAAAACAGGAGGATGGGGGTCATAGCAAAGGGTGATTCATTGGCTCCATAGGACACAAAGAACAGACATGAATCAATGCCTTGTTTTCGGATAATACCATGTTCTTTATGAAATCTTGTAATAGTTCATTATAGGAGTATTCGTTAATGACTGGTTGTAAAGTAAAATATTCAGACCCGTTAATTTTTCACCCCTTTTGTTTCTGTGACCTCGATCAAAACCACTGTCTATACACCCTTCCCACAGCCACCTATTTGTAATGATTGGTATTGTTTATAAGCTTACTTTATAATGAATATGTCATTTAAACACTGATCTAATGAGATAAAAAAAATCAATTAATTTTAATTCTACTGAAGATAAATCAATAAATTATTTTTCTTTGTAATAAGCAATACATCTCAAAATATTATGAAATCAATTAATTTTGAAATTGAAAATATTTAAATGTCTTGAGAAAAAAAAATTATTGAATAAAATAACATTATCGTTACTAATTGCGAAATATTTTTTTTTTAAATTGTAGGTCTATGACAAATATCTTCCAAAAACAAACCTGTACACGTTTTTGAATTGCACTCATCTTTTTCCTGACTGACACAAAAAAACACAACACACTTAAATCCTTGAATGAACTACTCTGACATATAGCCATACAGCTGTAAAATGTGATCACCAGAGGGGATCCATACAGGGTAATTAAAAAACAACTAATCAATCAATGGATCCTCCCACAATGTCAATCATCTCTATAATGAATCATATTAACCTAAACCTATATTTCCAATCATCGAATATGATAATAGGTTTGTCTACTAAATTGAAATATTTCATTTCCTACCATTGTACTAAACCAGCAATATCTTCTAAATGTCCATTGAAATGTTCGGAGGTTCCCTAAGGGAGAATCTTATATGTATCCTTGTAAGTGAATTAGTTTTAACAATTAGGTATTTAACAGGTGACTAGGCATGTAAATGTAGATGTAACCTAAATTGAAGTGATTTAAATAAGAGCTTTTAAATCACTAAATCTAATCTTCACCCTTTTACACCCACACTCTTAAAAGGTTTTATCGAATTATTATAATAGGGTTTGTCATTTTCAATGTCTTTTTCAAGCACAAAAATTTAAATCTTTTCAAAACATTATTAATAGAAAATATCATCAGGTGACATTTACACATAGATTCCAGAGAATACTACTACCGGTAAACACATTATAAAAAGACTATATTCCAGAGAATACTATTAAACACATTATAAAAATACTATTCAATGGCAATGAAACAAGGGGAGATAATTTTGGCTTTAAGAACTAAGGGAGATAACTTGCTAGTGATTCACAGGTACCCAATACAACCCTATTTTAAATATGTCAGAAAGATCTGATTGGTAATGAGTCCAAGAAAACTTGTAATATAAAAATCAGAGAATTACATATTTGTAAATGTCAAAGGGACCTTATAACAAAAAGAGCAAAGAAACCGTTATAAGAGAGTCAAAAACATAAATATAGATTGAAGAGGAAAAGAAATCTCCTTATGTAACAGTGTCTGAGAAGACCTAATGTAAGAGTAACGAGAAACTATATTATGTAACAGTGTTTAAGAAAACCTCAATATGCAAGCATCCAATTTGCAAGGAGACCTAAATATCAAAACAGTGTGGGGAAACCTCATTGTGCCAGTGTCTGAGGAGACCTCATCGTGCCAGTGTCTGGGGAGACCTCATCGTGCCAGTGTCTGGAGAGACCTCATCGTGCCAGTCTCTGGGGAGATCTCATCGTGCCAGTGTCTGGGGAGACCTCATCGTGCCAGTGTCTGAGGAGACCTCATGTAAGAGTAAAGAAATTACAGTATGTAACAGTATTTGGGGAGACCTCAATATGTAACAGTGTCCCAGGAAACTCAAGTAAAAAAAAAAGAGAAACTACATTATGTTAGAGCCAATGAGGTTACAGACTTGAGTTTAAAGTAACCAAGTTTTAGAGTAATCTAAAGTATTATATCACCAGATTAACATGTAATGCTATCTATAACTGCTAAGAAGGAAGAAAGATAGTTTTACACAGGATGCTTTCTCTGTTAAAAGTATGGTTTGGTTAGGTTCTGTCTAAAAACATCATCAGATAGCTAAACATTTGAAATATTAAGGAGTCATGGTAGACTTTTGGAACAATATGGCTTAATTACCCTTCCCAAAATATACATTATTCTAACATAATGGATTTGTATATATACCATTAACTTGCATTATGATGTTAGAAAGCCAAATGAAGTGCAACCCACCTGTCTGGCTAATCGTACAGTCAAACCTGCCTATTAAGCAGTCACCTTTATTAAAAGGACACATTTTTCTTGTCCTGTCATTGAAAATTTCATATGAATAGAACCTCTTTTAAGAGGTCACCTGTCTTATAAGGCCACTTTTTCTGTGTCCCAAAGGTATTCTTTTAATACAGGTTTGACTGTATTTACAAAATTAGGTTGTCAAATCATGAGAGATAAGAAAAAAACCAAACAGCCAAAAACTACTATGGGCTTTTCCAGAAAAAAATACCCGGTAGGGTCGGAACGCCATTGATTTTTTTTTTATCTAGGTGAGGGGCGTAAAACGTATTTCTTTTCTGGGGGTTGTTGTCAAATTTCTATTTAATTAATCGCGGTTGTCGGTATTTTTATCATTTCGGTATATTAAAATAGACCTACTTGCCGGTAAGTCATGTCACTGTGTCGTTCGTTAAACGGTGTATAATATTCGGTTGTTTGATCCGCGATTTCGCTTCTTTTGCGTGATTTTTAAGCCAAATTGTCTCCCTTTACCTTCCGAATGATATGTTATGTAAAAGATGGAGAAATACGAATGATGAACTGGTACCTGGTTCTTTTATTTTCGTTCCTGGGTTCCGAGATAAAAAGTACCAGTCGAAAACGAAACGTGGTCAAATGGCATGATTTCTCAAAAAGTATTTATCCAAAAATAATAAACTATACATATTATTAATCCTTGAGATATAAGCTTTAAAATGGTGTAACATTTATTTGACAGACATTTGATTTAAAAGAGTTATACGTGATCAAAACTAATATTTTGATACAAATTATCGTCATTTCCACCATTGAAAAATACTGTCCTGCCACGATTTAGGGTATCAAATGTCAATATTATCAAAGCCTTTAATCTCTTCTTTATTATGGAATTTACATCACGAAAATATCTCATTCCGTTCAAAAGTTATACCTATAAACGTACCGGAAAATACCTGTCCTGGTTTTAAACCCTCCACCTCAAAAATAGACAAGATATGATTATAATCTAACGATTATGAAGTCTCCCAAACCAGCCACTGACAACCGGTTTAAAAAATTAATTAAAAGCTACCTTGAATTTTTGTGGTATTGTGTCAGCCAATTTGAAAATGGAGATCGGTAGAAATTTTTCAATGTCAGGAATCAATTCAGGACGTTGAAATCGAACAATGTTGAATTTGTGCAGTATTGTGGCGGCCATTTTGAAAATGGCGACCGGTAGAAATTTTTCAATGTCAGGAATCATTTCGGGACATCATAATCTACCCACATATGAAATGTCGTTGAAATCGGACAATGTTGAATTTGTGCGATATTGTGGTGGCCATTTTGAAAATGGCGGCCGGTAGAAATTTTTCGATGTCAGGAATCAATTCGGGACATCATAATCTACCCACATATCAAATGGCATTGAAATCGGACAATGTTGAATTTGTGCGGTATTGTGGTGGCCATTTTGAAAATGGCGACCGGTAGAAATTTTTCAATGTCGGGAATTAATTCAGGACATCATTATCTACCCACATATCAAATTTTGATGATATCGGACAATGTTGAATTTGTGCGGTATTGTGACAGCCATTTTGAAAATGGCGACTGGTAGAAATTTTTCAATGTCGGGAATCAATTCAGGACATCATTATCTACCCACATATCAAATTTTGATGATATCGGACAATGTTGAATTTTTGCGGTATTGTGGTGGCCATTTTGAAAATGGCGACCAGTAGAAATTGTTCAATGTCGGGAATCAATTCGGGACATCATTATCTACCCACATATCAAATTTTGATGATATCGGACAATGTTGAATTTTTGCGATATTGCAGCGGCCATTTTGAAAATGGTGACCGGTAGAAATTTTTCAATGTCGGGAATCCATTCGGGACATCATTATCTACCCACATATCAAATGTTGATGATATCGGACAATGTTGAATTTTTGTGATATTGTGGTGGCCATTTTGAAAATGGCGACCGGTAGAAATTTTTCAATGTCGGGAATCAATTCGGGACATCATTATCTACCCACATATCAAATTTTGATGATATCGGACAATGTTGAATTTTTACCACCCATTTTTTATACCGTATTTTGGCAGCCATTTTGAAAATGGCAGACATCTCGAAATTTTGAAAATGCAGAATTGTTCCTCTAATGGTGGCCTATCACTATGTCAAATTTTATGTCTCTATCATTATACATTTAGAAGTTATCAACATTAATGTACAAAATTTCAACTTTCCCATAGGATTCTATAGTAACCCCCACCCCCTTTGAACCCCTCAAAATATGACTTTGACCCCCTTTACCACAAAGCTGAAAACTTTAGGACCAACTAGAAACATATATCTATAACTCCACCAAGGTTCATGAAATTCTGTCCAGTAGTTCCTGAGATCTGCCGTGGACAAGTTCATGGTCCGCGGAAAGAAAGGAGAAAAAGAAAAAGAAGAATAAGAATAAGAATAATAATAATAAAAATAAAAATAACAAGATATGATTATAATCTAACGATTATGAAATCTCCCAAACCGGCCACTGACACTATCTACCCACATATCAAATTTTGATGATATCGGACAATGTTGAATTTTTACCCCCCATTTTTATGCCGTGTTTTGGCAGCCATTTTGAAAATGGCAGACATCTTGAAAATTTTGAAAATGCAGAATTGCTCCTCTAATGGTGACCCATCACTATGTCAAATTTTATGTCTCTATCATTATCCAGTTAGAAGTTATCAACATTAATGTACGAAATTTCAAGTTTCCCATAGGATTCTATAGTAGCCCCCACCCCCTTTGAACCCCCAAAAATATGGCTTTGACCCCCTTTACCACAAATCTGAAAACTTTAGGATCAACTAGAAACATATATCTATAACTCCACCAAGTGTCATGAAATTCTGTCGTGTAGTTCATGAGATCTGCCGTGGAAAAGTTCATGGTTCGCGGAAAGAAAGGAGAAGAATAAGAATAATAATAATAAAAATAATAATAAGAAAGGAGCAAAAACAATAAGTCTCTAAACGTTGTTTGGGAGACTTAATAATAAGAAACGGAGCAAAAACAATAAGTCTCCCAAACTTGTTTGGGAGACTTAATAATAAAAAACACACTTTATAGGTCACACTTGTACATTTGTACTTGCATTACTGCCATTAAACAGTATTACAGATTTGATCAGTCTGTTTCAAATTTAATTTCTATTTTCTAGGTGGGGGTCATTTTAAGTATTTATATTTATGTGGTGGTACCCCAAAAATAATTAAAATTCTGGTGGTAGTACCCCAAATTATTGACGGAGTTCCGACCCCTCCAGGTATTTTTTCCTGGAAAAGCCCCTAATACGTTCCATAAAACAATCCAATGAAGTTTGTTTAATAGATTAAATAATTTTGCCAATCAATAATTTAGGAATGAGACAAAATAATAACAAAATGGCTTTTAATAGTTTTAGCAATGACCTTTACCCTGGATTCTAAATAGACCTTAGAGAATACCGAAGGGGCAATAAAAATTGACAATCCAGAGAAACTGGCAACATAGGGTACACAAGACAAAGAAAAACACAACACAATATGTGTTGGACACCACTATACGCAAACAAACACAAATAACATAAATAAAACATGAGCCCTCCTACAAACAACTGAAGGTAAAGACGAACAAAAAAAAAAGAATAACTTGAATTTAATGTTTAATTTTTTTAATGTCATTTTCATCAAATTTAACCTTGGATTCTAAATTAGCTTACACGCAAAAGTTATAGTCAAACCTGTCCATGTGGTCACCTCTATTAAGCAGTCAGCTGTATTAAAAGGTCACCTTTTTCTTGCCCTGTCATAGAAAATTTCATATGAATTGAACCTCTTTTAAGATGTCACCTGTCTTAAAAGGCCACTTTTTCTTTGTCCCAAAGGTGACCTTTTAATACAGGTTTAAGTTTATGAGTCAAGTTGAGAAGAAACTGAAGACATTATTGTGAACTGGGTGTGAATTCTATTCCAATTGCAAAAGTTCCAGAGAAAACTTTCACACTTATGAAACAAGTTGAAAAGAAAGAAATTGTGATGAGCTGGGATTGACTTTTTATCTGATTTGCAAAGTTCTGGAGAAAAACTTCTCACTTACGAAATAAGTTGAAAAAACATTGCAGTTTGCAGCTGGGTGTGAACTTTTATCCTATGTGGTAATTATATAATGATCAATTGTCTCAACCACTAGAACAGCATGCCCCCTTTACAGCAAATGAATTGGTTATGGTGTTTAATGCCACTTTCAACAATATTTCAGTTATATCGTGGCAGTCAGCAAAATGAAATAGAAGATTATCAGATGACTTGAAAGGAAACAACAAACCCATTTTTCCATGAAAATGTAAAAATTTTAACAAATGGATGGAAAAGGTTTGATTCTTGCATATGGAAATAATAATCACCCAAGCATCATTAATTATGTCAAACAGGCAGCAGAAATATAAGTTCTATGTGAATATGTAAAGAATGTTGACAAAATTTCCTTGTTGTGTTAACTACATAAAGAAACAAGCACACACCAAGAAAATGAATGACTAAAATGTCAGATTTCTTTTTTTTCATTTTTGTTTTGTGTTAATAATAATATGAAAACAAGATGGATTATCTACCTTTGAACAAAAATCATCAAGACTTTGAATTGTCTCCCTTGTATCAATATTTTATCAATATTAGTTATGTGATGAATGATTAAATTTTGTGAAATAATTATGCATCACATATTTTTATATAATGTTGAAAAAATGGCTTTGTCAGTCAGTGAAAGATTAGTGAGATGAGAGAATTAGTTTTAACATAGGAGAGAAACTAAAATGTATAAAAGAAGAGCAGACTATATGAAGATTCTGGGTGATGTAATAGAGAGTTGTGAATTGTTAATCTATGATAATCTATATACTTAAGACTATCAACAGTTTTAATTTTACAATGGAGTGAATGACAGCTCTCTTAGAAGATATGGATCAAGTCTAAATCAGGATATCACAATATTTCTGCTTTATTGTTTTTCTTTTTCTTTTAAAGTATAAATGAGCTCCTTCAAAATACCTTCTTAGTCAAAAGGTATGAAAATCATTTGATTTCTTTTTCTGAAGCCACAATACTACAATAATTAAATATAATGTCGAGCATCAAGATTTTTGAGCATTTTCAATGAATCCCTCATTCTCATTTCTGATTTTCAAGTTTTTTTTCTTGTAAACATAATTGATAATCATTTTTTATAGAGCAAGTTTGTAATAAATTTATTTTAGCTTCCTTCCACTTCTAAAAAAATTTCATCTTTAAAAAAAAATATTCTACTACATGTATAGTAACAATGTTAAAATTATTCTGCAATATTCTGATTTTGACATGATTCAATGAAGAAATGTAAAAAAAACAAAAAAAACATCAGCGTTTGCTGTAACAAACCTTTGCACTGGTGGTGACTGGGGATTGGCTATCGTCACTGGAATCCTACAAACAACAAGCATGCATGCAATCAAGCAATGGGAGACAACTCTCACAATACAACTGATGGGAGACAACTCTCCTTATCTAGTAACTAATTTGTACAATGCCCAAATGCAATTGAAAATGCAACAACACTGACACGTCCAAATTACAAAAAAAAAAATCATAATATGCATAAAATGCTCAAAATTTGAATTAGTAGACAATATTTCATCACAATCGTTTTATTTTTAGTACTTAATTTCTGCATTATTCATTAAAATTATGGAATTTTTTTTCCAAACCAATTCAAGATTTCTGCAAAAAAAAATTTTTTTTTTTAAATACAAATGTATACCAAAATGTATTTAATAATGTAAAAATTATTGTATATTCTGCAATTTGATTTGAAAATTATTAAACATACGAACCATTACAGGGTCGAGTTTCCTACCGAATGAGAGAACCAGGAAACGTAAGTCCTTAAGATTAAAACAAGTTACTAATCAAGTTTCCTGTAAAAATCTTTTTACAAGTTAAACCCTGGTCATAACATCCTAATTAATGGGCGTTACAAAACAGGTTTTGTGATGGAAGATAATTGGATATTGAATATCTGAATGAAACTGTCAATGAAACACAAAATTAGGGCACAAAAAAGGACAAGGCAAATATGTATTTATCTATTTTGTCAGTAAAACTCTAATCTTTTCATCTCTTTCTATTATTAAGAGTGACAGAAAAATAAGATTTATTTGTCAGTGTAATTTTTTTTTTTTGGGAACTAAAAAGTTGAAATAAAATTAAAAAAAAAATGTTTTAAATGTGCAAAGCATGAAAAGCTACTGCCATAATTTTTACGGAAATTGAAAAATAAAAAATAAATAAAAAAAGTTTGATTTTTTCCCGTACTATAAGAAAGTAGCAAAGAATACAGAGAAGAAAACTGTGTGAAAACCTTCAATAATGTTATCAACATAAAAAAAATCATTATGGAATCCACATCTGGTACCTGTCGAGTCCATCTGTAATTTGAAAAGCAGAAGAAATAAAGCAACAAGTATAAATAAAATGACCTACAAAAAAGACACATGCTGCAACAAATATAAAAAAAACACAACAGGCTTGTTAATGAAATGATATAAAATACAAAATCTAATTAACAACGCTAATGATATGATCCTTTATGTCAACTAACAATTTTTTTTAACAACTGCTTTGTGTGTTATAGAGGTATCCATTTTGCCTCTTTCTACAATTTTTCTATTAGATTTTAGAACTGTTCCAACAGTGTGGTATTTTTTGTTTTTCTATTAGATTTTAGAACTGTTCCGACAGTGTGGTATTTTTTGTTTTTCAATTAGATTTTAGAACTGTTCCGACAGTGTGGTATTTTTTTGTTTTTCTATTCGATTTTAGAACTGTTCCGACAGTGTGGTATTTTTTGTTTTTCAATTAGATTTTAGAACTTTTCCGACAGTGTGGTATTTTTTGTTTTTCTAGATTTTAGAACTGTTCCGACAGTGTGGTATTTTTTGTTTTTCAATTAGATTTTAGAACTTTTCCGACAGTGTGGTATTTTTTTGTTTTTCTAGATTTTAGAACTGTTCCGACAGTGTGGTATTTTTTGTTTTTCAATTAGATTTTAGAAATGTTCCGACAGTGTGGTATTTTTTGTTTTTCTAGATTTTAGAACTGTTCCGACAGTGTGGTATTTTTTGTTTTTCTATTAGATTTTAGAACTGTTCCGACAGTGTGGTATTTTTTGTTTTTCTAGATTTTAGAACTGTTCAGACAGTGTGGTATTTTTTGTTTTTCTATTAGATTTTAGAACTGTTCCAACAGTGTGGTATTTTTTTGTTTTTCTAGATTTTAGAACTGTTCCGACAGTGTGGTATTTTTTTTTCTTTCTAGATTTTAGAACTGTTCTGACAGTGTGGTATTTTTTGTTTTTCTAGATTTTAGAACTGTTCCGACAGTGTGGTATTTTAGAACTGTTGCGACAGTGTGGTATTTTTTGTTTTTCTAGATTTTAGAACTGTTCCGACAGTGTTGTATTTTTTTGTTTTTCTAGATTTTAGAACTGTTCTGACAGTGTGGTATTTTAGAACTGTTCCAACAGTGTGGTATTTTAGAACTGTTCCAACAGTGTGGGATTTTAGAACTGTTCTGACAGTGTGGTATTTTAGAACTTTTCCGACAGTGTGGTATTTTAGAACTGTTCTGACAGTGTGGTATTTTTTGTTTTTCTAGATTTTAGAACTGTTCTGACAGTGTGGTATTTTAGAACTGTTCAGACAGTGTGGTATTTTAGAACTGTTCAGACAGTGTGGTATTTTAGAACTGTTCAGACAGTGTAGTATTTTAGAACTGTTCAGACAGTGTGGTATTTTAGAACTGTTCCGACAGTGTGGTATTTTAGAACTGTTCCGACAGTGTGGTATTTTAGAATTGTTCCGACAGTGTGGTATTTTTTGTTTTTCATTTTATTACTGCTAAAAACTCCCTTGTTATTTTGTATGTTCTCGTCCATTAAAAATCATGTGACAGTTACAACATATAGACATAATGGGATTGAAACAAGTTAACGGTTGACGACTTGAATGGACGAAGAAAGTGAAAGTTACCCAGGTCTCACGGTAATTAAACTTTCGAGTAGGAGTTTTGTACTCGTTCAAAAAAATCATCCAATCAGAAGACTTGATATATTGGATACTGTGTTATATTTGGTTGTTTGTTTTTGGAGTATGTGTACAAAAATTGCATTTACGACTGCAAGGCCAGACATAACAGTATAGGGATACTAAAATACACCTATTATATAGTACTGTGTAAAGAATACACAAGAGACTGTCTTTAGAACTTTTTGCTCAAGATGGTTCTGTCTGAAAGTGCTTGTGCCAACACTATACAATTATTTTTTTTATTTCTTTTTCGACAAAAATCTGAAGGATTGATTGATTGATTGGTGCTTAATGCCAACCTTAGCAATATTTCAGCCATATCATGGCATTAAATCTGAAGGAATATTTCTTTAAAATCTAATTTTAACAGTTGTAAAAAAATCACTTGTTTGCTGTTCTCATAAAGGATCAATGAAGCATCAACAGTGCATGAAAATTGAAGCTTTGCATAATAAAACTGACTTACCTTTCTGGAGACTGGCTTTGGGGTTTCTTCTGATTTCTTGGCTTGTTCTTGAATGGCCTTGAACTTTTGCACCATGGATTTAGCTGCATCTTTTTCTGGCATATTTTCAGGTGCGTCTGATTCCCCTTCACGCGCAACATCATAACGATGTGATGGGTGGTTTTCGTAAATTCCTGGCCTTCCTTGTTCTTGGTACTGACCTGGTAAATCGCTGGGCTGTACACTACTATCAACACCCGCTGGTGATTTGGGCGACATGGGAAAATCTCTCGGTGGAGTGAACTCTTTAGCCTTTGGCGAGGGAGTCGACTTTCCACTCTGGTTTTCCAGCTGTTTCCACTTTGATACCATATTTTTTGCATATCCTTCTTCAGGGAATTCTACATCTCCACCTGAAAACGTATCTTCTCTAGCCACATCTTCCCTCTTTGTGGGCATGCTCTCTAAAGTTCCACTTTCTGCCTGTTGTACATCTACCTGTAGTGAGGGTTGAGGAGTATTTTCAAACACACCTCTTTCTGATGGAGGGGTAAATTCTTTCTTACCTCTTGAGGAGGGTGATGTGGATGTTTCTTGAAATTGTTTGAATCTGTTTGCAATATTTTTAGCCATTCCACGTTCTGGTAATTCCTCTTCGTGTACAACATCGTGAACGTCAGATGATTTGACGATATCTCCACGGTGTGTTGGTGTGCTTTCCGATACACCGACCACAGTTCTACCATCAAGGTCATCTCTAGGTGGTGTTACTTCCTTATATCTTGGTTTAGGGGTAGAATTTGGAGAAGGTGTGGTTGGCGATTCAATTTCACGGAATTTTGCAGCAATATTTCTTGCAGCGCCCTTTTCAGGTAATACTTCTTCAATTGCCATGTCAGATTTGACAACTTCATCTTTTTCTTCTGGTCTGCTTTCAAATACACCAACTTCTGATTTACCTTCAAATTTTTCAAGAGTTGAACGAGGTTCACTGATGTATTCCACCTTTCCAGTTTTGTCAGGAGTAAGCTCCCTTTTCCTCTCCGACACTTGTGCTGTAGCAGCCTTATCACTAAATTCTTTATAACGAGAAGCAAGACTTTTGGCTGTACCTTTTTCTGGTAATACTTCTTCGCTGGACATTCCAGATCGGATAATATCTGGTAATTCTTCTGATGGTTTACTCTCAAATATTCCTGATTCTACTTTGCCTTCATATTTTTCCACAACAGATCGAGGCTCGCTAACATATTCAAACTTTGTATTACGATCTGGAGTTAGTTCCCTTCGTTGTGGAGAATGTGTACCAGATTGAGTGCTACTTTGTATTTGCTTAAACTTTTCTAATATATTTCTAGCCGATCCCTTTTCTGGAAGAGTCTCCTCTTGAGCATCATACGAGTGGACAACATCTTCCTCAACCATGGGTTGATTTTCAAATATGCCACCTTCCACTTTTTGCACGGGAACATCCATTGGTGGGGCAGGTTCGCTGACATATTCAACTTTTCCTGCGATTCTCGCTCCAGGAGGTGTGGTTTCTTTCTTATATGATTTTGGAGTAGTTTCAATCTGCTTAAATTTTTCCAGGATACTTTTGGCTGATCCAACTTCAGGCAATTCTGCACCAATGTCCTTGTCACATTCGCGGACCACATCTGGATTTCTTACAGGTTCGTTTTCATATTCCCCTCCTTCAGCATCAGCTATTTCCTCATGGACAGATTTTTTCCTCTCTGTGACGACATCCTCATTTTTGTTTGATTCAAGTTTACTCCTAATGGATGACATCTGATCGAAACTGATCTGTAATGACAAAAAGTTCTCATTCATATTTTTATCTTTCATTTTTTATTTTTTATTTTGAACAACTTTTAAAAAATCCAAACGAAAACAGCTCTATTAGCTATGGTAGATGCACATCTGATAGCGTGAAAAAAAATTGCTGGAAATTAATATTGTACTTCTATATGGAGTGTTTGACCAATCAGAAGGCTTCATTGTAATGATAAGATATCAAGGTCACCCGATATAACATTTTCCGTCTGAAATATTGATGAAATAATCTGAAATCTCACTCACCAAAAATAAACAAAGGAATAAAATGACCAATGTTTTATCTAATTATGATAAAACATTGTTTGAAGACATCCCTGGGGGTTGATAAAAACTCCTAGAACAGTAATAATTAAGCTTGAAATGCTTAACTGGTATTAATTATTCAACAATGTTTAGGTTTTCTAGATGTAGTTGCACACCATCCTAATTCCACATTGAACTGACCTGTCGAACACGATATTGACATTACAATAAAGAGAAAGCAAGGTGGCTTTTCTGTTTTTTCCCCCGTCTGGACAGCAAATGTCCATTTATTGTTGAAATACAAAATCTTAAAGTGTCATTTTTTACAATATGAATGGTTGGTTTTATGGTGTATAACACCACTTTCAACAATATTTCAGCTTTATCGTGGCCGTCAGTTTTATTGGTGGAGAAAATCGAAGAATCCGGGGAAAGCCACCGACCTGCAGCAAGACACTGACAAACTTTATCACATAATGTTGCACACCTCGCCCTGAGCGGGATTCAAACTCAAATCTTTAGTGGTGATAGGCACCGATTACATAGGTAGTTGTAAATCCAACAACCATACGATCACAATCACGACGGCTCCTACAATTTTGAATGGAAAAAGACCTTGTTGTTTTTACATACCCTAATAATTGATGATCTATATTTACTAACATTTTTATCCTTTTGTATGAAGGGGTTGTCTACGTCGTGATCGTATGGTAATTAGATTTACAACTACCTATGCAATCAGTGCCTATCACCACTAACGTTGCAAGCTGGAATCCTGATCATGGTATGGTGTACTCGATGCAACATTACATTATGTGATAAAGTTTGACAGTGACTTGCGGCAGGTTGGTGGTATTCTCTGCTTTCCGCAACCAATAAAACTGACCGTCACGATCGATATAATTGAAATATTGCTTAAAGGGGCAATAAACACCATAACCCTAACCCCCTACACCATTGACGGCGCTAATTGAAAGGAATGCTTTTATTTTACCGGGGGGGGGGGGGGGGGGTGTGGCAGCGGTTATTTCACTAGATAATCTCATGATTTCACAGAGGTCAACATCTATGCAAAAATACTTTCTGTCATATACAAATGTATTACCATTGCTGGTTCTGAACAAGATTATTTAAATTTTCCCCAATTGATACCCTATTCATCTTCAGCATTTATTTGTAAAAGCTTGAACCCACATACAATAAGTCTGCTTTTGGCTAGGTATTATTTCAAATTCTATGGCTGGTTCCTGCTGATAAGAAGATTTTGATAGATCAACATCAGTGTGGGAAACATTTTTTTCTTTTATCTCGCCATTTTGGCTAGTTGCTTCAAAACTGTACTCGCCAAATTAGAATTGCACTTGCCAAGTTTGGCCAGTTGGTAGATATTTCTACTCGCCAATGATAATCTGAATCGTTTGCATTGAACTTTGGGAGGTATATATTAATTTTATTTGATCCCAGTTCGGAATAGAATGCCATCTTTTAGCGTTTTCTATCAATATGGCGGACGTGAAATATTGCTCCTATCAACAATTTTGAAGGATTTCTTCACATCTTTTATTGTCGAATCAAAATTTTTACGGATTCATTGACTCAGAAACTAATTTGTCAAGTTGGTTGACAGGGGCGAGTGCAAAATAATCGGAACTTGCCTCACGATGTTCAGTCACCGGATTGTCGAGTTCATACACAAACAAACTTCATTTCAGTCTGAATGTCTAAATTCCATGAATCGTCACTGTCAAATTGTATTCCTTTTGTGTTAACAGGAGAAAATTGAATAATTAACAATGATGGCAAATAGATGGGAACCAAGGTTAAGTAATGGTAAAAAGGTCATATGGTTTTGAACAGGTGAGCAAAAAAATGTGGTTGGTGATTGCAGTATTGTAGCACTTCCAAGAATATTGTTTGTGTAACTACAGTCAAACTTGCTCATGCAGTCACCTCTATTAAGAGGTCACATTTTCTTGTCCTGTTATAAAAAATTCAGATGAATTGAACCTCTTTTAAGAGGTCACCTGTCTTACAATGCCACCGTTTCTTTGACCCAAAGATGATCTCTTAATACAGGTTTGACTATTTCTCCATTCCTTACACTTTGAATTACAAAAAGTCAACCCCTCTTATCAGGCCTGATTTCAAATGCAACGAGACGGTTAAATACTACTAAACTTTCCCCTTCAAGACCTATTTTCATCGTAGATGGGAGGGGCTTATAAGAGGGGGACTGCTGTATAACTGAAGACATTTTTTTTCATTACTATTGGTGTGAAAAGAGGAAAAAATTAATTAATACTGGAAAAGATGAAACATAATATTTTTTGCTGACTTGGCAGGTTTTGGATACATTCTTTATTCATTAAAAAATAATTAATCGACCAGTATACAAATAAATTATTCAAGCTTCGGTTATCATTATTTACTGGACCTGGAACATTTATACTGTCTTAACTTTATCTTCAATCAATCCATTCATCTACCAATGTTTGATAAAAAACTTAAGTTTTGGCAAATCTCTATCACAAAAAATACTATGTAAAAAACTAAGACATAAATCATTACTTATTTTCCTGACAATATTTCCATAGTTTATCCTTTTTATGTCTTAGACTATATAGATATAAAATTAAAGGTTGTTTTTGACAGAAAAACATACTTCTTTCTCCCCTTTTCCCCCATTTCAAGAATGACAATAACTCTATCATTCCCCCTATCAAAACAGTCGGATCACGATCATTTCTAATTCTATTGTGGTCACATATTCGTTTGGTTATATTCGTATTTTGTGATTGTGAATTTTTCTTTCCCCTGATGTGGCCATGACTGTATATAGGTTGGATGTAAAACTAGTCAAACCTCGGTGCCTCGAACTCGAATGGGTCGAATACCATGGATGGCTCGAACTGATTTGAAAGTCCGGTCAATTTTCCCTATATTTCTAAGTAAAAAAAACTCCTTTCGCTCGAACACCGATACCTCGAACAGTCGAACTCAATAAATGGTCCCTTCAATAATAAAATCACTAGTTTTACCATGCCGAACTTGAACATGGCAATTTAATTGACAGATGTATGTTACACTTGAATGTGCTTACTGCAAGGTGTGATGAATGTCGGATTACCAACAGATAATTGTTTAAACAATTACAGGTAGAGGGATAAACTTGTGTTAATTAGTCATTAAATTCAGCTGTGGCTTGATTGTTGACCATTAATTACGATTAATTAAGAACAATTATTGAACCTGAGACCTGTGTCACTGATTGTACCAAGCCGAGCCTACACTCGACAATAATTAAAACAATCAAATGTTTACAATCGTAATAAAGTTGATTAAAACAATAATTAAAATTGTTATTACATGAATTATTATTATTGAGTGTTATTTTAATTTTCTTAATTTTTATAGTTGCTGGAATCGAATAATATCAAACTGTGTGGTCTCAAGGTTCATCTAAATACCGAAAACAAAAGAAATGTACTTGTTCTAAAAATCCGATTAACCTGAGTTTTTATGTGTATATAATACCAAAAGAAACAAATATTCTTCAAATTAAAATTAAAAAAAAAAGAAAATGGCTAAAATTTTTAAATTGGCCATTAAAAATATATATCCGAATAATATCAGCATTATACTGATATTGATCCAAGTGTTAATACCTGACTTCATATTTCCTGTTTATAAAATAGATCGCGAACAAAGTGAAAAAATGTTTCTAAGGAACGTTTGAAGATACCAAAGAGGTATTCAGAAGCCTGTAGTCTTTGAGAACTGTCTAAAGGATTAACAAATTTTTTCGAGAAAGGCCCACTTTATTCTGCATCAGTTATCATAGCGTAATGAAACTGCCCCGGGTCAGAACCGGATTTTTTCTCTCTCTAAAATTACGGACCTCCGTGGCTCGAACTACTGATAGCTCGAACAGATTTTGACAGTCCCTTCGAGTTCGAGCCAGCGAAGTTCTACTGTACTTGTGCAATAAGTGTCTATCACCACTGAAGTTGTGGGTTCGAATCCTGTTCATGGCAACTTTGTCAGTGAATTGTGGCAGGTCCATGGTTTTCTTTGGGTACTTCTGTTTCCTCCACCAATAAACTGACAGCCATGATATAATTGAAATATTGTTGAAAGTGGAGTTGCACACCATAATCCCAACCTTTCCCATGATTCATTTCTGCTGGTATGCATTTGCAGTGAATTGTGAAGTGGACATTGTCTGTGAATCGTTTTCAGCCAAAATTGTTTTACGATCCTCATGATATTAATCATCTATATTTTCTGTTTTGGATATTTGATGGTGGTTGGTTGGTTATTGGTTATATAATACCACAACACAATGGAGGCAGTAACGTGTTTACAGAAGATTAAATTAAGTCCCTTTATATGTATTTCTGCTTACCTCTTCTCTGTCATTTGTCTCCCTAAACACACCATCGTCCAAACCATTCTCCACAACATTTCTATAAATAGAAATGATACAATCATTAAAATTTGAAAACAAATTCTTCTACAATTGTTTCTTTTCTTTTATTTACAAATGAAATTACAGAATATAAACTTAGTGTATTAGATGGAATCCTCACAGTTTGCCATTGATCAGCAGTCTGTTGGCCATCTTGCTAAAAAAATGCTTAGGATATCATATTAAAAAGTAGTAATATTTTTGCAGTGTTCGAATTTTCACTATTACATTGATATAGCTGAAAAATTGCTCATTTGACGCTGAGTTAACTGTCTAAATATTGTGTATACAAGATGAATTTCATCTCAATAGCATATCTCTGCAAAATTTTACTTTTTATTACAATTTATATTTTGCCAACCCCTCCCCCCCCCCTCCCCGCAATTTTTGTTTTCATGATTTGAAAGTATGTGGTAGACAGTCAGTAGTCACTGATATCTCAACACAAGTGGATAACTTCAATACACCATGTCAAAACCTAGTATATGCTGGGACTTTTGTGCACTAAACAAAAATGCAAAAGGTGCCAAATATTATATACAGTTAAGAACTTATTTAAATAGTGTACAGATGTGATACATATATAATTCATTAAGTTTTGAAATATCGAGTTAATATTCTGATATATTTACCTCTGAACTGTTTTCACACCACCAGATCCTTTGACATCTGAAAATATATTAAAGAGAGAGTTTTAACAAATAATAACAATATTATGGTACTTGTCCCTGTAAATGAAATATTTCAAATAGTATTCCTATACATGTACATGTAGTTTTGGCTTGAAATATTGTTTACCAAATCCAATTTTTCCATTGGATTTATAACTACCTATGCAATCAGTGTCTATCACCACTAACATTGCAAGTTCTAATCCCGCTCAGGCGAAATGTACTCGATACAACATTAGATGATAAAGATTGTCAGTGACTTGCGGCAGGTCGGTGATTTTCTCCGGGTACTCAGGTTTCCTCCACCAATAAAACTAACCGCCACGATACAACTGAAATATTGTTGAAAGTGGCGTTAAACACCATAACCCCAATTTTTCCAAAATAACTAATATTTTACCAATATATGTATTTGATAAAAAAAGAAATCACTGTTTATTCATCTACTTTTAGAAGTTTAACTCGCATAAACTTCTTTCTTATATCAGCCTTTCTACTCGTACGTCACCAAAAGAATGTAGCAATTTTTCTCCATTGCTACTTAATATAAGGGGCATAACTACAAGGAGATCATAATGTTTTCATTAAATCTCATTTATGAAGTTGAATAAATGCAATAACTCATGGAAAAAAAGGGGTGGGGGTGATAGAAAGGGGACGACTAAGACAATAATCTAACCAATCCCATATCATGAAAAGTTGCGACCATAAGGAAGGGGTGATATAGATGGGACGACTAAGAAAACAATCTAACCAATCTCATATCATGAAGAGTTGCGACCATAGGGAAGGGGTGATATAGATGGGACGACTAAGAAAACAATCTAACCAATCCCATATCATGAGGAGTTGCGACCATAAGGCAAAGTGTTCAATGAATGAGGATGAAGACAATGATAAAAGAGACTACGAATGAAACACAAAACTATTTTTTGTAAAATTTTGTTCATCCTTGATGAGCTCAAGAAGATTTCTCCTAATATCATGTTAACCACATCAATAATGAACACATCTGAGATCATTTCACAAAACACAGTGTAATTTGGCAAATAGAGGTTATATACTATTTATGCTGTAGTTATAGTTATAGCTTGAAGTACAGTGAAATCTGTATAAACAAAACTCTAAATAAACTGGAATCCTGTATACCGTTTTTTGGTACGTATAGAACATGGTCTTATGCTTTAAAATGATAATTTGTAGGTGGGGTGCGTTTTATGCATAAGAGCAAGTATCAAACACTTTTTTTCAGGTCACGCAGAGAGTTGCCGGTAGCATAGCTTTGAGTTCATGGACAGCAATATTCCCAAGATGGATGAATTAATGTTCAAATAACATTAATTGTGTTCATTATATATGTGTTATTCAAAATAAAATTGCATAAAAATTATATTTATTGCTTGTTCATTGCCTTTTTGAAAGGTATGTAAATATTCTCGATGTTTGTCAATAATCATACTTGTGCATTGGTGTTGTTGTTCGTAACTAATTGTCCATACGAATGCAGGAATAACTGTCAAATGTTTGCTAACAGACCTGTGATATTTTACTTTTTTTCAATCTATTTTTTTCCTGGGGTGAAATTACCTGTGTTTGGGTATTGAACCTTTGTTTGAATTATCGATTTTTACAGCAGTTGACAAGGTCAAGGACCGTATACTGTATAACAAGGTGTGAAAAGATAATTGAACATACTGGGACACCTGTCAATATTATATAATATATGGTAGCATTGGTACAATATGAGTACACTTCAAAAGAAATTATAATCTCTTTGATCAGGTTTTAATTAATGATATTACCTTTGTATTGTTTTCTCTTTATTTGAATCGATCATAATTACTTCCTATTTTAAGCTTGACCCAAGCTTGCCTATCTTTGATCACATGAACGATTCATTATTTGATGAATTAATACTGATTAAAGATTAAACATTTCTACATATTTATTATTTAAAACAACCATAATTCATGTAAAGAACGACAAATAAATCAACTGCTCCATCCGTATCATTTTCATTGCCGTTTTGAACTTGTTTTCAAATTAAACATTACCGATAAACTTCCTGCATTCACAAAACAGCTAATTTTCGCTTGCAACATGTAGAATAATCGGCTTAAACTCTTTTAACACAACTAATTTAACATTTCCCTGTCTAAAATTTATCAAAAATACATGGATTAACAAATATGTGATCTGTGGTAAGCAGTATTTTGCCGTTTGAACGAGGATTTCTGCCGTGAATGTTTTACTGAATCTCCTTGCGTTCTATAGATAGGAACTAGAATTTTCCCCAGATTTTTTGGGAAGGACCAGTGCGCTTAATAGACACAAAAAGACGGTAAACAAAACTTGAAATATAGTCCAAATGAAGATTTTTTTTGCTAATTTAACATGTATAAACCGAACACCTGTCTATATTCTAAACACAAAAAGTTGGTCCCAAGGAGGTTCGGTTTAGACAGGTTTCACTGTAATATCAAAACAGAACCACATATGTGTACTACTCTATTTCATGGACTTTTTTACTATTATATTATAACCATATGGTCCTACACACACGGCAAATTCCTCTATAATACATGCAGAGTTATGTGATCAAACAATACATGCTGACATGTTTATGGTCTGTACATGTATACAAGAAAGCAATGAATTTTGTATTTCTATACAGTTATATTATACTTTACGTTTTTATTTTCCCTATTTGTCTTTGTTAGTGCAACCGGTCAATATTTTAGTATATGGACCGGGCCCGATCAATATAATTTTTTCTTCCGGATTTTGTCCGAACTCGTTTTTTGTCTTAGATATACAATAACAAAAACATGTCGTCTGACAGATTTGCATGTATTGAGTATAATATAACAAATAGATCGTGGCACTGTCCATAAACTACCATATGGCCCTTAGTGCCATGAACTATTTGATAAATAGTTATTGTAAAAGGTTCTTCTGACACTTAAAGCATTAAACAGGGTTCCCATCCTATTTTGTCCAAGAAATTCCAGGTCTTTTCAAGGAGTTTTCAAGGGATTTCTTCATTTTTCCAAGGTCAGCTTGAATATACCCAATGAACTAAGAGACAGTCTGAATCAATCCCTAAACATAAATTGGACAGGAATTACTTACTATATATTGAGCACCTTACATGTACTACATGTATGTCTTGTTGGACCCTTGTGGCTCATTACAGTATATCTTTTTATTCCTACATTGATCTTGCCACTTGAATTGTTTTGTGTACTTTCTATTTCTCGCTTGCTTTTTTTCTGTGCATTGACGTCTCAATGAATGAGTTAAGGACATAAAGGTACATGTACATGTATATATATATATATACGTCTGAAAATTAAACCAAACAGTGTTAGAATTAGATTTTAGAGCTGTCAAATTTTTGTTCTTCCCTCGACAGGATTTGAACCCACACCATTGATACACTGCAGCACCATTCGCTTAGCCTTATGTCCAGCGTCCTAGACCACTCGACTACATCCATTCCCTAAAAAAGGAGCTTCAATAATCGTAGTGTTACCTTTTCTTTTTCTCGTAAGGCAAATCTAGGGATACACGTAAGACATGTGTACAAGTGTGTGTAGATGGTACATATATACTTAATATTATAATTTGACAGCAATCTAACTCAGCAATTTTTAATATATTGTATAGGATAATGAAGAATTCATTATACAGTCACTGAAAATAAAGTATATTATACAAACGTCTAGAAGCAAGTGACAACCATACAATATATCTGTCCCACTGGATCTCAAAGTTACTAAGGATACTAGGTTAATACTAAATATTATATACGTCTGAAAATTAAACCAAACAGTGTTAGAATTAGATTTTAGAGCTGTCAAATTTTTGTTATTCCCTCGACAGGATTTGAACCCACACCATTGATACACTGCAGCACCATTCGCTTAGCCTTATATATATATATATAACTGTTGATAATTTAAAAAGCATGGACATCAGATTTTCTATCTTATACATGTATTTCTTTTAAAAATTTGATCCCTGTCCTGGTCCTGCTGCTACTGTAAACCAAGGATTCATAAACTTTTCTCCATAGATGGAGTTCTCTATTCCATCTCGGCGATACTAAGAGTCTGGTAAAATTTGGCAAACTCTCAAGAAGTTGACTAACTTGACTGGGGCTGAGGTAAAAACATCCCTCCAAATCTAAATTAACCAATGTCGTACATTTTGAAATTAAATCGACACACGTGGTCGTTGTTGTTTCTGAAAACTGTTTTTGTTTCGTCAATGTTCTTCTACTTAAACATAACTTCTTCACATTTTTCACAATTATAGACTGTAAAATGTTCACAACAGATTCCTCGGTGAGAATGTTTGAGTTGATATTAATGTCTGGGAGAAATTCCCGAACTCCAATTTGTGACAAAAAGAAAGAAGAAACTGTTGAAAGTCGCACCATTTCGTCAGGTTAAATAATAGTTTACATTAATCAAGCTTTTCTAAATGTCGCTACATTAAGCATTCAGTTGAATCAGATGTGTTAAGAAGTGACTAATAACCAAAAAGATTTGGTACTACAAATGAATCTTGACCGGTGATAAAATTCCCGGATTTTCGCGATTTCTGTGAAATTCAAGGATTTTTCCCGACCGTAAAAAGTATAAATCGAATTCCCGGACTTTTCCCGGTAGCGTGGGAACCCTGATTAAAAAGAACCTGGATTTCCACTGCCATACATCATGGTCTTTTTTGTTTTTGTTTTAATCGTTTGAGATGAGATTTGGTTGCTCATTTTGTTGATATTGGTGGAATTGTTGACCAACACTGTTTAAACTTTCTTTTAATAATTACAAATAATATTTCCAAACAGTATTAGAACAATACCAGAATCAGTATGTGAGGAGACAAAATAATGATAACAACTAGGCAACGAGGATTCCTCCCTTTTTTTGTGTCTGCCATTCCACAAAAACAAATCAATGATATTGATCTGAAATAATGACTTCTACCATTATCCTATTCCAATACTTCAATCTGCATTAACAACTTGAAAATACTTATATTTTTCAAAGGAATATAAACACAACAGGTCAAGGGTCAAAATGGCATCCTACCTAATGACTGACCTTTCCATAAATCCTCTTCACAAAATGTATTCCCAGAATGCAATAGTTCAACATATTTTGAATACCAATTGGCCATTTTTGAGTTTTTACCTTCCGAACAAAAACTGACCAAGCAATAAGATGTTATGTACCAGTTGCTTTGCCTTCACGATGGAACTTAAAAATGGGGGCAACAGTAAATGGTTCAGTGTGCTAACATACCCTGTCCTATCAGGGATTCATGGTTTGATATGGGTGTTTTAAAGCCAATGTAAGCAAATTTTCAATAACCTGATACCAGTATCATCTGATATTACAACTATGAAATATGTCAGTATAAGCTACTTTTATCAAATATTTCAAAATTTAAAATCCAAATTGTGTGTAAATAGTAGTTCTGTACCCTTTATTGAACCCCACACCCTCACATATGAGGACACTTGAGGATACTCTAGCAAGTTACATTAGGTCACATTAATTACCTCCCTCAATTAAGTGATTGTGTGTATGTAATTATAGCCTCCAATTAACTGATCAGGTGTGATTATTTACTGATACAAGCAACATGCCAATAAATAGTATTTCACACCATTTGATGACAAACATTTGATTTACTTTTTTATTTTTGGTGTTTTCAGCAATATTTCAGCTATATCATGGCGACCAGTTTTAGTGGTGGAAGAAGCTGGAGTACCCGGAGAGAACCACCGACCATGGAAAGCAACTGGTAAATTTTATCACTTGCGGCTGCGAGTCAAGTGCACCCTTTTTTGTAATTCACAAAGCCACACCGTATTGGTGATAGACTTGTATGAGTTGTTAGGTAATCCAACTACCTAACTCATTGAGCCACCCGGGCCCTTCAAACAATGAAGAGGTCGGGTAATTTCATTTTTGTGTTTATCATCACTTTCATATTTTTTTCAGCAATATCGTAGGTACCACGCTTTAGTGGGGAAAGCCTGAACAGTCATATCGACCTGACCCATGAAACCCCCTGTCATGGGTAGGTGTCTGGGTGTCGGAGCATGAACCAATCTCAATGGTGTTAGGTATGTGGCCAGAAGTCAACAACAATGACGCTAAGCTAAAGGACATGATAAAGACTTGTCGCTGAATCAAGATTGGTGATGATTGTTGGTTGCTAAATGTCCGGCAGCAAATATTTTCATGAATATACAAGAAAAGTTGACTTTAGAAATACATATCAGAAAAATCTAAATTAAAAAAAAAAATTCACATAAAATGCATTTTGATAGGTCCCTCAACTTGTTTTCTAAAAAATTGACATGGAACTTCCATTCTTTTTAAAAATTCCAGATCTTTACCTTAATGAGGGGTGGTTTAGTTTCCATAATGTAATAAGATAGACCTAGAAAACATATTTGTAAGTTTGTTGAGAAACGTAAAGGAGATTAGAGTTTTGTCTAACAATTCAAATATTTAAAATCAAAATAATAAACAGTGAATTAAGAGATTTAAATACTTGGGTATATATATACATGTCTATACTTTACTACAGACAGTTACAATGTATATTAGGCCAAATAAAAATACATGTATTTCTGCTATAATCCCACCTAATGTCTATTGTCAGAACCTAACACTTTACTACCGGCAGTTACAATGTATATTAGGCCAAATAAAAATACATGCGATTCTGCTATAATCCCACCTAATTGTCAGAACCTAACACTTTACTACTGACAGTTACAATGTATATTAGGCCAAATAAAAATACATGCGATTCTGCTATAATCCCACCTAATTGTCAGAACCTAACACTTTACTACTGACAGTTACAATGTATATTAGGCCAAATAAAAATACACATGTTTCTGCTAATCATACCTATCATAATATTCAGTACCTAACTATTTACTTTGACAATAACAGTGTACACAAGGCCAAATAAAAATATATATGTTTCTGCTAATCATACCAACCCTAATTGTCAGTACATAGCCTAAAGTTTTGATCACAATTTTTGGACAATTACTTGTAAAATAAGATTCTCGTCCTGTATTTACTCTTACCTAGGTAAAAATAAAAAGTTTTGCCAACCTATTTACCCTATTTACAAGGAACGTCCAGGAAAACCTCAATAACAGCCACCTTTGTATTGTATTTGCTGATAGACTAAATTTGTATTAAATGTGTACTGTTAAAGTGTATCCAGTCACCCACATGTCACACCTTTTAGGACAAATCCAGTCTCACTACACACCACACCCTTTAAGGTTTTGGTTTTATGGTGCTTAACGACTTTTTCAACAATATTTAAGGTATATCGTGATGGTCAGTTTTATTGGTGGAGGAAATTGGGAGTACCAGGAGAGAACCACCGACCTGCTGTAAGTCACTGACAAACTTTATCACATAATGCTGTACACCTCGCCCTGGGTGGGATTCAAACTCACATCAGTGGTGATAGGTAATTGTAAATCCATCTACCACCCTGTCCGCATTTTAATTTTTCACCTTTTGATTGGGAAATTCATTGTCTTTTCAGAAAGTGGGACAAAGGGGGTAGGGGTGGATGTTATGGTGAAATACCAAATATTGAAGTAAACTCTCCAAATCATCTATGCCAATACCTTATACAGGCAACCTGTCCATGCAGTCACCTCTATTAAGCAGTCACCTGTATTAAAAGGTAATCTTTTTCTTGTCCTGTCATAGAACATTTCATATGAATTGAACCTCTTTTAAGAGGTCACCTGTCCTAAAAGTTCACTTTTTCTTTTTCCCAAATGTGACCTCTTAATACAGGTTTGACTGTACTTCAATTTATCTGTTTGTCATTATTGTCAAAGTGCCATGTAGAGTTCATGTCTGTTGTAAGTCATCACGATGGGTACTTATCTGTTTTGCAAAATTATATTGTCAATAACAATTCTACCAAAGAAAGGGGGGGTCTTTAATTAACATACAATTCTTTGAACTAAACTGTGTGCTAATTCTAATAACTGTGTAGATTTAAAGGCATACAGGCTGTCAGAATTGATTTTTTTTTTTTATTCTGACAGCCTATATGCCTTTAAACCTTCCGATATGAAACAAACAAAATGGCCAATTCACAACTTCACCTACCTTCTTCCTCGTCAACAAATGTAGCTTTTAGTGTCGATGATTTTGCATCGCTATCCTTGAAATTATGCAAATAATTAGTATACCACGATACATTTTTCATTGTCGCCTGCATTTTAAGAACATATATCCTTTCATAAACCGTGTACAAGTATATCATAATCCAGCAGTGCCCCACATACTTCCATTTAAAGGTCTTTTTATACTATGCAAATATAGTTCAAGATATACTATAAATCCTTAGAAGTCATATTAACTATTGTCACTGAAAAAGTTCATTTAATTTTTTTGCTTCGAAACATTTTTTTTTAGAACCTTTGTTTTATCTGTTTTCAAGTCTGCTGAGATCATAGAATATTTGAATTGCGCTATATCCAAAAATTGCAAGTTTTGTGCACACTAAACTTACAGGTAAAAATATAGCTCACTACAGTGCAATGTTAACGTTAAAATCCTGCAATTCAAATATGCACACTCCAATAGTTAATGCTCTTCGAAAGAACTATATTTAATACGTAAATAGACTGTACATGATTATCGTAAGACAAGAATTTTGTATTTTTTCACAGTCCCTAAGGTGTTACATGTACAACACCGCTACACGTCGCCTGGAAACTGCATAAATGTATATAAAAGTTCAGATTTACACCAAAAAAAATGTCAAATCTTTCCACAGTCGTTCAAGTAGAAACGAAACATAGCTGATATCAATTTGACCACCAACGGAATGATAAATTCAAAATATATAACCTAGAGGATATTATTAATAATCCAGATTAAATGCCTCTGCCTACAACCTAAGGGTGAAAACATCTCCATATTCACTACCATCTGGTTATAACAGTAGATTTCTATCTCAGATTTAATAAGCTGTCCTACTGTGAATAACAATACGTTAAAACTGTTGAACATTATAAGAAGTTCTTGTCCATGTAAAAGTTTTAAATTATTGATTTTGGAACTTTCAAAGAAGACGATTTTGATCAGGTAAAAACTAAAGAGACAACATTTCTGTGTTGTTAGGACAGATTGATGAAAATATCGTAAGTTAGGCGACAGATGTGATGGAGAAAATATGTTGTTGAGGTAAATACTAGTCCTAACATATGTAATAGTAGGTTGATTAATTGTTAGGTAAAGAAATCTTGTGTCATGTGAGTAAATAATAGTTATAATGGAAGATATTAAGTTCATGTGTACTTTACTGACCATCACACAGCAGCAAAACACACAATGAATAAGATTCAGACAACTTGTGTCACATGACTAAATAATAGTAATAATGGAAGATAAGAAGTTCATGTTTACTTTACTGATCATCACGAAGGAGAAAATCACATCAAGTAGAAGATTCAGAGAAACGAATGGAGAAGATTCGTCAATGAGAATTTTACCGTCTGCAAAAGATAGAGAAACACATCATATGGAGACACAAGATTCATAAATAACAAGTACTATACTGACTACAAAAGATCACGGAACACATCGTGCAAAACTTAAGATTCAGACAAATTAACGGAGAAGATTCTTCAATGAGCATTTTACTGACCACTAAAAATAGCGTAAAACATAGTGTGAAATATTCAGACTTAAATATCAACACCTCGTGAAACCCCAAAAATACTTTAAACAGTATTTGTGCTTTATTTATTTTAATAATCTGGTAAAATATTTTTCTGGTGCACGACTGCAGAGGTGCTTAATTTCTTCGAAAACCGTCCAAATATCGCGAGCAAAATTCCACAAAATACAGAAAACAAATAACGCTCATGACGTCACAATGACGTCAAATTAGTGATGGGAATCGGTCACATATTATGTGTATTGACTGAGTGTCAAAAGTACGCTGGGACAAAGCAAGATGTTTGTCAGTATGAGGAAAAAAACAGCTGGGATAAAACTGCAAAATGTTTGTCAATATGAGGGGGGAAAAAACAAAGAATAAAGTGTAGCCTATATATTTTAGACACTAGGAATCAGAATCGACCACAAGGTATAAGAATCGATCATCGGATCGCTTGATGACGTCCGACTGATTAGTCGATGTTTCCGATGGTCGGTGCACCACTACGTCAAATACATATCGATTTTGCTGGAAACAAGTTTTAACATCAAAAGTATGATCTCGTCTATAATATAAAACAAATCAAATTTTAATCAAGTATGATAATGAGATAATGATTCATTAAATATGGGGCCATATATGGCACTTATAGTCCCCAGTTCTTTTTATGGCATTGACGCCGGATTACATGCACTGAGTTTTTCTCTTGGTTTTAATGTACACAAACTGTATTTAAAATAAATACAATTATTTACAGAAACATAAGTTATTTACTGATGAATTTCAGTACTTGAAATGAATCATGAAATGTACAGATTGTGTATATAATGGTCTCCTATCTACAATCAGAAGAGCGAAAATATTGATTTTAAGGGTCTGGCTGAGGTTATAAATAAATTAATATTTAACAACCTCCACAAACAAAATATTTTGATATAATCATTAACCCTCTACTCAAAACAACTGCTCAATTTGGTGTTGGTGGAAGACTGGAGGTATATAAAATAACTAAAATGTACATTAAATATTTCGTTTGTAGTCCATTTTTAGCATTATCCGTCTAATTATGATGTCATTATGATGTCATAATGCACCCAATTTCACGGAAAGTTATATTTTTTGAAAATTTGTTTATCTAACAATTAAATTAGTAAATTGTTTTTATTCTATGTCGAGTTTTATTTTTTAATATAATGTGGGGCCAATTTTGCACCTTAACGCCTCTTCCTCTTTTATCACATAAAATTGTATCAAGTACACCTTGCCTGAGCAGGATTCAATCTCACAATGTTAGTGGTGATAGGCACTGATTGTATAGGTAGTTGTAAATCCAACTACCAAATGATCCTAACCACGACGACCCCTATTTTCATAGGAAAAGGTGATTACATTGATTGGTGTTTAATGCCAAATTATGCAGCTATATCAGGGCGGATGGGAAAAGTAGATTTCAATAAAGTTAACCTATATACATGTAAATACCTTGTTATATATAGTACAAGGTCAAGGATGATGTATGCATAATCAATTAATGTGTGTTATATGCAAAAATATACAGAAATTTATAGTAATGAAATAACAGCTGGTTAAAGAAATATTGATTTGATTGAAAATATGCTGATAATGGACTTTAGAAACGATTGTATTAGAGCATGCATGCTACACCATCTGGATTCTCCGTGGTGTAATGGTTAGCATGTTTGAATCCAGTGCAGTAGATTGTGAGTTTGAGCCCCAGTCGGGTCAAACTACAGCCTATAAAATTGGTATTTGTTGCTTCTCTAATAAGCATGCAACTTTAAGGTGTAAGAACAAAGGTTGGTTGGTTGTCTCGTAAGCAGGATAATGTATCTGAGTGGAGCGACATGTCTTCCTGCAGACTGTTGTTTCAATGAGCTAGCACTATAAAATTCCAACTTAAGGATTTTGGTTTAGTACAAATCACTGAATCAGACATCATCATCATCATCTCATCTCATCGAAATGTAAATTGTTCTCGCCATGACTGATATAGCTGAAATATTGCTCATTTGACGTTAAACAAGAATTACTCATTCCCCCGGATTCCATTAAGATTAATATGTATAAAAACCCTCAAAACAAATCTAGAATTTATTTCTCATCTCTCCCATGACATCCTTTACACAGACAAGAAAAAATGTTGATCAGACAGTTTTTTTTTAGACTGTTTCATCATCTGTCCCACTATATTATATTTATAATATTACTCCTATGTTAATAATTTGGCAAGGTATTGAATGTTTGGCAGGTTGATATTTGACTATTATTTCATTGATATCAAATATACATAATTTACCTGATTTACCTGGATTAATCTGACCTCAATCCACAAAACTCACCTAATAGTATCTACATCTAATCTTTACAATTTCGACAATTCACTAAAGCTTTTATTAGAAACAATTTATCAATATGTTATCTGCATCAGGCAATACACATTTGTATTTGAAATGAATAGGTTAAACTAATAAAAAAGTTGTTAAAAATAACATGAAAAGGCTACCTCATAGCTGTTTAACAAAGTCAGCAAGTAAACAAAAATTGACCTCTTTTAACCCTTCAATTCTAAAGGATTTTGATTAAGATTATGAATAAGGATTGTAATCTCAAATACATGTAGGTATATCGATGGATGTAAATAAACAATATACATGAGTGAAATTCAAATTTTACAATTAGAAGGGGGAGGGGGGGGGGGGAGGTATGGTGTTAAAGCCACTTTAGAACAAGTCAGAGTCAAGAAACAGTATTTTTATTCATGTTATTTAACTATAAGTATACACTTGATGAAGGTTATTCCAGTAAACAGAGGTCATGCACACTATATCAAATTTTTATGGTTTTTTGTTATCTTGCATATAATTGCTTGAAAAATAAGTTCAAAATTCTTGTGCTAAAAGACAGAAATAGTAAGAAAAGTATTTCAGCCCTCAGGGAATAGAAATACCTGTCCTATAAGCCTAATTATATATTTTTTTCACTGCCAGATGTTATTTAATTTATTCTTAGCATTCATTCGTTAAATATTTCTAAATTTAATTTTCGTGACTTGAAATTAATATAAAATAACTACCTATACATGTAAGAGATTTTACAGAAACCAAGTTCAATTTTTCGAACACACAATTATCTATAGTAGATAAATAGTGTATTGCTCATATTCCATCTGACAACACCCTATTACTTTTCTGATCAGGTAACATACCCCAGGATTAATCTACAAGGATTCTAATCAAGAACCCTATCCCTGAGGTAATCTACAAGAAGTCCAACAGAGATTATTAAGATAAATTAGCTCTGAACATATTTTATATTTACTGATAACCCAACAGGCATTTGTCTACTATCATTTGTCATTCAACACAAATTATACAGATATATCTTATAAGATATCCTCTATCTGACCAAATTTACATTATTAAAAAAAACCAAATTCCTGATTTGACAAGATATCTTTATCAAGTACATCTATATACTATACAGGGAAATTTATCCAAAGAATTAAAAAATAACCCCAAAAAAACATAGATATGCTATTTCTCCTTAATGCTCCATGCTTTGTGGAGAAGCAGCAAATACCAGTTTTATATTCTTTGGTTTGACACGACCGGGGATGGAACCCACTAGGTGAGCATGCTAACCATTACCATCAAAGTCGTTAAAATGTCATTTCTGCACCAATCATGCTTTATCCTAAGATAAGGAGATATTCCTAGAAGACCTTAACATTAAAATATTGAAAGTTACATAGCATCACAGTACAAGTCAATTATACCTTCATGGGTATATGCCCTCCTAGGTATACGGTAATTACTGCAGGTAACAAGAAAGTCTTCAAACAGGTAACTATATCATACATATATATATATAGTCAAACCTGATTTAGTGGTCACCTTTATTAAGCATCAACTTGTATTATATGTGACCTTAATTTCAATTTTCCTTTACAGTGCATTGTACTATTAATTAAACCTGTATATAGAGACCACCTTTCTTATGTGACCATGTTTCAATCTTCCCTTGAAAGGTTTATGGTTCTATGATTAATGCCACTTTCAACAATATTTCAGTTATATCGTGGAGGTCAGTTTTATTGGTGGAGGAAACCGAAGGACCCGGAGAAAACCACCGACCCGCCGCAAGTCACTGACAAACTTTATCACATAAAGCTGTACTCCTCGTCCTGAGAAAATCACATAAAACAGGTTTTACTGTATTATTAAAATTTTCTTTCACAGTATAATATATATGACATTTAAATACTGTATACCTATTGTAATACAACCCAGAAAAAAACCAAGGTATGAATTTATAATTTACTTCCTGGTATGATAGATTATAAAGTTCAATATAGCTCTCCACTTAATTTCGAGTGAATTTTCAAGTCTATAATGCACACTTGTAATAAAATATAAAGATCAATTCTTCTCTAGATTGACTAGATTGATTGATTGATTTTTTTTACTGTTCGTTACTACTACAAAGGTCACAGAAGTTTTCAGAAATATTTCGCCAAGTATGTTCAGTGGTGGAGCTAGAAGACACAATAAAATACTTTTTTCACTTGAAAAACAAATTAGACAAGTCTGACTAGAACTTGGCACAAAATATGTATTCTCTTTGATGATTGGTTTATGGTGTTTAACGCCACTTTCAATAATATTTCAGTTATATCGCAGTCAGTTTAATTGGTGGAGGGAACCAGAGTACCCAGAGAAAACGATGATTGTACATAAATCTACATACACACTATTCCATAACACTATCCCTTGTATCAATCTTTCAATTACTTTGGATTATCGATTTCAAACATCTAGATTTTCTACACTTTGTGACAATGGGTTAGGGTTATGGTGTCTAACACCTCCTTTAACAATATTTCAGTTATATCGTGGAAGTCAGTTTTATTGATGGAGGAAACCAGAGTACCCAGAGAAAACCACACACCTGTCGCAAGTCAGACAAACTTTATCACATAATGTTGTATCGAGTACACCTCGCCTGAGTGGGATTCGAACTCACAACATTTGTGGTGATAGGCACTGATTGCATAGGTAGTTATAAACTCAACTACCGTACGATCACGACCATGGCGGCCCCTGTGAAAATTAGAAGGACGAGTATTGGAGATTTTCTACACACCTTGAAATGTGCAGCTTTCTATCCTTGCCCCACCACCACACCACCCTTTTTGCCATTTTATATTCTTCTGTATAGCATTGTTTTTCTTAGTGCAAAGATATTTCAAACTTTGATCAAACAAATCTTGTAACAAATCAACAACTTTGTGCAGGTAAAACTTCCTAAAAAAAATCTTTTGGGGGGCAGATTAATACACACATCTAGACTTATTAGGTGCATCAGAAGTTCAAATAAACTTTCAATAAGAACACAAAAGATACATTTAAAACCACATTCACAGGTAAAAGTTAGCATGTTAATTAGTAGGTGATATATTGTACCTGTAGTTTGTAAATGACCATATAAATTATACCAAGTCACTTATAAACTTACATTAAATAATAACATAAATGTATGTCTCAAGTCAAAAATAAATAAACATTCTCATCAATAATTAATATCAAAATTTTGTTTATCTCAGGTGTTAATTGGCTATTAATTACACAGGTAAATTTTACAGGTAAACAAGATATAACAAGTAACTTTACCTTCCATGTTTATCAATTATTTCAGATTAATAGTCCACAGGTGCATCAACCAGACGACACACCTCGAAATTTGACAAAAAAGTGCTCAATCCACCATACCCAAGTGTTTTCATAAAAAGTCCATGGGAGAGAATAAATGACCTTTGACTTTCAATCTAACAGCCCGTTAAATAATAGATAATCTATTTTACAACTCGAGGTTCAACCAAATACCCAAATGAATAGACAGGTTCTTCACAGGTAGTACAAATAGTCATACAGATTTATTTTTTTTACATTATTTATATACATATACTATTTAAATGTCTAAATAACATATCCTTCATTACCTACCGATGTACTCTGATTTAATACTGGAGTGCAAATATTTATTCGTACTTTTGATAGATCATGTTAAACTATCAAAATATTGAAAACTCCAGTACATGGAGATTATTTTAGGTTTATTTCTCTTCAATAATTTAGAATTTCAATAAAAATTCAATATCTCAGAAAATGATTTGAGATTTAAATAAACTTTTGCTCGTCACTGTGAAAGGGTCAAAATTTATTTTGGGTACAGTGGATAGTAAATATATTTTGTTTGTACAAAAATATCAACAAGAGGTTCGCATGAGCCTACATTACTGACCTGTTTGTGTGCAATCAAGTCTAATTTTGGAGATTTTTTTCTTCAATTTCCCATAGGGTCGGTCCTATGTTAAATCATGTCTGGCCATGGCTACCAGCTCAGATTTCCCATCAACACAAGAAACCATATATTTTCTAGAGGACTATCCAAGTAGCATATTAGTCAATTTGATTTCAAATATTTGGTGGTTTCAGAGAAGAATTTAAAGATAATTTACCAATATGGATTGTGAATTTTGTCCTGTGGTGGTGGCCATCTTGAATTTCAGATTGACATGAGAAAAAGAAAACATTGCAAGGGAATATCGAATGACTATTCAAGCATAGTTTGATCAGTCAAGTATGTAATTTATGATCTATTTTCCAATATGTTAAAATTTTGACCTGCAGTGGTGGCTATCTTGAATTTTGATCAACACACCAAAAAAAAAACACAAATCTAAGAAACATTCCAACCAAGTTTGCATTCAAATGATTCAGTGGTTTCAGACAAGAATAATCTATTTTTGTCATAGGATCCTATTATGTGCTGCATGGAGATGCATGACTAAAAATACATTTTTTTAATAAATTTTGTATCCAGGACATTCAAAACATGAAAAAGTGAATTGTATATGATTCATTGAAATTGACTTGTAGTGTAAATTCTAGAGACAGCTGATATGATATAATACATACAACATGCCTGTTTCAAACATTATTTTCAATGAATAACAGTCGCTAGCCTTGGAGTTCAATAACTTTTTGTCTGATGTTTTAAGATACATAAACACTAATTTTTCTTCACATTAATAATTTGCCAAGAAGAAAAGTTACATAATGCATACTCTAATATAGAATGTTAATTAGTGGCTAAAATTAGAATGGCACTGATGTCTATCTTTGTCTTTGACTTGATGGTAATCGCTGAAGACAATATCTAACAAATGTAAGGGGGCTGTAAAATTATTGTTAGATGAACAAGCTAGAAGCATATATATGGTATTCATGAGATCATGGGCCTATGACAAGTAGCGAGGCAAGATTTGAAACCATAAGATTATGTGGAGAATCTTTGTTTTTGTTGATATTGTGTGGTGTATAAATATAAATTTTACCTTTGGATGGACGAATTATGGCAGTTTGAGACCACTGAATAATATTTCAGCTATATCATGGCAGTCAGTTTTTTTATGGAAAAACCAGAGTAACTGGAGAAAACCACTGACCTTCCATAAGTCTTTGTCAAACTTTATATCACAGAAACAACAGACCCTTTTACCTTCGGGAAAAATCTCAGGAAAAAGAAACTAGAGGCTCAGTGTCACTCACCTTTCATTCTGCTTTGGGGAAACTTAATACAGAGCCTTCCATAGGTGCTTCCCACCAAGTTTTGGTTCAAATGGCCAAGCAGTTTCAGAGAAGAAAATTTTTAGAAATCAACCAACCAGAAACAAGAATTGCCTATGACAGCCATGTTTGTTAACAGATCGGGATGAAATTATCATTCTTTATAGAGGACCTTCCATAGATGCTTCCTACCAAGTTTCGGTTCAATTGGCTAAGCAGTTTCAGGGAAGAAGATTTTTAGAAATCCATCAATCTGAAACAAGAATTGCCTGTGGCAGCCATGTTTGTTAACGAATCGGGACGAAATGAGCAATCTTTATAGAGGACCTTCCATAGATGCTTCCTACCAAGTTTCGGTTCATTTGGCCAAGTGGTTTCAGAGGAGAAGATTTTTAGAAATCCACCAATCAGAAACAAGAATTGCCTGTGGTGGCCATGTTTGTTAACGAATCGGGACGAAATAAGCAATCTTTATAGAGGACCTTCCATACATGTTTTCTAACAAATTTCGTTTCATTTGGCCAAGCGGTTTCAGAAGAGAAGATTTTTACAAAATCGGCCAATCAGAAACAAGAATTACCTGTGGCGGCCATGTTTGTTAATGGATCGGGACAAAATTAGCAATTATTATAGAGGACCTTCCATAGATGCAACCTACCAAATTTCAGTTCATTTGGGAAAGCGGTTTCAGAGGAGAAGATTGTTTAGAAATCAACCAATCGTAAAAAAAGAATGGCCTGTGGTGGACATGTTTGTTAACGGATAGGAACTAAATGAGCATTTTAAAAGAGGACCTTCCAAAGATGCTTCCTACCAAGTTTTGATTCATTTGGCCAAGCGGTTTCAGAGGAGAAGATTTTTTAGAAATCATCCAATCAGAAAAAAGAATGGCCTGTGGTGGCCATGTTTGTTAATGGATCGGAACAAAATTAGCAATCTTTATAGAGGACCTTCCAAAGATGCTACCTACCAAATTTCAGTTCATTTGGGAAAGTGGTTTCAGAGGAGAAGATTTTTTAGAAATCAACCAATCAAAAACAAGAATGGCCTGTGGTGGCCATGTTTGTTAACGGATCGGAACTAAATGAGCATTCTTTGTAGAGGACCTTCCAAGGATGCTTCCTACCAAGTTTTGATTCATTTGGCCATGCGGTTTCAGAGGAGAAGATTTTTTAGAAATCAACCAATCAGAAACAAGAATGGCCTGTGGTGGCCATGTTTGTTAACGGATCGGGACGAAATGAGCAACTTTAATAGAGGACCTTCCATAGATGCTTCCTACCAAGTTTCAGTTCATTTGGCTGAGGGGTTTCAGAGGAGAAGATTAAAATGTGAAAAGTTAACGGATGACAGACGACAGACGCCAAGTGATGGCAAAAGCTCACATTGCCTTTGGCAAGGTGAGCTAATAAAAAACTAAAGACAGCATTGGAGACGTGCAAGCCAAGATTAAAGAAAAATATTTTTTTCTTATTCGGAAACAATACAAATTTCCAGAAAAATTTTGTGAGGAACTAAATATGGCAAATATTAAACCTTGAAATGAAATCTGAACTTTAACATATTCATTTATAGACTTTGGCCTTTCACCTTTTTGACCCCACAAAGTCAAGAAGATTCTCTCCCTTCCATAACGGTATCACATGATTAAGTGTGATGAACATAGAATGTAAGGAACTCAAGTTATTGTCCAGAACTAATTGTAGGCGCCACCTGCCTGTATGCCCACCATCCATCAAACCAATAATTGAGTTCCACTTCATCACCACTTGGCCAACAAAAAATAAGACAATCAACTGGCTTGGTACTTAAAGAGAGGTCTGGCAGCAAATAGATTTCCAAAATAGAAAATGTCCTTTTGTTCTTAAAGGTAATAAAATGCTATTACCAGTAACTGATCAAGTCTATTACAAAAATTACATGGATTCCTAGTAATTAATATAATTAGACAGTCTCTCATTAGAATATGTTAATTAATCTAGACAGGAGATGAATATCTTATCACAGACATTACTGGTTAAAAGTGTGGGCAGAGTAAACCAGTGTTTTACAGGAGATAATTAAGTTATTTACCTAGATATATAACTGTACTGGACAGGTGTATTAATATACATCACATGGTCAATGGCCATGGTTTGTACTTATATTCTTTATATACATTAGCTAATGTGGCATAATATATTTTGACCCTCCCCCTTTTTGTACTGGACAGGTGTATTAATCTACATCACATGGTCAATGGCCATGGTTTGTACTTATATTCTTTATTTACATTAGTTAATGTGGCTTAAATCATTTTGACCACCTCCTCTTTTTAATACTGGTAACAGTCCAGAGTGTTATGTCCTTGTCACCAATTTGTTATATATTCATAAATAATAACAGTCTATGAAAAAATCTGATTGCAGTAAATATGGGGAAAAAAATGTGTTTAAAAAAAGAGCATATTTTTTAAGCTTGTTGTTAGTGATTTCTAATGCAGAATGTATATGTTTTCCTTATTTTTTTCATCTCCTCCAGAATACTTTATCTGGATACAGACATACCTCATTATATAAAAGTCTAAAGAAAAATTGGGGTCCCACTGTAATAAAAATAACATATTATTATTATTAGCATACTAGTTTAAATCAAAGAAAAACCATTGGTCCTTTTTTACTTCAAAACAACAAGGTTAAACATTATAAAAAGAAAGTTTAAGCAGTGTCAGATGATCAACAATTCACCAATATCAACAAAACGAACAACCGTCTCTCATCTAGGGACCACATCATATGACGTTGAAAATCCAGGTGCTGGATTATAATGGAATAGGCACAAAAATATTTAGACATTTATTTACCTTGTGACTTTTCTGTGACTGTTTTAGCCCTGCCACCCTCTGTTACTGTGGTAGTTTTTGTTGTTTCTTTCTGAAATTTATAAGAGATATTCATTTTTCCTCCTTTTTTATCACTAGCATCCATTTTAATTACAGATTTACTTTCTACAGGATTTTTTACCAATTTTGAATCTTGAATTTTTTCAGTTCTAACACTCTGAGATTGACTACCCCCTACTTTGGGAACGTTTGGCTGAACCTTTTCAGTCTTTCCAACAATTTGAACTTTTTCAGTCTTTCCGACGGTTTGAATTTTTTCAGTCTTTACAACAGTTTGAACTTTTTCTGTCTTTCCGACGGTTTGAACTTTTTCGGTTTTTCTGACAGTTTGAACTTTTTCAGTCTTTCCAACAGTCTGAACTTTTTCAGTTTTTCCAACAGTTTGAGTTGTTTCCATCTTTCCAACAACCTGGCTTTTATCTTGCTTTCCAAAATTTACTTTAAATTTATCTGTCTTTCCTACATTCATTTGAGCTTTTTCAACATTAGAGGGACCCTTATCCATTTTTTCAACACTGACTTCAATTTTCTCACTTTTCCCGACAGTAGAAGGTTGAACTTTAACAGCTTTTCCAACTTGAAGTTGAACTTTTTCCGTTTTTTCTTCACTTTTTGTGGTTGATGTTTGGAATTTAGATGATAACGTAAGTTTTCCTGGAGTTTTAGTCCTAAAGGAAGCCATTTTGTAAATTATTCTCTTCCAAAAAACAAGTAATTCTAGAGGACAACAAGGAAATCGAAATGTATTAATGTTCAGGTGTGTTACTAATCAACAATAAATACCTCTACCTCTTCTGGCAGAGTATTTTACATGCAGTCAACAATGGGGGCACATCTAGGAATTAACACCCCCATTCTACACACAAAAATATTGCTATGTATACATAAAATAAAGGGATAATGTGTCAACCATATAAAACAAAAATTGGAAGGAAAAGAAATGAGCTACATAATTAGGTAGGTTTTTTTCAATTTTCTTTTAATTATATCCGTAACAAAATATTTCAGGTGATAATTCAATGAGACATAGTCAATCAATTTATGGTACATGTAAAAAGACTTCATGTTTTCATGGTATTTTTTCCGTAGATCGTGTATTGTTAGAAAAATGTGCACAAGAATGTTATTGTTAATGAGCAAATACTTAAATATCTGGTATTTATTTATCTTTTTTTTTTTACAAATACATTTTTTGTATAATTAAAATACAAGAAAATTTAAATTTTCGTTGAAATGAGTTACATGCTTATTTTATTGAACTTTATTATTAAATCCCTCTTGGAGCCTCTTAAAACTTTGCAATTATCTAGAAATTCTGTTGCTAGGGATTCTGCAGTCACTTTCTGCAATCAGTGCAATAACCACTAAGGTAGCTGGCATACAACAGTTATAGATAATAGCATTATACAGCAATACCTACATATCATCAGATGTAAAGATGTCTCAACACAAAAGATAACAAACATATTATGTATATTACCCCCCCCCCCCCCCCCAAAAAAAATTAATCACTGTAATGATTCCTAATAAAATTACATTGTGATTAGATTAATTGATTGATTATTTAATTAGATGCCTGATCAACAGATATCTGATTGGTGTATATAATATATATAACAGGTTTTTTAACAAAGAAAGATAACTCTGATCTAATATGACTTTTTTTTTATTGACTTTGTAAAAGCAATAAAAAGGCTATATGGAAATAAAAGATCAAGAATCTGTTGAAAATGATGGTTAAATGACAAGTTTTCTTTTGAGTATAATTATAGTAAGATCATGTTATACAATTAAATAAATCTGGCTGTTATTTTTTCAGTCAGAATTGGAGAGAATACATTGAATATATTAGAGTTAACAGATTTTACACAAGGGCTATTCCAGAATTTATCAAATATGGAGGTCAGCAACAACTTTTTGGAATACCCCATTATAATATTTCAAATAATCCTGCATTGTATTATTGGAGAAAATGGTAGCGGTGAGAACTTTATAGATAGTGTGATGGTTAACATGCTGACTTTATAGATCGTGTGATGGTTAGCATGCTTACTTTGAGTGAGGTAGATCACAGGTTTGAGTCCTGGTTGGATCAAATCAATGACTATAAAATTGATATTTGCTGTGCCTCTCCTAAGCACGTAGCTTGAGGAGTAAGAACAAAGACTGACCGGCTCAGGGTCAGGATAATGTGTCTGAGCGGAGGAACATGTCTACCCATGGGCAGTTGTTTCAGTCAGCTAGCACTATAAAAATCCAACTTATTGTGTTGGTCTAGTATACCGGGCGTAAAATGGACATCACCATCTCATCGAAATGTAACTTCTCAACAATCACCTACACCTTCAAAAGAGGTGGAGATTGTACTCACACCTCCTCCAATGTCATTTTGATTCCAGAATAGCCCTGTTATTATACTGGTACATGTTAGTTTTGTGTATACACGCGTTATGCATTATTATATGCTCACAGCTCTTAAAGTTATGTGTATACATATTTTATATATCATATACTCACAGCCGTTGAAGTAAGACACAAAGATATAAAACTTGTAGACTGATATGTCACCTAAACACACATATTTCTTTTAATTTTTACAATTTAAACATTATCAATAATTTCTTATAGAAGAGATAATATATAGCATTTTGGGATCTTGTATACAGTCAGTTTACAACAGAAACTTAGCAATTAATTAATAGCAATAAAACCATTTTTATTTATTCCAAATGTGACCATAGCCAAACATAGTATCTAAAATTGTCACTTAGATCATAGGGTAAGATTTTAACTGGTACATGGCACTATCCACAAATTAACTAGAGATAAAATTGTCTTGATTTTTTTATAAATAAGTCATTCATATATGTTTATATTATTAATATAATATTTCTATTCCATACACAATTTTCAAAATAATTACTCCTTCATTGAGATTATCTGGCTACCAAAAGCAGATTATAAATAGGGATTGTACATTTTCTACCAGTAACAGAAATAAATATCATTGGCAAAGAGCAATGACACTTGGAGTTATCTCCCTTTTACTATTATGAATCCATATATACAGTACATCCAGTCCTCAAAAAGAAAATTTGAACTTACTGGTACGGATCAAATTCTGGCACTTATTTTTATATAGTTCTAAATAAAAACTGAAAAATTTACTGGTCCGAACAAAGTTTTACTGGCCTTGGGCCAAAAGACCAGTCCTCATCGTGAGGACTGTACATGTATATTAAATTTGAAAACAAAAGAAAGTTGACATTAATATATTTCTAATTGTTTTCCATTTAGCTTGTACATTTTGGACATTATCATTATTTTATATCAATTTCATAACATGTAATTTAAATGGTTGAAAGTATAGTGAAATACAAAATATAGATGGTTTGCAATATTCTAAGGAGTCCATATCACTCGTTTGAATAAGATTGATGAACTGATAGGCTATATAAAATTTAAAAACTAGGTAAGAATTTGATAAAGTTATGTTCCCGTGATAAACTGTAGAAATAATAATGATCAAATTAGTGTACGACAACAAATATGATGAGAGAATCTACCAGAGCAGTCATTGTGAAAAGAGGGAATCTACCAGAGCAGTCATTGTGAAAAGAGGGAATCTACCAGAGCAGTCATTGTGAAAAGAGGGAATCTACCAGAGCAGTCATTGTGAAAAGAGGGAATATACCAGAGCAGCCATTGTGAAAAGAGAGAATCTACCAGAGCAGTCATTGTGAAAAGAGAGAATCTACCAGAGCAGTCATTGTGAAAAGATTTATCTGAAGAACAGTTCCATTACATAAAGGTATATTCTCAGAACTTTGTATATTATTTTAAGCAACGACAAATAAAAACAATGGGACCTAATGTTGTTTTATTTCAATGTGGTTCTTTACTAAAGAACAATAGTGAGGCCTTCATGGTTGTGATCACATGGTAGTTGGGATTTACAACTCACCTGTGCAATCATTGCCTATCACCAATAAAGTTGCGATTTTGAACCCTGTTCATGACGAGATGTACTCGATACAACATTATGTGATAAAACTTGTCAGTAACTTTCGACAGGTCAGTGGTTTTCTCCAGGTACTCCGGTTTCCTCCACCAATAAAACTGACTACCACGATATAACTGAAATATTGTTGAAAGGGGCGTTAAACACAATAAACCAACCAAACCAACCAACATAAAGAGCAATAATTACTTATATGGAGGGCAAAGGGAACAAGTGTGAGAGGGACGGCCACTGGATGATAGAGACTTGAAGGAGCCTTATGAGAGTGGTGTAAATGGTGAAAGGAGACTTATTGATGGTTGTCCTGTCGATTAAGAGACATGTTAAAGAGGGGTGGCATTTGGGGAGTCAGGTCTTATAGATAGTTGGCCACTTTTGTGAGGAAAGGGGAGATAAATTATAAAAGGGGTAGAATCTTGTACGTGGATATTTGTTATAGATTAGGTTGTTGATCAAATAAAATTGAAGAGGCTTTAAAAGATATGTGACTTTTGTGAGAGGGGGGGCTATTGGGGATATCTTGAGCGAATGGCCATTCTGAAAGAGAGCTACTGCATTACAATTTTGATTGTTTTTGTCTGTCCCTATTAATTAATAATAACCAATACCGGTAATTAAATAATTGCAAAATTAAATTACCTGTTCGTCTGATGAGCTGCTGCTACTTCTACTGCAGACCTCTTCGGTGGGAATCACTTCCTGTTCCTGTGTAACAACTTCCTCTGTAACATTAGCACTTAAATCCAAAATGTCTTCTTGAGGCGCTATTTCTTTTGGCTCCTCACTATACACTGGAATATCTGGTTCTGTTTGTGTGACCTCTACTACTTCCGGTTCTGTCTGAGTGACCTCTACTATTTCCTGTTCTGTCTGAGTGACCTCTACTTCCTGTTCTGTCTGTGTGAAGTCTACTTCCTGTTCTGTCTGTGTGACCTCTATTATTTCCTGTTCTGTCTGTGTGTCTTCTACTATTTCCTGTTTTGACTGTGTGTCTTCTACAATTAGCTGTTCCGCTTGTGTATCCTCTATTATATCCTGATTAGCTTGTGTATCCTCTACAATTTCCTGTTCCATCTGTGTTTCTATTTCCTCTATCACCTCAACACTTTTTTGATCATTTTGTACTTCAGACAATACTTCTGCTTCATTTTGTGCAGACTCTACTACTTCTTCCTTGGTTTCAACAATTTGGTCCTCTTCTTGAGTTTGGTTCTCTTCTTCAGGTTCATAGACTAAAATCTCTGGTTCATACTTTTGGTCCTCAAAACTTATTTGTCTTTGTTCTTGATTTGATTCTTGTGCAATATTTTGATTTTGTAAAATTTCCTGCGATTCCTGGATAATATGGCCTCTTTCCGCTTCAGTGAATCTTTCAACTAATTCACTATCTTCGTCACTAATTCCATTCATGCTTTCATGACTTTCATCTCTCCGTACTTCAAATTGCAATTCTTGACTGTCTCCTCCGGTATTTATTAACAGATTATCTCTGTCGCTTGAGGTTTCGATTTCCATGGTAACACCGGAATCATCAGTCACAACAACGACTGGGTCTGTTTCCAGTAAATCAACGTTATGTCCATTAATATCGGCCTTATTTTCAGACAAATCATAGAGTGGATTTGCTGATGGTTCTAGAGATGAATCCTCATTCTCAAGGTCATAAAGAGGATTTGCCGATTTTGCAGGCTTTTGCGACACTTGAATATCATCTGCCATTATTAAATTATTAGATTCTGTAGCAGAAAAGTCTTGGTCCATAGAAAGTTCATAAAGTGGATTGACACTCTGTCCGTTTGTATTACCATTAGTTGTTACCGAAGTCTGAAAAATATAAAAGACAGAATGATTACCATTGGTCGTTACCGAAGTCTGAAAATACAGAGAGAAGAATTATAACCATTGGTCGTTACCGAAGTCTAAAAATACAAAGAGAAGAATTATATCCATTGGTCGTTACCCTACTCTGAAAATACAGAGACCATTGGTCGTTACCAGAGTCTGAAAATGCAGAGAGAAGAATGTATTTACAAGTTGATAACACTATAGTTTTCTGCTAATATTTTACATCATAGACCATAAGATACTTTTAACGGTCAAATATCTAAAAAGTGACAATGACTTGGAAATTTGAGGTAAAGATGTATTGGGATGAACAAACACATGTACCAATGATTGTACATAAATCTACATACACACTATTCCATAACACTATCCCCTGTATCAATCTTTCAATTACTTTGGATTATCGATTTCAAACATCTAGATTTTCTACACTTTGTGACAATGGGTTAGGGTTATGGTGTCTAACACCTCCTTTAACAATATTTCAGTTATATCGTGGAAGTCAGTTTTATTGATGGAGGAAACCAGAGTACCCAAAGAAAATCACAGACCTGCCGCAAGTCACAGACAAACTTTATCACATAATGTTGTATTGAGTACACCTCGCCTGAGTGGGATTCGAACTCATAACATTAGTGATGATAGGCACTGATTGCATAGGTAGTTGTAAACCCTGCTACCATAAGGCTCCTTGTGACAATGGTTTTGCCTTCAAGAGCAATTATCTCACAAAAACATTCCATCAAACTTCTCCCAGCTTGTCTGGCAGAGGAACAGTGTTCAGTGGCTGACCTCAATAACATTGTGAAAAACAAATACAATACATTTGTCTATATTCCATCATCTTAGCTATTACTATAGAGTATGGAGTTTGTCCATCTGGTTACAACTGTCACGACAAAAAAAATACCATTTACCGCTGTTATTGGGGACAGAAACAGATCATGATAGTAAATATGTAAGACGTTCTGTTGCGACCTAAGCAGAAACTAGAAATAATTGAGATCCTCCAAGAAATTAAGAATCCTGTAGACATGTCCCACCCCACACCTTCTTCCATATTTTGAGTTCAGAGCGGACATGTCTAGATTGAATCACGGAATAGATCTACTCTCAATTTATTAAAAACTAAATTTTCACCTATAATATATAATCTTCACTTCGGACTAAGTGGTGAACTTGTTGAAGGTGGTCAGTATTTTATAGAAGAAGAAGGAGAAAAAAAAATTCTCATGTTTTAGTAAATCTAATATCCAAACACAAACAATTTAAAAAAAATAATCTTGATAATTTTAATTAAAGACAAACATGCTTACCATAACTTGAGCCATGTTTACACACCTTCCTTTAAATGATGAATGAAATATTTTAATGTGTAAACTGATCATATAATACACAACAATTATTTTAGGAATGTAATAAAAATATGACCTCGCTAAATGTTAGTCATGCTTTCTGTCTGAGTGTTAATTGACCCTATCAGGAGGAACTCTTACAAAGTACACAAAGAGGATCTTTATACCATGGTACTGATAGAGGAAGAAAGTAGAGGATAAGGATTACCTCACTACTAGATAAAAATCTTGCTTGTTTGTTTAAAGTGGAAAAAGAGGGGGGGGGGGGGGGGGGTCTGACAAACGTCTGACAAAGTAGGCCATGGTGCTGACAGAGGAGGAAAGTAGAGGATAAGAATTACCTCTTAACTAGATATAAATCATACTTGTTTATTGAACGTGGAAAAAGGGGGGGGGGGGGGGGGTCTGAGGAACGTCATACGAAGTAAACAGAGGATCTTTATACTTTATACCATGGTACTTACAGAGGAGGAAAGTAGAGGATAAGGATTACCTCACTACTAGATAAAAATCTTGCTTGTTTGTTTAAAGTGGAAAAAGAGGGGGGGGGGGGGGGGTCTGACAAACATCTGACAAAGTAGGCCATGGTGCTGACAGAGGAGGAAAGTAGAGGATAAGAATTACCTCTTAACTAGATATAAATCATACTTGTTTATTGAACGTGGAAAAAGGGGGGGGGGGGGGTCTGACAAACGTCTGACAAAGTAGGCCATGGTGCTGACAGAGGGGGAAAGTAGAGGATAAGAATTACCTCTTAAATAGATATAAATCATACTTGTTTATTGAACGTGGAAAAGGGGGGGGGGGGAGTCTGAGGAACGTCATACGAAGTAAACAGAGGATCTTTATACTTTATACCATGGTACTTACAGAGGAGGAAAGTAGAGGATAAGGATTACCTCACTACTAGATAAAAATCTTGCTTGTTTGTTTAAAGTGGAAAAAGAGGGGGGGGGGGGGGGGGGGTCTGACAAACGTCTGACAAAGTAGGCCATGGTGCTGACAGAGGAGGAAAGTAGAGGATAAGAATTACCTCTTAAATAGATATAAATCATACTTGTTTATTGAACGTGGAAAAGGGGGGTCTGAGGAACGTCATACGAAGTAAACAGAGGATCTTTATACTTTATACCATGGTACTTACAGAGGAGGAAAGTAGAGGATAAGGATTACCTCACTACTAGATAAAAATCTTGCTTGTTTGTTTAAAGTGGAAAAAGAGGGGGGGGGGGGGGTCTGACAAAGTAGGCCATGGTGCTGACAGAGAAGGAAAGTAGAGGATAAGTGTTACCTCTCTATTAGATACAAATCTTGCTTGTTTGTTTAAAGTGGAAAAAAGGGGGGTCTTCCTGAATGCAAGTTAGAATGACATGGAAAGATATTTGAGGGTCTCAACGTCTTTAAAGGATGGGATGGTTCTTATAGTCAATTGTGATGCATGATATTAACTTATGATGGAAACGAAGAGTATTTTTATATCATGATACTGACAGATGAGGAAACAAGTCGATAAGGATTGCCTCACTCCAAGATAAAAGTTATACTTGCTGATTTAAGCTTGGGGAATGTCTTCAAGAATGCTAACTATCAACATGGAACACCAATAAATTAACTCCTCCTTTACTTTAATTTGTAATTTGTGTCTTAGTGTAATGGTGGATAGTCTCTCATGTTCATCTACATTCATATCCTTTCTTGGTATTTAGCTAGGGGGCATGGAAAGATAATAGGGGGTGTCCTCGCTACAGGATAGGATGGTTCTAATAGTCATGTTTTCTAATTAATTGTGATGCACTGATTAACCTATGGTGTAAACAAAGAGCAACTTTATATCAAGGTGACTGTAAAAAAGAGGTTAGGCATGACCTTTAATATTAGTCATATATTTATTTATGTCTGAATTTGTGTTTACCTATATCAGGGGTAAAGTTGTTATACATTTATAAAAGGTATGTATAGTGTTATAGCAGGGTATCAAACAGTGTACAAAATTACAGTCAAGCATCAGCAGGTCCGAATACCCATTTCTTTAAAATCTGGATCTTTTCTATTGAAATTTTCAGAAATTCTACATGCCTATGCAAAAACCAACAGGTCTAGGGCCTCTGGAGCTGCACTAATTTCAATCCCTGGTACCAAATAGAAGACAGGTTTGGGGAAAAGATGACATTTCTTGGCAATCTGAATGTATTTGTCCTCTATCAGGGATTAAGTGCATTTATAAAATGTAGTTTTATAGTGGACTACTGAAGGAGACAGGTTATGGTTATGGGTTATCTCAATTGTTCATACTTTGTCTTATGTAACTTGTATACATGATATTTATACCAGAGTCAAAAAAAACTTCCTGTACCCACTTCCAAAACCAAAAAAAAAAAAAGAACCTCTGAGAGGTCTTTATATCTGATATGCTGTGATATCACAAGGCATTAACAGGTCAGAACCCTGGAACCCCACTCCCACAACAGGAGACACTTGTGATGCTAGATTTGATTTTTTTCTTCTTCAAATAATCAAATCAAATCATATCTTAAGCTTCCTATTCCCAATCAACTGTCTATTCTGGTCACAAATGTATTTGTTTTAGACAGGCTTCACTGTCTTAATTATGATCTAATATGCATATTAATTTGCTTTCATAACAAATATCGGTGTTTACCACTATCTACTCTCACTGTCTTAACAATGATCAAATATTAAAGAAAATTAATAGGTTTTCATGACAATTTGTACAGGTTTTTATCACAACTGGTACATGGTTTTTATCACTATCTATGAGTTATGGTGTTTAACACCACTTTCAACAATATTTCAGTTATATCGTGGCTGTCAGTTTTATTGGTGAAGGAAACAGGAGTACCCAGAGAAAACCACCCACCTACTGCAAGTCACTGACAAACTTTATCACATAATGCAGTTGTATCGAGTACACCTCGTCTGAGCGGGATTCAAACTCGTAACGTTAGTTATCACTATTTAAGCCAGTGTAGGCAGTTCAGGAGTAAAAGGCCGAAGACCATAAAATAAAGTGACATTACAAGTTGTATGACCTCTATCAAGAGGGTCATGACCTTTTCATGTTTGTTATTTACACTTACTAATTGAAATATGAAACCACAAGTATTTGAAGAAAAGATAACAGATTATTGATACATGTAGTATATTATACATTGCCAAAAAGTTAATAGCTCTTCATTCTATCATTTTTTGTATCCTGATAATGAACAGAGTAAGGTAATTAGGGTTGGTCTTGTGATGTGATGGAATTTCTACCACAGCATTTGTTCTGAGTGGATTTTTTGGATACATTATACAGATGGAATACACAGTAAGCAGGGAAAGGGCTTGTCTGAAATTCTCTTTCCTACGAGTTTTTTTTCTTCCAATTCCTACCAGTGTTTGTCTGAATACCTTTCTTACAACAGGTTTTTTTCAATCCTGACAGTAACTTGTCTGAAAATCTCTTTTCTGTAAACAAGTTTTATTTGAACCTTAGAGTAAACACAATACTGGTAGTAAGGGCTTGTCTGAATATTCCCACCTTTCAACTACTGTGTAGAGACCATATTACTTTATCTCAGTAATTCACAGTAAAATAATTGCTGGTCAGACAGACCACTGATATAATGTACCTCATTATCACTATAATCATCTGTTCACGGACAGACACATAGGTAAAATATAATTTACATAATATGATGACAACCGAAAGGTTAAAAAGGTCAACGTAAACGTTGTGTATATTTGTATAAGTAATGGTAAGATAGTTATTTATACAATCAATGCCCTCTAAGACTTCTACAAACAACGGAGCAAACCTAAAATGATTTCCCGTTTGATAAGTCGCGACAGATTTGTCACCTCCTCGATCATAACAAATTGGACATAACCAATCTATATGGTCACACCTAAAGCTATGAAATGTGGTTATTAATTTGTCATAAATACAGATCCTATAAATTGTCTATTATGTCATATCTATCTATAATTTTGAAATGATATCAGAACATTTAAAAAATATGACAAGCCGGTTTCAATACATTTTAATTCAAAAGACCATTCAATCGACGATTTCAGACATGCAGGAATAGAAATTTCAAGAAAAAATAACACAATATATAGACAAACCCGTGAATCACTGTTTATTAAAATGTGTAACACTCAACAAGTGGGTATAAACAGAAGAAAATAATTAGTCTAACAGGTCTTAGATTACACAAAGTTTGATCTTGAGCTTTGTGTATTTTATTTATTCATAATGTTCAGGATCATTTTTAGTAATTTTTTACGAAGTCATAATAACACGATCAGATGTTATGACGTCTTGTTTTTTTTTTTTGTATCTCTAAGCAGTTTATGTTTTGCAACTGAGGAAGACGGCCGTGCCGGCGAAAATTTTTGCAACACTTTGTTTAAATGTATAAAAATATCTATAATTATTATTTTTTTTTAGAAAAAAAACAAGTTTATTTACGGTATTCAGCTATGATTTAGTCCCGGTAATTGGGAGGGGGAGAGAATCATAAATACAGATCCTATAAATTGTCTATTATGTCATATCAATAATAAATTTTACTTTTTTTTTTAGAAAAAAAAACATGAGTATATTTAGTCAGCTATGATTTAGTTTCAGTAATGGGGAGGGAGGGGTAAGGAAATACAAGGTGACAAAATTACATTCACCTTTAACAGAAAATATTATTTTTAATCTTTATTCTGACCAGAATTATGGTCTAAAACAATAACTAGAAAAGAAGTATGCTCCCGCACTTGATTAAATTATGGACAAAGTTGTTTTGTTAGGTGTGATTTTTCAAAAATGAAGTGTGTCTGTCAAGACACAAATGATGCCCCCGCCTGACCATAAGAAATTATAAACAAGTCAAAAGTTCTTTAACACTATGTATGATGTTCTATATAGCTAGTAAGAAGGAAATGAAGTCCAACTACCTGTCATTTTGTGAATATTTGACAACCCCCCCCCCCCCCCCACACTTTTCATCGTGGGGTCATCCAACTATCTGTCATTACTGTAGGAGGAGTTAGCGGGACAAACCATGTTCCCTTTATGCAGCTAGTACGAAAAAAATGACTAAGTCCAACTACCTGTCATTTTGAGAATATTTGAAGAAAATCAAAATCCTGTGGACATGCACACCTCCATTATGGGTATAAACATCCTACAAAATATTAAAGCTGTAGCTCTAAAACTGTAGGAGGAAATAGCCGGACAAACCATGTATCTATATCCAGACGGACGAACCAAAATGACTAAGTCCAACTACCTGTCATTTTGAGAATATTTGATGAAAATCAAAATCCTGTCGACATGCACACCTCCATTATGTATATAAACATCCTGCAAAATATTAAAGCTGTAGCTCCAAAACTGTAAGAGGAGATAGCTGGACAAACCATGTATCTATATCCGGACGGACGAACGGACGGACAGGGGTAAATTAAAATGTCCCCCGACTCTTAGTCACAGGGGCATAAAAAATAAAATAATATCACAACGTCAGCACAGTTTGAAAATCTACTAGAAAAATTGTAGAAATTGAGTCAAAATTGGCGCCCCTAACGCACATATACATGACCACTCTGACACTCTCCTGGCTTGATACAGGTGTTTGAATATAAAGTGGACGAGTTAGAACTAGTTGATGGGACCTAACAAACACTCCTAGTAAAATGAGTCTAAAAAATTATGAACCAGTATTAATCTAGGTTCTTCACAGATTTCTTCTCAAAGTACTAAGATAAACAATATACAATTATTGACTTTTAATGAGATCTATTCATGAGTAGACTGAAATTAAATATAGATTCTCCTTCAGTTGCCCGTGGGTTACGATATTTCTCCACTCAAGAGAGTTAAATTAAAAATTTTAACCACAATCCGTCAGGCGAGTAGCTAAAAATCGTAACCAACATGGGCAATTGAAGGAGAATTTGTTTCTCCCATTATTTAACACGAACTTTATTTTAAAATCCTTTTAATTACCAATTTGACAACATGTGGGGAAAGGCACCAGACATTTTAATCCTCTCGAGGATTACAGATTTTTCCACCACTGGCTCAGTGGGGTTAAAACGTGGTAATAATGGGAGAAAAGTCAATAACTGTTTTATTAAATAATATGGAACTGTTCAACAGTATATTTAACAAAATAGGCTACAATTGTTTTATCATTTTTCCAGATTTTTTTAAATATTAAAATTTTGAAATATGATGAAAATTTTAAAATCTTATGAGATTTTTGAAAGTTTTGAAATAATATAAAAATTTTGATTTTTGTTTAAATTATTGAAATTTTGACTTTTTTTTCGCAATTTGATTGGCCGACTGGAAATGAAATCTCGTCTCTGGTTGGACAACGTTGAAACCCCGAATAGATCCCCTGAGGCTCACATGAGGTGAACTCACTCTGAGTTAACCAAGAAAGTACTGTTTAGGCCAATCAGTGAAAAGCAAAATTCCTTATCATTTAATAATGCTATTTTTAGAACATTCCAGTTAATGTTACAACAAAATTACATACACTGTCAGTTTGAACAAATAAAATCTTTCTTTCATCATTAAGTTAATTACAGGTGTTGGTAAGATATGAAATACACCTGGGACAAATACCATTTAATTGATGGATCATTCCAGGTGTTATATTAGAAATATGTAAAATAAATCTGTTTTTTGTAATTACGAAAATTATTTTTGATATTAATTTATTATTGCATTTGTGTGCCAGCCTTGTATGAAACATCACAGTACATAGTGTTCAGTCTACATGTGCAATCAGTGCTTATCACCTCTAAAGTTGTGAGTTTGAACCTCGCTGTACTCGATACAACATAATATGTGATAATGTTTGTCATTGACTTGCAACAGATCCGTGGTTTTCTCAGGGTCCTCCAGTTTCTTCCACCAATAAAACTGACCGCAACGATATAACTGAAATATTGTTTAAAGTGGCCTTAAACATCATTAAACAAACAAACAAACAATACGCCTACACTCCTCTTCACCCTTGGGCATGTCAGGTGTAATTTTGTATTTCCAGCGACTGCAGCTCTCTCTCTCTCTCTCTCTCTCTCTCTTCATTGCAACTTCTTCTTGGGTAATTAACACAAGCTTTCTTCTTCTTAGATAATTAACACAAGTTTTGTACACTACATTTCTACCTCTTTTGCAAATTATAAGACAAAACACTTCTGTTTACATTGATCTGTTACATCATTGAAACTTAACCAACTTGATCACCTTTTCATAAAAATAAAAATACCCCCTCCACCAATTAAAATAATCACTAAAATGTATTGTACAGCAAGTTTATAAAGCTTTTACCCAGAAGTAACCCCCCCCCCCCCACATCCCCCCATTAAAATAAACCACTATTATGTACAGTAAGTTTACAAAGCTTTTACCAAGAAGTACCCCTCCCACCACTAAAATAAACCAGTACAGTACGTCTATAAAGCTCTGTCCCGCATTGTTCTTCAGCCCTCATGAATAATACAAAGATAGTACTGCAGCAATGCAAAACACATTTCATATATCCTAAAACTAAGCTATTTTTTTTCTTTCAAAAGAATTTTGACCAAAGCTCTTTATAAAATGACATGCCTAAAATGTTATGTTAATACATACAAAATCTGTGAATCATCTACTAACACTCTGGCAACTGATACAAGTTTTCCTGTCGAGAGCACTTTAACACTTCCCTTCGATCATACTACATATACAACGGAGGCCATGTCGTCTACCGTGTACCTCTAAATGTCCATGTATAAAAGCTTGTTTTACATGATAAAGTACAAGCTATTTTTGGGGGTGTATACTCTGTGTTGTAGACTTGTTAGAGAACTTCATGCTATTTTAATATATTCTATGTTGTAGACTATTACACAGTACATGTATATAACATACCAGGGTCTTGTTAGTTTGTGTTTATTCATCTTTGCACCATGAATGAAAACAAATAAACACACTCTGTATAGAGATCACATGGTAAATTAGGATAATCAAATTTGTGTGTTTCGTTTTGTGTGCAGTTGTATGTGAATTTTTTAGGTGTTTTGGGGTTTTTTCTATCTATCTTTATATTTTGTTTTATTTTTATTTTTTTTGGGGTGGGGGTAGTTTATGGGAACTAGAATGCAGATTTATGATACATTGAACAGGGCTTTCAACACTTTCAAAAGTAGGAGGCTATTTTGAAAAAGTAGGTGGAGAACGGCGAGCGAAGTGAGGCTGAAAAAGTTAAGCCGGGGGTCTGTGGGCCGCCAAGGCCCCCCAGAAGCTGTAGGGTAAATGGTGCAAAATCCTGCATTCTGGGGGTCTCCTGACACATATTTCAACTTCCTAAAATTCTTATTTTTCATATATTTATTTTTTGTTTTACTTTAGCCTCCTTCCTTTCAAAATGTAAAGTTGTGTGGAATTTTGCATCAATTTCAAATTGCTCTGAGCTTATTGTCAGATATTTAATTATAATCATATTAAATTTTATTGCTGTTTCATTTTCTACAAACAAAAGCTTCATGCCAAATACCTAAAGATAAATCATTGAATCATTCCAAATGCCTGTTGATAATGTGAAATATTTCAAATTTTGATGCAAAATTTTGACTTTTCTGCTTTACAGATTAATAATCTGTGACTTGAACTCTATATCATCCAATAATGGAACAGATAATGTTTCAAAAATACATTTCTTTTCTTTTATTAGCCATTTGGTGATGGAACTCTGATCGGGAAAACTCAATTTTCGTTTCGACATTTTGTGGTGCTTGGTTAAATAAAGTCAAGGTCGACTGGTTTTTGGTCGGCTTATAAAATTTGTTCATGCCATACACTGGTACCAGACTTTCGTTGACCAAATGAAAAACGACAACTCTTTTACCTGTTTGGCTTGCATTGTTTACAACTGAGAGTTCAAGTCGTGACGATAATAAGCCATTTGTAATGGGAAAAAAAACTGCAGTCGTTGTCACCAGTCTTCTCGAAAAACTTTTTGACCCACAATTAACGTTTGTCCGATACCAGTGAAAACTGACGTCGGACAAGTAGATCTTGTATTACAGTTGTCCAACGGGACAAGTGAAAATATCAGAGATTCCCAAACGTGCCAGTACGACGGACAAATCTATTTCCATTGGTATAAAATACTGGGTTTGTTGTATAAAAGATTGAGTCGGACAAGTACTTTTTTTAGTTAGTTGTCCGAAGGGAAAAGTTGAAAAATATGTTAATGCAAAGGCCTGGGTCCGGAGTGGTTCTTGTTCTTATATTTCAAATATTGACATTTACGTTCATTAAAGCGTTTCTGAGATTGAGACTTTAATTTTGTCAATGTCCTTGAACTTCATCATATCATGGAAGAACGATAAAAGATACAATAAAAGAGTTTTGATCTGGAGTTTCACTTTAGTTTTAATAAAAATAAATTATGGACAAATTGGAGATCAAAAGGGCTCTTTTATACAACAAACCCAGATTATTATGGGATTACACATTTTTTTATCCTTGATAGATGAAAAGTAGCCGGCGGCAGAGTAAAGTGTAGACGTCGAATTTCGGCGGCAACCGGCTACAAATGAAACCCCTGCATTGAAGCCTAAAATCTATATTTTAGATTCCATGTTTCTTTTGTCTTTTTTTGTAAAGATAGATATTGGCAGATATACAAATGTTCGAAACTTGAAGTGTTTGAAATTATTAAATACTTCTCTCCTAAGGGTTAGAACGAGTATTTGCTGGATAAAATTATAAGAAAATCTTCATTCAAATGTTTTAGCCACAAGGCATTGTTCATCTATGTTTTATTCTATCAAGCCAGTTACATGATGCTACATCTGAGATATAAATAATGTAAACTGTAGATAAACAAGTGTTTTAATTTAAAATCTTCCTTAATTGCCTCAAACAAAATATTACTTTCAAAATAGAAATATTCTTGCAATATAAACCAAGAATGAACTTGGCAACCCACAAGCAAACTCTACAAATATAATTATCATGAAACATCTATTGAAAGCTTTCCAAAGAATTTTCCTATATTAAATATGCATAGAAGATCTCACAGGCATGTTTAATGGGAATACTTATTTTAGACAAATGATATCTCCATAAATCATCAGGTTTTTTTCTGTTTTTACATAAAATCTATAAATAATATACATCACATGACCTGATTATTTTAGCATTGACCCCCAACTTTAGTAGTATTTCAGCTATATCGTGGCGTGTCAAGTGAAAGCGTTAGGTTGCTATTTTAGTTGATTGATTAAGTGGTGTTTTACATCAACTTTAGTAGTATTTCAGCCATATCGTGGCATGTCAAGTGAGAGTGTAACTAAGGTTGCTATTTCAGTTGATTGATTAAGTGGTGTTTTACATCAACTTTAGTAGTATTTCAGCCATATCGTGGCATGTCAAGTGAGAGCGTTAGGTTGCTATTTCAGTTGATTGATTAAGTGGTGCTTAACACCAACATTAGCAGTATTTCAGCCATATCGTTTTCCAGTTCGAAATGTAAATATCATTACTTAAAAAAAGATAAAATTGATAAGACAAAGTTAAACAATGTTATTAAACAGAACAACACAAACCATTATCATCCATAATAACAAACATCACAATAGAAGATGATGGGAACTTAGGACAGGCACAAAAGTGGCAGGGTTAAATAGGTTAACGGGATCCCAAACCCTTACCCCCCCCCCCTCCTTGATAACCAGATTTTTAACAAATAAATATCAACAATATACAACATGTTGCATGTTTCAATAAAATAACCAGAGTAGATTTCATATCTACAGCAAAGGAATAGACAATGATTAGGAAACAGGTTAGGTTTTTCAAACATACTTTCTGTTCTCTTTTGTGATTACAAGACCCATTGAAATAAATTCTGTTTATAGCGAGGAATATCATTTGTAAAGTAAATTCCTCTTATTAAGCAAAATAAAATAAAAAAATAAAAACAAATTTTCTTCAAATTCAAAAAGACCATATAACTAAGTAAAACCACAAAAAAACAGACCTACAATTGCTGATTATAAACTAAATATTTACCAGTATATCTTTTCAGGAAATTTCACACGGATATGAACAGGATATAACAAATATAGGAATAATTTGTAAACAATAACAGAAATTATAACATATAAATGATTTAGTGGTTTCAGAAAGGTAATGGGCAAATAGAATTCATCAAGGTGATGATAATAAAGGTTAGGGTTATGGTGTTTAACGCCACTTTCAACAATATTTCAGCTATATCGTGGCATTTCGAACTCACAACGTTAGTGGTGATAGGCACTGATTGAATAAGCCCCGAAAATAAAGGTTATAAAGGTGGAGAAGTAGTAAACCTCTTAATAAGACCCCTCTCACCAAAAGTCACCTCCCTTATCAAGCCAGATTTCATACGCGTTGAGAATATTAATAAATAGTCCCCCTCAAGAGAGGCCATCCCTCTTATAAGGTAAATTTTTCATAGCAAGAACAGTGGTCTAATTGTACTTGGGAGGGCCTATGGAAGATTTTTACCTTGCAATTGTCCATCAAAGTGTAAACATTTATCCAAGTTCAGTGGGAAGAAATTTAAGCTTTAAATACAATTTACACCAATCTGTTCTTTTTCCGACAAAATATTCAACATTTTTTGCACCAAATATCTTCATTCCTATCTATATGCCAAGTCTCTTCCATTTTCAATATTCATTTATTCAAATTTCACCAGTTTATCAAGGACTTTTACATTTTGAACATTTGCTGAACAATAAATAATTGTTTTAAACTAAAATATTACAAAAATAGCATGACTTAATTTCTCTATCTAGTCAAAACCCTTCAGTCGAGTTAGCGTTAACGATCTTCGTCTCCAGGCTAAAAAGATGACAACGTAATGATCTAATGATCGAGAGTCAATGGAAATTAAATTACTATGATTATTACTTATAGAAAAAAAAACACATCTAAAACAATTTGTTTTAATTTAGTGTGACAGTATGGTTTTCTAATGGTTTGTAGAGAAAGATCGAAAAATTGAAAGTTTAAACAATATTTATAACCCAGAAGAGCCTTTTCTATACGACTTAGCCAGAAGTACATTATACAAACAAATATACTGTCAAACCTGCCCATGTGGTCACCTCTATTAAGCAGTCACCTGTATTAAAAGGTCACCTCTTTTCTAACCCTATCACAAAGAAAATTTCATATGAATTGAACCTCTTTTAAGAGGTCACCTGTTTTATAAGACAACCTTTTCATTCTCCCAAAAATGACCTCTTAATATAGGTTTGACTGTATATATATATATATATATATATAATACATATTTATGGAAATATAGCATTCATTTTCTAAATATACTGTCAAACCTGTTATATGTGACCTTCCAATTGGTTTTAGCAACAGTAATTACTTGACGCTTGACTCAAAACTGGGTTACCCCCCTTAAAAAATCATTTTTTAATACAAACATTTACTTGAGATATTATAGAGGGAAGAGCTAGCCACTACCACCAATCACCTCCTCCTCCAAGGGGCCATCATGGTCGTGATCGTATAATAATTGGATTTACAACTACCTATGCAATCAGTGCCTATAATCACTGAAGTTCTGAGTTCGAATCCTGCTCAGGCGAGGTGTACTCTATACAAAATCCAGAGAAAACCACCGACCTGCTGCAAGTAACTGACATAATGTAAAAAAAACATTATGTCAGTTACTTGCAGCAGGTCGGTGGTTTTCTCTGGGTACTCTACCAATAAAACTGACTGCCACGAAATAACTGAAATATTGTTGAAAGTGGCGTTAAACACCATAACCCACCCCATAACCCTTTCCCCTCCAAAAACACTTGTAAAAGGCAATTATATGCAATGTTGCATTCATGTATATCTTAGTAAGATACATTTATAGATGATACTATGATAGATACAAAATGTATATAAGAAGTAGGTTAGTGACTTTGTGTGTTAGATAATAACAATTTGTATTGTAGGCCTTCAAAATACTTGTAAACTAATATTGTTTATCTATTACGAGCTTCATTCTATTATTTTGTATTTTGAGGAGCTGCACACAAAACATTTATCCTTTATTTAGACATCAATAGACACTTGACAAAGAAGCTTACCGAATTTTGACGGAGTTGAACAATCTGGTATTATGTGGAAATTTATATAACATTATTACGGTAATATCCACAACCACATGGATACAATCAAATTTCGTTATTTCAAACTCGAATAAGTCGTTTCCTTGGATGAGTCACATTTATCAGTGAGTATTTTTCAGTTTTGAAGTTTTGCTGTAAACTAAAGAAGAAGAAGAAGATAATGGTTGGTTGACAATAACTATTAGCTAACTTAAATCTTCCCAGTTAACTCAAATACATCTTGTACATGTATTCAGCTAATTCTAACTAAAATAATAGATCCCATCGACAGCAACAAGGTTTGACTGTATTGAATATGAATACAAAAAATTCCGCACCTTTTTTTTTAAGATCAAAAGTTTTTCATTAAAATGTGATTTCTTTTTTAATTTGAAGAACGAAAAAATTATTTGCCTTCTTTCAAAAACTTGTACATGCAACAAACTAACCCTGTATTGCACTGATAATCATCATGGGCAACCCACAGCTGATCATGCTCCAATACTCTCCACTCGTCATACGATCAGCTGTGTGGGTTACCGAAAATAACACATAATCTACAATTTCCACGCAATAATTCCCAAACTAATCTTTTTATTGATTGGTTTGGTTTGGTTTTAGGGTGGTAACACCACTTTCAACAATATTTTAGTTATATCATGGCCTTTTTATTAACCACAGTGGATAAATACAATATTATTTATTAGTTTTCTTGAAAATTCAGTATATTTGTGTGTAGGAGGTATAGATAAAGACAATGGTATTTCAGTCAGTGAAGATATGATTTTTTTATGTCTAAGTGGACTCCTATAGCATAAACGTCAAATAATTATGTTCGCTGTCTTTTTGGTGTCCAAAATAAGTTGTCAAACTTCATATTTATACTATAACCAATTAGTCATGTCGACAAAAAACACATCATAAAAAATAACAAAACAGAAAACAAATTATTTTAGAATATTGAGTATAAAAAAAACCTGCATTTTTTCCTCCATCATGTTTTAAAAGTACATGTGAACTTAACAACAAACTTTTTTTTAACCCATTAAAAAATATTTTATTTGATCAGAAAATAAATTTAATGTACCTCTCCTTAAAATGTACCCCAATCAATAATACATAAACAAATTATTGATCATAATCTGTGTTCACTGGGGTGCAACAGGTCAATTATCGTAAAACCATGATACATAATCACTATATGCTTGTCTATAGATCTAAGGGAGATAACTGATCAAAAGATAAAATATTATATATTTCCCATACTTCTTTAACCCTATTCCCTTATTTTTCTTAAATGATTTAATGTAAAATATTAACAAACTTCTACAGGATAACTAATTCATGTTATTTCAGATTTATAAGGATGTGTATTCAGCTTTTAATATGAATTATATCTTAAAATCTCCAGCTGTCAAAAAAGATAGAAAAATTAAAATTGTCACACCTGAAGTTTTTACACCTGAAGAAAAAAAACAGGTTTTTTTGTGTTGTTTGTAATTTACTCAGATTTCACAAATCTGTCATTTGTAAAAGTTTCCTTTAACAAAATTATTATTATTATTATGGTCAATTGTTAAAGCAAGCGATCAATTTCATTTCACTGAAAAAAAAACTAGACTTAAGGGGGATGGGGTCAATTAACTTTTATTATATGCATTAATGGGTTTATACAGAAAAGCTGGATTTCAAGGTTAAGAAAAAAGGGAGTGGGGATGGGATAAATCATGTTTCTGCTACTCAAGGGTTCACAGACCTTGTGGCTATTTAGTCAATGAAATGTTGAAATGTTGAAAGTCACTAACCCAAAAACAAGGTCATTAGGCAACGGTGCTTAAAGTGTGAAATTCATAGCAAAACAAGCTATCTAAATAAACAAAACATAATCTCTTAAATATATACATTTGTAAACCACTTCCCATGTATTTTGCTTACATCAATAACTTGCCGGAAAAATGAAACTACCTGATGTGGGTCAAAATAACATGTACACTACAACTAAAAACTTATTTTTGTTCTTCATAAAATATATGATACAAGTAGATCTAGATCTATAACAAATGTTGGCCTCGGCCATTATTAACCCTCCACCAGGTCTCTGTAGATATCATTATATAAAAATTATAGAAAAAACGAAAAACAACACCCACTTTCATTTTTGCTGAAGAAAATTTAACAATAGATAAAATTTTTGCAATACATTTTTGAAATTCTAGGATATAAAACCTTTAATTTTAACCTATAACTAAACTTAAATTATTTCACAAAGCCACACCCTATTTCAACAAAACGTATATTTCTGCAATTGTGCAGCATTCTTATTTAAATGTGTAGATAACAACATTCACACTCTCAAGATATTTTACTGTCAAATTATCTTTCTGTCTAACTATCTGTCAGAATATTAATAGAATTCCTGAGATTTTATTTACCTTCTTAAAAGTAAACAACAAGAAAATTAGAAAAACTTTTACATAATATTTCTATTTACTTACAATTTTCAATTAAATTCCTTAGTTTTTAACTTTTGCTGCTTGAAGTCCTAATATAACTGTGTTTTACTTATCTATGTATACAATCTGAAGATGATTTGGACATTAAGATAGTGGGGCCTCCTATGGGGGCTTCCTTCCGTCGACCGTGACTTGTGTTTATTACATTACAAGGTAAACTGTCAATTTAAGGCTATTTATTAAACTAACGTCTCAATAGAGTTTTGTATAGAATTGACAATTAATATACAATTTGTATCCTATTTTGATAGGCTTTGTAATCTTGCACAAAAATTTAAATGTAAAAGTTTAGAAAGTTTGATAGTGTCTGTGAATGTTTGCTTAATTATTTTTATCCCTTCATGTGTTCAGATAGATCTGTTTTTGTAGACAAATATTTATAACAATAGAAATATTGTCTATCTTAAAGAACAAGTTTGCAATGTTAACCTGCAAGTTTAAACAACAAATTGTGTAAGTCATTTGTTGTGTTTAAAATATACCCCCAAATGCATATAGCAAATTTAAACAAACAATTCTTTAAACAAAATATCTAACTCCTATTTCAAATTTATTCGTTCACAAAAATAGTTTTAACAAATGCATATCTATTCTAAATTACACAATAATTTATAAAAAAAAATAAAATAAATAAAATTATTTATTTTTAATCTTTAAACAATTATCTTACCCTTATTTCAAATTTATTCATTCACAAAAATAGTTTCACTGCTACATGTGTATGCACCTGGTAAATGTTTTACAATGACACCGTCCAATACATATTTAGTCCACATTGTGAGTGTTAATGAACTGAATGCATTGTTCTAATTGGCAGACTTTCATTTTATATAAATACAATATTTTATGGTAGTAAGGTCAGGTGTGAGGTTTAATCATAATAAGAAGAAGTAAAAAAGGGAAGGAGGGGGGGGGGGGGGGGGGGATCCACACCTTCCTGGAGTATCATTACCCTTATTTACTCCATTGTTCTCCAATATCTGATTTTTGTTTACCCACCCAAATCTGCCATTTGGACCCAAAATACTAGCTTCTTAATCCAGCTACTTTTAACTTAGTGCCTGTATCAAGTTAGGATGTTATATGTTTTACAAGTATCATTTTTGCCTCTTTCTACAATTTTTGATTGGATTTTCAACTGTTGTGACAGTGCAGTATTTCTTTTGTTGTTCATGTGACTGTTGACTTCAGCAGAATTTTTTTTTCAAACAACAAAAACCTTTTTGGTGCATCCTATGAGCATTTCAGGTTACAACTTCCTCTATCAATATTCCTTATTCTCATTTTGTTAAAATAGAAAAAGGGACATAACTTGTCATTTTTTCTGTTGTTGTCAACTGGTCTCCCTCAAACTAAAATTTTAGTGGCCAAGGAAAATTCTTGAGGCCCAACAACTGACTTTGCACATGGAATATAAATTCAAACTTCCAGTTGACAGGTTGGCTACCCTCTGAAAATTTCCGAATGGCCCATTGCAAATATTTAGTGATTTTGGGGTACTACTGCACCAAGTTTTATACCAGAGGCTCTCAAGAGCCTGTAGCGTTCACCTGGTAATAAAAAAAACCAATTGGTCCTATGTAAAAACTATGTCCTGCAGTGGTAGCCATCTTGGAATTACGATCAACATAAAAAACACAAAGTTTGTAAAGGACCTTCCAATGATTGATGCACAGTTTAGGTTCAATCAGTGCAATACCTTCAGAGAAGAATATATTTCTGTATTTTCCCCATATGGTTCTGTGTTAATACTATGACCTGTGGTGGCAGCCATCTTGGATTTCCGATCGGCATAAAAAACAGAGGACCTTCCAATGATCATTCCTGGGCAGTTTGGTTTCAACTGTCCAAGTGGTTTCAGAGAAGAAGCATTTTGAAACATTTTTCCCATAGGGTCCAATGTTAAACTAAGTCCTGCCGTAGCCGCCATTTTGAATTTCATATCGGAACAAAAAACGTAAAGTTTGTAGAGGACCATCCAATGAACATTCATGTACAGTTTGGCTTTAATCATATTTGTAGTTTCTGAGAAGAAGGCATTTGAACATTTTCCCATAGGGTCCAATGTTAATCTATGTCCTGCGGTGGTGGCCATCTTGGATTTCCGATCGGCATAAAAAACACACATCTTGTAGAGGACCTTCCAATGATCATTCCTGGGTATTTTGGTTTCAATTATCCAAGTGGTTTCAGAGAAGAAGCGTTTTGAAACATTTTCCCATAGGGTCCAATGTTAAACTAAGTCCTGCCATAGCTGCCATTTTGAATTTCATACCGGAACAAAAAACGTAAATTTTGTAGAGGACCATCTAATGAACATTCATGTACAGTTTGGCTTTAATCATATTTGTAGTTTCTGAGAAGAAGGCATTTGAATATTTTCCCATAGGGTCCAATGTTAATCTATGTTTTGCGGTGGCGGCCATCTTGGATTTCCGATCGGCATAAAAAACAGAAAGTTTGTAGAGGACCTTCCAATGATCATTCCTGGGCAGTTTGGTTTCAACTGTCCAAGTGGTTTCAGAGAAGAAGCATTTTGAAACATTTTTCCCATAGGGTCCAATGTTAAACTAATTCCTGCCGTAGCCGCCATTTTGAATTTCATATCGGAACAAAAAACCTTAAGATTGTAGAGGACCATCCAATGAACATTCATGTACAGTTTGGCTTTAATCATATTTGTAGTTTCTGAGATGAAGGCATTTGAACATTTTCCCATAGGGTCCAATGTTAATCTATGTCCTGCGGTGGCAGCCATCTTGAATTTTCGATCGGCATAAAAAAACAGAAACTTTGTAGAGGACCTTCCAATGATCATTTCTGGGCAGTTTGGTTTCAATTATCCAAGTGGTTTCAGAGAAGAAGCGTTTTGAAACATTTTTCCCATAGGGTCCAATGTTAAACTAAGTCCTGCCGTAGCCGCCATTTTGAATTTCTTATCGGAACAAAAAACGTAAAGTTTGTAAAGGACCATCCAATGAACATTCATGTACAGTTTGGCTTTAATAATATTTGTAGTTTCTGAGAAGAAGGCATTTGAACATTTTCCCATAGGGTCCAATGTTAATCTATGTATTGCGGTGGCGGCCATCTTGGATTTCCGATCGGCATAAAATACATAAAATTTGTAGAGGACCTTCCAATGATCATTCCTGGGCAGTTTGGTTTCAACTGTCCAAGTGGTTTCAGAGAAGAAGCGTTTTGAAACATTTTCCCCATAGGGTCCAATGTTAAACTAAGTCCTGCCGTAGCTGCCATTTTGAATTTCTTATCGGAACAAAAAACGTAAAGTTTGTAGAGGACCATCCAATGAACATTCATGTACAGTTTGGCTTTAATCATATTTGTAGTCTCTGAGAAGAAGGCATTTGAACAATTTCCCATAGGGTCCAATGTTAATCTATGTCCTGCGGTGGTGGCCATCTTGGATTTCCGATCGGCATAAAAAACACACACCTTGTAGAGGACCTTCCAATGATCATTCCTGGGCAGTTTGGTTTCAATTATCCAAGTGGTTTCAGAGAAGAAGCGCTTTGAAACATTTTTCCCATAGGGTCCAATGTTAAACTAAGTCCTGCCGTAGCCGCCATTTTGAATTTCATACCGGAACAAAAAACGCAAAGTTTGTAGGGGACCATCTAATGAACATTCATGTACAGTTTGGCTTTAATCATATTTGTAGTTTCTGAGAAGAAGGCATTTGAACATTTTCCCATAGGGTCCAATGTTAATCTATGTCCTGCGGTGGTGGCCATCTTGGATGTCCGATCGGCATAAAAAACACACACCTTGTAGAGGACTTTCCAATGATCATTCCTGGGCAGTTTGGTTTCAATTATCCAAGTGGTTTCAGAGAAGAAGCGTTTTGAAACATTTTTCCCATAGGGTCCAATGTTAAACTAAGTCCTGCCGTAGCTGCCATTTTGAATTTCATACCGGAACAAAAAACGTAAATTTTGTAGAGGACCATCTAATGAACATTCATGTACAGTTTGGCTTTAATCATATTTGTAGTTTCTGAGAAGAAGGCATTTGAACATTTTCCCATAGGGTCCAATGTTAATCCATGTCCTGTGGTGGCGGCCATCTTGATTTTTCAATCGGCATAAAAAAACAGAAACTTTGTAGAGGACCTTCCAATGATCATTTCTGGGCAGTTTGGTTTCAATTATCCAAGTGGTTTCAGAGAAGAAGCGTTTTGAAACATTTTTCCCATAGGGTCCAATGTTAAACTAAGTCCTGCCGTAGCCGCCATTTTGAATTTCTTATCGGAACAAAAAACGTAAAGTTTGTAGAGGACCATCCAATGAACATTCATGTACAGTTTGGCTTTAATCATATTTGTAGTTTCTGAGAAGAAGGCATTTGAATATTTTCCCATAGGGTTCAATGTTAATCTATGTTCTGCGGTGGTGGCCATCTTGGATTTCCGATCGGCATAAAAAACAGAAAGTTTGTAGAGGACCTTCCAATGATCATTCCTGGGCAGTTTGGTTTCAACTGTCCAAGTGGTTTCAGAGAAGAAGCATTTTGAAACATTTTTCCCATAGGGTCCAATGTTAAACTAATTCCTGCCGTAGCCGCCATTTTGAATTTCATATCGGAACAAAAAACCTTAAGATTGTAGAGGACCATCCAATGAACATTCATGTACAGTTTGGCTTTAATCATATTTGTAGTTTCTGAGAAGAAGGCATTTGAACATTTTCCCATAGGGTCCAATGTTAATCCATGTCCTGTGGTGGCGGCCATCTTGAATTTTCAATCGGCATAAAAAAACAGAAACTTTGTAGAGGACCTTCCAATGATCATTTCTGGGCAGTTTGGTTTCAATTATCCAAGTGGTTTCAGAGAAGAAGCGTTTTGAAACATTTTTCCCATAGGGTCCAATGTTAATCTATGTCCTGCGGTGGCGGCCATCTTGGATTTCCAATCGGCATAAAAAACAGTAACTTGGTAAAGGACATTCCAATGATCATTCATTCACAGTTTGGGTTCAGTCAGTTCATTAGTTTCAGAGAAGAAGATTTTTGAAATTTCAGCCAATCAGAGCATATTATTGGCCCTGGCAGCCATATTGAATATCCGACTGGAACGAAAAACAGTAACTTTGTAGAGGACCATCCAAGGAACATTCCTGCTAAGTTCGGTTCCAATCGGCCAAGTGGTTTCGGAGAAAAAGCTTGAAATGTGAAAAGTTTACGACGGACGCCAAGTGATGGCAATAGTTCACCTGGACCTTTGGTCCAGGTGAACTAATAAAACTAGAGGCTCAGTGGGCTGAGCCTGTGTTGCTCACCTTTCATTCTGCTTTGAGGAAATTTAATACAGAACCTTCCATACATGTAGATGCTTCCTATCAAGTTTCGGTTCAATGGCTAAGATTTTATAGAAATCGACCAATCAGAAACAAGAATTGCATGTTGCAGCCATGTTTGCTAACCGATCGGGACGAAATGAGCAATCTTCATAAAGGACATTCTATAGATGATTCCTACCAAGTTTCGGTGGTAGCCATGTTTGCTAACCAATCGGGACAAAATGAGCAATCTTCATTGAGGACATTCCATAGATGCTTCCTACCAAGTTTCGGTTCATTTGGCCAAGTGGTTTCAGAGGAGAAGATTATTTTTAATCGGTCAATCAGAAAAAAGAATTTCCTGTGGCGGCCATGCTTAGTAATGGATCATAACAAAATGTGCACTCTTCAGAGAGGACCTTCCATAGATGCTTCCTACCAAGTTTCAGTTCATTTAGCTGAGGGTTTTCAGAAGAGAAGATTAAAATGTGAAAAGTTAACGGATGACAAACGACGGACACCTAGTGATGGCAAAAGCTCACATTGCCTTTGGCAAGGTTTGCTAAAAAGAATATTAAAATGTGAATACCTACTTGTAATGTATAGAATAAACATGTTACACTATATCAGCCTTAGTTAATTTCCAAGGGAAATAATGGCAAGAGTTATCTTTCTTTTAACAGAGGAGAAGATTTTTTAGAAATCAACCAATCAGAAACAAGAATTGCCTGTGGTGGCCATGTTTGTTAACCGATCGGGACAAAATGAGCCGTCTTTATAGAGGACATTCCATAGATGCTTCCTACCAAGTTTCGGTTCATTTGGCCTGGCAGTTTTAGAGGAGAAGATCTTAAAAAATCGACCAATCAGAAACAAGAATTGCCTGTGGCGGCCATGTTTGTTAATGGATCGGGACAAAATGTGCAATCTTTAGAGAGGATCACCCATAGATGCTTCCTACCAAATTTCGGTTCATTTAGCCAAACGGTTTCAGAGGAGAAGAATTTAAAAAATCAGCCAATCAGAAACAAGTCGCCTGAGGCGGTCATGTTTGTTAACGGATCGGGACGAAATGAGCAATCGTTACAGAGGACCTTCCATAGATGCTTCCTACCAAGTTTCGGTTCATTTGGCCAAGCGGTTTCAGAGGAGAAGATTTAAAAAAAATTGGCCAATCAGAAACAAGAATTGCCTGTTGCAGCCATGTTTGTTAATGGATCGGGACGAAATTAGCAATCTGTATAGAGGACCTTCCATAGAAGCTCCCTACCAAGTTTCAGTTCATTTGGGTTTCAGAGGAGAAGATTAAAATGTAAAAAGTTAACGGACGACAGACAACAGACGACGGATGCCAAGTGATGGCAAAAGCTCATTTTGCCTTTGGCAAGGTGAGCTAAAAAATGTACATCAGACAAAATATCATTAAATGGCCGATATTGCATATTTTTCATTAAACAATATTCACTGTGGAATTCCTGCATTTATTTATCACCACTCCAATATATTTACCAGTTAATGGCCACAATAACACTGGTCAACAGTTTTACGATCTGACAGATTTTGAAGTTCTTTGTGTGTACAATTACACGTTACTAATCATAATGTAATAATTCAATCCTTATTGTAAATAATTCATTCAACAATACAATAATCAATGAAGGACTTTTCCATTTTCCTAAATGCAGTATACAACATCCTCTATGGGTCAATATAACTTCACATCCCTGTCTTAATGGGAGCCTCTTTTTAACAAACCACTGTCTATAAAGGGCAGTCTCATTTTTCCAATTAATGAATAGTGCATATAATTTAAACCTGTATATAAAGAGGAACTGTTCATAAAAGCCACATTTTTAGGTTCCCTTGAGTGGCCTTTATATACAGGTTTGACTTATCTATATATATATATATATAAAAGAAATTAGTAAAAAAAGAACAAGACGGATTTTTCACAACATTCTTGTACTAACGTTTTCACTGCTGTTGCAGATCTTCAGGTACAATGTTTATAAGTGTATATATGACGTTAACAATATAAAGGGAGACTATGATGTTACGTTTTCGTGCGTAAAATATATTACCTATAAAATTAATGAACATCTTTAAAGTTATTATAAGATTAATAAAAATCTTTAAAGTCATTGTAAGATTAACGAAAATCTTTAAAGTCATTTATCATTTAACGTACATGTACGGTAGGTTTAAGAATATTAATTAATAAAGTTTCCTTTCTTCTTCTTAAAAAATCACCCTCTGTATTAACTTTATACAGCGGGAATATTTTGAAATGTCCTCCAGAACAATGATGGAAATGTTCATTAGCTCTTATTATATATATATCTGTCATCCTGTTTAGTTTAAACATAGTTTTATTTGCTAAATATAACAAATAGGGACATCAATATTTGAAATATAAGAACAAGAATCAATCCAGAACGACACGTAAAAATTATTGGATATCAATTTGGAGTCAAATTTAAACTTGTCTTTTGTGCAAAATACGATAGAGGACTTGATTTAGGCTTTTGGGAAATACTGAAACCTTTGAAATGGACAAATATTACAAACTTTTTCCTGATCTGGTTGAAAAGATCCACTAAAATTTTTATTTCTCTGTGAATTTAAATAAAATACTTTGCTTTATTTATATCACAGACACTTGTTTCTGGTAAAAAAAAATATACCTAGATACTGGTATCTACTATCTAGGTATATTTTTTTTTACCAGAAACAAGGATTTATATAACACAAACATAAGTTATTACAATTTGTGTGGTATTGGATCACAACACAGTAATATTTCAAAAGGAAAAGAGGGGGTACATATAAAAATCACTGGTATGCAAGACACCAATCAAGGTAGACAGAAATAAAAATGTGACATTGTCATTGAATATATGTCCTTAAGGTAGTTATGAATAAAAAAAAACCAGAACAAATCAGTTCAGGCAGCTTTAACTATTTACTAAATTTGGGCAGGGTAACGTCAGAGGGGTCGCGAAACAATGTTTCGATTTATCGCAATTGACTTCTCCCAGAAGTCTCCCCACTTCTCTCTGTTGTCTCCTACTTCTCCCTGTGAGCTCTCTGAAAGAGAAAACACTTCTCCCTCTAATTTGAAAGTAGTGGGAACCCTGGATAATTATTCTCTAGTTTTTGTAATTTTTATTAATTTTTTCGGACAAGTACTTTTTTTAGTTAGTTGTACGAAGGAACAAGTTGAAAAATATGTTAATATAGAGGCCTGCATGCCTTCTAACCTTGGGACATATTTCGGCATATAACATGGACAACACAATATTATTGTATAAATATTTCCCTATTATCTGTATATTTATCACAATCAAAAAGGAAATGGTGTGAATTTTCACATGGTGTGCCACAGTTACAGGAAGCATGTGATAAAATTTTAACTTTACATAAATCATAATTCAAGAAGGATGCATTGCAGCGAAGCTGTGTTAAAATTATATTCAGTTTTCTAGGACCATAAGAATAGTGTCTCGGAATTGGCATTGAGATTGAACTGCGGATTGCCTTTTTAAATTTAGATAATGTGTCAAGATTACGCACTGAAACATTAAGGCTATTCTATTTCCTTACTGTAGCTGGGACGAAAGAATCTCTGGTTAAAGAAAATCTACAGAATGGAACAATAATATCGTTGCCATTTCAAAAGGGGTAAATAGTCGTACTTTGGATTGTTGGGGGGATATGATCGAGTAATTAAGGGGGTGTGCTACTGTTTTGGATATTATAGAATAATTGGAGTTTTCTCCTAGTTCTTCTTCATCCTGTGTTGTCACAGTGTCATCAAACAATTGTTTATCCACTAGGAACCCTTGGTCCAGCAGCTTCCTTGTTAGCAGCAACCCTCCACCAAGGAAATCGTAGTAGGAACCACAATAATGTTTACTGCTAAGCCTAATATCTCAGTCAAAATTAGACAAATGATCAGCATGCTCTCCTAGTTTTACTGGTCCATAGAAGGTCAATATATGATAGCCAGAAGGATGGTCAATATTGGATAGAGAAAATAGAAGACGACTGGGTCTTAAAACTGGCCACAGGCATCCATCACCTATCAGGCAGGTTCATTGTTCATTAATATGATTCCTATCTGAAGGGGCCACTGGGCATTGCTCAAATGCTTGTAGTGTATGGCCAGTCCACCTCTGAGACAGACCAAGATGATTCCAAACAAACAAACATACCACCTCTAAGACAGATTAACAAGGCAAACAAACAAACAAACAAACAAACAAACAAACAAACAAACAAACATACCACCTCTAAGACAGACTAACAAGGCAAACAAACAAACAAACAAACAAAATACAAAAAACCAGCACAGTCATAGCCAAGTTCACTATTGGACATGTCATAACTTCAAACTCAAAATATTCACAGTTACTAATAGAAATGTACCAAATTTAGGATTATGTTGAAATTAAAACTCTTCAAACTGAAATTTAAAATATTGAAATCTACGATCAAACTCCTTTTACTACCACACAATCAATTTCAACTGAAGTCAATATCAAGTCATAAATAATTGAAGTGGGGTTTTATGTGGGTCAAATTATCTATCTATGTAAACATACCATCTCCACCTGACTTTATAAATATATACATGTATTGAAGGTAAATAGTATACCTTTATCATATAAAGCAAAAGTTATTTTGAAGGAATTTGGAAACAAATTATCAACAATGAAATTTATTCAAGTTGAAAATAATCATTTTTTGGGTAAAATACTTGAATTATTCAACTTGTCTCAGTACACAAATATAAACAAGAGGCCTAAATGAGTATATATCTCTCACCTGGTAAAGAATATTCATTTGTACCATTGTCTAAAATGGATGTAAAATATGGATCTCCCAGGGCTTGAACCCAATAGACTAGAGGAGGGGGGCATTCATTAGTAAACAACTGAATCTTAATATCACAATTCTTCTTCATGCAAAATAAAATTGCCTTTCCCTTCTGAATGATTGATTGATTGGTGTTTAATGCCAACTTTAGCAGTATTTCAGCTATATTGTGGCATGAACAAATTTTATATTAACTTAAAGACACCTAGAAGACCCTCAGAAATAAAACATACTTGTCTATAAAACAAATGGGTTACATGCACAAATAGAAGAAACATTAAAAGGATAAAATCATATAGAATGCATTATATTTTTGCATATAAATTAATTTCCTTTCCCTTCTGATGCTAGACCAGGAGTCTTAATTTCTGAAAACTTAAGGCCCTGTTACACGGTAAAGCAAGTATCGCGATACTTGTATCATGCAACTTTTTGTATCATGATTCTTGTCAGTTTACACACTAAATCAAGTAGCATGTTTCATGCAAAGTTTGTTTACAAATTGTTCCCACCAAAATGGAGAATCCTGACAATGAAGACATTATCATACAAATTGAGGAGACTCTCCATCTGTTCCTTTGACCAAATAACATCACTACTTTTTTCTCCTTTCCAGCCATGTTTTATTTACCATAAGCTGACCATGTGCTTTTATTTGTTGATGATGTTGTAACCTCCTGACCTCAAACCAAGATCTCTGATTGGTCTGAGATAAAATGTATCATGATCCTTGTTGTACAGAATAGAACATGTTCTATCCCAAAGTGTGTATCATGCAACTTCTAAAAGTTGCATAATACAGAGTAATAGCACTGTATTATTTGGTTTATGATACAAGTATCATGATACTTGCTTTACCCTGTAACAGTGGCTTTAGATATTTCTGATATTTTCTATACTCATAGATCCTTACTTCATTTGTTCATATTTGAATCTACATTTTACAATGATGAATCATGCCATTAACAATAGTATTTCCATAACTGGTTCTCAAGAAAATGCTTTTTTAACATTTTCACTACTGCAGTCAATGTTAAATTTTGTACCTCAAGAACTCGGACCTACAACAAGCTGCCTTTCCCTTTGCCACTCTGCTCACTTCTCAGCTGATACTGAAACTCAAAAGCCTACATTCCCAGTGCCAGATTTAGATAAAGAGAGGCCCTAGGCTATTCCACTTGTGAGGCCCCTCCCAATTGCCCACCTTCACAACTGGAGGAAGATGGAAATGTGCTTAATTAATTGCAATAAAGGCAAAGATGATGAGGGGTGTTTAAAATTCTGCAATATTCTGAATGGCGTGCAACTGTGTAAGGAAAATTATTGAAGGGTTGTTTAGAAAGTACAGTACGTTATGACAGCATAAGTGTGAAAGTTCAATAATAGTGTTAAAATTATTATACACCTTGGCCAGAGGCCCCTAAATGTTGAGGCTCTAGGCTTAAGCCTGTTGAGCCTATAGGTAAATCCATCACTGTACATGTACATTCCTCCTGGCTCCTATCCCAACTTAATACAGAAACACACTGATCTGCATCCGGCAATATTTCAGATGTACTGAGATAGTAAATACTACTTAACTGCCCCTCTCAAGGGAAGTCACCCCTATTATATGGCCACTTTTTCATTGCAAGGGGTCCTTATAATAGGATGATTACTGTATAAATATTTGTAATTACCTGTCCAGTAAAACCAAAATCAACTAGCAGGTCACCATCGGAACTCCCCTTTACATCAACTGATGGACTAGGTCCAAATGGATCAAAGTCATTTGATTTCTGGACTGTTCCACTTCCTGCAGAGGTGTCATTAAAATCTAACAAGTCATCAAATTGAGACATGGTTAACTCTACTCTGAAAATATATAAAAATAGCATAAAATGAATTACTACTAGTCAGAAAAAGAAATTATTGAGAATTGCAATCATGCTTGTGTACCAACTTCTTGGCAAACTAAATAAGACTTTGAGAGAGTCATCACGTGAATGCTTGTATTTTGTGTACTGATTCAAAATGAATATCACAATAATGATTTGTGTACTTAGTCCTTGGCCAACTAGACTGTGAGGCAGAAAGCAAAATGCTTGTGTAACTTACTCCTCATAAGATATGATTTAAGGAAAATTGCAATAATGTTTGTTTAACTTACTCCTCCACCGACATGATTGTAGATTCTTCACTAATCTAGTTAGATGTTTCTTTAATATAATGTTATATCGTACTAAGTTAAAATGCTGTCGTCTTTTATCATGTATTCAATATTCCAGAAATAATTTGATAAGCCACACTAGTCAATAATCCAAACACAAAATGTTATACAAATTCTTGCCACAGATTCCTTAACACTGAATTTTTGATTTTGTAAGTAATCACAAAACGGGGGGGACATAGATATATTTAGCAACAATGTGTAGAAATCAATGTAAGCCTTATGATCAATACACAGATATCTTCTCTATTGAATGACTTATATTGTTTGCACAGAGGTGCCATTAGATGTTGGTAAACATCATCTACATAAAACTTCATTATCTCAAAACACTGTAAAACTTCACTTGACTTCTCAACTTGAAGAAGATACAGTTTTATGTACTGTATATATGTATGTACAATGTAGGTATATCACAAGAGTTTAAACTCTATATAATTTGTAAATCCAAAATACTCAAAAGGCTAAAATCATATTGTTATTGTATGTCGGAATCGTCAGAATCTACGATACTGGAATTACGGAAATATATATATATATCCAATTATAATATAAATATCCAATTATAATAAGCTGTCATTCAAGAAATTTTATCACACACTGCTAAACCATTCCTTTGTCATTTTCATACTGTTGTAAAAAGTTTATTGAAAAGTCAAATTATATGGATAGGTAGCTTAAGTATTATTTAATATTTGATGTTTGAAAAAAAATTTGCTGCCATTTTTACATAACAGAATGTCTGAATATTTATAAATAGGATTAAATTAGTTTTTTCAAGTGTATAAGAAGAAATAATTTTCCAACGGTTGATTCTTTTTAATAACACTTGAAGTTGATAGACTTTTCTACTTAGTTCAATATTCATATCATGTGCTCTTAACAAAGAAAAGGGGAGGTAACTTCATCTAAGATTTTTCGATACAATTGCAATACCCTGTGATTTAAATTACATCAAATTACTGGATTTTTAACAAATCCATTGAAGAGGATTAAATAGCATTTTATTGGTAGAAAATTTTTCTAAAAAGATCAAACATTTATCTTCTATTGAATGTTTTCATGTTGAGTGTTTACAAGATTAATGGATAAACCAAGTAAAATACAGTAATGTGGGGGCTTCAATGGTATGGTAATACTTAGATAAATCAGGGTAGATAACAAGAAACAAGAACATGTGGCTTTATTTTATGTTATTCAATTATTTTACAGAAATTAAATCGGGGTAGATAACAAGAAAATGTCATTTTATTTTATTTTATTTTATTCAATTTTTTTTTTTTACAGAAATCAAGAGGTTATGAAATCACACGCTAAAAGTGTTTGTTGCAAAATTTAACTATGATGAAGACAGATTACCCAAAGATCGAGCAAAAATATAAAATCCTTTTTCCCCTAACATTATTGAACTAGAGGCTCAGTGGGCTGAGCCTGTGTCGCTCACCTTTCATTATGCTTTGAGGAAACTTAATACAGAACCTTCCATAGGTGCTTCCCATCAAATCAGCCGATCAGAAACAAGAGTCGCCTGTGGCAGCCATGTTTGTCAACGAATCGGGACGAAATAAGCAATCCTTACAGAGGACCTCCCATAGATGCTTCCTACCAAGTTTCGGTTCATTTGGCCAAGCAGTTTCAGAGGAGAAGATTATAAAAAATCGGCCAATCAGAAACAAGAATTGCCTGTGGCGGCCATGTTTGTTAATGGATTGGGACGAAATGAGCAATCTTTATAGAGGACCTTCCATAGATGCTTCCTACCAAGTTTCAGATCATTTGGCTGAGGGGTTTCAGAGGCATATACAGTCAAACCTGTCATAACGGTCACCTTTATATAATGGTCACCTGCTCACAACAGTCACTTTCGTGCTCTCTCTGGGCATTTTACTATTTATTAGTAATTTCCAGTGTAAAACCTTTGCATAACGGCGGAAGTGATTTCGAAAGTTCGGTTATTTTTCTCAAATGTACAAAAAATCCTGAGGTGTTACAAAATATATTGCTTAATTTAATTAATTAAATAAACAAACACTATTAAATTTTGTGAATAATAAATTAGATAAAGGAAAGTTTATACCCAGGAGTTATTGGAAACATTTATTCATTACGACGAGAGTAGAAATTCACTTACCAAAAATATTTTGTATCTAGTGCATCGTGTCAAAATCATCAACATCCGTAAATAGGAAAGCTTTGAAATTAGACGACAAAGTGAAAGTTATCTGTATGAGTACGTTGTAGAATCCCTGCTGAGTTTTAATACAACGGGTTATAAATCATTGTGATCGATGGTGGGAAAAGTTATTGGGCTGTGGGCGAGGAGAAGGATGTTGGTCGTACCCAGATAATGAACATTCTTTAAGGAAAACGTGAGATTCAATCAACGATTTTGAAAACAATGTTTCCAGTTCAACATCGTGTTACTGGAAATTGTACTTTTGTTTATTAAATATCTTTCTTTGTTTATTTGTATGTTTTATTCAAATCATATCAGATTGAGATAAACATAACATGTAATTAAAAATGTTTATTTGGAACTACTGTAGAATATTTCGTCAAATAATCAAACCCCTTCATATAAAGGTCACCTGTACATAGTGGTCATTTTGTCAAACTTCCCCAGGTGACCACTGTAGACAGGTTTGACTGTATCTGTAATTCAATTCAGATATCTGTATAGAGAAAAAGTCTGCATTTTGAATACAGATATCTATATTTAAACAAGAATTATCTTTCTTTTAACAGAGGAGAAGATATTTTTAGAAATCAACCAATCAGAAACAAGAATTGCCTGTGGTGGCCATGTTTGTTAACCAATCGAGACAAAATGAGCAATCTTTATAGAGAACCTTCCATAGATGCTTCCTACCAAGTTTCGGTTCATTTGGCCAAGCGGTTTAAGAGGAGAAGATTAAAATGTGAAAAGTTAACGGACGACGGAGGCCAAGTGATGGCAAAAGCTCACATTGCCTTTGGCAGTAGGCAATAGGATAGGTAGGCAGGTAGGTAAGAAATGTTTTTTTTCTATTTTCACCTACAAGCAGGTTATACAAAACAAGAAAAGGCAATAAAAACTTGTGTTCAAATGTTTTACGATTACAAAGCCAAATGCACACAAGGGTTAGGGTTATGGTTATAGTGTTTAACACCACTTTCAACAATATTTCAATTATAATATGGCTATCAGTTTTATTGGTGGAGGAAACAGGAGGACCCGGAGAAAATAATCGATCTCTCTCAAGTCAGACAAAATTTATCACATAATGTTGTATTGAGTACACCTTGCCTGAGCAGGATTCAAACTCATAACGTTAGTGGTGATAGGCATTGATTGCATAGGTAGTTGTAAATCCAACTACCATACGATTCCAATGGCCACTCAAATGCACACAAAAAAACCCAAAGAAAGGTAGAAAGCATCAAACAAAAACAAAAAATTTCTTTGTATTTATTGATTCTAAATCATTAATCTCAGTCTAAAACAATTTTCTAAAATATGTAAATCAACAACAAAAAAGCAGAATAAAATTCCTAGAATAAATGTTTTGTAAATAAGTTGGCCTTGATCATGTTAATATGTGTTTTGTAATAAAATTCTTTATTCTTTCTACTTGATTCTGCATCATTGATCCCATCTAATACAGATACATCCTGGGCATGACGGAACAGCCGATGAATAATTACATAACCACGTGAACGCAAGTAAAAAAAAACACATTGGTATGTAAAACTGAAAGTTATGTTAATTCACTCAGATGTAAAATATGATTGCTAATACAAAATGTACATATTACACAATAAACAAATAAAACATATTTACTGTAAAATTTACATCTAATATTTGTAAATACTATCGGTACATTAATTTTGCTGATGATTGATTTTTGGTGTTTTTTTTATTTTAATTTTTTTAATTAATTTTGCTAAGTCTTGTTCAATGTTCAGGTTAGTCAAAGTTTGAAAGGTTTATAAAAAAAAAGAAAGAAAAAAAAGAAGTCTTCGGACAATTGTAAAATATTGAAAAATAAAAATAAAAAGACTAGTTGCAGAGGAGTAGGAACCGGTGGATAGGTGGGGAGATGGGGGAGGGGGGGGTTACATTCCCCCACATTTTTTTTGGCAAAAATTTAGAAAAGGTGGATTTTCAGCATGGAAGTCAAAAAATATTAACACAGCGAAAGGTAAAAAGAGTATGTTTGAAGGCATAGAGCTTTCCAATCTGCTCCTACCCCTCTGTGTAGAAGTGTTTTGACAGGTAATTTCACCCACAACAATATATTTAACTCCCCTATGTAACACTGTACACTCAAAATTAGCTCTCGCTGGTGATATACAATGATCACATTAATACAGCCGTGTCTATATCATTTTCCCTCCTATGAAACCATGGAATGGCATATCCTATGAATTTTCAGAGGCAATTTACATATTATGATGCCCAGATGGGTTAGGGTTATGGTGTTTAATGCCATTCTCAACAATATTTCAGTTATATTGTGGCGGACAGTTTTGTTGGTGGAGGAAACCGGAATACCTGGAGAAAACCACTGACCTGTCGTAAGTCACAGACAAACTTTATCACATAATGTTGTATCTAGTACATCTAGCCTGAGTGGGATGCGAACTCGCAACATTAGTGCAGGGGTTAAAAAATCCAGTAGCCCGACGTCCGGGGCTAGTAATTTCCACATTTGGGCTGGCTGAAATAATCAGCTATATGCCCGACGGGCTAGTAAAAAAAAATATTGGATATTGACAAACTTGTCGATATTCACGTATCTACTTATATTCATATATGTTATATGTTGTTTAATCAGCAGCAATGTTTTATTCATTCAACCGCTAGCTTTTTGTCGAAATTGAGAGCAAAGAAGGTAGAAAAACTGCGTAACTCGTCTTAAAACACAGCTTCAACAAATGACGGCTTACCGAAAATTTAAAAAATGAAATACCGGAATCGGATTCCGGAACCGGGAACGACTATTTCCGGTTTTGCCGATAGTTAAAAAAAAAAATTAATGCCGACCGACCCTAGATTTTTTTGAAATGTGACCGTAAACACACATTTTTTTTTTGGCCTTGCAGTGATCTGAACTGTGGAAAGTAAGTGAAAATAAAACGCAATACCAGATCTGAAAAGAAAGATAGCTAAACTAATATACATTGTACATGTTGTACAAGAGTTCAAGTCTGCAAGTCGGATTCATGAAATCATGGTATTGACCAGGACTAGTGATTCATAGATTTGGGCTAGTAATATTTGGGAGTATGCTAGCCCTGGGCTAGTGAGGTGGTCCAAGATTTTTTAACCCCTGTAGTGGTGATAGGCACTGCTATAAATCCAACTACCATACGATCATGACCACGACAGCCCCCATATTAAAATGAGCATGTCATCTCACTTAACAGTGTTTTCAATTTAAGCTGGCAGCCGGCAAAATCAGCCGCCTATCACAGAATTTTTTCTGGCTATGAAATTTCCGTCAAAAATAACTCAGTAGCATATTTGTGTATGAGGTCGGATTTGTTGTATTTGTTTTAGAAAGTCAATTTCCATGCCATCACTTGTGCGCTTGATTATATGGCAAGTTGTTATAAGAAAAGGCGATCTAGATTCAATACGATTTTATAAACAAACCACGACAGAAAAGCGAAAAGGAAAGATTTCTTTCAACCCCTCGCAAAACGGAAGCAGAGTAAAGGTAAGAAGTTCATGTTTACATAATGCATGGAAGCCCACTCATCCTCAATATGTATTTAATTATTTTATCAAGTTCGGCAGCGAACGATCCACACGTGGAAAGGGAGAAGGAGGGGTAGACTGAATTATTCTGTCGTTTAGAAAGCCCTTTCTATCATTCTATATTTATCTTTTACTTATCTGACTTTATGTTTATCTTTATTTTTTTATGCTGCTTTCTAACAACAGAACGAGTCTATTGTAAAATTTGTGAAATCGCTACCTTTTTGGAAGCGCTGGAATTTCGGTCGATTTTTACGTGTATGTGCCCACAAACACCTACCGATGTGTAGAGGATGGGTCACCACTTCAATCTATGTTGACATCTCCTCCTTAGCCATTCAAACGAATTTGACCAATCAAATCATGTCTTGCTTCCAAAGCGTAAGGGAGACAACTCTGGTTATGTGATCATCAAAATGAAGCAAAATGGCAACTGAAAATTAATAATATTGTCTAAAACATATTTTATAGTATGGTCTCTTCTTTTAAGCTTACTCTCTATTTCAGTTCTGTCAAATCGTTTCCTTTCAGCCTGATAATTAAACTTTTGATCACATAAACTGCAATTTTCAATTGCCATTTTGATTCATTCTCCCTTACGCTTTGGAAGCAAGATGCGATTTGATTGGTCAAAATCGTTTGAATGGCTTAAAGGAGGAGATGTCAACATAGATTGAAACGGTGACCCATAAAAATGGGGTTTAGAGGGGTAATCTGAGCAAATGTATACGGTGGACCATGATGAATATGCAGAAAAGTTGTTCCTCTACACATCGGTAGGAGTTTGTGGGTGCATACACGTAAAAATCGACCGAAGTTCCAGCACTTCCAAAAAGGTAGCGATCTCACGTATTTTACAATACGACTCGTTCTGTCGTTAGAAAGCAGCATAAAAAAAAAAAAAAAACATAAAAAGTCAGATAAGTAAAAGATAGATATAGAATGATAGAAAGACCTTTCTAAACGACAAAATAATTCGGTCTAAAGGAGGGGGTACCCGTTGACAAGAAACAAGTGCCTGTCGATTGACTAACTTTTCAAAATTCTACCTACAATTTTTGACTAACTATTTATTTAACAGTGTTCTCTCCACTTCTAGGACTATAGAAAATAACTTCAATATGCATCAAGGCTTTGGATTTAATGAAATTATATTGAAATAAAGTGTTGATTCACCTTGAAAAAAAAAGGCAACAGGAATTAACAGTGTAAAAGCATAAAAAAGAAAGATCTGACTGATTGCAACAAATCATGAATGGGGCTGTATTGTTAATATATTTTGGTCCGTAATTTGATGATCGTAAGCTAAATATTGTAAGGGACAGACCACTTAACATCATGGGGGGGGGGGGTGCTATGTTTTTTCTTCCGGACAGAATTTTTTCCTGAAAATTCAGAGTCAAATACTTTTTTAATTTCCATGTGAACCTTAGCTTGCAAATTTTTTTTTCAGGTTTTGCCATATAATTTTATGCTAAAAAGTGTGCAGGGTATATGTTTTTACCTTTAAAATTTCAGTCAAAATATAGTTATCAAATGAGCTATTAATGCATTTCTTGGTAAGAGAAAGGGGGCCATCAGATAGTCTGAGAGGCCAAGAAAAATGGCCCCAAAGTGCTAAATCTCTTTTTTGGTCGGGGGCCTTTCTTGAAGGGGATAGGGTTAGTACTTCGCTAATAGTAAAAAACTACGTCTAGTAGGTTCAACTTGTATTTGATAATCTACCTTGGCAATGCTACGTAATAGATATGACGTTACATAATGGTTAACGTCAGTTACTGTTCATAAACGTAATACTTAGAATTGCGGCAAATCCATGACAGGGCCCCCAGACCCCTCGCCGATATATTTTTTTCTGCCTATTTGCCAATTTTTTCCTAGTTATTGAAATTATTTCTGAAAACACTGCTTAAGATATTCTCGAAAATCTTGTTTTTTTAACTGGCACAACTAGTCCACTACATATATTTATTGATTAAATGATTGTTTTACACTAATTAGAGCAATTGTTCAGTTATGTCATGGCAACTAGAAATAGTGTGGTCAGGTGAAGGAAGGCCAATTCTCTAGAGAAAACCAAATACAAACACGTACATAGGTAGTATCAATATATATGTTAGGGTTATGGTGTTTAACACCACTTTCAACAATATTTAAGATATATTGTGGTGGTCATTTTCATTGGTGCAGGAAACCAGAGTACCCAGAGAAAACCCCTGATATACTCACTGTTATCACATTATGTTGTATCAAGTGTACTTGCCATGAGTGGTTTGGTATAATCAGGTTTTACTGTACATAAATGCGTGTGTCTATGTTATTGAAAGTGAGTGTTGTGTTCAATAGTTCAATTCACAGAATGCATTAGCATAGGATAAAATTTTAAATGACATCATGGGGGCCTGAGGCTATTATGTAAATGTTTCCCTAATATTTGTTTTTTTTTAAAACAAATGTGATCTCCATTAATCTAATGGTAAAGGACAATCAAATGTTACACAATAATAAAAACATGTAGAAGTGCAAGAATACTTTATTGGTTTTGCACTAAACCTGGAAGAAGAAGAACTCATTATGATACACACTCATGCCATATGTTATGACTATTTTATAAATAATTTTCTGTCATTTACACACAAGGAATAGAAACTGATGCAGTGACTGACTCATTCCAGTCTGATAATGGAGAGCCAGTTAATTGATTACTCATCCCAGACATGAGTTAAATCAGAGTTTAATATTAGATTATGATTTTGTCAAATTGACTTTTAAGATTTATAATTCTTGGTTGACTAATGAAAATTATTTTTCATTCACTATAATGTACATATTTGAATATTAAAATTTAAAAAGATACTATCAATATAAGAATAAGAATATTGTATTACCAATTTTGGGCCCACAAGGGGAAAACAAGAATACATATAAAGATAGAAATTCCAAACTAATAGAAACATAAACTAAACAAAATGCAAGGACAACATTTTAATTTATTTCACTAGACAAAATGGAAGGACAATATTTTCATTTATTTCACTTTCATATTTTTAATCAAATTAATTTCTAAATTGGTATTATTATTATTTTATAATTTGTTAATTTGGTTTTTCCTTCAGGTGTGAGTGAGTGATTGTTGTTTAATGCCAATTTTTCAGTTATATCATGGCGAGAACAAGTTAATTTTCGTACATATATTAATGATTATATATACTGAATTCTAAGGCCAAAAACAAAAATATGTGCGTTTCCGATCGACCCTAAAATTTTACCGCCGACCCTAACATTTTTTATGCCAAAAAAAAAAAATAGATCGGTAAAATCCGGAAATTCGTCTCCGTTTCCGTGTTTGTTTCCGACTTCAACAATAGACCGGTTTCCTGTTTGAATTTTCTTCATTTCCTTGTACATTTGATCGATGTTTGGATAATTAATAAGCTATAGTAAGAAAGAAACAAACAAGTTTGTGTGATTTTACAGGAAGGAGCATACTTGTAGGTTTCAACAAAAAAAAAATAAAAAAATAATAATAATCCCTAACTACCGACCCTAATTTTGAAGACCATGTAATTGGAAACACACATATATTTTTTTTGGCCTAATCAAAATAGATACTTTTAATATGGACAATATGAAGGGACTAAATCTTAATTTATTATTACCGTTTTATTTTTAATTTAAATTAAAAATAATTTGACAAAACTAATTTCTAAATGTGTATTTTATTTCTTTAATTGGTTCATTTCGTGTTACATAATACAGGAAGCACTTTACTCTGCTTTCTTTGAAGTCAAATAAGAACCACTTGAGACTTGAGTTATTTTAGACACAGGTCAAACTAGGGTAGATAATAAAGTCACCTTTCCTCAATGAAACCTGAGGTGTGATCCCCATTAACTGAAACTTGCTGTGAAGTGTGCAGAGAAGAAATTGTGTTAATTAAACCTTATCAAACAAATTTATTTATACAATTCCCATAATGGACCAATCTTTTGATTTATACAAGGTTCCAAATGGATGGGTGGGGAAAGAGTTATCTCTGTTATACTGCATACTCTAAATATAAGGTTCCCCACTGAATTCCAAGATTCTTCAGGGGGGGGGGGGAGGTTGATAAACTTGCGATGCAACATGGTCTCGCGGCCGTGGGGTCAAGAAATGGACATTATTTAGTCATACGTGTAGCTTAACCTAAATCATGATTTGAATAGCCATAATTCAACCAAAATATCAACTATAATAGTCCTTTATGGGGTTTTCTACAGCAAGGTTCACCCTCACCTCCCTCTGTTGCACTGCATACTCTAAAGTAAATATAACAAAAACGAAACAAACAGGATGACATATTATCCAAGTTGTATGTGAATCTGTCAAATAGAATTCAACAATTTATATGTCTCCACTAGTACTTAGACATTGTTATTTCTACCTCCTTCAATAGTTTATTTCATTGGCAAACGTCTACACTAAAATTACTATACATGTATTTTCATTAGTTACAAACCTAGATTTATGTCTTCCAAAATTATTACAATAACAATTCCTTTTATTTAAAAAAAATGTGAATTTTCATTAAGTAATACCTCATTTATTTCCAACAAATCATTAAATTAACAATCCCCCCTCCATAAAAAAAATCATGAAAAAAAGACAAGACAAATACTCTTCTAAAACCAAATACAAATGTACATAAATAGATATAAAAATGTCAGTACTTACATGGTGCACAAATTACCCTATTTTACTGATACACATAAATATTATTAACATATACATAAAGTCAGATAGTAAAATAAGTTAAAAAACCTTATATGGAATGTATCATTTAAATAACATTTCTTATTGGATAACCTTCTATACAGCTGTATAATAAATATTTTACATACCAGTGTATGTTCCGACATGTGACCATATACATTTCACGACTATTATTGCAAAAATATTCTAATAACCAATATATTGAATTGAAATTGGAAATAATATTGAATTCATTTTGAAAAATGACATTATATTCTTTGTCTAAATATCAATATTAAATATGACTCATTTCTATATAGTACTTAAAATATTAAATAAATATTTACCGTTTTTTTTCTTGTGTTTAGTCTGTATATATTTATGTATGTCCTTGGGTTTGGTGGTCCTAGGGTCACTGGTTAATTTGTCAATGAATTAGACAGTAGACATTCAGTATTTCAGACCCTCAGTAACCTCATCTAAACAAAGAGAAAAACATGCATTTTCATCATATGTCTGGACTTTAACAAAATTTTGGCACTGTAGGGGTGATCAGATTGATTTTTATCAATCATTAGCTAGTCAATAGGATTTGCATTAGTTCAAAGGAAAAAGATAATTTTCCCCTTAATTACCTGGACAACTGGATCTATATAAAATATACATTTATTGGATTATATACTCCATTGATAATTGAATTTTCCACACACTAACAATGTAGGATGTTACTGTCTATTTACCAAGTATTGATTGACAGAGAAATTCAATTAATCCTGTAATCCCTTAAAAATTATAATGGAATAGTCTAAATGTCTGCAACAGAAAAGACCATTATTCAGACATTTTAAACCAATATGCTTCTGAAGAAGATATTTGTAAAATTTTGAGGGAGTGTCTTTGAAAACCATAAATGGCAATAGGATTATCTCCAAACTGACTCACAGGGAAAGTTTGATTTTTTATCAAAATGTACAATTTTATTAACTGATAATAAAACATGTATTGAAAAATGGAATTCTATATTAGAGGTACAATAAGGGATTGAAGCCTAAATTTGTTTTTGTATTTATAAAACATTTATTTGCAAAAGATTAAGGGGGAAAATATTTTTACATCAATTTATTATATAGAAACCAGAAAGCATTAAAACATACAAATTTGGTAGAATAACAGCATTTAGTTATGTCTAAAATAACAGTAGAGATAGCAACATAAATGTCTTTGTGTGTACAGCCCAAAAAAAAGGGGGGGGGAGGGGGGTGTTCCTTCTACATAGTGTTGAAAAACTTATGACTTCTTTGTTCAGTGAAAAATATGTAATGATTGATCTGCCATCCTAATCATGGAGAATTACTGAAGAAAAACATATGATCTAGATCATGTTAAAATACCCATTTTTAAATGAAAATTCAAATATATATATGATCGTTGTTCATACCATTACTAGAATGTACTAATGGAAGGCCAGGGGTCTTTTGAAAATACAAACTATGACCTAACTTTATCATTGTAAAATCAGTAACAGCTGAAACTACCATCTGTATACAGAGTGCAAATACTGATGAAAGATCCTACTAACACCATGTCCAGTATGAAAAGAAATATTTAAACAGTGATGGTCAACAATTCCACCAATATCAACAAAACAAACAGCTACATTTTATGTACCACTCACTGTATGAAGATATTGTGTACCCTTCTCTCATTGTAATATGCATGACAAAAGACAATTTCTGAAATGTATAGAGGGTATCCCAGCCCCAGATCATCAATCAACCTCAGGAGACACAGTCACAAATTTCTATCATTTTTGTTTTAAACTGTATGATCATGTCTGCTACATATGACTGTTCTAAAGCTTTTTACTGACACTGATGGAATAGAAACATGTATTGTTAATTTTCTTCAAAGGATGAGAATTAAGACCAATCAAAATTCAGCATATGAGGGGCTATGGTGTTTAACGACACTTTCAACAATATTTCAGTTGTATCATGGCGATCAAATTTATTGGTGGAGGAAATTGGAGTACCCAGAGAAAACCATCAACCTGTCGCAAGTCACTGACAAACTTTATCAGATAATGTTGTAGCGAGTACACCTCGCCATGAGAACAGTTAAAATTAGATGATGAAGATGTCCACTTTACAGTAGACCAACAGGCTTAGTTGAATTTTTATAGTGCTGGCTCAATGAAACAACAGTCTGCAACAGACTCCAAGCAAACCAGTCTTTGGTCCTACATGCTAAGCGAGAAGCAGCAAATACCAATTTTATAGTCTCTGGTTAAATCTGACTGGGTCTGTAATTCATGATCTACCACAGGTGAGAACACTAGCCATTACACTACTGAAGTGGTTATTATAGAACTTGAAGAATATTTCTTACTTATGATGCTTATTCATTACTAAATATTCAAGATATCTATTGTATTTGATATAATACATATTATGTGGGAGGTTTTTTGCTAAAAAAAAAACACAAAAAAAAACAAACAAACTCAATTTAATCAACTATGGTTAAATTCACATAAAAATAAAAATATCATTTTGTAAACTATTTTTACACTTCAAGTAGCTGTGGAACTGCAGCTCTTAACAGTCTTTTTTACTGGGAAAAAAAAAGACTGTCCAAGCTAAAATTCCACAGCTACATGTAACCCTGCTAGTAAAGCAGTACTGATGGTTGAATTTCAAAATTAGTAACGCCTTATTGTTGACAAAAATCAAAACATTTACAGTTGTCGGATCAATGATGAGTTTCAAAATATTTAAATACCCTAGCAACCAACAGTCAATAACATTTAAATACCATAGCAACTAACAGTCAATAACTCCTACCATATTCTGTAGCAAAAGGCCTAAGATTCTCTAAGTGATTAAAATGTCTTATGTTGAATAAAATACCAGTCAATTAAAATATTTTATACAATAATACACAAGAGTATCCTTTCATATAAAAATAAGAAATTGAAACAGGTAAACAATTTTCTATTCATTCATGTAAACAACAAGAACATCTACCTCTCTGAGCTTCTTTTAGTTTATGAACTTTGCCTTTTCATATAAAGGGAAATAACTCTAACTAGAAATGGAGGAAAAGGACACAGATTGGACAGGAGGTTTATCTAGGCTGCAGTTTTGCTATATATCTGAATACAAATAAGTAAATTTAATTGGCAACATTTCTGGTCTATACCAATACCTTTTAAATGTCCAGTCAAAATGAAACACAAATCGATTTCAATTCAATTCCAATAACGACTGTCGCTACCTTTAACTAGAAAGGATTACATCATTTGGGATGAAAGTAAACATGAAAATAAAATCCACAACAATATGGGAAAATGGGGTACAGTCAATCCTGTATTAAGAGGTCACCTTTGGGACAAAGAAAAAATGGTATTTTAAGACAGGTGACCTCTTAAAAGAGGTTCAATTTATATGAAATTTCTATGACAGGACAAGAGGAGGAGTCAATATCTCCAACAGCGGGGAAACTAGTTCCTATTTATAAACCCCTTCCCTCGGTTCCCTCTAGGGACCATGGAAATACTTTTAAAACATTTTTACCATTTAGGGTCCAATCCTCAAATTTCTCTCTTACAGTGGCATCAATACTGGATTTCTGAACAACATAAAGAAATAACTCTTTTGATAGGAATAATTGCCATAGATTATAACAAGAACGCTCAAACATGTCTACCAAAATCATCAGTCATTTATCAAACTTTTATTAATTTGTTTTTGTGTAGATTTGCTTTAGATCCAGACTGTAACTTTATTACCAACTTGTATTCATTACAAAATATAGCAAACAAACAAAACCTTCTGCAAGAGACTTTCGCAAACCCGAGTATTGAAAAGCCAAACAAAAAAATATGTGTGTTTACGGTCACCCGACCGACCCTATTTTTCAGCCGCCGACCCAAACTTTTTTTTATCGACAATTATTCGACTCTAATTTTTGCTAGCGACCCTATCAATTTTAACAGATTTCGGATATTTATTTTTGTTGTTTAATCAGCAGCAATGTTTTATTTATTCAACCACTAGCTTTTTGTCGAAATTGAGAGCAAAGAAGGTAGAAAAACTGCGTAACTCGTCATAAAACAGCTCGAACAAATGACCGCTTACCGGAAATTTCGAAAATGAAATACCGGAATCGGATTCCGGAACGACTATTTCCGGTTTTGCCGATAATAATAATAAAAAAAAAATAATAATAAATGAATGCCGACCGACCGACCCTAGATTTTTTGGACCAGTGACCGTAAACAAACATAATTTTTTGTTTGGTCTAACTTAAATATCAAACAAACATTGCCATGAGCCGACAGAACTTTACCTTGTCCTTCAAGAAAACTGTAACTGGTTACGGACACTACACCACCTGCTATTATGTACAAACAATAGAATCAGGGCTTTCAATATTTTTCAAGTCTACCAGTACTTCACTATTTACAGGCAGTACTTTTCATTAAAATTTGAACAATTTTCATGAATATCTTATACAACACTCTTTAAAATCAGGAGGTACCAAAGACCATTTTAGGTGGATAAAAGTATCTGGTACTGACCCATATAGAAAGGCCTGGGTACATGTATGAAGCCTACAAAAGCATTGGTAATGTTAACTCTATTAGAGAAGTGTGTCTGAAATCAAAGTTCAGTTAGTTTACAGGGTACCAGTCAAGAATGAACACTTAAAAACTTTCAATATGGGGTTAGGGTTATGGTGTTTAACACCACTTTCAACAATATTTCAGCTACATCGTGGTGGTCAGTTTTATTGGTGGAGGAAACCGGAGTACCCGGGGAAGATCATTGTGCTGCCGCAAGTCACTGACAAACTTTATCACATAAAGTTGTATCGAGTAAGTTGTATCGAGTACACCTTGCCTGAGAGGGATTCGAACTATATAATTTGAAGAAGTTATTATAAATCTACAAAACTTTTATATCTATGTTTAAACATATACAGTCAAACCTGTATTAAGAGGTCACCTTTGGGACAGAGAAAAGGTGGCCTTATAAGACAGGTTACCTCTTAAAAGAGGTTCAATCAATATGAAATTATCTATGACAGGGCAAGAAAAAGGTGATCTTTTAATACAGGTGACCGCTCGGGCAGGTTTGACTGTATTAACATTAACCTTTTTATGTCGGAAACTTACATACAGTATTTATTTAATTCTGTGTTTAAATTCGCTCCTCTCCAGACACAATATGGTATGATTTATACTGCAAGAATGCAATTACCTTTACCTGTTCAGGTAAAAATCTTTTAAATTTCACTTCTAATATACGAACAATATATTTACATTACATTTGTAGCAAAAGTACATTTGGTAATTTGGGCCTAAACAAAGTGACATTCCTTCCCGTTTTATAACATGACTGTACAGGATTATCACATTTTAAACTGCCACTTTTTTAACTGATACAGACTTTGAAATCTTCAGGACAATTGCCAGTTATATTAAAAATTTCTTCAGGACATTCTTTAATAATTAAACTAATTTTTATAAAGTTCTTCAATTTGAGAAATAGATGGTAAAATGTGCTGAGACCAGTGCCTAGCTGAATCACTGTGATAGCCTCTGATATAAATTGATTGGGTACTGGTGCAAGGCATAATTACAATTACAGTCAAACTTGCTTTAGTGACCATCTATGATCTCTATTAAGCAACAATTTGCATTAGGCCAAATAAAAAAATATGTGTGTTTACGGTCACCCGACCAATCCTATTTTTCAGCCGCCGACCCTAACCTTTTTCATCGGCAATTATTCGACCCTAATTTTTGCTAGCGATCCTATCAATTCTTACACAGAATTTGGATATACATTTTTGTTGTTTAATCAGCAGCAATGTTTTATTTATTCAACCGCTAGCTTTTTGTCGAAATTGAGAACAAAGAAGATAGAAAAACTGCGTAACTCGTCAAAACAGCTTCAACAATGACAGCTTACCGGAAATTTAGAAAATGAACTACAGGAATCGGATTCCGGAACCGGGAACGACTATTTCCGGTTTTGCCGATAATAATAAAAAAAAATAAATAAAAAATGAATGCCAACCGACCGACCCTAGATTTTTTTGTTTGACTGTTCTTGTTCATTTTGGGATCCAGAATAATTAAAAGTTTAACTACTCTTGAATTCTTAATTAACATTGAAAATACTTCCCGAGGGCTAGGGTTATGGTGCTTAACGCCACTGTCAACAATATTTCAATTATATCGTGGCAGTAAGTTTTATTGGTGGAGGAAGACAGAGTTCCCATAGAAAACCACCGACCTGCCTCGAGTCACTGACGAACTTTATCACATTATGTTGTATAGAGTACACCTCGCCATGAGTGGGATTTGAACTCACAACGTCAGTGGCGATAGGCACTGATTGCATAGGTAGTTATAAATCCAACTACAATACGATCATGATGGCCCCTCCAGGCGTGGAAGCTAATCATAACACCAACAAGGCTGTCCACTATCGACAGGTAAGGAGATCTATTAAGTAAGAAGACTGAACAGGTGCAATTTTGGTTGTTGCTGTAGCCACCTCTCTGGGAAAATGATAGAGAAAAGAAATAAAATTAAAAAAATTACTATACTCACTCAGACCTATTTTTTTTCCTCCCAAACATCCAAAAAGGTATTAGCCTAATATTAATCTGATGTACACTTAGTACACATGTGCATGTATAAGAAAGAATGAGCAAAAGGATTTAATATCATTTCTTGCCATATTCAAGTGTTTTTTTAAGAGAATATTATCTTGAGATCATTAAATACATGTCTAGTTTTATTGGATAATGTCAGGGCTTTTGTTAGACTTCATTATGTACCTACCGGTATTATAATACATGACGTACAATGAAAAGTATTGTAGCCAAAAATTATTTACTACTATATATATAATATGCATTTAAATTGAACAGGAAATATTTGTTAAAGTTCTCATATTCAAACATAAACTTAAAGTTGTTTATTGACCTACGTGTATATAATAATGTATCAGCTACGAGGCCAAAAAAATGTACTATTGTTTCCATCAACAGCTATACCGACCCTAATTTTTAGTGCCTACCATAAAACATTTATTATTGACATTTTAGGACAAGCACTATTAAAGTCAGATTCAAGCACTGTATAACCTTGGTAAAAAAAAGAAGCTTTTCCTACCTATCTATCCTAAACAGTCCTCACGGTGAGCATCAGTCCTCCGGCTCAAGACTAGTAAAACTTTGTTCGGACTAGTAAATTTTTCAGTTTTTATTTATAAATATACAAAAATAAATTATAGAATATGATTTGGACCAGTAAATTCAAATTTTCATTCCGAGGACTGCTAAATACTTTTTTTTATCGAGAATGTTAGTGGAAAAACAGGTATTTATTACTAAGGCCTGACTATATAAATTCAAAATAATTTCATGTCTTTCTCAGAAAAGTTCAACAAGTCTGATGCATATCACCACAAAGTTGAAAAGGGGACTTAATAAGGATGGGTTATTGAACCTAAAAGTCTGACATTTTCAAGGAAAATAAAATATGACAAGTATGAAGTGTCCATCGGTAGATTATGAAAAGGGATGTGGGTTATAGTGTCACAATATTACAGTTAAACAGTGGCCGCCAGTTTTACTGGTGTAGGAGAACGGAGTGGCTGGGGAAAACCACCGACCTGTCCCAAGTCACTGACAAACTTTATAACATAATGTTGTATTGAGTACACCTCACCTGAGCAGGATTCGAACTCAGTCTTTAGTGGTGATAGGCACTGATTGCATAGGTAGTTGCATAAATTCAACTACCATACGATCACGACCATGAAGGCCCCTAAATAAAATACGACATGTATGAAATGTCTATCACTACATTATGAAAAGGGATTTGTTAAAGTTTGATCAATTCAATCAGTTGCAGCATAGAGGATTTGAAGACTAACAGTAACAATTATAATGTGATGACCATGCAGTCTGATAAATATATTTGTCCCTATGTCAGTTCTGTTAGACAAACCATTCAAAAATTAAGTCACTTGTTTTTCTAATGCATTTTCAAATCTAAGGGGAATAACTCTGATACATATTGAACAACTACACTGATTTCAGTCCTCTATAGTGAACAATATTTGACAATGAGGTACCACAATAATTTTCAAACATTCATAAGAAACATTCGTCTACTTTTTAACAAACACATCATATTATTTTCATATTTAGTCTGGCTATAGTTTATCATAAAAATTTTAGTCAAAATAAAAAGAAAGTCAAAATAACTTTTTTTTAAGAAGATGTAAATGTTTTTTTGTTATCCAATTAAAATACATTTTATTACATGTTAAAGTGATTCTAGAATAAATATGACCTGGAATTCACTCAGGTGCTAGGCACCAATCAATCAATCAATCAATCAAAGGTACATTAATTTATGTAATATAAGCAGACATCCTTGCAACTCTCCTAGATGTGTTCTGGACTTACCATTTTCAGATACAAGTAGGACTCTCTACAGTTTTCAAATTTTATGGATTTTTACAATGGTAATACTTGAAAAAACGGCTTCTGGACTCAGAATTAAACTGCTACAAGTATCCCTGTATAATTAAGACAATCATATTTGGAATTCAGAATTCATTATTAAATAATCCAACCATTGCAGATTATAATGAGAATTACAGGTATTTAGCACCACATTTACTTTTAAGAATATAATGAATTCATTTGTTTTTGAGCATGCAATTTTTGTGAATGTCATGGATCATATTATCGAACTACAAATGATATTTTAAAGTACATTTGTATATTCCTCAAATGGTGGGTTGTAACTGGGATGAATAAAACTACAAAAAAGGTAGTTAAACTTATATCAGGTTGTCATTTATAGCATGCTGTATAGAACCCATTCATTCCCAAAGTCTGTCAGACATGTGGCAATGTTCAGTAAAAATTGGTTTGGTCTAGTAAAAGGTTATTCATTACTGGACCAAATGACCAGTAGGAATCTGAGTACAATGTACCTCCTCTGTGGAGTATTTGAATGTTCTGTAAACTTGATGCTGGGTCCAATTATTCATACTCTTTTACTGGACTAATGTCCATTCAACTTCAATTTACCTTGGTAAACACTAAGAACCTCTCTTTTGGTAACATTTATTCCCAGTTGATCATTTATCGATACATGTGCAAAAGAATTTTGAAGCAACAGCAATTTAAGGGTGTAGGCCCGGTAACCCCAAAATTTTTCCATAGTTCAATTTTTTTTTAATTTGCATCATGGAATAGTTATGTCGATATACATTATCTGCCAAAGTTTCAAGAAATTTCACCGTGCCGTTTTCTCCATAGCACACCCTAAACATAGCAATTTTGGGAGTATTCTTGATGCCAGATGGTAATACTAGTTTCGGAAACTTCTAATAGATATGCACATTTATTTCTGGTTGAAAAGGTATATTTTGGCTTTAATACACTTGAGAATGTTATTGTTGAATAATTTTGAAATATCTAGCATATATGAATATCCTGTTTGGAGATAATCATGTGCAAAGCAGTTGAAATTGGAAAAAAGGGGGGATGTCCTGAGATACCACACTGATATTAAAATTTGATTAAAAAAAATCCTGTAAATTAATTTCCACCAAAAAATGTTACAGTAAAGAATATACATATAGACATCATTGGACCAAATTTTGCAAACTTTTACTGTTGGATTTTTAAGATATTTAAAATTATGGTTTTCATGGATGGCGCCCAGAAAAATGAAATTGTCGAGGAAAGTTATTACACACTCATCCTTTGCTGTTTCTTTATTTGTGATATAAAAAAAACTAGTTACCAATAACAAAAAGCTTTTGAATTCTTATATTTGTCATAGTGGATGTCCAAATTACCAAATTACTGCAATTGCCTTTTTTATTTTCAGGCTGGTTGGGGAGGGGGAGGGTGATTTGAGGTTGACTCGACTTGATTAATTCATTACAAAAACCAGATAGCCACCCAGCTGTATCGTTAAATTTGTTCAAATTCTGTCCTCCAGTTGTATTCAATTGATTCTGGTTATTCCTTAGTTGTCTTAGGTATAGATTTTTTGAGTGGGGGAGGGGAGGGGGGGGGGAGGGGGGAGGATCAGATTTACACCTTGGTACATGTATATCTATCTTTGAACAGTTATTTTTTCTGTTTGATCATTATGTATTATGAATATATGACTACACAATATTTTGTGCGATTTTTTTTATCCATTTAAAACCCAGGGTCGAATCATTCTGGGGCGTACTGTCTTGTTGCTTAACTCCGTCCATATTGTTTAACTTCTGGAATAAAAAGATAAAACCTTTGGCTAATTTATTTACATATTTTGACCGGGCCCTACCGCGGTTGTTCACAGAAATGAAAGTGTGCTGAAAAACATTTCTAAAAGGGGGTACGAGGAGATAAGGGATAGAAAATTACTAGAAATCTTGAAAAAGGACCGGACATGGCTCAAATACGAATTACACTGTAATGTCAAAATGCAGGCCCCCCTTTTTTTCCAAAATAATTTAACTTTTGTGATTCAAATGTTAATAAATGTCTTCCCGCGAATCGTTTTTGTTCGAACATTTATTTTGCACATAAGTCGTGAAAGTAACAATATATATTGTTTTTGTTTAATTATATTTGTATTGATCTATTAAAATTATAAATTTTATTAAAGATTGATGATTGCAAATTAAATTTATATGTTTCATCAAGGACGTATTCTATATACGTCCTTGGTTTCATTAATTATGACACCTATATGTCTTGTTCCGTGCCAATGGTCTTTGATGAGTTTAATTACTGGTAATAAAGTGAAAAAAACACACAAGCCAAGGTATTGTGAAAAAGAAAAGGACAAAGCCAACAAAAGAATTTTGAGAAGTTTAAGCTTTGATAACAATGGCTTGGCCAATCCTAGCTGCGGAACCGTAGCTCTTTATGGTCCTTTTTTTTTTTTTTAAGATATGGCAGACTATCTATGAATAATCTTAGCTGAAGTCTGTAAACTGAAATATTCAATAAAGAAATTGGGAGGAAAAATCCAGGCATTATGCATGGTCTTCACTCTTGGTGAAATCTGAACTCTATAAAGTTAATGGGATTTTTCTTTCAAAAACACTTAATGTTTTGCAGTCTCTGAAGTACATTTTTTTGGTCCACAAAATGCTAGATTTCAGGAGCTTCCGCCCCCTGGACCCCTTATGGCCCTCAGCCTAATTTTTTAGGTACCTCCTATTATAAAAAACTTTGAAACCCCTGTGATCAAGAGATTGAAGCACGATGCAATGAGTATTTCAAAATTATAGATAGTCGGGTGACCAAAATAGAGAAGGTTCTTAATGAAAAACCGAACGTTGTACAAGTAGAGTCGATGATAGCCGATGCTATAAAGAGCCATGACAAGGGTGAATCGATTGATTGATTGATTGGTGTTTAACGTCCAGCGAGCAATTTTTCCGCTATATTCAGGACGAAGGGTGAATCAAAGCAAATTTGTGATGATGACATTGTAGCATCAATAAATTGCAAAATTTCTGAAATTAGAGAAAGTGCACAGAGAGAAAAAAAAAGCCATTATAATTCATGGTATAAGGGAATCTCAGGAGACTGATGCAATCGATAGAAAAAGAGATGATATTAACATAGTTGTAGAATTATGTGAATTTGTTAATGTAGATGCAGGGGTCATAAAGAATGTGGTACGGCTTGGTAAAAAAATCAATGGTGATAAAAATACAGCAGAAGAGAATACAGATAAGTCACGTTCAGTCAAGGTAACATTGTCAGACATTGAAGAGAAACAAATGTTAATGAAAAACTTGTCTAAACTTAAACATGCACCGGAACATAGTCAAATTAAGAAAATGAGTGTCACCAGTGATGTCGTTAAAGGCCGGCAGCCGGCGATTTTCGCCAGTAATTGTCCTTTCCTTGCCGGCTATTTTTCAATGAATAAAAAAAATGTCACAGAAAAATTCACATTCCAATATATATCAATTATTACATCATTTAATTAATAAATTATGGATTTTGACGGGGTATAAATCAACGTTATCTATTATATCAGAGCCCGTTTTGAAATTTCCTTTATTATATATTAAGTCGCTATGTATAAAATTGTGCACGCGCACCTAACATTTAGTGAAACATCAGGTATGGACCGCGGCATACACAACTTTTTTAGGACGCAGATCGCGAAGGGAACACTTCTGTAAAGATCCAAGCGGATAAGAAAAGAGTGTATATGATTTTCAGATACCATCTTTCATTCAAACTTCTGATCAATACTGCTGTGGTGATCTTTTTTTTTAAAAAGCGGGACCAGGCCCTAAAATTAAAACACTGTTTTGTAAACTTTTATATTTTAAGTTACGATTTCGACTAATTTTTAATTATGATCACCGGGGTTCGCAAAATTGAGGAGCTTCTGCAAATTTTAAGCCATACATGAAGAATATTGGTCCAGGGATAATTCACAGATTTATTTTTGAAAATGGGACTCTCGTTGACAACATGGCGTACAATTCCTCGGAACCTCTTCACTTCAGACACTCAGTAGTGGTACCAAATCATATTTTTATTGCTTTTAGTTACCGAATTTATAAATTTCTTGTTTTAAACTTTTATCTGATATATTTTTTTGTTTTTTCATCCGGACAGAAAATGATAACGTTATCATGACTACGATCGACCTTCCTACCTATAAATGTCAAATCAGACTGAAACACGTACTAACCAGAACATATACATGAAAGTGTTAACAAAAGAAATGTAATTATCAGTCTGTATAAGGAATAAACCCCAAAAAATTAATCTGGGTAAAAAAAATTCAAAATGCAAGTTAAAAAAGATAAAAAAATGTTTTTTGTACCGGTAAGTCTTTTATGGTATAAAATTTCTGTTACTAAAGATACATTGCTATAACTTAAAATTGTGAAACTCTTAATTGATGCCAAATGACATAGTGACTCATGCTGATGATAATGAGTGATTTGAATGTGAAATTTATTGATAAAGCCTATTGCTTATTGAAACTTTTTCTGGAATTTAATCAACAAAATAGGTTTTCTTCATGAAATAATACCCCCTGTAGTTACGTGCAGTCCCTTTTCATCTTTTTTACTAAAAATTTCCTCAATCAATCTCAATGGACATTAAGCAACAATAATTTATGCAGTAAAAATTGGACAAGAAATAAAGTAATTTTAGCCCCAGGAAATACCCAGAATGCAGGATTTTGCACCTTTTAAGCATTAGGGGTCCTAGGCGGTCCTCAGACACCCGCCTGATTTATCTGCCGCCTATTCTGAAAATTTTGCCACCTATTCAAAATTCTACTGACAACACTGGTCACACACGACATGACAAAGTCAGAAAGGGAACAAAACAAGCTAAAAGTAGTGGAAGCCAAGACTCTAAATGACAATGATACGTCGGGAAAAGACAGGTGCATAGTAAGAGGCCCCCCATGTGAGAGAAAAGTGGTCAAGGTCAAAATAAAAGCAAACAAAACGTAAACAGGCAAAATGAGAAAGATGTACATAGATCAGTTAAGTTTTTAAACAAAAGTTCAGGTGGATCGGATTTTAATTCACAAAGTTTGAAATGTATATACACAAATGCAGACAGTTTTCTAAATAAATTTGATGAATTTAAGCAGAGATATGTGAGCGAAAGAGAGAACCATATATTATTGCTATCACGGAAGTGCTACCGAAAAATATGAGATATACTGTCAACAAAGCCGAGCTAGATATAGAAGGATATGAGCTATTTCCTGGTGAATTCCCAATAGGAGCCAAATGTGGCATTATAATATATGCAAAGAAAAGTCTTAATGCTGTGGAAGTTAAAATTGACACTAACTTTAAAGAAAATGCATGGATAAAAATAAATCTTATCGGTAACGATAAACTGTTATTTTGTTGTACATATAGAAGTGCATCGTCCGATGAAGAAAATGTAAAAGCATTAAATGAACTGTTAACCAAAGCTAGTTTTAAAAATGCTATAAAAAATACTGAGATGTTAGAAAATTATATTGGAATGCAATATATATAATTTTCTAACATCTCAGTATTTTTTATAGCATTTTTATTACAACTTTTCTTCTTTTTTCATTCACTGCAGAGTAGCAACATGCCATTTGTCGTATTTATTGATGAAAGCTGATAGTGACCCCAAGAAAAAGGTCTGTTGTATTGTTGAGGTTCAGCAAAGGTAGGGGTTTTATGCATCATTTTGTCGCTCATTTTGTAGATCAAATTATCGTAGTTTCAGATGATGTAGGCCATTCCTCCATGCGTCCGTCGAGTTGAAAAAACACGAAAATAGCGATGACCTAGATTTTTTACAGATGAACGGTTACGTACCTTGTGGTATATATAGTATCTAGGTATATTTTTTATATTAGAAACAAGTGCCTGAGTAAATTAACCGCCTATTAAATTTGCTAAAAATCATAGCTACCTGAAACTGTTTGAATGTGTCATTTAAAAAAATGCATACTATGCACAGTGTTCACATTCACTGTCATTGAAATTGCATTTGATATTTTAAATATATTCTGCATTTAGTGCCATTTACCTTAACTGTTAAGGACGTATCCATTGCAATATTTCGGTCTTTTCTTCCCGCGATTCCGCCCCTTGCTTTCGAGGTTTCTCGGAAGTGTAGCATGCTTGCAGCGTCAATTTTTAAATGGTCCGAAAGGTACAATTCTAAAACTTAAAACAGTATTGTAAGGGGAACAAATTCCGGAAACATAGAAAATATTATCTCTCGTTTCTGGTAACTATGTAAGAACTGTCATTCTGGGTAGGTATTTTGATATCATTTCAATAGGGGAAATTATGTAAAGATGCATTTTTCTTATGAAAAAACTCTATTGAAGATCAGCACTCAAAAATATATGTTTTTTTAAGTAAAAGGGAATTCGGAGTTGATAGTTTCTAAGACTATGCACAAGTTATTTTTATGTTTGTATGTTTTTATTTGTTTGATGGCGTTTAACGCCACTTTCAACAATATGATTGTATGTTTTTGTTTGTTTGATGGTGTTTAACGCCACTTTCAACAATAGTAACAATTGACTTCAATATTGGGTATAAAGTTTTAAATATTAATGTAATAAATTTCAAATTTCAAAAACTGGAAATAAAGCCAAAGCTACACACCATTGAAATGAATTCAACTGGGAGAATATTACTCACAGTGTTGGAGTCATTTCTACATTTTCTTATTTGCCGGAAGAAAGGCAGATATTTTTTTAATTTGATATTTGCAATGGCACATCGTACTGAATACTTGACAAGTTCTGCTTTATCTCAGATTGCATAGTGAACAATCGAAATACGACATAACTAACATTTGTAGAACACGTCACTTTTAGTTTTTAAACTTTTCAAATTCATACAACACGAACTCTAATAAAAAAAAAATCGACTATATAACAAAACAACACATACAATCATGCATACAAACATATTAATAAAAAATATTCATAAACTTTAAATTAGATACATACATTGACATCTACTATTTCAATAATTGACACGCCTTATATTAAAAATATAACATGAAAGAAGTGTCTTTCACATGCAGTAACCCTCACATTTAAATCTGTCAATATACACATCTGTCACATTTCGTGCAGAAATTACTGCTTATGTACCTATGTTCGTCCATCTCACGAATTAACCTTTAACCTTTATCATACTTATTAATTATCTAACTTGTTCTTACCTGTACAATCATACTAATTTTTTATTCACACCTGTCAGAAACATGTTTTATTGTATGTAATGACAAAATACCTCTCATCTAGCTATGTGTTATCACCTTGTGTGTACCTTTCTCTTGTTTTTATTTTGTTGTAATTGTTGTGGATTTTATCAATATCAGGCTTATATACCTAACGGACTAAATGTCAGGGACCCTTGTGATCCCACTCAGATATGGAAAGGTGTCGGTCATATGGGACCTCTTGGTGCTGGACCTAGGAATTCATTCGGCGAGGATTTTAAACTGAGCGGTTTTGTAAGTAAAAAAAAAAGCTTAAGCAAAAAACACCAAGAGAGTCAACATCTGAGTGAAGTTGTGTTCGAAATACAACTCAAATATGATAAAATAGATCTAATAACTCATTAAAATATTTAAAATATATATTAAGCAATTGCTTATATTTAAAGCCAAAAAATATTTTACAGTTATCTGCTTTTCAACGGGCAATTTATTTCAGAAAGTTTTTTTTCACAATATATTTTGTTTTACTTTTCCGCAATATATCTTCGATCAATCATAAAAATGAATGCAGGATCTCAATATAATTTCCACAGTTTAGAATTGACAACGGTCTACTCGATCTCTTTTTATTTCTTTGTCTTATATCTAAATGTTATCAAGCAATGTTCATTGTTGTAATACTGACAGTACTAGCTGTTTGTTTTTTCGAACAAATATAATTAAAATAAATACTTACTTATGGTTACTTATGGTGATTTTCCAGCTCAGGACCTACAGGTCCTCTTCGCCAGACTCTACACTTTCCACTTCCAAACATTCGCTGGTCACGTGACAGTCCCATTGAATGTCTGATTTGTAATTATTGAAATATAGGTCTTGATTTTTCCAATATCTATCCAGCCTATTCTTGAATGTATTTAGTGTCGGGGCGTTTACTACTGTATCTGGTAGTTTGTCCCATCTTCTTGATACCCTTAATGTAAAATGTATACTTTCTCTTGTTTGATTTTACATGTTGGTGAACTATCTTGTTCGAGTTAATTCCAGAGCTGAATCTTAATCCAGTTTCACTCATCAATTTCAAGAATGAACTTGCCTCTCTGTCGTAGCATCCCTTAATAATTTTGTATACTTCAATCATATCCCCTCTTATTCGTCTGTAAGCTAATGTTGGTAACCCTAATTTTTTTTAATCTTTCGGGATATGACAAGTTTTTCATTCCAGGGAATTGTTTAGTTACTCGTTTTTGGACACTTTCTATCTTTTCTATGTACTTCATCTTGTATGGTGCCCAGACAGAACTACATCTCGCCTCAAATCATTGAACACAAACAGACAACAACATATTCCGAAGTACAACCATGTTCTAACTTGGGACAGACACAAAAAGTGGCGGTGTTAGACCGATCAATGGAATCTCAAACACCCTCTAAGTCGGTTAATGGAACCCAATCAACCTCCTTTGATCTCCAAAAGAAAAACACATTAATAAACCTTTGTACCAATTCGTGTCCACACAATATCATAAACATGGACAAAACAAAAGCACTGACAGTCAGTAATACCTTACTAGCTAAGAAGCTAGACAGAAGCTGTTGGCTAAAGACGGTTACTCTTAAGACAAAAAATCATAATTGGTACTCCGGTTTCCTCCACCAATAAAACTGACCGCCATGATATAGCTGAAATATTGTTGAAAGTGGCGTTAAATACCATAACCCCATAACCCTCTAAAGAAATAAATGGTATCTGAGGGAATGAATTTGTTAGAATTCAATAATGTAAGATAGTAATATATTACGGAATAAAACATAAATGTACAGATTTAAATGCTAGCTGGACCTGCTAGTTTTAACAGCTGATTGTCTGCCACAAATAATCAACTTATACTTGCTTAATTACTAGTAGTTGTAGTTCACTGTACAAAGAAAACGTCTGTCTTTTCCTGTTTACTACTTGTATCTAGAAATTAAATATATCATTGAAATTATAATCAGTTTAATAAGTCATTTCTTTATTTGAGCTTAGCAAATTTTAATAGGAAATGATATGTATGTAAATTAATATTGAGAGACTATTCAACATTACACTTATACAGACATTAAAGAAAAGGAACATTCACAGGTCATTCACAAACGTTATCACATACGGTTAAATCGAGCACACCTCGTCATATTTAGGCGGTGATCGAACTTTTGTGGTAATACTTTAAATTGAGGTAAATTCAATTTTGAAGTTTATTTAATTAAGGTTTTACATTATAAGAAATCTATTTTAAGTATTGATCTTCTGTGCGGGAAAGGTATGGGACGAAAGTTTGAAATTGGAAAATAAATTGAAAAAAAATGTCAATGATGTTTTGGAAAAAAGGGAATACCGAGTTCTCAATGGCCATCCGGAAATCCAGACATCTATATAAGGATTGCCAAAGAACACGCATGACCTTGGGAAAAAACATTAACTTTCAACTCATATCATACAAGAATTTGGAAACAGTTTTGACACAATTGTCAAATAAGAATCTATAATGAAGACATTTATTGTTATTAAAAATATATATTAACTATTAAGAAAAGAAATATTGAATTTTAATTGTGATTTATTATGATATATCGACCAATATCATATTACCATATAACCTTCCTTTAGCATTTGTTTTCTATATAACAAACATGTTCTTTTTTATATAATGTTTACAATGTGATTTCCTTGATAGAGGGTCACTGGTAACAAGGAAGCTACTGAACCAAGGTTTTCTATTGGTTAAGTTGAAGTCATCTCTTCGAATGTTTTACGGTCGCCACCATGACTTGGTTAATCGTTACGGAACATCTGTGTCACAAATGACCACGGACATGTTTCATTTATCGTAAACACTTTCAAGTCCTTTCCTCATTCATGACTTATCACTGGGTTTGTAACAAGAGTAACGCGACGCGTGTCACTAGTGGAGCAGTAACTGCTTACCCTTCCGAAGCACTTGAGTTCACCTCCGGTTTTTAGTGGGGTTCGTGTTACTCGATCTTTAGAATTATGTGTAATGTTTTGTAGATCGTTGTATGTCCTTTTGCCCTTTTTCTTTTGGCCATTGTGGCGTCTGTACTTTTTCGATTTACGGATTCTGATTACCCCTTTGGTATCTTCAAACTCTTCTTATAACATATTTGTTAAATCTTTAATGCAAAGAAAATACGAAATACACCTTATAAGGAATCATTAGATCTGATGACATGTGACTCATAAATATTTACTTCATGTGTTGTTGATTTCAATATGTTTATTTTTTTGTTTACTAGATATTAAGATATGTATTTTATTAACAAATTAAATATGCATACATAATTTATTCATACATAGTAAACAAGATTACTAAATTTAACAAATCGTGGTTCTAAAAGACAGAAATAACAAACAACTGTTACATGAATGCATTCTTTTCCTTTTGATCTTTTTATGGTTTATATACCAGAATGTAAGTATGAAATAATACACGCAGATACGAGATATTGCACACTTTAAATCTGTGCTGTAGTTTTGTTACTCTCAGAGAGCCGTGCAATAATCAACGACCTAGATGTAGATGTCATATTGCATGGCTTCATGTTACAAATCATTTATACCATGGAAAAGAACCAATCGTCATTGTGGAGAGGACCATTGTAGCATACTTCTTTCAAATTCTATTGGTAAAAAAGACTAGCAATACAATATTATAATCTCTATCTTATCCAATGAAAAGAAACAAAATAGAAACAAGACACAAAACAAAGAATAATTCATACGTGTATTTCAGAAAATCCAGTTCCAGTACCAACTTGTACTAAAAGGAATTCGGTTAATTTCCCTTTAATTTGCATGTTTTTAACGATTAATGTCTAAAACATTCATCCAATATTTAAATTGTACAGTAAATACTTGTAACTCTGCCTGGTCTTTGATAAAAACTGTAACGTGCAACACATAAAAACGAATGCCCTGGAATGTGTTTTGGGTTAAACAAACCGATCTATGCCTTTTTAGCTATCAAAGGTTTTGCACAGATAACATCAAAATTATAAAAATATGACAGATTTTCGTATGATGATTTGCAATAATCTACAACAGAGGAAACAGTAGCTGGGACAAACTATTCTAAGGGTGGATGAAACAAAATACCCAGAGAAAGATACAGACCCGAATCTCTAATGTCTCTGACAAACATTTTAGAATTGAATGCAATCTTTTGTAGTTTTATTGGCATGTGAAAGCGTTGACCGGAGTACATTTTGTATGGAGGGCGTTTTCAACCTAAAAACTGCAAAAATTTGCATTCAATACTTACTTTTACAGTATTGAATACAGTTGAAATTATTATTGTTTGCTTTGATATTCCACATTTTTAACTTTTATTGTTGCGTGCATTTATTAGTTTGATGAAGTTCGAAAATAGTCCCCGTAAGTGTGCGTGGTTGAATTGTTGTGTTCTTCATTGACTGTTCAAAAATGTGTCAATTTCGAAGTCACGTGTCGACCTTTTGAAAAATCTCACGGGGCTTTCTAAATGAAATGAACACACAATGTAATTATTACATTATTAGGTACGAAGAACACATGTAAACAAGAGGGAATAGAACTGCTGAACCGCAGCGGTGATTGTCACCGTATTTCACATAATTCACGACAATCGGTCAAGCCCAAACATTTGATTTGCTGGACTTATTATGTGGTTGTTTTTATTTTATTGTTAGTTAATAGATATTATTGTTCTTACAGTGTTGGTCTTTGTAGCACCATAAATAGTAAACAAATATCTGACACTGTTAATTAAGTAAACATTATACAATATGTCCAGTAAAAACATTAATAAATTATTTTTCTTTTCTAGCAATGGACCACAGAACTTTGCTGGAAAGACTCGGACAATGATGGCCGATATAATGGGTATGAATTAGGTGATCCATGGTGTACATGGACCTTTAGTAATCAGAGATTGTTGTACCCTCCAATATCACATCCAGGTTAGTGTAATACAAGTTGATATCCAGTTGTTGTGGTATTATATTGTGAGTTTGAGGAGTACGACTAAAGACTCGCTGTCTCGGAATCCGGATATTATGTCCAAGTGGAGCGAAATATCTACTCACGGACTGTTGTTTCAGTGAGTTAGCGATATAAAGATCCAACTAAGCGTGTTGGTCTAGTGCAAAGCGGACATCATCATCATCTCATCAAAATGTAATTTGTTCTCGCCATGACATAGCTGGATTTTTTTTTCCATTGGTGTTAAGCACTCACTCACTCACTCACTCACTCACTCACTCACTCACTCACTCACTCACTCACTCACTCATCACTCACTCACTCACTCACTCACTCACTCACTCACTCACTCACTCACGCACCCACTTACTCACTCACGCACTCACTCAAATACAGTATGATTATGAATTAATATCATATGCAGTTAACCAGACTTGATATTATATGCAAGCTGAAATTAAGATAAAATGTCAAATAGACTGACCAAAACGGGAACACGAATTACTGCACCATAATAGGAATGGATTACTGTTGGAATTATCACACCCATGTTACCCTGAGGGAATATTAAAAATATCACAACCACAATTATCATACCAAGAAGATTTTATCGGAATTAGCTTGCTGTGGATACATTTCCTACATCACTGACTACCTTTTGTGTAGAAAGTAACGGACTGGTCACATTACTTGCATTGTTCTAAACCATTTGACCTTGCATAGACTGAATATTGTGTCTAACCTCATCGTAGGTGTCATCAGTATTGACCCTATACAGCATGATGTTTTTTTTTAAATAACAATGCTATTAAACACCTTTGAATAAATATAATCTTTCAGTGGATTTTACGGTCGTCTGTTGCTTCATACATCTGAATTTGTATTTTGTGTTTTACCCCCAAACGTCTGTACTTTCTTTTGTCTTTCAGGAATTTGTGAACCTTGGGACAGTACCACGTGTCAAAGTAGAAATGGTTCACTGCAATGTGGAGACAAAATAAAGAATTGTAATGGAATAAATTCACCAGGTATCTATGTAATATTACTGCTAGAGGTTTGCCAGTGGAGTGAAGCGTTTTGTTATGGCAGGTTATAACATAGATCATTACTGTTTGAGGTTTACTATAGGAATAATTCGTATCATTGTGCAAAAATGTAGTTAGTTATATTGTCAATCATTACTGTTTGAGATATTCGGAAGGAGTGAAGCGTGTTGTAGTTGTTTAATATTGTCGATCATAACTGTTTCAAATTCAATTACAAGTATAATGTATTTCTACAACAATGTCATACGTAAGATACATTTACACCCACTAAAGTGACAAATTTCATTCTGATTTCAGATGTAAGGAACATCACCTTTCGACTCCCATACTCATATGTTCCTGCCAGACGAGTTTCCTATGTCTGCTCCTTGTTCAATCTACCTAATAATGCAGAATATCACATGATAGCTGCTTCGCCTTTAAAGGATAACTCACAGATTCTTCATGGTATCACTGTATTTGGATGTGGTGAGTATAACAAGTAGACAGTTTCTTAATATCCATATATAAATTAATTTTAGAGTCACATGTCATTTTATATGTGTTTTTATTGGTTTAAAAAGTTGAGGTTATTTTCCAATGTACGGAATCTGAAAATAGACGTCGTTCTCCAGGCGTCGCGTGCCGTTGTCATCAGGTGATTTTCTCTAAATGAGGCACCTTTGGGGTTATTTAAATTTATTTCCGATTATTTGCCTTATTTTGAAAAAATAAATATATTTTTCAATATCATAGTAAAAAAAGTTTGAATTAATTTATAAGGATTGATCGAAATTATTTGTTCGGTTCATTGGAAATAACCTCAATCAGGTTGTACACACCCTTGCGTAACCCGCTATGCGGGTTACACGGTGTGTACAACCTGAATGAGGTTATTTCTTCATGAACCGAACAAAAATTGCGATCAATCCTGAAGTGTTATGTATGCATAAATACAGGAACTCTTTTATCATTGATGGAACCAGCCCAACAGTTTCTAAATATGAGTACTATATATAACATTCCAAGAACACGAATAACATTGTTATCATTAGAAGTCGATAGACCAATTGACCCGATTGATCAATATGTATTGTGTCGTACGTGCTTGATTAATTGAATATCGCAGAAACAGTACTAAAGCGCAGTGCAATTTACTATGGCAGAAGCTGGAGTTGAATTTTGGAACAAGGTGATTCAATGTAAACGAAACAATATGCCAAAAAGTTCATTGGTGTTCTCTTGAATATTACCTAATCACCTTGGTGTATTTGAAAACTAATTACTAGAATGAAGCTAGTTTGGCCAAAGCAACTAGTTTATCCCTCTTCACATTCAATATATGTGTCATTGCCAAGCCCGGAATGTGAGGAGTCATGTATTTGTGTGCTACTGGTATATATTTTGCCTCTTTTTACGATTTTTCAGTTGGATTCTAGAACTGTTCCGACAGTGACGTATTTTTTTTTCATTTTTATTCCTCTCATAAATTATCAAGAAAACTACTATATCGGGAATATACGATTCTCAAGTAAGTGAATGATAAAATGAAAAGCAAAATATACCACAACGTCAGAGCAATGTTAAAATATACCACAACGTCAGAGCAATGTCAAAATATACCACAACGTCAGAGCAATCTCAAAATATGCCACAACGTCAGAGCAATGTCAAAATATACCACAACGTCAGAGCAATGTCAAAATATAGCACAACGTCAGAGCAATGTCAAAATATACCACAACGTCAGAGCAATGTCAAAATATACCACAACGTCAGAGTAATGCCAAAATATACCACAACGTCAGAGCAATGCCAAAATATACCACAACGTCAGAGCAATGTCAAAATATACCACAACGTCAGAGCAATGCCAAAATATACCACAACGTCAGAGCAATGTTAAAATATACCACAACGTCAGAGCAATGTCAAAATATACCACAACGTCAGAGCAATGTCAAAATATACCACAACGTCAGAGCAATGTCAAAATATACCACAACGTCAGAGCAATGTCAAAATATACCACAACTTCAGAGCAATGTCAAAATATACCACAACGTCAGACCAATGTCAAAATATACCACCACGTCAGAGCAATGTCAAAATATACCACAACGTCAGCAATGTCAAAATATACCACAACGTCAGAGCAATGTCAAAATATACCACAACGTCAGAGCAATGTCAAAATATACCACAACGTCAGAGCAATGTCAAAATATACCACAACGTCAGAGCAATGTCAAAATATACCACAACGTCAGAGCAATGCCAAAATATACCACAACGTCAGAGCAATGCCAAAATATACCATAACGGCAGAGCAATGTCAAAATAATACCACAACGTCAGAGCAATGTCAAAATCTAATAGAAAACTCGTAGAAACAGAGACAAATTTGATACCCTTAATACACGTACACATGACCGCTTATTCTCCAGGCATGGTACAGGCACTTCAATAAAAAGGATCAGGGTTACATTTTATGGTATATTTTGATATTCACTTTGATATCTACAGCAAGTGTTTATTCATCATACATTTGTACTAGTTTTGTGAACATTACATGTTTAAAAAAAAAACAAAATATAAAAGTTTAGTTTGCTATTTGTTATTTAAATACAAAGTAAAAGTCACAATTCTGATAGCCAATACTGACAGAGCAGAAAAGTAAAACCAACCATAAGAAATGGAATGTGCAGTGAGACGTTATCACACGACATTCATGTTTGACGTTCTTAATTGATTGAAATGATTGGACATGAAATCCCCACAATTTGTTTTTAGAATTTAATAACACACAACAAATTTCCCAACGGAAGTATATTATGTTGTTATTTATTGGTGTGAAAACAGACAAAATCGACGTAAAAATGTTCAATGGCATTGTACTCATTTCCATTTCAGGTGTTTACGCTTTCCGTTCAAACCGGTGTTCACAACGTCATACACGATGCACGAAACTAACTAATCGGTTTTGAAACGTTTGTTCTAACTAAATTATTTTTCTACCTTTGTACGCAAACCTATCTTGCAATGAATAAGCAGATTAATATTTTAGCCCAGCAGGCAAGGCATGTTTTGTTTGCCATTGTTTTGCATATCCTTCGATTTACGACTTCTTATTACTCCTTTGGTTTCTTTAACTTTTCTTGTGACATAGAATTATGTAATACAACATTAGAAATTACCGATATTAGCTTTGAAAAATTAATATGACACTAAGATTTATTCACTCAAACACTCAGGCCCTATGCGTGTTTAATTGAAGGCTTGCTCATTTGATAGGGGTTCTGATCTTAAATGTATGTCATTTAAAATTGTTTTCAAATTGTTTACACTTGAAATTAAATATGCATCTAGCGCTCTGAATTCATATTTGATTCTTTGAGGTTTCTTTGAATCAGCCATTTTGATTTTGATTTAGATCCAAGGACGCAGTTTAACAGAACAAACAGAGCTTACTTATGTAATGGTATCCCATTATCACCATGTCAGGATATAATAGCTGGATATACATCAGGGGTTCCTAATACATGTATGCCACCGGAAGCCGGAGTGAGGATAGGAAGGAAAGGTTATAAACAAATAATGATATCTGTAAGTCTTTGATGAGTGTATGATTAATTGATATTGATTATGTTTCCCCCCAATTAAAATCTTTATTGAAAACTTTACATTTGTTAGTGAAAAAACATAAGTACCAGTACCTTATCCCGGCCTCGTTGATATTAGTAGCATGCTATATAAATAGCTAGTCATTTTAGTACAATACAGTTAAGATTGATCAATGATATTGATTATGTAGGTAAATTGGCATGCGGGTGGAAATTTAAATTGCCCCAAATACTAGAGGACATAATGTATATGATTGGACTATTTGACTTGAAAACAGTCCACCAACAACAACTTCTAAGAGGTTTTCCTTATTACCAGCTGCTGCAAAATTTCGGTTACCTGCAAGATGCTGACATTCGCTAAACACGAGGAATCTTCGTCCCGTCTGAAGAGAAAAATGTTTATTTCCTTTCGTTTGTTCCTCACAACCAGGGAATACCATTTCAGGTGGATTCGTGTACATCGAAGCAGACAAATTATGTAATATTCCGATGTCCGGAACTGCGTAGGGGTTGAAGGAATTTTGTGGTATAAGCATTTTGCATGAAACAAAATAGCACTGAGATAACGGGATACCAACATCAGGAATTATGCGTAGTATTGAAAGGGTATAAATATGATGATACTTGGCGAAATTTACTTCTTTTTATGAAAGCTAATATTCTCGAAAAATGTTATCTCGCTTTTTCACTTTAGTTTCAGTATTATAACCCAACAAGAAGACAGGGTTACACAGACAGTTCAGGAATAACTCTGTATTATACCAGCAAAATACGAAGGTTCGATGCAGGTGTTTCTCCACTAGAGGTCACTCATTTTTCTATTCCTGCCGGAAGGTCTGCGTTTGAAGTCGTCAGCGCATGTCCGGGAGACTGCACAGTCCTGCAGGTGGCATCACCAATATATATAATACTAGGAATGAATCATATGCACAGAATAGGTAAGAAAATACAATTATATATTTTTATCCAATTTTATATCAAATATTTAAGTATATGTTCCTGAATATATATTTACTATAGATATAAAAGGAATCCAAACCAAATAAAATATGTCTGTAATGTCAAATCTACAGCTGAGCATGAATATATTGGTCAGTAATATCCATTTTTCGCTCACAAGAGTTTTTTTTTAAATGTGTTCTTAAGGATTCGATTTACAAAACTGACGTAGTATCTTTGTATTTTTAATAATATTTCTACAACAACTTCGAAACGCATCGGTGTTTTAATATTTATTTGTATTGATTTTTGCCATGTATTATGCTATGTTGTAAATTGTAGGGAGAGGGCGTTTATAATGTAGTTAATATGAGACAGGCAACCTGTTTGAAGGACGAAGTCCTAAAATTTCAATAATACGATGATCCGTACACGTTAGCCCCACCGCCACCGGACGCAATTACGAACAATTTCGTCTATTTTCGATGATGTTGACCGTGGCATTTGATAATAATTTATAAATTTGACCAAATTGATGAAGCTGATTGCATGTTCATATTTCAGATTAAACACCAATATTCCTTTTGAATCATAGCCCATATATTATTCAATGCATTGTTACGGGTTTTAACTTGGAACAGATTTTCATGACCCCGTTCTAGTCACTCTGTGACCTAGATCCGGACACAATTCCGAACGACATCATAATAACCTTTCTAGTGTAAATTATTTAATGACAACTATTAAAATTGAAAGAGCATTCATTCATTCATTCATTCATTTAGGTTCACATATCCATTTGTATATAATACACATGACATACAAACCTTTCCTTTATTCATACCATAAATGTGTGCCAGTTTGCATTCGGAATTCCTTGGACTCTTACAAATATGAAAACCCGTCGTCTGCAACATTCAACAATGTTCATGTTTTGAAGGAACAATTAGGGGACATACTTTTTATTTCGTTCGTAATTGTGTCCGTTCGTAATTGCGTCCGGTGAGGCTATTATCTTTTATTTTGAATGAATTGTGTAGCCGATTTGTTATGACAACGCCTCTCTTCCATCGGGAGTTTCGGAGAAAGAGATATTTTTATTAGAATTTTATTTCAAGTTTATTGGGAATTTTTCATTGAAATAGATTTCTTTTGCGTTTCTAAATTATCAATTGATCTATTTTTTAAACTTCCGGTGAGCAGATTTTTGGCTATCAATATAGAAGGAAAAATCGGACAGCTTACCGTTAGAAGGACTTCGTCCTTTATTACTTGTGCCCAATCCCATTGCTTATATTAGAGCAATAAAATATGCTAAATTCACAAAAAAATTATAAAAAAATTGCTAATTTAACGATAAATAATGATCGCTCACTATTAACCACGTCGAAGACATTTATAAGCTATGACAGCCATTCTGATTTTATTTCATAAGATATTGTTGCTGCCCCTTTCTTATGATCACCTGTGATCTGAAGCCTATTAATGTCATTATACCTATTGGATTTAATTGGTACCGTAAACTAACCAAGCATAAAATATTTGAAATAGAAATCTTGAATTATCTCAATTCAGGTCGAAAGCAAAGAATAGAGATACACAGGGGAGGAAATCTGCATACAATGGTTACAAATGACACAAATTATAAAGTCATCCATCCACATTATTTTTGGTAAGTAGTGACGCATTGTTACCATGGTGACCAATGATATACACGATAAAGTCATACCTATATATTGCTTGTGGAAATCGGTCTACAATAGTAATACTAAGTGACTGCTTAATAGAAGTGACCGCATGGGTAGATTTGACTGTTTATATATATAACAGGTTGATATATTTTTAACCTTTCACATATGTCCTACATTATAGAAAATAATTGCATGAACCAGAATGAAAGCATCCAAAAGCATAGCATAACCTTACTGTGGTGAGTGGAGTGACTGCTTGACAATGTCAACAAAATATAAATCTCTATAGAAGAGATAACTTATCGACTCCCAAAAATCAATAAGATGCATAATTTAAGAAAGTTTGATGATATCAAAGGGGTCATCAGAATTCGTAAATCGAAGGACAGACAATGCAATGGCCAACAAGAAAAAAGGAGAAAAGGATAAACAACAATCTATAAAACATTACACAGAAAACTAAAGACCGAGCAAAACAAACTCCACCAAAAACTTGTGGTGATCTCGGGTTCTCCAGAAGGCAAGCAGTTCCTGCTCCACGTGTGACACCCGTCGTATTATTCTCTATTTATATGATTCACAATATGAAAAAAAAACTAATTTAAGCAAACGTATGCTTAATACCATCAAACAATCTTTGAATGTTTTACTCTCTTAATATTTCAGGCACGAAAAACCTATACAGTTATTACCCGGTGATATGTTAAAGATGACCTGTGAATATGATTCTAGACTAGAAAATAGTACCGTCAAGTGGGATGTATCATGGCGCGGAGAAATGTGTAAAGGCTTGTTATTGTATTATCCAAAGCAAAGTTGGCCGTCTCACCATTGTCAAAATTATAGATCAATACCGTTATGTGAACTCATGATCGATGCTACCGTATTTGGATGCCATTTCCGCAGTTTCGTATCATCCCTTGGTACGTCGAATCGCACACTTATAGAAAGTATAATACGAAACTGTGGACAGGATAAAACATGTACACCTGAATGTTTAAAAATGGTTTCAGTTGTAAGACAGGATCCATGTTTGCAAGGAGATATATATGATTTATGGAAAGAGACTAGACTTATTAAAGCTAATACTCTGTTGTTAACATTATACGAAGTTTTGACAAAGTGTGAAGAATTTTATAAACAACAAGCCCACCTGATATCAAACGCCCCTGCTCATGGCTGGGACGGTTTGTTAAAATGATATGCATTTAACATTTACAATAATTCTACTTTATTGGATCTCATGAATATTCATTGTACACTTATTAATTATTTTGCATACATGTTTTGTTTTATTAAATGCAATGGTAATGGTAAATACTTTCATATTTGGAGGAAAACCACATCGATGATGTAATGGTTATCATGCTCGCGTTGAGTGTGGTAGATTGTGGACTCGAGTTGGATCACACGAAAGACAACGAAATTGGTATTTTTTGCTTTCCCACTAAACACGCAGCTTTAAGGAGAGAGAGAGAGAATAAGAATTGGTTGGCTCGGAATCAGGATAATGTGTCCGAGTGGAGCGACACGTCTACTCACAAGCTGTTGTTTCAGTGAACTAGCACTATCAAAACAATTCAACAAAACCTGTTGGTCCAGTAAGCAGTAGAAATCATTATCATCTCTTCGAATTTAACTTGCTCTCACCATGATAGATTAAAGAATTGATCATTTGGCGTAAAACAACAATTACTCACTCAATTTTAGAGGAAAATTAGAATGAGCACGATTTCATTATATGAATTTAAACACTTAGTTTCGTAAGACAATAATATGACAATATATTACTCAATTTGTTGTGGCAATATAAAATATCAATTTAAATTGATAAAAATGAAATCACAATCCAGATGAAAAACACAAAATAAAGACCCTCATTCTTACACGCACCAAAAAGTACATAGCTAAAGATCAGACGTAAACTAATTTACACTTTCTGACTAGACTAGGCGGTGGAAGTACTTCTTTAGTGATAAGCTTATCTTGGTTTGTGTATCAACTTCTCGTGAAATGAAATAATTGAAAACCGGGATCGGGGAGGGGTGATATATTTCAATTTAAGACATCGGCAACAAGCTGAAAAACCGAATCTTGGTAATGGTGGAAAAAACGAAAAATAGAAAAAATGCCACTGTCGGAAGACTTCGAAACTACAATAGAAAAATATTAGACAAAATTGATACCCCTAGCACACATATACATAATCACCCACTTTTCTTGCTTGAGACAGACACAGCAATGAACAAGTGGCGAATTTAAGCTAGTTTAATGGGCCCAAACCTTTACTGTTAGTGAAGAGATACGGTCATATTTGTGTTTAGCCAACCCTCGTATTCAGGGACGTATTATCGTATGGTCACACTAGGTAGTTGCCCAGGGCCCCCACGAGCATAGGGGCCCCATGCTAATCTATGTATGTTGTGAATTGCTGTCAATAAATAAATACTATACTAAACTATGAATATTTGTCTGAACTGAAAAAAACGTGCAGAAGCTTGTTCACTGATTGGAAATCTGTTATTCTTCTTATGTGAATTGAAAACAATTGATTCTGATGAGATAAACAAAACGTGTGAACATCTGCCTAATGTGTATCACAAAGACCTTGATTATGGTGACCATTTAACTGAATGTGAGCATCTCAAGCACTACAGGATTCTTGATGAAAATTGTGAGACCCTCCTTGCATTGTACAGAAAAATCTTTTGGACAACTTGATATCTGTGTTTCCCAATGTTGAAATTGCACTCGGAGTGTTCATGTGCATAATGGTGATCAACTGTGCAGGAGAACGTTTATTTTCAAGACTGAAGCTTATTTTAACAAATCAGCATCGCAGCTCAATGAGGCAGCAGCGGTAGAACTGGCTTTCACTCATGTGTATGCAATATTACATCATGAAGACCATTGATTTCAAGCCAATTATAAAGCAATTCTCTACAAAGATATTTCGCAAATGTTTGTGTTGAACACTTGATTAATAATAAATAATTCGCAGTAATTTCATACAGTGCCACCGTCTGTATGGTTTACAAATTGAGTAACATTTATATATAGAATGCTTTGTCTTTTTCAAAGTACATGTTATATTGTTAAAACGTTTGTATTGATTAATCTTTGCTGTACAACATGTTTTTTAATGTTTAAACGCTGATTTTGTTGGAAGTACCAATTCAATGAATATAGGTTTAATTTTATCGATCATTTACATTTTTATTCCTGTGAGTGTTGTGTAGGTAGGGACCCCAATACACTGCTTTGTCCAGGGACCTATTATGCTGTTAAGACGGCCCTGAATTTGGGACTCAAGTTGGGAGTGTGGCAAAAGGCCCCGAGACTGAGTGGCAAATGTGGCGTGGTCTTATTTTTGTTTGCCTGGGGAACTAGCTCAGGAATGGCGTTCTGCCCCTGAATAAAAGTATTTGTTTCTAAGTAATTCCCAGAGAGATACTGTGCACAAAGATCCTTTACTTCTCGACTGTTTACAATAAATTAAAGTTTTACAGACAATAACAGTATTTATTATATGACTATAAATATTTCTTTTATCTGATTGGTTAAAAGCATGAGATTTTTTCTTGATATAGCTTGATGAATACTGTCTAAACCTTCAATTTCCGCAACAATTAAGTTTGATCGTTCCAGAGGAGCCTTTTAAACGTTATATTAACCTCACGTGACGCTAAAATCGGAAAACCCCTATTTTTAATTTTAGCGTCACGTGAGGTAAATATAGCGTTCCAAAGGCTCCTCTAGAACAATCAAAATTTATATTTGCAGTATGCATAAAACTTTCTTGTTGCCATTGAAATTTACACAAAAACCACATGTAGTGTTTAATGCCAATATATAAAACATGGCCCAGAAGACATTAATAACAGTTTCATATAATAAAACAATTACTGACTTTCATTTCGATTAATATAAGGATCTATCGTTCCAAGATATACGATATTTACCTCTGCTTTGGCCTCGGTAAATATCATATATCTTGGAACGATAGATCCTTATATTAACCTCTATCAATAGAGAATATTATATGGCTCTTTCCGTATCACATCCCGTATCAACCTGAGACACCAATATCATCCCGAGAGCTTTAGCTCGAGGGATGATATTGGTCGAGGGTTGATACGGGATGTGATACGGAAAGAGCCATACCATATTATGTTTATCATATACTTAAACATGAGAAAGTCTTGTTTTGTATTATGAACCTTTAGTCACGTGATCAATATCATTTTAAGGGGTATGATAAAGGGGTGATGATATTGATATCAGTCATGGCAGACAAATACAGTCGTAATGTTCTTTCAGTATTATATATGCAAATTTCCTTTATTTAGTACTAAGTATATGATAAAAGTCAATAATTGTATAATAAGTCATACAGTAAATTACAATTCTGCAAATAATACAAATTAATTCAAAACTTTCTTGTTCCTTTGTTTATGAATATTAAATTATTATTTTCTTGTGATATTTATTAATATTTAGAATAAAATTGTTCCTTTTAGTTATCTGAATCTTTGTTTTTCACTTATTTTTCATTTTATTTTAACAATCTATTCATGAAATTTTCAAATAACAAATTTTAGCACAAATGTGAATAAAAAATAATACATTATAAAACAATATATTTTTCTTCTTTCGCTTGAACAGTGTACATTTATCCAGCTTAAGATTACTATGCTTACCTGAATACAAATATTTGTTTCTAAATAATTCCCAGAGAGATAATGTGCACAAAGATCATTTATTTTTCGACTGAAGACCCAGGGTGAAGTATTCGTTTTCACATCACCCATCTTCATTTCTTTGGCAAAAACACGGTGGTCAAATATGGTCAAGAGCTACATCTTTCCCGAATTTGTATTGCTATTTCTTTTAATTACTGAAATAACTTCAGTAGCTCTAATAGAAATTGTGTTCCATTTTAATAAACAAATATAATTTTTTCCCACAAACTATACAATATTTTATTTTAATATTTCTTCAGGAACTCTTTCGCTCATAACTACTTTTCTTTTATGAAGATGACTTTGTTGACCTTTTTGTACCCCCTGATAATACCTATGTACAAAAAATTAGTATAACAAAACACATTCTGACGTTTTTTTCAATTATATACTATTTTCATTCATTACTGTTCTATCTGGGTTTCAGCCAACTTTCTTCAAAAATATACAAAGATCTCTTGCCACAGGAGCATGGGTATTGTCCAGAACACTGAGTTCTTGTAGACAAACATCGATAAAATTATGTTTTAGTAAAATCTAATAATTTTTCTTTCATTTGATTCATCAATGGAAATAATATGACGGCGTTGTCCAATGTAATAAAATGAAAAACAAAAACATACCACACTGTCAGAACAATTTAAAAATCTAGAAAAACAAAAACATACCACACTGTCATAACAATTTAAAAATCTAGAAAAACAAAAATATACCACACTGTCAGAACAATTTAAAAATCTAGAAAAACAAAAATGTACCAGTCAGAATAATTAAAAAATCTAGAAAAACAAAAATATACCACACTGTCAGAACAATTTAAAAATCTAGAAAAACAAAAATATACCACTGTCAGAACAATTTAAAAATCTAGAAAAACAAAAATATACCAGTCAGAACAATCCCAAAATCTAGAAAAAAAAAAAACATACCACACTGTAAGAACAATTCCAAAATCTAGAAAAACAAAAACATACCACACTGTCAGAACAATTTAAGAATCTGGAAAAACAAAAACATACCACACTGTCAGAACAATTTAAAAATCTAGAAAAACAAAAACATACCACACTGTCAGAACAATTTAAAAATCTAGAAAAACAAAAACATACCATACTGTCAGAACAATTTAAAAATCTAGAAAAACAAAAACATACCACACTGTCAGAACAATCCCATAATCTAGAAAAACAAAAAGAAACCACATTGTCAGAACAATTCCAAAATCTAGAAAAACAAAAACATACCACACAGTCAGAACAATCCCAAAATCTAGAAAAACAAAAACATACCACACTGTCAGAACAGTCCCAAAATCTAGAAAAACAAAAACATACCGCACAGTCAGAACAATTCCAAAATCTCGAAAAACAAAAACATACCACACAGTCAGAACAATCCAAAAATCTACAAAAACAAAAACATACCACACTGTCAGAACAATCCCAAAATCTAGAAAAAACAAAAAGATACCACACTGTCAGAACAATGCCAAAAATCTAGAAAAACAAAAAGATACCACATTGTCAGAACAATTCCAAAATTTAGAAAAGCAAAAACATACCACATTGTCAGAACAATTCCAAAATCTAGAAAAACAAAAACATACCACACAGTCAGAACAATTCCAAATTCTAGAAAAACAAAGACATACCACACAGTCAGAACAATCCCAAAATCTAGAAAATCAAAAAGATACCACATTGTCAGAACAATTCTAAAATCTAGAAAAACAAAACATACCACACTGTCAGAGCAATCCCAAAATCTAGAAGAACAAAAAGATACCACACAGTCAGAACAATCCCAAAATCTAGAAGAACAAAAAGATACCACACAGTCAGAACAATCCCAAATTCTAGAAAAACAAAGACATACCACACAGTCAGAACAATCCCAAAATCTAGAAGAACAAAAAGATACCACACAGTCAGAACAATCCCAAAATCTAGAAAAACAAAAACATACCACACAGTCAGAACAATTCCAAATTCTAGAAAAACAAAAACATACCACACAGTCAGAACAATTCCAAAATCTAGAAAAACAAAAAGATACCACATTGTCAGAACAATTCTAAAATCTAGAAAAACAAAAACATACCACACTGTCAGAGCAATCCCAAAATCTAGAAAAACAAAAAAAGATACCACACAGTCAGAACAATTCTAAGATCTAGAAAAACAAAGACATACCACACAGTCAGAACAATCCCAAAATCTAGAAAAACAAAAACATACCACACAGTCAGAACAATCCCAAAATCTAGAAGAACAAAAAGATACCATACAGTCAGAACAATCCCAAAATCTAGAAGAACAAACACATACCACATTGTCAGAACAATCCCAAAATCTAGAAGAACAAAAAGATACCACACAGTCAGAACAATCCCAAAATCTAGAAGAACAAACACATACCACACTGTCAGAACAATCCCAAAATCTAGAAGAACAAGAACATACCACACTGTCAGAACAATTTCAAAATCAAATATCAAAATCATAGTAAGAGTCAAAATAGATACAACTTACAAACAAATACATAACCACTCACTTTCCTGGTTCGGTACAGACACGTCAATAAAAAGTTGCGAGGTTAAGCTAGTTTTACTTGCCAAAACCTACATGTAAAGGTATCTAAGCAGGTTAATGATAGGATCTTCTGTGGTAAGTTGAAATATCAGTGATAAATCTAACGAAAATTGCCTATATCAACTTAGTGAAAGCCAACGAGGGAAATCGAACTCGCATACAACCACGGGCGTGATGAAGACTCCCATTTCTTGTTGTATTGCATATTTGTATTGTATAATATTATATTGTTGTACTTTTAGATTGTAAATGATTGAAATAAATGTATAACTATCATATATCAGTATGCAATAAAAAAGATTTGACGATTGCTCTGTAAATAAAAGATGCACAAATAAATATAAATTCACAGCAATCTTTGAATGAATTGCATATTTAACAATTATCGACCAATGTCGTGTATAAAATATGTACGTAATAACGAAATGAGGCTGCACTTTATAGACAGTGATTGGCTATATAGAGGTGCTCATTAAGGCAGTTTTGACTGTATTAAATAAAATAAACTCCATCCATATTAGTAATAAAAACGTAGATATCGAATTGTTTTGGTTGTATAGCAACTATTGCCAAAATCTCCTTTGTTTCAATGATATATTCATTGTTCATATATCATTGAAAGTAAAGGAGATGAGGTTTGGCTTTATGGTTTATGGTGTTTAACACCACTTTCAATAATATTTCGGTTATATCGGGGCAGTCAGTTTTATTAGTGGAGGAACCCAGAGTACCGAAGAAAACCACCGACCTGTCGCAAGTCACTGACAAACTTTATCAAACAATGTTGTATTGTCGGAGTGAGATTCGAACTCACAACCCAAAGGAGATAGGAGAGTAATCGTGTATTTGGTAAACTGGTGTTTAGAATACTCATAATGAAAGTTAGTACAAATCGTCACAACACTTGGAAAAGTTGACTATAAGGCTTGAAGTTCTTTCATAATTATACAGGGTTTTCTTTATTACAAATCTTTCATTAATCAATTTGCATATTCACAATGTTCAGCTTCATCTGCTCTCTCGATAAAAATAAACCAAAACAATAAAAAATAAAAACAAAAAAAACAAATAAATAAACAAACAAACAAAGAAAAATCAAAACAAAAAACAAAACAAAAACAAAAATCGTATTTTCATGGCATAACTATTTCACAAATGAAGGAATATGTTGAAGTGCCAGAAGCATCATTCCATGTCCCCCAACCATATCCACTCATTAATAAAAAATCTTGACCATATGAGTTATCAGGTTGAATGTTGGCAAAGTGTGTATTCCATGGCATATATATCATTGCGGTACCATCATCATAGGCCCAGCTCGTCGTACTTCCAACTCTTCGTCCTTGTATGTATGCATACGTAGTTCCAAAGTTATAATTAGCTGTAAAACAAATGTGTAATTATGAGCTCTAGACAACTATCATTATTAGACTGACATATACTTTGCATAGACTGAGTTTGGGTTGGTTTTGGTTATTGTGTTTAACGCCATTTTCAACAATATTTCAGCCATATCGTGGCGGTCAGTTTTATTGGCGGAGGAAACCGGAGTACTCGGATTAAAGCACCGACCTGTCGCAATTCATTGACAAACTTTATCACATAATGTTGTGTCTAGTACACCTCGCCTGAGCGGGATTCGAACTCACGCTAGTGGTGATAGGCACTGATTGCATAGGTAAATCCAACTATCATACGACGGTAACGGTAAGTACATAGACTAATAGTGGTATTTAAATAACTATATGAGAAACTGTTTACTCTTCACAGACATACAGTAAGTAAACATGCCATTTTCGTCTATGTAAGTAAGGACGTGTTTATTAAAGGCCTATGCTATTTCCGTTTTTTGGGAAAAAAAGTTATTTCTTAAAATAGAACACTAAGACTAAATTATTAAAATTTGAAAAAAAAATATCCCCAAGCAAAAAACAATAATGATTGAAAAAAATATTAAGGAATGCTTGAAGCAAATGTCTTTGACTACAACCATTTTAGATCATATTGAATTGAATTTTCAATCCGATTCGACATAAAAGAAAAGCGTTGAGTGTTTATTCCATTATAGCTACAAATTATCAAATTCAATTGATTATAACATTTTAATTTGTTACATGTTTTACGTCTCCTTAACCATCTTCGATTTTGACGAAAGCATTTGTCAAGTATACAATGAAGGTCGATGTCATCACAAATGAAAACAGTATGCTAACAAAAAGGAACAATGGATGAACCATTAGAAGAAAAAAGATGAAACAATAAAGGTCGGTCAACACGATCTGAAACAATAAAGGTCGGTCAACACGATCTCTGACCTGTTTAGTATTGCATTAGTGTCCATTACGCATACAATAGATCTATTTGATTGTGTTGTTTTGTAAACAATGAAAGGGTGTCGTAGTGACCGCTATTGTATGATAAATTGAAACGTGATGACCATTATCGTATGATAGTTGGAGTCGTGGTGACTACCATCGTATGGTAGGTGGAGTCGTGGAGATTCCTATCATATGGTAGGTGGAGTCGTGGTGAATATCATCGTATGGTAGGTGGAGTCGTGGTGATTACTATCGTATGGTAGGTGGAGTCGTGCTGACTACTATCGTATCGTATGTGGAGTCGTGGTGACTACTATCGTATGGTAGGTGGAGTCGTGGTGACTACCATCGTATCGTATGTGGAGTCGTGGTGACTACTATCGTATGGTAGGTGGAGTCGTGGTGACTACCATCGTCTGGCAGGTGGAGTCGTGGTGATTACTATCGCATGGTAGGTGGAGTCGTGGTGACAACTATTGTATGGTAGGTGGAGTCGTGGTGACTACAATCGTATGGTATGTGAAGTCGTGGTGACTACAATCGTATGGTAGGTGGAGTCGTGGTGACTACCATCGTATGGCAGGTGGAGTCGCGGTGACTACTATCGTATGGTAGGTGGAGTCGTGGTGACTATCATCGTATGGTGGGTGGAGTCGTGGTGACTACTATCGCATGGTAGGTGGAGTCGTGGTGACTACTATCGTATGGTATGTGGAGTCGTGGTGACTACTATCGTATGGTATGTGGAGTCGTGGTGACTACCATCGTATGGTACGTGGAGTCGTGGTGACTACTATCGTATGGCAGGTGGAGTCGTGGTGACTACTATCGTATGTTAGGTGGAGTCGTGTTGACTACTATTGCATGGTAGGTGGAGTTGTGGTAACTACCATCGTATGGTAGGTGGAGTCGTGATGACTACTATCGCATGGTAGGTGGAGTCGTGGTGACTACTATCGTATGGTAGGTGGAGTCGCAGTGACCGCTATCGTATGATAGTAAGAATCGTCATGACTGCAGTGGTTGGAGTTGTGGTGACAGCTATCGCATGGTAGTTGGAGTTGTGGCGACTGCCATCGTATGGTAGTTTGTGTCGTAGTGACCGCTATCAGATGATAGTAGGAGTCTTGGTGACCGCTATCGCATCGTGATTATATTTACATCTTCCTGTTTAATCAATGCCTATCACAATTTAAGATATGACGAGCTGTACACGATATAATATTGTGTGATAAAGTTTTAAAGTTTATCAGTGATGGTTTTTTTTTATTACTCAAAGTGGCGTTAAACACTCTTGATCAGGAAATAAGAACAAATACACCCGTAAAAACTTGATATATATGATTTATGTGAATCATTGTAGTATTTGTGTTTAGCAGCCACTACTAAATTGAAATAATCAGAGATAATAACAGGCGAAGATCGAGGTTTTGTCATTAGGGCGAGTGAAATATAGAAGAGCGGTCAAAGGAGATCGCTCTGGTCCAAAGCGGGCACATGGTGGATCCCTGGTAGGAGGTCCAGAGGAGTTAGTCTTGTGATGGCTCCGGAGGTTTGAAGAATTGTGGTTATTTCTGATAAATTAAATGGTGTATAACATTTGATTTGTAAATTTTGGGGGTACTGGACACAATCATCACGCTTTCTCTAAATCCCAACCTAAATGAACATGTGTTATAAAATAAAAAAAAAACATTTACAGTTTGCAAACGCCTCATCCACATGTTGCATTACAACTGTTACTATTAATACATTGATACACATGTAGTTATTTTTATTACCACAGAAAAGACAAGAGACAGACTAAACATTGAAAATCTTTAGTGAAAATTAAAATCATACTGGACTAACAACATGGAGCCCACTAAAACGCAGGATATGTTATCATGCAATCAATGGATTTACTGTACAATAAAGATATATGCAATGTTTTTTTTTTGCTTGATTAAAAACAGTCTTCTGGTCTATGATTGACATAGAGCAAACGGTAAAAAACGACAACATCATAGCGAGAACGAGAAAGAAGACACATATAAAAAGATTGGAACTACTCTTTTCGATAAAAATTGACAGTGGTTTTGAACTTTTCGCCATTTCAGGATAGCACAATATATTTGTTTTAAGATTAGACCTTTGTTTTGAGATTCCACATTTTGATCTTCTATCATTCGTGAATAAATTTTGGTTGTAGCGTTTAATTGGTTTGTTTGTTTCTTTCTTTGTTTGATGGTGTTTTAACGCCACTTTCAACAATATTTCAGTTATATCATGGCGGTCAGTTTTATTGGCGGAGGAAACCTGAGGACCCTGTGAAAACCATCGACCTGTCGCAAGTCACTGACAAACTTTATCACATAATGTTGTACACCTCGCCCTGATCGAGATTCAAACTCAAAACATCAGTGGTGATAGGCACTGATTGCATAGGTAGTTGTAAATTCAACTACCATAGCGATTATTTGGTCTTGAGATTTCAGCCATACCATTGATATATCTCTACCATACATACTTGAGATGTGGTCATACACTGCTTTGTTTTTATCTTCACTGTCAATCTTTATTAAGGTAGTGCCTTCTGCAATACACCCTGATACAGCCTGTGTGTAGGATGTCTTGTCAGTATGATACTTGAAACAAAGTGAAACATGGGCCTTGTAAACAAATCCTTTATCAGTTGGACAGGTGTCTGTTAGACCTGAAAAACGTAACAGTGAAGAAAGAACATCAAATGCAAACTGGATCAAACACAAAGACATTTTAATGAGGTTGCTGATGAATCCACATAAGCGTTACAGAGCTTCAGTAGTTTATAGAGCAATCGAAAAAGAAGAAAAACTAGATCTAAGATAAGAGATCGATCGAGCACAACGCCACAAGTGACTTATCTGCTGATCATGCCGACCACTATGGTCACATCATAGCCAACAATATAACAGTCCCTGTTAGATTGTCATTAAATCAAGTCCCTGTTGGGAGTTCGTAAATCGAACAATTTCACAGTCAGTCAAACGCGATTGCTATTTTGTGGGACAGCAGGTGGCGGACAACGAATCCAGCGGCTGCAATATCAACTTCACATGGGAGCTACGAGTCTAGAAACATTTTGTCTGTTGGTTCACTTCATAGTCTGGGTGTTGATACCCACAGCGGTGCAGAAAGTACCTTCCAGTGGACGGATGATATCCCCAGATTTGAAGCAGCAATACACAGATAACTAGCCACAATGCAATCTTGTTGCATGTGGTTTCGTCATTACATATCACTTCTGGATTCTGTACGCTTAACAGAGGCATTGGTGAAAATAATCAGGATGTGGTGATACAATGGGCATTCGGTGATAGTCCAAAAGTAAGTCAAATATCATTTGACACTCCCCGCGTGTTTGACCCCATTACCATCGAAATACAAGGAAAACATGGGGGCAACGTAGAATAGGTGTTTTATTCCGCGTAAGGAAAGCTCCTTGTCACATTGGAGTTATGGCTCTTATGTTATGTTGTGTGCGCATCATGTTCGTTAGCAAACTTTCTATTTAGCAACGTGAACTTGAATCGCATGTCTCGTTATCATTCAAAATGTGTATGTTTGGCTGAGTTGTAAAACTGATATAAATCGTTTCGTTAACTATTTTTTCTACAATGTTAATTATATTTGTATGTCTATATTAATGTTGCTAATGGATTGTCCATTCTTGATTAATATCCCTTCAGTTATTTTACCTGACGTTTATTTAGGTCCATATATGTGAAAAATATCATGGAAACCTTTCACGATCCTCGTCTTATTTCGAGATCTCTTACATAAAATCAGAATTCAGGATTGACTTGGGGCAACTTTGCAAAAGCTGACGCGTAATATTTGGAATAGCGTAAGTTTTCAAAGTTGTGTACCGTCCGAAGTCGATATACTTCCCTCGTAGTTATGCAGAGTTGAGATAGCGGAACATAAAGGCGGAGATAATAACGAAAGACATTTATCTAATTTAAGGACGTAAAAATAAATATACAAATTATATTAAATATGGAAGATTGTCGAAAAATATTTAACGAAACGATTTGTCATATGTATACATTTACCTTCTTTAGCATAAAGCTATATGGTCATCAAAGCAAAGTGGAACGGTAATGCAGATGTACATATGTATACATTTACCTTCTTCAGCATAAAACTCTATGGTGATCTCCCCAAAAAGAGCTGCGGTGACCCAGATGTACATATGTATATATGTATCTTCTTTAGCATAAAGCTCTATGCCCCCCCCCCCCACCCCCCCCCCCCCAAAGAGTTACGGTGACGCAGATGTACATATGTATACATTTACCTTCTTTAGCACAAAGCTCTATGGACACCCCCAAACAAATATCTACGGTGACGCAGATGTACATATGTATACATTTACCTTTTTTAGCATATAGTTCTATGATGGCCCCAAAAAAATAGCTACGGTGACGCAAATGCACATATGTAAACATTTACCTTCTTTAGCAAAATAAATCCATCCTTGTTGAACAATTACAGCTTGATTAGTATTTAAGCTAGAGTAAAGGTGGCACGTGTTTGTATCATCGTGATATGACATATACAAACACTCTTTAATATTATTACAATTTCTGTAGCAATCGATCATATTTGTAGCTATTGTTGTTGACGGTAATATATTGTCCAGTATGACTTGGTTGCGTAATTCTATTCTCTCGCTCACTTTCGTAAACCCGTTCACTGCCGAACAGAAATCAGAAAACAAACACGACAAAGCAAGAACTGGTAATGTATACATGCTAATTTTTCGATTCGGTATTACAATGGTCAGCCAAAGAAGAGTATATGTTCGGAATAAAACCTTATCCCAATAGAAGAAAGTAAGATAATACTAATAGTACTGACTCTTGTGTTCTCGTTTTATCTCGTGATATAATGTGTTGTTTCAGTATAAATAGACCATCTGTAGAAGGCATAATGTTTTCAGATTGTACAAATGGATGACTTAACTATATATAATGGAGCAATTAAGAATCAAATCATATTTATAATAAAAACTCATTAATTATACAAATATATATAAATCTAACATTTACATATTTTACTTTCATAACAATGCTTTCTATATTTGCTTTAATAATGTGTCAACACAATTATATGTACAAATATGACAGTTATCCCAGAAAACGGGAAAGGTGCATTAAATTAGATGTATACGTCTTTATTTCATATACAAATGGAGTCTCAAATAGAAAAAAAAAATGAAAAACAAAAAAATACCACACCGTCGTTCCCATCATTCAATAGAAAAATCGTAGAAAGAGGCAAATTCCATACCTCTAACACACAAATACATGACCGCTTAACATACTGGTACTTCAATGAAAAGTGGCGGGGTTAAGCTAGTTTTATGTATCTAATTGATACCCTATTGTTTTTGGTTTCTATTTTTAATTTACTTCAAACTTTACATTGGGACTGACTCAGTAAATTACATCCATACCACGTGTAGTAACAATATTTCAGCTATATCGTGGCGGTCAGTTTTATTGGTGGAGGAAACCGGAGTACTCGGAGAAAACCACCGATCTGCCGCAAGTCCCTGACAAAATTTACAAAAAAAAAATAACAGTCAACTCTGGCATATTATCCTGATTCCGGCCAAACCAGTCTCTTTTTTGTTAATGTTGCGTGCTTATAGGAGAAGACAAAAATACAACTTTGATAGCCTTTGGTTTAATCCGACCACGGGGCTCGAACCAATGAGCTACTGGACTCCCTGCACGCTAATTATTACACCACTAATGAGGTCAAAATTATGTTTTTTTAACGAAACATTTAAAATGCACATCTACTTGATTTACATAAAACTTCTCTGTTGGTATGATGAACAAAAGTCATATGCCGATAAATAACTACAGTCTTCTCTTTGCTGCAATTCTGGTATATCCATGTACCATGGTACCCATATTCGTCCTTTCAATTTTTTTTTATTTGTGTTTTATCGATTTTCAACTAATTACAATGTAATATGCATTTTAAAATCGAAAAACTATATCTAAGATAAGAGATCGGTCGAGCACAACGCCACTAGAGACTTATCTGCTGATCATGCCTACCACTATGGTCACACCATAATCAACAATATAGCAGTCCCTGTTAGATAGTCATTGAATCAAGCCCCTGTTGGAGTTCGTAAATCGAACAATTTCACAGTCAGTCAAACGCGATTGTTATTTTGTGGGACAGAGCAGGTGGCAGACAACGAATCCAGCGGCTGCGATATCAACTTCAGACGATTTAGAACATGGGAGCTAGGAGTCTAGAAACATTTCCTCAGTTGGTTCACTTCATAGTGTGGGTGTTGATACTCACGATGGTGCAGAAAATACCTTCCAATGGACGGATGATATCCCCAGACTTCAAGCAGCAATACACAGATGATTAGCCACAATACAATCTTGTTGCATGTGGTTTCGTCATTACAGATCACTTCTGGATTCTGTACGTTTAACAGAGGCATTGGTGAAAATAATCAGGATGTGGTGATACAATGGGCATTCGGTGATAGTCCAAAAGTAAGTCAAATATCATTTGACACTCCCCGCGTGTTTGACCCCATTACCATCGAAATACAAGGAAAATATGGGGGCAACGTAGAATAGGTGTTTTATACCGCGTAAGGAAAGTTCCTTGTCAGATTGGAGTTATGGCTCTTATGTTATGTTGTGTGCGCATCCTGTTCGCTAGCAAACTTTCTATTTAGCAACGTGAACTTGAATCGCATGTTTCGTTATCATTCAAAATGTGTACGGTTTGGCTGAGTTGTAAAACTGATATAAATCGTTTCGCTAACTATTTTTTCTACATTGTTAATTATATTTGTATGTCTATATTAATGTTGCTAATGGATTGTCCATTCTTGATTAATATCCCTTCAGTTATTTTACCTGAATTTTTCGATTCGGTATTACAATGGTCAGCCAAAGAAGAGTATATGTTCGGAATAAAACCTTATCCCAATAGAGGAAAGTAAGATAATACTAATAGTACTGACTCTTATGTTCTCGTTTTATCTCGTGATATAATGTGTTGTTTCAGTATAAATAGACCATCTATAGAAGGCATAATGTTTTCAGATTGTACAAATGGATGACTTAACTATATATAATGGAGCAATTAAGAATCAAATCATATTTATAATAAAAACTCATTAATTATACAAATATATATAAATCTAACATTTACATATTTTACTGTCATAACAATGCTTTCTATATTTGCTTTAATAATGTGTCAACACAATTATATGTACAAATATATGACAGTTATCCCAGACAACGGGAAAGGTGCATTAACTTAGATGTATACGTCTTTATTTCATATAAAAATGGAGTCTCAAATAGATAAAAAAAATGAAAAACAAAAAAATACCACACCGTCGTTCCCATCATGCCATAGAAAAATCGTAGAAAGAGGCAAATTCCATACCTCTAACACACAAATACATGAATGCTTAATTTACTAGTACTTCAATAAAAAGTGGCGGGGTTAAGCTAGTTTTATGTATCTAATTGATACCCTGTTGTTTTTGGTTTCTATTTTTAATTTACTTCAAACTTTACATTGAGACTGACTCAGTAAATTACATCCATACCACGTGTAGTAGATAAATCAGCACAATATGACCATCGTTATCGGAGAGAGAGAGGGTTAGGTGTTTATCCCCACTTTCAACAATATTTCAGTTATATCGTGGCGGTCAGTTTTATTGGTGGAGGAAACGGGAGTACTGGGAGAAAACCACCGATCTGCCGCAAATCCCTGACAAAATGTATCACAAAATAACAGTCAACTCGGGCATATTATCCTGATTCCGGCCAAACCAGGCTCTTTCTTGTTAATGTTGCGTGCTTATAGGAGAAGACAAAACATACAACTTTGATAGCCTTTGGTTTAATCCGACCGTGGGGCTCGAACACACGAGCTACCGGACTCCTTGAACGCTAATCATTACACCACCGATGAAGTCAAAATTATGTTTTTTTACAAAACATTTAAAATGCAGATCTACTTGATCTAAATAAATCTGTATAACTGCTCTGTTGGTATGATGAACTAAAGTCATATGCCGATAAATAACCACAGTCTTCTCTTTGTTGTAATTCTGGTATATCCATGTACCATGGTGCCCATTTTCGTCCTTTCGAAATAGTTTTTTTATTTGCGCTTTATCGATTTTCAACCAATTACAATGTAATATGCATTTTAAAATCGAAATTCAATCATATCTTTAAGTCTCTTTTGTCTTTGAATGAAATCTCAAGCCATAATCAGTATTAATTCAGAAACCTGGTATTTCGTATTTTTGTGACTATGTTGTCATTTCGCATATTCAGAACGAAAATAACTTTTTCCATACGAAAGACGGGATTTTCCGATCGGCAACCACAGTTTTGACACGAACTACCATTTCACATGAACATCCAAGTTTTCGTGCAAAGACCTGGTTTTTCGATTAGTGCGATTATCGTTTGAAGCGCAGCATATTTTGATTTTGACGATCCAGTTTAGATTCTTTGGTTGTATTGCTCCCAAAGATTTGTAAATTATTTGACTTTCCATTCTCTCGATTTTTAAGGTACCTGGGTGAGTTTTTAGTGGGGTTCGTGTTGCTCTGTCGTGTAGTGCTTTGTATATTATGGTCTCTGATTTCCCCCCTTTTCTTTTGGACATTGTATTGTCTGTCCTTCCTCGATTTATGGCTTCTGATTGCACCTCTGGTATCTTCAAACTTTTCTGATTTATCAATGGTACCATTGCGCAGTAACAACAAACATGACAAAATATTCAAAAACAAGGAAAACGTTTTCATGATAATATTTTTTCACAAATGTACGATACTAAGTGATACGTTGCGGCATCATGCCACAATCCAGATTCCGGTCCGCTCATAGCAAGATGATCCTGATCTACATCATTATCAGGCTGGCTAATGGCCCATGGTAAATAGTTCATGTCTGTCCCGTCATCAAACACCCACTTGTACGACGTAATTCCTTGTCTTTTTCCTTGTATGTACGCATATTCAGAGACAAAGTTGTGTTCTGTAAAATACCGGTACAAATTACTTTGATACATTCTTAGCAAAAATATTCATATGTTATTGTACATGTCTTAGGTTATACGAATGGCTCTTTACCTCATTTGTATTTGTTGTTCTTGACAAACCACATCTGTGGTGTAATGGTTAGCGTGCTCGCCTCGTGCATGTTTGATCGTGATTTTGATCCACGGTAGGGTCTAACCAAACATTTAAAGTTAAATTACGATCTTTCCTCGTTCATGGCTTATCATCAAATATAATTTCGCAGTGGATTTTTACCACGAATAACACGAAGGGGTCCAACTAACGTGGCAGGAACTGCTTACCCCTTACAGACCTTATAGTGGAGTCCAACTAGTATGGCAGGAACAGCTTACCCCTTAAAGGCCTTATAGTGGAGTCCAACTAGTATGGCAGGAACTGCTTACCCCTTAAAGGCCTTATAGTGGAGTCCAACTAGTATGGCAGGAACTGCTTACCCCTTAAAGGCCTTATAGTGGAGTCCAACTAGTATGGCAGGAACTGCTTACCCCTTAAAGGCCTTATAGTGGAGTCCAACTAGTATGGCAGGAACTGCTTACGCCTTAAAGGCCTTATAGTGGAGTTCAACTAGTATGGCAGGAACTGCTTACCCCTTAAAGGCCTTATAGTGGAGTCCAACTAGTATGGCAGAAACTGCTTACGCCTTAAAGGCCTTATAGTGGAGTCCAACTAGTATGGCAGGAACTGCTTACCCCTTAAAGGCCTTATAGTGGAGTCCAACTAGTATGGCAGGAACTGCTTACCCCTTAAAGGCCTTATAGTGGAGTCCAACTAGTATGGCAGGAACTGCTTACCCCTTAAAGGCCTTATAGTGGAGTCCAACTAGTATGGCAGGAACTGCTTACCCCTTAAAGACCTTATAGTGGAGTCCAACTAGTATGGCAGGAACTACTTACCCCTTAAAGGCCTTATAGTGGAGTCCAACTAGTATGGCAGGAACTGCTTACCCCTTAAAGGCCTTATAGTGGGGTGCATACTGCTTAATAGTTAACTGTCTGTGTAGTGTTTTACACATTGCTTGTCTTTTCGTCTTTTTTCATTTGTTCGATTTACAGCTTCTTATTATTCCTTTTGTTTCCTCAGATGTGTTTAACCTTAATTATTGAACTTTTTTGTCAAATGTTGTCATACGAGATGTAGCACAATAATACTGTTACTTCGTAAGCTTTCGATTGCAAAGAACTGATTACATTAATAAAACAAAACTCACCTATCAGATGATAATATACTTCATTTAGCTTCTCTACACTGTCAATTCTGATCAAGGTAGCTCCCTCAGATGTACACAATGATTCAGCCTGTGTGTAGTTTACATATGCCTTGTTAAACTTGAAGCAGATCGAAGTACTGGGTTTGTAAGTATAGCCTGATGACTCTGGGCAGTATTCTACAACAAAACAACAATAAAAAAAAGTTTAATTAAGCATTTCACATGTACATTTATTTTAGTATGTAGATTTATTTATGGTGTTTAACGCCACTTTAAACAAAATTTCAGTTATATCCTACCGGTCAGTTTTATTGGTGGGGCAATGTGGAGTACCCGGAGAAAACCACCGATCTGTCGCAAGTCACTGACAAACTCGATCACATACTGTTGTATCGAGTACACCTCGCCTGAGCGGGATTCGAACTCGCTACATTAGTGGTGATAGGCACTGATTGCACATGTAAGTAGTTGGAAATTCAACAACCATACGACTACGACCACGACGGCCCCTATCACACAAGGAATTGCTAATAAATGAGCTTTATTAAAAACCAATAAAATTAAAATAATATATCTGTTGGTATGTTTTCTTGTTTTTTTGTTTGTTTGTTGTTTGTGTCTCGCCCTTTTCTACAATACACACACACCTAAGAACATCCCGTATTGGGATCATGTAAGAAGAGCTTGAAGATACCAAAGGGGTAATCAGAATTCGTATATCGAAGGACAGATAACACAATGGCCAAACGAAAAAGTACAAAAGGACAAACAACGGTCTACAAAACATACACATAAAACTAAAAGTCTAGTAACCCCCCTTTCGTCACCATATTCTAAGTAGGATTTATAAAGATTCGTCTCCCCTTATCCTTCAAAGAGTTCTTAGGAAGCTATAAACCACATTGTTGAAAAGTATTTTTGATTCCGTTCAAATGAGGAAAACTGGTATAGTAAGATTTTGGTTCATAATTGACTATTGTTTCACTGTTATGTCTTATGATGGTCTTGTATCTAATATTCTAATGAAGGTTGAAGCCACTGGCGTTCTTTAATAGAACTATTATTATACATATGCGCACTTCTGTACCACGAAGAATAAATATAAATGTAATGTTCAAGAATATAGCGTTCTTTATGATAACTCTGTTCGTCAGGGTTATACGTGAAGATTTGCATTTTACACACGTGTAAGACAAATGCGTGACCGCATCATTTCACTAAGAGGGGAGGTCTAGGCCTATAAAACTAAAATAACCATCGCCACTTTGTATTGAAGTGTATGTTGCAAGCCAGGAAAGTGAACAATCATGTATTTCTGTGTTAGGTTAGGGGGTGACAATTTTTTTTGTATTGGATATTGGAACGGCTCCGGCCGTGTGGTATTTTTTTTTATTTCATTTTATTCGTTCATCCATGACGGTTTAATAATATGCAATACAGTCAAATTTATTGATCCATTGATTAACAGCTCTCCGTATATGCTCTGTATTTTATAATTCAATACTCGGTAGGCTTGTCGCTGATGGGTAGGATGAAAAATATTATGATCCCTCAAATGAGATAATGCAGTATATCACTACATATTAGATTACAGCTAACAAAAAAATCCACCAAACATCTAACATGACGTCCTTCTTTCGCTTTGTAGACAAACGAGCGATTTATCGATGGTATAATCTCATTCGCACATGCGCCGGTGAATGTGACTGACTTTACCATTGGTAGCATAAATTGTGTGCGACATTTTCCGCAAACGTAAATATAAATTACCGTCTTCCAATCAAAGTATACTACCGTATTTGTATTCTTAGACATATCAGAATCGAAATAAATCATGGTAGTCAAAATGTGTTTTGAGTTTTAACATGGGTTGGCGGATACTAGTAAATTGTATCCATCGCTTCTGGCTCGGGATTAATTACTAATATCCGCCAACCCATGTTAAAACTCCCAACACATTCTGGCTTCCATGATTTATTTCTTAATTAGAATGACTCAAATACAAACATTTCTATTTAAACATGAAAAATATTGAAAAATGTATATATTATATGGAAATAGTGAGTGAGTTATTGTTAATTAAAGCTGACTGCTTAGAGTAGAAGCAACAAATACCAATTTTGTAATCTTTCTTTTGATCCGATCAGGAGACGAACCCACGATCTACTGCATTCGAGTCGAGTACGCTAACCATTACAGCACCGCTGCAGTTTATATGGAAATAACTGTTCTACTGATATTAATTGTTTTGGTTTTTTTTTAATGTTTGTATAAACTTATCTGATTATATGTCACTCTAACATGACGTCCCTCTTTCGCTTTGTAGACAAACGAGCGATTTATCGATGGTATAATCTCATTCGCACATGCGCCGGTGAATGAGACTGACTTTTCTATTGGCAGAATACATTGTGTGCGACATTTTGCGCAAACGTAAATATAAATTACCGTCTTCCAATCAAAGTATACTACCATATGTGTACTCTTAGACATATCAGAATCGAAATAAATCATGGAAGCCAGAATGCGCTTTGAGTTTTAACATGGGTTGGCGGATATAAGTAAATGTTATCCCTCACCTCTGTCTCGGGATAAAATACTAATATCCGCCAATCCATGTTAAAACTCAAAACACATTCTGGCTTCCATGATTTAATTTTTAATATACATCATTCCCATCGACCCTCGTGATAGGTGTGCATATGTCCATCACTTTATCGCAATTTTGCAAGACAATGATAATGGTAGGTCTCCACATTACATGTATATGGGTTACTTTAATTTCAGAGGGTTCGTCGTGGTCGTGGTCGTATCGTAGATTTTCAACTACCTATGTAATCAGTGCCTATCACTACTATAGTTGTGAGTTCGAATCCCACTCATGGTGAGGTGTACTCGATGCAACATTATGTGGTAAAGTGTATTAGTGCCTTGCGCCAGGTCAGTGGTTTTCTATGGGAATTCAGGCTTCCTCTACCAATAAAACTTACCGCCCTGGTATAGCTGAAATATTGCTGAAAGTGGCGTTTACACCATAAGCCATAACCCTTAATTTTCGATATCCAAATATTTGTTCCAACTCATATACAGGCGTGATCCTTTCACATTTATATATCTTTGCAACCCCATTTCAAGATGTGTTCTTCTTAAGACCGAAATATTTAACTCTTCAACCTCGTGGGTAGATGTGATCCTCTTTTCAACGATATATATCACTCCTCCCAAACCGTCCAGGACAGGAGGTAAATGACTACATTGTCGTTGGAAATCTTACATCAACTCGTTACCGTAAATAGTGCATTGGAAGGCAAAATTTTTAACTATTTTTCCCAAAATATCTCATTTTACGTTAATTTTGTAAAAGAAAACATCCCTCATAGGCACATCCTATTGGCATTACTGTAATAAAACCGTAGATATCAAATGTAGTGCGCACGACGCGTTTCTGGAATAACCTTCATCAGGTACGCTCGAATCGAAAGATTGGAAAACCAAATAATTTAAAGTTTTGGGAGCAAGTAAACCAAAGGGTCTAAACAGGACAGCCAAGGTCGGCTAAGGTCACATATGTCTGAGGGAGGAAAACCTTAGCTTTATTAATAATTACATTATTTAAGAACTGTGAATCTCAGAAATAAATATATCTAATAAACCATGTCAGTGCTGAAGCACTGACTACTGGGCGGATGATACCCTCGGGGACTAATAGTCCACCAGCAGAGGTATCGACCCAGTGATAGTAACACTGACTACTGGGCGAATGATACCCTCGGGGACTAATAGTTCACCAGCAGAGTATCGACTCAGTGATAGAAACACTGACTACTGGGCGGATGATACCCTCGGGGACTAATAGTCAACCAGCAGAGTATCGACTCAGTGATAGAAACACTTCACTACTGGGCGGATGTTACCCTCGGGGACTAATAGTCCACCAGCAGAGTATCGACTCAGTGATAGAAACACTGACTACTGGACGGATGATACCCTCGGGGACTAATAGTCCACCAGCAGAGGCATCAACCCAGTAATTATAATAAAACCGTAGATATCAAATGTAATGCGCACGACGTAATTTCATGCTTTGTTTGAATAAACGTTAGAGACTACCTAAGGGGCAATCAAAAAAGGACAATCCAGAGAAATTGGCAACATAGGGTACACAAGATAAAATAGTTACATTACTTCCGTTTTTCATTGAAACGTTACAATATGACTGGCTATGCAGTGGTCACATGATTATAAAAGAGATGTTCAACATCCCAATAAAACTCAAACCCAAACTTGCACGTGCCTCCATGATGACGACGTCAGATGTAAACAATCAATGGCGTAGTAATTTCCAACAGAAAATAATCTAACACAAATAAAATTCACGACAAATTCAACTATATTAAATTTTGGTGTGATTTAAAATGTAATTATAAGAATTGAATGCATTTTTTGTAGTTTTATAGGCGTGTAAAAGTGTGGACCGAGCCACATTTTTTGCATGAAGCGCTTCGGTCCACGCTTTTACACGCCAATAAAACTACAAAAAAATGCATTCAAATCTTAAGAAAAACAAGTAAACCGGTAAAGACGAACCGAACATCGTTGTACATGAAATCAAAGTTTTGATATTTAGCCCAATAATTCCCATCTTAATTGTGTACTTCGATCATGGTGGACATAATATCGTGGTTTTGTGATAATGTCGAAAACCACGAAAATATATACCCAATAAATAAATTGATTAATGCATTTTGTTATAATATCAAATGTATATTTTTATCGTTATCTTTGGAAATTAATTCATATATATTACCGGGGCCGTCGAGGCCGTGATCGTATGGTAATTGGATTTGCAACTGCATATGCAATCAGTGCCTACAACCATTGATGTTGTGAGTTCGAATCTCGATCAGAGCGAGGTGCACAACATTATGTAATAAAGTTTGTAAGTAAATTGCGACAGGTCAGTGGCTTTTCCCGGATCCTTCGGTTTCCGTCACCAATAAAACTGACCGCCAGGATACAACTGAAATATTGTTGAAATTGGACACCATAACCCTAATCCTAATCCCCATTAGTAAGGTAACATCAATGACATTGCGTATCGCGTTAAACATAATCAAGCAAACATATATATTACCTCTAGAATAAGAACACCAGCCTTCCTCAGATTTTCCGGTCTTATTTAAATTAAAGCTGGAATACAGAAAACAAGTGTGTGTACCTCCGTGATATGATATAGAGAGACATGATTTATTATCATTACATTGTCTGAAACAATCCAACACACTTGTACATTCTGTTTTATGAAATATATTGTCTGATATTAGTATGTTCCGTAATTCCGTTCTCTCGGCAACCATCGTATACCGGTTTGCTGCAAAACATAAACCATAAGAACAAGATAAAACAAGGAATAATGATTCGTGCATGATCTTGTTCATTTGATGAAGATGTGGTTAACAAAAAAACGTTCTCATGAATAAGACTATCCCTGCAGGAAATCAGCATCTTAATCGCGTTTTATTAATTGATGTGGTTATTATTGACAAATCTTCGTTATTTAAATGCATATATAATATTCCCTTATTCATTTTAATTAGCAAATATTTACAATCAGTTTGCACTTAACACTTGTTACAACATGAACACGATTTACTAACTATAATTGACTATAATTGACAGTTGTGTCTAAATGCAATTAAACTTTAGTTTACTAAAAGTTTTATAAGTGCTTCCAATAGAAATGAAAGGAATGAAGATATAAGTTAATTGTTGTATAAACACAATCTACTGTTTGTACTGAGTATATTGTTAATAATGCCTTACAATTTTTGTCAAACATATCGATGAATAATACAGCAGTGATTTCCGATATTAAGATATACTTGGACATTACTCCATGCAAAACACATCCCAGTAGAAACACAGTGACATTTCAAAGTTGACACACCATACAACCATTTCATCAGCATTGTTGCAACGTTAAAACAGCATACCAGGTTTTTATAGCGTCATATTAACGTTGAAACACCATACAATGTGTTTTCAAAGTCATTTCAACATTAAAACAACATACAATTTTTTTTTCAGTGTCATGTCAACGTTGAAACAACATACAACCTTCTTAAGCGTCATTTCAACGTTAAAACAACACACGACCTTCTTAAGCGTCATTTCAACGTTGAAACAACACACAACCTTCTTAAGCGTCATTTCAACGTTGAGACAACACACAAGCTTCTTAAGCGTCATTTCAACGTTGAAGCAACATACAACCTTTTAAGCATCATTTCAACGTTGAAACAGCATGCAATCTTTTTAAGCATCATTTCAATGTTGAAGCAACATACAACATTTATAAGCGTCATTTCAACGTTGAGGCTAAAACAACCTTCTGTTGAAACAACATACAACATTTTAAGTGTCATTTCAACGTTGAAGCAAAAACAACATTTCAAGCATCATTTCATCGTTGAAACAACATAAAATCTTTCTAAGCGTCATTTCAACGTTGAAACAACACACAACCTTCTTAAGCGTCCGTTCAACGTTGATACAACACACAACCTTTTAAGCATCATTTCAACGTTGAAACAACATACAACCTTCTTAAGTGTCATTTCAACGTTGAAGCAACATGCAATCTTTTAAAGCGTCATTTCAACGTTGAAGCAACTTAAGTGTCATTTCAACGTTGAAACAACATACAATCATTTTATGCGTCATTTCAACGTTGAAACAACATACAATCTGCTAAGCATCATTTCAACGTTGAAACAACATACAATCATTTTAAGCGTCATTTCAACGTTAAAGCAACATACAACTTTTTAAGCATCAATTCAACGTTGAAACAACATACAACTTTTTAAGCATCAATTCAACGTTGAAACAACATACAATCTTTTTTGCGTCATTTCAACGTTAAAACAACATACAACTTTTTGATCAGCGTCATTTGAATATTAAAACAACATGCATGTTACCAGCGTCATTTCAACGTTGAAGCAACACACAACCTTTTAAGCATCAATTCAACGTTAAAACAACATACAATCTTTTTAAGCGTCATTTCAACGTTGAAACAACATACAACTTTTTAATCATCATTTCAACGTTGAAACAACATACAACCTTCTTAAGTGTCATTTCAACGTTGAAACAACATACAATCTTTTAAGCATCATTTCAACGTTGAAACAACATGCAATCATTTTAAGCGTCATTTCAACGTTGAAACAACATACAATCTTTTAAGCATCATTTCAACGTTGAAACAACATACAATCATTTTAAGCGTCATTTCAACGTTGAAACAACATACAATCTTTTAAGCATCATTTCAACGTTGAAACAACATACAATCATTTTAAGCGTCATTTCAACGTTGAAACAACATACAATCTTTTAAGCATCATTTCAACGTTGAAGCAACATACAATCATATTAAGCGTCATTTCAACGTTAAAACAACATACAATCTTTTTAAGCGTCATTTCAACGTTGAAGCAACACACAACCTTTTAATCATCATTTCAACGTTGAAACAACATACAACCTTCTTAAGCGTCATTTTAACGTTGAAACAACATACACATTTTTAAGCATCATTTCAACGTTGAAATAACATACAATCTTTTTATCGGCGTCATTTCAATGTTGAAACAACATACATATTTCAGCGCCATTACAACATTGAAGCAACTTACAATGTGTTTTCAACGTCATTTCAACATTAACACAACATAAAAGGTTTTTTCAGCGTCATGTAAAAGTTGAAACAACATACTTTTTGTCAGCGTCATTTCAACACTAAAACAGCATACGTTTTTGCAGCGTCATTTGAAGTTTGAAACAACATATTATATATTTTCAGGGTCATTTCAACGTATAGAGACGTGTCGGAGAAGGACATGCACCTTGGCAATAACGTTGATCAAGGATTCAAGCAACAGTAATCGTCAGAAATATAAGTCTAAACTCCACTTTTGTGAAAGGTGTTTAAATGTATACTTTTTGGATGAAATCATGCTTGTTCATCTAATTCCTATGTTTTGGAACCATTACGGTTTACAAATGATGACCTCAGCACATACTTCCTGAGTGTTTTAAATGTTGCTTGTATGCAGTTGTCATTGCTTTCTCTCGATAAGGGACAAGTTAAGCATGTTTTCGGAAGGAGAGTTTCCAAAAGGTGCTAGATCAACCACTGTAAATGATTTGTTCCTTGACGGAGCAGTGGACTCACATGGGATATGTGTGCTTAGTGCCGATTCCAGCATTATTTCTTATATCGCGTCGATCAGTTTTTAATGGTAGTTTTCTAAACGGAATATCCAGTGAAAGCCACCGATCTGCCACTAATCACTGACAAACTGAGATTGTATAATGAGAGAGAATCCAACTCACAGTTTTAGTCTTGGTAGGCACTGATTACATGGGTTGATGTAAATCCAACTAAAACACGATCATGGACATGATTGACCCTGAAATGACATGTCACATGTCTAAAATAGTGTTGTCGTTGAGTAGATTGCACCCAGCTAAGAACAGAATATTCCAGATACTGGTTTTCCATTTTCTGATTTCTGTTCTTTCAGGTGCACTATGACGTTAAAAAATTATGTTAATTGGGTTTTTTTCTGCAGTTTTGCAAGTTTTTTTTCAGTATTCCATGTGTCTGTAGTTTTCGATGTTGTGTTTTGTAGATAATTGTTTGTCCTATTGTCTTTTTTCTTTTGACCATTGTTTTATCTGTTTTCCGATGTACGGGTTCTGATTACCACTTTGATATGTTCGAGTTTATGTTCAATGTTCATAGTATCATTTGACAATGTGCTATACATATAATTTTTTCTTAATGTTGTGCATTTTTAATATGTCTCAGTATATTATGTAAAAAGGAAAACGATTGAATATGAATTTGGGTAAATTATAGCGAAACTCTTTCAACGAACTCCAGATGAATGTTTTTCCAGAAACCCACCGTGTGCCCTGAATTAAATATCTATTTTTTTATTACAAGTAGACAGAAAAATTAAGAAATTAAAACCGTTGCAGGAGGTTCATATGTTATCTATGTTACTGGTGTTCGCCACGATTTCAATATAGCATGATTGTAACAAACTTCATTTTTAGTTTGATTTATCTCCCTTAGGCCATATAGATATAGTGGTTCAGGTAAATTACAGGTGTTATTTTTAGGTAATAATTTTAGAGTTGTTTGGCAGGTTTAAATAGTGGTTGGACAAGTCAGACACACCTTGAGTCAGTGCAGATTTAAGTTTTGAGCTGGAAGAGTGTGGTTGAGAAACTTCAGTTGTGCAATGGCAGATGCTATTGTAAATGGAGATGGCCAAGCATAGAAATGTCAGAACAGGACATTTAGGTCATATTTCTGTACAGAGCAATTCATATTTCACACCCAGGTAAGAGGTTTTCCATATCCCTTTTTTCGGTTGTCGTTTTGTCAATTTTATCTAATGGCGTGTCGTGAACTCGAATTTGTATTGTATCGTGGTTATTTTGAAATAAAGGTTTATTGTATTCTCAAAATGAGTTTTTCCTTTCACAGGGGATTGGTTTATGGTGTTTTATGATGAGTTTATGGATGTGTTTGGAGCCACACGATTGTTGGTGATGTTATGAGCCACGCCTTAGAGTATATTGAGATTGGAAATAGTTGAGTTTTCCATTAGAAGTTGTTTATTTGGGAAGTGGAACACATATAAAGTCAGTGTTATACAAATAGCTAAAATGCAGTTTTGAGGACTTCCTTGGAGGAGGCCATTGTCACGGATTCACACATACGGTAGGTATTTGTGAACTACAAATACTATTATAAATTGAAATTGATGTGGGTTTAGACGGCGACTTTCTCAACTATTATAAAGCCATAGAGGAAATGAGTTATAGATTTTTAACATATTAAATACAAAGAGTACTGAAAAGTGGTGTTTTATACCTTTATTGAATATTAAGAATATTCCAATGTCGTTGAAGTAGATAAAACTTTATAAAAGGAAATTACTAACTGCTTTTGCATATTGAAACCGTTTCGAACATTATATTAGAAAAGGGAACTAACTTGACTGTGGAACATTAATATTTGGAAGGTGAGATAACTGTGAAATCTAGAAGAACATTTATATATTTATCTAGAGACAGAGAAACTATATTTATATTTGAAATGTTTACTATTTAATTGGTATGGATTTTTTTTTATGTATTTGTCCTGAATTTTGTTTATTTTTTTATTATAATTTTGGTTGATTCATTGATTTGGTAGAGCTAAAGTGATTGAGTGAGTGAGAAAATATCTGTATTCATGATCATTTGTTTTTTTCTTTATTTTACATGTGCATTTTCAGTTCTATTTTCTTTTTTGTTTGTTTAGTTTATTTTGTTTATTTGGTGTGGATGTTAATAAAACATTATAATTTTTACACCATTCTCAATCTCATTGGCAAATCCAGCAAACATTTGTGTAAGAACCCAGAAGTGATTTATCACTCCATTACAATAATGTTTGTGTCGTTTAGAAGTAGCACGACGGGTGCAACCAGTAGAGGAGGAACTGGAGCATCTACGTTCGCCTTCGTTTTTCGTCTTTTTCCCCTTTTGGGGAGGGGGATGTCATGTTGCTCAATCTTTACTGTTACGTACTACTTTGTATTAATACAGAAATTAAAACAGCTGTACGGGGTTCATGTTTTATCAATGTTATTTGTATTAATTACGCATACTGGTGTACAACACGATTTCAATATCACATGACAGCGGGAGGTTTGGCGCTTTAAAATCTGATTCAACCCACCATTTCTTTAGAAATGCCTGTACCAAGTCAGGATCATTACGGTTTTCGGTTGTTGACTGATTTTATCTGTTTATATACTTATGAGTTTTGACTTTCCCTTTGTAAGATTGTTCAGAGTTCGGTAATTTTGTTATTACCTTTATTTAGATGTAGCACTATGGGTGTCACCAGTGGAGCAGGAACTGTTTACCGGTCTGGAGCATCCGCGTTCACCTACGTATTTTTACTTTTTTGGAGAGGGTGGGCGGTTCATGATGCTCAGTCTTTACTGTCCTTAGTATTTTGTAGTTCATTGTTTGTTCTTTTGTTCTTTTTCTTTTGATCATTGTATTGTCTGTCCTTCTGCGGTTTGCAGCTCTCAATTATCCCTTTGGTATCTTCAAACAATTTGTAAAGTCCAACACTGATATAAAGTCGATATAACTGACATATTATTGAAAGTGGCGTTAAACACCATAACCCTGATATAAGGTAAACCGCACATTGACCGAAAACAAGAGAAAAACAATTACTCCTTTACAACTTGTAGACAATCTTGTCTTGTTTCGATTACACATTGGTGTAATGTCGCAGATTAAAGTAATAAAATGAGTCCCCACCTGCCTTGTGAACTTCCTTTTTTTTCACAATTCAGTGAAAAGATTACATTGTGTTTAACAAAAGCGGTCAATAATTAGGTTCTTATATTAGGTTGTTACTATTATTAGGTTGAAGTAAGCAATGACTTCAAACATTATTACACCAAGCAATACAAAGGCTTTCTGTCTGAAGATTTGTAAACGTCATCAAACTAGTTTAACCGGAATATGTTCAATCGAAGCAGAATGCATTCTCTAAGCACTCATTACACCCGGCGGGGTATTTTCAATCACAGAAAAATGCATTCTCCAAACACTCATTACACCCGGCGGGGTATTTTCAATCACAACAGAATACATTCTCTAAGCACTCATTACACCCGGCGGGGTATTTTCAATCACAGCAGAATGCATTCTCTAAGCACTCATTACACCCTGCGGGGTATTTTTTTAATCACAGCAGAATGTATACTCTAAGCACTCATTACACCCGGTGGGGTATTTTCAATCACAGCAGAATGCATTTTCTAAGCACTCATTACACCCGGCGGGGTATTTTTTTAATCACAGCAGAATGCATTCTCTAAGCACTCATTACACCCGGTGGGGTATTTTCAATCACAGCAGAATGTATTCTCTAAGCACTCATTACACCCGGCGGGGTATTTTTTTAATCACAGCAGAATGCATTCTCTAAGCACTCATTACACCCGGTGGGGTATTTTCAATCACAGCAGAATGTATTCTCTAAGCACTCGGTACACCCGGCGGGGTATTTTCAAAAATTAAAAGTAGATCTATAGCACTTGCTCCCTATTTTCTATCGTGTTGTTTTTTGGTCGCTGCATGAGTAGGAAATATTGTTGGAAGTGGCGTTAAACAACATCAATGTGGTTCTCACTTGACATTACAATGTGGTTCTCACTTGACATTATATGAAGTGAATTGCAGACAGTGTACAGGATTTAATATTGTTTGAAATACACATGTACAACAAAGTAAGTAAATCTCTTTCTATGGATTTAAATGGAACTGAAAAGTACCTTATGATGTACTTCATTTTTTTGTTTCTTTGCTTTTTATATAAAGAATTAAGCGCCCTAAATTGAAATCATCATCTTGCAAAAAAATCACAGGTTCCTCTTTTGTAAATCGTGAATAGGTAATTATAATAAGGTATGATAAGCTCGCTTCGTTAAGCGAGCTATTTATGACTGAAACATGGTAAAATTAAATCAATAAAGGAATAATGACGAATACCATTTACTTTGACTAAAACAGAAATCCTTATCATCCATACACTATGCCTATGAAAAAGTTTCACCACATCCGGGTTATCCATACCACTATGCCTATGAAAAAGCTTCAACACATCCGGGACATTCCGGATCACTGCTTTTCGCGACACCCTCGAGAACTTATGAAAGATGCGGTGTATGAAAAGTATCGAAGAGCGAATACCGGTATTTCGCTGTTGCCTATATTGTTTGCTTGTGAAATAAACATTAAATTTAATTCAATGTTCTTCTTCTTTGACGAAAATATACAAATTATTTGTTTGAAATGAATATTTAAAGAATTTTGTCTGTAAATTGAAACCGATAATTATCGAATCCTACACGGAAAGTAACGAGTCGCTAAAAATAACATGATTGCGCAACACGATCGTCTGCTCAGGATTATTGCTAAAGCAAACGCAAGCTTATATTTATATTCGCTTAATCGCATCAGGTAAAACTAATAAATTGTGTTGAGATAATATCACGGTTGGGGATAATTAATTATTACATCTACAAGTTTGTCGAATAAATTTTTGCACTGATTTGAACAATAAAGTATTCCATTCTTCACTAATTTCGTTACATCCAAAGAGTATATATTCTATAGAGATGGGAACAATGTTATTAAAATAGTTTAAACAGAGAAGTTCTATCGTGTTGATAAAGTGGACATTCAAGAAAAAAATTAATAGCATCCTCAAATAAATGACCACATACACAACGTGGATCATTCTTCAAATTTACTCTATATAAATCGGCATTAAGGCCACTACATCTATGTCTTAGCTTAGTATGTATTATGATATTTTTCCTATCGCCAATATTGTAAAATGAAGCCACCGGAATTTGGACAGCCTGAATTGTCAAACAATGAAAGTGAAGCCATACATAATATTAAACACGTCAAGAAAGCATGTTAATTATGAGGAAGACAAAAATAAAGTACCCATGAACAAGCCTTACAACATCCAAAATACGAATATTTGCAATGGTATTTTCCATATTTCATTTTTTGAAGCACTATTAATAAATGAGGGTAAAACGACCCGGGGCAAACGGGAATAGGGGAAAATCGACTCACGGGGTGAAACGACCCGGATTCAGGGGGAGCTGACGCCAACGGCCTTCAGGCTTGTGTTGTCGGCAGGTAAGTTAAAATTGCCTTTGGTGCCATCACAAGATTATGTTTTACAAGATAACAAGAGGTGCTACGACAAAATTTTGAATGACTGGAATTTCAGACTCCCTTCATTGGGCTTCAAATGTATTCTGGTAGGCTTGATGAACATGATTGATGGTATGCAATTTTGGACACCAATTTTTTTTTAACAGACATAAAACAGTTTTTGTTAGCCCATGGTTATGTTGCATTGACAAATGACATGCTGAAAGCCTATAAGGTTGCCCAGGTCTAAATATTTTTAAGTGGGTGGTTGCAGGAGGCATATTTTCTAAAGACGAAGTCGAACAACAACAACTTATGTATTTTAAGAACAAAGTGTTCACCAAAACAGACACTGGATGACGACCCCCACAATGTATAGATATTGCACAAAAAAAGATGATGGTTTGACAGAAGGAGCTTATTGTTCTTGCACTGCAGGGTATGAAATTGATGCATGTTTTTTTTTATTCTCTATATTGTGTCTATGCAGTGCCAATTCAGGACCATTAGATAATAACACTACAGAAGGGATTGCAACCAATCTTGGCTGAAATGTTCCTAGCAAATTCATGACAATATGTTGTAGTTACTATGGTGTCAATGAATCAGTACATTTCAATAATGTTTGAGAGATGTCAGTACACATCTCTCTGGAAGCTAATGATCTGCGTACATATTAGGTTTGTCAACTACTAACAATTACAATACATGTATATACAATGTAGCTTCTATAGTACAAGGTAGTACGTTTCAATAATGTTGAAAAGATGTCAGTTCAAATCTGACTGGAAGCTAATCTATGGGTTTATTTTAATATATGCTTGATCATGTTGACTGCATTAACTAACTTGGACATAAGTCCCTAGCTTAATGAAAGTTTTGAAGAACTACTCCTTTTTCAATGTGACCACAAAAATGTTGTGTAATAGTTAGCATGCTCACCTAGAATGTGGTAGATCCATGGGTTCTAGCCCCTGTCTAGTCAAACCAAAGATTATAATATTGGTAAGAATGCAGCATTAAGGAGTAAGAACAAAAACTGGTCGAGTCAGAATAATGTTGTAGAGTGGAACGACATATCTACCCACAGACTGCTGTTTCAATGAACTACATTTTGTAGCACTCTAAAAATCCAACTAAGGGTGTTGGTCTTTTCATTTTTTGTATCTAAATGTGTTTCTTGTTGCTCATGCTTAAATAATTCATGTTTCTTGTTTAAAAATTCTATGAATAGAATGTTTTTATCCCCCATATGAGTGTTGTTTTTCGTGTAACATTATTGAATATTTTGGGCTTTGTTCATTTACCTGAGAAAGTCTTAGACAAATATTTTGAAATTAAAGGAGTTTTGAACCTTATTATATGTAGTATGGGGTTTTTTTGGGGAAGGGGGGGGGGGAACTTTTGTCCGATTTTTTTACTTCTCAATTCAATAACTAAAGGATAGAGAAAATTGCAGTGTCCCCCAATATTAACTTTTTGATGCTAAAAGCAATATAATTTTCATTCAATCATTAACTTAAGACTTAATCAGGATGAGGGGAATGTGTTTTATTACCCATTCTTCAATGTTCCAGTTCATAGTTTTGTTATTTTACAACATTGTTATTATACATGTATAGCTGACCTTTTAATAATGTTTTGTTTTTGCAATAAATATTTTCTTGTTAATGAATATTTGTTTAATTTTTGTGCACTATAATTTACAAAAGTTATCCAGTTGAATCATTTACAAAGTACATGTGCATGTACATATTTTGCCCATCCAAGACTGACTTGTTCCTTAATTTAGCACTTTTTCCATACTAATCCTTATATGTTATTATTGGTCTCCTGACATTGGCATAAACAAGAAAGGATGGAGTGCCTCACGAACAGAAACCACACCTTAATAATGTGCTTGACATACATGTAAGAATGGAACATGACTGTTAATGTATAGCCCTGTATCAGGGCATACTATTTAACTCCTGTCTGTCCCTCCCTATAGTTTTGAGCTAGAGTTTTTGTAATATTTTGTAGTGTGTTTAATGTACAAATACTAAAGGTGTGCATTCTTACAGGATTTTGACTTCTAAAAATTCACAAAATGATATATAGTTGAACTAAGTCATTTTTAAGTTAGTACATCTAAAGTGTCTTACACACACAAACTTTATACATTCTCTAACAAAAGGGGCACACCAGTTTTAAGTTGGGCCTTTTAAAAAGTTTTATTTGATGCTCCATAATATGATAATTTACAAATTGCATGTTTAATGTGATATAAATATGATAAACTATAAAACCATGCAGAAGTCTAACATAATGCCAACTTTAAAACAATAACATTACAAAGCTGGTTTTTGTACAAATACCTACCAGTCGCTTAGGGGGAAAAAGACTTCTTTTGATTTCCCTTTTTTATAAGGACCCCCCCCCCCTTTTATTGGATAGTCGGACAACAAAATATACAAGATTTAGATTAATTTTTTTCAAGTTAATCGATTGACTGATTGATTGATTGTTGTTTAACGTCCAGCGAGCAATTTTTCAGCTATATTCAGGACGAGAACATTTAAAAATTTAAACGCCACGGGACTCGAAACAAGGAAAGATGATGGGTAGGGACGGATAATTTTGCCAGTGCAACAGGTCTCTTATGGACCACTCATCATGAGCATAATGAGCTGTTACACTGGGTTCTTTAACGTGCGGAGAGGGTGGCAATCTCTCAACACGGGACCTCGGTTTTATTTACGTCTCATCCGCAGGACGCATTGGTTGTGAATTCTTACATCCCGCACAACCGACGGACGCCCCTTCAAGCCGAAGAAGCTCTCGGTCCCATTTCTATACCCCGGGGTTCCCGCAGGATTGACCCCCTTTTAGAGGACTAGTGCCTCTAGGGCGGAGAAACCTGGTGCCTATTCTACCCCCGGCACACCCTCCATGAAGGGGGTTTCAGGTTAATCGATAAGTACCCGCTAGGATGATATATTTTATTTATTTTTGCAGGTCTAGGATATTTTTTGTAAACAGTACTATTTGCGAGGTTGTGTCAAAATTATTTTCCTAACCAACAAATTCACGAAAACTTCCTTACGACCGTGACGATATGTGCATAACTGCCACGATGAATAAACTGCGACACCGTGTTTACAAATGCAATGACGTCTTGTTTACTTTTTTTTTTACTCCGATTGACCTTTGAACCATAATGGCGGCGGTAACGTGAAATTGGTAACCGATAATTATCGAATCCTACACGGAAAGTAACGAGTCGCTAAAAATAACACGATTGCGCAACCCGATCGTCTGCTCTGGATTATTCCTAGAGTAAACTCAAGCTTATATTTAATTTATATTCGCTTAATTGCATCAGATATTGATAAAATACACAATTGCCCAAATTGTCTCAAAGAAAAACACTTTCAAAACCTTATGCATATGTCAGAAACCCAGTATGGATAGAAACTGCTGTTTGATTGTTTTTTTGTTGTATATATGTCATACAGTGATACATAGAAAGTTGCAAAATGTTGTGTACATGAAAAAAAATTGATGTTAAAAGAAAAGGAGGGATGGGCAATCAGAAGCACCATAGGGTCTAGTCCGAGATTCAACGGCTACAGCAACTCCATAAAAGCCGTTAAACGACAGAGGAATCTCGGACTACATAGGGTCCTGTCCACAAGTACCTGTGATCTTGAAGAGTGTCTCAGACCCTATGCTATGTGCAACATTTACATACTCTATTATGTCTACTGGTGGTCACTAGTAAACCAAATTTCTATTTTCAGGCAAAGTTGGTAAATAATTATATGTACATAAGCATAAAGTTTTGCATATGTTTGCTCATCCAAGACTAAGGATATCTAATTAGTGATTAGCTTCGCGAGCTTTCCAGGCAGTGCCTGTTTCATATTAATGTATTAATGACCTGCATAAGCTGTTTTCATATCTGGTATTTCGACATTCCCTTCTCTTGATCTTGCATCAAGGCTATTTGTCCTGAGGCTGATGTGGACTGCATACGATCATTTTCTCATTCGTTGTTTTTGTTAGTTGTCGAGTTACGAAACGGTATTGACTTTCCAAAACCAGTTGGTAATACTGCCATACAATATTTTTTGTCGATGAGACATTCCAGAATTGTTCTAAGCTACAGTTCAACTCATCGATGCCAAATAGTGGTAAAATATCTGTCGAAGCGCTGTCAATCATATCGCAAGGAGGCTGCCATGTTTTTTTTAACACAACACCGAAGACACTGAGAAAGCGGTTCTCTGATTGGTTATTCTGCGAGGTCGATTCTATTTCTGATTGGCTAATATAAATTTCAGATAATGCATTCATGTTGACCCCTGATGCGATCCTTAATGGGATGTTGTTAAATCCTACACACGCGGCGACCAAAAAAACCCGATAGAAAATAGGGAGCAATACAGCATATAGGTATACAAATACAAATTACAAACAATACATGATACATTATACACAATACATAATTATACCTCAGAGTGAGTTCACCTCGCGTGAGCCTCAGTGGCTCTATTAAAGGTTTCAACGTTGCCCAAGAAAAGGTCAAGATTTCTAAATTTTCTAAAAAATTATAAAATCAAATTTGTTTTCTTTAAATGTTCAAAATTTTCAAAATTTCTAAATTTTAAAAATGGGTGCAGGTCGTTGCGTAACCTGGTCGTTTCGTACCAGGTCGATTCGTACCCTATTGAGATATAAGTAATATTGTATATATTTATGGAAATAAAGTTTATAAATGTTACCAGAAATGGTAATGAAGAAATTTCGAGTTATTTTTTATTTTTTATTTTTTAGCGTTAAAATCTTAATGTCTAAGTTTATTCTGATAATTTTGAAATAATTCTACAATATATGGTTTTAGAGATATCATGGAGTCAAATTAAAACAATTTTCGTATTCAGAAGTTACAAATAGGGAATGATGACTTTGTGTTTAAATCACAATTTAATGTATACATGTAAATACGGCGAATTGTAGAATTATTTCACAATTTTCAGAAGAAACTTTAGACATTTCGGAGTTTACATCTTCTACACTACATGTTTATGTAAATCCAGCTTTATGAATCAATATGTAATTTCGAAGTAAAAATATAAAATGCATATATAGACACTGTCATGGGATTTTCAGCTTTAAGTAAACTCGGTAAACTTTTACATACCTGAAGCATAACCCTGCTCCTTTTATACCCGGGCTTGGGACCAGCGTTGGCGGAGTTAAAGTTTTTTTTTTTTAAATGTACATCATTTACAACACTTTTGTTCATTCTCTTTCAGTCACTGGCCATAACTGGTAACTGGATGACCTGATAAAGACTGCCATATTTATACTGGCATAAAGCCTGATTTTTCAACTGAAAAATCTTGGGATAAGCATGAACAAGTAAAATTTAAAATTTTCATAAAATTTCAAAACTCAAAAATTTCATAAGATTTCAAAAAATTTCAAAATGTTAAAATTTTCTAAAAGTTTCAAAGTTTTCATAAGATTTTGAAATTTTAATATTTAATAATAATATTGAAAAATAATCAAACAATTATTAAGTTTAAAAAATTCCATATTAATTAATAAAGCAGTTATTGACTTTTAATTTCAGTCTACTTATGACTATACAGACCTGGTCAATGATTGCTTAACTTCGGCCGTTGGCCTCGGTCAGCCAATCATTGACCAGATCCGCATAGTCATGAGTAGATCTCATTAAAAGTCAATAATTTTCACTGAACAAAACAGTATCATCAGCATACATTAGTCAATACAGATTGAGCATTTTTAATTCGTATGATTGACATCCTTGTTTAATTAATTATATTTCAATGTCATTGACATACATAGCATATAAAAATGGGGACAAGGATTCCCCCTGCATGAGTCCAATATTACAACTAATCGTTGATGTGAATAGCTTTCCGATATGCGAGACTAACGATATGCCTCTGTAGTTTCCAGGGACATCAACTGGTCACAGCAGCTTGCAATTCTCCAAACGCTCATTATGCCCATTGTGTATTCCATTCGTTCCCTTCAGAGGATTTGCACCCCACAGCCCTATTTTTTCCATTGGTTTCTCTTTCTGTTCCCATTCTCCTACAGTCACAATTTCTCCTACAATCACAATTGGGTGTTCAACTAATTCACAAGCTTCCTTAGAATTTTGTGCTTTACCTGTAAAGATAATAATGTTTTTTTACATTATCATAAAAATATTTAATCAAAGCAAAGAAAAATAGCTAAAGAAAATATGAAATTCAAAATTCAAAATTAGCATGGATAATCTTAAAGTAATATTTCATCAGTTTTGAGTGAAGAACATGTTTCCTTGAAAATTTAATTTAGAATACGGCGGTACCTTTACGAAGCTATTCATGCATGTTTCAAGTCGAAATATGTTCCTAACAACTAGAAATCTGCAAATCCGTGTACATCTTTATCGTCCTCACCATTGTGGTGGAGACTGATTAACTTTCGGTTGTTTTGTTCTGATGAATGCCGATCATGACCTCGTGAAGAAAAGATAAACAATCATGGATGCTGAGGTAAGCACGCCCACATTCCTGACAATGATTATGTCTGTTTCATGTCGTGTGAACTAATTTTTATTTTGCAATTATTCTTATGTGGTACACACGGAATATATTTTTATTTTTTTTCATTAATTGAACATTGCGCATGAGCGATAAACTCCACGAAAGAGCTCAAATCTTGTGTCACGCGCATATGATTTGCATTACTATACTGGAAAACAGAATTATCTGCTGTCAAATATTTTGCGATTTGCTTTTAAAATCTGCTTTTGAGCAGATTTTTAATGTTATGCAGTTGATTTTAGTTAAAATTAAGTGTCATATTAAGTGAAAATATTTAATCCAAAAATTTCACGATATTTGCCTTTCATATTACTTTAGGTAATTAAAGGAATCAGCATTGAACTTTTTAAATGAAAATGTTAACTAGAATTTTTCTCTCGTTTCATTATTGAAAGAACCCACATCCGATTGGATGAGAAAATAAAAAAAAATCTATATGCCTTCCAAATATATCAAATATCCTAATGTGGGCCCCTATTAGACCCCTTTCGAAATAAAATAGCTACCTCTTAAACGACCAATCAAAATAATCATCTTGCAAAAGACTGCAATACAATTGCATGACAAATAAAAAAGTAAAAATTTTGATATTCTCCATTTCTTTTTGTCATCAACGGTAATAGATACATATGTTTGCATTTTTAAGATGATTTTTTTAGCAGTTATGCTGTAATTTTGGTTAAGTTTAAACATATTTTATTTCCATGATGAACAGCCAATGAGATTGAACATAAGTTATTACAACATTATTGAAGTCCTTTCCTTTTTGCAAAAATATGAACAAAAAATGATAGCACATAATGGCGATAATTATATAATGAGCATTACAATATTAAGAGACTTTTATATGAAATAAATTGATTTTATGCTGTGATGAATGTGTGTGGTAAATAAATGTGGAATCACATTACTGCTTACCTTTGCGTGCTCGGCGCTTTGTCAGCCAGAACAGGACCACAATGAGTACAGCACCACACATTACTGATACTGATACAACTGCAACAGCTATTACAATGGCGTTATCAACACCCCGGGTGGTTTCTGTTGTCACTTTATCAACATCTCGAGTGGTTTCTGTTGTCATTTCTGAAATCATATTATATTTTACTGCTTATGATGTACTTTTTAATTGTAAATGAGTGAGTGAGTGATGATTATTCAAGCCTAGTGAACATTTCTTCACCTATGAAGAGAACAACTAACACTTGATCAAATAATAATAATGTATGCTTTTGTCCAGACCATTACGCTTAAGGTTAGACATGTCGTTCCACTCGGACACATTATGCCGACTCTGAACCAACCAATTTGTTTCTGCCCTTTCTCCTTAATGATGTTCGATTAGCTCAGTGGAGAAGAATGAAATACCAATTTCATAGTCTTTGGTTTGACCCGACTGAGATCGAACCCACGATCTACCTCACACGAAAAAGATAGCCAACCCTTATACTACCGAGTGTGTGTAATTATAATATAAAGCTGTGGCAAGTCATACTTTGAAAGATTAAAAGTATAATGCATAAATAAATGTATAATTTTAATAATAGATGAATTCACCAAACTTATTCAAAACGGAATATGAAGTTCATTTAGAGATATCCGGAAAATTGCAACGTAGCCATCTTACTTATTACTCAGGAGATATGCATTGAAAATTTATTATGAATAATTGTTTATTCTAACAGCAAAGAGACTCTGTACATACCCAGACACTGCTCCGGTTTTGCTTTCCAAATTGGTAATATTTTATACCCAATACAACACTCAATTTTAATTTCTGTTCCACACGAGTTATCTTCCCATGTGTAATCGATGGACATGGATAGTTTGTAGAAAAGTCCATATTGTGCTTTACGTGAAACAGACATATTCACCTTTGACCCCTGCAATTGATTAACATAAAAGTGCATGTGGTATTGCAAACCAAAGTCTACACAGAAACTACTAAAATAAAACTAAAGGAACCTCAACTGAGAGATATATACCTCTTATGCAGGTGTTGCAAGAATGTTGCTACATATAAATGGAAAGTTCACAATGAAGCGGACCTAGATATATCTGTGTTATCTTTTATTTCAAGCTCATTGGAAACAACCATTTAAATAGGTAGTCTCTGCTAAAATGTTTACCGAATACACCCCATAAATTTATTCATTAACCAGAGGCTCTCAAGAGCCTGTATCGTTCACCTGGTAATAAAAAAAACCAATTGGTCCTATGTAAAAACTATGTCCTGCAGTGGTAGTCATCTTGGAATTACGATCAACATAAAAAACACAAAGTTTGTAAAGGACCTTCCAATGATTGATGCACAGTTTAGGTTCAATCAGTGCAATAGCTTCAGAGAAGAATATATTTCTGTATTTTCCCCATATGGTTCTGTGTTAATACTATGACCTGTGGTGGCAGCCATCTTGGATTTCCGATCGGCATAAAAAACAGAGGACCTTCCAATGATCATTCCTGGGCAGTTTGGTTTCAACTGTCCAAGTGGTTTCAGAGAAGAAACATTTTGAAACATTTTTCCCATAGGGTCCAATGTTAAACTAAGTCCTGCCATAGCCGCCATTTTGAATTTCATATCAGAACAAAAAACGTAAAGTTTGTAGAGGACCATCCAATGAACATTCATGTACAGTTTGGCTTTAATAATATTTGTAGTTTCTGAGAAGAAGGCATTTGAATATTTTCCCATAGGATCCAATGTTAATCTATGTCCTGCGGTGGTGGCCATCTTGGATTTCCGATCGGCATAAAAAACACACACCTTGTAGAGGACCTTCCAATGATCATTCCTGGGCAGTTTGGTTTCAATTATCCAAGTGGTTTCAGAGAAGAAGCGTTTTGAAACATTTTTCCCATAGGGTCCAATGTTAAACTAAGTCCTGCCGTAGCCGCCATTTTTAATTTCTTACCGGAACAAAAAACGTAAAGTTTGTAGAAGACCATCTAATGAACATTCTTGTACAGTTTGGCTTTAATCATATTTGTAGTTTCTGAGAAGAAGGCATTTGAATATTTTCTCATAGGGTCCAATGTTAATCTATGTCCTGCAGTGGCGGCCATCTTGGATTTCCGATCGGCATAAAAAACAGAAACTTTGTAGAGGACCTTCCAATGATCATTCCTGGGCAGTTTGGTTTCAACTGTCCAAGTGGTTTCAGAGAAGAAGCATTTTGAAACACTTTTCCCATAGGGTCCAATGTTAAACTAAGTCCTGCCGTAGCCGCCATTTTGAATTTCATATCGGAACAAAAAACCTTAAGGTTGTAGAGGACCATCCAATGAACATTCATGTACAGTTTGGCTTTAATCATATTTGTAGTTTCTGAGAAGAAGGCATTTGAACATTTTCCCATAGGGTACAATGTTAATCTATGTCCTGAGGTGGCGGCCATCTTGAATTTTCAATCGGCATAAAAAAACAGAAACTTTGTAGAGGACCTTCCAATGATCATTCCTGGGCAGTTTGGTTTCAACTGTCCAAGTGGTTTCAGAGAAGAAGCGTTTTGAAACATTTTTCCCATAGGGTCCAATGTTAAACTAAGTTCTGCCGTAGCCGCCATTTTGAATTTCATATCGGAACAAAAAACGTACAGTTTGTAGAGGACCATCCAATGAACTTTCATGTACAGTTTGGCTTTAATCATATTTGCAGTTTCTGAGAAGAAGGCATTTGAACATTTTCTCATAGGGTCCAATGTTAATCTATGTCTTGTGGTGGTGGCCATCTTGGATTTCCGATCGGCATAAAAAACACACACCTTGTAGAGGACCTTCCAATGATCATTCCTGGGCAGTTTGGTTTCAATTATCCAAGTGGTTTCAGAGAAGAAGCGTTTTGAAACATTTTTCCCATAGGGACCAATGTTAAACTAAGTCCTGCCGTAGCCGCCATTTTGAATTTCATACCGGAACAAAAAACGTACAGTTTGTAGAGGTCCATCTAATGAACATTCATGTACAGTTTGGCTTTAATCATATTTGTAGTTTCTGAGAAGAAGGCATTTGAATATTTTCCCATAGGGTCCAATGTTAATCTATGTTCTGAGGTGGCGGCCATCTTGGATTTGTGATCGGCATAAAAAACAGAAACTTTGTAGAGGACCTTCCAATGATCATTCCTGGGCAGTTTGGTTTCAACTGTCCAAGTGGTTTCAGAGAAGAAGCATTTTGAAACATTTTTCCCATAGGGTCCAATGTTAAACTAAGTCCTGCCGTAGCCGCCATTTTGAATTTCATATCGGAACAAAAACCTTAAGATTGTAGAGGAACATCCAATGAACATTCATGTACAGTTTGGCTTTAATCATATTTGTAGTTTCTGAGAAGAAGGCATTTGAACATTTTCCCATAGGGTCCAATGTTAATCTATGTCCTGCGATGGCGGCCATCTTGGATTTTCGATCGGCATAAAAAACAGTAACTTGGTAAAGGACATTCCAATGATCATTCCTTTACAGTTTGGGTTCAGTCAGTTCATTAGTTTCAGAGAAGAAGATCTTTGAAATTTCAGCCAATCAGAGCATATTATTGGCCCTGGCAGCCATATTGAATATTCGACTGGAACGAAAAACAGTAACTTTGTAGAGGACCATCCAAGGAACATTCCTGCTAAGTTCGGTTCCAATCGGCCAAGTGGTTTCGGAGAAGAAGCTTGAAATGTGAAAAGTTTACAGACGACAGACGACGGACACCAAGTGATGGCAATAGTTCACATGGACTTTTGGTCCAGGTGAACTAAAAAGACCACAACCAGGACACTGACCGTAACATCCTCTATAATAAAATGGTTGGTGCCTAATGCTATATATTTGTGATTCTTGTCGAATGTTATATCATTAGACCAGTTAGTGTTACAGCAACATATTTCTTTTTATTATCATCGAATTTCTGATCTTGACATTAGTTATCATCCACGATTTTTTTTTAATAAAAACAACAGATCATCATCATCGTCGTCGTCGTCCTCCTTCTTATCATCATCATAATCATCATCATTTTGATCATCATCATCATTATCAGCAGCATCATCGTCATCATCATCTTAAAAGTAGCTATGCAGGTTTTTCTTTTATCATCATCAAATTTAAAAAAAACTTTACAATAAATTAATAGAGTTTGTGATAAATAAGCAAATTAATTATAATTAAACATACCCCGACTGACAACATACATTGCGGTAAAGGATATATATTTTGAAATGTTAGGTTGGCAGATATATGTCTGTCTTCTTGGTTATAATTAGTTTCATTATCTATTTCGTGGGCAGTAGGTATATCTGTGAGAGAAAAAAAAAACGTACATTTGAACAATTTAAAATATGAGTATTAATCAGGGAATTTTTAAGAAAACTTATATTCATAAAAGATTTTTTTTTACTCGACAACACATTTGCATTTATCGTTAAAATCAATAATGCTTAGAATTTATCAGGAAGTTTAGTAGAAACGCAATATTCATAAATAATGTTTCACTCAATAACACATTGTGTTTTTCAATGAAAAAATCCCAAATTTCTGGACAGAATAAGAAAAGCTTCGATTTATGGATGAAAGACCTCTTTTTCTTCAACATATGGTTTGTTCTGTGATTAGATAATAGACTGATGCAATAACATTTATTTTCTGGTGGAGTTCATTGAAAGACCCAGTACATAGACAGAGATTACTCCTTCAGTTATGTCACATCATCCACTTTATTTAATCTTCTAATCATTTAGTATGTAATAAATACGTCATTAATTAGTTGTATGTAAAGAAACTGACAAACTTCCTTCACACTACACATTAAACTTAAATAAGGATGGAGAATTAGTAAATTAAATATATCATGGCGAGAACAAGTTGATTTTAAATAATATAATGACGAGGTCTGCTTTGTACTAGACCAATACGCTTAGTTGGATTTTTATAGTGCTAGCTCACTGAAACAACAGTCCGGGGATAGACTGGGAGCTATAAGGGCCAAAATCGGCCCCACCTCAGATGTCGATAAAATTTTCTCCAAAATATATTAAAAAAATATGTGCTTTTCATAAATAAATACATTTAGTTAATATGTGGATCTAATTCCTCACAGCGGACAGACAAAGTCAGGTAATGAAAAGCACTGAACGTCATTTTTTTCAGAATACAGAACGTACGTATCATTGTATTATAATGCATATCTTTAAAAAGCAAAAACAAAAACAAAAACAAAGCATAATAAAACTCAATAAACAAAGCATAAATTTGACTTAATATGCAATGTGGATTGATTTCAGGAATAAAAACATGTTCTGAAACTGTATTATAAAATTAAAGTGAACGAATAGTAATGTCGCAACGTCACCCATTTTCGACGGTCTCGTCCCCTGTTTTCGACGGTTTGTTTCACGTGATAAAATCTCTCATTATTTTGATCGCTTCATTTGTCAGAGGTTATATTATGATGCTGAAATTGCATGAATGATCTCAAGAAATCTGATCTAAAACTGTCATCTTTAAATGTAAGAACTACGTACCACATCTATTATTTCACGTTCAAATTGTATTTTTTATTTTATTTTATTGTATTGTATTAAAAAATATATCTCATACAGACCAATTTTGGTTTCATCGTCTGCTATGACATTGATAATGTACATATTGAGATCATATCAATTCAGAAACTTATTAACATTGATTGTAGAAAATTGGTCGAAATTTTGGTATTAACCTTAAAGAAGTAATAGATAGATTTATTTGAGGAATAGAACTTTGTCATATTTGAAAAAATTTTAAACATTTTTTTAACCGTACTTTATTCTTAACGACAACCAATGTTATGATATATTCCAGTACATTTTTACGGACAACCATCATAAATCTATCCAAAAAAAAAATGCCAAGGTGCGGGTTGAGAGAACTTGATAACGTAAAATAAAGCATTTGGTTTTGCAGTTTCCAGTTTCTAAGAAAAAGATTAAATATTAATATGAAAAGTTATGGATAACAGACGACGGACACTAAATGATATTATTACTACAATTTTGTTATTGAATGTTGGAACTGTTCCGACAGTGTGATATATATTTTTTCATTTTATTATATGCTATGAAAAAAAACCCAGCTGAGTTACATTTGTTAAAAAAATATGATTGTGATAGTCTTCCGTAATTAAAATCGTAAAAATGAAATACAACCGAATTGATATCAAATGGCGTAATGTTTCAACCTCATTTAAAATGTACCTTGAAATGCTTTCATACTTTTACATCACGTTCACGATATTTTATTACAACACTATTTCACTCAAGGGTAAAACTAATTCTGTTCTAGTTAAAGGACTTTATCAAACAGAATAATACAGTTTACATGTAATGCAGTTAATACGCAGTTAAACCACAGAAGAATATTTCTATTTGCCACACCTTGTGGTGGTGGGTCGCTATTGTGCATGCGAAATATTAATTGCAAACCCCATTGACTGGCTATATGCTGCCTGTCTAGAATATTTTATTTTTTTCTCGATCGACAGTTCAGAAGCTAGAAAACAATATGATGAATATTGTCTGTCAATCATGCAAACAATATTTTATGCACATGACAGAACGCATATACGGATTCTGATTGCCCCTGTGGTATCTTCAAACTCTTCTTAAGGATATGTTGGATTGTGCCCAAAAAATATCTACTCCTTTTGGATCAAACTATTTTACTTCATTTTAGAAGTAGCATCGATAGACCATTAAACCTACCTCAGTATCCCGGTAGTAATAACTATTTCAGTATCCCGGAAGAAAATATATAATCAATAATTGGGGGCTTATGAAAAAAAAACTATTTTGGATGAAGTGGTGTTTATTTTATTTTTATGTTATATATCTGTTACGTGCCGACATCCCATCGTTTTTTAACGGAAAATATTGCTTCTCAAACATCAAAACGTCATCTGAGCGCTTGTAATATTTGAACATTTTCCCGTTGTTTTTCAAGAAACGGTAGTTGTGCTTTATTTATTTTAATAATCTTGTAAATATTGTATGGTGCACGACTACGGAGGTGCTTAATTTCTTCGAAAACCGTCGAAATATCGCGGGCAAAATTCCACGAAATACAGAAAACAAATAACGCTCATGACGTCATAATGACGTCAAATACGTATCGATTTTGTTGGAAACAAGTTTTAACATCAAAAGTATGATGTCGTCTATAAAATAAAACACATCAAATTTTAATCAAGTATTTCCTAAGATAATGATTCATTAAATATGGGGCCATATATGGAACTTATAGTCCCCAGTTCTTTTTATCGCGTTGACGCCGGACTGCATGCACTGAGTTTTTCTCCTGGTTTCAATGTATACAAACTGTATTTAAAATAAATACAATTATTTACAGAAGCAAGTTATTTACTGATGAATTTCATTACTTGAAATGAATCATAAAATGTACAGAGATTGTGTATATATACAATAATGGTATCATATATACAATCAGAAGAGTGAAAATATTGATTTTAAGGGTCTGGCCGAGGTTATAAATAAATTAATATTTAACAACCTCCACCAACAAAATATTTTGATACAATCATTAACCCTCAATTCTCAAAACAACTGCTCAATTTGGTGTTGGTGGAAAACTGTGGAGGTATATAAAATAGCTAAAATGTACATTGAATATGTCGTTTATAGTCCATAGCGCACTCCATCTCACGGAAAAAAATATTTTTTGAAAATTTGCAAATATAACAATTAAATTAGTAAATTGTTTTTATTCTATGTCAAGCATTATTTTTGATAAAATGTGGGGCCAATTTTGCACCTTAACGCCTCTCCCTCCTTCAGATCATTTAATAAAAAAAAACATGCTATATAATTACCCTATGTAGCCCACGGGAGCTACATAGGGGCCCCTTTGGTTTACATAGCTCATTTGACCAGGGAAAATATCAAATTGAGTAAAAAAAATACACTCCCTTTCATTCACAAAATGAAAATTACAAACATACATGTACATTTAATTTAACAACATATATATCATCATTTTGCCTTCCCGCAAAAGAGTTTGGGTTATCAATAATATTTTTTTTTTTTTTTTTTTTTTCTCATTTTTTTTCTCATTTTTTTTTTTTTTTTTTTTTTATTATTATTAATATACATATATATTTTCAACTATTTTTTATAACAAATATTACTGTAGCAAATAGAAAAACTAATTAAAACGATTTGAGAACGGTATCACTAAATAAAACTAACTGCAGCTACCTGATCAATCGAACACACCTTATTGTTTTGAGTGTAGTTTTACGACAGCAGCGTGGCTATTTATTCTTACATACATTTTCCTATTTTCAATCTTGGGACCTACAATTATCATCAGTTTGTGTTATTCATTCAAATGGAATAATAGGGAAAATGCAGTTGGATTAATAAATAACATATACACTATATGGTCTACATATTAACAGACAGCTTTGTAAGTAAGAAATAATCAATATATGTGTCAATACAACAATGTATTAGGTTGTTTCCAATGAGCTTGAAATAAAAGATATCATGGATACAGCTAGGTATGCTTCATTATGAACTTTCCATTTATATGTAGCACCATTCTTGCAGCACCTGCATAAGAGGTTTATATCTCTCAGTTGATACGATATTCCATCACCAGGTTTGCAAAAAGAGTAACAGGAACTGCTTTACCTAATATCAGCCCCATTATATATTTGGGGTTCTTGTTGTTATATCTTTAGACCAGTTAATGTAACAGCAACATATTTTTTATTATCATCGAACTTCTGATATTGACATTAGTTATCATCCACGATTTAAAAAAAAAAAAACAACAGATCATCATCGTCGTCGTCCTCCTTCTTATCATCATCATAATCATCATCATTTTTATCATCATCATCATTATCAGCAGCATCATCATAATCATCATCATTTTTATCATCATCATCATTATCAGCAGCATCATCGTCATCATCATCATCTTAAAATTAGCTATACAGCTTTTTCTTTTATCATCATCAAATTTAAAAAACTTTAAAATATATTAATAGATTTTGTGATAAATAAGCAAATTAATTATAATTAAACATACCCCGACTGACAACATACATTGCGGTAAAGGATATATATTTTGAAACGTTAGGTTGGCAGATATATGTCTGTCTTCTTGGTTATAATTAGTTTCATTATCTATTTCGTAGGCAGCAGGTATATCTGTGAGAGAGAAAAAACGTACATTTGAAAAATTTAAAATATGAGTGTTAATCAGGAAATTTTGAAGAAAACTTGTTCACAAAAGATTTGTTTTTACTCGACAACACATGTGCATTTATCGTTAAAATCATTAATTGTTTAGAATTTATCAGGAAGTTTAGTAGAAACGTTATATTCATAAATGATTTTTCAATCGATAACATACTAGTATGTTTTTCAATGAAAAAAATACTTATTTCCGGGTAGGATAATAAATGATTCGATTTATGGACGAAGAACTTTTTTTTCTCAAAATATGGTTGGTTCTGTGATTAGATAATAGACTGATACAATAATATTTATTTTCTGGTGGAGTTCATTGAAAAACCTAGTAAATAAACAGACATTACTCCTTCAGTTATGTCGCATCATCCACTTTATTTAATCTAGCTTCTCTATATGAATTGACCGTAGCATCGAAATTATTGTATAAGTAAAACTATGTAAATTCTTAAAGATTATTAATATGAAAGTGCCAGTTCCTGGTTAGTATAATTGTAATTTTTCCACACATGTATAAAGTTTAATATGGTGTATATAACTGCTAACTTCTCTGTAACTATATGTATTTGGTTTATGAGAATATAATTCTAATTCATTCATTCATCTTTTGGTTCTTAGTGATGACGTCATTAATTAGTTGTTGGTCAAGTAAACTTAAACGAGGGCGGTGAATAACAGTAAATTATATATTTCACATTAATTACTATAAACATGACATATTAAGGCCTCGTGTATTTTGTATTTTCGTTAAAATTGGATACAAATTTGTCAAATGTTAAAGAATGCTGCAGTTATATTTTATTTTGCTATTTTATTTTGAAATAACCGAAACAATTCTTTCGATCTTGGTATTAAGAAATTTTCAAATATTTGGATTTCCAAACTTGATTTTAAGTCTACCTAATTTAAGTTTTTACAGGAACGCGTCGCTAACACTAAATTAGAGTAATTGAGTGATTGTTGTTTAATGCCAACTCAGCAATTTTTCAGCTATATATCATGGCGAGAACAAGCTAATTTTCAATGAGATGATGATAAGGTCCGCTTTGTACTAGACCAACATGCATGGTTTGAAATGTATAGTGCTAGCTCACTGAAACAACAGTCCATGCATAGACATGTGTCGCCCCACTAGGGCACATTATCCTGATTCCGAGCCAACCAGTCTTTGCTCTTTCTCCTTAATGCTGTGTGTGAAAATCGGAGAAGCAACAAATACAAATTTGTATATTCTTTGGTTTGAACCCACGATCTACCGCACTCAAGGCGAGCACGCTAACCATTATACCATCGATGTGGTTCATTAGATTACATAGTTTAAATTAGGTTATAAAATGAACTTAATTTGTACTTACACAGATATTTCGTGGTATTTAGATCTAACCTTTTCTGGTCGAATTTGAAACCATACACACATTTGTAAAAACAATTTACATCTGCTTTGCTGGTGTTGAATATCTGTAGACGAAATTGCCTTGTGGAGATGAATTGTTCTTGATATTTTTTTGGATCTGAAGGGTAACCATTGAAGCTTAACACTTTGTTCTCACTGCCACCAGACCATTGCCGACTTCTACCATTGGTGAGGTTTAGTGAATCGTCAAGTGTACAAAGTAGGTGAATCGTTGAACCAAATACAATTGTTTTATTTTCTACATTCAAGGAAACTACAATTAGAGAACAATAAAGAATTATTACAGTTTTTACATATACTGTATTATGTATAACGTTCAAGATTACAGCGTTCTTTATAATAAAGTTGTTCACCCTGTTATATGTGAGGGTTGGCATTTTACTCACGCGTGGAAAACAATTGATTGACCGAATTATTTCACTTAGAGGAAAGGCTTTGGACCCATAAAACTAGTCTAACACCGTCACTTTTTATTGAAAGTTCCTGTACCAAGCCAGGAAAGTGAGCGGTCATTTCCAATTGCAACATTGGTAAAATTCTCAAGCTCGTTCATAAAAAGAACTGTGAAAAACATCGACCTTTATCAGCGGCCCCTAACAGCGAACTACAACTGACATTAAAGGGCCGCATTTATAATTGCATTGCTGGGGGTATTATTGTACAAGTACCTATTCTCTTATACAAACATTTTATATTTGATTTCCTTTCATGAAAAGGGTATCTAATGGCTGTTTCCCTTTATAATTATCTGACACAGGGACTTGTATTTACTTCTTTTTAAATCATTATTATGACATGTAAATCATATTATTAATAAAAATGACATCAATTGGCTGTTTATGTATTGGTCTCTACCAAAGGTGGGCCAATACAACTAATGCTATGAGTTCGAACGACGTTCATGCCAAGATGTACGTCATCTTGTACAATCAAGGAAACTACTATTAGAGCACAATAAAGAATTATTACAGTTTTTTCATATATTATGTATAATGTTCAAGATTATAACGTTCTTTATAATAAAGTTTTTCGCCCGGTTACATGTGACGGTTGGCATTTTACTCACAACTGCAAACAATTGCATGACCGAATTATTTCACTAAGAGGGAAGGCTTGGGCCCATAAAACTAGTTTAACACTGTCATTTTATATTGAAGTATCTGTACCAAGCCAGGAGAGTAGGCGGCCAAAAATATATATATATGTGTGTTCAATGTGTCGATTTCACCTTTATTTACTCAGTTCAAGATATTTGAAAGATTGATACAAATTGTGTTTGATTTGTGCATAAAGATTATTTATGTAGGATATATATTAGGCATTAGTAATGATATATGTTGAGTCATGTTTGTTATAGAAGACTCTACAGTGACTGTGAAATGTAGAACAACAATAAAAGCACTGAACCTTTAATGTATGTAATGTTGGAAAGTTTCTCTAACTGATCGATTCCTCTATATGGAGAAACATCCAATCAAATTTGATTGGTTTTTTTTATGAAAAGGGGTATCTACATAGCTGTTTCCTGGCTGACAAATTCACTTGTATATCCCCATTTTTGAAAAATATTAAACCATATGAATTAGAATATTTAATAAAACATGTACATTAACCAGCTGTTTCTGTATTAGTCTTGTATTAGAATCTCGGTCTCGGCGTAAGGTGAGCTAATACAACTAATGTTATGAGTTCGAATCCCGCTCATGGTAAGGTGTACAACATTATATGATTATATTTGTCATGTCGGTGGTTTTCTCCGGGTACTCCGGTTTCCTCCACCAATAAAACCGACCGCCATGATATAAATGCTTGAAATATTATTGAAAGTGGCGTTAAACACTATAAAACCAACCCACCAATACAACTATCAACGAATCTATAACAGATGCAATATAGAAAACAAGAACTATCTTTAAAAACAGATGCACGACGAAGCCCGAATATTATATTCTTCTACTAGCAGCATTTCACTGAAATAACCTAAACATATAGGTTGTATAGGATTTGATAAGACATGTAAAACCTTGCATCCTACTTAATGTGCAAGGAATCGTTAATTTTTAGTAACAGCGTCCATCTTGGTCTGAGGACGGGACTGCCGGACAAAATTTTGAAAGGGTATCACCAAAGGATTATTTTAAGCAAAGCTTGGATCCAATTGGCCCAGTAGTTTCAGAGGGAAAAATTCATCCCTCTTTTTCTATATTTAGCAACAGTGGCCATGTTGGTTGGAAGTCTGGATTGCGGACACAATTTTAAAAGGGGATCATCCAAGAACTACTTGAGCAAAGTTTAGTTCCAACTGGCCCAGTAGCTTCAGTGATGAAGATATTTAAAATTTCATCCCTTTTTCTATTTTTAGTAACAGCGGTCATGTTGGTTGGAGGTCCATTCCACCAAAGTTTGGTCTTAAGTGGCCAAGTGGTGTCAGAGGAGAATTTTTTTTTAGTAATTGTGGACGGACGGACAATGGACGCAAAGTGATGACAAACGCAAACCTGACCCATAAGGTGAGCTAAAAGGGGGGGGGGGGTGCATATTATTTCCTATCCGTGGTAAAATCTCAAAAAGAATCATGGCTTCAACAATAACTTCTTAACATGCAATAGATGAAATGGCACTTTGCTCAGAATTTAATACCTCCAGTCACTCACCTGAAGATTACATAATACATTGAAAATCAAACTTTACGACATATAATACTTTGGTTAAAGAGAATATCGCTTAAATTTAAAGTTTAATACAGATATACCATTAAAAGTAATCATATTATCAGTTATACTCGAACTCCCTTTTTCTGTGCGGGGCGTAGGACGACGGACGCAACCAATCATCAAACTGCTAAGTGACTAGTCCGAGATTCCTCCGCCGTCTGACGGTTTTTTTCGACTTGCTGTAGCCGTGGGACGTCAGAGAGCTACAGCAAGTCGAAAAAGCCTTCGGACGGCAGAGGAATCTAGGACTACTAAATGACTTGCTTATTACAAGTGCTTCAAATCCGACTTGTTTATTACAAGTGCTTTAAATCCGTTCTCCGAACTCTTACCAAATTTGTATTATTCTCCTATCAAAAAGTTAGAAAATATTTTCATCTTTAAAATTGTTAGGCAAAAGCGTCCATTGTTACAAAAGTAGATCAAAAGCGATCGTATACGACCTCTTCGAACAACATTTAAAAATAAACCAATTTTCCAGAAATATGAATCGACCATGAGTCAGGGCCGGATTAAAAGTCTAGTGTATTTATGAATTTATGTCTCATATAGCGCCCACATTTCTCTGGAACAAAATCCCCCTTTATTTTGTAACATGTTTTCTTTTTCAATTAAAGGCATATTGTCTACCAAAATCTATATTTTTTCATATCCAAAATTATTGTCGTTTTCCGTACTGACCTTCATAAAATGAAGATTAACACCGAGTTATGCTGCAAAAGATATGATTTTTTGACAGAAAAGACCCAAAACTATCGTTATCGGAATTATTGTCTAGGATAACAAGAATTCAAATCTATTCATATGACCTTCAATGTGAACCCGTCTTGAGCATGCGCACTGTTTAGAAACAATGAACAACATGTGGTTCTTGGGCAAAAGAGAAAGTGTCAATGCATGGAAGAAAGCGGACTTTGACGGATTCAGAGAGAAAGATGAATAGAAATGAAGTATCTTCCAAATGGAACAAATGCAGGATATATGTAGGTGATCAGTTGGACAGTTGGAACGAACTCAAGGAAGTGCTACGCGGATAAACTCGCGCTGAAGTGGCAAATATTTTGCTTGATAGGTAAGCCGAGCATGTTTTTTCCTTCTTTTCTCAATCGTTTTTCATATTTTATGAATTTATGATGATGCCTATGATCATTTTCGGTAGATAGTATTCAATATATGTAATCTTGCACCTGGCAACAGCAAATTATTGTCAATGAGTAGCATAAAACGGCCGTATTTGCGAGGTAAACAAACACGAATTTTAACATCCATGCTGCAGCATCCGGGCTACTGGCAAAAAATAGATTTGGCCTCGCTCAGGTCAGTGCATTATTAATTAGCTTCCAGTAACGATGGTCAGCTTTTTTAAATAGAAAAAAACAACGTTTCGTAGCGTATTCGCCAATAATTCGGTGTTTAATTTTCATTTTATGAAGGTCAGTACGGAAAACGACAATAATTTTGGATATGAAAAAATTACGATTTAAAGTATTTTGTCCCATTATTAGAGGTTTGGTTTATATGATTGTCATAGTTTTTAAGATATAGTTATTATTGACATTTCTACTGTTCCTAAATAATATACGTTTATTATACAAAATGAGGTGCATCTCTTTCGATCACATGTAGCTAACTTTAGACCTATTCTTTTTAGACCCTTTAGTTTATCACCTTCGATCACATGTAGCTAACTTTAGGCCTATTCTGTTTAGACCCTTTAGTTTATCTCCTTCGATCACATGTAGCTAACTTTAGGCCTATTCTGCTTAGACCCTTTAGTTTATCTCCTTCGATCACATTTAGCTAACTTTAGGCCTATTCTGTTTAGACCCTTTAGTTTATCTCCTTCGATCACATGTAGCCAGCTTTAGGCCTTTTCTGTTTAGACCCTTTATTGTTCTTGTTCCCTGTTGAAACATTTGGCTTTCCTATATTTTGACAATGAGCGGACATTTGCACTCCGGTAGAATATTCGACATTTTGCTCTTAATGAACATAGTTATATTACTTACTCTAAATATTTTGAGGGTTTTTTGGCGTCTGAAACGCTTGTCCTCTTCAGAAAGCTCCAGCTTGACCTCTCCGCCATTATACTCCAGTCGTTAAACCTCGCTTTGATTACGTAGACAACACGAGGTACGGAATCGCGCGAGGTTTTTCGAATACTCCAATCGGTAAACCTCGTTTTGGCTATGTAGACTTACACGATGTACGGAATCGACCGAGGTTGTCCTGGAATGCGTCCTCGTTTGGTTACGTAACCTCAAAATGAAAGTAGAATCGTATTTACTTCATCGAGTATCCGGAAAATAAGATGTATATAGAATAATATTTGTACTCGCCCAAATATTTAAATTTGGGCCAGTTACTACCTGTCTTTTGACAATATCTAGTCGTCCATATGTGGTTTTTGTCGCCGATGGGGACCAAGCGACCGGCTGTGTCCAGCACTTCAAGTGGCGTAAATTGTAGACAAAGGGGGGTAGAGGTCATATAACCAAGAATATATGCTTTGACTGCTCAAGTTCAATCGCCTATAGGCATCAACATACTCGAGAAACGTCATAGCGGAAAGGTATCACAGTACCTGAAATTAAGAGTCGAAAATGAAAGTACACGTAGACCAAATTTTGCAAGGCGGAACAACCCTGATTGATTGATTGATTGATGATCCTTTGAATGTATTTTTTTTTAATTTAATTTCAACATTATGTGAACACACAAAATTGTATGTGGTTTTTAAAGTATAATATTATCTCACAAAATTGCATGTGGGCCAATACAACTAACGTTATGAGTTCGAATCCAGCTCATGGCGAGGTGTACAACATTTGTCAGTGACTAGCGGTAGGTCGGTGGTTTTCGCCGGGCACTCTGGTTTCCTCCACCAATAAAACCGACCGCCACGATATAAATGATTGAAATATTGTTGAAAGTGGCGTTAAACACCATAAAACCCACCCACCAATACATCTAACATTGAATCTATAACAAATTCAAAATAGAATAAATTCAGTCAGTAAGAATTGAAGTATGATCTTCACATTATCATGATTACAAACAATATAACTTACCTGGTGATGATTGAACGCCTGATATTATAATGATAAAACAAAATATTGGATTAAGAAACATGTTTACTTCCTAACTATTTAACTGCTGTTATCTAATTTAACATACCAATTGCCAAGTCCTTAATTTCAAGACAAATCACATGTTTTTGTAAGGGTAACAATATGATATTATGTCACCGCGTCGTGAAATCAATATGATGAAAAAAATTTAAAAATTAACCACAGCTAATAATAAACCAGTATCAAGAAATTCATGTTGACGATTCGTGTAATATATTTTTGAATTTATCTCTCATATATAGCTATATAGCGGCCACCTTTCTCTGGAACAAAATCCCCCGTTATTTTGTAACATGTTTTCTTTTTCAATTAAAGTATCTTGTCCCATTATCAGAGGTTAGGTTATATGATTGTCAAGGTTTCTAAGATATAGTTATTATTGAAATGAATACTGTTCCTAAATAATATACGTTTATTATACACTTGAGGTTTATCTCCTTCGATCACATGTAGCTAACTTTAGGCCTATTCTGTTTTGACCCTTTAGTTTATCTCCTTCGATCACATGTAGCTAAATTTAGGCCTATTCTGTTTAGACCCTTTAGTTTATCTCCTTCCATCACATGTAGCTAACTTTAGGCCTATTCTGTTTAGACCCTTTAGTTTATCTCCTTCGATCATATGTAGCTAACCTTAGGCCTATTCTGTTTTGACCCTTTAGTTTATCTCCTTCGATCACATGTAGCTAACTTTAGGCCTATTCTGTTTAGACCCTTTACTTTATCTCTTTCGATCACATGTAGCTAACTTTAGGCCTATTCTGTTTAAACCCTTTAGTTTATCTCCTTCGATCATATGTAGCTAACATTAGGCCTATTATGCTTAGACCCTTTAGTTTATTTCCTTCGATCATATGTAGCTAACTTTAGGCCTATTCTGTTTAGATCCTTTAGTGTATTTCCTTCGATCATATGTAACTAACTTTAGGCCTATGCTGTTTAGACCCTTTAGTTTTCTTGTTCCCTGTTGAATTATTTGGCTTTCCAATCATTTGACAATGAGCGTGATGTTTATTTAGAATAATACTTCATCACAAGTCATACCTCAAAATGTATGTTAAATACTTGAAGTGGGGTAAATTGTAGCCAAAGAGGGATAGGGGTCATAAAACCAAGAATGTATGCATTGACTGCTCAAGTGCAATCGCCTATAGGCATTACCATACACGAGAAACGTCATAGCGGAAAGGTATCACAGTACCTGAAATTAAGAGTCGAAAATGAAAGTACACGTAGACAGACCCTCCAACAGAAATTTTGCAAGGCGGAACAGGACGGATTGATTGATTGATTGATTGATTGATTGATTGATTGATTGATTGATGTTGAACGTCAGGTGAGTATTAGTTGAGTGGTATCAATGACGAGGAACACGCTTACAAACAATAGGTTATGTAAATAAAAAGTGGCACCGGGATGAGCCTGTGGATGTTTTATTTGTGTTTTTTTTTTGGCTTTAATTTTAATTTCAACATTATGTGAACACACAGATCCTTCTTTTCTGTTCTATATAAATTTCTTCACTATAAGCAATTAAATCTCATGTTTTCAAGATATACCATATTCTTTAAGAGTAGAAAAGTAATTATATATCACAAAGAAGATGGGTATCGTAAATAACGAGATAGAGAAAAACAGAAATGTTCATGATGTCATCTCATAAAAATATTGTTGCCTAATGTCAATATATGTTTATCTTTATAACATAAAAACATGACACAATTGCATGTGGTTTTTTAAAATATAATATTATCTCACTTTAAACGCTGTTAAATATTGGTATCATATATCTTGTTGTTAATAATTGACTCTACATAAATTTCATGTGACGTCACATAAAATCTATTTATATTCAGCGAACGTCGCTTGGTCTACTTTTCAGTCATTGAAACGGATACAGCCACTTTCGGTTTGCGCTGGATTTTTCATATGCATTCGGAATTCTCTAGACCGGCCATGTGTAACAATGCCATCATCTCCTCTCAAATGTAAAGTAAGCCTTTAAAATACAGATAATTGTTCCAATGCAGATTATAAAAATATGTTCAACTCCAAATTACTGACATTTGATTTTTAAAGCACCTTTTTTATATTTTCTAAATCAATTTAGACCGGACCGGAAGTGGCTGTATCCGTTTCAATGAATGAAGAGTAGATCAAGCGACGTTCGCTGAATATTCTTGTCCAATTCGTGTGAGGGGGCCCCGGTAGGTATATTTAAATGTGGCAGTCGAAAAGAGAAATATCTCGGGAGTGTCACGATATAATTGGGTCAGCGAAAGGATCACAAATAAGCGAAACATATTGAGGCGAAGTGGGGAAAGGGAAAAGGGCAGATAGTTACCTTGAAGTAAGGAACAGGAGGGAGCATATATTTTTTGAATGAAAAAATGCCTGTGGAGATGACAAAGGAATTGTCAACAAAACGAAGAGAGTTTTGGATAGCGAGAATCGGAAGGAAAAATTGGATGCCATCGCCTTATTCTAAAGTTTGCTCGGACCATTTTGTCACAGGTATGTTTACATTTTCGTCTTTTTGTTGTATGCAAATGGACTTTGTCACGTAATTAATGATTAATACGACATCCCAAGCATGTTAATCGCACCAGGCAAACGGCAAAGCGAAAAGTGTGAGGTGTGTCAGAAACATTGGCGATGCTATTATTCAAACTGCGCTTCAAACAATTTTTAAAAGGCCCGATCTACTTGGAATGCATATCTTTATTAAATTAATACCTATGGTGGAATCTCTAGTCACTAGTGTGGGTGGGGGCAGGAGGGGGGGGGGGTAAGTTCTTGTTCAGTGGGTAGTGGTTTCTTCGGGTGCAGGTCGATTCCAATCGTAGCTACTTGGCCATTCTCGCTACCCTCCCGATAACCTCGTAGGTAGGTAGTAGAAATTCTTCTTAAATTGTTTGCCGGAAGATAAGCCGCCCAAAATCCTCGAAAATCCAATATGGAAGACATACTAAGTAAAATCTAATCAGGTAAAACTAATTGAAACTTTAACTTTTATCCATGAAAATAATTGAATATATAGAAAATTGTTTCAAATATAACTTTATCAAACTTTCATGTAACTGACATTTGAAAAGTAGGGGTACCTGTAAAGTGCGAACCGAAATAAAAACGGAACACAACGAAACGAAATCAAACGAAACGAAATCAAGCGAAACGAAATCGGATAAAATTTTCGATATATTTCGACCAGAGAAAGAAAAATGTAGTATGAAGACTTAGAGGGTTTAATTTCATAGCGAATATCGAAGATGCGCGCTAAACGGTAATATTTGTGTAGTAAATAAATGGTCACGTGATTCATAATGAACAAAATTAAACCGGAAGGTATCTCAGCTTTCCACAAACAAGAAAATACGAACTGAAGTTAAAGTGAAAGTAGACTTTTGATTTGAATAAAATTAAAATGTTCAGTTTAAAAATAACATGAACAAATTCAAAAACCCTTACAATATCTTTGTCTGAAACGCTCAATTTATTCTAAAAATGGAAAATCGCTAAACATTCTTGTCTCGCCTCTCTCAGTTTTCGTCACACGATTTCTTTCACAGGTTGTGCCTAATCTATATTAATGCCATTAATATAATAATGTATGAATTTCAATCACTTTCAGGCAATGGAGAGACATGTTTTCGGGGATTTTTTTCACACGATTCATTGTTACTGTGTCAAGGAACAACGCTTAAATTATAGATTCTGCTCTTTCAATGATAATCCTGGTCACTGCTTGGATGGTTTTCAATGACCGTTCCCTCGGAGTTAGACATCAGCGTTGAAGGTCAAAACGGTCCTATCGTGGTCGTGTTAAAAGCGATATGATTGATATTAATCTATAGCCGTTAAATGTGCATTGAAGTTACAAATGGCTCATTTATTAGGGGCAATGGATGGTCCAGATCCACAAACAACAAAACAGGAAATCAATTTTGATTAAAAACAGATAACATAGAATCGAAAATCACTGAAAACACTTAACAGTTCATGGACATGTATTCCACATCTCAGTATTTTCCACTCATCACATAGTTGTACACGTCGTGCGTATGTGCTAATCAACTCCTCCATCCATTCTTCCTTCAAAGATTTATCAAAGTCAGTGTCCCAAATTCACCATTTAAAAACTTAAGGTCATTTGAAGGGCTACTGCTATTAAAGTTTTGGTGAATGAAGAGTACGTGTAGCCAATGACTTATTATAAAAAGGACGGATATGTGGTAGATGCCAAGGAGACAATCACCTACTCTTCACCAATACAATAATTTAAAAAGACCAAAAGCAAATTACTATTAAAGAACACAGTAAAAACTTCAATGAATGCTGAGTGTGCTCATTCTACGCAGTCACCTGTAGAAGGCCCCAAATATAGAAAACAAATGTACAAAATCAAAACAAAAAAACGGCAGAACATCTTATTAACAAATACAATAAATGAAACTAAAAGAAGAAAATCAGACGGGAAAATCACTGGCCAACATTCACCTGAATTGGGACAAGCATATGAAATGTGACGGGGCTACATCAGTTACATGAGCACTCAACCCTCCCCCTGAATGCAGACCAGTGATAAAAAATAAGAACAAATAAAACACAGTAAAAATCAAAACGAACCAGTGTTTAATACGAGACAAAACAAGAAACATACAAGATCAACAACAGATTAAACAAGTTTAAGCAAAATTGAAAACGAGCAGGGTCTCACAACTAAATAATCGAAGTTAACTGACAACTACATGTAGCTTAAGACAAAAAGGTCTTCTGACAAAAAGCCATACTTTTTTCACACACATTAGTCGTGTTGTCTCAAAAAACAAAAACTTTAATAGCACGAAATCACAAACCGTGAGGGAAAAAAATACATGACTGTGCGATGCCTTGCATCTTAACAACGATTTATGTTTTAACCTTTTAAAAATCCAAGTATAGGCCAAGGTGCTCCGACATGTTCAGCGGCCTCTTCTCCGCATTTGGGACCTGCTGGGCTGTCCAATGTCACCCAGTATAGAGTCTAACTCGAGAATTTCAACCACCGAACATGTCCATGCTCTATACTTTCTGTCACATATCGGTTGTACAGTAACAATACATCGTGTTAAAAAGTCCCCGAAAAGATGTCACTTCATTGGCTGAAAGCGACCTTGTGATAATCAAAAATGCAATCGAAAGGAGTACTTTACAAAACGTCCGCGAGTTTTTCAGACGGCAACAGTTCGGAATCTATTGACCCGACAACAGTCATCTAAGTATTATTATCAAGTATGCGAAAGTAGTAATTCTATCAGCTGTTTAAAATTTCATACAGAAAAAAAATACTGAGGTATAATAAATTTGGATAATCATTTATTTAATTTAAACATATTTTATTGTCTAAATAATGACAAAAGGATCAGACACAAGTTTTTCAACTTAGTATTGTCTTCTCCATATACATACAATATACAATATACAATATGATAAGCATTATTATTACATTATTTCTCTAAAATTTTCGCATGAAGACATGAAACAAAAAATGTAGCAATAAAGCAGAATGCAACAATGGAATACCATTAAATGTAACCAATCAAACAGACCCGAGTATAAAAAAGAAAACTGGGACATAGACCTATAGCACGTGTTGTTAAGTTATTGGATTGATAATACATTATTTCTCCAAATGTAAGTACTTTTAGTTCACTTTGTGTATTATAATATGGTATTAAAGATGGGTTATCCATTGTCGCATACTGTTGTAAACAAAAAGAAAAAAAAAGAAAGGAAAAGAAAAAAAGAACAATAGAAATAAACTTTCGAGGTCAGTCGCGAACGGTAAACAATATAAACATCAGCACACATTCTCATACAGTAGTCAATTTATTGTGAAACGACCTGTGTCTTGAATGAATTTTTGAACTTGTAAGAACATTTTTGTATTTTTTTCGTCGTTGAGAATTTCATTGCCAGATAATAAAGTAAGCTCATCGATTGGTAAATCATTACTAATTTCTCGAATTCCTATAAGAAAAATATTTCTTTGTACAATATAATGTTTACAATGTAATAAAAAATGTTTAGCAGTTTCATCCGATTTTCCACATGAACATAATGCATTCGGAATCAAATTAGCACGATATAAATCACTATTTAATGCACTACATCTATTTCTTAACCTACTTTGCAAAACATTCAAGTACCTGTCACCTGACGAAAAGTAACATGGTATTTTCTTATTTCTAAAATATTTAAATTGGAGCCTTTTTTTGAATGTGAAAAAGGTTGGAACTTCTCGAATATTTAAATCAAGGGTATTCCAGGTCTTAATAGTCGACGGAAAGAATGAGTTTTGGTATTTTGATAGTCTGTTTGCTGGTTGACTTATATTGTGACGATTTCGTAGATTATAGTTATTCGATTCGGCAACTGTTGGGGGTATCAACTCTGATAAATATTCTGGGGCTTCATTATTTATGATTTTATAAAATAAGTTAAGTTTTTTAACTTCCCGTCTTACAGTTAACTTTTCCCACCCAGTTTCACAATAAATAGAATCTAAGCTAGCATATGAAGTAAGCCCTGTTACTATTCGCGCAGCTTCAGTTTGTACTTTTTCCAATCTATCAGAGTTGACAGCTCCACAATTATCCCACACTTCAGATCCATATTCTAATATAGGTCTAATAAATGTAATATAGATATTTTCCAGATATTGCCTATTAAGTTTAAATTTTAATTTTCTCAAAATATTTAATTGTTTTGAAGCTCTTTCAATTATGGTATTAATATGCTTAGTCCACTTACAATCACAACTAAAAATTACTCCTAGATGTTTGTGAGTGTTTACTGTTTGAATAAGTGTACTATTAAAATCAAAAATCAAGTCGTTCTGCTGATTATTAGCACTGAAAACCATAATATCAGTCTTACTTGGGTTAAATTTTACAAGCCATCTTTTTGACCATTTTTGAATATATTTGAGATCAATATTTATCATATTTTTTAGTGTATTTTCATCATGCGCGGTATGTCCAATTGACGTGTCATCAGCAAACAGTCTACCAAGACCTAGCATGTCATCCGCTATATCATTTATAAATATAAGAAATAACAAGGGACCCAATACTGACCCCTGGGGCACACCAGCCTTGAGCTCTCCAACACTAGAAATTGCATCTTTAATAATAACCCTTTGACATCTATTACTTAAGTAACTTTTCAGCCAACACAATAATTCTCCCTTTACACCATATCTTTCCAGCTTTAAAATGAGACCTCTAATCCAAACTCGATCAAAAGCTTTGCTCACGTCAGCAAAAGTAATACTAGTCATTTCTTTGTTATCTAATGCAAGCAAAATATTATGATATAATTCAACTAGTTGATGAGTTGTAGAATATCCTGGAATGAAGCCAGATTGAAACTTATAGAGAAGGCTGTTAAATATTAAGTGGTTGAAGATATATTTGAAAGCTATTTTTTCAATACATTTGCTCACGCATGAAAGGAGAGATACTGGTCTATAATTTGACGGCAAAGACTTGTCGCCCCTTTTAAATAACGGAATTATAAATGCAATTTTCCAGTTGTTAGGAAATATTTTACATTGAAAAGATTTGTTAAATAGTAAAGACAATGGCTTTGCAACTTCGTTCTTAACAGCAATTAACATTTTATTACTAATAATATCAGGTCCAACAGCTTTGTTGGGATCCAAGATATTTAGAACGTCAATTACATCTTGTTCACTCACTACTATTGTAGTTAAAGTATTACAACCCCTATCGTCAAAATCAGGGAGATCTATCTCATCATCTTCTAAATCTGTTATAGAACAAAAATATTTATTTAATATCTCGCATTTCTCGACGCCTTCATAGGACAAATTACTGGTAACTATATCATTAGGATTTCGTAGAGGGGGTACGTCATTAGTTGGGCGTTCACTTTTGAGCAACATATTAATAGTTTTATAATACAGCTTACTATTTACAGATTTTAGATCACTTAAGTTGTCATTAACATTTGCATAAAACTTTTCTTTCGCCTGTTTCTTTTTATTATTAACTAAATTTCTCTGTCTTTTATACAATTCTTTAGAAGAATCGTTCTTAATTAAAAGATATTTTTTCCGTAATCTATCGCGTTTTCTAATTTCTTTCCGTAAAATAGAATCGAACCATATTTTGTCATTACTCCTAATAGTTACCTCCCTTTTTGGAATACATAATTCTGAAATATCAAGAAAAGCTTTCGTAAAATTTGTACATGCAATGTTCATATCACGCTCATTTTGTATAAGTATTTCCCAATTCTCGGCAGTTATTTTTTTTTTCATTAATTGGAAATCCGCCCGCTTGTAATCCCACACTGTACGCTGATATGACTTCAAGTTGCTATATCCACACCTTATTGTTACACAAGTCCCCTCGTGGTCGCTAATTTTCCTATCAATATGAATTGTATCAGAATCAATTAAAGGTACATTATCTGTGATTAAAATCGGATCCAGGAGAGAAGAATTTCCTGTTCGTGAATCAAAATGTGTGGGCTTATTAATAATGTTTGTTAAGCCATTAATTGAAAAAATATCATTTACATTATTTGGTAATTGACCCATGAAATTTTTATTTAGATCACCAAGGCAGATAATTCGACTATTTTCATCCAAGGCCTTTGTTATCATTGATTCGAACAACTGCCAGTAATTTATATGAGACTCTCTTTCTGACCTATAATTAATATTTATAAGAATAGGACTAAGTTTAGTTTTTAGTTCAAACCACATACTTTCAACTTGAGAGTGTTCCAAGTCAAGCCTACGTGAAATGTTAACATAATTTTTATAATACAATATAATACCACCACCACTCGAGTTTCTGTCTTTCCTGATTGGAGTTTCAAATCCTTCACATTTAATATTTACATTCGGTATTAAATAATCTAAGTGAGTTTCTGTAAAAAATACAATGTCAAAGTCTTCAATAATATCTGATATATAATTTATTTTATTACGAAGGCTTCTTATATTTGAATGAAAAATTGTTAAAGATTTGTTGTTGGTTTCCGAGACTGGTGTGCCCATAGGGCCAGGGTTTTTCTCAACATCCCCCGCTAGAAACAATAATAATAAAAACATCAGCATAATATTTGACATCATAACAAAATTTGTTCTAGACAATAACATACCCTTTCTAATAATAACATACATACAATTCAATATAAAATCTATAATATCATTCAAACTCATAGACACTTTGGAAGTTTTCCTAAAACTACTTCCACTGATTTTATGGTAGAAAAGCCCAATTACAACTCTATGTGATGTTATATCACTATCCATTATCAAAACAAATACATAAATAAAACAAATTGGGCTTATCTGTCACATAAATAAAAAAAGAAACCAATCGAACCGACCTCGAAAGACTAACACAATTGAAAAGGACAATATATAACGGTAAAACGTACAGAAGTATTATGTACAATATTGTGTTTGGCATCGTGTCAAACAAGTGGTTTGTTAAGGGAGAAATGTTTTGATAAGTTTAATCAATAGAACTTTTTAGGGAATATTGCTTGTACAAACATAAAAACAGCGTCATTTAAATGTAGAGATGGATAGAAAAAAAGAAACACAATGAATTAATCAAGTGTGCGTTGAAGCGTTGCACTGGACTAGTGTATATAAAGGAGTAAACTATTTGGTAGTCACGAGGTCTTATGGATAACTCACTTTCTATATTTAACCACGTACAATCAATGTTTGTCAATAAGAGCACGTGTACAATGTAAACATAAACACTGGTATGTAAGCATTTGAACTCAATCTGGCACCGTAATAATAATAAAAAAAAAAAACTGTAAATAATTTTACATATATATTCTTGGAGGAAAATGAAGGGGAGATTATAACAATAACAAATCAAGAAAAATAATAATAAGTCAAACTATAACATAATCATACAATAGTCATGGAAAAAAAGAAGAAATGTTACAATGCGAGCAAAATATCAAAGCAAAAATATCAAAATATCTTTAATTTTTACAATATTTGTTTTATTATTCCATTTTGTCAACATCTGACTGATTCTTAATCACTTTGACTTTGGAGTTCTCCCTTTCCTTTACTAGTATGGAGCCATCATGTGTCCAGAAAGAATGAACCTTATTGATCTTTTTCATGCCATTTAGCTGTCTTAAAAGATCATATCTATATTTAGTGAGATTTTCAGCTATGAACATTTTGTCTTTGTTACCTTTTAGCTTCCTTTTGTTACTGAAAACCATGTGTCGCTGCCTGTAAGTAAGAAACCTCACTATGATGGATATTTTACCATCTTTTGCCTCGCCTATTGGATGAGATCTACCTATATCGTGGATGTCTAATGGCACAGTTAGATCTTTGTTGCAAATTTTTAAGATAATACCGTCTGTATCGACTGGATGGATAATGTTACCTTTCTGATCAGTTGGTACTCTAACATTATGAAAACGAAGGCTGGTCCTTCTAGAGTATTGTTCTTGCTCTTCCAATCTCATGTCAATTAAATCAATTTTAGCTTTTAGATTGGCGTTGTTATTTTGGAGTTGACTAACTGTTTCTTCGAGTATGACCTGTTTGTCCAGCAATGGTTGTAGGTGTGGTTGTATTGCATCTTTCACCATTTGTTCAATTTTTGGTTGCATAAGTTGGATGACTTTCTCTGCTATGGTAGGTATGATTGATGAAATGAAATCGGGATTGTTAAGGGTAGCACAGACCACATCAGAAAGCTGAACAACCGTATCACTCGTGACTTGGTCAACAATGACATTGTCGGGTGATTTCGACAGAGGAGAGAAAGTTCTAGGTTGTTTCTCGAGTTGTTTGTCAGAAGGTGAGTAGCTATCAGGACTGTCCGGATTGCTTCTTTTTTTACCAGAAATATATTGAGACTTTTGAGGAGTTGATTGTTCAAGCTCCGAGGGATCGGTCATTTTGTTTGTTGTTGTTTGTGGTTCCATTGTTCGTACGTTTTATGTAGATATGTCACATACAATTCACTTGTGTATACTATTTTTGGGCTTCGTGGCTTTACAAACGCTAATAAATGTTAGATATACAATATGAACCACTATCCTTATGAATAATACACTTTAAATTAACATTTCTCCCAGCTCTGTCTCCCGCTACAAAATTTTCATGCCTTCATGCTCAGGGGCAGACAACTCAGGATAATCATTATAGTATAAAACCGGGAACCCTTTAAGTCTTCTAAATTTGGATAATCAATATATTATTAACCCTCTTAGTCTTCATGCCATATTGAATTTTTCATATTTTTTCCCGCTACATTTCGTTTTGGAAAAATTTCGTTTCGATCGGTTTCGTTTCGCTTTGTTTGATTTCGGTTCGCTTCGTTTCCTCTTCGTTTCGTTTCGTTTCGTTGCGTTCCGTTTTTTTTTTCGCTTTGCACTTTACAGGTACACCAGTCTTTGGCATGCCGTTGTTCTATTGCAATTTTTAAAATTTAATAAACAAATGCTAAAAAACGATTATTTTAAAACACTTAAAGGACATAGGGTTTTGTAATATCGATTGCGAACGTGTAAATATTCCGGATAAGTTACGTCACTGTAAACGTCATGTAATACAATCGTCGTTTTCATTTTCATTCAATAATCAGCGTAGTAACAATTTTCCTTAAATACATATTTTATAGATGTGCTTTAAAAGCTTCCTTCTTCACAAATTTTATTTGTATTGTTTATCTGCTGAAATATCTAAACAACAACGTTACCGTTGCATTTTACATGTGTAGACCCTCTCTACTGCTTTTTGGATAATAACAATAGAAGCAGGGCCGTCTTAACAGCATCACGGACCCCCGGGAAAAGCAGCGCATTGGGGCCCATACCTACACAACCACTCATAGGAATAAAACTGTAAATGTATTTAAAATTAAACATATATATATATATTGTATTGGTATTTCCAACAAAGTCAGTTTTTAAACATTAAAAAAACTTACAGTACACAACATATATAGAAAAGCATGGGGCCCCTATGTTCGTGGGGCCTCGAGCAACTGCCCCGCGTACCCATGCGCTAAGACGGCACTGAATACACACCTCTCCTACATCCCTCCAATGCTAATGTTAAAGATTTACAGACCACGCTGTACGCAGTGGGATGATAATATCTTACACGACCCTTTGGGTCTGGTCATGTTATGGTAAGCGTTGATGCATGTGCGTTTTATATAAACATGTACTATATATGCACGCGCTACAAAATAGTGCCAAAACTTGATAACGTAAAATAGTTAAAGCATTTGGTTTTGCAGTCTCTAAGAAAAAGATTAAATATTAATAAGAAAAGTTATGGATAACAGACGACGGATACTAAATGATATTACTTCACTTGGCCAATTTCGCCAGTTGAGCTTACAAACATGCTTAATTTCAAATAGGCATACATCATAAGAATATTCAAAAACCACAAGAAATAAGATTTGGTAAATAAGTAATGAAGTGAGTGATTGCTGTTTAACGCCAAACGAGCAATATGAATAACTTGATATTTCAAAGAGCTCTGGTAAACCTTACAAAAATACTAATTTTGACAAAGAAAACACTTTGGGAAATCACAAGTCATTCATGTCATCACTGAATATTCCCATAAATGAAGAAAATTGAGAATTATCTACTTTATATTGGATACCAAAATTTCAGAAGAATCAATTTTTAGACAGGTATATTCCCGGTTCTTCTACTTGTTCAACAAAGAACTGTCTATAACTATGACTAAAATTGTGCATGCAGTCAAAGGAGGACTACTATCATACTGTGACAAAGTATATTCACGTGGTAACATCAATCAAAAGCACCGCATCGGTGCCGTAATGGTTAGCGTGTTCACCTCGAGTGCGGTAGATCGTGGGTTCGAGCCCCGGTCGGGTCAAACGAAGGACTATAAAATTGGTATTTGTTCTTCTTCGCTAAGCACGCAGCATTACGGAGAAAGAGTAAAGATTGGTTGGCTCGGAATCAGAATAATGTGTCCGAATGGAATTGACATTTCTACACGCGGACTGTTGTTTCAGTGAGCTAGCACTATAAACATCCAATTCAGCGTGTTGGTCTAGAACAAAGCGGACTTCATCATCATCTCATTGATAATTAACTTGTTCTCGCCATGACATAGCTAAAAAATTGCTGAATTGGCATTAAACAACAATCATTCACTCAATCAATCACAAGTGGATACTGAAAGAAGAGGATAATTTTAATTCTCGAAAATTTCATCTAGCCAAATATTTGACTTTTACACTTTCATTTCCTCCTTAAAGTAAATTATTCACAGCGCATTTTACTTTAAAAAATGGTGGCAACGTTGCAAGTTTATAGTATTGAGTCACGAATTAACTTATTTTGCCAAGCATGAAACGAAAGGTAATAAGTGTTACGCATAAAATGAAGTCATCAAAATGTTGGAGTTCCTTATTGATAACATATATTTTTCGAATTCGAATGGCACATTTTTCAACAAATCATAGCTAGGCATCCCAATGGGAACAAACTATGCACCTCTCCTCTCCAACTTTTTCTATACTCCTAGGAGTCTGGGTTTATCCAAAATTTATCAAAGACAAAGCAAAGTATAGAGGCTTAAGCCTTTAATCTCACTCCCAGGTATATTGATGACGTTCTGCCATTTTAATAATACGAACTTTGCTAACTGGATTCCATTAACATAAATTTCTCGATAACTGAGGAATGAACGTATCTTCCCGTAACATAACGAAACAATGTTAATTTACGTAAAGATCTTTTGAGTGAGACCTTATTGCAACATTTGTCTTCAATTGTTCATTGGGTGTAAGTGATTAGATATATATTGTTTTCATTTCGGTGTTTAAAACAGTTAAAAATTAATATCACTGGCCAAGTAATGGTTTCACAGTGGCATTACAGTCCGCATACAAAATACATATTTTCCTCAAACGCTATTTATAGATATACTTCAAGAAGGGGTGCTTTTCATTTTTTTTTTATTTTTTTTCTATATTTCTGATTTAGATTTTCGCACAAATAAATAATTTTGCCAGACTTGGGAGAGAACAAAAATAATCTGACTAAGGAGAATCAAGCAGTTTAATAGTTATGTAAAACTGGATATTGAATGGAACATTTCTGATTTCATATGTAAAGAAAAATTAATGATTCCATTCTCCCAAATCTTGTCTGTCCCATGGTAATACCATATTCGCTTTTTATTGTTTTTATTAAATAAGAGAAATGGCTTAGAAAAATCGACTGTATACTAGCTTAACCCCGTCAATTTTTATTGAAGTACCTGAACTAAGCCAGGAGGGGTCATTTATATGTGTGTTTGGGATATCGAATTTACATATTTCTACGACTTTTCTATTGAATGCTGGAACTGTTCCGACAGTGTGATATATATTTTTTCATTTTATTATAGGTTATGAAACAAAAACAGCTGAGTTACAATTGTTAAAAAAAATATGGTTGTGATCCGTCTTCCGTAATTAAAATCGTCAAAATGAAATAAAACCGAATTGATATCAAATGGCGACTTGTTTCAACCTCATTTAAAATATACCTTGACATTCTTTCAACTTCGGCATCACGTTCACGATCTTTCATTACAACACGATTTCACTGAAGTGTACATTTTGTTTCCTGTTCTAGTTAAAGGCCTTTATCAAAATCCACATGTGATCTATGCCACTACGCGAGTAAACAGTTTCACAATATTTCTGTTGTCCCTCTTTTACTGCAGACAGAATCTTTGTCAGGTGAATAGACAATTCTTTCGTCGAACAAGTTGATGATCCCGCTATGTACCTTTCTTTGTATGGTGTCTTATGGAGTTTAGGTATCCAATTTAAATAGGGTAAATCCTCAGACTCTTTACCAGAGGGAATGTTTAAAGAGGTCATGAATGATCTGTGGTTAGCTAGGATTTCATCTTTGTCGAACGAAGTAGATTTGTAGGTGGTATTACTAGATTAGGCATTCGAAGTAATAAGATTTACATACAAACACCATATTGTTGGAAGCCTTGTCCGCAGGAACGATAACATATTTGTCATGAAGAGAGGAAAGACACTTAACAGCTTCTTGTTCTTTAAATACAGACTTAGATCGACTATTAACACCATTTTCGAGTTTGTGAATCCGACCTTGTACTAGAGACGTTATTGTTCTAACCCAGTCTGACAAGGACTCTAACTCAGGATCTTGGTCTACTTCTCTCTTTATCCACCTTCTGGCATAATCTTTAACAGCATCCATAATTATCTTGAAATTATGTTTCTAATTGATGTGTTGAGGTTCTCTGAATTTAGGACCATGGGAAATCCGGAGACTCTCATGTTGAATGATATGCAGATCACCAGTGATTACATGTCCAGATGGGTTGTATTGAAAAGGAGAGTGGGAGCAGTCACAAGTCAGAGGGTTCTTAAGGTACTCTTCTATGTTAATATCTTGCAGTGCTTCTTTGTAGTTGAACATTTTCCGGCCAATGCTGTTAGTGTAGCTATAGGAGACAATGGGAACAGATTGATTTTTGAAATATGGTGGAATTTCTTTTACGACCTCTTTTCTATAAAGAATGTTGCTGATGTTAATAGCATCGATTCCTTTGTTAGCAAACGGAATATGGAGGAATTTTCTGTTGTTATCATGAAGAGGCTCAGATCGAACTGGTTTGAAAAGACGAAAGGACGCCACGTCACATATAATACTAGACAATCTGTATTTAGGAGAAAAGGGATCTACGCCTCCTTTGTCAAGTCCAAAATTCCTAAGATCTTTGAGATAGCTTACAGGTAGTGAAAATAAGATTGTACGAATGTGATGAATTCCAAGAGGTTTCTGTATATTAGAAAGTAAATCAGTAAAAGTATCTTGTAACATTCTTGATTTAGAGGCCTTTTTAACATTTGGATGTTGAATTCGTTAATGACCATGGCTACGTTTAGTTCCTGGAATAGTATTAAAAAGGCTCATCACGTTAATTTCGCTGCATCCAGTTTAATAGTGAAATGATATGGAAAATATGGACGATTTCTGTGTTAGTCATAATTACACCCAAAGAGACCTCCTCCTCCTCCTCCTCCTACTCCTCCTCCTCTCCTCTCCTCCTCTTCATCTCCTCCTCCTCCTCCTCCTCCTCCTCCTCCTCCTCCTCTTCCTCCTCCCGATTTGGAAAATATGGAAGAACATTGTGAAATGATATGGAAAATATGGAAGAAAGGCAAGTCGAATAGTGATAAGATATGGAAAATATAGAAGAAAGGCAAGTTGAATAGTGAAAAGAGTTGGAAAATACAGAAGAAAGTTCTGAAATTATATGGAAAATATGGAAGAAAATAGTGAAAAGCTATGGAAATTATGGAAGAAAATAGTGAAATGATATGAAAAATATGGAAGAAAAGAAAGTTGAATAGTGATAAGATTTGGAAAATATGGAAGAAAATTGTGAAATTATATGGAAAATATGGAAGAAAATTGTGAAATGATATGGCAAATATGGAAAAAAAGTAAGTTGAATAGTGAAAAGATATGAAAAATATGGAAGAAACCCAAGTTGATTAGTAATAAGATATGGAAAATACAGAAGAAAATTGTGAAATGATATGGACAATATGGAAGAAAGCAAAGTTGAATAGTGAAGTTATATGGAAAATATGTAAGAAAAGTAAGTTGAAATGTGAAATGGTATGGAAAATATGGAAGAAAGGCAAGTCGAATAGTGAACAGATTTGGGATATATGGAAGAAAGGTGAATAGTGAAATGATATGGAAAATACTGAAGAAACTAGTAAAAAAGAACAGGGAAAATACAGAAGAAATGTAAGTTAAATATTGATAAGATATGGAAAATACGGAAGAAAGGCAAGTGTTGAATAGTGAAATGATAAGGAAAATAAGGAAGAAAAGTAAGTTGAATAGTGAAAAGATTTGGAAAATGTGGAAGAAAATAGTAAAAAGATAGGGAAAATATGGAAGAAAGATAAGTTGAATAGTGATAAGATAGGGAAAATATGGAAGAAAATTAAGTTGAATGGTGAAAAGATATGGAAAATATGAAAGAAACCCAAATCAAATAGTGAAAAGATTTGGGAAATACGGAAGAAAGGCAAGTTGAATAGTGAAAAGATATGGAAAATACGGAAGAAACCCAAGTCGAATAGTGAAAAGATTTGGGAAATACGGAAGAAAGGCAAGTTGAATAGTGAAATGATATGGAAAATATGGAAGAAAATTGTGAAAAAATATGGAAAATATGGAAGAAAATAGTGTAAAGATAGGGAAAATATGGAAGAAAATAGTGAAATGATTTGGAAAATATGGAAGAAAGATAAGTTGAATAGTGAAATGAATGGAAAATATGGAAGAAAAGTAAGTTGAATAGTGAAATGATATGGAAAATATGGAAGAAAATAGTCAAAAGATATGAAAAATACGGAAGAAAATTGTGAAATGATATGGAAAATACGGAGGAAAATAGTGAAAAGATATGGAAAATATGGAAGTAAGATAAGTTGAATAGGGATGAAATAGGGAAAATACGGAAGAAAATATTGAAAAGATATGGAAAATACGTAAAAAAATATTGAGAAGATATGAAAAATACGGAAGAAACCCAAGTTGAATATTGAAAAGATAGTGAAAATATGGAAGAAAATTATGAAATGATATGGAAAATACAGAATAAAAGTAAGTCGAATAGTGAAAAGATTTGAAAAATACAGGAGAAAATTGTGAAAAGATATGGAAATTACAGAAGAAAATTGTGAAATTATATGGAAAATATGGAAGAAAAGTAAGTTGAAATGTGAAACGATATGGAAAATATGAAAGAAATGTGAAATCATATGGAAAATATGGAAGAAAAGTAAGTTGAAGGGTGAAAAGATATGTTAAATATCGAGGAAAATTGTGAAAAAATATGGAAAATATGGAAAAAAGCAAGTTGAATAGAGAAATGATATGAAAAGTATGGAAGATTTCTGTGTTAGTCATAATTACACCCAAAGAGACCTCCTCCTCCTCCTCCTCCTCCTCCTCATATATGGAAGAAAATAGTGAAAAGATATGGAAAATATGGAAGAAAAGCAAGTCGATTTGTGATAAGATATGGAAAATATAGAAGAAAGGCAAGTTGAATAGTGAAAAGAGTTGGAAAATAGAGAAGAAATTTCCGAAATGATATGGAAAATATGGAAGAAAATAGTGAAAATCTATGGAAAATATGGAAGAAAATAGTGAAATGATATGGAAAATATGGAAGGAAAACACGTTGAATAGTGATAAGATTTGGAAAATATGGAAGAAAAGTTAGTTGAATAGTGAAATGATTTGGAAACTATGGAAGACAGGTATGTTGAATAGTGGAAAGATTTGGAAACTATGGAAGAAAGGTAAGTTGAATAGTGGAAAGATTTGGAAAATATGGAAGAAAAGTAAGTTGAATAGTGAAATGATATGGAAAATATAGAAGAAAAGTAAGTTGAATAGTGAAATCATTTGGAAAATATGGAAGAAAAATAAGTTGAAATGTGAAATGATATGGAAAATATGGAAGAAAAAAGTGAAAAGATTTGGAAAATACAGAAGAAAATTGTGAAAAGATATGGAAAATACATAAGAAAATAGTGAAATTATATGGAAAATATGGAAGAAAAGTAAGTTGAAATGTGAAACGATATGGAAAATATGAAAGAAATGTGAAATCATATGGAAAATATGGAAGAAAAGTAAGTTGAAGGGTGAAAAGATATGTTAAATATCGAGGAAAATTGTGAAAAAATATGGAAAATATGGAAAAAAGCAAGTTGAATAGAGAAATGATATGAAAAGTATGGAAGATTTCTGTGTTAGTCATAATTACACCCAAAGAGACCTCCTCCTCCTCCTCCTCCTCCTCCTCATATATGGAAGAAAATAGTGAAAAGATATGGAAAATATGGAAGAAAAGCAAGTCGATTTGTGATAAGATATGGAAAATATAGAAGAAAGGCAAGTTGAATAGTGAAAAGAGTTGGAAAATAGAGAAGAAATTTCCGAAATGATATGGAAAATATGGAAGAAAATAGTGAAAATCTATGGAAAATATGGAAGAAAATAGTGAAATGATATGGAAAATATGGAAGGAAAACACGTTGAATAGTGATAAGATTTGGAAAATATGGAAGAAAAGTTAGTTGAATAGTGAAATGATTTGGAAACTATGGAAGACAGGTATGTTGAATAGTGGAAAGATTTGGAAACTATGGAAGAAAGGTAAGTTGAATAGTGGAAAGATTTGGAAAATATGGAAGAAAAGTAAGTTGAATAGTGAAATGATATGGAAAATATAGAAGAAAAGTAAGTTGAATAGTGAAATCATTTGGAAAATATGGAAGAAAAATAAGTTGAAATGTGAAATGATATGGAAAATATGGAAGAAAAAAGTGAAAAGATTTGGAAAATACAGAAGAAAATTGTGAAAAGATATGGAAAATACATAAGAAAATAGTGAAAAGATATGAAATATATGAAAGAAACCCAAGTTGAATAGTGAAAAGATTTGGAAAACACAAAAGAAAATAGTAATCTTTTGTAAGAAATGTAATTATTGAAATAAATAATGTAAATATGAAAATACAATGGCGGGGAAGGGGCAGATAACCAATGAAAGGGCTAGTTCGTAGAAAATAATAAGGCTATAGGACGCGGAAAATGAAAATAAAATGGCGAGGAAGGGGCAGACGAACAGTAAAGGGGCCAGTTCGTAGATGGCTATAGGACGCCGACGTCGTAGAGAACACTCCAACCAACAGTGTGTACTACTATTCAAATGTAGATATACCACACAGTGAGAACGCGGAGTACTACACAACATATACATTATATTATATGAAAATGGCGGGGAAGTGGCAGATAACCAGTAAAATGGCTAGTTCGTAGAAGGTTATAGAACGCGGACGTCGTAGAGAACACCCCAACCAACATTTTGTACTACTACTAAGGAAAAAATACGGGAAAAAATACGGGAAAATAGTACCCAAAAAATACCGGAAAAAATAAAGTACGGGAAAAAAATAAGGGGAAAAATTACGGGAATAGTAAAGCACATTTTCCATGATAAACTGGACATGGCAAGACGAAAATTACTAAAGATTGACTTTTTCAAATTCGTTAAATGTTTAAAGTCATCAAAAAGACTATTTTTCGTTTAATATTTGAGGAGTTCTACCTACTTTATCGTAAATTACTTCTTCTACATCCGCCGTTGATAATGATCTCCATGTTTGTTTGAATGCCATTTTATGGTGGGATTCTGAGGACAAATCACTACTTTAAAATTAATCCATATATGTTGTCGATCAATTCAAGGACACACTATTATTAGATGTAAAGCATTTTCAAACACCATGCACAATCTTTGCGTTGGAAATATTATGATATCAGAAAAAATTGCCCAAGACGGTGAGAGTGATACGAGTTTGAGACGTCACGATTTTGTTTTATGCAAATTTGACATAGGTGCGAAATAGATGTATTTTTTTTAATTTATTGAACGAAAATACAATATTTTATTTAATAAAAACAAAACAAAGTTGCTATTATTTAATTTTTTTAATGAAAGTATTTACTTTCCTTTCTATATTGGCTTACACATCCGGGTTTAAATATCAGCGACCCAAGATTTTTAGTTTTGCGATGACGAGACCGACGCGAGAAATAGTGCATCAGTATGTGGTCTACCGAAATGAGGACTTACGTTCTCTACCAACCACCATAGGACCTTTATACCACGTAATTGCAACCACCAAAGAACCTTTACATGACGTAATTACAACCACATAGGGACCTTTACACAACGTAACTACAACCAACTAGGGACCTTTACACAATGTAACTATGACCACCTAAGGATCTTTAGACGACCCAACTACAACCATCTCTCTATATTTATACAACTACAAAAAATGTACAACCGTAAAAGGACTTTTATAGCCAAAATACGTTGTCAAAGCATTGTGACAAGTAATTTGGATAGTAGGGTAACTATTATCACATTAAGACCGTTACACCATGCAACTACCAACTACATTATTTTTTTGTGTATTTAAGAACCTTTTGTGATGTTCTTATTTCTATCCCATGTTATTAATATTTTTGAGTTAATTAATAAAATATAAAGTTCTAAAAATTTATTAATCTAAATCATTGCAATTTCTACAGATGATGATTATCAAAACATCTCTCATTCAAACACTCTGTCTACGCTCAGACTCCTCCCATTATAATATATTTTAAGGATGCCAAAATGTTTAGATGTAATTAAACAACCTTATTAATAAAACAAACTGCTGGGATGTGTTAATCTGGGTCACGGGTATCGGCCGGCTGTATCGAGAAACAGATAGGGTGTTGAAAAAAACTGTTGATAATCATCAAATATTGATAAATGCAATAAAACTTTATGTTTGTCTTCAAGAAATATGATAGACAAAACCATGTGTGAAGTTTTATGACGAAATATCTCGGATTTCTATGTAAATGTACGAGTTGAAGTGGGGAGATTTTATGTTCGATTTCTAAAAATCTTCTACTCTGAAACCACAGGTAAATTTACTTTAGCGATGTATTTTTATCTTGGACAAGAATAATGAGCGTCCTGATTGGATGACCGATTTAAAACACACTGACTATGCATGGTAAAAAGATGCATGTAAAAGAAATCTATGTTATATTTATTCATTTGTTTGATTCTGGAATATTGTTGATCATTGATTTAAACAGGGAAAAAAAAGGGGGGGGGGGGTATTTTTTTTGTGAATTTTGCAGTTAGATAAATGTTATGTTTCGACAGTTTAAAGAGAAAAATAAAAATTTGTTGCGACTAAAGCTTAAATCAGCGTTAAAAATTGAACAACTATCAGTGGTTTTATAAATGAGATTTATTTTAAATGGAAAATCTGAATTTATTATTTATTAATTTATTATTAATGATACAATTTTATATCCCTTGGGAGGGGAAGGAGGAGAGGGGCTATTATGAAAATTTGAAATAAAAACACAGGACTGGATTTTAAGCAAAAATAATAATCCAGGATTAGTTAAACAACCTTATTAATAAAAACTGCTGGGATGTGCTAATCTGGGTCACGTGTCACTGTAATCGGGCGGCTGTATCGAGAAACAGATACAATCTTGAAAAAACTGTTGATACTCATAAAATATTGATAAATGCTATAAAATTTTATGTTTGTCTTCAAGAAATATGATAGACAAAACCATGTGTGGAGTTTTATGACGAAATATCTCCGATTTCTATGTAAATTTACGAGTTGAAGTTGTGGCTGTATCGAGAAACAGATAGGGTGTTGAACAAACTGTTGATACTCGTACAATATTGATAAATGCAATACAATGTTATGTTTGTCTTCAAGAAATATGATAGACAAAACCATGTGTGAAGTTTTATGACGAAATATCTACGATTTCTATGTAAATTTACGAGCTGAAGTGGGGAAATTTTATGTTCGATTTCTAAAAATCTTCTACTCTGAAACCACAGGTAAATTTACTTTAGCGATGTATTTTTATCTTGGACAAGAATAATGAGCGTCCTGATTGGATGACCGATTTAAAACACACTGACTCTGCATGGTAAAAAGATGCATGTTAAAGAAATCTGTTATATTTATTCATTTGTTTGATTCTGGAATATTGTTGATCATTGATTTAAACAGGGAAAAAGGGGGGAATTTTTTTTGTGAATTTTGCAGTTAAATAAATGTTATGTTTCGACAGTTTAAAGAGAAAAATAAAAATTTGTTGCGACTAAAGCTTAAATCAGCGTTAAAAATTGAACAAATATCAGTGGTTTTGTAAATGAGATTTATTTTAAATAGAAAATCTGAATTTATTTTTTATTAATTTATTATTAATGATACAATTTTATATCCCTTGGGAGGGGAGGAGGTAGGCTATGATGAAAATTTGAAATAAAAACACAGGACCGGATTTTAAACAAAAATAATAATCCAGAATTAGTTAAACAACCTTATTAATAAAAACTGCTGGGATGTGCTAATCTGGGTCACGGGTCACTGTAATCGGGCGGCTGTGTCCAGAAACAGAGACGGTCTTGAAAAAACTGTTAATACTCATAACATATTAATAAATGCTATAAAATTTTATGTTTGTCTTCAAGAAATATGATAGACAAAACCATGTGTGGAGTTTTATGACGAAATATCTCCGATTTCTATGTAAATTTACGAGTTGAAGTTGTGGCTGTATCGAGAAACAGATAGGGTGTTGAAAAAACTGCTGATACTCGTACAATATTGATAAATGCAATAAAATGTTATGTTTGTATTCAAGAAATATGATAGACAAAACCATTTGTGAAGTTTCATGACGAAATATCTCCGATTTCTATGTAAATGTACGAGTTGAAGTGGGGAAACACCCACAGGTAATTTTAGCGATGTATTTTTATCTTGGACAAGAATAATGAGCGTTCTGATTGGATGACCAATTTAAAACACACTGACATCGCATGATAAAAAGATGCATGTAAAAGAAATCTATGTTATATTTATTCATTTGTTTGATTCTGGAATATTGTTGATCATTGATTTAAACAAGAAGAAAAAGGGGGGGAGGGGGAATTTTATTAATGAATCTTACAGTTGAATAAATGTTATGTTTCGACGGTTTAAAGAGAAAAATATAAATTTGTTGCGACTAAAGCTTAAATCAGCGTTTAAAATTGAACAAATATCAGTGGCTTTGTAAATGAGATTTATTTTAAATAGAAAATCTGAATTTATTATTTATTAATTTATTATTAATGATACAATTTTATATCCCTTGGGAGGGGGAGGGGAGGGGGATGGGGGCTATGATGAAAATTTGAAATAAAAACACAGGACCGAACTTAAAATAATAATCCAGGATTAGTTTTTTTATTTTAAAGTTAATAATATGAAATATTGACATCCACACTTGCCTTTTGGACAGCACATTTCTGTGTCCACACTTGTTATTATACAAATATAAATATGTCAAGTATTAATAAATATATCAGATTAAAATACATGTAAAATAAATGTATTAACAATCTTTATCTTGTACAAGTTGTATTTGACCAAAGATGTATATAAATAACATCTAAAGAAGTAATGAATAGGTGCACATCCAGTGGGACCTACAATGTTAAGTCCCTGAACTATTATGTGGGCCCCTTTGCAGCCAGTAACAATAGGGCAACAACAACCAACAAGGTCAAAAGGACCATGAAAAGGGTGTTGGGGTGGAGTCCTTGACAATGGGCCATACATTGATCCCTTTCCCACCAGCAACGAGGTCTGGGTAACCATGGTATCTTCTTCAATGGTATTGTTTCATGGGAGATCTCGATAATTAAAAAAAAATTAACCACTATATTTCAGATTTTGATTTAAATTGCTGTACTGTGTTATCAACATTTTATGCTAGAAAGCAGAAATATCTCAATAAATATGGGAACTGAAGCACTACTTGCTGGCTAAGGAAACAGCAGAAATACATGTATACATATAAAAATAACACCCTGCTAACTATAGACCAAATCTTATTAGAACAACTTGACCTATCCATCTTTTCTTTAGTTTAACATTATTAAACACTAACAAAGATATAATCGAAAATTACCAAAAACAAAGACAAATGTGTAGGAACCAAGATCACACGACCCAACATCAATACACAGAAAAAAGAATTTGTTCATTCTTTAAATTACTAGAGAGGAAGGCCATTAGAGGGGAATCATTAGGATAAAGAGATGATAGTCTAATTTTTGATGTTTGAATGCACAAGCTAGAGGAGTGCAGCCTGAATTAAGAATTCATGTCTTTTTGCGTTTCCGATTGGCTCTAACATAAGGACTGAACTGTCAAACTATTATACTGTGCACCAACGAAGGATTCGAGTATCCAACTGCTAAAATGTAGGCTATGAATAGATTCTGGCTAAGTCAAGGAGCCCATACACCTTGGGATTCAGGTGCTGCAACCTCCAGGCAAATTTGTAAATTTTACTAATTACAGAAACATTTTTAGGCCATGCTTAATTGGAATTGGAGCATATCCTAAGGTCAATATTAAGCACTTCTACCTATTGTCTTATGATTCTGTTACTAAAATAGCCTTATTGTAATACCAAAGACTTAAACAAAACTCCATTAATTTTGTTGAATAGTAAGTTCATTCAAAAGTTGTTTCAGGGGCCCCTTCGGGATAAGTAGCCTTAAGCTTAAGCTTCATTAGTTTCATAGTAATATCTGCCAGTGTAAAATCTCAATCCTGAGAAAGCTGTAAGCCCAAAATATTCTTTTTAAATCACAAAGAACAATAATCTTTTGCTTAGCAATTCAAAATAAAAATATCAAAACCAATATATCACACCTTACAGAGAAAAAAATATAACCCTAATTTTTCTTTCTTTCTTAAAGAATAAAAAATATATTATTAAATATCTGGGTGGTCGTGATCGCTTAGTAGTTGGATTTATTACTACCTATGCAATCAGTGCCAATCACCACTAATATTGTGAATTCGAATCCGCTTAGACGAGGTGTACTTGATACCACATCATGTGACAAAGTTTGTCAGTGACTTGCGGCAGGTCAGTGGTTTTCTCTGGGTACTCAGGTTTCCTCCATCAATAAAAACACTATAGCCCTAACTCTATTAAATATACATTTAACATGATAAATCCAATAAGAAAAGCATGAATTAAGAAATAATTCATGGAAGCCATATGTATATATTGTTTTTACCACGGGTAGGCCTTTATGCCACACCATGTGATCTTGATGAAACGCTAGGCACTGGACTTCCGGTGGCAATGTACACAACGAAAACTCTAATCGATAAGTGGTGTTTTAACGTTCCTCGACTTTTTTCCAGCATCAAAAGGAAATATTGTCGGAATGATTAGACAAATGACAACAGCTTTTTGAATATTATTGATGTAAATATTACAATACAAGCCCGTAGGGTACTTTGGTCTGGCTTTTATCATACATGTTCATTGTTAAAAATAGTATAAAATTGAGTTTTATTTTATCAGATGGTTGAACATTTTCTGCCATTATTAATTTTTCGATAAAAATACCCGGATGTATGACGTACGTTGTGCACCCTGTACACATATCCCCTAAAATGTTTTTCATGATCTCATTTCATTAATGAGAAATTACGAAAATTACTTATGCAAATAGGCCCGGGTTGTCTCAATGAGTTTGGCATAGTTGGATTACCTATCAACTCATATAAGCCTATCACCAATACGCCTTGTGTTCGCACACGGACTTGTAAATTACAAAAAATGGGTGCACTCAACTCGCAGCCGCAAGTGATAAAGTTTACCAGTTGCTTGCTCATGGTCGGTGGTTCTCTCCGGGTACTTTGGCTTCTTCCAGCACTAAAACTGGTCGCCACGATGGTCTTGTATAATATCTAATATTCTAATGAAGGTTGAAGCCACTGGCGTTCTTTAATAGAACTATTATTATACATATGCGCACTTCTGTACCACGAATGTATTAAGTATAATGTTCAAGAATATAGCGTTCTTTAGGATAACTCTGTTCGTCCGGTTGCACACTTGTAGAACAAATGCGTGACCGCATCATTTCACTAAGAGGGGTGGTCTAGGCCTATAAAGCTAAAATGACCATCGCCACTTTTTTTTTAAATGTCTGTTGCAAGCCAGGAAAGTGAGCGCTCATGTATTTCTGTGTTAGCTTAGGGGTGACAATTTTTTTGTATTAGATATTGGAACGGCCCCGACAGTGTGGTATTTTTTTTTTATTTAATTTTATTCGTTCATCCATGACGGTTTAATAATATGCAAGACAGTACAATTTATTGATCCATTGATTAACAGCTCTCAGTAAATGCTCTGTATTTGATAATTCAATATTCGGTAGGCTTGTCGCTGATTGATAGGATGAAGAATATTATGATCACTCAAATGAGATAATTACAGATTAATACATGGGCATTTCCATATTGGCCTGGTTATCATCCCGATACCCCCATATTGGCACGAGACGCAGTCGAGGGCCAATATGGGTTGAGGGATGATAACCAGTCCAATATGGAAATGCCCATGTATTAAACTATTTATTACATACTTCCGACATCTAGAAAAGAGACACCCATATTGGCCTGAGACGAAGTCGAGGCCCATATTGCCCCGGGCCAATATGGGCCTCGATATGGAAATGATCTTGTAGTAATCCAATAACCGGTTATTTTCCCGGGGTGTGAAAATATGGACATTTTACTTCCGGTCATATTGGTCATACAAAAATGCCTTTATTTGAACTAAGTATGTAATAATGCAAGGTATCACTATCTTTGACATATCAGAATCGAAACATTTCTATTTAAGCATGATAAGTATTGAACATTTATATATTATATGGAAATAGTGAGTGAGTCATTGTTGACTAAAGCTGTCTACTTAGCGTAGAAGCAACACATACCAATTTCGTAGTCCTTCGTTTTATCCGATTGGGAGTCGAACCCACGATCTACTGCATTCGAGTCGAGTACGCTAACCATTACAGCACCGCTGCAGTTTATATGGAAATAACTGTTTTTTAATGTTTGCATAAATGTATCTGATTATATGTCAATATATCATACCCATCGATTGATTGATTTTTGGTATTTAACGCCACTTTCAGCAATATTTCAGCTATATCATGACGACCAGTTTTAGTGGTGGAAGAAGTCGGAGTACTCGGACAGAACAACTGACCATGGGCATGCAATTGGTAAGCTTTATCACTTGCGGCTGCGAGTCGAGTGCACCCTTTTTGTAATTTACAAAGCCGGGCGCGAATCCACGCCGTAGTGGTGATAGGCTTATATGAGTTGTTAGGTAATCCAACTATCTAACTCAGTGAGCCACCTGGGGCCTTCATATCCATCGACCTTCGTGATAGGTGTGCATATGTCCATCACTTTATTGCATTTTTACAAAACAATGATAATGGTAGGTCTACATATTACATATATATGGGTTACTCTAATTTCATCGGGTCCGTCGTGGTCGTGATCGTATCGTAGATTTTCAACTACCTATGTAATCAGTGCCTATCACTACTATAGTTGTGAGTTCGAATCCCACTCATGGCGAGGTGTACTCGATACAACATTATGTGGTAAATTTATTGGTGTCTTGCGCCATGTCAGTGTTGTTTTTTTTTCATTTTCGGATTTCTGTTCTTTCATGTGCGCTATGACGCCAAAACTATGTGAATTGGGTTTTTTTCTGCAGTTTTGCAGATTTTTTCTAGTATTCCCTGTGTCTGGTGTCTGTAGTTTTCGGTTTGGTAGATCGTTTTTTGTCCTTTTTGTCTTTTATCTTTTGATCATTGTTTTGTCTGTTCTTCGATGTACGTCTTCTGATTACCACTTTGATATCTTCAAGCTTTACAGAACGAGTTATGTTCAATGCACATAGTATCATTTGGCAATGTGCTATATTTAGAATGTTTCCTTTATGTTGTGCATTTTTAATATGTCTCAGTATATCATGCAAAAAGAAAAAAAGATTAAATATGATTTCATGTAAATTATAGCAAAACTCTTTCCACGAACTGCTGATGAAAGTTATTCCAGAAACCCATCGTATGCACTTAGTCAAATATCTATTTTTTTAATTACCGGGAAGTGAAATTTAGATAAATTTATTTTAATACTGTAAATATTAAAATTCATTTATTGTATGAAAATAAACATAATTTACATGCCAATATTTTATAGAACGCCTAATTCTACTTTTGTGAATGCTGGTCAATCTCAACCTAAATTTTACAGTAAGCCTTTTCATATAGGCCAACCCGATTAAATCTATGCACGAATTGCCCGTGCAAAGTTTCATTTAAAGGAAAACGCCATGGTTTTAACAAGTTAGCGTGAAAATTTAAATGACAGTAAATAAAAGAAATTTGAGTTAATGAATGTTAAAAGTAGTATACCGTAAGGTAGAATTTGGTCATTGAAGTTGCATGTAGCACCAAATAATGGGGATTGCCATTTTTCGTAACTCTTCAATGAGAGGAAGCAAAAAGCATAATCCATTCTCGGATTATACCTGCAATTAAAGCTCTTCCGAAAGAGCCGTGACGCCACGCAAGCAGTATCGTATAGTATAGCAGCATTGATCAGTTGCAATTTTATCATTAGAAATTATGTAAATCGTAAAATAACGTCGTATAATTATCAAAATCATTATGCCTTCATTTCAATCATTTTAATGCACCAACGAAAAGGGAAAGTGTGAGAAGAATTTTGTTTTGTAATTACCGATCAGGACTACCCTAGTTAACACATCGACCAGTGATCACGAAAAACACGGGAAAGTACGACAGCATTGGCGACAAAAAAGAAAAAAACATATGTACGCATAAAACGATTTAAAAGTGACAGTTATTTAACCTACGGCCAATCATGTAAAACATGGAATTACATATAGTCCCCCCCCCCCCTCTCAATATAAATAAACTCATTTGATTTATGAAAATGTATTAAACATCGGATGGGAATATTAATAAAAAAAAATGGATGATATGCAAATTGTTAACATTGTATTGCAATTGATCTGATATTAAAACATAACCAAAAGGGCTCGATGTTGGGAAGAGTCAGATACATTATTTATTCAACTAATATGATATGTCTCCATGACGTCACATGAAGAGGTGTAATGGTCGCTTACACTACAACAGGAAATTCCAAATATTCATATTTCTTATTGGGTATATTAATGTTATTAGAGGTGGGTTTTATTTTAATAATTAGTTATTTGAATAGTCGTTTTTTAAAAACTTGCCAATATCTTAATACGGGTGGCATTTTAAATTTTCAATCCGGCAAAGGAAACTATTTCCAATTTATAAAGATGCATATGTTTAAATAAGAAATAACTTGATGCTGCTACTATATATCATGTGCAAAAACATTAATTAATTGTTACTTTGTATATGTTCCTAGTCAAATGTTATTTAGACTTTCTATACGATAGTTACAGTACCAAGTATATGTATATTTAGTGGTAAGGGAACGACCATTTAACTTGAAGGGGGGGTTATGGTTTTTTTCTAAAAAAATATTCTGATTTTGGTGGAGGAAAAAAAAAATCTGATTCAGAGTTTTTGTCATATAACCTAATGTTAAATTCTGGAAAAAAAAAAAATATTCTAACTCTTGTGTTGTCCGAAAAATTTTTCTGAACGAAACAAAAAACCATAAGATGTTTCAAAACAACTTAAAACATTCTGGCATGAAGTGCGGGTGTATGCATCCATCAGCAATGTGCAACAAATTTAAACAAACTAATAGTATAAAAACTTCATACAAAGCCTCACCTTTTAATATATATTTTCCATATGTTCGCACCCCATAATTGAAAAGGGCCCGGGTGGCTCAATGAGTTAGGTAGTTGGATTACCTAACAACTCATACAAGCCTATCACCAATACGGCGTGATTTCGCGCCCGGCGTTGTAAATTACAAAAAGGGTGAACTCGACTCGCAAGTGATAAAGTTTACCAGTTGTTTGCCAAGGGTCGGTGGTTCTCTCCGGGTACTCCAGCTTCTTCCACCACTAAAACTGGTCGCCATGATATAGCTGAAATATTGCTGAAAGTGGCGTTAAACACCAAAAAGCAATCAATCAAACCCATTATTGAATAATGCAGGAAATTTTAACAAGCAAAGTATTACATTCAATTGCAGATCGAAGATTAAATAGATATGATATATGGAAATTGGGATGCAGTCCTATTAATTTAAATGCATTATATATTGCTCTAGAAAAATCCACGTAAGGATATTGCAAAATTACTGAGATGGATTTACATCTTGTTTTAAGATAAAATACCCAGGTCCGAGATTACCATTAGATCTGTTTTTACAGTATCCTGTGGCAGCATAAGTTGCGTCCAATTTCAAATTTGAGATGTTCCCCCATTGGATTAGTGCCTAAAAAGACCTTTAGTTATCGCCCAATAACACACGTGTCTTATCCACCTGGGAATTGTGTTAATGATTTCATTGATGAAAAACACAACGGTACAGTATTCTAAATTGTAATGTCAATTTTATTATTCAAACGTTAGGTGAACATGCTAAAAAAGAAAAAAAGAAAAGCAGATTATTAAGTCAGCATTTCGACTTTTGCCTTGTTATCCTGGAGACTTTGATTTAATTGGTTTTAAAATAGGAGAAATGTATTATATTGACAAATACATGAGATATATGATATATGAAATACATGAGATGTTCGATATCATGTTCCACTTTTGAACATTTCTAAACAGTTTTCCAATGGTTTGTTCAGGAAGTACATGGATTAACAAATTTAGATCAGGTCGTGCATTTAGCAGGCAACTATATTTAGCTACTGCTAAAGTAAAAAAGCCACACCATTAAATTAGTGTTATAAATATAAAAAGAAATGTATGAAGATTTGTTAATGTGGAAATACTTTGTGGAACAATTTAATGGCAATTCATTTATATTAGATGATTAGATTTTTAATTTTGATCAAAGTTCGACAGTTTAATTTATAAGTCCATTTTAAAAAAAATAAAAATACTTCGAAAGTTTACCAAATGCTAAAAATACACTTAAGAGGATTTTAGACAAAAAATTCAACTTGACCAAATATGACCTCCTCCCATTACTCATAGAAGTTATGTGTTTAAATTACATTAGTAAATCATGTTGATTATAATGTTTCATAATGTAAAATTTTCGTTTTGGACTGTTTTTTTGTCGTTACGTTAAATTTTCTTTGGCGGATTAGGATGATAATGTATTATAATGCTAATTTTTACGGAATTTATCGTAATTTAAAATTGCTGCTATGGATTACCCAGCAGCCGTTAGGTGATAACTGTCTGGATTTCCCTTTCAGTTCTTTTCGTCAACACGTTGTGATTGTTGACATATTTATTTTGTTTATACATTTACTATTAAATTGCTATGAAAAAAAAAGGAGCCAATTTAGATTTTGTTGTTTATACATGTATTACATTTGAGTTTATGCAGTTGATATTACATTTGATTTACACATATTCAAAGATATTTAAATTTGAGCACCATTTAAATAATGGTTGCAGTTGAATTATACATTTGTTGTACACACACTTGCGTATACACTTCCACACAAATATTACATTATTATGGATACACAATAAAAACAACAAATTTGAGGTTTTCTTATATTTTATATACAATAATTTATTATAATATTGTAAATATTAAAATTCATTTATCGTATGAAAATAAACATAATTTACATCCCAATATTTTATAGAACGCCTAATTGTACTTTTGTGAATGCTCAATCTCAACCTAAATGTTACAGCAAGCCTTTGCATATAGGCCTACTCGATTACATTTATTTTATGCACGAACTGCCCGTGCAAAGTTTCATTTATAAACAAGGCCAAGAAAATCTGTCGTATTCCTCACTTGCCAGTTAATTAAAACGGATGAAACTTTGACCCCCCCCCCCCCCCCCCCCCCAATCCCACCTCTCTCCTAATGAGAACAAATTTCTGCTTTTTTCATTGATACTTTCAGGAGATGGTTTTATGGAGATTCTACAATGCATTAGTTAATCGTAAATCGTCATAGCAATGGACATGTGTTTGTAGTGTATCAAATAACTGAAAGGGATGTGATGTGCTTAGTTATATTTCAATATTGAGGATTTGTAAATACCCGTGTGAATTACAGTTTGAATCGAATGCTGCAATGGATTGCCCAGCAGCCTGTCGTGAAGGAGGAATGGCAGAATTTATCGTAATTTAAAATTGCTGCAATGGATTACCCAGCAGCCGTTAGATGATAACTGTTTGGATTTCCCTTTCAGTTCTTTTCGTCAGCACGTTGTGATTGTTGACATATTTATTTTGTTGATACATTTACTATTAAATTGCTATGACAAAAAAAGCAGCCAAAATTAATTTAGATTCTGTTGTTTATACATGTATTGCATTTGGGTTTATGCAGTTGATATTGCATTTGATTTACACATATTCAAAGATATTTAAATTTGAGCACCATTTAAATAATGGTTGCAGTTGATTATACATTTGTTGTACACATATTTTCATATACACTTCCACACAAATATTACATTATTATGGATACACAATTCTAGAGACGCAGTGGGCTGAGCCTGTGTCGCTCACCTTTCATTATGCTTTGAGGAAACTTAATACAGAGTCTTCCGTAGGTGCTTTCCACCAAGTTTCGGTTCATTTGGCCAAGCAGTTTCAGGGAAGATTTTTAGAAATCAACCAACCAGAAACAAGAATTGCCTATGGCAGCCATGTTTGTTAACAGATCGAGATGAAATTAGCAATCTTTTTAGAAGACCTTCCATAGATGCTTCCTACCAAGTTTCGGTTCAATTGGCTAAGCAGTTTCAGGGAAGGAGATTTTAGAAATCGACCAATCTGAAACAAGAATTGCCTGTGGCAGCCATGTTTGCTAACGAATCAGGACGAAATGAGCAATCTTTATAGAAAACCTTCCATTTGGGAAAGTGGTTTCAGAAGAGAAGATTTTTAGAAATCCACCAATCAGAAACAAGAATTGCCTGTGGCGGCCATGTTTGTTAACAAATCGGGACGAAATGAGCATTCTTTATAGAGGACCTTCCATACATGCTTTCTACCAAATTTCAGTTCATTTGGGAAAGCGGCTTCAGAGGAGAAGATTTTTTTTAGAAATCAACCATTCAGAAAAAAGAATGGCCTGTGGCGGCCATATTTGTTAGCGGATTGGAACTAAATTAGCAATCTTTATATAGAACCTTCCAAGGATGCTTCCTACCAAGTTTTGATTCATTTTGCCAGGCGGTTTCAGAGGAGAAGATTTTTTTAGAAATCAACCAATCAGAAACAAGAATGGCCTGTGGCGGCCATGTTTGTTAACGGATTGGGACGAAATGAGCAATCTTTATAGAAGACCTTCCATAGATGCTTCCTACCAAGTTTCGGTTCATTTGGCCAAGCGGTTTGAGAGGAGATTTTTACAAATCGGCCAATCAGAAACAAGAATTGCCTGTGGCGACCATGTTTGTTAATGGATCTGGACAAAATGAGCAATCTTTATAGAGGACCTTCCATAGATGCTACCTACCAAATTTCAGTTCTTTTGGGAAAGCGGTTTCAGAGAATATTTTTTAGAAATCAACCAATCAAAAACAAGAATGGCCTGTGGCGGGCATGTTTGTTAACGGATCAAAACTAACTGAGCATTATTTATAAATGACCTTCCAAGGATGCTTCCTACCAAGTTTTGATTCATTTGGCCAGGCGGTTTCAGAGCAGAAGATTTTTTAGAAATCAACCAATCAGAAACAAGAATGGCCTGTGGCGGCCATGTTTGTTAACGGATCGGGATGGAATGAGCAATCTTTATAGAGGACTTTCCATAGATGCTTCCTACCAAGTTTCGGTTCATTTTGGCCAAGCAGTTTCAGAGGAGAAGATTTTAAAAAAATCGGCCAATAAGAATTGCCTGTGGCGGCCATGTTTCTTAATGGATCGGTACAAAATGAGCAAAATGAGCAATCTCTATAAAGGACCTTCCATAGATGCTTCCTACCAGGTTTCAGTTCATTTGGTTGACGGGTTTCAGAGGACAAGATTAAAATGTGAAAAGTTAACGGACGACAGACGAGGACGACGGACGCCACGTTTTCTTATATTATACATACAATAATTTATTTTAAAGGCATACAGTCGCTCAGATTGATTTTGTTTTGTTTATATTAAAAGTTGCCAATATTCGATGTTTTATACTAATAAAATGTTCTGAACAAGAAGCCAGGTTTAAAAAATAGGTTATAATGTCGTAATTAGTGAAAAGAATTCGAATGTTTGTTGGTGAAATCGCCATTAACACACCTAATTATAAGTCGGCTGTCTTTTCCGAAGTTTACCGGACACTGATAACTGCGATAAATAACCAGAAAGCATGTTGCAGGTAAATATTGGTTAAAATAATTTAATTCAAGAAATATATCTATGAAATTGGATGCCTGGGTGATCAGTTAATATTATATAATGGTATTTAGTAAGAATGACACTTAAAATCGAAAATACGTGATGAAATAAAAAAAAAAAAACAAACAAACTCTGCAAAGGGGCCCGATAAAGGGAAAATTGTAAACAAATTGTATTGCAAATTCGATATTCATTGAGGTTTTCTTATATTTTATATACAATAAATTAATATTTTTTTGAAATGTCGATAGTAATATAATAGTGTACCAAGAACATTTGTAAAATTGTAAGAAAATACTAAGCTTGTGAAACCGAAACAGATTTTCAGGAAATTACAGTCGAATTTTGTTTAAGTACTTCGTTATTATTTAATAAGAATTTTTCAGCAATATTTCAGCTATAAAATGGCGACCAGTTTTAGTGGTGGAGGAGGCCGGAGTACCCGGGGAGAACCACCGACCCTGGGCAAGCAACTGGTAAACTTTATCACTTGCGGCTGCGAATCGAGTGCACCCTTTTTTGTAATATACAAAGCTGGGCGCGAACCCACACCGTATTGGTGATAGGCATGTATGAGTTGTTAGATTCAACTCATTGAGCCACACGGATCCCTATTTTATAAGAGATCAGATCTTGCCGTGTACATATCATGTTGTAATATTACAGATGATGTTTGTGTCGTTTAGAAGTCGCAAATTACTGACAAACTTGATCACATAATGGTGTATGGAATACACCTCGCATGAGCAGGATTCGAACTCACAACCTTAGTGGTGATAGGCACTGATTGCACAGGTAGTTGTAAATCCATACGATCATGACCACGACGGCCCCGACTTTAATTGGAGGAGGATATTAGAGTACCATGAGAAATACACCGACCTGCCACAAGTAATTAACAAACTTTATCACCTATATTTTGTATATGGTGACATATATTTTCTATTTTATATATGTTTACATAATTAACTGTTTGGTATCTTCAAACTTTTCTTGTAAGAGCTTTAAGTACTCATATAGTTTATACATTTAAGTTTTATTCATCGGGATCGTCGTGGTCGTATGGTAGTTGGATTTATCTACCTGTGTACCACTAGCGTTGTGAATTAAAATCCCGCTCAAACGAGTTGTACTCGATACAACATTATGTGATAAAGTTTGACAGTAACTTGCAGCAGATCGGTGGTTTCTTCTGGGTACTCCAGTTTCCTCCACCAATAAAACTAACCGCCACGATGCAACAGAAATATTGTTGAAAGTGGTGTTAAATACCATAACCCTCCTAACCCCTGTTAACATGATTACCTGTTTGGTAGCTTCAAACTTTTCTTGTTAGAGCTTTAAGTACTGATATATTTTATACAGTTCTGTTGTATTCATCTCTCCTGTCTGTCCTCAAAGAGAGCTATGGTTCTAGAGCAGCTATCTGAGAACTACATAGCTTTGACTTATGGAAACAACAAGTGTAATGTAATGCAATGTAAAATTATTTTATAGGAAAGTTATAATACATTTACTATAAACCACATGGCAACATTACAGTGAATAGATATATACATAACACATAATAGGACAACACAAACAACTAAAAAGATGAGCAACACGGACCCAACCATAAAAGCGGGTGTGAATTCCTATGCTCGCGAAGGGTACATACATTTAGTATAAACAACATTAACATTACATTAGATATATAAATAACGTACAACTATAGGATATGTTACTCTGTCTATTAGGATACGTTAACATTCATCTGGTCTATTAGGATACGGTAACATTCATCTGGTCTATTAGGATACGGTAACATTCATCTGGTCTATTAGGATACGGTAACATTCATCTGGTCTATTAGGATACGGTAACATTCATCTGGTCTATTAGGATACGGTAACATTCATCTCGTCTATTAGGATACGGTAGCATTCATCTGGTCTATTAGGATACGGTAACATTCATCTTATCTATTAGGATACGGTAACATTCATCTGGTCTATTAGGATACGGTAACATTCATCTGGTCTATTAGGATACGGTAACATTCATCTTGTCTATTAGGATACGGTAACATTCATCTGGTCTATTAGGATACGGTAACATTCATCTGGTCTATTAGGATACGGTAACATTCATCTGGTCTATTAGGATACGGTAACATTCATCTTGTCTATTAGGATACGTTAACATTCATCTGGTCTATTAGGATACGTTAACATTCATCTGGTCTATTAGGATACGGTAACATTCATCTGGTCTATTAGGATACGGTAACATTCATCTGGTCTATTAGGATACGGTAATATTCATCTGGTCTATTAGGATACGGTAACATTCATCTGGTCTATTAGGATACGGTAACATTCATCTGGTCTATTAGGATACGGTAACATTCATCTTGTCTATTAGGATACGGTAACATTCATCTGGTCTATTAGGATACGGTAACATTCATCTGGTCTATTAGGATAAGGTAACATTCATCTTGTCTATTAGGATACGGTAACATTCATCTTGTCTATTAGGATACGTTAACATTCATCTGGTCTATTAGGATACGTTAACATTCATCTGGTCTATTAGGATACGGTAACATTCATCTTGTCTATTAGGATACGGTAACATTCATCTGGTCTATTAGGATACGGTAATATTCATCTGGTCTATTAGGATACGGTAACATTCATCTGGTCTATTAGGATACGGTAACATTCATCTGGTCTATTAGGATACGGTAACATTCATCTTGTCTATTAGGATACGGTAACATTCATCTTGTCTATTAGGATACGGTAACATTCATCTGGTCTATTAGGATACGGTAACATTCATCTTGTCTATTAGGATACGGTAACATTCATCTTGTCTATTAGGATACGGTAACATTCATCTTGTCTATTAGGATAAGGTAACATTCATCTTGTCTATTAGGATACGGTAACATTCATCTGGTCTATTAGGATACGGTAACATTCATCTTGTCTATTAGGATACGGTAACATTCATCTTGTCTATTAGGATACGGTAACATTCATCTGGTCTATTAGGATACGGTAACATTCATCTTGTCTATTAGGATACGGTAACATTCATCTTGTCTATTAGGATACGGTAACATTCATCTTGTCTATTAGGATAAGGTAACATTCATCTTGTCTATTAGGATACGGTAACATTCATCTTGGTACTGCTTTGACAACTATTTTACCTATTTTGGTCCTGTATTTAAATACTGTTATAGTGACAGCCGGAACCTTTGAACCGTAATGAGAGCGGGAGGTTTGGCGCTTTAAAATCTGATTCAACCCACCATTTCTTTAGAAATGCCTGTACCAAGTCAGGGTCATTACGGTTTTCACAGTTTTCCGGTCGTTGACTGATTTTGTCTGTTTATATAATTATGAGTTTTGACTTTCCCTTTGTAAGATTGCTCGGAGTTCGGTAATTTTGTTATTACCCTTGTCTATTAGGATACGGTAACATTCATATTGTCTATTAGGATACGGTAACATTCATTTTGTCTATTAGGATACGATAACATTCATTTTGTCTATTAGGATACGCAGGATACGGTAACATTCACTTTTTCTATTATGATACGGTAATAATCATCCTGTCTATTAGGATACGGTAACATTCATCGGGTCTATTAGGATACGGTAACATTAGTTTAAGCATATTTTATTAATTAATTCAATATAACATTACAATATTCAGCTATATACATAACATAATAAGAAGAAATTAATAGGATTGGGAAACAAGTTACAAGAACTTATATTAATCCCTATCCGTAAATACGGTAACATTGATCTGGTCTATTAGGATACGGTAACATTCATCTGGTCTATTAGGATACGGTAACATTCATCTGGTCTATTAGGATACGGTAACATTGATATTGTCTATTAGGACATAATAGGACAACACAAAGAACAAAAAAGATGTGCAGCACGTACCCCACCAAAAAAGCGGGGATGAACTCCGATAGTCGCGAAGAGTACATACAAACACGATAACATTACATTAAATATATATAAATAAAGTCCATCTTTTTACTTACTAGATCGAACAACATATCTAGAATCTCAGCCATATTGTCTACTAATTTCCAAAATACTCACACCATTTAAGAGAATGCCATTTCGATAGATGAAGTACAGAAATTGTTTACAGTGAGAGAAGAAAATGTTTCTATATTCAAAAATATTTACTCAGAATAAAGTGTAATTGAATTTTGTTAAGCATAATAAGCTATATGTGAGGGTTGGCATTTTACTCGCATGTGAAAGACCCAAGTCTTTCCTCAACTAAGTGAGCAGTCCTGGATATAAGTAGTTAGGGGATTATATGATTTTTTTCTATTACATATTAGAACTGTTCCGACAGTGTGATATATTTTTGTTTATCATTTCGTTTATTTACACTATGATTTTTAGATCAAAAAGTAACATTTCAATATCAAGATATGAAAATAGTATAGAAACAAATTCAATCATAGTAGCGTGACATTCTCTTAAAACGCAATCACACACCAGCCTACCTTTCGCTAAACACTCATTACTCACAGCGCATTACACCCGCCCTGGTAAAAATTACGATTTCTACGTAAAATTGTAGAAGTTCAACCAATTTGTCCAGTAAACGTTTTATCTTATCGACGACAAAATAACGTCGCGCTACATAAAATCTTGCTATATTTTTTCAAAGTTTTTTATTAAAATGAAAACAAATAAACAACAACAACAAAAAGAGAAGCAAAGAACAAACAAACTTGAAAAACAACTAACAGAAAAGCGAAAACAAAATACAAAAATACACCAAACCTGAAAAAATAATATGCTTCCGCTTATACGAGCGACCCTAATAAAAAATGAATTCATGACCTTAATTTTTGTGTGTGTCATTTTTGAACAAGCATTGCAAGAAAGAATGTGTGCATTGTAGAAACTATAATTATATAATAGTTAAAAATTTCGCGAAATATAATTGATTTATATGAAAATAAAAAATGTGAATTGACTTATTTTAATTATAATTTCACTGGATTATACATACGATATTTATCATATTACGATAAATTTTCAAGAATACCGTCAATGTATACAATCAGTCAATAAACAAACAGAATATGATAATCTCATTTTAGAGCAACATATACTTTCAAAGAAAAAATGATAAAGTACAGTCACATAACATAAACAATAAATAAATACAAAAAGGGAATAAAAACGAAATAAAACAACAAAACAAATAAGCAAACAAACAAACATTGAAACAAACAGTTTAACACCGTAAAGAAAAACACCAACAACACATATATAGACAAGCAAGCGAAAATAAAATAGAAATCAATCAAAACAAAAGTGAAATTCCGAAATGAAGAACAATACATCAAAGCACACCCACCCCACCTCCACCCTAACCAAACCCAAGCTATGCAAACACAAATAAGGAAGAAACAAAAAATGAAAAAGAAGACGTGAAACGTTCTTTTCAACATTAATTATGTGCAACGTCAAGTGTCACCAACATCGTGCGTAGTCATACAACAAAATCATATAGGTTTTAACAAATTGCATGGTTCTCCGCTAAGCACGCACCACAAATTTCTTCGCAATATAATAAGTTTTACATAAGGCCTGTTTTTTAATTCTGAACCATTAACCTGGTTTTAAACATTTTACGGTTGAGGGTTTTTTACGGTGTGGTTTTAACCATGCGGTTATATGGTTAAAGAACATCTTAACCGGATTGAAAGCACGTTTGAATGTGTTTGCACCTTGTTAATTACCAGTATATGTTTGTAATAGGAACATTCGTGTATTATAGACCCATTTCCAAGTTGTTTATTGATATTCTGCATTGTTGTATTTGTTTATAAAGACTTAAATGGATAATTAAATTATTTTATGTGTTTTTTTTTTGGTGGTTTTGATGTGTGTTTAAGTTGAATTGTTTTATTTGTTAATAAAGAATTAATTTTACTTTGCTACAAAATAATCAATGAACAGGAAATATTGTTCTTCAACCATTGCGTTTTTTATCTATCTTAAACAAGTTTATGGTTCATGATTTAAAGTGTTTCAGGTTGTTTTCAACCATAAACAAGTCTGAGAATAAAAAACACTCATTACACCCGGCGCGGTATTTTCAATCACAGCAGCATGTCATTCTCCAAACGTTCATTATGCCCATTGTGTATTCCATTCGTTCCTTTCGGAGGTTCTAGACCCCACGGCCTACATTCCATTGGCACCGTTGGGTGTGCAACTAATTTACCACCTTTCGTAGAACACCGTGCTTCACCTGTAAAGATAATAATGTCTTGAAATGTCTTTGGTTTGCCATTTTACATAATCATCAAAATATTTAATCAAAGCAAAGAAAAATGGCTAAAGAAAATATGAAATTCAAAATTAGCATAGGATAATCTTAAGTAATAAAAGGATTCAGCATTGAAGTTTTTAAATGAAAATGTGAACTAGAATCGTTTTTTCACATTTTATTAATGAAAGTTATCATTTTTTTAAATATTATACAATTATAGTCTTTTGTTGTGGTCAATGCGAGTTTTTATGGACCTTAACAACGATATTCACCGAAGTCTTTTAGGCTGAGGTGAACATTGATTTCTAAGGTCCATAAACACTCGTGTTGACCGATACAAAAGACTAATTGTTTTATTACATTAAAATGAAAAGTGAAAGTGAAACCAAGTCAATATGAAATTAATCACTTCATTATGACGTTATATATAATGCAACGGAAAGTGATAGTGAAAGAGAGTCAATATGGATTTTAATCAAACAATTCAAAGATTAATGGAATGCTAGGTGATAAATTCTAAACCAATGAAATAAAGAGTAAAACAATCATTATGTAATAGATATAGTAATAGTTGTAATAAATAAATAGCTTACTTTGTTTATGACCCATGAATAACCTATAAATATGATAAAGATGATTACAAAAACAACAACAACAACAAAAAATGCATTATAATAGGAATACAAATTAAAAAGTTCGTATTTTGGAAAATTTGATTTTTGGCCGTTTCGCAGAAACCATATAAGACCGAGGAAACGAATCTTTCGGCACAATCAATTCGAAGAAAATACACACATCCAAGAATTTTTTTTTGAATCTATATGCCTTCCAAATATGTCAAATGTCCTAATTTGGACACATATTAGACCCTTTTTCCAAAATAAAATAGCTACTTCTTACACAACCAATCAAAATAATCATTTTACAAAAGACTGCAATATAATTGTATGACAAATAAAACACTAAACATTTTGATATTTTTTGGTCAGAAACTGTTAGTTACATAATAACGTTTGCATTTTTAAAAGGATTTTAATTCATTTATGAGCAGTTATGCTGTAATTTTAATTAGGTTAATACATATTTTATTTGCATGATGAACACCTAATGAGATTGGACACAAGTCATTACAACATTAGTGAAGTCCTTTTCCTGTTTACAAAAATATGAACAAAAAATGATAGCACATAATGGCGACAAGGAGTATTACAATATTAAGAGACTTAATATGAAAGAAACTATTTTTATGCTGTGATGAATGTGTATGATTTAGTGTGTAAATAAATGTGTAATCACATTACTACTTACCATTGCCTGCTCGGCGCTTTCTCAACCAGACCAGGACCACAATGAGTACAGCACCACATACTACTAATACTGATACAACTGAAACAGCTATTACAATGGCTTTATCAACACCCCGGGTGGTTTCTGTTGTCATTTCTGAAATCATATTATATATTACTGCCTATGCCTTTAGTGTGTGAATAAATATTAATCACATTACTGCTTACCATTGCTTGCTCGACGCTTTCTCAACCACTTTCTCAACCACAGGACCAGAATGAATACAACACTGCACAATAATACTGATATTGATACAGATATTACAATGTTTCCCAAGGGGGTCTTTCCTGAAATCATATTATATTTTTACTGTATATGATTTATTGTGCTTTGTAATTGTAAATGAGTGAGTGAGTGAGTGCGTGCGTGCGTGCGTGCGTGCGTGCGTGCGTGCGTGAGTGAGTGAGTGAGTGAGTGAGTGAGTGAGTGAGTGAGTGAGTGAGTGAGTGAGTGAGTGAGTGAGTGAGTGAGTGAGTGAGTGAGTGAGTGAGTGAGTGAGTGAGTGAGTGAGTGAGTGAGTGAGTGAGTGAGTGAGTGAGTGAGTGAGTGAGTGAGTGAGTGAGTGAGTGAGTGAGTGAGTGAGTGAGTGAGTGAGTGAGTGAGTGAGTGAGTGAGTGAGTGAGTATTCCTTAAAGCCAAGTGAGGATTTCTTCAGCTATATCATGAAGAGAACGAACTTACATTTGATAAATTAATAATAATATATGTTTTTTTCAGACCATTGCGCTGAAGGGTAGACATGTCGCTCCCCTCAGACACATTATCCCGACTCCGAGCCAACCAATTTGTATTTGCCCTTACTCCCTTGCTTAGAGGGGAATCACGAAACACCAATTGTATAGTGTTGGATTGACCCTAATGGGATCGAACCCACGAACTACCTCGGACGAAAAAGAAAGCTAACCATTATACTACCGAGTGTATGTATGTGTGCAATTATGATTTAAATCTGTGACAAGTCATACTTTGAAAGAATAAAAGTATAGTATAATTTAAAAAATAGATGAATTCACCAACTCAATCAAAACGGAATATGAAGTTCATTTAGAAATACCCGGAAAATTGAAACATAACATATTACTTATTACTCAGAAGATATGTATTGATAATTTCAAAATTATGAATAATTGTTTATTTTATAAGAAAATAAACTCTGTACATACCCAGACACTGTTCCTGTTTTGCTTTCCAAATTGGTAATATTTTATGCCCAATACAACACTCAATTTTAATTTCTGTTCCACACGAGTTATCTTCCCATGTGTAATCGATGGACATGGATAGTTGGTAGAAAAGTCCATGTTGTGTTTTACGTGAAACAAACATATTCAACTTTGACCCCTGCAATTAATTAACATAAAAGTGCATGTGGTATTCATGATTTTGCAGGAAGAAAAACAAGCGGAAAAGATTTCTGAGAGGTAGAGAGACTCATAAAGCAAGTCTATCACCTAGCAGAGCGAGGTGCCATCACGGCCGGGGGGTCTGGGGTAAATGGTGCAAAATCCTGCATTCTGGGCATCTCCTGGAACTATTTGTAAAACTTTTAAAAGTTCATTTGTTTACTGTGATTCCATGCAATTTCTTGACATAGATTAAATTTCTTAAATATTAGCTGTAGTTTCTGCTTAGCATACCTACCTGAATATACAAAAGTTTGTACAATAAGAATTCTGCAAAACGCCTTGTTTTTTTAAGCGCGCAGAAATAGCTCACTGCTAAACTTGTTAGCACTTTCTGGAAGTTAGAACTCGTGCTTTCATCCATGTTAAACGAGAAAGGTGTAGATCTCAAAACTGCATCAAGCTGGTTTTCAAATGTTTTTCCTACACCAAAGCGGGTTTTATAGGAAGCAGTTGTTTGGTTCATGCTCATTGATTCAAGTGCTTTTTGGTCAGCTGCCAAAGCTTTATCAATATCAATTATTCCTGGGACTACTGAGAAAGAAAGAGAATTCTCTGTTGCAAATCCAAGAACCATTGCCTCTGCATTCAGTATTCTGTCGTTCAGTGGTGTTTCTGTCACTGGAACTGGTTCTGAAAATTTTGCTGTAGCCTTAAAAGCTGGGTGAATTCCATATGGCATGGAGTTTTTGTCAGCTAGTTTTCCTGATTCAGCTGGAAAAAAAGAACATGATATGAGTTTAAGTATTGGTGCCAACAAAGAAGATTGTAGCTTAAGATGTACATGCACATTTGCTGCGTGACAAAAATCAATCCTTTATTCAACATTCTGTAAGTGATTATTGCAAATTACATGTACACCTTAAACTTGGTAATTTCTGACTGTTTTCTTGGACCATTTTATTAATTTCTGCTAGCTGGGATTAAAAACCCCATTCGGATTCCGCTGAGAAAAAAAACTAAGTCCAACTTCACAAAAATGTTTGGCAGCAACCCACTTAGGAATTTACTTTAAAAAATCCCTCTCTATATAAATCCGGGCAATAAAAGTTTGAACAAAAAGAGAGAAATTGCAAAGAAGACTGGGCAGTCCCCATTATCCTAAGCGGACATGCTTCTTTGCAAAAAGAGATAGAGTATTTTAAGTTAACTAACACTTACCAGACAGAGTGAGCGAGTAATTAGATATAAGTATCTTAAGGTTGTCCCGATGTAATTTCTTAGAGGTGTTATTCCAAACTCCTCCATTCTCCCCTCCGTAATTGATTTCCTTCTGACACAGATCACATCGTGCTACTCCTTTCACATTTAGTTGTCGTATGAAACGGGGAACTGGTTCATTATTCACTTGTCACTCTAACCATTCCCATTTCCGTACGTTTGTTATGCCTTGTCCAAAGACTTCGTATCGAATTCTCGATCAATGACTTTCCTCGCCATGCTGCTGCTTCATGATTTTTCCATAACCGTATAAAAGGCATTCAGTAATTGGACAGCTGTTGGATGCTCTTCTTCTTCTTTTTTATTCTGTATTTTCTTCTAAACATGGAACACCAAGATCCAGTGAATCTTGTAGATATATCACATTTAGAACGGATAAAAGGATAAAAGGAACGAGAATTGGATGCAGTCTCGACTTCAACCAATCGTATCACACCTTGCATATCGTAATCATCGATTAGCGTAAAATGCGGAACAATATCGGTAAAGCATGATCTTGAATCCGGAGCGGAAATGAAAATAAATAATCGAAATCGGACCGAACAAATAGCGGAATTCCGCTTTGAAGCGGAAGAAAATCATGTCTGTTTAAAGATGGTGTTCCGGTCGGTGTTGTGGTCTTTGTAAAGAATACATTTAGGGGTGTATTCGGTAAACAGTTTAGCAGAGACTACCTATTTAAATGGTTTTTCCCAATGAGCTTGAAATAAAAGATATCACAGATATAGCTAGGTATGCTTCATTGTGAACTTTCCATTTATATGTAGCACCATTCTTGCAGCACCTGCATAAGAGGTTTATATCTCTCAGTTGATACGATATTCCATCACCAGGTTTGCAAAAAGAGTAACAGGAACTGCTTTGCCTAATATCAGCCCCATTATTTATTTGGGGTTCTTGTTGATCAATCTTTAGTTTTTGAGTAGTTTCTGGGTAAACTTTGGTATTTAGTTAAAATGGTTGGTCCCTAATGCTATATATTTTTGATTATCGTCGAATGTTATATCTTTAGACCAGTTAGTGTAACAGCAACATATTTTTTATTTTCATCGAATTTCTGATCTTGACATTAGTTATCATCCACGATTTTTCTTAATGAAAACAACAGATCATCATCGTCTTCGTCCTCGTATACGTCGTCGTCCATCTTCTTATCATCATCATAATCATCATCATCATTATCAGCAGCATCATCGTCATCATCATCATCATCATCATCATCTTAAAATTAGCTATGCAGCTTTTTCTTTTAATCATCATCAAATTTCAAAAACTTTACAATATATTAATAGAGTTTGTAATAAATAAGCAAATGAATTATGATTAAACATACCCCGACTGACAACATACATTCTGGTAAAGGATATATATTTTGAAACGTTAGGTTGGCAGATATATGTTTGTCTTCTTGGTTATAATTAGTTTCATTATCTATTTCGTGGGCAGCAGGTATATCTGTGAGAAAAAAAGCGTACATTTGAAAAATTTAAAATATGAGTATTCATCGGGGAATTTTGAAGAAAACTTGTATTCATAAAAGGTTTTTTTTACTCGACAACACATTTGCATTTATCGTTAAAATCAATAATTGTTTAGAATTTATCGGGAAGTTTAGTAGAAACGCAATATTCGTAAATGATGTTTCACTCAATAACACATTGTGTTTTTCAATGAAAAAATCCCTAATTTCGTGAAAGAATAAGAAAAGCTTCGATTTATGGATGAAAGACATGTTTTTCTTCAAAATATGGTTTGTTCTGTGATTAGATAATAGACTGATACAATAATATTTATTTTGTTCTGTGATTAGATAATAGACTGATACAATAATAGTTATTTTGTTCTGTGATTAGATAATAGACTGATACAATAATATTTATTTTGTTCTGTGATTAGATAATAGACTGATACAATAATATTTATTTTGTTCTGTGATTAGATAATAGACTGATACAATAATATTTATTTTGTTCTGTGATTAGATAATAGACTGATACAATAATATTTATTTTGTTTGTGATTAGATAATAGACTGATACAATAATATTTATTTTGTTCTGTGATTAGATAATAGACTGATACAATAATATTTATTTTGTTCTGTGATTAGATAATAGACTGATACAATAATAGTTATTTTGTTCTGTGATTAGATAATAGACTGATACAATAATATTTATTTTGTTCTGTGATTAGATAATAGACTGATACAATAATATTTATTTTGTTCTGTGATTAGATAATAGACTGATACAATAATATTTATTTTGTTCTGTGATTAGATAATAGACTGATACAATAATATTTATTTTGTTTGTGATTAGATAATAGACTGATACAATAATATTTATTTTGTTCTGTGATTAGATAATAGACTGATACAATAATATTTATTTTGTTCTGTGATTAGATAATAGACGTGATACAATAATATTTATTTTGTTCTGTGATTAGATAATAGACTGATACAATAATATTTATTTTGTTCTGTGATTAGATAATAGACTGATACAATAATATTTATTTTGTTCTATGATTAGATAATAGATTGATACAATAATATTCATTTTCTGGTGGAGTTCATTGAAAGACTTAGTATATAACCAGAGATTCTTCCTGTAGTTATGTCACATCATCCACTTTATTTAATCTTCTAATCATTTAGTATGTAATGAATACGTCATTAATTAGTTGTATGTAAAGAAACTGACAAACTTCCTTCACACTACACATTAAGGTTAAATAAGGATGGTGAATTAGTAAATTAAATATATCATGGAGAGAACAAGTAGATTTTAAATAATATAATGACGAGGTCCGCTTTGTACTAGACCAATACGTTTAGTTGGATTTTTATAGTGCTATCTCACTGAAACAACAATCCGGGGATAGACATGTCGCCCCACTAGGACACATTATCCGGATTCCGAGTCAACCAATCTTTTTCCTTTGCTATTGTGCTGTGTGCTTAGCAGCGAAGCTACACAATGAATTGCATAGTCTTTGGTTGACCCGACCGGGGTGCGAACCCACGATCTACCACACTCGAGGCGAGCACGCTAACCATACACCACCGATGCGGTTCATAAGATTAGATACTTCAAATTAGATTAAATGAACTTAATTTGTACTTACACTGATATTTCATTTTATTTAAATCTAGCATTTTCTGATCGAATTTGAAACCATACACACATGTGTAGTAACAATTTACATCTGCTTTACTGGTGTTGAATATCCTTAGACGAAATTGCCTTGTGGAGATGACATCTTCTTTATATTTATTTGGATCTGAAGAGAAGCCATTCAAGCTTAAAACTTTGTTCTCACTGCCACCAGACCATTTCCGACTTCTACCATTGTTGAGGTCTAGTGAATCGTCAAGCGTACAAAGCAGGTGAATCGTTGAACCAAATACAATTATTTTATCTTCTACATTCAAGGAAACTACAATTAGAGAACAATCAAGAATTATTACAGTTTTTACATATATTATGTATAATGTTTAAGATTATAGCGTTCTTTATAATAAGTTATAATATGTGAGGATTGTCATTTTATATGTATAATGTTCAAGATTATTGCGTTCTTTATAATAAGTTATAATATGTGAGGATTGTCATTTTATATTTATAATGTTCAGGATTATTGCGTTCTTTATAATAAGTTATAATATGTGAGGATTGTCATTCTATATGTATAATGTTCAATATTAAAGTGTTCACTTTAATATGATATAGGCACAACCTGTTTGAAGGACGAAGTCCCATAATGTTTAGAGGGAGCTATGAGAAGGGAATGTATTATTTTTTTCAAGTACTTTTGAACGCTTTTTTTAAATTTATTATTTGGCTGGAGTTATTTCTCTTTGACTGTAACTGAAGACTGTTTGTTGGCAAAAAAAAAAAAAAAAATCTTAAAAAATATATAGATCTTTTAAAAGATCTTAAATATAGATCGAAACATACTTTACTATAATAAAAATAAGATTCAAATTCAGATGTCTATTCTCTTTCCTGATATATTCGAAACTAAGCCATATTTTTTTGTGTTGGATTTTTGTGTTCTACATTTATGTTAGATTTTGTCAGTTTATTATTTTTCCCAGATGTGGATGATTTTTCCTGTGGTTGTTTCATCTTTTCATGTTTTTTTCCTTTTGATATTTTGTTTTTATATATTTTATTCAGTTTTGAAAATGAATCTTCATTGCTTTTCTGCTGTATTGCAATGTTTGTCGAATGAAACTGGAAACCCATTTTGTTCATTAAAATTTTTTATAAGCAATTTGAAATGATCAGGTGCAGAGGCAAATCCACATTTCGACTGAGAGAAGAATTTATATATTCTTCCTTAGTAAAAAAAAGATATTGCTATGTCCATCTCTTCCCTGTAACCAACTATTTATATTGCTTTGCAAAATTCTAGTCAGTAGCAACTGAAATCTCAGTGTGTGTAGCCCATTGGTTACCATGAACCATTTTATTCCAATATTCATGCCTTGAAATATTGGAATGGTGACTTAAGTTTTAACTGGTCTTCATAAAAATCAAAGTTGTTGTAAATTTCTGAGCAGATCAATGACCGATAAACCAAGCTTTGTGATAAATTGCCAGTGATGGTTAAACGAAGGGCATGAAAGAAGCATGCGCACTGGCCATCTCCTGGAACCTCATAAATAAGAAAATCTTCACTTTCTATTTTAATTCTTCCAGAGCTTAGGGCATTTAAATTATTTTGTGGGGGGTTAAATTGTTCATAGCCCATACGCATAGGTGAACCCTGTATATGCTGTAAATTTGGTTGTTGTGAGGTTATATTTTGTGAATGGTTATTCTCTATCTTTATTTTCTTAAAGTTAAATGGCATTTAAATTACTTGATGGTGGTTGAAATTGTTCATAGCCCATAGGCATAGGCATGGCAGGTGCACCTTGAAAATTTGATTGGGTATGGGGTTATATTTTGAGAAGGAGAGTTCATCTTAATACTTTCAACATACATTTCCTTAGACTGAGGTACAGTCGGAAGTTTTAGTCTTAGTGTCTAAATTGTTGGGTAGGACTGTTGCAAGCACAGGTTTTTCATGGGTAGGGTTCTTTTGATTTTGATTTTGAGTTTGTGCCATGGAACCCTTTAAAATATTATTTTGAGAAGGAGAGCTCATCTTAATAATTTCAACATAAATTTCCTTAGGGGTACAGTTGGAGGTTTTAGTCTCAGTGTCTAAATTGTTGGGTAGGGCTGTTGCAGGCACAGGTTTTTCATGGGTAGAGAGCTCTTTCGATTTTTATTTTGCCCTCATGGAACCCTTTAAAATATCAGCATAGGAATGTTTTTGGTCACCAGTTTACTCATAATCAAAATATGAGATTTAGGTTGACAAAAAAACCACTTACAAATTCAAAAAAGTTGTGTGCGAAGAAATACTTCGGCGAGTTGGAAGATATTCGTCTGCTAACAAAGATATTCCATTCAACACCCCCCTTTTTATTTACAGTGTAACTACGCCATTTGCTGTATTACAACCACACTAAAACAACACGAAAATACAGGAAATAACGATCAACTGGTCAAATGCAAATCCTTCAATGCAATTTCAATAATACGATGATCCGTACACGTTATTATCTTTTATTTTGAATGAATTTTGTAGCCGCTTTGTTATGGCTGTCCCGTTCATTTTACTTACTGTACGCCGCTCTTCCGTCGAGAGTTTCGTAGAAAGAGATTTTCTTATTAGAATTTTATTTCAAGTTTATTTCGAATTTGCATAGAGTAAATAATTAAAGAATTGGGAATTTTTATTGAAATATATTTCTTTTGCGTTTCTAAATTATCAATTGATCTATTTTTTTAGCTTCCGGTGAACAGATATTTGGCTATCAATATACATGTAGAAGCAAAAAGCGGACAGCCTACCGTTATAGGGATTTCGTCCTTTAATAAGTTATAATATGTGAGGATTGTCATTTTACTCACATGTGGAGAACAATTGCATGACGTCATCATTTCACTGAGAGTGGAGGTGTGGGCCCATGAAACTCGTCTAACCCAGTAACGTTTTATTGACAGTTATTATAGTAGGTGGTCATGTATATGTGTTCGATGTGTCGATTTTGCCTCTATTTACTCAGCTTAAGACATTTGAAAGAATGATAAACATTTTGTTTGATTTAAGCATACCGATTATATTTTAATGTATGATATATAGTATTACTTATCATATATATTTGTTGAGATATACTTATTATTGAAGACCCTACTGTGATTGTGAAACGTAGAACAACAATCTATTAAAGTATTGAACCTTTAGTTTATGTCTAAGTGTAATGTTGGGTTTTCTCTCATCTTCCTTTCTTACTAATTGATCGGTTCCTCCATATGGAGAAACATGCAATCAAATACGTTGTATGCCAGACCAAGATAGAAAACCCTGAGAAGTACAGATATTTTATACATACATCTTAGATTTGATTGTTTTTTATGAAAGGGCTATATAATGGCTGCTTCCCTTTATAATTACATGACAAAGGGACTTGTATTTACATATTTTTTTAATCAATATTACGCCATATGAAGCATATTATCAATAATAATGACATCAACTGGCTGTTTTTGTATTGGTCTCGTCATAAAATATCTGTCTCGGCCAAAGGCGGGCCAATACAACCAACGTTATGAGTTCGAATCCCGCTCATGGCGAGGTGTACAACATTATGTGATAAAGTTTGTCAGTGACTTACTGTCGGGGGTTTTCACCGGGTACTCTGGTCTCCTCCACCAATAAAACTGACCGCCACGATATAACTGAAATATTGTTGAAAGTGGCGTTAAACACCATAAAACCGACTAACATCTAACATCAAATATATAACAGATTCAATGTAGAGAGAAAACCAGTCAATAAGAATTGAATTATGATCTTATGAATAATGATTACAAACAATACAGCTTACCTGGTGATGATTGAACGCCTGATATTATAATAATAAAACAAAAAATTGGATTAATTAACATCTTTACTTCCTAACTATTACACTGGTTTTATTTAATTTAACATAAAAATTGCAAAGTCCTTGTCTGAATGAAAATCACAATGTTTTGTGTTTGGGCAACCAATAATAATCTCTCCATTTAAATTTTCAAATTTGTTATGACTATTCACCTGTCACCATGAAGTCAATATGGGAAAAAACCACAGTTAAAAATAAACCAGTATCAAGAAATCTATGTCGACAATTAGTGTAGTGTATTTTTAAATTTCTGTCTCATATAATACCCACAGGTTATCTGGAACATAATTACACCTTAAATAAGAATCCTGGATTGGGATTGCATAATAACCGGTGTATTTTTCGTGCATTTTCATATTTAGAATTAATTTCGTTCATTTTAACCACTGCCGGGGTATTAACTTTTGTTCCCTCTATGCCGTGGTATTTGCGAAAACGTTTTTCACTTTACCTTTATACGTAAGGTAACGTCAGAGTTGTTCATCGGGTTTTTTGATTCGTGAACGATTCGGTTACTAGTTCGTGTACGATATTTCTGGTTTTTAAAAGTAAGGTAAGACACATAATTTCAATATTCTTTTGTAAATATAAGCTTAAAGCAAAAAAAGGCTTCGTAGTTCCTTAAATGAATAATTAATCAATTTAATTCGAAAGAGTAAACTTCATAACAGACTTTCATTTTTCAATAATTTGGTCAGAAACGTAGATGTCACTCTATTTTTTGTTTTAAGAGTTCTAGCAAAAAAGTTACTTTATCTTATACTTACTTTTCGTGAGAATTCTTAACTTAAGCAAAGATATAGTTTCCTTTTTGCATATTTCCATTTTTTTTTTGTTCGTGAACGAACGTGTTATTGAAAATTATGGTCGTGTACGATATATTAACATTTTTTCAGACTATGGTTTTTGTGTTTTCCACTTGTGGAAAAGCATATTCAACCAACCAAAATTTGGCACGACACAGTGAAACACACCAGGATCCAAAGGCATGCAACTGTGGAGAAGTGTTTTCCACATCTGAAGGATTAAAAGAACAAAGTGCCCTAACCCAGTTATTTTCGCAAGCAAATCTGGCCTATTAGGCCATACAAGTAAATACCATTCAAGTGTATTTAAGGCGGAAAATGTATACAACTAGTATTTAAATGTTGTGTAACCCCCGGGTGTAACCAAATTTCGACACAAGAAATTGCTAACCTGTTGGTTCACGAACAAAAAAATGAAAAAAAATATAATTTTCCCGTCATATTTTGCATTTTTTGTGAAAAAGGTCTTTTAACGACTCCAATATAGAAGAATGTTTCCATTAAAGTGATGTTTCAGTCATAAAAAAGTGTAAATGTGTGAATATGGGAAAATTATAGTTCTTGTGACATTTTGATACAATGCTTTTTAGACTTTCTGACCACATTTCACGCAAGGTTTATATCAACGAAAGTTTTGGAGCATACACCATCAAAGATATACAATAAAAGAAGGGAACTGCGAAGAGATAATTAATAATTGTTTCCTTAATTAGTAATAATTGAGGCTTACCGTCAAGGAATCATGTCCGGATCCTCAAAATAATCGTACACGAACTAGTAACCGAATCGTTGGATAGTCTCTCATCTTCCTTTCTTACTAATTGATCAAATATATAACAGATTCAATGTAGAAAGAAAACCAGTCAATAATAATTGAATTATGATCTTATGAATAATGATTACAAACAATGCAACTTACCTGGTGATGATTGAGCGCCTGATATTATAATAATAAAACAAAAACATGGATTAAGAAACATCTTTACTTCCACACTATTAAACTGGTTTTTTTTTTCTTCTTCAAATTTTAAATGAAATTATAATATGACGTCCCGTATTCGGTATGCAAATAAAGGCATATTTTAATAACAATCAGATATAAGCCACACATGCGCGCTGAGCTAAGATAGAAAAAAAGACCTACATAAACACTGACTATTTTCAGAAAATTGTTCATGGTTAGCGATTTTCTCATATTTCGGGAGGAACCTTCACATTTAACATCGTATACCAGGAATAAACTTTTACTTACTTACCTTTCGTTCACTTTCTCCGTGTTTATCTCCATTTATCTCCGATTCGACTGGCTGCGTCCAACTGGTAATTTCGTTGTTAATCATTTAAAGTTGTTTATTTGTAATATAATTTATATTGAACCTTGTCAATAAAATTCTTGTCGGTATCTTAAGCCACAGTTTCAACTACAATTTCGCTTTCAATATCTTAATTCCCAATTTTACTATTTCTAAAATTCCGTAGGAGATTGATGGAATAGCCACTACCAGCGCATCACCTTGACCGCCTCGAATTTTAAAATTACCGTATTTACCAATGCCTTAGCTCAATGCAGGTCACAATGTTATGTGTTATGTAACCAATATCAAACCACCCTTTTGAATATTTGAGCATAATATGTCACAGGTTTCGCTGGGAGTGAAACATTTGTGTATTTATGAAAAAAGAACAATAAAACAAAAACAAACACAGTTAAAAATAATCCAGTTATCAAGAAATCGATAATCCTATATAATAGATCTATATAATTGGATACCTTGTAGATCTAGCTAAAGGTTGTATATTGACAAAACACATGAAATAATATTGTTACATAATCAGTACTAGGACAAAATATGATATAATAAGTATTATTTGTAACATAAATACGCATTTTTCCTTTGATGTTTTTATGCAGTAATCAACTTAAAAATGGTGAAATTTTGCAAACCATGGTCTAACATGAAGATCTTGATGTTATTCCATAATTTTGACATCACATGAGAATAATAGTTAAGTTTCTATGGAATTGGGAGGAGCTTAAGTCATGGTCTAATATAAAGATCTACATGTTATTCCATGGTTAACGCAGACGTCGAAGAGAACACCCTTTTGTCAATCATGTAATTTCTGTTACAAATCATATATACCATGGATCTTACGAATACATATACCATGGATCTCACGAATACATATGCCATGGATCTTACGAATTAACTTATTTAAACCAACGAATCCGAAGGTATATATGGTTTGTAACAGACATCAATATTGGGTGCTTTCGTCGAGGTCCGCAAAATCATGGAATAACATCAAGATCTTCATGTTAGACCATGGTTTGTAAAAGTTCACTATTTTAAAGTTGATTACTGCATATAAAACATCAAAGGAAAAATGCGTATTTATGTTCCAATATCAAGTTATACAACATATAAGTCAGCGATGCAACACAAAAGTGCATAGAACTTGTCATCATTCCGGTGGAAGTTCCTCGATACAATTTTCTGCAATTTAAATGTGTTTTTTTAAGTTTCTATAAAATTTACTTGTTTACCCTTTTCGTTATTCATTATTTATTTGTTTATCCTTGCTCACCAAGAGGTGGTGGAAGTAGGATTTGAACAAATTATTAAAATCACTAAGATGTTCAGGTTTATTTAAAATGTTTAAACCAGTGAAAACAATAACTTTGCTCTATCATTGTATCGAAATATTTACTTGTAGCCAACACTGCGTGATGTGCGGAAAATTGTCTGGTCCATTGTTTTTCCGTTTACAATTTGGCAGCAGTTCAACAACTTATATACACTGTAGAAGGTGGATCTATAAGGCATATATAGGGTTCTAAAACAACACAATTTTTAAACATAGATGTTATTGCGGAAAAATTACAGATATGCAATGTGGAAATTACTTTCTAAAGAAAAAGTGTGGAAATGCAAAGCACACCACTATTGACCATCTTTATCACATTGTATCGAGTACACCTCGCCATGAGCAGGATTAAAGCTCACAACATTAGCGGTGATAGGCACTGAGTGCATAGGTAGTTGTAAATCCAACTACCATACGAAAATGACCACGACAACCTTGTTTTTTTTTTGGTGTGTGGAATTCTTCCAAAAAATATTCCTGTTCATGAAAATAAAATTACTCAGAAAAAGAAATATTTTAAGAATTTGTGAAAAATATTTTTCCTCTCATTAAAGAGTATGGTGTAAAAGTACTTTAACTGAATCAAGTACATTTTTGTTCGACCTTTAACAACAATATACCAAATGACATGTTAATTCATGAAAATTTTCCAAGTCCTTTATCTAAATGCAAATCACACGTTATTTGTTAGGTTAACGATACAAATATCTGCATTTAAATTTCTAAAAATATATACGTCCTGATATCAATATCGATGAAAAAAAGAAAAAAAAACACAGATAAAACAAAATTGGATTAAGAGACATATTTACTTCCATATTATATACTACTTTCTCTCAAGTCAAATCACAATGCGTTGTGTTAACGTAAGTAATAGAAAACAACAAACTGGCCTATAATTACCGTGCATTTGAATTTGAAATTACCTGTGTGTGTGTATATATATATGATTCGTTCATGATGATATTTTTAGTAACACGATAAAACCAACATTTAATAGAAACCAGTTTTTTCCAAAAATCTGAATCGCCCACGAGTCAGAACGGGATTATTAGATAGATATTCCAGTTTATATAAAGAATTTGTAATAAGTTTACTTCAAGTTTTGTAAATGTTGCTAAAATATATCACGAATAGGAAATATTCAAGACGGATGCGGACGAGTTAGAGGGTGGTTCCTTCTGAGGGGACTCCATAATTTCATCAACTTAGGGACCCCAAAAGGTCATAATCCGGCCCTACCATTAGTGTAGTGTATTATTGAATTTATGTCTCGTATAGCACCAACAGGTTTTCAGGGACAGGACCCCCCCTTTTTTGGAACATGGTTTTTTTTTCTCAATTAAATTAGCTTGTCTCATTATTAGAGGTTTGGTGTATATGGTTGTCATGAATTATAAGATATATTTATTATTGAAATGTACTGTTTAGAAATAATATACTTTTATTATACATACTGAGGTTTATCTCCTTCGATCATATGTAGCTAACTTTAGCTGATTTTGTCCACAGGCGCTCGTGGCACGGACTTACCACCACCACCACCACCCCTTTTTTCTAACTTTCTGTTTACAAATTTATTTTCAATAAAATTTCTTTATTTCTTTATGTTATTTTATCTCTTTTTCCTTATTTTAACTTGTTCGTGTATCGATCCTATAGATACTAATAATCCATATAATAAACATGCAAATTGTTGTTAACATAAGATTGCATGAATATTGACACGAACAAGTTAAAATAAGGAAAAAGAGATGAAATAATAAAGAAATAAAGAAATTTTATTGAATTTGAATTTGTACACAGAAAGTTAGAAAAAAAGGGGCGGGGGGTAAGTCCGTGCCACGAGCGCCTGTGATTTTGTCTAGTCTCATATAACACCCACAGGTTATCTGGAACATAATTACACCTTACATAAGAATCCTGGATTTTGATTGGATAATAGCCGGTGCGTATAGTTTCCTTTTTGGATATTTCCATTTTTTTTTGTTCGTGAACGAACGTGTTATTGAAAAATATGGTCGTGTACGATGCATTAACATTTTTTCAGACTATGGTTTTTGTGTTTTCCACTTGTGGAAAAGCATATTCAACCAACCAAAATTTGGCACGACACAGTGAAACACACCAGGATCCAAAGGCATGCAACTGTGGAGAAGTGTTTTCCACATCTGATGGATTAAAAGTACAAAGTGCCCTAACCCAGTTATTTTCGCAAGCAAATCTGGCCTATTAGGCCATACAAGTAAATACCATTCAAGTGTATTTAAGGCGGAAAACGCATACAACTAGTATTTAAATGTTGTGTAACCCCCGGGTGTAACCAAATTTCGACACAAGAAATTGTTAACCTGTTGGTTCACGAACAAAAAAATGAAAAAAAATATAATTTTCCCGTCATATTTTGCATTTTTTGTGAAAAAGGTCTTTTAACGACTCCAATATAGAAGAATGTTTCCATTAAAGTGATGTTTCAGTCATAAAAAAGTGTAAATGTGTGAATATAGGAAAATTATAGTTCTTGTGACATTTTGATACAATGCTTTTTAGACTTTCTGACCACATTTCACGCAAGGTTTATATCAACGAAAGTTTTGGAGCATACACCATCAAAGATATACAATAAAAGAAGGGAACTGCGAAGAGATAATTAATAATTGTTTCCTTAATTAGTAATAATTGAGGCTTACCGTCAAGGAATCATGTCCGGATCCTCAAAATAATCGTACACGAACTAGTAACCGAATCGTTGGATAGTCTCTCATCTTCCTTTCTTACTAATTGATCAAATATATAACAGATTCAATGTAGAAAGACAACCAGTCAATAATAATTGAATTATGATCTTATGAATAATGATTACAAACAATGCAACTTACCTGGTGATGATTGAACGCCTGATATTATAATAATAAAACAAAAACATGAATTAAGAAACATCTGTACTTCCACACTATTAAACTGGGTTTTTTTCTTCTTCAAATTTTAAATGAAATTATAATATGACGTCCCGTATTCGGTATGCAAATAAAGGCATATTTTAATAACAATCAGATATAAGCCACACATGCGCGCTGAGCTAAGATAGAAAAAAAGACCTACATAAACACTGACTATTTTCAGAAAATTGTTCATGGTTAGCGATTTTCTCATATTTCGGGAGGAACCTTCACATTTAACATCGTATACCAGGAATAAACTTTTACTTACTTACCTTTCGTTCACTTTCTCCGTGTTTATCTCCATTTATCTCCGATTCGACTGGCTGCGTCCAACTGGTAATTTCGTTGTTAATCATTTAAAGTTGTTTATTTGTAATATAATTTATATTGAACCTTGTCAATAAAATTCTTGTCGGTATCTTAAGCCACAGTTTCAACTACAATTTCGCTTTCAATATCTTAATTCCCAATTTTACTATTTCTAAAATTCCGTAGGAGATTGATGGAATAGCCACTACCAGCGCATCACCTTGACCGCCTCGAATTTTAAAATTACCGTATTTACCAATGCCTTAGCTCAATGCAGGTCACAATGTTATGTGTTATGTAACCAATATCAAACCACCCTTTTGAATATTTGAGCATAATATGTCACAGGTTTCGCTGGGAGTGAAACATTTGTGTATTTATGAAAAAAAAAACAATAAAACAAAAACAAACACAGTTAAAAATAATCCAGTTATCAAGAAATCGATAATCCTATATAATAGATCTATATAATTGGATACCTTGTAGATCTAGCTAAAGGTTGTATATTGACAAAACACATGAAATAATATTGTTACATAATCAGTACTAGGACAAAATATGATATAATAAGTATTATTTGTAACATAAATACGCATTTTTCCTTTGATGTTTTTATGCAGTAATCAACTTAAAAATGGTGAAATTTTGCAAACCATGGTCTAACATGAAGATCTTGATGTTATTCCATAATTTTGACATCACATGAAAATAATAGTTAAGTTTCTATGGAAGTGGGAGGAGCTTAAGTCATGGTCTGATATAAAGATCTACATGTTATTCCATGGTTAACGCAGACGTCGAAGAGAACACCCTTTTGTCAATCATGTAATTTCTGTTACAAATCATATATACCATGGATCTTACGAATACTTATACCATGGATCTCACGAATACATATGCCATGGATCTTACGAATTAACTTATTTAAACCAACGAATCCGAAGGTATATATGGTTTGTAACAGAAATCAATATTGGTTGCTTTCGTCGAGGTCCGCAAAATCATGGAATAACATCAAGATCTTCATGTTAGACCATGGTTTGTAAAAGTTCACTATTTTAAAGTTGATTACTGCATATAAAACATCAAAGGAAAAATGCGTATTTATGTTCCAATATCAAGTTATACAACATATAAGTCAGCGATGCAACACAAAAGTGCATAGAACTTGTCATCATTCCGGTGGAAGTTCCTCGATACAATTTTCTGCAATTTAAATGTGTTTTTTTAAGTTTCTATAAAATTTACTTGTTTACCCTTTACGTTAATCATTATTTATTTGTTTATCCTTGCTCACCAAGAGGTGGTGGAAGTAGGATTTGAACAAATTATTAAAATCACTAAGATGTTCAGGTTTATTTAAAATGTTTATACCAGTGAAAACAATAACTTTGCTCTATCATTGTATCGAAATATTTACTTGTAGCCAACACTGCGTGATGTGCGGAAAATTGTCTGGTCCATTGTTTTTCCGTTTACAATTTGGCAGCAGTTCAACAACTTATATACACTGTAGAAGGTGGATCTATAAGGCATATAAAGGGTTCTAAAACAACACAATTTTTAAACATAGATGTTATTGCGGAAAAATTACAGATATGCAATGTGGAAATTACTTTCTAAAGAAAAAGTGTGGAAATGCAAAGCACACCACTATTGACCATCTTTATCACATTGTATCGAGTACACCTCGCCATGAGCAGGATTAAAGCTCACAACATTAGTGGTGATAGGCACTCAGTGCATAGGTAGTTGTAAATCCAACTACCATACGAAAATGACCACGACAACCTTGTTTTTTTTTGGTGTGTGGAATTCTTCCAAAAAAATATTCCTGTTCATCAAAAAAAAATTATTCAGAAAAAGAAATATTTTAAGAATTTGTGAAAAATATTTTTCCTCTCATTAAAGAATATGGTGTAAAAGTACTTTAACTGAATTAAGTATATTTTTGCTCGACCTTCAACAACAATATACCAAATGACATGTTAATTCATGAAAAATTTCCAAGTCCTTTTTCTCAATGCAAATCACACGTTATTTGTTAGGTTAACAATACAAATATCTGCATTTAAATTTCTAAAAATATATACGTCCTGATATCAATATCGATGAAAAAAAGAAAAAAAAACACAGATAAAGCAAAATTGGATTAAGAGACATATTCACTTCCATACTATTTACTACTTTCTCTTAAGTCAAATCACAATGGGTTGTGTTAACGTGACTAATAGCAAACAACAAACTGGTCTATAATTACCGTGCATTTGAATTTGAAATCACCTGTGTGTATATTTATGATTCGTTAATTTAGTAACACGATAAAACCAACATTTAAAAACCGGATTATCAGATAGATATTCCGGTTTATATAAGGAATTTGTAATAAGTTTACTTCAAGTTTTGTAAATGTTGCTGAAATATATCACGAATAGGAAATATTCAAGACGATGCGGACGAGTTAGAGGGTGGGTCCTTGTGAGGGGACTCCATAATTTCATCAACTTAGGGACCCCTAAAGGTCATAAACTGGCCCCACCATTAGTGTAGTGTATTTTTGAAATTATGTCTCGTATAGCACCCACGGGTTTTCAGGGACAGGACCCACCCCCTTATTGGGACATGTTTTTTCTCTCAATTAAATTAGCTTATCTCATTATTAGAGGTTTGGTGTATATGGTTGTCATGGTTTATATGATATATTTATTATTGAAATGTACTGTTTAGAAATACTATACTTTTATTATACATACTGCGGTTTATCCCCTTCGATCATAGGTAACTAACTTTAGCTGATGTTGTCCACAGGCGCTCGTGGCACGGACTTACCACTCCACCCCCTGTTTTCTAACTTTCTGTTTACAAATTTATTTTCAATAAAATTTCTTTATTTCTTTATTATTTCATCTCTTTTTCCTTATTTATTTTCACTTGTTCGTGTCAATATTCATACAATCTTATGTTAACAACAATTTGCATGTATCGACCCTATAGATACTAATAGTGAATTATTAGTATCTATAGGGTCGATACACGAACAAGTTAAAATAAGGAAAAAGAGATGAAATAATAAAGAAATAAAGAAATTTTATTGAATTTGAATTTGTACACAGAAAGTTAGAAAAAAAGGGGGGGGGGTGAAAGTCCGTGCCACGAACGCCTGTGATTTTGTCTAGTCTCATATAACACCCACAGGTTATCTGGAACATAATTACACCTTATATAAGAATCCTGGATTTTGATTGCATAATAACCGGTCAGGTTTTCGTGCATTTTCATATTTAGGATTAATTTCGTTCATTTTTACCACTGACGAGGTAGATCTATTAACTTTTCTTCCTTCTATGCCGTGGTATTTGCGAAAACGTATTACACTTTTTTACCCTAGCATGCCTCAAACCGCCAATTTCTTCTTTACCTTTATACATTGTACGTAATGCTGCGTTCACACGTAATTCGAATTCGATTCGAATTATCCGATGCGACTTAGATTAATGCGCATTCGAAACGTATTCTTGTCCGAACGTACATTTTAATATGAATTGCAACGCGCATCAAATAGAGTCTACGTTTCACTGTCCGAACGATGTTAACTTTTAATTTGCAATATCAATTAACTTTTAATTTAAAACAAAACCACATTGCACACTATTAATTTTAATTTTAAAAGCCGAATTATTAACAATTAGAAAAGATATACAATGTACTCCAAACCAGCTTTATCAAGTTGATTTACCCTATCTCTTGATATTGGAACATAATTACGCATTTCTCCTTTGATGTTTTTATGCAGTAATCAACTTAAAAATAGTGAATTTTTACAAACCACGGTCTAACATGAAGATCTTGATGGTATTCCATGATCTTGATGTTATTCCATGATTTTGCGGACCTCGACGAAAGTACCCAATATTGATTTCTGTTACAAACCATATATACCATGAACTTATTTAAACCAACTCATCCTTCGGATTCGTTGGTTTAAATAAGTTAATTCGTAAGATCCATGGTATATGTATTATTTGCAACATAAATACGCATTGATTATTGCATAAAAACATCAAAGGAAAAATGCGTATTGATGTTCCAATATCAAGTTATACAACATATAAGTCAGCGATGCAACATAAAAGTGTATAGAACTTGTCATCATTCCGGTGGAAGTTCCTCGATGCAATTTTCTGCAATTTAAATGTGTTTTTTCTTAGTTTCTATAAAATTTACTTGTTTACCCTTTTCGCTAATCATTATTTATTTGTTTATCCTTGCTCACCAAGAGGTGGTGATAGTAGGATTTGAACAAATTAATAAAATCACGAAGATGTTCAGGTTTATTTTAAATGTTTAAACCAGTGAAAACAATAACTTTGCTCTATCATTGTATCGAAATATTCATTTGTAGCCAACACTGCGTGATGTGCCGAAAATTCTCTGGTCCATCGTTTTTCCGTTTACAATTTGGCAGCAGTTCCACAACTCCTATACACTGTAGAAGGTGGATCTATAAGGCATATATAGGGTTCTGAAACAACACAATTTTTAAACACAGATTTTATTGCGGAAAAATTACAGATATGCAATGTGGAAATTACTTTCTAAAGAAAAAGTGTGGAAATGCAAAGCACACCACTATTGACCATATTTATCACATTATATCGAGTACACCTCGCCATGAGCAGGATTAAAACTCACAACATTAGTGATGATAGGCACTGAGTGCATAGTTAGTTGTAAATCCAACTACCATACGAAAATGACCACGACAACCTTGTTTTTTTTTTGGTGTGTGGAATTCTTCCAAAAAATATTCCTGTTCATGAAAATAAAACTACTCAGAAAAAGAAATATTTTAAGAATTTGTGAAAAAAAAAATTTCCTCGCATTAAAGAATATGGTGTCGAAGTACTTTAACTGAATTAAGTACATTTTTGTTTGACCTTCAACAACAATATACCAAATGACATGTTAATTCATGAAAAATTGCCAAGTCATTTATCTCAATGCAAATCACACGTTATTTGTTAGGTTAAAAATACAAATATCTGCATTTAAACTTCAAAAAATATATACGTCGTGATATCAATATCGATGAAAAAAAAACAAAAAAAACCCCACAGATGTAACAAAATTGGAATAAGAGACATATGTACTTCCATACTATTTACTACTTTCTCTCAAGTCAAATCACAATGCGTTGTGTTAACGTGACTAATGGCAAACAACAAACTGGTCTATTATTACCGTGCATTTTATACAAATATAGCCTGTTAGTGAGGGTTATTTGCGGAAAATACCGGTTGAGAGGAGAGGCAAATATCCCGTGCCGCTTTAGCGGCGAGGAAAATTTGACTGTCCTCGAAACCGGTATTTTTCGCAAATAACCCTCACAAATAGGATATATTTGTGTAATTCGCCGAATATTTAACAGCAAATAAAACAGTGGCATGCAAGCAGGTTCAGAACTTCAGACCACCTCGATCATTTGATTTTCAACTGAGACGTGACGTCATAAACTATTTAAGGAAGGAATTTCGTCTCGAGCGGGATATGTTCCTATAGTACCAGGATATTTTTAGGCAAATATCCCGACAATGGCGGAAAAGCTGAAAAAATGAAGAATTGGTAAAACAAAATTACCCCTTTCATCAACCAATTAGAAGACAGCATTCTGATATAAGGTGGAATTAGAATTTGAAATCACCTATGATTCGTTAACCCTTTGAGTGCCACGTATTTTTCCTGGAAAGTGGCAAGCGATTTTTGATGAAACATTTACATCGATCGTTCAGTGACGCCGCGCATAGAAACGATTGTTTGACGTTACAATGCTGCTATCTGCGTTGGGGTACAATATCGGTATACGAAAAGATTCAACTGAATGCGATATTCCGTCAAAATAAATATCAACCGGAGCTTCATTGGCCGTAGCTCAAGGAATTTAAAAATATTAATGTTCCAGAATTCATATTTTCATATTTTTTTTTTCGGCTAGAGCTTATTGTTCTTTTGAAAGAAACATTGTCATGATTGTGTGTGTCTGGAATGTGGTCTAGTAAGGGAAAGACAACTGAAGCCCAGTTGAAAACGAAGGTCTAGATTACGTTAAACTACAGTATACAGTAAATAATGACATTGTGGTAAATGTTTAAAATCTTCATCACAATGTCACAAATAAAATGCACATAATAATTTATTTTATATTATAAAAGAATCTCCTAAATTTGTGCTATGATAGGGACCACGCACCTGTTTAGACAGCGTCATGACGAGCCATTCCTAGATTTACATCTTTTTCAATGTACATGTATTACCGTGATTAACGTAAAGAAAAGAATACCTAACTGTACCGTAAACATATGTAACATGTACATCTGTCAAAAGTATTCGGAAATGTAAAAAATCCCTATATAATCAACCAAATCATATTTTTTCCAAAAATTATTATGAAGTCATTTCTGGATAGATTTTAGCAAATGTTACACACATTCCCACGCTGGGTATTCGGATACTTGGAACCGGGTCGAACACTAAGAACCGGGTCAGACAAGTGACAACAACGTTTTCGGGCGAGTATGCTATTTTTATCCTCAGCGACCGTCAGCGATATTAACAACAGAAATAAATTGACACATCGTCTCTGCTATTAACGTACTAGGTTTATGCCAAGTTTTGAGTATTATAAGTGGATAATAAATCGACAAGAACGTTTTAATATCGGAAATTTCAGAAAAAATATGTGAATCTTCAACTTTAGTCGCTTATATCTACTCACGAAGAGCGAGTTTCATGATTGTTTTGGTCGATATACCTCCCATAATCTATACTAGATTATTCATTAAAAAAAATAGGCTTTTGACTAGCGGTTTCTAGCGCAACATATATCTTTCTATAACAACGGGTGCATGAAATCGGACACAATGGAACGCGGGATCTTGTGTGTCCGTGGATACTAAGAACGCGGATTACATTCACTAATTATAACAATGAAATTGTAGTCTTGTTTCAAAAAAGCAACGTAGCAGGCTGAATAGACTAACAACGTAATAAATCTTACAGAAAATAAACTCTATATATATATATAAAAATGACACAACTCATAAAACAAAGTTGGACTAGCTATCCAAATATATTTGTTTTACAAGTTGAAGTACGAAGAAAACATGTACAAGTGTTATTATTGTGAAATAAAAGAAAGTCCCTTGCAGAGTATTATTGAACATTGTAAACTGTCACACGGAGAAGAAACATTAAAATATCGGCAACTGGTATTAGACGAAAATACAGGAATACAAAGATATCAAACAAAAATACACGAAGGAGTAGTACCATCTAATTTAACCAAATATGGCAATTGCATTACCATTAATGATGGCTTAACTTACATACTTGATAAGGAATCCACCTGGTGTGAATTAGTAAATGTTGCAATACACACGTGTGAGCACTTTATGTTAAAATTCTTACTGAATAAATAATGATATTGTTATATATTTTGAAACTAAATTTTTAAAGATCCTACCTTTACCGAATTAATAATCCCACTACATTGTATAATAATTATTGATTTTCTTCATTCTAGGTGTGTTCTATAAACTAGTCCAATTATTGTAAAGGTCTGTTCGATTTGTCATTAGGCAAATATCAAATTGTGTTGCACTCGTACATTTCATGTTGTTGTTTTCTGTTGTTTTTTTTCTAATTATTAAGAAAGACTGTAGCTTTTGTGTATTTATGTTCAACTGTATTTGTATATTGTTTATATAAAGGAGAAGATGTTCTAAGTTGAAAAACTTGTATATGATCCTATTGTCATGTTTTTGGACAATAAAATATGTCTAAACTAAGGAATCCAACAAAAAGAAGCTGAATACTCCAGTAAAGGAGAACTTCTGTAAGAATCTTTTTAAAACTCCGAAAAGTAACCAAAATGAAGGAAATGACTTTGAGAACGATGAAATTGAAATGGAAGTATGTTGTCCTTCAGGGAAAGAAATACTCCAATGCGATTCAGAATCTATTGAGATCAATGACATGATTGATTTGTTGCCTAAGGTACTAAAATCTCTTGAAGATGTTGGACAAAAAGCATATGCTACCTTCTCTTCTTATATATTGTTGAATGGTTTTCGTGCGATTCAACCACACATATGAGATATGGACACGAAACCGTTAAGTTTTGGCAAATTGGATATCGGTTATTTCATGGAAAATTCCTTCGCTTTATGTCCGGGATCCGCAACTTTGGACAGGTTTGGGATGGAACATCGGAGAGAGGTTTTTTTGATCCGTTGAAATCTAAGGTGAACTGTGCCGTACCAAATGGGCTTTACGTCTGAAAACCTTATTACAAACACCGCAGCAGTAGTTCTCTTGTGAATTTGAGTTCACCTCTTCCACAAGAGATACGTCCAAAAAGGACCCGTCAACTGGCTCCACCTCCCCCAGTTCAATATCATCGATGGGTTCCTCTGACATTTCTGTTTGAAAAAGGGAAAATATAGGTTATAATATTGCACTATTACAAGCAGAGATGTGGAGTAAATAGTGTAAAACAAAATTTACTTAGATTTTTTTAATGATAGTACTGCTTTGGGTTTTTTTTAAGTCTTACATTTGTAGGTTTTGGGCATAAACGAATATACAATAACAACCTGTTTTGAGTGTAGAGTAATTCCCTAGGAACGAACGTATTGTACAGAAGTTGGGGGATTAAACCCCATATGTTTAACAGCTAATTATTCATGATTCTCATGTCCCCATGAATTTTGTTTCATATATCATACATGTATAACCCATTCTAATACGACGTTTTAAAGGCTTTGAGAGAACATCAATTTTACCACGGTTAGTCACTTTACGCCTATATTTTAAAATATTTGAAATAAGGCGACTGACCCGTGGTAAAACGGCGATAAATTCAAGCCATCTCAAATAAATTAGGACATTTTCCCATATCCAAACATCCTTAAAACAGGCATCTTATTAAATAAATTTCATAAGGGAACGACTTAAATTTACCAGTCTCGCTTGACAACCGCCGGATTATAATCCTATGTTGGCCATCCACGGCTTAAATCCCCGACCTGCCCTTGCATACGATTTGTTCTTAGTGTCCGACACCCGCGTTCTTAGTATCTTTCACTTAAGGTTACCCGCTGTACCAATCTCACAGAGGCACTACAGACTTCAAATAATAATAGAGAAGATAAGAAACAGTAACCAAGAGGCCTTCATCACTTTTATAGATTACAGCAAGGCTTTCGATAGCTTCATCCACCATCATTTATTCGAAACAATTCTACAGATTGGTTTCCCGAGACATCTGGTCTCACTCATAGCAGGACTCTATTAAGATCAAAAAGCAACCATAAGATGGAATTGCGATCATTGTGAATATTTTGACATAAAGAAAGGAGTTAGACAAGGCTGTATCCTCTCACTCCCATCTCTTCAATTTATACACAGAAACGGTCATGAGAGAATCGGATATAGATGACATGGCCATTGGGTATCAAAATTGGAGGCAGAAATATCACAAATCTCAGATATGCTGACGACACAGAAAGGATGATGAAAACAGAATCTAAGTAGCAGAAATGTGGTTTTACAGAAGACTGCTTCGTGCTAAAAGGACTGACAAAAGAACGAATGAAAGTGTCCTGAAAGAACTTGGTGTACAACGTCTTATGCTCTCTGAGTTCAGCAAAAGGAGGCTAAAGTACCTTGGTCACACAAATAGAAAGGCAAAAACAGACTTGATTTTGACAACTGTACTGCAGGGCAAAGTAGAGGCAAAGCAAAATCAAGGAAGACCTCCTACATCGTACATTGACAACGTGAAAGCTGACAGTGGTCTACAACTTTATGAAGTAATTCGTCAAAACAGAGACCGGGACAGATGGCGGCCTGTTGTGGCAAGGAGTGGGGCATCAACGGACGGACACGGCCATGGTGACAGATGACAACAGCATGCCATTCTCCAAACACTCTTTATGCCCCACGGGTTTTTTTCAATCACAGTAGCATGACAGTCTCCTAAATAAGGGTAATAACAAAATTACCGAACTCCGAACAATCTTACAAAGGGAAAGTCAAAACTCATAATTATATAAACAGACAAAATCAGTCAACAACCGGAAAACTGTGAAAACCGCAATGACCCTGACTTGGTACAGGCATTTCTAAAGAAATGACGGGTTGAATCAGATTTTAAAGGGCCAAACCTCCCGCTCTCATTACGGTTCAAAGTCTCCGGCTGTCACTATAACAATATTTAAATACAGGAACAAAATAGGTAAAATAGTTGTCAAAGCAGTATCATATTCGGTGACGTAAATGTCAAAAATATCCTTACGTCACACATTGATAAAAAAATATTTTTGACATTTTTCTTGACTTGAAAACTCAATCACACAGCAGCATTCACTTCTCCAAACGATCATTGCGTCCCACGGGTTATTTTCTGTCACAGTAGCGTGATCAAAGCAGCATGTCATTCTCTAAACACTCATTACATCCCGCGGGATTATTTTTTCAATCACATAGCTGATAGTCTCCTAAACCGCAATCACACAGCAGTATACCATTCTCCAAATGCTCATTACGCCCCATTGTGTATTCCAATCGTTCCTTTCGGAGGTTTTGTACCCCATAGTCCTTATTTTTCCCGTGGGTTTTTCTTGTGTTTCCGGTCTCCTGCGGTAATGTAACTATTCCCTTCTGGGAATTTTCAATACTTTCACAATCGTTACATGAATTTTGTGTCTCATCTATAAAGATAATAATGTCTTGAAAGGTCTGGTTTGCCAATTTTGCATAATCATGAAAAAATATTTAATAAAAAATAATAAAATATCTAAAGAATAAACGTTAGAGAATACCGAAGCGGCAATCAAGAATGGATAATCCAGAGAAACTGGCAGCATAGTGTACACAAGGCGAAGACAAAATATGATAGAATTCAAAATTAGCATGGAGCGTTAGGGTTAGTGTTATGGTGTGGAACGCCATTTTCAACAATATTTCAGTTATATCGTAGCGGTCAGTTTTATTGGCGAAGGAAACCGAACTGCCGCAAGTCATTGAGACATTTTATCACATCATGTTGTATCGAGTGCACCTCGACTGAATGGGATTCGAACTCACAACGTACGTGCATGGTGATAGGCAACAAGGTGATAAATCCAACTACCAATGCAATAGCTACCTCTTAAGCGACCAATCAAAATAATCATTTTGCAACAGACTGCAATATAATTGTACGACAAATAAAAAAGTTAAAATTTTTATATTCTCCATTACTGCCAGAAACGGTAATAGTTACATAATAACGTTTGCATTTTTTTAAGGATTTTGTCCAGCAGTTATGCTGTAATCTTGGTTAAGTTTAAACATATTTTATTTCCATGATGAACAGCCAATGAGATTGGACATATGTTATTACAACATTACTGAAGTCCTTTTCCTTTTTACAAAAATATGAACAAAAAATGATAGCACATACATGTAATGGCGATAATTGAGTGTTACAATACTAAGCCACTTAATGTGAATGAAAATAGTCTATGCTGTGATGAAAGTGTGTGCTTTAGTGCGTAAATAAATGTGAAATCACATTACTGCTTGCCATTGCCTGATTGATATTAAGATACTTTTATACAAGGAAGCAACTGAACCAAGGGTTCCTTTTGGTAAAGTTGAAGTCATCATTTCGAAAATTTTACGGTCGCCAACATGACTTGGTTGACCGCTATGGAATATCTGTGTCACAAATGACCACGGATATGTTCCACTTGTCATAAACACTTCCCGGTTCTTTCCTCATTCACGACTTATTACCGGGTGTGTAACTAGATTAACACGACGGATGCCACTAGTGGAGCAGGAACTGCTTATCCTTCCGGAGCACCTGAGTTCACCCTCGGCTTTTAGTGGGGTTCGTGTTACTCGATCTTTAGCTTGATATGTATATTGTGTCGATCGTTGTTGATCCTTTTGTACTTTTTTCTTTTGGCCATTGTGTTCTGTTCTTCGATATACGGTTTCTGATTGCCCCTTTGGTATCTTCAAACTATTCTTATATGAAGGAAAATAGTTTTTTGCTGTGATGAATGTGTGTGTGGTAAATAAATATGGAATCACATTACTGCTTACCTTTGCCTGCTAGACGCTTTCTCAACCATAACACGGTCAGAACGAAGAATACAACACTAAATAATACTGATAGAGATACAGATATTACGATGGTTTTATCAACACTGTAGATGGTTTCTGTTGTCATTTCTGTTGTCATTTCTGCAATCATATTATATTTATACTGCCTATGACTTACTGTGTTTTTCTAATTGTGAATGATAGATTGATTTATTTATTGTGTTTAACGCCACAGCTAACCATTATACTACTGTGTGTGTGTGTGGGGGGGGGGGGGGGGGGGGGGGTGTAGGTGTGTGTGTGTGTGATTATAATATAAAGCTGTGACAAGTCCAACTTTGAAAGAAAAAAGCATAATATAATTTTAATAATAGATGAATTCACCAAACTCATTCAAAACGGAATATGAAGTTCATTTAGAAATACCAGGAGAATTGAAACGTAACATATTACTTATTACTCAGAAGATATGCATTGATAATTCCATCATGAATAACTGTTTATTTCAGCAGAAAATAAACTCTGTACATACCCAGACACTGCTCCGGTTGTGCTTTCCAAATTGATAAATTTCTTTCGCCAATAAAACGCTCAATTTTAATTTCTGTTCCACACGAGTTATCTTCCCATGTGTAATCGATGGTCATGGATAGTTGGTAGAAAAGCCCATGTGGTGTTCTATGTGAAACAGACATATTCAACTTTGAATTCTGCAATTAATTTACATAAAAGTTCATGTGATATTAAATACCAAATAAGAAACTAAATATTGATCAACAAAAAATGGGGCTGACCTTAGGTGCTCCGGAAGGATGGGCAGTTCCTGTTACTCCTTTTGCAAAGCTGTTGATGGAATATCATATCAACTGAGAGATATATACCTCTTATGTAGGTGCTGCAAGAATTGTTCTACATATAAATGGAAAGTTCACAGAGAAGCAGACCTAGATATATCTGTGATATCTTTTATTTCAAACTCAATGGAAACAACCTTTTAAACTAAGTAGTCTCTATTAAGATGTCTACCGAATACACCTCCTAACTGTATTCTTTACAAAGACTACAACCAGGACACCGACCGTAACACCCTCTATAATAAAATGGTTGGTGCCTAATGCTATATATTTTGATTCTCGTTGAATGTCTTTAGCAACATATTTTTTGTTATTATCATCGAATTTCTGATCTTGACATTAGTTATCATCCACGATTTTTTTTAATAAAAACAACAGATCATCATCGTCGTCGTCGTATACGTCGTCCTTCTTCTTATCATCATCATAATTATCATCATTTTGATCATCATCATCATTATCGTCATCATCATCTTAAAATTAGCTATACAGCTTTTTCTTTTATCATCATCAAATTTCAAAATTTTTACCATATATTAATAGATTTTGTGATAAATAAGCAAATTAATTATAATTAAACATACCCCAACTGACAACATACATTCTGGTAAAGGATATACATTTTGAAACTTTAGGCTGGCAGATATATGTTTGTCTTCTTGGTTATAATTAGTTTCATTATCTATTTCGTGGGCAGCAGGTATATCTGTGAGAGAGAAAAAACGTACATTTGAACAATTTAAAATATTAGTATTAATCAGGGAATTTTGTAGAAAACTTATTCATAAAAGATTTGTTTTTACTCGACAACACATGTGCATTTATCGTTAAAGTCATTAATTGTTTAGAATTTATCAGGAAGTTTAGTAGAAACGTTATATTCATAAATGATTTTTCAATCGATAACATACTAGTATGTTTTTCAATGAAAAAAATACTTATTTCCGGGTAGGATAATAAATGATTCGATTTATGGACGAAGAACTTTTTTTCTCTCAAAATATGGTTTGTTCTGTAATTAGATAATAGACTGATACAATAATATTTATTTTCTGGTGGAGTTCATTGAAAGTCTTAATAAATAAACAGACATTACTCCGGCAGTTAAGGCACATCACACACTTTATTTAATCTAGCTTCTCTATATGAATTGACCGTAGCATCGAAATTATTGTATAAGTAAAACTATGTAAATTCTTAAAGATTATCAATATGAAAGTGCCAGTTTCTGGTTAGTATAATTGTAATTTTTCCACACATGTATAAAGTTTAATATGGTGTATATAACTGTTAACTTCTCTGTAACTATATGTATTTGGTTTATGAGATTAAAATTCTAATTCATTCATTCATTCATTCATTCATCTTTTGGTTCTTAGTGATGACGTCATTAATTAGTTGTCGGTCAAGTAACAAACGTAACTACTCGGCCATTCTCGCTACCCTTCATTATATGGCCGAGTAGTTACGATTGGGCCAAGTAACTGACAATCTTCATCCACACTACACATTAAACTTAAACGAGGGCGGTGAATAACAGTAAATTATATATTTCACATTAATTACTATAAACATGACATATTAACAACTCGTGTATTTTGTATTTTCGTTAACATTGGATACAAGTTTGTCAAATGTTAAAGAATGCTGCAGTTATATTTTATTTTGCTATTTTATTTTGAAATAACCGAAACATTCTTTCGATCTTGGTAAAGAAATGTCAAGTAAATACCATATACAGTTTTGTATAAGAAATTTTCAAATATTTGGATTTCCAAACTTTTGAATTTAAGTCTACCTAATTTAAGTTTTTACAGGAACGCGTCGTTAACACTAAATTAGAGTAATTGAGTGATTGTTGTTTAATGCCAACTCAGCAATTTTTCAGCTATATATCATGGCGAGAACAAGCTAATTTTCAATGAGATGATGATATGGTCCGCTTTGTACTAGACCAACATGCATAGTTGGAAATTTATAGTGCTAGCTCACTGACACAACAGCCCATGTATATAGACATGTAGCCCCACTAGTACACATTATTCTGATTCCGAGCCAACCAGTCTTTGCTCTTAGCAGAGAAGCTACACATACCAGTTGCATAGTCTTTGGTTGACCTGACCGGGGCTCGAACCCACGATCTGCGACACTGAGGACGAGCACGCTAATCACTACACCACCGATGCGGTTCATTAGATTAGCTAGTTTAAATTAGATAAACGAACTTAATTTGTACTTACACTGATATTTCGTGGTATTTAAATCTAACATTTTCTCATCAAATTTGAAACCATACACACATTTGTAATAACAATTTACATCTGCTTTACTGGTGTTGAATATCCTTAGACGAAATTGCCTTGTGGAGATGACATCTTCTTTATATTTATTTGGATCTGAGGGGTAGCCATTGAAGCTTAAAACTTTGTTCTTACTGCCACCAGACCATTGCCGACTTCTACCTTTGTTGAGGTCTAGTGAACCATCAAGCGTACAAAGCAGGTAAATCGTTGAACCAAATATAATTATGTCATCTTCTACAATCAAGGAAACTACAAGTAGAGAACAATCAAGAATTATTACAGTTCTTACATATATTATGTATAATGTTCAAGATTATAGCGTTCTTTATAATAAGTTATAAGATGTGAGGATTGTCATTTTATATGTATAATGTTCAGGATTATAGCGTTCTTTATAATAAGTTATACTATGCGAGGATTGTCATTTTATATGTATAATGTTCAAGATTATAACGTTCTTTATAATAAGTTATAATATGTGAGGATTGTCATTTTACTGAAAGGTGGAAAACAATTGCATGACGTCATCATTTCACTGAGAGTGGAGGTTCAGGCCCATGAAACTCGTCTAACCCAGTTACTTTTTATTGACAGTTATTATAGTAAGTGGTCATGTATATCTGTTTGATGTGTCGATTTTGCCTCTATTTACTCAGATTAAGACATTTGAAAGAATGATAAACATTTTGTTTGATTTAAGCATGCCGATTATATTTTCCTGTATGATATATAGTATTAATTACCATATATATTTGTTGAGATATACTTATTATTGAAGACCCTACTGTGATTGTGAAACGTAGAACAACAATCAATACAAGTATTAAATCTTTAGTTTATGTCTAAGTGCAATGTTGGATAGTCTCTCATCTTCCTTTCTTACTAATTGGTCAGTTCCTCCATATGGAGAAACATCCAATCAAATACGTTGTATGCCAGACCAAGATAGAAAACCCTGAGAAGTACAGATATTTTATACATACATCTTAGATTTGATTTTTTTATGAAAGGGCTATATAATGGCTTCTTCCCTTTATAATTACATGACAAAGGGACTTGTATTTACATATTTTTTTAATCAATATTACGCCATATGAAGCATATTATCAATAATAATGACATCAACTGGCTGTTTTTGTATTGGTCTCGTCATAAAATATATGTCTCTGCCAAAGGCGGGCCAATACAACCAACATTATGAGTTCGAATCCCGCTCATGGCGAGGTGTACAACATTATGTGATAAAGTTTGTCAGTGACTTACTGTCGGGGGTTTTCACCGAGTACTCTGGTCTCCTCCACCAATAAAACTGACCGCCACGATATAACTGAAATATTGTTGAAAGTGGCGTTAAACACCATAAAACCGACTAACATCTAACATCAAATATATAACAGATTCAATGTAGAAAGAAAACCAGTCAATAAGAATTGAATTATGATCTTATGAATAATGATTACAAACAATACAACTTACCTGGTGATGATTGAACGCCTGATATTATAATAATAAAACACAAAATTGGATTAATTAACATCTTTACTTCCTAACTATTACACTGGTTTTATTTAATTTAACATAAAAATTGCAAAGTCCTTGTCTGAATGAAAATCACAATGTTTTGTGTTTGGGCAACCAATAATAATCTCTCCATTTAAATTTTCAAATTTGTTATGACTACTCACCATGAAGTCAATATGGGAAAAAACCACAGTTAAAAATAAACCAGTATCAAGGAATCTATGTCGACAATTAGTGTAGTGTATTTTTAAATTTCTGTCTCATATAATACCCACAGGTTATCTGGAACATAATTACACCTTAAATAAGAATCTTGGATTGGGATTGAATAATAACCGGTGTATTTTTCGTGCATTTTCATATTTAGAATTAATTTCGTTCATTTTAACCAGTGCCGGGGTATTAACTTTTGTTCCCTCTATGCCGTGGTATTTGCGAAAACGTTTTTCACTTTACCTTTATACGTAAGGTAACGTCAGAGTTGTTCATCGGGTTTTTTGATTCGTGAACGATTCGGTTACTAGTTCGTGTACGATATTTCTGGTTTTTAAAAGTAAGGTAAGACACATAATTTCAATATTCTTTTGTAAATATAAGCTTAAAGCAAAAAAAGGCTTCGTAGTTCCTTAAATGAATAATCAATCAATTTAATTCGAAAGAGTAAACTTCATAACAGACTTTCATTTTTCAATAATTTGGTCAGAAACGTAGATGTCACTCTATTTTTTGTTTTAAGAGTTCTACCAAAAAAGTTTCTTTATCTTATACTTACTTTTCGTGAGAATTCTTAACTTAAGCAAAGATATAGTTTCCTTTTTGCATATTTCCTTTTTTTCTTGTTCGTGAACGAACGTGTTATTGAAAAATATGATCGTGTACGATGTATTAACATTTTTTCAGACTATGGTTTTTGTGCTTTCCACTTGTGGAAAAGCATATTCAACCAACCAAAATTTGGCACGACACAGTGAAACACACCAGGCATGCAACTGTGGAGAATAATGATTACAAACAATACAACTTACCTGGTGATGATTGAACGCCTGATATTATAATAATAAAACAAAAACATGGATTAAGAAACATCTTTACTTCCACACTATTAAACTGGTTTTTTTTCTTCTTCAAGTTTTAAATGAAATTATAATATGACGTCCCGTATTCGGTATGCAAATAAAGGCATATTTTAATAACAATCAAATATAAGCCACACATGCGCGCTGAGCTAAGATAAAAAAAAAGACCTACATAAACACTGACTATTTTCAGAAAATTTTTCATCGTGAGCGATTTTCTCATATTTCGGGAGGAACCTTCACATTTAACATCGTATACCAGGAATAAACTTTTACTTACTTACCTTTCGTTCACTTCCTCCGTGTTTATCTCCATTTATCTCCGATTCGATTGGCTGCGTCCAACTGGTAATTTCGTTGCTAATCATTTAAAGTTGTTTATTTGTAATAAAATTTATATTGAACCTTGTCAATAAAATTCTTTTCGGTATCTTAAGCCACAGTTTCAACTACAATTTCGCTTTCAATCTCTTAATTCCCAATTTTACTATTTTTAAAATTCCGTAGGAGATTGATGGAATAGCCACTACCAGCGCATCACCTTGACCGCCTCGAATTTTAAAATTACGTATTTACCAATGCCTTAACTCAATGCAGGTCACAATGTTATGTGTTATGTATCCAATATCAAACCACCCTTTTGAATATTTGAGCATAATATGTCACAGGTTTCCGCTTGGAGTGAAACATTTGTGTATTTATAAGAAAAAAAGAAAAAAAAAAGAAAAACACAGTTAAAAATAATCCAGTTATCAAGAAATCGATAATCCTATATAATAGACCTATATAATTGGATACCTTGTAGATCTAGCTAAAGGTTATATATTGACAAAACACATGAAATAATATTGTTACATAATCAGTACTAGGACAAAATATGATATAATAAGTATTATTTGTAACATAAATACGCATTTTTCCATTGATGTTTTTATGCAGTAATCAACTTAAAAATGGTGCAATTTTGCAAACCATGGTCTAACATGAAGATCTTGATGTTATTCCATGATTTTGACATCACATGAGAATAATAGTTAAGTTTCTATGGAAGTGGGAGGAGCTTAAGTCATGGTCTAATATAAAGATCTACATGTTATTCCATGGTTAACGCAGACGTCGAAGAGAACACCCTTTTGTCAATCATGTAATTTCTGTTACAAATCATATATACCATGGATCTTACGAATACTTATACCATGGATCTTACGAATTAACTTATTTAAACCAACGAATCCGAAGGTATATATGGTTTGTAACAGAAATCAATATTGGGTGCTTTCGTCGAGGTCCGCAAAATCATGGAATAACATCAAGATCTTCATGTTAGACCATGGTTTGTAAAAGTTCACTATTTTTAAACTGATTACTGCATATAAAACATCAAAGGAAAAATGCGTATCTATGTTCCAATATCAAGTTATATAACATATAGGTCAGCGATGCAACACAAAAGTGCATAGAACTTGTCATCATTCCGGTGGAAATTCCTCGATACAATTTTCTACAATTTAAATGTGTTTTTTTTTAGCTTCTATAAAATTTACTTGTTTACCCTTTTCGTTAGTCATTATTTATTTGTTTATCCTTGCTCACCAAGAGGTGGTGGAAGTAGGATTTGAACAAATTATTAAAATCACTAAGATTTTCAGGTTTATTTAAAATGTTTAAACCAGTGAAAACAATAACTTTGCTCTATCATTGTATCGAAATATTCACTTGTAGCCAACACTGCGTGATGTGCGGAAAATTGTCTGGTCCATTGTTTTTCCTTTTACAATTTGGCAGCAGTTCAACAACTTTTATACACTGTAGAAGGTGGATCTATAAGGCATATATAGGGTTCTAAAACAACACGATTCTTAAACACAGATTTTATTGCGGAAAAATTATAGATATGCAATGTGGAAATTACTTTCTAAAGAAAAATTGTGGAAATGCAAAGCACACCACTATTGACCATCTTTATCACATTGTATCGAGTACACCTCGCCATGAGCAGGATTAAAACTCACAACTTTAATGGTGATATACACTGATTGCATAGGTAGTTGTAAATCCAACTACCATACGAAAATGACCACGACAACCTTGTTTTGTTTGGTGTGTGGAATTCTTCCAAAAATATTCCTGTTCATGAAAATAAAGCTATTCAAAAAAAGAAATATTTTAAGAATTTGTGAAAAATATTTTTCTGAATTAAGTACATTTTTGCTTGACCTTCAACAACAATATACCAAATGACATGTTAATTCATGAAAAATTGCCCAAGTCCTTTATCTCAATGTAAATCACACGTTATTTGTTAGGTTAACAATACAAATATCTGCATTTAAATTTCTAAAAATATATACGTCCTGATATCAATATCGATGAAAAAAAAAGAACACAGTTAAAGTTATCAAGAAATTTATGTCGACCATTAGTGTAGTGTATTTTTGAATTCATCTCTCATATATGCCTATATAGTGCCCACATTTCTCTGGAACGAAAAACCCCGTTTATTTTGTAACATGTTTTCTTTTTCAATTAAAGTATCTTGTCTCATTATTAGAGGGTTAGTTTATATATGATTGTCATGAGTTTTATTAAGATATCTTTATTATTGAACTGTATCTTGTTTGTAAATAATATACATTTATCACACAGACTGAGGTTTATCTCCTTCGATGACATATAGCTAACTTTAGGCCTATTCTGTTTAATCCCTTTAGCTTATCTCCTTCAATCACATGTAGCTAACTTTAGGCCTATTCTGTTTAGACCCTTTAGTTTATCTCCTTCGATCACATGTAGCTAACTTTAGGCCTATTCTGTTTAGACCCTTTAGTTTATCTTCTTCGATCACATCTAGCTGACTTTAGGTCTGTTCTGTTTAAACCCTTTAGTTTATCTCCTTCGATCACATGTAGCTAACATTAGGCCTATTCTATTTAGACCCTTTAGTTTATCTCCTTCGATCACATGTAGCTAACTTTAGGCCCATTCTGTTTAGATCCTTTGGTTTATCTCCTTCGATCATATGTAACTAACGTTCGGCCTATTTTGCTTAGACCATTTCGTTTATCTCCTTCGATCACATGTAGCTAACTTGAGGCCTATTCTGTTTAGATCCTTTAGTTTATCTCCTTCGATCAAATGTAGCTACCTTTGGGCCTATTCTGTTTAGATCCTTTAGTTTATATCCTTCGATCACATGTAGCTAACTTTAGGCCTATTCTGTTTAGACCCTTTAGTTTATCTCCTTCGATCACATGTAGCTTACTTTAGGTCTATTCTGTTTAGACCCTTTAGTTTATCTCCTTCGATCACATGTAGCTATCATTAGGCCTATTCTGTTTAGACCACTTAGTTTATCTCCTTCGATCACATGTAGCTAACTTTAGGCCTATTCTGCTTAGACCCTTTAGTTTATCTCCTTCGATCACATGTAGCTAGCTTTAGGCCTATTCTGTTTAGACCCTTTAGTTTATCTCCTTCGATCATATGTAACTAACGTTAGGCCTATTCTGCTTAGAACCATTAGTTTATCTCCTTCGATCACATGTAGCTAACTTTAGGCCTATTCTGATTAGACCCTTTAGTTTATCTCCTTCGATCATATGTAACTAACGTTAGGCCTATTCTGTTTAGACCCTTTAGTTTATCTGCTTCGATCACATGTAGCTAATTTTAGGCCTATTCTGCTTAGACCCTTTATTTAATCTCCTTCGATCACATGTAGCTAACGTTAGGCCTATTCTGTTTAGACCCTTTAGGTTAACTCCTTCGATCAGATGTAGCTAACTTTAGGCCTATCCTGTTTAGACCCTTTAGTGTATCTCCTTCGATCACATGTAGCTAAGTTTAGGCCTATTCTGCATAGACCCTTTAGTTTTCTTGTTCCCTGTTGAATCATTTGGCTTTCCAATATTTTGAAAATGAGCGGACATCGTGATGTTTATTTAGAATAATACTTCATCACAAGTCATACCTCCAAATGTCTGTAAAATACTTCAAGTGGGGTAAATTGTAGCCAAACGGGGGTAGGGGTCATATAAGCCATAATATATGCTTTGACTGCTCAAGTGGAATCGTCAATAGGCATCACCATACTGGGGAAACGTCATAGCGGAAAGGTATCACAGTACCTGAAATTAAGAGTCGAAAATGATAGTACACGTAGACAGGCCCTCTAAGAGAAATTGTGCACGCGGAACAAGACTGATTGATTGATGTTTAACGTCAGGTGAGTATTAGTTCGGTGGTATAAAATGACGAGGAACAAGTTTACAAACAATAGGCTATGTGAATAAAAAGTAGCACCGGGATGAGCATGTGGATGTTGTTGGTTTTTTGGGGGTTTTTAAGTTTAATTTCAACATTATGTGAACACACAGATCCTTCTTTTCTGTCCTATATATATTTCTTCACTATAAAGAATTAAATCTCATGTTTTCAAGATATACGATATTCTTTAAGAGTAGAAAAGTAATTATATATCACAAAGAAGATGGGTATCGTAAATAACGATATAGAGAAAAATAGAAATGTTCATGAGTTCATCTCAAAAAAATGTTGTTACCAAATGTCTATATAAGTTTACTTTTATAATGACATTGAAATATGACAAAATTGTATGTGGTTTTTAAAGTATAATATTTTGTGCATGTCCGAGAGGTAGAAGTGGTGTTTTTACAAGAGCGCATTTTTTTGCAATAATGTGGAAAAAGCACTTTTTTCCGGGGTACATAGTATGGCAACACATGGCTATGATATTGTGCTTCAGTAGCTCTAGTGAAATATGCGACAATTGTGACAATTGTGTGTAAAGAACAATTTTAATTTTGATTATATATACCTGGAGTTGGACATTGTTAAAAGGAACCCGGTGAACACTACTCACGAAATCAAAACAAAATGAGGTAATTGATGGGTATTATGTCCGCCATTAATTCTGTTCACATTTTGAATACACATTGATTTGTTTGGCGTGGACATTTTAGTTACGTTGAAAGTTAATTGACAATATATCAGATGTCCAATAATCAATCGACCCCGATACAAAAACGACATCTTCGCACTAGCAACCCTACCCCTCCTGAACGAGTAGACATAAACAAGGCAAGATCCGAACCTTTTGATTCTCTGTCTGACTCTGAAACCAATTCCTCAAATAATAACGAGAAGGCTGATGCGATTGAATTTGAACAACCACTTTTGTCACAAAAGATGTCCATAACTGAAGAAGATAATATAAAAATATCCAAAGTAGTTAAGGCTGAAATACTTGCTGATATCAACAAACTCATACACGCAAAAACAGAACAATTAGTCCAGAAAATTTCAAAGCTGGAAACTGAAAATATACAATTTCAAAAAGACCTTGACGCACTGGAACAGTTAGCATTTCTGGTTTATCCGAGCGTGCGACAGGAGATGAAACAACTACTACTGTTCGTAGAATAATGTCTGAAATCGACCCAGACCACAAACCAGAAGACGTCATCAGATCACATTGGGTTGGTAAAAGTAGCGGTCCACAGGTATCACACAGTAAGCCCAGAGAAATAATTGTCCGTTTGTCCGACCCATCAGTTAAAATCAGACTAATGAAGTGTCGGAAAACTTGAAGTTGTCAAGAGACTTTAAGTCTGTCTTCATCAATGAAGATATAACTCACACTAGAAACAAAATATTTGTCTTAGCAAGACAACTTCAAAAGAACAAATACGTAGAACAAGTGTGGACAACAAATGGCAACATTCGCCTGAAAGATAGACACGACCGAATATATGAAACGAACACAATAGATCGATTTCTACAGGTTGCAGTTCAACTAGATCCATCATATACCCTACCCAAATAATCTAGCTAACTGTTCATAAATAAAATGACTTGTTGAATTGTTGTCTGTTTATTTTCTAAATCTCTCTATATATATCAACAATGTAGTATGATTATACTTCAACTGTTTTCTACTGTACTAATTATTACGTGTATCTTACATGTTAAACATAATTATTATATAGATATATAATATCATGTATATGCATGATATGGTTACTCAGTTCGTTTACACTATGTCTCTTAAACTTCTGTTTTACTCAGTTATTTGTATATATTTTTTTTATACTGCAATTCCTGCGTTGTACTAAATTGGTTGACCTTTTCACAGTAACCCTATTTCTTATCATCGTAAGCAAAATGTAATATCGTACATGAAAGACACAAATGAATATTCTTTTACTACAGATATTCCGACTGAGCTGTTCAATTATTCCAAATATGGTAGTAATTGCCGTAGTATTTAAATTATCGTACAATATTACTATTGTTTACATGTATACATGTTGGAGTATCAACTCGATTTTATTTCATTCATGAAAATCCTCCAATTAAAGTAGCTCACTTCTGTTTTGTATTGACTAACATTTTTATTGTGTGACCAACCTTGACCTGTTCAGTACTGCGCTCAATTAGTTATTTCTGTATACAAAAATCCCCCCCCCCCCCCCATCCCCCCAGCCGAGACGTATGCCATTTCTAGATACGTTTACACGTGAGTGTATACATGTACGTACACAGTAAGTACTCTCGACAATATAATTTTGCCTTACTTAATCATTAAGACCATGGATTTTCCCCATTGTTGTGACTGTCTACAGCTGGAAAATATTACCCTGGTCCATCTGACAACAATCTACAGTATATTAAATGGTGCTAACAATTGTTGTGAAATGCCCCAAAGCATTATCAGCTGAATAAAAGATTAAATGTTGAATTAAATTTAATACTGTCAAGAAATAATAACTTTTATTAATAACATCTATATTGCCAAGCAATATCTCTTTCCATTCTTGAAAATCACCACTTTGTTAATTGCATTAGGCACTGTTAGTGTCATGGTACATGCACTATCTTCATCAGTTGCACAATTTTTCACTGAGGTTGCTGTATTATCAGTGTCACTTGCTGTGCTAGTCGGTTTTGGCGGCTGTAGTGTGTAACTGTCACTATCATGTAACGCTTCAAGTGGTCGTTTAAACGTTTCGACTGCACCAGACCTGGCCCGCTCCTGTTTCATGTACTAGTTTACAAATAGTGTACACTAAATGCACAGAAATAGTTTGACAGATAACTGTGTTTATATAGTATATTTAACAATCAATGATGATATTATATTGTCTTGATTACCTTACAATGTTCTAAGTTTGTAAGAACAATGATAATCCCTGTCTTCATGATTTTGCCATAATTATGCACATACCTGATATTGTAAATTACTTCTTGCATCATTCTATATTAATAATCCGAGCACCATAATCACACGTCCTACAATATCTTAGGGAACATATTCGAACTTCGTATATTCCGCATACATACTACAGTACCTCGTATCCTACTTTCCATAATCACGTTAATATCCATAATATTGATCACTTACTTTTACTTCTTTTCTATGCACACCCTTTTTAATTTGTTTTGCACTATACTCACAAATCCTTCAATGGTGAATCTGACATTGGTGATCTACTTATTGATTGAACTCCTAACCGATACTGCTCTCTCTCACGTTTTATTCGTGCTACATGTACCAACTGGTATAACATGATTCATGGGCACTGACGCGTTACAACACAGAGAGAGCATCGGTCGGTTCTATTGTTTAGCACGTACTGTTAAAAATAGTACACGGCTAACATTATTAGAATGTATAGGTAAGGAACGCCATATCTGCCTTATCTTGAACACTGTTATGTTGTTATGTTGTGTACCTACATGTTGGGTCAGAATAACTTGTTGTAAAGCACAGGCGCATGGGGCATCAATTTCGTTTCCTCATCCCCCCTTTTCTCTACTACCCCCTTTTTTCAAAATTTTCATATAAATCATTCCTTTTTCAAAATTTTCATAATCATTCATTTTTCTTCATTTGACAATATCAGTAGACATCATACATCATGAATAATACGTGTATTCTGTGTCCACAGGTTTTCGACTGATACAGTGTAAGAGAGAAGGTAAGCAACTCAATTTTTATATTTCGCGCCATATCGCTCACCTCGGTTGGGAAACCCCCGTGTTTTTTTTACACTTTTTACCTTGTCTACATATGTCACTGTCGTATCAAACTGTTTCTAAGACACTTACCTAATTGCCCATGTTCGAATTTCAGTCGGTACGTCGATTTTTTCCAAGAAATCTCACCGAGAATAGCGAAGCAGCTTCGTTTCTAGGTCAAACTACATCATATTAGACGGAAGTGCAAGAACGATAACCCTGGTTCTTTTACGAATGGATTACCTGCAATGAAAAACCCAGATGCGCTCCGAATATTTTTCCCGGAATATTTTAGCGGAAAATGTAAACCGCTGAATAAACATAACAGCAGACGGATTATTTCGTAAAAATGGCACAACGACCATCTGAATATGGAAACATTGAAATCATTTCATGGTAAATAATTGTTAACACATACAAAGAATTTCTCTGAGAGAAATTCAAACCGAGAAATAAATATGATTGAATGGTTAGAACTGAAGTCAAAATATCAATGAAAAACTAAAAAGAAATATTCAGCTTGCCTCTACTTCAAATTATTGAAATCATACCCAAACAAATACATATACAGCTCCAAAAAAAATCTAAATAAATAGATAAAAAAAAGGAAGAAGCTGAGAACAGCTATAGAATGGGACTATGGCATTTTACCCCCTTCCTCAATAAAAGGACTCCCAACTGATAACAATGTGTAAGGGAGCCGGAGGGACCATTTAACTAAGGGGGCTATTTCATGTCACTGATTTTATAAAACAATAATCTGTCTTACAGGGGTAAAAAATAAATAACTTGTGTAACTCCACTTTTCAGCAGTGACAGAATTTTACCGTATAAGTGGTTATTTTGGTGGGTATTTAATTATCGCGTTCTTCGCGAGGATATTAAATGCGCGAAAAATGAAGTCTCCGAATTATTATTTCACATTCAAATAGTTACACAAGTTATTTATTTCTTGCCCCTGAAAAAGAAATAGCTCCCTTAGTTAAATGGTAACTCCGGCTCCCATTTTACCCCCTTCATCAATAAAATGGCTCCCAACTGATAAAAATGTGCAAGGGAGCCGGAGGGACCATTTAACTAAGGGGGCTATTTCATGTCACTGATTTTATAAAACAATAATCTGTCTTACAGGGGTAAAAAATAAATAACTTGTGTAACTCCACTTTTCAGCAGTGACAGAATTTTACCGTATAAGTGGTTATTTTGGTGGGTATTTAATTATCGCGTTCTTCGCGAGGATATTAAATGCGCGAAAAATGAAGTCTCCGAATTATTATTTCACATTCAAATAGTTACACAAGTTATTTATTTCTTGCCCCTGAAAAAGAAATAGCTCCCTTAGTTAAATGGTAACTCCGGCTCCCATTTTACCCCCTTCATCAATAAAATGGCTCCCAACTGATAAAAATGTTCAAGGGAGCCGGAGGGACCATTTAACTAAGGGGACTATTTCATGTCACTGATTTTATAAAACAATAATCTGTCTTACAGGGGTAAAAAATAAATAACTTGTGTAACTCCACTTTTCAGTAGTGACAGAAATCAGTGTTGAAATCCAGAAAAAAAAATCATTTTTACCGTATAAGTGGTTATTTTAGTGGGTATTTAATTTTCGCTTTCTTCGCGAGGATATTAAATGCGCGAAAAATGAAGTCTCCGAATTATTATTTCACGTTCAAATAGTTACAGAAGTTATTTATTTTTCACCCCTGAAAAAGAAATAGCCCCCAGCCCTGATATAAATAAAATAAATTGCACACTGACCGCAAACATATGAAAAGAAATAACTCCTTCACAGCGCCTGTGATGTCTTCCAAAGTGTTTGGTGTGATGTTGCGGATTAATGTCATATAATTAGTCCCTACCAGCCTTGTGGGATTTTTTTTCACAATTCAGTGAGAGGAGTACATTGTGTTTAACAAAAGCGGTCAATAAATAGGTTCTTATATTAGGTTGTTACTATTATTAGGTTGAAGTAAGCAATGACTTCAAACATTATTATACCAAGCAATACAAAGGCTTTCTGTCTGCAGATTTGTAAACGTCATAAAACTAATTTAACCGCACCACTTTTTATTGAAGTGTCTGTATCAAGCCAGGAAACTGAGCAGTCATTTATTTGTGTGTTAGGAGTATCTATCTTTTCTTTATCTACAATTTTACATTGCGATTTTGGAATTGTTCCGACAGTGTGGTATATTTTTGTTTTTCTAGATGTTGGAATTGTTCCGACAGTGTGGTATATTTTTGTTTTTCTAGATTTTGGAATTGTTCCGACAGTGTGGTATATTTTTGTTTTTCTAGATTTTGGAATTGTTCCGACAGTGTGGTATATTTTTGTTTTTCTAGATTTTGGAATTGTTCCGACAGTGTGGTATATTTTTTTTTTCTAGATTTTGGAATTGTTCCGATAGTGTGGTATATTTTTGTTTTTCTAGATTTTGGAACTGTTCCGACAGTGTGGTATATTTTTGTTTTTCTAGATTTTGGAATTGTTCCGACAGTGTGGTATATTTTTGTTTTTCTAGATGTTGGAATTGTTCCGACAGTGTGGTATATTTTTGTTTTTCTAGATTTTGGAATTGTTCCGACAGTGTGGTATATTTTTGTTTTTTCTAGATTTTGGAATTGTTCCGACAGTGTGGTAAATTTTTGTTTTTCTAGATTTTGGAATTGTTCCGACAGTGTGGTATATTTTTGTTTTCTAGATTTTGGAATTGTTCCGACAGTGTGGTATATTTTTGTTTTTCTAGATTTTGGAATTGTTCCGACAGTGTGGTATATTTTTGTTTTTCATTTTACTACCATTAGAATCAGACATTCAGATGTGTATCTAATATAGACATTAATTAACTGCCCAGCTTTCTTGTTACCGTAGTATGTCATACGTTGGTTTTTGGGAGGCATTATGAAGCGTTTAACTCCATTATTGACAATATTCCAGCTATTTCCTGGTATTGACTTTTATTGTGGTTAGGGTTATGGTGCTTAACGCCACTTTCAACAATATTTCAGTGATATCGTGGCGGTCAATTTTATAAGTGGATGCAACCGGAATACCCGGAGAAAACCACAGACAAACTGTATCACATAATATTGTATGGAGTATACCTCGCCATCAGCAGGATTCGAACTCACAACTTTAGTGGTGATAGGCACTGATTACACATGTAGTTGTAAATCCAACTACAATACGATCACGATCACGACGGCCCCGACCTTTATTGAAGGAGGAAGATAGAGTACCATGAGGGGCGTGACTTTTTCCCAAATACACCCAAATACACCGAAATATACCCAAATACACCATCAAATCGTATTTATTGTATTAGTTAAAGGTTGTATGTGAATTATTTTTCATACAAAAATTCAAATTTCATAACTTTGTCACAAGAGTAATGAAAATGAACAATTTTATAACTATTATATTAAAGAAATACTTTATTGAAGAAAGCTCAATCATTGAACATTAAGATTGACAAAGATTATGAGATAGTACATGAAAGAATGCCATAGTAAAATAACAAATACAATTATAGGTTATAGTTTGCGTTATAGTTTACATTGAATTATTTGGCTTTCCAATCTTTTGACTTTGAACGTACGTCATGAAGGTTATCTAAAATAAAATACTTCATCACAAGTCATACCTCAGCTTTTTTTTAACCGGGAAATGAAATTTAAATAACCTCAATATTGTTTTATTTAACATCGACAGTAATATGATAGGTTTATCTTACCAAGTACATTTGTAAACTAATCGGAAAATACTGAGATAGTGAAACCGAAACAGATTTTCATGAAATTACAGTCCAATTAGTTATTATTTGATAAGAAACCATATCTTACTATGTACATATCATGTTGTAATATTACAGGTGACATAAATATAAAGATATTAAAACAGTTGTAGGAGGTTCATGTTTTATCTATGTTATTTGTATTAATTACGTATACTGGTGTACAACACGATTAAGATATCACATGATGTTTTAATTACCCCTTTGTTAACTTCACACATTTTGTAAAATCCAACCCTGATATAAAATAAATTGCACACTGACCGCAAACTTAAGAAAAGCAATCGCTCCTTTACAACTTCTTGTCTGTGATCTCAATCCAAAGTGTTTGGTGTGATGTTGCGGATTAATGTCATATAATTAGTCCCTACCAGCCGTGTGGGCTTTTTCCACAATTCAGTGAAGAGTACATTGTGTTTAGCAAAAAAAGGTCATTAATTAGGTTCTTATATTAGGTTGTTACTATTAGACATTTTCAATAACTATCTACGACTACGGTCTACAACGACACCGACAGGTAAATTGCACGGGGTTATATCAAAATGTACTTACAACATAATTTTTAAAAGTCTTAAATGCACTTTTAGAAATCATGTTATCAATACATTTTGATATAGACTCGTGTAATTTACCTGTCGGTGTCGTTGTAGACCGTAGTCGTAGATAGTTATTGAAAATATATATTAGTAGATTGAGGTAAGCACTGACTGCAAACATTAATACACCAAGCAATACAAAGGCTTTCTGTCTGAAGATTTGTAAACGTCATAAAACTAGCTTAACCCCGCCACTGTTTATCGAAGTGTCTGTGTCAAACCATGGAACTGAGCAGTCATGTATTTGCGTGTTAGGAGTATCTATCTTTTCTTTAACTACAATTTTCTATTGGATGTTGGAATTGTTCCGACAGTGTGGTATATTTTTGTTTTTGAATTGTTCCGACAGTGTGGTATATTTTTGCTTTTCTAGATTTTGGAATTGTTCCGACAGTGTGGTATATTTTTGTTCTTCTAGATTTTGGAACTGTTCCGACAGTGTGGTATATTTTTGTTTTTCTAGATTTTGGAATTGTTCCGACAGTGTGGTATATTTTTGTTTTTGAATTGTTCCGACAGTGTGGTATATTTTTTGTTTTTCTAGATTTTCGAATTGTTCCGATAGTGTGGTATATTTTTTGTTTTTCTAGATTTTGGAATTGTTCTGACAGTGTGGTATATTTTTGTTTTTCTGGATGTTCGAATTGTTCTGACATTGTGGTATATTTTTGTTTTTCTAGATGTTGGAATTGTTCTGACAGTGTCGTATATTTTAGTTTTTCTGGATGTTCGAATTGTTCTGACAGTGTGGTATATTTTTGTTTTTCTAGATGTTGGAATTGTTCTGACAGTGTGGTATATTTTTTGTTTTTTCTAGATTTTCGAATTGTTCCGACAGTGTGGTATATTTTAGTTTTTTCTAGATTTTGGAATTGTTCCGACAGTGTGGTATATTTTTGTTTTTTTTCTAGATTTTGGAATTGTTCCGACAGTGTGATATATTTTTGTTTTTTCTAGATTTTGGAATTGTTCCGACAGTGTGGTATATTTTTGTTTTTTCTAGATTTTCGAATTGCTCTGACAGTGTGGTATATATTTGTTTTTCATTTTACTACCATTACCATCAGACATTCAGATGTGTATCTATTATAGACATTAATTAACTGCCCAGAATATTCAAATGTAAACAATGAAAAAATGGCGACGTTCGTCGAGGTAGTTAACAATCAGAGCAGTAATAAAAACAATTCAGACGAATCTGATAGTAAACACGGGGAATAAAATAAAGATTACACATCTGGTGATTCAGTAAAGCCCCTATTTTTAGTCGATCAAGACGTGTTTGGTTCCACCAAACCCGATAGAACTCACTGGCTCACCAACGTAGAGATATATAAAGCGGTAGGCTCCAAAGTCTCAGCCGAATGCATAAAGGGGATACAGCGTATTAGAGATATGTGGAGGATTTATATGGACAATACAGAGGATAGAATTACTCTAATTGTGGAAGGTTTATATCTACGTGGCAGTAGGGTACCCCTTCACACACAAAATCCTCGGAATCCTCAAAGATTTCGACCTGATACCATCCGTATTAAAGTTAGAAATATCCCTCTTTCCGCTGATGACGGCCAAATTCACCGTACTTTGACTCTAGAAGGCTGCAATATTGAAGGTATCTTTAGGGAAAAACTTAGAGTGGATGGGAGATTAACTAATTGTGATACAGGTGACAGACTATTCATCAGTAAACCACTCCCACACCCACTTCCAAGGAGTCTTCAAATAGGCAAGTACTGGGGGAGGATATTCCATCCTGGAAGTAGAAACCGACAATCAAAACAGGGAGAATAATAAAAACTGTCACAAATGTCTAAAGCCAGGACACTTCATGTATCAGTCCACAAGTGATTGAATGTGTAGGTCATGCAATCAGCAAGGTCATAGATTGGTAGACTGTCCTCATGATCTTGTTTTCCCTGATCCAAACATAAGTGTACATGATGGTGTTGAGGAGGAAAATCTGACTGAGCATGATGAGGATGATGATGCAAGTCAAGCTGAGGATTCTCAAAACTATAACAGAGCTGTACAATCAATTACAACAGACAAGGAAGACAAAGACATAGAAGCAAAAGGAAATAAAAAAGTGAAAATCATTGAAACTGATAAATCAGAAAATAAACAAATTAAAGCTGGTCAAAAAGCTAAGGACAATTTCATGAAAACTTCAAACAGGCCTAGTGCAATTCAAAGGACTCCACCAACTCCTACTGAGAAATTACATGATCAACAAGGAAGCAGTAAAGATCGAAAGAAGCTAAAACCAAGCAACAGGAAAACTTAGTCATCATTTAGTGTGCTATGTGAAATAAGTTTTTTTTTATCTTAAATTAAAATTTAAAACAATTTACAAAACTACTAATGTTATTTAAGCTCCAACAAAGAGTAAAAATGTTGTATATCATTAAAAACCTAATTGAGGGTTATATGATGTTTAATGAAGATATAAGAAGTAAAACATCATTACAACATAAGAAGTATACTATTAATAGATGTACCTTTATATTGATGTTGTTTATGATAAATCTGACTATAGATTTATACTATTATTATGAATATGTAAACATGTATTTAGTGTGTACATATAACAGGGCTCGTTATTATCTTCATATCGTTATTCTCTCAGTTTTCCTTTACAAAACAGTATGTATTTTCTTTACAAAGCAACACATATTTATTTGTCCCATACAATTACAATTCAGGTTTCCACCTAATCTATTTTTAGCCATCGTTATTACACATGAGATGTGTCACGCCAAATATAGCACGTGGTTATACATATATATATTCCTTATAAATATAAATGTAAACAAAAGAGAAACGTTAATAAAACAAATTGGCTATGGCCAAGTGTCATATAAAATATATAGAAAAAAATACTTACCAGTGGGTAAAACCACAGGGGCTCGCAGTTATATTTTCACATCACCAGGTATATGTAAAAAGAGAAGGGAGGACACTTTTTTTGCTGCCCAAAGTGAAAGTAGAATTTCGGCACCTTTTTCGCTTCAAAAATTGTTTAGTCTTTGTTCTTACCATAATATTAATGCAAATATCGTTGGTTTTTGCTGATTGACTGGTTTACAGTGGAATAACAAATTCCAAGCGGTCTGGACAACTTCTTATCATACTCAATTCCGGTTGAAATACATTGATAGGAGATTATGAGAAGGGTGGACTGAAAATAATAGCTATAGAAAGTTATTTTATATCTTTGAAGGCATCATGGGTAAGTAGATTAGCTGACTCAAAATTTTCGAATTGGAAATTGATAACACTAAAATATTGAAATGTATTTGGGAGAATATGGCTTATTTTTAAAATGAACACAGATGTGAAAAAACATAAACAGTTTCTAAATAATATCCCCGAATTTTACAAAAATGTTTTGACCAGTTGGATAAAAACAGGTGGTGGTCAATTAAGTTCACCATTGACATTCAGAAATGTAAAAAAGCAAATTTTATGGGGAAATAGATTTATTACATTTGAAAAAAAAAAAAATTATTTTTTAAAGAATGGATTAATAGTGGAATATTTTTTGTTAATGATATAATAGATAATAATGATAAAATTACACAAGAATTTATTCTTCACAAGTTAAAAAATAAATCTAATTGGATATCTGAATTTAGTATTCTTAAACAAGCTTTTCCAAAGAATTGGATAGACATTTTAAAAACAGAAAGCTCAGTTAAAAGTATTGTAAATATCAAAAAAGATTATTTCATCTAGAACAATCCGTTTATTAATTTATCTACATTGTCTAATAAGTTATTATATAATAAACTGGTGAATGTTAAATTTTCAAATTGGTACACATTATTGGATTAATTATTTAGTGTTGTCTGAAAAACCAAATACAAGTAGTTTATATTTTTTCATTTTCAAATTTCTTGACGAAAACAAACTTAAAATGTTCAGATGGAAACCTTTTAATTTTATTATACCAAATAAAGTTTTACTTTCCAAATGGAAAATTGATGGGAATAGTTTATGTAATTTCTGTAAATTAGATGAAGATTACTCTCATTATTTTATTACTTGTACCTTTCTAAAAGAGTTTTGGACAAAATTTCAGAATTTAATGAGGGGTTTGGGTATCGAAAACAAAATTACTTTGAATCATATAGTACTTGGAAACAAGATAGATGATAAAAACTATCTTGCATTAAATTTTTTGATAATAGTTGTAGGGTTTTCCATCTACAAATCGTACTATATATCTGAACAGAAAACAAAGTATATTGATGTTTATAGAATATTTGTCAATGAATATATTAAAAGAATAAATGAAAATAAAACACTTCAAAAGTGTACATTTTTAATGAAAGTAAAAAATTATATAATAAATGCAAAATAAATAAATGTTTTCAAAAGGTATTAAATAGAAATTGTATTTAGGTTGTATATATATTTCATGTAATTCTGATTATAGCCCTGGATAATCAGAACAAGATGTAACAGGGAAGCACCAAAAGGAGCTTGGACTTTTGGCGTGTTAATTGTAGCAATCATTTGAATAAAATATATTACGTTGTTTAAAAAAAAAAATTAACTGCCCAGCTTTCTTGTTACCGTAGTATGTCATACGTTGGTTTTGGGGAGGCATTATGAGGCGTTTAGTTTCATTATTGACAATATTCCAACTATATTCTGGTATTGACTTTTATTGTGGTTAGGATTATGGTGTTTAACGTCACTTTCAAAAATATTTAAGTGATATCGTGGCGGTCAATTTTATTAGTGGATGCAACCGGAATACCCGGAGAAAACCACAGACATGTCGCATGTCACTGACAAACTGTATCACATAATAGTGTATGGAGTACACCTCGCCATCAGCAGGATTCGAACTCACAACTTTAGTGGTGATAGGCACTGATTACACATGTAGTTGTAAATCCAACTACAATACGATCACGATCACGACGGCCCCGACCTTTATTGAAGGAGGAAAATAGAGTACCATGAGAAATACATCGACCTGCCTCCAGAAAATTACAAACTTTATCACCTATAGTTTGTATATGGTGACATATATTTTCTATTTTATATATGTTTACATACTTACCTGTTTGGTATCTTCAAACTTTTTTTGTTAGAGCTTTGCGTACTGATATGTTTATACAGTTGTGCTTTATTCATTTCTCATGTCCTACTAAACCGCATCGGTGGTGTAATGGTCAGTTCGAGCCCCGATCGGGTCAAACCAAAGACTATACAATTGGTATTTGTTTCTTCTCCGCAAAGCACCCAGCATTAAGGAGAAAGGGCAAAAGCTGGTTAGCTCGGAATCAGGATAATGTGTCCGATGGAGCGACATGTTTATCTGTTGTTTCACTATAAACATTTCATTGAAAATTAACTTGTTCTCGCCATTATATAGCTAAACTAGAAGCTCAGTGGGCTGAGCCTGTGTCGCTCACCTTTCATTCTGCTTTGAGGAAACTTAATACAAAACCTTCCATAGGTGTTTCCTACCAAGTTTCGGTTTATTTGTATAAGTAGTTTCAGGGAAGAAGATGCTTAGAAATCGACCAATCTGAAACAAGAATTGCCTGACGCAGCCATGCTTGCTAACGAATCGGGATGAAATAAGCAATCTTTATAGAGGATCTTCCATAGATGCTTCCTACCAAGTTTCGGTTCATTTGGTAAAGTGGTTTCAGAGGAGAATATTTTTAGAAATCGACCAATCAGAAACAAGAATTGCCTGTGGCGGCCAAGTTTGTTAACGAATCGGAACGACATGAGCAATCTTTATAGAGGACCTTACATACATGCTTTCTACCAAATTTCAGTTCATTCGGGAAAGCGGTTTCAGAGGAGAATATCTTTTTTTAAATCAGCCAATCAGAAAGAAGAATTGCCTATGGCGGCCATGTTTTTAATGGATCGGAACAAAATGAGCATTCTGTATAAAGGACCTTCCATAGATGCTGCCTACCAAGTTTCCGTTCATATAGCTGAGGGGTTTCAGAGGAGAAGATTAAAATGTGAAAAGTTAACGGACGACAGACGACGGACGACGTACGCCAAGTGAAGACAAAAGTTCACATTGCCTTTGGCAAGGTGAGCGAAATAAAATGCTGAGTTGGCGTTAAACAACAATCACTCATTCACCCAATCTCTCCTGTCCTCAAAGAGAGCTATGGTTTTGCAGCAGCTGTCTGAGAACTACATGACTTTAACTTATGGGGACAACAACGTGTTGTGTAATTCAGCGTAAGATTATTTATTGATGGAAATACATTTACTATAAACAACACAGTTGCATTACAGTGAACAGATATATATATAACACATCATAGGACAACACAGAAAACTAAAAAGATTAGCAACACGGACCCCACCAAGAAAACGGGGGTAAATATATTTAGTATAAACAACTTTAACATTAGATCTATAAATAACGTACATCTATAAGATAGTTATAATTCATCTTGTCTATAAGTCTTTGTTTACTTACTAGATCAAACAATACATCTAGAACCTCAGCAATATTGCATACTTATTTCCAAAATACTCACACCTTTTAAGAGAATGCCCTTTCGATAGACGAAATAGAAATATTGTTTACTTAGGTAGAAGACATTGCTTCTATGTTCAAAAATGTTTACTCAGAATATTATATTATTTCAACCAAGAGGAAAGGATTGGGTCCATAAAACTAGCTTTCTGCATACTTCATTTTTTGTGTTTCTTTGTTTTTTTTTATAAAGAATTAAGCGCCCTAAATTGAAACCATCATCTTGCAAAAAAATCACAGGTCCCTCTTTTTTAAATCGTGAATAGGTAATTATAATAAGGTATGATAATGTATTAATGACCTGCATAAGCTGTTTTCATATCTGGTATTTCGACATTCCCTCCTCTTGATCTTGCATCAAGGCTATGAATTCTGAGGCTGAAATGGACTGCATACGATCGTTTTGTCATTCGTTATTTTTGTTAGTTGTCGATTTACCAAACGGTAGTGACTTTCCAAAACCAGTTGGTAATACTGCCATGCAATATTTTTTGCCGATGAGACATTCCAGAATTGTTCTAAGCTACAGTTCAACTCATCGATGCCCAATAGTGGTAAAATAGCTGTCGAAGCGCTGTCAATCATATCGCATGGTGGCTACCATGGTTTTATTTACACAACACCGAAGACACTGCGAAAACGGTTCTCTGATTGGTTGTTCTGCGAGGTCGATTCTATTTCTGATTGGCTAATATAAATTTCAGATAATGCATTTATGTTGACCCCTGACGCGACCCTTATTGGGGTGTTGTTAGATCCTACACACGCGACGACCAATAAAAACCGATAGAAAATAGGGAGCAAGTGCGTAAATCTAATTTTAATTAGATTGGCTTTATTCCAAAAGCAATACAGCTTATAGGTATATAAATACAAATTAAAAACAATACATGATACATTATACACAATGCATAATTATAGCGGAGCATGATATAAATTTAGGAATTACGATTTGTTTTCAACCACATATAAATACTTTCCAAGACTGTTAAGTTCTTTAATACTTTGAATAGATAATAACTGTGTTAGTCTAAAAGCAGATCAATTGATACAATAACAGGGTTTCATTTATTGTCTATGAATTTCCACATATTTACTAAAATAAAGTGATACTCATCTTCTATATCATTATTGCTACACATGTTGCAAATTCTAGCATGTCTATCTATATTATTATCAAATGGTAAGGAATCTTGCTGTTCGCTGATTGGCCTAAACTTTCTTGGTTGTACCTCAGATTGAGTTCACTTCGCGTGAGCCTCATTGGCTCTATTCATGGTTTCAACGTTGTCCAAGAAAAGGTCAAGATTTCCCCAAAAAATAAAATTCCCAAAAAATTTCCAAAAAAATTAAAAATTATAAAATCAAATTTTTTTTTATTTTGAAATTTTAAAATTTTGATCATTTAGATCAAAATTTTAAAATTTCAAAATTTCAAAATTTCAGAAATGGGTGCAGGTCGTTGCGTAACCTGGTCGTTTCGTACCAGGTCGATTCGTACCCTATTGAGATATAAGTAATATTGTATATATTTATGGAAATAAAGTTTATAAATGTTACCAGAAATGGTAATTAAGAATTTTCGAGTTATTTTATTTTTGAATTTTTTAGTGTTAAGCTCTTAATATCTATGTTTATTCTGATAATTTTTAAATAACTCTACAATATATGGTTTTAGAGATATCATGGAGTCAAATTAAAACAATTTTCGTATTCAGAAGTTACAAATAGGGAATTATGACTTTGAGTTTAAATCACAATTTAATGTATACATGTAAATACGGCGAATTGTAGAATTATTTCAAAATTTTCAGAAGAAACTTTAGACATTTCAGAGTGTACATCTTCTACATTACATTTTTATGTAAATCCAGCTTTGTGAATCAATATGTAATTTCGAAGTAAAAACATAAAATGCATAAATAGACACGGTCATGGGATTTTCAGCTTTAAGTAAACTCAGTAAACTTTTACATGCAAGAAGTATAATCCTGCTCCTTGTGCACCCGTTCTTGGGACCGGCGTTGGTGACTTAAAGTTTTTTTTTGTTTTTTTTTAAATGTACATTATTTACAACACTTTTGTTCATTCTCTTTCAGGCACTGGTCATAACTGGTAACTGTATGACGTGATCAAGACTGCCATATTTATACTGGCATAAAGACTGATTTTGCAAAATTTCATAAGATTTCAAAAAATTTCAAAAATTTCAAAGTTTTCATATAATTTCGAAATTTTAATATTTAATAATAATATTGAAAAATGATCAAAGAATTATTAAGCTTAAAAAATTCCAATTGATTAATAAAGCAGTTATTGACTTTTAATTTCAGTCTACTCATGACTATTCAGACCTGGTCAATGAATGATTAACTTCGGCCTTTGGCCTCGGTCAACCAATCATTGACCAGGTCCGTATAGTCATGAATAGATCTCATTAAAAGTCAATAATTGTATATAGTTTCTACCAGTTTCAATATTTAAACTATGTGCATGTAAGCGATATCTACTAATAAGTGGCTTAAACATAGAATTAACTGGTCGACATAAATAAAGTTGCAGGTTATGGTCATCATACATGTATTTATACTTATAGAAATGACATTTTGGCGATTCTTCAAAAAAAGAAATTGCCTTATTTAAAAATGTATCTATAACTCGCTGCTTAAATTCTAGCATAAATATATCTTCATTAACAACATTTTGTGACAGCCATTCATGATTAAAACCATATTTACGCAATATATCTCGTATTTTACATCCCAAGTTTAGTTTATCATTTGACTTGAAAACACTAGACTCAAACATATCTTCATAACAATTTTTAAGTATACAATTTTCTGTTTTTAAAATTTTAAACCAATATTTTAACATTCTACAGTACCTGTTTATATACAACGGGAATCTTCCAAGTTCAAAATAGACCATATAATTTGAGGTACTCCTTCTCACTTTCGATACTCTTTTCAAAAAAGATAAATGTAATGTCTCAATATTCATACCTTTATGGAAGCCCCACACTTCAGATCCATAATTTACAATACTGTTTACATATGTGTCAAAAAGTGAGAGCAAAGTCTCTGTATTAAAATAATCATCCTGAATTTTACTAAATAAACTATATACATCTAATTGTTCTCATTGATTTGAAAACATTTTCTGGGCATTAGTAAAAACACCATTATAATTCAACAAAATACCAAGGTACATAAATTCATTACATATTTCAATGGATTCCCCATAAAGATACCATTTTTCTTCTGATTTAATATTACCTTGATTTCTAAAAATGACAATCTTTGTTTTCAACAAATTTACATGCAGATTGTATTCATTTGAACATACATTTACAACATTAATCATATTTTGAAGTTCCTGAATATTTTCACTGAACAAAACAGTATCATCAGCATACATTAGTAAATACAGATTGAGCATTTTTAACTCGTATGATCGACATCCTTGTTTAATTAATTCTATTTCAATGTCATTGACATACATAGCATGAAAAAATGGGGACAAGGATTCCCCCTGCATGAGTCCAATATTATAACTAATCGTTGATGTGAATAGCTTTCCGATATGCGAGACTAACGATATGCCTCTGTAGTTTCCAGGGACATCACCTGGTCACAGCAGCTTGCAATTCTCCAAACGCTCAGTATGCCCTTTGTGTATTCCATTCGTTCCTTTCAGAGGTTTTGTAACCCACAGCCTTATTTTTTCGATTGGTTTCTCTTTCTGTTCCCATTTTCCTACAGTCATAATTGGGAGTACAACTAATTCACAAGCTTCCTTAGTATTTTGTGTTTCACCTGTAAAGATAATGTCTTTTTACATGATCATAAAAATATTTAATCAAAGCAAAGAAAAATAGCTAAAGAAAATATGAAATTCAAAATTCAAAATTAGCATGGATAATCTTAAAGTAGTATTACACCAGTTTTGGGTGAAGAACATTTTTCCTTGAAAATTCAATTTAGAATGCGGCGGTACCTTTACTAAGCTATTCATGCATGTTTCAAGTAAAAATATGTTCCTAACAACTAGAAATCTGCAAATCCGTGTACATGTTTATCGTCCTCGCCATTGTTGTGGAGACTGATTAACTTTCGGTTGTTTTGTTCCGATGATTGCCGATCATGACCTCGTGAAGAAAAGATAAACAATCATGGATGCTGAGGTAAGCACGCACACATTCCTGACAATGATTATTGAGGAATCTGTCTGTTTCATGTCGTGTGAACAAATTTTTTTTTGCAATTATTCTTATGTCGTACACACGGAATATATATATATTTTTTTGTTCATCAATTGAACATTGCGCATGAGCGATAAACTCCCCGAAAGAGCTCAAATCTTGTGTCACGCGCATATGATTTGCATTACTGTACTGGAAAACAGAATTATCTGCTGTCAAATATTTTGCGATTCGCCCTTAAAATCTGCTTTTGAGCAAATTTTTGATGTTATGCGGTTGATTTTAGTTAAAATTAAGTGTCATATTAAGTGAAAATATTTAATCCAAAAATTTCACGATATTTGCCTTTCATATTACTTTAAGTAATAAAAGGAATCAGCATTCAACTTTTTAAATGAACATGTTAACAATACTTTTTCTCTCGGTTCATTATTGAAAGTGAATACTTGTTGACATTGATTATAATATATCAATAGTTGTAGTAAATAAATAACCTAACTTGTTTATGGCCCATAAATAACCCATAAATATGATAAAGATGGTTACAAAAGCAACAACAACAACAACAATAACCAATAATGCATTATAATTGGAATAAAGATCAAACAGCTCAAATTTTGGAAATTGGATTTTTTAGTCCTTTCAGTCGAATTGATCTCAGAAACCTTATTAAATAGAGGAAATCTGAAGCTTTTGGCACAATCAATTCGAAGAAAAACCCACATCCGATTGGATAAGAAAATTAAAAACAAATCTAAATGCCTTCCAAATATGTCAAATGTCCTAATGTGGGCTTCTATTGGACCCCTTTCAAAATAAAATAGCTACCTCTTAAACGACCAATCAAAATAATCATCTTGCAAAAGACTGCAATAGAATTGTATGGCAAATAAAATAGTAAACATTTTGATATATAAATGTGGAATAATATTACTGCTTACCATTGCCTGCTCGGCGCTTTCTCAACAACAGGACCACAATGAGTACAGCACCACATACTGCTAATACTGATACAACTGAAACAGCTATTACAGTGGCTTTATCAACACCCCGGGTGGTTTCTGTTGTCATTTCTGAAATCATATTATATGTTATTGCCTATGACGTACTTTTTAATTGTAAATGAGTGAGTGAGTGATGATTATTCAAGCCTAGTGAGCATTTCTTCAGCTATGAAGAGAACAACTAACACTTGATCAAATAATAATAATGTATGCCTTTGTCCAGACCATTGCACTTAAGGTTAGACATGTCGCGCCACTCGGACACATTATACCGACTCTGAACCAACCAATCTGTTTCTGCCCTTTCTCCTTAATGATGTTTGCTTAGCTCAGTAGAGACAAATAAAATACCAATTTCATAGTCTTTGGTTTGACCCGACTGGGATCGTACCCACGAAAGCAATTAAAAAAACAAAAAATAAAGCTAAAGCATTACACTACTGATTGTGTGTTGTTATATTATAATATAAAGCTGTGACAAGTCATACTTTGAAAGAATAAAAGTGCAACCCCTGCACTCCTGGTGTTAGAATCGGACACTCAGAGGTGACGATGCTCGCATAAGTTTTAAAGGGATTCTTAAGGCGGTGAAGATGGTGTCACGTTAGATGTTACCACCAACTTCACTACGTTATCGAAATGGGTTCTGGAATATCTCAGTTAATCGATATAACTAATCAATATTTCCTCTTGAGGAGCAATACAAGTTGTAAATACAAAATACGTTCAATGTATAATTTATTAAAACAGTTCAATATTGACGGAGGAGCTGGCTGCAACTGGTCCCATGGATGGTCGTCAACAGATTACTAGGGCGTCTAGTAATTTAATATTATCCGATGGATAATTATTCAAATATGGTACACACTAATCAAATCACAAATCACCGTACTACTATAGAAGAACAACACAGTGTGTCACAATAATATTATTTCAAAGGATGATCACCGTCACAAGTTATTCACCTGTCACCGTTACCATAAACTTATAATTAGAGTATCAACACTTAGATATTAGACAATGTCACCAGATCATCTGTGTCACCGCCATCGGCATCATAAACATATGGTTAAATAACTAACTTAAATATTAGACGAGGTCACCCAACCACCGTCACCAGTACCATCACCGTAAACCTATGGTTAAATAACTAACGTATATATTAGACGCTGTCACCGACCACCGTCACCGGTACCATCACCGTCACCATAATAATTAAAGAACTAACACTTAAGATGGGACGACGTCACCAGACCACGGTCACCATGAATATAAGGTTAAATAACTAACTTATATATTAGACGATGTCACCCGACCACCGTCACCGGTACCAGGAAATTAATAATAAAATGACTAATGCTTAATATGGGACAATGTCACCAAACCACATTGGTCACCGTCACCTATCCGGTGATAAATTACATATTACGTACTCTAGCATATACACTCCGTCTATCAGACATTTTGCGGGTAATCAACTGTACTAATTTTAAAGCGTCCCTTGAAGATATAACCAATCTATCTTGCTGTTTCGGCTGAGTTCCTGCTTTTATACCCACGTTGAACCAACGGCTGACGTCGTTATATCCCTCAACCAATCAGCATCACGGAAACAAGGTAAAGGGACTTTCCCCTGACGTCATATATTAGATAGGCCATTTTGTCAACAATTGACGTTCATAAACAATAAAGCAATTCGTTTTAATTTCCTACTAACTGCTCATTTGTATTTAATTATTTTAGAATAATTATATCAAAAAGGTAGGATTATATTTTAGCTGCTGACCGGACATTATTTGAGAAGCACCGGCTTATTTGATATGGAAACAAACTGTCACCGACGTGGTCACCGGCGGTGACGAATGTAAGCAAAAGCTGAACTACGACCTACGGCACCCTAAAATCAGTCACCTTTGACTAAATATTGATTAACGACTATGGTAATTTCATGTTTATTAATAGGGTATTCCTACATAAATTGTGCTTGACAAAATCTGGGGTTTGAGTAACGCACATTCAATCGGTAGACCAAATTCAACAGCACGGTGACAAAACAAATATCTGACTGCACCCTCGAATTCATAATCTCATGTCATATACACCACATTATGAAATAATAGCTCTGTTTGATTTCAAACCTTTACATCGTATCCGAGCTGTGAAACAATAAATCTGCTTCACCCTCTAATACTTGAGAAAATAATAATACATGAAATAGCCGGCATTGCAAAAGCATAATATAATTTTGAAGATAGATGAATTCACCAAACTCATTCAAAACGGGATATGAAGTTTATTTAGAAATATTCGGAAAATTGTAGCGTAGCCATATTACTTATTACTCAGGAGATATGTATTGATAATTAGCAGAAAATAGATACCCAGACACTGCTCCGGTTGTGTTTTCCAAATTGGTAATCTTCTTTCGCCAATAAAACACTCAATTCTAGTTTCTGTTCTACAAGAGTTATCTTCCCATGTGTAATCGATGGTCATGGATAATTGGTAGAAAAGTCCAGGTTGTGCTTTACGTAAAACAGACATTTTGAACTTTGATCCCTGCAATTAATTAACATAAAAGTTCATGTGATATTAAATACCAACGTATACTCAGAAACTACTCATAAACTAAATATTGATCAACACGAACCCCTAATAAAAAATGAGGTTGACCTCAGTTGCTCCGGAAGGGTAAGCAGTTCCTGTTAATCTTTGCAAACCTGGTAATGGAATAGCTGATCAACTGAGAGATATATACTCCATATGCATGTTTTACAAGAATGTTGCTACATATAAATGGTAAGTTCACAGTGAAGTAGACCTAGCTATATCTGTGATATTTTTTTATTGCAAACTCAATGGAAACAATCTAGTCTCTGCTAACATGTCTACCTATTACACTCCTTAAATATATTCTTTGAAAAGATTACAACTAGGACACCGACTGTAAGACCCCCTATAATAAAATGGTTGGTGCCTAATGCTATATATTTTGGTTCTCGTTGAATGTCTTTAGACCAATTAGTGAAACAGAAACATTTTTTTTTTATAATTATTATCATCTGATCTTGTCACCGGTTGTGGTAGTCATCATCATCATCATCATCATCATCATCATCATCATCTTAAAATTAGCATCATCATCATCATCATCATCATCATCATCATCATCATCATCATCATCTTAAAATTAGCTATGTAGCTTTTTCTTTTATCATCATACAATCTCAAAAACATTACAATATATTAATAGATTTTGCAATAAAAAGAGTTTGAAGATACCAAAGAATCGGAATCCGTATATCGAAGAAGAACAAAGAACACAATGACCAAAAGAAAAAATATAGGACAAACAACGATCTACAAAACATACATATAAATCTAAAGAATGATTAACACGATTCCCAGTAGTGGCACCCGTCGTGTTAATCTAGTCATAGACCCGGTGCTAAGTCAAATTAATTATGATTAAACATACCCCGACTGACAACATACATTGCGGTAAAGGATATATATTTTGAAACGTAAGGTTGGCAGTTATATGTTTGTCTTCTTGGTTATAGTTAATTTCCGTGTTGATTTCGTCAGCGGCAGGTATGTCTGTGAGAAAAAATAAGTACATTTGAAAAATTTAATATATCAATATTAATTAGGGAATTTTGAAGAAATCTTATATTCATAAAAGATTTGTTTTTGCTCGACAACACATATGCATTTATCGTAAAAATCATTAATTGTTTAGAATTTATCAGGAAGCTTTTGAGAAACGTAATATTCATAAATGATTTTTCACTCGATAACACAGTTTTTACAATAAAAACAAAAAATCACTAATTTCTGGACAGAATAATAAAAGCTAACGATTGATGGATGAAAAACAGTGAAAAGGGGGAAAGCAGAAATTTTGTGTGGACACGTTGATCATGTTGGATATATTTATAAGTTTATACAATGAGAACTCACTTAAATTAGATTAATTCAATTTAATGTGTACTTACACTGATATTTCGTGGTATTTAAATCTAACATTTTCTCATCGAATTCGAAACCATACGCACATTTGTAATAACAATTTACATCTGATTTACTGGTATTGAATATCGTTAGACGAAATTGCCTTGTAGAGATGACATTTTCTACATATTTATTTGGATCAAAAGGGAAGCCATTGAAGCATAAAGCTTTCGTCTCACTGCCACGAAACCATAGCCGAGGCCTACTTTTGGTGAGGTCTAGTGAATCGTCAAGCGTACAAAGTAGGTGAATCGTTGAACCAAATACAATTATGTCATCTTGTACAATCAAAGAAACTACAATTAGAGAACGATAAAGAATTATTACAGATTTTACATATACTATGTATAATGTTCAAGATTATAGCATTCTTCATAATAAAGTTGTTCGCCTGGCTACATGTGAGGGTTGGCATCTTACTTACAACTGCAAACAATTGCATGACCGCATCATTCCACTTAGAGGGGGGGGGGCTCATAACACTAGTCTAACCCTGCCTCTTTTTATTGAAGTACCTGTACCAAGCCAGGAAAGTAGGCGCCATGTATATATATATATATATATAAAAGAAATTATTAAAAAAAGAACAAAACGGATTGTTCACAACATTCTTGTACTAACGTTTTCACTGCTGTTGCAGATCTTCAGGTACAATGTTTATATGTTTATATATATATATATATGTTCAATATGTCGATTTTACCTCTATTTACACAGTTCAAGATATTTGAAAGATTGATACAAATTGTGTTTTATTTGTGTATAAAGATATATTTATGCAGGATATATATTACGCATTAGTAATGATATATGTTGAGTCATGCTCGTTATAGAAGATCCTACAGTGACTGTGAAATATAGAACAACAATAAAAGCACTGAACCTTTAATCTATGTAGTGTAGGATAGTCTCTCTAACTGATCGATTCCTCTATATGGAGAAATATCCAATCAAATTTGATTGTTTTTTTTTATGAAACGGAGTATCTACATTGCTGTTTCCTTTTATGATAATCTGACAAATACACTTGAATATCCCCACTTTTTGAAAAATATTAAACCACATGAATCAGAATATTTAATAAAACACATATATTAACTAGCTGTTTCTGTATTTGTCTCGTCATAGCATCTTGGTCTCGGCGTAAAGCAACGTGCCAATACAACTAATGTTATGAGTTCGAACCACGCCCATGCCAAGATGTACAGCATTATGTGATAACGTTTGTCATAGGATTACTGTCGGTGGCTTTCTCGGGTACTCCGATTTCCTCCACCTATAAAATCGACCGCCACGATATAACTGAACTATTGTTGAAAGTAGCGCTAAACACCATAAAACCAACCAAACAATACAGCTATAATAGATCCAATATAGAATAAAGTTAGTCAATAAGAATTGAAGTATGATGTTGACATTATAATGATTACAAACAGTAAGACTTACCTGGTGATGATTGAATGCCTGATATTATAATGATAAAACACAAAATTGGATTAAGAAACATCTTTACTTCCTAACTATTACACTGGTTTTTTTTCTAATTTAATATAAAAATTGTTTGATCCCAAGGCAAATCACAATGCGTTGTGTTGTATAACTAATAGCAAAGCGATATTTGAAAAGACCAATGCTAAAAATAGAACAATTATAACTATATTTTATTCTCTCATTTAACATACAAAATGCAAAGTCATTTATATCAATGCAAAGATATGTTGTGATTCGACACCGCGTCGTAATGATATCAATGTCGATAAAACACACAGATAAAAATAAACCAGTAGCTAAAAATATATATCGGTCATTAGTGTAGGTGTAGTCTATTTTTTTGATTTATCTCTCATATATAGCACCCATATTTCACTTTAACAAAATTCCCCTTTATTTTGTAGCATGTTTTCTTTTACAATTAAAGTATTTTGTCCCATTATTAGAGGTTTGGTTTATATGATTGTCATAGTTTTTAAGATATGGTTATTATTGAAATGTACACTGTTCCTAGATAATATACGTTTATTATACAAACTGAGGTTTATCTCCTTCGATCACATGTAGCTAACCTTAGGCCTTTCTGCTTAGACCCTTTACTTTATCTCCTTCGATCACATGTAGCTTACTTTAGACATATTCTGCTTAGATCCTTTAGTTTATCTCCTTCGATCACATGTAGCTAACTTTAAGCCTATTCTGCTTAGACCATTTACTTTATCTCCTTCGATCACATGTAGCTTACTTTAGACATATTCTGCTTAGATCCTTTAGTTTATCTCCTTCGATCACATGTAGCTTACCTTAGACATATTCTGTTTAGATACTTTAGCTTATCTCCTTCGATCATATGTAGCTTACCTTAGACATATTCTGTTTAGATCCTTTAGCTTATCTCCTTCGATCACATGTAGCTAACTTTAGGCCTATTCTGCTTAGACCCTTTTGTTTATCTCCTTCGATCACATGTAGCTAACTTTAGGCCTATTCTGCTTAGACCCTATAGTTTATCTCCTTCGATCACATGTAGGTAGCATTAGGCCTATTCTGTTTAGACCCTTTAGTTTATCTTCTTCGATCACATGTAGCTAACTTTAGGCCTATTCTGTTTAGACCCTATAGTTTATATCCTTCGATCACATGTAGCTAACTTTAGGCCTATTCTGTTTAGACCCTATAGTTTATCTCCTTCGATCACATGTAGCTAACTTTAGGCCTATTCTGCTTAGACCCTATAGTTTATCTCCTTCGATCACATGTAGCTAACTTTAGGCCTATTCTGTGTAGACCCTTTAGTTTATCTCCTTCGATCACATGCAGCTAACTTTAGGCCTATTCTATTTAGACCCTTTAGTTTATCTCCTTCGATCACATGTGGCTAACCTTAGGCCTATTCTGTTTAGACCCTTTAGTTTATCTCCTTCGATCACATGTAGCTAACTTTAGGCCTATTCTGTTTAGACCCTTTAGTTTATCTCCTTCGATCACATGTAGCTAACTTTAGGCCTATTCTGTTTAGACCCTTTAGTTTATCTCCTTCGATCACATGTAGCTAACTTTAGGCCTATTCTGTTTAGACCCTTTAGATTATATCCTTCGATCACATGCAGCTAACATTAGGCCTATTCTGTTCAGACCCTTTAGCTTATCTCCTTCGATCACATGTAGCTAACGTTAGGCCTATTCTGCTTAGACCCTTTAGTTTATCTCCTTCGATCACATGTAGCTAACTTTAGGCCTATTCTGTTTAGACCCTTTAGTTTATCTCCTTCCATCACATGTAGCTAACTTTTGGCCTATTCTGCTTAGACCCTTTCGTTTATCTCCTTCGTTCACATGTAGCTAACTTTAGGCCTATTCTGTTTAGACCCTTTAGTTTATCTCTATCGATCACATGTAGCTAACTTTAGGCCTATTCTGTTTAGCCCCTTTAGTTTATCTCCTTCGATCACATGTAGCTAATCTTAGGCCTATTCTGCTTAGACCCTTTAGTTTATCTCCTTCGATCACAGGTAGCTAATTTTAGGCCTATTCTGCGTAGAACCTTTAGTTTTCTTGTTCCCTGTTGAATCATTTGGCTTTCCAATATTTTGACAATGATCGGACATCGTGATGTTAATTTAGAATAATACTTCATCACAAGTCATACCTCCAAATGTCTGTTAAATACTTCAAGTGGGGTTAATTGTAGCCAAGGAGGGGTAGGGATCATATAACCAAGAATGTATGCTTTGACTGCTCAAGTGCAATCGACTATAGGCATCACCATACACGGGAAGCGTCATAGCGGAAAGGTATCACAGTACCTGAAATTAGAGTCGAAAATGAAAGTACACGTAGACAGCCCCTCCAAGAGAAATGTTGCACGGCGGAAAAAGACGGATTGATTGATTGATTGATTGATTGATTGGTTGAAGCTTAACGTCAGGTGAGTATTAGCTCAGTGGTATCAATGTCGAGGAAAAAGTCTACAAACAATAGGCTATGTAAATAAAATGTGGGACCGGGATGAGCCTGTGGATGTATTTTTTAAAATTTTTGTTATTTAATTTCAACACTATGTGAACACACAGATTCTTTTTTTCTGCCCTATATATATTTCTTCACTATAAATAATTAAATCTCATGTTTTCAGGATATAACATAGTCGTTAAGAGTAGAAAAGTACTTATATATCACAAAGAAGGGGGTATTGTAAATAACGATAAATAGAGAAAAACAGAGATGTCATCTCATAAAAATATTGTTACCTAATGTCTATATATGTTTATCTTGATAATCACATAAACGCATGACAAAACTGCATGTGGTTTTCAAAATACAAAATGTGTAATATTTTCTCTCTTTATTGGTATTATATATCCTGTTGTTATTAATGGACTATTGAATATCATGATAATTAATGGTGCCATTCAGATAACATTATAATACGAAGTGTACAGGATAACAATGTTAATGTACATGATATCTAAGCTCATATTTAATATTTATCAGAGATCTGATTTTCGTAAGCCTCATTTGTATTATATTATCAACTTATAAACACGATAAAAAAACAGACATAAAAGACATACAAACTCACAAATGAAATATAAATCGAAGACAATACAATGACCAAAATAAAATACCAAAGGGATAAACAGAAGCCATAAATTGAAGAAGGACAGACAAGAAAATGGCCAAAGAATGGACATAAAGACAACAATGAACTACAAAACACTACACAGAAAGATAAAGATTGAGTTACACTAACCCCACTAAAAAATGGGGAGAGCCGAATAATTTAGTTACTTGTATTACGCGACCTTATTTTAATTTTCCCTAACAATGCATTTCATTATATTAATCCTGTATTTTGCAGCCACTTGGGTTGTGTGGCCCTTTTCCAATGTTCCCTTTGAAGGTTATGAAAAACTATGCTTCTAGGTTTGAGGTTTTCTTCGGACAATTCGAATAATATATCAGTTTCCCCACATAATCACATCTACACGTAGGTTCTTATATCCATGTATATTTCTGTGATCCTGTTTTCAGATCGGATAATGTGTCAGTTTTCCACGCTAACCACTGTGTCACGTAGATCGTATTTATTTGGCAAAGTACATTTGCTGTCAACTCAGATAAGAAAAGCTTGTAGATACAAAACTGGTAATCAAATGCCTCAAAGGCAAAGAACAACCAACAATACAATGAACCAAAAAGATGAAAAAAACAACCATGATCTACAAAACACTTCACAGAAAACTAACGATTGGGCGGCACGAACCTCACTAAAAACCGGGGATGAACTCAGGTGATCCGACCTCAACCAATATCACACATACGTTCTATTTGAAAGAGTCATCAATGTGTGAAGTTTTATAACGAAATATCTCCGATTTCTATGTAAATTTACGAGTTGAAGTCACAGGCGCATGGGGCATGGATTTCGTTTCCTCCTCCCCCTTTTCTCTACTACCCCCCTTTTTTCAAAATTTTCATATAAATCATTCCTTTTTCAACATTTTCATAATCATTCGTTTTTTCTTCATTTGACAATATCAGTAGACGTCATACATCATGAATAATACATGTCTTCTGTGTCCACATTTTTTCGGCTGATACAGTATAAGAGAGAAGGTATGCAACTCCATTTTCATATTTCGCGCCATATCGCTCACCTTGGTTGGGAAACCCCAGTGTTTTTTTACACTTTTTACCTTGTCTACATATGCCACTGTCGTATCAAACTGTTTCTAAGACACTTACCTAATTGCCCATGTTCGAATTTCAGTCTGTACGTCGATCTTTTCCAAGAAATCTCGCCGAGAATAGCGAGGCAGCTTCGTTTCTAGATCAAACTACATCATTTGCGACGGAAGTGCAAGAACGGGAACCCTGGGATTTTTACGAATGGATTACCTGCAATGAAAAACCCAGATGCGCTCCGAATATTTTTCCCATAATGTTTTGGCGGGAAATATAAACCGCTGAAAAAAACAACAGCAGACGGATTATTTCGTAAAAATGGCACAACGACCATCTGAATATGGAAACATTGAAATAATTTGATGGTAGATAATTGTTCAAAAAGAAATTCAAACTGAGAAATAGATGATTGAATGGTTTTAACTGAAGTCAAAATTTCAATGAAAAAGAAATATTCAGCTTGCCTCTACTTCAAATTATTAAAATCTCTCCGGCTCCCTTACACATTTTTGTCAGTTGGGAGCCCTTTTATTGAGGAAAGGGGTAAAATGCCATAGTCCCATCCAATTGCTGTTCTCAGCTTCTTCTTCCTTTGTTTTTTTATTTTTTCTTTTTTTTTTCTTTTAGTTGTACAATGCATATGTATTTGCTTGGGTATGATTTTAATCATTTGAAGTAGAGGCAAGCTGAATATTTCTTTTTCATTGAAATTTTGACTTCAGTTAAAACCATTCAATCATCTATTTCTCAGTTTGAATTTCTTTTTGAACAGTTATCTACCATCAAATTATTTCAATGTTTCCATATTCAGATGGTCGTTGTGCCATTTTTACGAAATAATCCGTCTGCTGTTATGTTTTTTCAGCGGTTTATATTTCCCGCCAAAACATTATGGGAAAAATATTCGGAGCGCATCTGGGTTTTTCATTGCAGGTAATCCATTCGGAAAAATCCCAGGGTTCCCGTTCTTGCACTTCCGTCTCAAATGATGTAGTTTGATCTAGAAACGAAGCTGCCTCGCTATTCTCGGCGAGATTTCTTGGAAAAGATCGACGTACAGACTGAAATTCGAACATGGGCAATTAGGTAAGTGTCTTAGAAACAGTTTGATACGACAGTGGCATATGTAGACAAGGTAAAAAGTGTAAAAAACACTGGGGTTTCCCAACCAAGGTGAGCGATATGGCGCGAAATATGAAAATGGAGTTGCATACCTTCTCTCTTATACTGTATCAGTCGAAAAAATGTGGACACAGAATACATGTATTATTCATGATGTATGACGTCTACTGATATTGTCAAATGAAGAAAAAACGAATGATTATGAAAATGTTGAAAAAGAAATGATTTATATGAAAATTTTGAAAAAAGGGGGGAGGGGGGTAGTAGAGAAAAGGGGGAGGAGGAAACGAAATCCATGCCCCATGCGCCTGTGGTTCAAGAGGGGAAACATCCAAAGGAAATTTTAGCAATGTATTTTTTTTTATCTTGGACAAGAATAATAAGCGTCCTGATTGGATGACCGATTTAAAACACACTGACTCTGCATGGTAAAAAGATGCATGTAAAAGAAATCTATGTTATATTTATTCATGTATTTGATTCTGGAATATTGTTGATCATTGATTTAAGCAAGAAAAAAGGGGAAAAGGAGAATGAATTTTATTTGTGAATTTTACAGTTAAATACATGTTATGTTTCGACAGTTTAAAGAAAATAAGAAAAAATTGTTGCGACTAAAGCTTAAATCAGCGTTAAAATTTGAACAAATATCAGTGGTTTTGTAAATGAGATTTATTTTAAATAGAAAATCTGAATTTATTATTTATTAATTTATTTTTAATGATACAATTGTATATCCCTTGTGAGTGGAAGGGAGGTTATGATGAAAATTTGAAATAAAAACACAGGACCGGACATTAAGGAAAATTAATAATCCAGGATTATTTTTTTTATTAAAAAAAAATCCAGGATCCCTGTGTCCATGAATTTTTTTTTTTTTTAAAGTTAATGATATGAAATATTGACATCCACACTTGCCTTTGGACAGTATATTTCTGTGTCCACACTTGTAATGATTACAAACAATAAGACTTACCTGGTGATGATTGAATGTCTGATATTATAATGATAAAACACAAAATTGGATTAAAAGACATATTTACTTCAAACTGTTTTTCTCTAATTTAGCATAAAAATTGCCAAATCATTTATCTCAATGCAAAAATATATGCTATGACTAGTCACCGTGTCGTAATGATATCAATGTCGATTGAAATTTTTCTCATATTTCTAACTGTGTTTTTTTACACAGTTAGAAATAAACACCAGTATCAAGAAATCTATGTCGACCATTAGTGCAGGTGTAGTGTATTTGTGAATTTATCTCTCATTTATGGGTCATTATCAAAATACACTCACTTTTTCCTGTTCATATTTTGGTGACATCAAATATTTTCGTTCCCGTTTTGCTTTAGCCTATTAGTTTTTCCTATATCGCAATGACATATTTGCATAATATGCAGTCGGGAAAACCACCATGAAAATAAATATTTCTAGATATGTAGCACCCCCTAATACCTTTCAGTCCGTGGTGTGACCAACATAAAATTATTCTTTTTAGGAAAATGAAAAATATTTTTTATGTAAAAAGTGGTTACATGCATAATATACAGGGACATTATGCATAATGTAGGATATTTTCTTTGGAGCACTAATTTTTCTTAACAATATTTGGATATATAATTGTGAAATTCCATTTAAGCATCATTATGAAACAAACAAGTTTTCATAATTGTATGTTGTTTCACTTTATATCAAGAAAAGATGACTTATACATAGTTATCAAAGTCAACTTTATTCAACTATAATATAATTTACTTCAATTATGTCATTTATCCTTTTCATGAAGCAATTTACATGAGGTAATACCATTGACAAGAGGTAACACCACAGATAAAGTAACACCAATGACATCTTCATGAATGTAAACATTTAATTCAAGAAAAAAACACAATTATCAACCTATATTTGCTGTTTTCGTAATGTTTTCAGTACAATATTCAGTTTTTCAACATATTGGTTTGATGCATGAGCAATATCAGTTTTGTCCATGGTGTTATGAAGATATGTCCCTGGTGTTACCAGGTCTAACAAGTATACTTCCATCAGCTTGTTAAACTATATATCTTACACGTAAATGACGATGTTTGAACAATTTTTCTGCATAGGTTAAAGAGCAATATTTTGTTCTGTATATTACTCTTTATGGAATAATGTGTTTATTCACAATGGTAATGCTAAATGTCTGTGGAGTTACACAATTTTATGGTAACACCATTGACAGTAACATCACAGAAAACAGGTAAGTATTTTCAGGATAAAAGGAACATAATTTCTTCCTGACTATATTTTATATGTATATTCTGTGAAGAAAACCAAATGTAATGTATTGTATATTTTTACATTTTGTTCAATTCTGACAAAAAGAAGTAGTGAGAAGTACACCACAGACATAAAATTTATATACTATACCAATCGCACGTACATTTTTGGCTCTATATTAGTTTATGGATCACTTTTGTTTTTGTCGTCTGCACATGTCATTAAACAGGAAATAAGCAAAGGGAGAAACTCTTTTTGCTTCAAACAGACATGAAAATCTATAACAGCAGGTTTTTGCTAATTTTCTTTTTAAATTTCAATATATATCAAGCAAAAATAATGTTGTGCTATTAGAGTTTTAGGAATAGTTAAAAAATAATATAAAGATCGAATACAATCATAACATCTGAATAGTACAAATGACCAAAAGTAAGTCATTCTGGAAAAATAACACGTAACACCAAGGAAAAAACAGGTCTTCGTGTAGTTAGTATGAATTCGCAATTGGACCAATCTGGATTTAGATGGTAAAACAATAGAAAGCTGATGTGCCTTCGTGCAAAACATGTTTTCTCCAATCAGTTTGGTTGATATTTGTCTTTTAATTGCGTAATAACAGAAAAGTGCGTGTTTTTTTGATAATGACCCATATAGCGCTCATATTTCACTGGAACAAAACCCCCTTTATTTTGTAACATGTATTCTTTTTCAATTAAAGTATTTTGTCCTATTATTAGAGGTTTGGTTTATATGATTGTCATAGATTTTAAGATATAGTTATTATTGAAATGTGTACTGTTCTTAAATAATATACGTTTATTATACAAATTGAGGTTTATCTCCTTCGATCACATTTAGTTAACTTTAGGCCTATTCTGTTTACCACAAGTCATACCTCTAAATGCATGTTAAATACTACAAGTGGGGTAAATTGTAGCCAAAGGGGGGGGGGGGGGGGGGTAGGGGTCATATAACAAATAATATATGCTTTGACTGCTCAAGTGCAATTGCCTATAGGCATTACCATACTCGGGAAGCGTCATGGCGAATGAAATTTAGAGTCGAAAATGAAAGTACACGTATACAGGCCCTCCAAGAGAAATTTTGCAAGGCGGAACAAGACTGACTAATTGATTGATTGATTCATTGATTAATTGATGCTTAACGTCAGGTGAGCATTAGTTCAGTGGTATCAATGACGAGGAACAAGCTTGCAAACAATAGGCTATGTAAATAAAAAGTGGCACCGGGATGAGCCTGTGGATGTATTTTGTTATTTATTTTTTGGGGTTTTAAATTTAATTTCAACATTATGTGAACACACATATCCTTCTTTTCTGTCCTATATATATTTCTTCACTATAAACAATTAAATCTCATGTTTTCAGGATATTCTATATTCTTTAAGAGTAGAAAAGTAATTATATATCGTAAAATCAAACATTGAACTTGGTTGACTAGACAGTTCATATGCAAATATTTCTGCTTTGTCTTCGTAAATGCTGTCTGCCGCTACAATGAATCGCTGGAATAGAAGTTGTGGATCGATTGAAATTTGTCCCGTTTCAATGTCAACGATTGTCGGTTTGTCCTGTAAAGTGACTGCTTGGTATTTGCTTTTGAACGAATACTCAGACAATCAAGAATGGGCAATCCAGAGAAACTGGCAACATTGGGCATACAAGACGATGACAAACAAAACAAAGAACACAACACAATATGTGTTGGACACCATTATACGCAAACAAACACAAATAACGTAAATAAGACATGAGCCCTCCTACAAACAACTGGTAAGCAATTCCTGCTTTTTATAAGAAACACGCTGTGTTACTCATATATACAGTCAAGCCCGGCTAAAGTCTTAGCAGTGATAGAGGAAAGAAAATATCTACGTAAAAAGTAAAAGATACATTATCATTTAAGATATGGATATTTCGTAGCGGTCAACCAGATCGTGATCACGACCATATAATGTTTGTAGCGATGACTTCAACGTAGCCTTGTTTCAGTAGCTGTTGCGTCAGAAGTCAGGCTCTCTCCAGAAAATCACTGCACTGGGTACAACGCTCTAGAATAACGAAGGAGTTGTGAAACGTAAACTCCATACGCTGGTGATGCTGGAATATTGCTACTGATAAAATGGAAGTCATCACGGTTGTCGTAGATGTTTTATTTTTTTATTTTTCCTCTATTGTCGATTGCAAGGTAAGAAGCAGACCTTTGAGTATCAGTAGTATCCTTTACTTCACGCTCATTTGGATAGATGCGATGCAGATAATCAGCAAATCGATAATTGTTCAGTGACAGAACATAAATGTCTGGACTAATGTTTTATCCTTATTCTTGAGAAGCCCTTGAAGGAAGTATTGTCTCATAAGCGTGTTAGAAACAAGTCGGCGTGTAGCGGAGCGCAATTCGTACCCATTGGAATATTAATGGTTTGTTGAAGCACACCTCCACCAAACATACACAAATATGCTGTCGATCAACACACCTAACATTTGAATATTCTCGTCTTGTTTATATCTATTATAAGATTTCAAATGGCTTTTGACAAAAATAAGACATGCCTCTAGATCTACCAATAACAAGATACTGATACCTTTGTTCTCCGTTCATCTTAGAGATACAACGCTGGATCAATTCATTAAATCTAGATTGTTGTTGTGTATGTGGAACTGGTTGTATACATCAAATATAATACACACTTTTCTGAAATAACCTTTATCAGGTCTCAAAGTCAAAAGTTAGGAAGGGTAAACATTGTAAAAGTTTTTAGAGGAGTACGACAATCATAGTGCCTAAACAGGGTAGCCAAAATTGATTAAGGTTACCTCTAAAGCACATAGCAATTGATAGGTATATGGAAACGAACATTTGAACATTGTGAGTAATAGAGGGTTTGGCTTGTGGTCAACGACCTCAATCTGTCACCTATGACCTTGGAAATCAACTAGATGTAACCCCCTTCACCCCATCCCACCATAACCAGTATATACTTTAAAAGGTTATCTTTCTTACATACATGGAGCGTGAAATACTACCACCATGAGGCACTAACATATATCGTGTGTCGATATGGCAACTTCTGCATTTGATTATCCTGTATAACCAGGTCCTTTTCAAAGGTTATATATGTACTCTAAAACTAGAAACAAGTCCCAATATATATATATATATATATCCTGGTTTAGATCGATTGATTGTTGCTTACCACTAACGCTAACGTAAACAATATTTCAGTTATATCATCATGTGTCAGTTGGGTAGATACTCTTTGAATCAAAACAATTTTGTTCAAGACAAGTTGTCTCCGTATAAATAAATATCAATATGAAATCCTCCTCTTGACATCGCTATGATTATGGTGCTTAACGCCACTTTCAACAATATTTCAGTTATATTGTGGCGGCTCTTGACATGGTCAAAGTTTCGGAAAAGTTTACAAATCAATGCAGGAAATATGGAAATAAGACAAGACTGCTGACAAATGACATACATATCAAAGAGTTATATCTAATGAGTTCTGAATCACAATATCACCAGGGCAGATTTCTATTACCAAGGACTTGTATTAATTATTATTAATTAAGATACCAAAAATATATCTCAAAAAATAAGAAAGTTTAATGAGACAACAATTTTATTATAACAATATAATTGATAATATAAATGTAGCATTCTGCCGACAAGAAATACCTTATAGATTAACAGTCGACAAAGGACTGGGAGCTATAATGGCCAAAATCGGCCCCACCTCAGATGTCGATAAATTGTTCTCCAAAATGTATTCACAATATGTGCTTTTCAGAAATAAATACAGTTAGTTAATATGTGCATCTAATTCCTCACAGTGGACCGACAAAGTCAGGTAATGAAAAGCACTGAACGTCATTTTTTTCAGAATACAGAACGTATGTATCATTGTATTATAATGCATATCTTTAAAAAGCAAAAAACAAAAACAAAGCATAATAAAATTCAATAAACAAAGCATAAATTTTACTTAATATGCAATGTGGATTGATTTCAGGAATAAAAACATGTTCCGAAGCTGTATTATGAAATTAAAGTGAACGAATAGTAATGTCGCAACGTCACCCATTTTCGACGGTCTCCTGTTTTCGACGGTTTGTTTCACGTGATGAAATCCCTCATTATTTTGATCGCTTCATTTGTCAGAGGTTATATTATAATGCTGAAATTGCATGAATCATCTCAAAAAATCTGATCTAAAAATGTCATCATTAAATGTAAGAACTAGTACAACATCTATTATTTCACGTTCAAATTTTTTCGTAATACATTTTTTCGTCACCTTAGCAAAGCTTTAATCATTTAAAAAATATATCTCATACAGACCAATTGTGGTTTCATCGTCTGCTCTAACATTGATAATGTACATATTGAGGTCATATCAATTCAGAAACGTATTAACATTGATTGTCGGAAACTGGTCGAAATTTTGGTATTAACCTTAAGGAAGTAACAGGTAGATTTATTTGGACAATAGAACTTTGTCATATTTGAAATTTGTTTAAGCACTTTTTCAACCGTACTTTATTCTTAGCGACAACCAATGCAATGATATATTCCAGTACATTTTTACGGACAACCATCACAAATTTATAAAAAAAAAAAATGCCAAGGTGCGGATTGAGAGGAGTCCAATATTTAAAGATCGCTTTTTTATAATATGGAAATATTTTGGGAAATGGTGTGAAGCAAAATGTTTAATGTGTAACGATTTTAGCTAGGAACCCGTGAGAATTATTTTAGTTTCTTTGATAAACTGATAACAAGCCTTGGAATCAGATATCCCATGGAAAGTGGTTGTCGATAGATAATTGTTTTACAATCAAGTATTTCATATATATTTATTATGAGAACAATTTTACAACCATATGATAAATCGTGTAGGTAAAATGTGTGTCGCTGCCATGAGTCTAAGTATGATTGTTTTGATTGTCACTAGAAAAAGAGGAGATGGTAGATATTAGTATGCTTTGTGACAAACCAACAACAACACTCCTAATAAACTATTGCTATCAGAATCTGCTGTAAGTTGTCTTTTACGTGTAAGGTGTGTGTTCTTTACATCCCGCGCTAAGGAATGCATTAATTTCGTTCCTCACAGCTGTCTGGTGTCCCTTTCACATAAAGTCGGCGTTTTCCTAGAGGAATCAGAATAATGTGTCCGAATGGAGTGACATTTCTACCCGCGGACTGTTGTTTCAGTGAGCTAGCACTATAACAATCCAACTCAGCGTGTTGGTCTAGAACAAAGCGGACCTCATCATCATTCATCATCTCATTGATAATTAACTTGTTCTCGCCATAATATAGCTGACAAATTGCTGAATTGGCATTAAACAACAATCACTCACCCACTCAATCAATCAAAAGTGGATACTGAAAGAAGAGGATAATTTTAATTCTCGAAAATTTCATCTAGCCAAATATTTGACTTTTTTACCTTTTAAACTTTCATTTCCTCTTTAAAGTAAATTATTCACAACGCATTTTACTTTAAAAAATGGTGGCAACGTTACAAGTTTATAGTATTGGGTCACGAATTAACGTATTTTGTCAAGCACGAAACGAAAGGTAAAAAGTGCTACACATAAAATGAAGTTATCAAAATATTGGGGTTCCTTATCGATAACATATATTTGTCGAGTTCGAATGGCACATTTTTCAACAAATCATAGCTAGACATCCCTATGGGAAAAAACTATGCCCCTCTCCTCTCCAACTTGTTCAATACTCCTATGAGTCTGAGTTTTTACAAAAAGTGATCAAAGACAAAAAAAAGTAGAGAGGCTTAAACCTTTAATCTCACTCCCCGGTATATTGATGATGTTCTGCCAATTAATAATACGAACTTTGCTAACTGGATTCCATTAATAGAGATTTCTCGATAACTGGCAAACGAACGCATCTTCCCGTAACATAGCGAAACAATGTTAACTTACGTAATGATCTTTTGAGGGAGACCTTATTGCAACATTTGTCTTCAATTGTTCATTGAGTGTAAGTGATTAGATATATATTTTTTTCATTTCGGTGTTTAAAACAGTTAATAATTATTATCACTGGCCAAATAATGGTTTCACAGTGATATTACAGTCTGCATACAAAATATATTTTTTTCTCAAACGCTATTTATAGATATACTTCAAGGAAGGGTGCTTTTCAAATTTATTTATATATTTGTTTTTTAAATATTTCTGATTTAAATTTTCGCACAAATAAATAATTTTGCCACATTTGGGAGAAAAAAATAATCTGTCTAAGGGAAATCAAGCAGTATGGAACATTTCTGATTTCACATGTCAAGAAAAATAAATGATTCCATTCTCCCAAAACCTGTCTGTCTCATGGTAAAACAATATCCCCTTTTAAGCTTATTTATACCTTATCGGCGACGGTCGTCCGACAATTGACCGATTGTCGTGCAAACATCGTGCGATTTTCGCTTTCTACTGTTTTTATTAAATAAGAGAAATGCCCTAGAAAAATCTACTGTATACTAATTTAACCCCGTCACTTTTTATTGAAGTACCCGAAGTAAGCCAGGAGGGGTAATTTATATGTGTGTTAGGGATATCGAATTTACATATTTCTACGATTTTTCTATTGAATGTTGGAACTGTTCCGACAGTGTGATATATATTTTTTCATTTTATTATAGGTTGTGAAAAAAACAGCTGAGTTGCAATTACTTAAAAAAATATGGTTGTGATCGTCTTCCGTAATTGAAATCGTCAACATGAAATACAACCGATATCAAATGGTGACTTGTTTCAGCCTCATTTAAAATATACCTTGAAATTCTTTCAAACTTGTACAACACGTTTACGATCTTTAATTACAACACTATTTCACTCAAGTGTACATTGTTTTCCTGTTCTAGTTAAAGAACTTTATCAAACAGAATCATACAGTTTACATGTAATGCAGTTAATACGCATTTAATCCACAGAAGAATATTTCTATTTTCCACATCTTGTGGTGTGGGGTTGCTATGTGCATGCGAAATACTAATTGCAAACCCCATTGACTGCCTATGTGCTGCCTGTCTAGAATATTTTATTTTTTTCTCGATCGACAGTATGATGAATAGTGTCTGTCAATTATGCAAACAATAACTTATGCACATGACAGAACGCATGTTCAAGGCACCGGATGAATAGTTCCCTTTGATTTAAGAGAATGAAACTGATAGAAGTTAAAAGTTTAATTTGGGCGCAAAAAAAGGAAACTTTATATAATTTATGATGTGAATTTTAGGGATCCTCAGATTCAAATCCATTCATCTACTTTTCTACACTTTTATACATATTATACATATGTATATATCAAATGATAGTAATGTTATTTTAAAATATTTCCACTTTGTTTTATTTGTCGTTTTCCTTTAAGAGCCCCAGTTTAATACTGCTCATGCTCAGCAACGAACCACCTTCGTCAATTGTTTTAGCTCATCGATAATCATGAGATTCACTAAGATAAACAACACGGTCTGTGCAATATTTATTTATTTATTTATTTATTTATTTATTTATTTATTTATTTATTTATTTATTTATTTATTTATTTATTTATTGATTTATTGATTGATTGATTGATTGATTGATTGATTGATTGATTGATTGATTGATTGATTGATTGATTTATTTATTTATGCTTTGGTGTCAGTGCATCAACTGTTGACATAGTTTTAAATTCAGCATGGGTAGACTTATCGAAAGTGTGTAATCGTAAAATTGGCCAACCATCCCAGTCTGATGGCAAAAGAAATGGCATAGTTCTGATATGCCTAACGCTGTATCTGCAATTGACGGAACTTCACATGAGATACAAATTCCATCCAATGAACCCCAACAAAAACATACTTTCAGCAAGCCAATTATTGTCATTGATTGATATGAAAAGAAAGTTTATAAACAGTGATAATCATAAATTCCATCAATATCAATTAAGTTGTGAGTTTGAACCCCATTCATGGCGAGGTGTACTCGATAAAACATTATGTGATCAAGTTTGTCAGTGACTTACGACAGGTCTGTGGATTTCTCTGTGTACTCCAATTTTCGCCACAAAAGTAGTAACTGAAATATGTTTGAAAATGGTGTCAAACTCCTAACCTCCAATAGACAAATGATGGATCAACAGTTTGTGTATGTAGTGCATAACATAAAACACCTTTGGGTCATAATGTGGCATATCTTTACAAGTACCAATAATACTACAACGCATTCTGAAGTGGTCAATAAACCACAATATCCGATAATAACCGCAGATCCCTTGTAAATGAATGTATCAATATGAAAATCATAAAAATGAGAAAGGACTACAGAGAAAATTGGAATTTCTCTATCCTAAAAGAACACTTCTTTCACTCGTCATTAGACATCATATTACTTATTATTTAATCAAAAGTTTTTACATTTATGATCTATGCAGGTATATAGTACGCTTGACTTCTATAAATCTCCAGAATAAAAATTCTTAAAGGTTTAAGTAGAAGTAATTTGTAAGTATTTTTACTAATATTCCATCGTCTCCGATAATTGAATATTTCTTTTTTTTCTTTTGATCAGCTAATCCAGATTTTTATATTTATGTTTATGTATTCGAATGTAACAAGGTTTGCTTTAGGTTGTACAGTTCTAGTTTGTATTTAATTGATGCATTTAGAAAAATAAAATAATTAGCATATTTTCCGGGATTTTTTTCCACATCGTACCTTCTATGAGCGGGATGATAAACTAACCCTATGTCTAATCGAAATAAAATTCTTGGATAATGACCACGGATTTGCTCCACTTGTCGTAAACAATTCCCGTTCTTTTCCTCATTCATGACTTATTATCGGGTTTGTAACTAGATTAGCACGACGAGTGCCACTAGTGGAGCAAGAACAGACTACCCTTCCGGAGCACCTGAGTTCACCCCTGGTTTTTATTGGGGTTCGTGTTACTCGATCTTTAGTTTTATATGTATGTTTTGTAGATCGTTGCTTGTCCTTTTGTACTTTTTCTTTTGGCCATTGTGCTGTCTGTTCTTCTTCGATTTACAGATTATGATTGCCCCTTTGGTATCTTCAAACTCTTCTTAAGGATATGTTGGATTGTGCCCAAAAATATCTAATCCTTTTGGATATCTTAAAACTATTTTACTTCATTTTAGAAGTAGCATCAATAGACTATTAAGCCTACCTCAGTATCCCGGTAGTAATAACTAGTTCAGTATCCCGGAAGAAAATATATAATCAATAATTGGGGGCTGATGAAAAAAATACTATTTTATAACTGTTACGTGGCGACATACCATCGTTTTTTACGGCAAAGATTGCTTCTTAAACATCAAAACGTCATGTAAGCGCTTGTAATATTTGAACATTTTCCCGTGGCTTTTAAAGAAATTTAACACCTCGTGCACCAAAAAAATACTTTAATAACAGTATTTGTGTTTTATTTATTTGAATAATCTGGTAAAATATGTTTCTGGTGCATGACTGCGGAGGTGCTTAATTTCTTCGAACACCGTCGAAATATCGCGGGAAAAATTCCACGAAATACAGAAAACAAATAACGCTCATGACGTCACAATGACGTCAAATACGTATCGATTTTGTTGGAAACAAGTTCTAACATCAAAAGTTTGATGTCGTCTATAAAATAAAACACATCAAATTTTAATCAAGTATTTTCTAAGATAATGATTCATTAAATATGGGGCCATATATGGCACTGAATAGTCCCTAGTTCTTTTTATCGCATTGACGCCGGATTGCATGCACTGAGTTTGATCCTGGTTTCAATGTACACAAACTGATATAAAATAAATACAATTATTTACAGAAACATAAGTTATTTACTGATGAATTTCATTACTTGAAATGAATCATAAAATGTACAGAGATTGTGTATATATACATAATGGTCTCATATATGCAATCAGAAGAGTGAAAATATTGATTTTATGGGTCTGGCCGAGTTTATGAATAAATTAATATTTAACAACCTTCACAATCCTCCACCAACAAAATATTTTGATACAATCATTAACCCTCAATACTCAAAACAACTGCTCAAATTAGTGTTGGTGGAAGACTGTGGAGGTATATAAAATAGCTAAAATGAACATTGAATGTGTCGTTTTTAGTCCATTTTTAGCATTATCCGTCTAATTATGATGTCATTATGACGTCATAGCGCACCCAATTTCACGGAGATATATTTTTTGAAAATTTGTTTATATAGCAATTACATTAGTAAATTGTTTTTATTCTATGTCAAACATTATTTTTTAATAAAATGTGGGGCCAATTTTGCACCTTAACGCGTCTCCCTCTTTATAGTACATCTGCTGACAATTTTTTTTTTTTTTTAATGAAGGTCGACAAATGTATAGTACATCTGCTGACAAGAAATACCTTATAGACTGAAAGTCGACATGTTTATAGGACATCTGCTGACAAGAAATACCCTATAGACTGAAAATCGACAAATTTACAGTACATCTGCTGACAAGAAATACTTTATAGAATGAAAGTCAACAAATTTATAGTACATCAGGAAAATCTGAAAAAAAAATCTAGTACACAGGACCTCTCCTTCTTCCTCTATAAGAAGGAAGTCGTATCATTTTCATGGAAGTAGATCAAATAATAATGAAATATTATCAAATGTGTAGATTTTACAAGGTTTAAAATTTCTTAACTGATATGGTATGGGTCAAATAGATTCACAATATTCATGTTTCGTGTCTGGAAATTGGATCACATACATTGTTTCTGGAAATTGGTTCACATGCATCCTTTTTTTAAACAGGTTATTATACATGAACAAGGGTAATAACAAAATTACCGAACACCGAGCAATCTTCCAAAGGGAAATGTAAAACTCATAAATCAACAGACAAAATCGGTCAACAACCGGAAAACTTACACAATTGGATTTCAAATGAGATGTTGAATGACGTCATGTCTAGACCACAATTACTTAATCCTTATCTTTATACATTTTCCATATTTACTCTATGAAAATCCATGAATGTTATAACAGCTAAACGTTCACGCCTTGCTACACTATATCTCTGTTGTTGTTTGTCAAGTTTTTTCGAACCATATGCAATAACTTTCTCTTTATTTTCTTGCACCTGAGATAGAACACCACCAATACCAACATTTGGGGCATCTGTATCTAACACAAATAGGAGCTTCACATAAAGCTTTCTTCAAAAACAAAAAAGAATCGTTACACTCAGGTGTCCATTTAAATGGAGTATTTTTCCTAGTTAATGAACTAAGAGGTGACGCCTTTTCACTAAACTTGGGCACGTGTTGACGATAATTATAATATGAACATAAACCCAAATATTTTTGAACTTCCTTAACTGTTTCAGGAGTTTTCCAATTTTTCACTGACTCAATCACCTTAGGGTTAGGTTTAATTCCATCTTTACATACAACATGTCCTAAGTAAACAACCTCGTCCTTAAGAAATTCACATTTAGATTGTTTCAATTTTAAACCAGCATTGTTCAATCTAGATAAAACTTCATTTATTTTATCAAAATGGTCATCAAGATTCGAACTATGCAAAATGATATCATCTAAATAGATGAGTAGTGTTTTCCCATTGCATTCCCCGAAAGACCAGCTCCACACACCTTTGAAACGTAGAAGGGGCATTGCTTAAAAACAGCTTAACTTAAAATGTAAACAAAATTCACAGTACCAAATGTGAAATTAACAGGTGAGGAGAACGAACACAGCCGCTCTCTGGGACAGTTGAATTTAATCTTACCAACTTGTTTACGGCGTCGGTTGCTATAATCCTAGCACGGTTAATTTCCTGTAATTACCAGTATTTCGCGGATCTCAAGTAAACGTTAATTTCACTGACAAACATACAGAATAATAAATCATTAATGATAAATAACTATATTTAATAACAAAAGTATTTCAATATGTAAACACGGAATATAGGAAGCAGGTCAAATCGGCCCCAAACCAAATCGGCCCAAAGTCAAATCGGCCCTAGTCAAATCGGCCCCAAATCAAATCGGCCACAAGTCAAATCGGCCCAGTCAAATCGGCCCCAAGTCAAATCGGCCCCATTTTTGTTGTTTACTACATGTATTGTCAACATACAAAGTTAAATAGTTTGAACACTATTCAGCAAAATATTTAAATATATCCAATACGTTTTAATTATTGAAGAATCCACTCACCAATAAGATTTAAATTTTACATCTTTTAACTAAAAATATTAATCTATATTAATATATAATTTTTATTTATTTATTCTTTTTTATTTTTATTTTTTTGGGCCGATATGACTTGGGGCCGATTTGACTTGAGGCCGATTTGAATTGGGGCCGATTTGACTGGAAATCGTTAAAAATAGAACGCAAGTTGGCGGAAAATGTAAACATTGCCGATGTTTTCCTGAAACCATGGTAAATAAATGTAAGCATGATTGAATTATGATTCCAAAGAATCTTTATACTATAAATAAAAATGAACTTTACTCTTAAATACACGACGAATCATATTTACGAGAAAATACACGTTTAAATTAGGTTCATCTAAAAACCAAAGTAGTTTCACAACACTAGTATGACCGCATCGTCCATAGTAGACACTGCTATTAGAGATGCCGACTTATCGTTATTTCGGCCGCCATTTTGTTTTCCGGTAGCTGCTGATACATGAAAATGCTATTTTTGATGTCAGATTTTTACAGATAATACTATATAAAGATATAATTTTTTTACATTGATTAATTATCTAAACATTGTTTGAAATCTTTAAAAAATTTGTTTCTTTTAATATGGAATCGTTTAAATATAACGTGTTCGAATCGAAATCGCTGTTTTCGGAATTTTACCATTCGCGGCACGGTTTTTTCACCAAGGTCCCCCATTTCAATGCCTTGCCCGGCATGTTCTTGACGTTATATAGTTCTATAATTATTATCCAATTAAAGCGCAGATTCGTAGCTTGCGCATGGTCACAGTCGCTTCCGATTTCCTGATCATGCTAAACGGAAAATGGTCGTCTCAAAAGTTCCAAGATGAACAAATCAATGAAAAATTTGGAGTAGCGTTCTCCGATGGCGATATTTGTATTTTCTGTTACAATATCAACGTAGAAAGCATACCATCTCAACCATATTAGATCGCGAACACGGATGATTTTTAGTATTTAAAACGCCCCTAAACATGTCTGAGGGAGAACGTGGTACATCGTTGGAAGTGGAAAGTAAATAGTAACGTCAACGACGCTGGTTGTAACACAGGTGTTATCGTAGGTATGTATAAACCTTCTTCTCAATGTTTTAAACGTACGATTTATTTTTTGCATTGCTTCTTTTCAAGTAGTTTATGAAAAACTTCTTGTCAATTTATAATACTTCCAACTTGCGTTCAAAACAAAAGTAAACAAACCGAAAAGGGGGGGTGTAAACAGAGATGAAAGTTTCCTCTAATCCGCTGATTTTCTCTTTTTTTAAGGAAAATATTTGGAAATAAAATGTTTCTAGCTTGGTCCAAACAACTAGAAAACGAGGGTATGGGCTCTAGAATAGGAGTTTCCTCTTTTTTCATCAGTCAATCACTTTCTTCTATAGTCTATAGTCTGTACAAAATATTTTTTTTTTTTTTTATAGACCAATGAAAAAAAATTACCAGTGTTTCTGCTAATATTCTCGAAAAGGGGAAGGTAGTATAAGTAGACAAAACATATATTTTTACCTAGGTTATACAGAACAAGGATCTGACTTTAACTTTGTCCAAAAATGTCAATAAAAACTTTGGGGTCAATACCAAAAATTTTAAACTCTGGTAATTTTTTTTGTCTAAATACATTGTGAATTTATATTTATTATAATGGTAGTTATGAAAGGATAATAAGTACAATGTAGACTAGTTGGAACTGTTTCTTTGTGGTCCCTTCCAGCTTCTGTTGTTTTTTTCCAGTTTACCTGACCTTATGCTTTGCTGGTCAAAGACATGTGTGTGATCCAAGCTGGCCTTGGGATATTACCTGAACTTAGGACTGCAGGATAATATACAGCTGATCATGAGTTCATAATTTATATCATAATGAAATATTTAGTTTTACATGTAGCTGGATTTATTCAGACGACAATACATGTGACAATAGATGATGTATTTCAAAAATGCACCAGATATTTCCTGAATAATAAATGAATGAACTTAATATTTTGGTTGTTTTCATTGAACATGTTTTAAGAAGCAAATTAGAATAGTAATGGGCAAGACTGAAACTTTGACACGGAGAGTAGGGTTAGGGGGTGGGTTATGGTGTTTAATGCCACTTTCAACAATATTTCAGTTATATCGTGATGGTCAGTTTTATTGGTGGAGTAAACTGGAGAAAACCACTGATCTGTTGCAAGTCACTGACGAATTTTATCACACAATAATGTGTTATCAAGTACACCTTAAGTTACCATGAGTGGGATTCGAACGACATGGAGAGTAAGATTGAAACAAATTTACTTGCTCAAATTGTAATAAAGGGAAACCTGAATATAAACAGCATCCTATATAAACAACATAACTTTATTTTAAATAAAGTTCCAGGTTCCAGATGTAGCCTTTTGTAGGAAATATGTAAACCGTGCAAATAATATCCATCTATTTTAAACACAAGCTGATCTTAAGGAAGTTCAGTTTAGAGGTGTTTCACTATCATGCTTGTTGGGTGGTTGATGCATATACCATCACTTTCAGCAATTGTACAGCTACATTATGATTGCAAGACATTGAGGTAGGAAAACAAAAACACCTACATGTATATCAAGCCGACCAGTTAAATTTTCGGCAAGGGGTAGGTGTCTGGAATCTTCACCCCTTGGGGGGATTACATATTGGTGGTATATATGAAATGAAAAGTATTTAGTTTAAGTTATTAGTTACTTGAGGTTATAGATTTTTAAAATATCTTTAATTTGGTACCTTGATGATCAAATTCTGACGATGGAGTAATCTTAAAAAACGTAAATTTACGCAACAAATTTTAAAGCAATGGCAGCCATTTTGTTTTCAAAATGGCCACCATTATGACAATTATTCCGTAATAAAATGCTAAAGCAAATAAGAGGTCATTGGTACAAACCTACATATCCATTTTTTTTCAGTGATATTAATTATATTGATAAAAAAATTAATCAAATTATCTTGGAACAGGTTCCCTGTCTGAGGAATTTTATGAAAAAATGGCAGCCATTTTGAACAAAATGGCCGCCATTTCTTGTGTCGACAAAAAAACATCACGTCCAACAGAATGTGCACATCACTGTGGTATTGTCTTCAAAATTTTGTACGGATATCATTTTTAGTTTAGGAAATATGAAGCTTTTTGTGTCATTTTTACATATAACTGCTGTGAAACGGTGCCATTCTCAAATAATGTTGAACACTAATTGCACACCCACCTTTATGGATTCATAATTCCACAAAAAGATGTAAAAGGTGATTCATATGTTATAATTGCACTCAACACAAGTATTTCTACACACAATTTCTTCTATTATGATGTCAGATAAGTTATTTTCTGACAAAATTATGGCAATGTGAGCCATAATGGACCTTTCGGTCAAGATCAAAAGTGGCTCCAACACATTTTGGACAATAAAACAAATGACGAATATTACTTCAAACATGTTCAGTTTCATTTTTCTGACAGAACAACTTATAGTCTATGGAAAAAAACAAAAGTAGAGACATTATCTGCTGTTTGCACAAAAAATCAGAACTCTAAAACAGTCATTAAAACCATTATTGATGGCGGCCATCTTTGGAAAATTATTGACCAAAAATAGGCAATTTCAAATGCTCATAACTTTTGAACCCTTCATCCGATTTTTACAAATGAAGACTCAAAATTCTTCTTAGATTGAGCTCTATCTAATGGTTAAAAAAACAGCAAACATCCCCTGTAATTGATTTTTGACTGGCATCTCTACTGCTATCGTAATTACATATCAAGATGAAGTAATTTGATGAATTTGGACAATATAATTTCAATTTATATACAAGGAGGTTTTGTGTAGACAGTTTTTGCTGTAATACATATTCCATGTGTCAAAGTGTATGCACAGTCACTTGAAGTTTCAAAAATAAAAATAAAAAAATAAGAAAACTTCGAAAAATTATGGTTATCTATAATAAATAAGGGCCTTATTTATTATAGATGACCAAAATTTTTCGAAGTTATCTTATTTTTTTTTTATTTTTGAAACTTCAAGTGACTGTGGTGTATGTACAATTCCTACTTGATGATACTATAAATTCTGATGGATCTATCATGACCGAAGAGGTTTCTGTGACTGGGGTATTCTTGGGAACATTCAGCAGACGTCACTGTCTGACCTTCAGCAACTATAATACATGACACAAGTAAATGTCAAACAGGGATCCAGTTCATTTTTTAAAGGTAAAATAACTTTTAACTTCAAGCTTACTAACCACAAATCCAAACATTCGTCATTTTGTCTACATGGCTACAAATGTCAATTTTGTTTCCCAAATATGCTGAATTTCTGTGGGCTGTTGTATTTTAATTGAATTAAAATCTGTAGATGGTGGGGTTTCCAATAAATCAATTTCTATAAGATATTGGGTCAATGTGAAAGTGCTTTCAAACCCTCCATAGGATTTTTCTAGAACAACCCTAAGTTATTGATTTTTCTTTGTTTTTTTCAAAATGAAAGTGCTTTAAAACAATATAATTTTTTTTTACAGCCCAAGTTATTAATTTTTCTTGGTCCATTGTACTTCTAATACCACATACAAGGACGATGATTTATTTATATTAACATTTTAACAACAAAAAACCTGACATACATGTACCCATATCCACATTCTAACAGCAATTGAGCTGTATGTTGCAAACCATTATTCGAAGTTATTCTGGATGACTTACAAGTTTGTCAGTGACTTGCGACAGGTCTGTGGTTTTCTCCGGTTTCCTCCATCAATAACGATAATCCACGATATAACTGAAATAGTGTTGAACGTGGCGTAAGACACCATAAACAATTAACCAACCAACCTGGATTTATATATGTATTATCATAATGTGTAATATTGAAATAATTAATAAAATATGTTTATGCTAACCTGGATGACTTGCAATTGCTCATTAAAACTTCTTATCAAAATAGACAAATCTGATTAAAATCACATCTTACACTTTCTCCCTTTAGCATATATGTTTTGCCGTAACACATCTGTAAAGGGAACAAGTGTGAGATGTGATTTTAATCTCATTGAGGGTTTGGGATTAGGGTTTATAGTGTTTAACGCCACTTTCAACAATATTTCAGTTATAGCGTGGCGGATAGCTTTATTGGTGGAGGAAACTGGAATATCCGGAGAAAACCACCGACCTGTCGCAAGTCACTGACAAACTTTATAACATAATGTAGTATCGAGTACAATGTCATGAACAGGGTTTGAGCTCACAACTTTAGTGGTGATAGGCACAGGTAGTTGGAAAACCAACTACCATACGATTACGACCGCGACGGCCCCCATAAGAGTATAGGGCTGACTGATTGAAAATCAGCATGCATATACATGTACCTGTAGAATTTGGTCCTTCAATGGTAGCCAGTAACCCTATTTCTGGCAAGTCATTATCAAGGTACGGCATCATGTCTAAGTTAGACGTTTCAGCCTGAGTATTGTTGTTCTCCGACATCACTTGTTTAACATGCTTAACGATATGTGCCCTCAACGACGGTTTGCTTGAATATTTTTTCAAGCATCCTTCCATTGGACAATGGTACATAACTTTCTTTCCTCCATTCTCATGCTTCTTGATATGAACAAATATATTACTTTTGGTAGTGAACTTGATATTACATCCTGGAATACAAAACAATTAATGTCATACATATACCGGTATAAGATAAGTAATTAAGCAAGTTCCAACTAAAATAAAATGGAAGAATGTGTCCGTAGGACACTGATGACCACCACCTATAGCTAACGTAACATGGACACAACTCCAGAATGGATAAATTGGTAAAGTTCGAACTAGAAATTGGTTTTCCTGGATCTTCAGTACCGGTATAAATGGCATATGAGTTGCTTGCGGGGAATTTATTTATTAATTGGAAAACCTAAATGTGGGATGGATGTACGAACGGACACGGGTAAAACTTAAAAGCCTAGCTACGAGGGGGCTTAAACTAGAGGCTCAGTAGGCTGAGTCTGTGTCGCTCAGCTTTCATTTTGCTTTGAGGAAACTTAATACAGAACATTTCATAGGTGCTTCCCACCAAGTTTCGGTTCATTTGGCTAAGAAGCTTCAGAGAAGACGATTTTTAGAAATCGACCAATCTGAAACAAGAATTTCCTGTGGAGGCCATGTTTGTTAAGGAATCGGGACGAAATGAGTAATCTTTATAGAGGGTCCTTCCATAGATGCTTCCTACCAAGTATCGGTTCATTTGGTAAAGTGGTTTTAGAGGAGAAGATTTTTTTTTAGAAATCAACCAATCAGAAAAAAGAATGGCCTGTGGCGGCCATGTTTATTAACGGATCGGAACTACATTAGCAATCTTTATAGAGGACCTTCCCAGGATGCTTCCTACCAAGTTTTGATTCATTTGGGCAAGCGGTTTCAGAGGAGAAGATTTCTTAGAAATCAACCAATCAGAAACAATAATGAACTGTGGTGGCCATGTTTGTTAACGGATCGGAACGAAATGAGCAATCTTTATAACCATCATAACCCTTTAAAAATTGCAAAAAATGCATTCAGTACTTATAATTATTTAATAATATCTACAGTACTGCATACAATTGAAATAATTATTATTTGTTTTGATATCCCACGTATTTAGCTGTTATTATTGCGTACACTTATTAGATTTCATGACGCTCGAAAATAGTTCCCGAAATTGGGCGTGGGTGAATGGATGTGTGCTTCATTGACTGATGGAGTGTCAATTTCGAAGTCACGTGTCTACCTTTTGACCAATCGCATGGGGGATTCTAAATGAAATGAACACACGAATGCAATTATTAAGTTATGTATCAACGACTGTGAATCAAACTGACGAAGCTTAGCGGTGATTGTCACTGTTTACATATACAAAGCTAAATCCAACTCTCGTACAATCACTTCTATGGAGGCCCATGTGTCTTGGCCACAAACGAGGCCCTTTATTTTCTTATTAACTGTTATTTTTTGATAATAATTTGTCGAGGATATCAAATTCGCACATGATAGTGTTCCACATATTTCACGATAATGGGTTAAGCCCAAGCATTTGATTTGTCGGACTTATTATGTAGTTGTTTTTATTTTGTTGAAACTTTTATCAATGAATTAATGTTCTTACGCTGTTTGTCTTTACATCACTGTAAATAAACAAAAATTCTGATATTCTTAATCAAGTAAGAATTTTGTAAGTAACACATACAATATGTCCAGGAAAAACATTAATAAATTATTTTTCTTCTCTAGCAATGGACGACAGAACTTTGTTGGAAAGACCCGGACAATGATGGCCGATACAATGGGTACAAATTAGGTGATCCGTGGTGTACATGAACCCGTAGTAATCAAAGATTGCTGTATCCTCCAATATCACATCCAGGTTAGTATACTGCAAGTTGCTACTCCAATTTTTCCACTAAGGCGTAAGACCAGAGAATAATTGCCTCGGAATAAGGCAATTGTGTCCAAGTGGAGCGACATGTCTACTTGCGGAGTGTTGTTGCAGTGAGCAAGCACTATTAAAATCCAACTTAGCGTGTTTGTCTAGTACAAAGTAGACATAGTCATCATCTCATCAAAATGTAATTTGTTCTTGCCATGGCATAGCTGAAAATTTTCTCCATTAATGTTAAGCACTCACTCACTCACTCACTCACTCACTCACTCACTCACTCACTCACTCACTCACTCACCCGCCCACCAACCCAAACCCACTCACTCACTCACTCACTCACTCACTCACTCACTCACTCACTCACGCACGCACGCACGCACTCACTCACGCACGCACTCACGCACTCACTCACGCACTCACTCACTCACTCACTCACTCACCCGCCCACCCACCCAAACCCACTCACTCACTCACTCACTCACTCACTCACTCACTCACTCACTCACTCACACATGCACGCACGCACGCACTCACACACTCACGCGCTCATGCACTCACACACTCACTCACTCACTCACTCACTCACTCACTCACCCACCCACCCAAACCCACTCACTCACTCACTCACTCGCTCACTCACTCACTCACGCATGCACGCACGCACGCACTCACGTACTCACACACTCGCGCATGCACTCACACACTCACGCACTCACTCACTCACTCACTCACTCACTCACTCACTCACCCACCCACCCAAACCCACTCACTCACTCACTCACTCACTCACTCACTCGCTCACTCACTCACTCACTAACTCACTCACTCACTCATGCACACACGCGCTCACGCACTCACGCACGCACTCACGCGCTCACGCATTCACGCACTCACTCACTCACTCACTCACTCACTGACTCACCCACCCACCCAAACCCACTCACTCACTCACTCACTCACTCACCCACCCACCCAAACCCACTCACTCACTCGCTCGCTCGCTCGCTCGCTCACTCACTCACTCACTCACTCACGCATGCACGCACGCACGCACTCACGTACTCACACACTCACGCATGCACTCACACGCTCACACACTCACGCACTCACTCACTCACTCACTCACTCACTCACTCACTCACTCACCCACCCACCCAAACCCACTCACTCACTCACTCACTCACTCACTCACTCGCTCGCTCACTCACTCACTCGCTCACTCACTCACTCACTCACTCACTCATGCACACACGCACGCACTCACGCATTCACGCACTCACGCACTCACTCACTCACTCACTGACTCACCCACCCACCCAAACCCACTCACTCACTCACTCACTCACTCACTCACTCACCCGCCCACCCACCCAAACTCACTCGCTCGCTCGCTCACTCGCTCACTCACTCACTCACTCACTCACTCTCTCACTCACTCACTCACTCACTCACGCACGCACGCACGCACGCACTCACTCACGCGTTCACGCATTCACGCACTCACTCACACACTCACCCACCCACCCAAACCCACTCACTCGCTCACTCACTCACTCGCTCGCTCGCTCCCTCCCTCCCTCCCTCCCTCACTCACTCACTCACTCACTCACTCACTCACTCACTCACTCACTCACTCACTCACTCACTCACTCACTCACTCACTCACTCACTCACTCACTCACTCACTCACTCACTCACTCACTCACCCACCCACCCAAACCCACTCACTCACTCACGCACGCACGCACGCACGCACGCACGCACGCACTCACGCACACACTCACGCACTCACTCACTCACTCACTCACTCACTCACCCACCCAAACCCACTCACTCACTCACTCACTCACTCACTCACTCACTCACTCGCTCGCTCACTCACTCGCTCGCTCGCTCACTCACTCACTCACGCACGCACGCACACACTCACGCACTCACTCACTCACGCACGCACGCACTCACGCACGCACTCACACACTCACCCACCCACCCAAACCCACTCACTCACCCACTCACTAACTCACTCACTCACTCACGCACGCACGCACGCACGCACGCACGCACGCACGCACTCACGCACTCACTCACTCACTCACTCACTCAGTCACTCACCCACCCACCCAAACCCACTCACTCACTCACTCGCTCACTCACTCACTCACTCGCTCACTCACTCACTCACTCACTCACGCACGCACGCACACACTCACGCACTCACTCACTCACGCACGCACGCACTCACACACGCACTCACACACTCACTCACTCACTCACTCACTCACTCACTCACCCACCCACCCAAACCCACTCACTCACCCACTCACTAACTCACTCACTCACTCACGCACGCACGCACGCACTCACGCACGCACTCACACACTCACTCACTCACTCACTCACTCACCCACCCACCCAAACCCACTCACTCACTCACTCGCTCACTCACTCACTCACTCACTCACTCACTCACTCACTCACTCACTCACTCACTCACTCACTCACTCACTCACTCAGAGTAAAATGCCAACCCTCACACATAACCGACAGTATGGTATTTTTTATAGATTGCATACCTCTACACATTTTAAAAAAAATCTATTTCGTCGGGATAACACGATTCTCAAACAAGTGAGTGATAAATAAAAAATAAAATCCAAGAAGAAAACATACAGAAACAAATTTGATACCCGTAGCACACATATACATGACCGCTTAGTCGCTGAGGCCATCGTGGTGGTCGTCGTAAAGTAGTTGGATTCACAACTACCTATGCAATCAGTGCATATTACCATCAAAGTTGTGAGTTCGAATCCTGCTCATGGCGAGGTGTACTCGATACAACTTTTTGTCATAAAGTTTGTCAGTTGCTGCAATTCGGTGGTTTTCACCGGGTAATATAGTTTCCTCCACCAATAACATTGACCGCTACAATAGAACTGAAATATTGTTGAAAGTGGCGTTTTACACCATAACCCTTAACCCTGGTCTGGTATAAGTACTTCAATAAAAAGAATCTGGGTTAAACCTTATTGTATATTTTGATATCCACTTTGAGATCTACAGCGAGTGTAGATTCGTCACACTTTTGTACTAGTATTGTGAACATTAATTGTTTAAAAAGCAAAATACATAATATAATTGTTTAGTTTGCTATTTATTGTTAAAATACAAAGTAAGAGTCACAATTCTGACAGCCAAGTCTAGCAGAAAACAAAAGTAAAATCTATAATAGGAAATGTAATGTGCGGTGACATTATCACACGATTAACGTGATAAGAGTTATAAATAAATGGAAAGATTTGGATATTAACTCCTCCGAAATAATTTAGAATAAAAGAACACCCGGTGTTCATAACGTCATACACGATGCATGAAGCTAACTAATCGGTTTTGAAACGTTTGTTCTAACTAAATTATTGTATACCTTGTACACAAACCTAACTTGCAATGGATAGGCAGATTAATATTGTAGCCCTGCAGTCAATACTTTTTTATACCCCCGCAACAAAGTTGTAGGGGGTATACTGGTTTCATCATGTCCGTCCGTCTGTCCGTCCGTCTGTAGACAAATCCTATGTCGTACGATAACTTGAGTTGTGTTTCTTAGAATCTTTTAAAATTTTATCAGCTGTTTACTGGTGAAGAGAGGAGGATCCCTTTCTTTTTTGACGATTTTCACTTTTGCCGTTCCAGAGTTATTGGACTTGATATGACGGAAAATAGTATTTCTGCACTATGTCGTATGATAACTTGAGTAGTGTTTCTCAGAATGTTTTGAAATTTTATTAGCAGCTTACCGGTGAAGAGAGAAGGATCCCTTTCATTTGTGATGATTTTCACTTATGCCGTTCCAGAGTTATTGGACTTGATATGACGGAAAATAGGATTTTTACCCTATGTAGTATGATAACATGAGTAGTGTTTCTCAGAATGTTTTGAAATTTTATCAGCAGCTTACCGGTGAAGAGAGGAGGGTCCCTTTCATTTTTGGTCGGAACAATCAGTAATGTTTTGGTTATGGAAATAGGTTGGACAGATGTGGGGAGCGGGAGGTATATCTTAGTGAGCTGTGCTCACAGTAATACTAGTTTCTTTTGGATATTGTATTGCATATCCTTCGACTTACGACTTCTTATTACCCCTTTGGTTTCTTCCTAGTTTTCTTGTGACATAGAATTATGTAATACATCAACAATTACTGACATTAGCTTTGAAAAATTAATGTAACACTAATATTTATTCACTCAGAAACTCGGGTCATAAATGGGCTTAATTGATGTTTTGACCATTTGATAGTGATTCTGATCTTAAATGCATGGTGTTTCAAATTGATTTTCCAATTGCTTACGACCAGACACCTTATAAATTAAATATCCATCTGTATCTTTGTTTCTTTAATATTTTCGTGTTAATCAGCCATTTTGATTTTAATTTAGATCCGAGGACGCGGTTTAACAGAACAAACAGAGCTTACTTATGTAATGGTATCCCATTATCACCATGTCAGGATATAATAGCTGAATATACATCAGGGGTTCCTAATACATGTATGCCACCGGAAACCGGAGTGAGGATAGGAAGGAAAGGTTATACACAAATAATGATATCTGTAAGTCTTTGATGAGTGTATGATTAATTGATATTGATTATGTTTTCCCCCAATTAAAATCTTTATTGAAAACTTTACATTTGTTAGTGAAAAAACATAAGTACCAGTACCTTATCCCGGCCTCGTTAATATTAGTAGCATGCTATATAAATAGCTAGTCATTTTAGTACAATACGGATAAGATTGATCAATGATATTGATTATGTAGGTAAATGGTATCTCCGGAAGTGGCATGCGGGTGGAAATTTAGATTGCCCCAAATACTAGAGGACATAATGTATATGATTGGACTATTTGACTTGAAAACAGTCCACCAACAACAACTTCTAAGAGGTTTTCCTTATTACCAGCTGCTGCAAAATCTCGGTTACCTGCAAGATGCTGACATTCGCTAAACACGAGGAATCTTCGTCCCGTCTAAAGAGAAAAATGTTTATTTCCTTTCGTTTGTTCCCCACAACCAGGGAATACCATTTCAGGTGGATTGGTGTACATCGAAGCAGACAAATTATGTAATATTCCGATGTCCGGAACTGCGTAGGGGTTGAAGGAATTTTGTGGTATAAGCATTTTGCATGAAACAAAATAGCACTGAGATAACGGGATACCAACATCAGGAATTATGCGTAGTATTGAAAGGGTATAAATATGATGATACTTGGCGAAATTTACTTCTTTTTATGAAAGCTAATATTGTCGAAAAATGTTATCTCACTTTTTCACTTTAGTTTCAGTATTATAATCCAACAAGAAGACAGGGTTTCACAGACAGTTCAGGAATAACTCTGTATTATACCAGCAAAATACGAAGGTTCAATGCAGGTGTTTCTCCACTAGAGGTCACTCATTTTTCTATTCCTGCCGGAAGGTCTGCGTTTGAAGTCGTCAGCGCATGTCCGGGAGACTGCACAGTCCTGCAGGTGGCATCACCAATATATATAATACTAGGAATGAATCATGCACAGAATAGGTAAGAAAATACAATTATATATTTTTATCCAATTTTATATCAAATATTTAAGTATATGTTCCTGAATATTTACTATAGATATAAAAGGAATCCAAACCAAATAAAATATGTCTGTAATGTCAAATCTACAGCTGAGCATGAATATATTGGTCAGTAATATCCATTTTTCGCTCGCAAGAGTTTTTTTTTAAATGTGTTCTTAAGGATTCGATTTACAAAACTGACATAGTATCTTTGTATTTTTAATAATATTTCTACAACAACTTCGAAACGCATCGGTGTTTTAATATTTATTTGTATTGATTTTTGCCATGTATTATGCTATGTTGTAAATTGTAGGGAGAGGGCGTTTATAATGTAGTTAATATGAGACAGGCAACCTGTTTGAAGGACGAAGTCCTAAAATTTCAATAATACGATGATCCGTACACGTTAGCCTCACCGCCACCGGACGCAATTACGAACAATTTCGTCTATTTTCGATGATGTTGACCGTGACATTTGATAATAATTTATAAATTTGACCAAATTGATGAAGCTGATTGCATGTTCATATTTCAGATTAAACACCAATATTCCTTTTGAATCATAGCCCATATATTATTCAATGCATTGTTACGGGTTTTAACTTGGAACAGATTTTCATGACCCCGTTCTAGTCACACTGTGACCTAGATCCGGACACAATTTCGAACGACATCATAATAACTTTCTAGTGTAAATTATTTAATGACAACTGTTAAAATTGAAAGAGCATTCATTCATTTACGTTCACATATCTATTTGTATATAATACACATGACATAAAAACCTTTCCTTTATTCATACCATAAATGTGTGCCAGTTTGCATTCGGAATTCCTTGGACTCTTCAATGAATAAGGTATATCACGGATTTTGACATTTTGGGATAGATCAAGGTAAGGAAAATGTATTATATTGACTGTTTTTGTTTTAATTTCAATGTGTTCTACATATGCATAGAACCAGGAGATCATATTCTTTCCAATTACAGGCATAAGATAACAAAATACGCGAACCTCAATGAATTTTAGCGATAGATTCCAAGTGCAATTGTCGATCGTTTTCTGTTTACAAATATGAAAACCCGTCGTCTGCAACATTCAACAACTGCGCATGAATAATTTTCTCCCAAAACACGAGTAATTTAGCGGGGTATCTATTTATAAAAGCATTTTTTTAATTCATGTTTTGAAGGAACAATTAGGGGACATACTTTTTATTTCGTTCGTAATTTCGTCCGGTGAGGCTATTATCTTTTATTTTGAATGAATTGTGTAGCCGATTTGTTATGGCGTTCATTTTACCTATGCCGCTCTTCCATCGGTAAACTGACGAGTTCTGTCCCTTGGCTCGTACCTCGGCTAGATTGAGACAGATTGAGTCAGTCTATTCCATCGAGAGTTTCGTAGAAAGAGATTTTTTTATTAGAATTTTATTAAAAGTTTATTTCGATTTTGCATAGAGTAAATAATCAAAGAATTGGGAATTTTTCATTGAAATAGATTTCTTTTGCGTTTCTAAATTATCAATTGATCTATTTTTTAAACTTCCGGTGAGAAGATTTTTAGCTATCAATATAGAAGGAAAAATCGGACAGCTTACCGTTAGAAGGACTTCGTCCTTTAATATGAGACAGGCAACCTGTTTGAAGGACGAAGTCCTAAAATTTCAATAATACGATGATCCGTACACGTTAGCCTCACCGGACGCAATTACGAACAATTTCGATGATATTGACCGTGGCATTTGATAATAAATTTGACCAAATTGATGAAGCTGATTGCATGTTCATATTTCAGATTAAACACCAATATTCCTTTTGAATCATAGTCCATATATTATTCAATGCATTGTTACGGGTTTTAAACAGATTTTCATGACCCCGTTCTAGTCACTCTGTGACCTAGATCCGGACACAATTCCGAACGACATCATAATAACCTTTCTAGTGTAAATTATTTAATGACAACTATTAAAATTGAAAGAGCATTCATTCATTTAGGTTCACATATCCATTTGTATATAATACACATGACATAAAAACCTTTCCTTTATTCATACCATAAATGTGTGCCAGTTTGCATTCGGAATTCCTTGGACTCTTCAATGAATAAGGTACATTTTGACATTTTGGGATAGATCAAGGTAAGGAAAATGTATTATATTGACTGTTTTTGTTTTAATTTCAATGTGTTCTACATATGCATAGAACCAGGAGATCATATTCTTTCCAATTACAGGCATAAGATAACAAAATATGCGTACCTCAATGAATTTTAGCGATAGATTCCAAGTGCAATTGTCGATCGTTTTCTGTTTACAAATATGAAAACCCGTCGTCTGCAACATTCAACAACTGCGCATGAATAATTTTCTCCCAAAACACGTGTAATTTAGCGGGGTATCTATTTATAAAAGCATTTTTTTAATTCATGTTTTGAAGGAACAATTAGGGGGACATACTTTTTATTTCGTTCGTAATTGTGTCCGGTGAGGCTATTATCTTTTATTTTGAATGAATTGTGTAGCCGATTTGTTATGACAACGCCTCTCTTCCATCGGGAGTTTCGTAGAAAGAGATATTTTTATTAGAATTTTATTTCAAGTTTATTTCGGTTTTGCATAGAGTAAATAATCAAAGAATTGGGAATTTTTCATTGAAATAGATTTCTTTTGCATTTCTAAATTATTAATTGATCTATATTTTAAACTTCCAGTGAGCAGATTTTTGGCTATCAATATAGAAGGAAAAATCGGACAGCTTACCGTTAGAAGGACTTCGTCCTTTATTACTTGTGCCCAATCCCATTGCTTATATTAGAGCAATAAAATATGCTAAATTCACAAAAATTTAATTAAAAAATTGCTAATTTAACGATAAATAATGATCTCCCACTATTAACCACGTCGAAGACATTTATAAGCTATGACAGCCATTCTGATTTTATTTCATAAGATATTGTTGCTGCCCCTTAAACCTATTATTGTCATTATACCTATTGGATTTAATTGGCACCGTAAACTAACCAAGCATAAAATATTTGAAATAGAAATCTTGAATTATCTCAATTCAGGTCGAAAGCAAAGAATAGAGATACACAGGGGAGGAAATCTGCATACATTGGTTACAAATGACACAAATTATAAAGTCATCCATCCACATTATTTTTGGTAAGTAGTGACGCATTGTTACCATGGTGACCAATGATATACACGATAAAGTCATACCTATATATTGCTTGTGGAAATCGGTCTACAATAGTAATACTAAGTGACTGCTTAATAGAAGTGACCGCATGGGTAGATTTGACTGTTTATATATATAACAGGTTGATATATTTTTAACCTTTCGCATATGTCCTACATTATAGAAAATAATTGCATGAACCAGAATGAAAGCATCCAAAAGCATAGCATAACCTTACTGTGGTGAGTGGAGTGACTGCTTGACAATGTCAACAAAATATAAATCTCTATAGAAGAGATAACTTATCGACTCCCAAAAATCAATAAGAAGCATAATTTAAGAAAGTTTGATGATATCAAAGGGGTCATCAGAATCCGTAAATCGAAGGACAGACAATGCAATGGCCAAAAAGAAAAAAGGAGAAAAGGATAAATAACAATCTACAAAACATTACACAGAAAACTAAAGATCGAGCAAAACAAACTCCACCAAAAACTTGTGGTGATCTCGGGTTCTCCAGAAGGCAAGCAGTTCCTGCTCCACGTGTGGCACCCGTCGTATTATTCTCTATTTATATGATTCACAATATGAAAAAAAAACTAATTTAAGCAAACGCATGCTTAATACCATCAAACAATCTTTGAATGTTTTACTCTCTTAATATTTCAGGCACGAAAAACCTATACAGTTATTACCCGGTGATATGTTAAAGATGACGTGTGAATATGATTCTAGACTAGAAAATAGTACCGTCAAGTGGGATGTATCATGGCACGGAGAAATGTGTAATGGCTTGTTATTGTATTATCCAAAGCAAAGTTGGCCGTCTCACCATTGTCAAAATTATAGATCAATACCGTTATGTGAACTCATGATCGATGCTACCGTATTTGGATGCCATTTCCGCAGTTTCGTATCATCCCTTGGTACGTCGAATCGCACACTAATAGAAAGTATAATACGAAACTGTGGACAGGATAAAACATGTACACCTGAATGTTTAAAAATGGTTTCAGTTGTAAGACAGGATCCATGTTTACAAGGAGATATATATGATTTATGGAAAGAGACTAGACTTATTAAAGCTAATACTCTGTTGTTAACATTATACGAAGTTTTGACAAAGTGTGAAGAATTCTATAAACAACAAGCCCACCTGATATCAAACGCCCCTGCTCATGGCTGGGACGGTTTGTTAAAATGATATGCATTTAACATTTACAATAATTCTACTTTATTGGATCTCATGAATATTCATTGTACACTTATTAATTATTTTGCAGACATGTTTTGTTTTATTAAATGCAATGGTAATGGTAAATACTTTCATATTTGGAGGAAAACCACATCGATGATGTAATGGTTATCATGCTCGCGTTGAGTGTGGTAGATTGTGGACTCGAGTTGGATCACACGAAAGACAACGAAATTGGTATTTTTTGCTTTCCCACTAAACACGCAGCTTTAAGGAGAGAGAGAGAATAAGGATTGGTTGGCTCGGAATCAGGATAATGTGTCCGAGTGGAGCGACACGTCTACTCACAAGCTGTTGTTTCAGTGAACTAGCACTATCAAAACAATTCAACAAAACCTGTTGGTCCAGTAAGCAGTAGAAATCATTATCATCTCTTCGAATTTAACTTGCTCTCACCATGATAGATTAAAGAATTGATCATTTGGCGTAAAACAACAATCACTCACTCAATTTTAGAGGAAAATAAGAATGAGCACGATTTCATTATATGAATTTAAACACTTAGTTTCGTATGACAATAATATGACAATATATTACTCAATTTGTTGTGGCAATATAAAATATCAATTTAAATTGATAAAAATGAAATCGCAACCCAGATGAAAAACACAAAATAAAGACCCTCATTCTTACACGCACCAAAAAGTGCATAGCTAAAGATCAGACGTAAACTAATTTACACTTTCTGACGAGACTAGGCGGTGGAAGTACTTCTTTAGTGATAAGCTTATCTTGGTTTGTGTATCAACTCCTCGTGAAATGAAATAATTGAAAACCGGGATCGGGGAGGGGTGATATATTTCAATTTAAGACATCGGCAACAAGCTGAAAAACCGAATCTTGGTAATGGTGGAAAAAACGGAAAAATAGAAAAAATGCCACACTGTCGGAAGAATTCGAAACATCTATAGAAAACTATTAGACAAAATCGATACCCCTAGCACACATGTACATAATCACCTACTTTTCTTGCTTGAGACAGACACAGCAATGAAAAAGTGGCGAATTTAAGCTAGTTTAATGGGCCCAAACCTCTACTGTTAGTGAAGAGATACGGTCATATTTGTGCTTAGCCAACCCTCGCATTCAGGGACGTATTATCGTATGGTCACACTAGGTAGTTGCCCAGGGCCCCCACGAGCATAGGGGCCCCATGCTAATCTATGTATGTTGTGAATTGCTGTCAATAAATAAATACTATACTAAACTATGAATATTTGTCTGAACTGAAAAAAACGTGCAGAAGCTTTTTCACTGATTGGAAATCTGTTATCCTTCTTATGTGAATTGAAAACAATTGATTCTGATGGGATAAACAAAAAGTGTGAACATCTGCCTAATGTGTATCACAAAGACCTTGATTATGGTGACCATTTAACTGAATGTGAGCATCTCAAGCACTACAGGATTCTTGATGAAAATTGTGAGACCCTCCTTGCATTGTACAGAAAAATCTTTTGGACAACTTGATATCTGTGTTTCCCAATGTTGAAATTGCACTCGGAGTGTTCATGTGCATAATGGTGATCAACTGTGCAGGAGAACGTTTATTTTCAAGACTGAAGCTTTTCTTAGCAAATCAGCATCGCAGCACAATGAGGTAGCAGCGGTAGAACTGGCTTTCACTCGTGTGTATGAAATATTACATCATGAAGACCATTGATTTCAAGCCAATTATAAAGCAATTCTCTACAAAGAAATTTCGCAAATGTTTGTGTTGAACACTTGATTAATAATAAATAATTCGCAGTAATTTCATACAGTGCCACCGTCTGTATGGTTTACAAATTGAGTAACATTTATATATAGAATGCTTTGTTATTTTCAAAGTACATGTTATATTCTTAAAACGTTTGTGTTGATTAATCTTTGCTGTACAGCATGTTTTTTAATGTTTAAACGCTGATTGTGTTGGAAGTACCAATTCAATGAATATAGGTTTAATTTTATCGATCATTTACATTTTTATTTCTGTGAGTGTTGTGTAGGTAGGGACCCCAATACACTGCTTTGTCCAGGGACCTATTATGATGTTAAGACGGCCCTGAATTTGGGACTCAAGTTGGGAGTGTGGCAAAAGGCCCCGAGACTGAGTGACAAAAGTGGCGTTGTCTTATTTTTGTTTGCCTGGGGAACTAGCTCAGGAATGGCGGTCTGCCCCTGAATAAAAGTATTTGTTTCTAAGTAATTCCCAGAGAGATACTGTGCACAAAGATCCTTTCCTTCTCGACTGTTTACAATAAATTAAAGTTTTACAGACAATAACAGTATTTATTATATGACTATAAATATTTCTTTTATCTGATTGGTTAAAAGCATGAGATTTTTTCTTGATATAGCTTGATGAATACTGTCTAAACCTTCAATTTCCGCAACAATTAAGTTTGATCGTTCCAGAGGAGCCTTTTAAACGTTATATTAACCTCACGTGACGCTAAAATCGGAAAACCCCTATTTTTAATTTTAGCGTCACGTGAGGTAAATATAGCGTTCCAAAGGCTCCTCTAGAACAATCAAAATTTATATTTGCAGTATGCATAAAACTTTCTTGTTGCCATTGAAATTTACACAAAAACCACATGTAGTGTTTAATGCCAATATATAAAACATGGCCCAGAAGACATTAATAACAGTTTCATATAATAAAACAATTACTGACTTTCATTTCGATTAATATAAGGATCTATCGTTCCAAGATATACGATATTTACCTCTGCTTTGGCCTCGGTAAATATCATATATCTTGGAACGATAGATCCTTATATTAACCTCTATCAATAGAGAATATTATATGGCTCTTTCCGTATCACATCCCGTATCAACCTGAGACACCAATATCATCCCGAGAGCTTTAGCTCGAGGGATGATATTGGTCGAGGGTTGATACGGGATGTGATACGGAAAGAGCCATACCATATTATGTTTATCATATACTTAAACATGAGAAAGTCTTGTTTTGTATTATGAACCTTTAGTCACGTGATCAATATCATTTTAAGGGGTATGATAAAGGGGTGATGATATTGATATCAGTCATGGCAGACAAATACAGTCGTAATGTTCTTTCAGTATTATATATGCAAATTTCCTTTATTTAGTACTAAGTATATGATAAAAGTCAATAATTGTATAATAAGTCATACAGTAAATTACAATTCTGCAAATAATACAAATTAATTCAAAACTTTCTTGTTCCTTTGTTTATGAATATTAAATTATTATTTTCTTGTGATATTTATTAATATTTAGAATAAAATTGTTCCTTTTAGTTATCTGAATCTTTGTTTTTCACTTATTTTTCATTTTATTTTAACAATCTATTCATGAAATTTTCAAATAACAAATTTTAGCACAAATGTGAATAAAAAATAATACATTATAAAACAATATATTTTTCTTCTTTCGCTTGAACAGTGTACATTTATCCAGCTTAAGATTACTATGCTTACCTGAATACAAATATTTGTTTCTAAATAATTCCCAGAGAGATAATGTGCACAAAGATCATTTATTTTTCGACTGAAGACCCAGGGTGAAGTATTCGTTTTCACATCACCCATCTTCATTTCTTTGGCAAAAACACGGTGGTCAAATATGGTCAAGAGCTACATCTTTCCCGAATTTGTATTGCTATTTCTTTTAATTACTGAAATAACTTCAGTAGCTCTAATAGAAATTGTGTTCCATTTTAATAAACAAATATAATTTTTTCCCACAAACTATACAATATTTTATTTTAATATTTCTTCAGGAACTCTTTCGCTCATAACTACTTTTCTTTTATGAAGATGACTTTGTTGACCTTTTTGTACCCCCTGATAATACCTATGTACAAAAAATTAGTATAACAAAACACATTCTGACGTTTTTTTCAATTATATACTATTTTCATTCATTACTGTTCTATCTGGGTTTCAGCCAACTTTCTTCAAAAATATACAAAGATCTCTTGCCACAGGAGCATGGGTATTGTCCAGAACACTGAGTTCTTGTAGACAAACATCGATAAAATTATGTTTTAGTAAAATCTAATAATTTTTCTTTCATTTGATTCATCAATGGAAATAATATGACGGCGTTGTCCAATGTAATAAAATGAAAAACAAAAACATACCACACTGTCAGAACAATTTAAAAATCTAGAAAAACAAAAACATACCACACTGTCATAACAATTTAAAAATCTAGAAAAACAAAAATATACCACACTGTCAGAACAATTTAAAAATCTAGAAAAACAAAAATGTACCAGTCAGAATAATTAAAAAATCTAGAAAAACAAAAATATACCACACTGTCAGAACAATTTAAAAATCTAGAAAAACAAAAATATACCACTGTCAGAACAATTTAAAAATCTAGAAAAACAAAAATATACCAGTCAGAACAATCCCAAAATCTAGAAAAAAAAAAAACATACCACACTGTAAGAACAATTCCAAAATCTAGAAAAACAAAAACATACCACACTGTCAGAACAATTTAAGAATCTGGAAAAACAAAAACATACCACACTGTCAGAACAATTTAAAAATCTAGAAAAACAAAAACATACCACACTGTCAGAACAATTTAAAAATCTAGAAAAACAAAAACATACCATACTGTCAGAACAATTTAAAAATCTAGAAAAACAAAAACATACCACACTGTCAGAACAATCCCATAATCTAGAAAAACAAAAAGAAACCACATTGTCAGAACAATTCCAAAATCTAGAAAAACAAAAACATACCACACAGTCAGAACAATCCCAAAATCTAGAAAAACAAAAACATACCACACTGTCAGAACAGTCCCAAAATCTAGAAAAACAAAAACATACCGCACAGTCAGAACAATTCCAAAATCTCGAAAAACAAAAACATACCACACAGTCAGAACAATCCAAAAATCTACAAAAACAAAAACATACCACACTGTCAGAACAATCCCAAAATCTAGAAAAAACAAAAAGATACCACACTGTCAGAACAATGCCAAAAATCTAGAAAAACAAAAAGATACCACATTGTCAGAACAATTCCAAAATTTAGAAAAGCAAAAACATACCACATTGTCAGAACAATTCCAAAATCTAGAAAAACAAAAACATACCACACAGTCAGAACAATTCCAAATTCTAGAAAAACAAAGACATACCACACAGTCAGAACAATCCCAAAATCTAGAAAATCAAAAAGATACCACATTGTCAGAACAATTCTAAAATCTAGAAAAACAAAAACATACCACACTGTCAGAGCAATCCCAAAATCTAGAAGAACAAAAAGATACCACACAGTCAGAACAATCCCAAAATCTAGAAGAACAAAAAGATACCACACAGTCAGAACAATCCCAAATTCTAGAAAAACAAAGACATACCACACAGTCAGAACAATCCCAAAATCTAGAAGAACAAAAAGATACCACACAGTCAGAACAATCCCAAAATCTAGAAAAACAAAAACATACCACACAGTCAGAACAATTCCAAATTCTAGAAAAACAAAAACATACCACACAGTCAGAACAATTCCAAAATCTAGAAAAACAAAAAGATACCACATTGTCAGAACAATTCTAAAATCTAGAAAAACAAAAACATACCACACTGTCAGAGCAATCCCAAAATCTAGAAAAACAAAAAAAGATACCACACAGTCAGAACAATTCTAAGATCTAGAAAAACAAAGACATACCACACAGTCAGAACAATCCCAAAATCTAGAAAAACAAAAACATACCACACAGTCAGAACAATCCCAAAATCTAGAAGAACAAAAAGATACCATACAGTCAGAACAATCCCAAAATCTAGAAGAACAAACACATACCACATTGTCAGAACAATCCCAAAATCTAGAAGAACAAAAAGATACCACACAGTCAGAACAATCCCAAAATCTAGAAGAACAAACACATACCACACTGTCAGAACAATCCCAAAATCTAGAAGAACAAGAACATACCACACTGTCAGAACAATTTCAAAATCAAATATCAAAATCATAGTAAGAGTCAAAATAGATACAACTTACAAACAAATACATAACCACTCACTTTCCTGGTTCGGTACAGACACGTCAATAAAAAGTTGCGAGGTTAAGCTAGTTTTACTTGCCAAAACCTACATGTAAAGGTATCTAAGCAGGTTAATGATAGGATCTTCTGTGGTAAGTTGAAATATCAGTGATAAATCTAACGAAAATTGCCTATATCAACTTAGTGAAAGCCAACGAGGGAAATCGAACTCGCATACAACCACGGGCGTGATGAAGACTCCCATTTCTTGTTGTATTGCATATTTGTATTGTATAATATTATATTGTTGTACTTTTAGATTGTAAATGATTGAAATAAATGTATAACTATCATATATCAGTATGCAATAAAAAAGATTTGACGATTGCTCTGTAAATAAAAGATGCACAAATAAATATAAATTCACAGCAATCTTTGAATGAATTGCATATTTAACAATTATCGACCAATGTCGTGTATAAAATATGTACGTAATAACGAAATGAGGCTGCACTTTATAGACAGTGATTGGCTATATAGAGGTGCTCATTAAGGCAGTTTTGACTGTATTAAATAAAATAAACTCCATCCATATTAGTAATAAAAACGTAGATATCGAATTGTTTTGGTTGTATAGCAACTATTGCCAAAATCTCCTTTGTTTCAATGATATATTCATTGTTCATATATCATTGAAAGTAAAGGAGATGAGGTTTGGCTTTATGGTTTATGGTGTTTAACACCACTTTCAATAATATTTCGGTTATATCGGGGCAGTCAGTTTTATTAGTGGAGGAACCCAGAGTACCGAAGAAAACCACCGACCTGTCGCAAGTCACTGACAAACTTTATCAAACAATGTTGTATTGTCGGAGTGAGATTCGAACTCACAACCCAAAGGAGATAGGAGAGTAATCGTGTATTTGGTAAACTGGTGTTTAGAATACTCATAATGAAAGTTAGTACAAATCGTCACAACACTTGGAAAAGTTGACTATAAGGCTTGAAGTTCTTTCATAATTATACAGGGTTTTCTTTATTACAAATCTTTCATTAATCAATTTGCATATTCACAATGTTCAGCTTCATCTGCTCTCTCGATAAAAATAAACCAAAACAATAAAAAATAAAAACAAAAAAAACAAATAAATAAACAAACAAACAAAGAAAAATCAAAACAAAAAACAAAACAAAAACAAAAATCGTATTTTCATGGCATAACTATTTCACAAATGAAGGAATATGTTGAAGTGCCAGAAGCATCATTCCATGTCCCCCAACCATATCCACTCATTAATAAAAAATCTTGACCATATGAGTTATCAGGTTGAATGTTGGCAAAGTGTGTATTCCATGGCATATATATCATTGCGGTACCATCATCATAGGCCCAGCTCGTCGTACTTCCAACTCTTCGTCCTTGTATGTATGCATACGTAGTTCCAAAGTTATAATTAGCTGTAAAACAAATGTGTAATTGTGAGCTCTAGACAACTATCATTATTAGACTGACATATACTTTGCATAGACTGAGTTTGGGTTGGTTTTGGTTATTGTGTTTAACGCCATTTTCAACAATATTTCAGCCATATCGTGGCGGTCAGTTTTATTGGCGGAGGAAACCGGAGTACTCGGATTAAAGCACCGACCTGTCGCAATTCATTGACAAACTTTATCACATAATGTTGTGTCTAGTACACCTCGCCTGAGCGGGATTCGAACTCACGCTAGTGGTGATAGGCACTGATTGCATAGGTAAATCCAACTATCATACGACGGTAACGGTAAGTACATAGACTAATAGTGGTATTTAAATAACTATATGAGAAACTGTTTACTCTTCACAGACATACAGTAAGTAAACATGCCATTTTCGTCTATGTAAGTAAGGACGTGTTTATTAAAGGCCTATGCTATTTCCGTTTTTTGGGAAAAAAAGTTATTTCTTAAAATAGAACACTAAGACTAAATTATTAAAATTTGAAAAAAAAATATCCCCAAGCAAAAAACAATAATGATTGAAAAAAATATTAAGGAATGCTTGAAGCAAATGTCTTTGACTACAACCATTTTAGATCATATTGAATTGAATTTTCAATCCGATTCGACATAAAAGAAAAGCGTTGAGTGTTTATTCCATTATAGCTACAAATTATCAAATTCAATTGATTATAACATTTTAATTTGTTACATGTTTTACGTCTCCTTAACCATCTTCGATTTTGACGAAAGCATTTGTCAAGTATACAATGAAGGTCGATGTCATCACAAATGAAAACAGTATGCTAACAAAAAGGAACAATGGATGAACCATTAGAAGAAAAAAGATGAAACAATAAAGGTCGGTCAACACGATCTGAAACAATAAAGGTCGGTCAACACGATCTCTGACCTGTTTAGTATTGCATTAGTGTCCATTACGCATACAATAGATCTATTTGATTGTGTTGTTTTGTAAACAATGAAAGGGTGTCGTAGTGACCGCTATTGTATGATAAATTGAAACGTGATGACCATTATCGTATGATAGTTGGAGTCGTGGTGACTACCATCGTATGGTAGGTGGAGTCGTGGAGATTCCTATCATATGGTAGGTGGAGTCGTGGTGAATATCATCGTATGGTAGGTGGAGTCGTGGTGATTACTATCGTATGGTAGGTGGAGTCGTGCTGACTACTATCGTATCGTATGTGGAGTCGTGGTGACTACTATCGTATGGTAGGTGGAGTCGTGGTGACTACCATCGTATCGTATGTGGAGTCGTGGTGACTACTATCGTATGGTAGGTGGAGTCGTGGTGACTACCATCGTCTGGCAGGTGGAGTCGTGGTGATTACTATCGCATGGTAGGTGGAGTCGTGGTGACAACTATTGTATGGTAGGTGGAGTCGTGGTGACTACAATCGTATGGTATGTGAAGTCGTGGTGACTACAATCGTATGGTAGGTGGAGTCGTGGTGACTACCATCGTATGGCAGGTGGAGTCGTGGTGACTACTATCGTATGGTAGGTGGAGTCGTGGTGACTATCATCGTATGGTGGGTGGAGTCGTGGTGACTACTATCGCATGGTAGGTGGAGTCGTGGTGACTACTATCGTATGGTATGTGGAGTCGTGGTGACTACTATCGTATGGTATGTGGAGTCGTGGTGACTACCATCGTATGGTACGTGGAGTCGTGGTGACTACTATCGTATGGCAGGTGGAGTCGTGGTGACTACTATCGTATGTTAGGTGGAGTCGTGTTGACTACTATTGCATGGTAGGTGGAGTTGTGGTAACTACCATCGTATGGTAGGTGGAGTCGTGATGACTACTATCGCATGGTAGGTGGAGTCGTGGTGACTACTATCGTATGGTAGGTGGAGTCGCAGTGACCGCTATCGTATGATAGTAAGAATCGTCATGACTGCAGTGGTTGGAGTTGTGGTGACAGCTATCGCATGGTAGTTGGAGTTGTGGCGACTGCCATCGTATGGTAGTTTGTGTCGTAGTGACCGCTATCAGATGATAGTAGGAGTCTTGGTGACCGCTATCGCATCGTGATTATATTTACATCTTCCTGTTTAATCAATGCCTATCACAATTTAAGATATGACGAGCTGTACACGATATAATATTGTGTGATAAAGTTTTAAAGTTTATCAGTGATGGTTTTTTTTATTACTCAAAGTGGCGTTAAACACTCTTGATCAGGAAATAAGAACAAATACACCCGTAAAAACTTGATATATATGATTTATGTGAATCATTGTAGTATTTGTGTTTAGCAGCCACTACTAAATTGAAATAATCAGAGATAATAACAGGCGAAGATCGAGGTTTTGTCATTAGGGCGAGTGAAATATAGAAGAGCGGTCAAAGGAGATCGCTCTGGTCCAAAGCGGGCACATGGTGGATCCCTGGTAGGAGGTCCAGAGGAGTTAGTCTTGTGATGGCTCCGGAGGTTTGAAGAATTGTGGTTATTTCTGATAAATTAAATGGTGTATAACATTTGATTTGTAAATTTTGGGGGTACTGGACACAATCATCACGCTTTCTCTAAATCCCAACCTAAATGAACATGTGTTATAAAATAAAAAAAAACCATTTACAGTTTGCAAACGCCTCATCCACATGTTGCATTACAACTGTTACTATTAATACATTGATACACATGTAGTTATTTTTATTACCACAGAAAAGACAAGAGACAGACTAAACATTGAAAATCTTTAGTGAAAATTAAAATCATACTGGACTAACAACATGGAGCCCACTAAAACGCAGGATATGTTATCATGCAATCAATGGATTTACTGTACAATAAAGATATATGCAATGTTTTTTTTTTGCTTGATTAAAAACAGTCTTCTGGTCTATGATTGACATAGAGCAAACGGTAAAAAACGACAACATCATAGCGAGAACGAGAAAGAAGACACATATAAAAAGATTGGAACTACTCTTTTCGATAAAAATTGACAGTGGTTTTGAACTTTTCGCCATTTCAGGATAGCACAATATATTTGTTTTAAGATTAGACCTTTGTTTTGAGATTCCACATTTTGATCTTCTATCATTCGTGAATAAATTTTGGTTGTAGCGTTTAATTGGTTTGTTTGTTTCTTTCTTTGTTTGATGGTGTTTTAACGCCACTTTCAACAATATTTCAGTTATATCATGGCGGTCAGTTTTATTGGCGGAGGAAACCTGAGGACCCTGTGAAAACCATCGACCTGTCGCAAGTCACTGACAAACTTTATCACATAATGTTGTACACCTCGCCCTGATCGAGATTCAAACTCAAAACATCAGTGGTGATAGGCACTGATTGCATAGGTAGTTGTAAATTCAACTACCATAGCGATTATTTGGTCTTGAGATTTCAGCCATACCATTGATATATCTCTACCATACATACTTGAGATGTGGTCATACACTGCTTTGTTTTTATCTTCACTGTCAATCTTTATTAAGGTAGTGCCTTCTGCAATACACCCTGATACAGCCTGTGTGTAGGATGTCTTGTCAGTATGATACTTGAAACAAAGTGAAACATGGGCCTTGTAAACAAATCCTTTATCAGTTGGACAGGTGTCTGTTAGACCTGAAAAACGTAACAGTGAAGAAAGAACATCAAATGCAAACTGGATCAAACACAAAGACATTTTAATGAGGTTGCTGATGAATCCACATAAGCGTTACAGAGCTTCAGTAGTTTATAGAGCAATCGAAAAAGAAGAAAAACTAGATCTAAGATAAGAGATCGATCGAGCACAACGCCACAAGTGACTTATCTGCTGATCATGCCGACCACTATGGTCACATCATAGCCAACAATATAACAGTCCCTGTTAGATTGTCATTAAATCAAGTCCCTGTTGGGAGTTCGTAAATCGAACAATTTCACAGTCAGTCAAACGCGATTGCTATTTTGTGGGACAGCAGGTGGCGGACAACGAATCCAGCGGCTGCAATATCAACTTCACATGGGAGCTACGAGTCTAGAAACATTTTGTCTGTTGGTTCACTTCATAGTCTGGGTGTTGATACCCACAGCGGTGCAGAAAGTACCTTCCAGTGGACGGATGATATCCCCAGATTTGAAGCAGCAATACACAGATAACTAGCCACAATGCAATCTTGTTGCATGTGGTTTCGTCATTACATATCACTTCTGGATTCTGTACGCTTAACAGAGGCATTGGTGAAAATAATCAGGATGTGGTGATACAATGGGCATTCGGTGATAGTCCAAAAGTAAGTCAAATATCATTTGACACTCCCCGCGTGTTTGACCCCATTACCATCGAAATACAAGGAAAACATGGGGGCTACGTAGAATAGGTGTTTTATTCCGCGTAAGGAAAGCTCCTTGTCACATTGGAGTTATGGCTCTTATGTTATGTTGTGTGCGCATCATGTTCGTTAGCAAACTTTCTATTTAGCAACGTGAACTTGAATCGCATGTCTCGTTATCATTCAAAATGTGTATGTTTGGCTGAGTTGTAAAACTGATATAAATCGTTTCGTTAACTATTTTTTCTACAATGTTAATTATATTTGTATGTCTATATTAATGTTGCTAATGGATTGTCCATTCTTGATTAATATCCCTTCAGTTATTTTACCTGACGTTTATTTAGGTCCATATATGTGAAAAATATCATGGAAACCTTTCACGATCCTCGTCTTATTTCGAGATCTCTTACATAAAATCAGAATTCAGGATTGACTTGGGGCAACTTTGCAAAAGCTGACGCGTAATATTTGGAATAGCGTAAGTTTTCAAAGTTGTGTACCGTCCGAAGTCGATATACTTCCCTCGTAGTTATGCAGAGTTGAGATAGCGGAACATAAAGGCGGAGATAATAACGAAAGACATTTATCTAATTTAAGGACGTAAAAATAAATATACAAATTATATTAAATATGGAAGATTGTCGAAAAATATTTAACGAAACGATTTGTCATATGTATACATTTACCTTCTTTAGCATAAAGCTATATGGTCATCAAAGCAAAGTGGAACGGTAATGCAGATGTACATATGTATACATTTACCTTCTTCAGCATAAAACTCTATGGTGATCTCCCCAAAAAGAGCTGCGGTGACCCAGATGTACATATGTATATATGTATCTTCTTTAGCATAAAGCTCTATGCCCCCCCCCCCACCCCCCCCCCCCCCAAAGAGTTACGGTGACGCAGATGTACATATGTATACATTTACCTTCTTTAGCACAAAGCTCTATGGACACCCCCAAAAAAATATCTACGGTGACGCAGATGTACATATGTATACATTTACCTTTTTTAGCATATAGTTCTATGATGGCCCCCAAAAAATAGCTACGGTGACGCAAATGCACATATGTAAACATTTACCTTCTTTAGCAAAATAAATCCATCCTTGTTGAACAATTACAGCTTGATTAGTATTTAAGCTAGAGTAAAGGTGGCACGTGTTTGTATCATCGTGATATGACATATACAAACACTCTTTAATATTATTACAATTTCTGTAGCAATCGATCATATTTGTAGCTATTGTTGTTGACGGTAATATATTGTCCAGTATGACTTGGTTGCGTAATTCTATTCTCTCGCTCACTTTCGTAAACCCGTTCACTGCCGAACAGAAATCAGAAAACAAACACGACAAAGCAAGAACTGGTAATGTATACATGCTAATTTTTCGATTCGGTATTACAATGGTCAGCCAAAGAAGAGTATATGTTCGGAATAAAACCTTATCCCAATAGAAGAAAGTAAGATAATACTAATAGTACTGACTCTTGTGTTCTCGTTTTATCTCGTGATATAATGTGTTGTTTCAGTATAAATAGACCATCTGTAGAAGGCATAATGTTTTCAGATTGTACAAATGGATGACTTAACTATATATAATGGAGCAATTAAGAATCAAATCATATTTATAATAAAAACTCATTAATTATACAAATATATATAAATCTAACATTTACATATTTTACTTTCATAACAATGCTTTCTATATTTGCTTTAATAATGTGTCAACACAATTATATGTACAAATATGACAGTTATCCCAGAAAACGGGAAAGGTGCATTAAATTAGATGTATACGTCTTTATTTCATATACAAATGGAGTCTCAAATAGAAAAAAAAAATGAAAAACAAAAAAATACCACACCGTCGTTCCCATCATTCAATAGAAAAATCGTAGAAAGAGGCAAATTCCATACCTCTAACACACAAATACATGACCGCTTAACATACTGGTACTTCAATGAAAAGTGGCGGGGTTAAGCTAGTTTTATGTATCTAATTGATACCCTATTGTTTTTGGTTTCTATTTTTAATTTACTTCAAACTTTACATTGGGACTGACTCAGTAAATTACATCCATACCACGTGTAGTAACAATATTTCAGCTATATCGTGGCGGTCAGTTTTATTGGTGGAGGAAACCGGAGTACTCGGAGAAAACCACCGATCTGCCGCAAGTCCCTGACAAAATTTACAAAAAAAAAATAACAGTCAACTCTGGCATATTATCCTGATTCCGGCCAAACCAGTCTCTTTTTTGTTAATGTTGCGTGCTTATAGGAGAAGACAAAAATACAACTTTGATAGCCTTTGGTTTAATCCGACCACGGGGCTCGAACCAATGAGCTACTGGACTCCCTGCACGCTAATTATTACACCACTAATGAGGTCAAAATTATGTTTTTTTAACGAAACATTTAAAATGCACATCTACTTGATTTACATAAAACTTCTCTGTTGGTATGATGAACAAAAGTCATATGCCGATAAATAACTACAGTCTTCTCTTTGCTGCAATTCTGGTATATCCATGTACCATGGTACCCATATTCGTCCTTTCAATTTTTTTTTATTTGTGTTTTATCGATTTTCAACTAATTACAATGTAATATGCATTTTAAAATCGAAAAACTATATCTAAGATAAGAGATCGGTCGAGCACAACGCCACTAGAGACTTATCTGCTGATCATGCCTACCACTATGGTCACACCATAATCAACAATATAGCAGTCCCTGTTAGATAGTCATTGAATCAAGCCCCTGTTGGAGTTCGTAAATCGAACAATTTCACAGTCAGTCAAACGCGATTGTTATTTTGTGGGACAGAGCAGGTGGCAGACAACGAATCCAGCGGCTGCGATATCAACTTCAGACGATTTAGAACATGGGAGCTAGGAGTCTAGAAACATTTCCTCAGTTGGTTCACTTCATAGTGTGGGTGTTGATACTCACGATGGTGCAGAAAATACCTTCCAATGGACGGATGATATCCCCAGACTTCAAGCAGCAATACACAGATGATTAGCCACAATACAATCTTGTTGCATGTGGTTTCGTCATTACAGATCACTTCTGGATTCTGTACGTTTAACAGAGGCATTGGTGAAAATAATCAGGATGTGGTGATACAATGGGCATTCGGTGATAGTCCAAAAGTAAGTCAAATATCATTTGACACTCCCCGCGTGTTTGACCCCATTACCATCGAAATACAAGGAAAATATGGGGGCAACGTAGAATAGGTGTTTTATACCGCGTAAGGAAAGTTCCTTGTCAGATTGGAGTTATGGCTCTTATGTTATGTTGTGTGCGCATCCTGTTCGCTATCAAACTTTCTATTTAGCAACGTGAACTTGAATCGCATGTTTCGTTATCATTCAAAATGTGTACGGTTTGGCTGAGTTGTAAAACTGATATAAATCGTTTCGCTAACTATTTTTTCTACATTGTTAATTATATTTGTATGTCTATATTAATGTTGCTAATGGATTGTCCATTCTTGATTAATATCCCTTCAGTTATTTTACCTGAATTTTTCGATTCGGTATTACAATGGTCAGCCAAAGAAGAGTATATGTTCGGAATAAAACCTTATCCCAATAGAGGAAAGTAAGATAATACTAATAGTACTGACTCTTATGTTCTCGTTTTATCTCGTGATATAATGTGTTGTTTCAGTATAAATAGACCATCTATAGAAGGCATAATGTTTTCAGATTGTAGAAATGGATGACTTAACTATATATAATGGAGCAATTAAGAATCAAATCATATTTATAATAAAAACTCATTAATTATACAAATATATATAAATCTAACATTTACATATTTTACTGTCATAACAATGCTTTCTATATTTGCTTTAATAATGTGTCAACACAATTATATGTACAAATATATGACAGTTATCCCAGACAACGGGAAAGGTGCATTAACTTAGATGTATACGTCTTTATTTCATATAAAAATGGAGTCTCAAATAGATAAAAAAAATGAAAAACAAAAAAATACCACACCGTCGTTCCCATCATGCCATAGAAAAATCGTAGAAAGAGGCAAATTCCATACCTCTAACACACAAATACATGAATGCTTAATTTACTAGTACTTCAATAAAAAGTGGCGGGGTTAAGCTAGTTTTATGTATCTAATTGATACCCTGTTGTTTTTGGTTTCTATTTTTAATTTACTTCAAACTTTACATTGAGACTGACTCAGTAAATTACATCCATACCACGTGTAGTAGATAAATCAGCACAATATGACCATCGTTATCGGAGAGAGAGAGGGTTAGGTGTTTATCCCCACTTTCAACAATATTTCAGTTATATCGTGGCGGTCAGTTTTATTGGTGGAGGAAACGGGAGTACTGGGAGAAAACCACCGATCTGCCGCAAATCCCTGACAAAATGTATCACAAAATAACAGTCAACTCGGGCATATTATCCTGATTCCGGCCAAACCAGGCTCTTTCTTGTTAATGTTGCGTGCTTATAGGAGAAGACAAAACATACAACTTTGATAGCCTTTGGTTTAATCCGACCGTGGGGCTCGAACACACGAGCTACCGGACTCCTTGAACGCTAATCATTACACCACCGATGAAGTCAAAATTATGTTTTTTTACAAAACATTTAAAATGCAGATCTACTTGATCTAAATAAATCTGTATAACTGCTCTGTTGGTATGATGAACTAAAGTCATATGCCGATAAATAACCACAGTCTTCTCTTTGTTGTAATTCTGGTATATCCATGTACCATGGTGCCCATTTTCGTCCTTTCGAAATAGTTTTTTTATTTGCGCTTTATCGATTTTCAACCAATTACAATGTAATATGCATTTTAAAATCGAAATTCAATCATATCTTTAAGTCTCTTTTGTCTTTGAATGAAATCTCAAGCCATAATCAGTATTAATTCAGAAACCTGGTATTTCGTATTTTTGTGACTATGTTGTCATTTCGCATATTCAGAACGAAAATAACTTTTTCCATACGAAAGACGGGATTTTCCGATCGGCAACCACAGTTTTGACACGAACTACCATTTCACATGAACATCCAAGTTTTCGTGCAAAGACCTGGTTTTTCGATTAGTGCGATTATCGTTTGAAGCGCAGCATATTTTGATTTTGACGATCCAGTTTAGATTCTTTGGTTGTATTGCTCCCAAAGATTTGTAAATTATTTGACTTTCCATTCTCTCGATTTTTAAGGTACCTGGGTGAGTTTTTAGTGGGGTTCGTGTTGCTCTGTCGTGTAGTGCTTTGTATATTATGGTCTCTGATTTCCCCCCTTTTCTTTTGGACATTGTATTGTCTGTCCTTCCTCGATTTATGGCTTCTGATTGCACCTCTGGTATCTTCAAACTTTTCTGATTTATCAATGGTACCATTGCGCAGTAACAACAAACATGACAAAATATTCAAAAACAAGGAAAACGTTTTCATGATAATATTTTTTCACAAATGTACGATACTAAGTGATACGTTGCGGCATCATGCCACAATCCAGATTCCGGTCCGCTCATAGCAAGATGATCCTGATCTACATCATTATCAGGCTGGCTAATGGCCCATGGTAAATAGTTCATGTCTGTCCCGTCATCAAACACCCACTTGTACGACGTAATTCCTTGTCTTTTTCCTTGTATGTACGCATATTCAGAGACAAAGTTGTGTTCTGTAAAATACCGGTACAAATTACTTTGATACATTCTTAGCAAAAATATTCATATGTTATTGTACATGTCTTAGGTTATACGAATGGTTCTTTACCTCATTTGTATTTGTTGTTCTTGACAAACCACATCTGTGGTGTAATGGTTAGCGTGCTCGCCTCGTGCATGTTTGATCGTGATTTTGATCCACGGTAGGGTCTAACCAAACATTTAAAGTTAAATTACGATCTTTCCTCGTTCATGGCTTATCATCAAATATAATTTCGCAGTGGATTTTTACCACGAATAACACGAAGGGGTCCAACTAACGTGGCAGGAACTGCTTACCCCTTACAGACCTTATAGTGGAGTCCAACTAGTATGGCAGGAACAGCTTACCCCTTAAAGGCCTTATAGTGGAGTCCAACTAGTATGGCAGGAACTGCTTACCCCTTAAAGGCCTTATAGTGGAGTCCAACTAGTATGGCAGGAACTGCTTACCCCTTAAAGGCCTTATAGTGGAGTCCAACTAGTATGGCAGGAACTGCTTACCCCTTAAAGGCCTTATAGTGGAGTCCAACTAGTATGGCAGGAACTGCTTACGCCTTAAAGGCCTTATAGTGGAGTTCAACTAGTATGGCAGGAACTGCTTACCCCTTAAAGGCCTTATAGTGGAGTCCAACTAGTATGGCAGAAACTGCTTACGCCTTAAAGGCCTTATAGTGGAGTCCAACTAGTATGGCAGGAACTGCTTACCCCTTAAAGGCCTTATAGTGGAGTCCAACTAGTATGGCAGGAACTGCTTACCCCTTAAAGGCCTTATAGTGGAGTCCAACTAGTATGGCAGGAACTGCTTACCCCTTAAAGGCCTTATAGTGGAGTCCAACTAGTATGGCAGGAACTGCTTACCCCTTAAAGACCTTATAGTGGAGTCCAACTAGTATGGCAGGAACTACTTACCCCTTAAAGGCCTTATAGTGGAGTCCAACTAGTATGGCAGGAACTGCTTACCCCTTAAAGGCCTTATAGTGGGGTGCATACTGCTTAATAGTTAACTGTCTGTGTAGTGTTTTACACATTGCTTGTCTTTTCGTCTTTTTTCATTTGTTCGATTTACAGCTTCTTATTATTCCTTTTGTTTCCTCAGATGTGTTTAACCTTAATTATTGAACTTTTTTGTCAAATGTTGTCATACGAGATGTAGCACAATAATACTGTTACTTCGTAAGCTTTCGATTGCAAAGAACTGATTACATTAATAAAACAAAACTCACCTATCAGATGATAATATACTTCATTTAGCTTCTCTACACTGTCAATTCTGATCAAGGTAGCTCCCTCAGATGTACACAATGATTCAGCCTGTGTGTAGTTTACATATGCCTTGTTAAACTTGAAGCAGATCGAAGTACTGGGTTTGTAAGTATAGCCTGATGACTCTGGGCAGTATTCTACAACAAAACAACAATAAAAAAAAGTTTAATTAAGCATTTCACATGTACATTTATTTTAGTATGTAGATTTATTTATGGTGTTTAACGCCACTTTAAACAAAATTTCAGTTATATCCTACCGGTCAGTTTTATTGGTGGGGCAATGTGGAGTACCCGGAGAAAACCACCGATCTGTCGCAAGTCACTGACAAACTCGATCACATACTGTTGTATCGAGTACACCTCGCCTGAGCGGGATTCGAACTCGCTACATTAGTGGTGATAGGCACTGATTGCACATGTAAGTAGTTGGAAATTCAACAACCATACGACTACGACCACGACGGCCCCTATCACACAAGGAATTGCTAATAAATGAGCTTTATTAAAAACCAATCAAATTAAAATAATATATCTGTTGGTATGTTTTCTTGTTTTTTTGTTTGTTTGTTGTTTGTGTCTCGCCCTTTTCTACAATACACACACACCTAAGAACATCCCGTATTGGGATCATGTAAGAAGAGCTTGAAGATACCAAAGGGGTAATCAGAATTCGTATATCGAAGGACAGATAACACAATGGCCAAACGAAAAAGTACAAAAGGACAAACAACGGTCTACAAAACATACACATAAAACTAAAAGTCTAGTAACCCCCCTTTCGTCACCATATTCTAAGTAGGATTTATAAAGATTCGTCTCCCCTTATCCTTCAAAGAGTTCTTAGGAAGCTATAAACCACATTGTTGAAAAGTATTTTTGATTCCGTTCAAATGAGGAAAACTGGTATAGTAAGATTTTGGTTCATAATTGACTATTGTTTCACTGTTATGTCTTATGATGGTCTTGTATCTAATATTCTAATGAAGGTTGAAGCCACTGGCGTTCTTTAATAGAACTATTATTATACATATGCGCACTTCTGTACCACGAAGAATAAATATAAATGTAATGTTCAAGAATATAGCGTTCTTTATGATAACTCTGTTCGTCAGGGTTATACGTGAAGATTTGCATTTTACACACGTGTAAGACAAATGCGTGACCGCATCATTTCACTAAGAGGGGAGGTCTAGGCCTATAAAACTAAAATAACCATCGCCACTTTGTATTGAAGTGTATGTTGCAAGCCAGGAAAGTGAACAATCATGTATTTCTGTGTTAGGTTAGGGGGTGACAATTTTTTTTGTATTGGATATTGGAACGGCTCCGGCCGTGTGGTATTTTTTTTTATTTCATTTTATTCGTTCATCCATGACGGTTTAATAATATGCAATACAGTCAAATTTATTGATCCATTGATTAACAGCTCTCCGTATATGCTCTGTATTTTATAATTCAATACTCGGTAGGCTTGTCGCTGATGGGTAGGATGAAAAATATTATGATCCCTCAAATGAGATAATGCAGTATATCACTACATATTAGATTACAGCTAACAAAAAAATCCACCAAACATCTAACATGACGTCCTTCTTTCGCTTTGTAGACAAACGAGCGATTTATCGATGGTATAATCTCATTCGCACATGCGCCGGTGAATGTGACTGACTTTACCATTGGTAGCATAAATTGTGTGCGACATTTTCCGCAAACGTAAATATAAATTACCGTCTTCCAATCAAAGTATACTACCGTATTTGTATTCTTAGACATATCAGAATCGAAATAAATCATGGTAGTCAAAATGTGTTTTGAGTTTTAACATGGGTTGGCGGATACTAGTAAATTGTATCCATCGCTTCTGGCTCGGGATTAATTACTAATATCCGCCAACCCATGTTAAAACTCCCAACACATTCTGGCTTCCATGATTTATTTCTTAATTAGAATGACTCAAATACAAACATTTCTATTTAAACATGAAAAATATTGAAAAATGTATATATTATATGGAAATAGTGAGTGAGTTATTGTTAATTAAAGCTGACTGCTTAGAGTAGAAGCAACAAATACCAATTTTGTAATCTTTCTTTTGATCCGATCAGGAGACGAACCCACGATCTACTGCATTCGAGTCGAGTACGCTAACCATTACAGCACCGCTGCAGTTTATATGGAAATAACTGTTCTACTGATATTAATTGTTTTGGTTTTTTTTTAATGTTTGTATAAACTTATCTGATTATATGTCACTCTAACATGACGTCCCTCTTTCGCTTTGTAGACAAACGAGCGATTTATCGATGGTATAATCTCATTCGCACATGCGCCGGTGAATGAGACTGACTTTTCTATTGGCAGAATACATTGTGTGCGACATTTTGCGCAAACGTAAATATAAATTACCGTCTTCCAATCAAAGTATACTACCATATGTGTACTCTTAGACATATCAGAATCGAAATAAATCATGGAAGCCAGAATGCGCTTTGAGTTTTAACATGGGTTGGCGGATATAAGTAAATGTTATCCCTCACCTCTGTCTCGGGATAAAATACTAATATCCGCCAATCCATGTTAAAACTCAAAACACATTCTGGCTTCCATGATTTAATTTTTAATATACATCATTCCCATCGACCCTCGTGATAGGTGTGCATATGTCCATCACTTTATCGCAATTTTGCAAGACAATGATAATGGTAGGTCTCCACATTACATGTATATGGGTTACTTTAATTTCAGAGGGTTCGTCGTGGTCGTGGTCGTATCGTAGATTTTCAACTACCTATGTAATCAGTGCCTATCACTACTATAGTTGTGAGTTCGAATCCCACTCATGGTGAGGTGTACTCGATGCAACATTATGTGGTAAAGTGTATTAGTGCCTTGCGCCAGGTCAGTGGTTTTCTATGGGAATTCAGGCTTCCTCTACCAATAAAACTTACCGCCCTGGTATAGCTGAAATATTGCTGAAAGTGGCGTTTACACCATAAGCCATAACCCTTAATTTTCGATATCCAAATATTTGTTCCAACTCATATACAGGCGTGATCCTTTCACATTTATATATCTTTGCAACCCCATTTCAAGATGTGTTCTTCTTAAGACCGAAATATTTAACTCTTCAACCTCGTGGGTAGATGTGATCCTCTTTTCAACGATATATATCACTCCTCCCAAACCGTCCAGGACAGGAGGTAAATGACTACATTGTCGTTGGAAATCTTACATCAACTCGTTACCGTAAATAGTGCATTGGAAGGCAAAATTTTTAACTATTTTTCCCAAAATATCTCATTTTACGTTAATTTTGTAAAAGAAAACATCCCTCATAGGCACATCCTATTGGCATTACTGTAATAAAACCGTAGATATCAAATGTAGTGCGCACGACGCGTTTCTGGAATAACCTTCATCAGGTACGCTCGAATCGAAAGATTGGAAAACCAAATAATTTAAAGTTTTGGGAGCAAGTAAACCAAAGGGTCTAAACAGGACAGCCAAGGTCGGCTAAGGTCACATATGTCTGAGGGAGGAAAACCTTAGCTTTATTAATAATTACATTATTTAAGAACTGTGAATCTCAGAAATAAATATATCTAATAAACCATGTCAGTGCTGAAGCACTGACTACTGGGCGGATGATACCCTCGGGGACTAATAGTCCACCAGCAGAGGTATCGACCCAGTGATAGTAACACTGACTACTGGGCGAATGATACCCTCGGGGACTAATAGTTCACCAGCAGAGTATCGACTCAGTGATAGAAACACTGACTACTGGGCGGATGATACCCTCGGGGACTAATAGTCAACCAGCAGAGTATCGACTCAGTGATAGAAACACTTCACTACTGGGCGGATGTTACCCTCGGGGACTAATAGTCCACCAGCAGAGTATCGACTCAGTGATAGAAACACTGACTACTGGACGGATGATACCCTCGGGGACTAATAGTCCACCAGCAGAGGCATCAACCCAGTAATTATAATAAAACCGTAGATATCAAATGTAATGCGCACGACGTAATTTCATGCTTTGTTTGAATAAACGTTAGAGACTACCTAAGGGGCAATCAAAAAAGGACAATCCAGAGAAATTGGCAACATAGGGTACACAAGATAAAATAGTTACATTACTTCCGTTTTTCATTGAAACGTTACAATATGATTGGCTATGCAGTGGTCACATGATTATAAAAGAGATGTTCAACATCCCAATAAAACTCAAACCCAAACTTGCACGTGCCTCCATGATGACGACGTCAGATGTAAACAATCAATGGCGTAGTAATTTCCAACAGAAAATAATCTAACACAAATAAAATTCACGACAAATTCAACTATATTAAATTTTGGTGTGATTTAAAATGTAATTATAAGAATTGAATGCATTTTTTGTAGTTTTATAGGCGTGTAAAAGTGTGGACCGAGCCACATTTTTTGCATGAAGCGCTTCGGTCCACGCTTTTACACGCCAATAAAACTACAAAAAAATGCATTCAAATCTTAAGAAAAACAAGTAAACCGGTAAAGACGAACCGAACATCGTTGTACATGAAATCAAAGTTTTGATATTTAGCCCAATAATTCCCATCTTAATTGTGTACTTCGATCATGGTGGACATAATATCGTGGTTTTGTGATAATGTCGAAAACCACGAAAATATATACCCAATAAATAAATTGATTAATGCATTTTGTTATAATATCAAATGTATATTTTTATCGTTATCTTTGGAAATTAATTCATATATATTACCGGGGCCGTCGAGGCCGTGATCGTATGGTAATTGGATTTGCAACTGCATATGCAATCAGTGCCTACAACCATTGATGTTGTGAGTTCGAATCTCGATCAGAGCGAGGTGCACAACATTATGTAATAAAGTTTGTAAGTAAATTGCGACAGGTCAGTGGCTTTTCCCGGATCCTTCGGTTTCCGTCACCAATAAAACTGACCGCCAGGATACAACTGAAATATTGTTGAAATTGGACACCATAACCCTAATCCTAATCCCCATTAGTAAGGTAACATCAATGACATTGCGTATCGCGTTAAACATAATCAAGCAAACATATATATTACCTCTAGAATAAGAACACCAGCCTTCCTCAGATTTTCCGGTCTTATTTAAATTAAAGCTGGAATACAGAAAACAAGTGTGTGTACCTCCGTGATATGATATAGAGAGACATGATTTATTATCATTACATTGTCTGAAACAATCCAACACACTTGTACATTCTGTTTTATGAAATATATTGTCTGATATTAGTATGTTCCGTAATTCCGTTCTCTCGGCAACCATCGTATACCGGTTTGCTGCAAAACATAAACCATAAGAACAAGATAAAACAAGGAATAATGATTCGTGCATGATCTTGTTCATTTGATGAAGATGTGGTTAACAAAAAAACGTTCTCATGAATAAGACTATCCCTGCAGGAAATCAGCATCTTAATCGCGTTTTATTAATTGATGTGGTTATTATTGACAAATCTTCGTTATTTAAATGCATATATAATATTCCCTTATTCATTTTAATTAGCAAATATTTACAATCAGTTTGCACTTAACACTTGTTACAACATGAACACGATTTACTAACTATAATTGACTATAATTGACAGTTGTGTCTAAATGCAATTAAACTTTAGTTTACTAAAAGTTTTATAAGTGCTTCCAATAGAAATGAAAGGAATGAAGATATAAGTTAATTGTTGTATAAACACAATCTACTGTTTGTACTGAGTATATTGTTAATAATGCCTTACAATTTTTGTCAAACATATCGATGAATAATACAGCAGTGATTTCCGATATTAAGATATACTTGGACATTACTCCATGCAAAACACATCCCAGTAGAAACACAGTGACATTTCAAAGTTGACACACCATACAACCATTTCATCAGCATTGTTGCAACGTTAAAACAGCATACCAGGTTTTTATAGCGTCATATTAACGTTGAAACACCATACAATGTGTTTTCAAAGTCATTTCAACATTAAAACAACATACAATTTTTTTTTCAGTGTCATGTCAACGTTGAAACAACATACAACCTTCTTAAGCGTCATTTCAACGTTAAAACAACACACGACCTTCTTAAGCGTCATTTCAACGTTGAAACAACACACAACCTTCTTAAGCGTCATTTCAACGTTGAGACAACACACAAGCTTCTTAAGCGTCATTTCAACGTTGAAGCAACATACAACCTTTTAAGCATCATTTCAACGTTGAAACAGCATGCAATCTTTTTAAGCATCATTTCAATGTTGAAGCAACATACAACATTTATAAGCGTCATTTCAACGTTGAGGCTAAAACAACCTTCTGTTGAAACAACATACAACATTTTAAGTGTCATTTCAACGTTGAAGCAAAAACAACATTTCAAGCATCATTTCATCGTTGAAACAACATAAAATCTTTCTAAGCGTCATTTCAACGTTGAAACAACACACAACCTTCTTAAGCGTCCGTTCAACGTTGATACAACACACAACCTTTTAAGCATCATTTCAACGTTGAAACAACATACAACCTTCTTAAGTGTCATTTCAACGTTGAAGCAACATGCAATCTTTTAAAGCGTCATTTCAACGTTGAAGCAACTTAAGTGTCATTTCAACGTTGAAACAACATACAATCATTTTATGCGTCATTTCAACGTTGAAACAACATACAATCTGCTAAGCATCATTTCAACGTTGAAACAACATACAATCATTTTAAGCGTCATTTCAACGTTAAAGCAACATACAACTTTTTAAGCATCAATTCAACGTTGAAACAACATACAACTTTTTAAGCATCAATTCAACGTTGAAACAACATACAATCTTTTTTGCGTCATTTCAACGTTAAAACAACATACAACTTTTTGATCAGCGTCATTTGAATATTAAAACAACATGCATGTTACCAGCGTCATTTCAACGTTGAAGCAACACACAACCTTTTAAGCATCAATTCAACGTTAAAACAACATACAATCTTTTTAAGCGTCATTTCAACGTTGAAACAACATACAACTTTTTAATCATCATTTCAACGTTGAAACAACATACAACCTTCTTAAGTGTCATTTCAACGTTGAAACAACATACAATCTTTTAAGCATCATTTCAACGTTGAAACAACATGCAATCATTTTAAGCGTCATTTCAACGTTGAAACAACATACAATCTTTTAAGCATCATTTCAACGTTGAAACAACATACAATCATTTTAAGCGTCATTTCAACGTTGAAACAACATACAATCTTTTAAGCATCATTTCAACGTTGAAACAACATACAATCATTTTAAGCGTCATTTCAACGTTGAAACAACATACAATCTTTTAAGCATCATTTCAACGTTGAAGCAACATACAATCATATTAAGCGTCATTTCAACGTTAAAACAACATACAATCTTTTTAAGCGTCATTTCAACGTTGAAGCAACACACAACCTTTTAATCATCATTTCAACGTTGAAACAACATACAACCTTCTTAAGCGTCATTTTAACGTTGAAACAACATACACATTTTTAAGCATCATTTCAACGTTGAAATAACATACAATCTTTTTATCGGCGTCATTTCAATGTTGAAACAACATACATATTTCAGCGCCATTACAACATTGAAGCAACTTACAATGTGTTTTCAACGTCATTTCAACATTAACACAACATAAAAGGTTTTTTCAGCGTCATGTAAAAGTTGAAACAACATACTTTTTGTCAGCGTCATTTCAACACTAAAACAGCATACGTTTTTGCAGCGTCATTTGAAGTTTGAAACAACATATTATATATTTTCAGGGTCATTTCAACGTATAGAGACGTGTCGGAGAAGGACATGCACCTTGGCAATAACGTTGATCAAGGATTCAAGCAACAGTAATCGTCAGAAATATAAGTCTAAACTCCACTTTTGTGAAAGGTGTTTAAATGTATACTTTTTGGATGAAATCTTGCTTGTTCATCTAATTCCTATGTTTTGGAACCATTACGGTTTACAAATGATGACCTCAGCACATACTTCCTGAGTGTTTTAAATGTTGCTTGTATGCAGTTGTCATTGCTTTCTCTCGATAAGGGACAAGTTAAGCATGTTTTCGGAAGGAGAGTTTCCAAAAGGTGCTAGATCAACCACTGTAAATGATTTGTTCCTTGACGGAGCAGTGGACTCACATGGGATATGTGTGCTTAGTGCCGATTCCAGCATTATTTCTTATATCGCGTCGATCAGTTTTTAATGGTAGTTTTCTAAACGGAATATCCAGTGAAAGCCACCGATCTGCCACTAATCACTGACAAACTGAGATTGTATAATGAGAGAGAATCCAACTCACAGTTTTAGTCTTGGTAGGCACTGATTACATGGGTTGATGTAAATCCAACTAAAACACGATCATGGACATGATTGACCCTGAAATGACATGTCACATGTCTAAAATAGTGTTGTCGTTGAGTAGATTGCACCCAGCTAAGAACAGAATATTCCAGATACTGGTTTTCCATTTTCTGATTTCTGTTCTTTCAGGTGCACTATGACGTTAAAAAATTATGTTAATTGGGTTTTTTTCTGCAGTTTTGCAAGTTTTTTTTCAGTATTCCATGTGTCTGTAGTTTTCGATGTTGTGTTTTGTAGATAATTGTTTGTCCTATTGTCTTTTTTCTTTTGACCATTGTTTTATCTGTTTTCCGATGTACGGGTTCTGATTACCACTTTGATATGTTCGAGTTTATGTTCAATGTTCATAGTATCATTTGACAATGTGCTATACATATAATTTTTTCTTAATGTTGTGCATTTTTAATATGTCTCAGTATATTATGTAAAAAGGAAAACGATTGAATATGAATTTGGGTAAATTATAGCGAAACTCTTTCAACGAACTCCAGATGAATGTTTTTCCAGAAACCCACCGTGTGCCCTGAATTAAATATCTATTTTTTTATTACAAGTAGACAGAAAAATTAAGAAATTAAAACCGTTGCAGGAGGTTCATATGTTATCTATGTTACTGGTGTTCGCCACGATTTCAATATAGCATGATTGTAACAAACTTCATTTTTAGTTTGATTTATCTCCCTTAGGCCATATAGATATAGTGGTTCAGGTAAATTACAGGTGTTATTTTTAGGTAATAATTTTAGAGTTGTTTGGCAGGTTTAAATAGTGGTTGGACAAGTCAGACACACCTTGAGTCAGTGCAGATTTAAGTTTTGAGCTGGAAGAGTGTGGTTGAGAAACTTCAGTTGTGCAATGGCAGATGCTATTGTAAATGGAGATGGCCAAGCATAGAAATGTCAGAACAGGACATTTAGGTCATATTTCTGTACAGAGCAATTCATATTTCACACCCAGGTAAGAGGTTTTCCATATCCCTTTTTTCGGTTGTCGTTTTGTCAATTTTATCTAATGGCGTGTCGTGAACTCGAATTTGTATTGTATCGTGGTTATTTTGAAATAAAGGTTTATTGTATTCTCAAAATGAGTTTTTCCTTTCACAGGGGATTGGTTTATGGTGTTTTATGATGAGTTTATGGATGTGTTTGGAGCCACACGATTGTTGGTGATGTTATGAGCCACGCCTTAGAGTATATTGAGATTGGAAATAGTTGAGTTTTCCATTAGAAGTTGTTTATTTGGGAAGTGGAACACATATAAAGTCAGTGTTATACAAATAGCTAAAATGCAGTTTTGAGGACTTCCTTGGAGGAGGCCATTGTCACGGATTCACACATACGGTAGGTATTTGTGAACTACAAATACTATTATAAATTGAAATTGATGTGGGTTTAGACGGCGACTTTCTCAACTATTATAAAGCCATAGAGGAAATGAGTTATAGATTTTTAACATATTAAATACAAAGAGTACTGAAAAGTGGTGTTTTATACCTTTATTGAATATTAAGAATATTCCAATGTCGTTGAAGTAGATAAAACTTTATAAAAGGAAATTACTAACTGCTTTTGCATATTGAAACCGTTTCGAACATTATATTAGAAAAGGGAACTAACTTTACTGTGGAACATTAATATTTGGAAGGTGAGATAACTGTGAAATCTAGAAGAACATTTATATATTTATCTAGAGACAGAGAAACTATATTTATATTTGAAATGTTTACTATTTAATTGGTATGGATTTTTTTTTATGTATTTGTCCTGAATTTTGTTTATTTTTTTATTATAATTTTGGTTGATTCATTGATTTGGTAGAGCTAAAGTGATTGAGTGAGTGAGAAAATATCTGTATTCATGATCATTTGTTTTTTTCTTTATTTTACATGTGCATTTTCAGTTCTATTTTCTTTTTTGTTTGTTTAGTTTATTTTGTTTATTTGGTGTGGATGTTAATAAAACATTATAATTTTTACACCATTCTCAATCTCATTGGCAAATCCAGCAAACATTTGTGTAAGAACCCAGAAGTGATTTATCACTCCATTACAATAATGTTTGTGTCGTTTAGAAGTAGCACGACGGGTGCAACCAGTAGAGGAGGAACTGGAGCATCTACGTTCGCCTTCGTTTTTCGTCTTTTTCCCCTTTTGGGGAGGGGGATGTCATGTTGCTCAATCTTTACTGTTACGTACTACTTTGTATTAATAAAGAAATTAAAACAGTTGTACGGGGTTCATGTGTTATCAATGTTATTTGTCTTAATTACGTATACTGGTGTACAACACGATTTCAATATCACATGACAGCGGGAGGTTTGGCGCTTTAAAATCTGATTCAACCCACCATTTCTTTAGAAATGCCTGTACCAAGTCAGGATCATTACGGTTTTCGGTTGTTGACTGATTTTATCTGTTTATATACTTATGAGTTTTGACTTTCCCTTTGTAAGATTGTTCAGAGTTCGGTAATTTTGTTATTACCTTTATTTAGATGTAGCACTATGGGTGTCACCAGTGGAGCAGGAACTGTTTACCGGTCTGGAGCATCCGCGTTCACCTACGTATTTTTACTTTTTTGGAGAGGGTGGGCGGTTCATGATGCTCAGTCTTTACTGTCCTTAGTATTTTGTAGTTCATTGTTTGTTCTTTTGTTCTTTTTCTTTTGATCATTGTATTGTCTGTCCTTCTGCGGTTTGCAGCTCTCAATTATCCCTTTGGTATCTTCAAACAATTTGTAAAGTCCAACACTGATATAAAGTCGATATAACTGACATATTATTGAAAGTGGCGTTAAACACCATAACCCTGATATAAGGTAAACCGCACATTGACCGAAAACAAGAGAAAAACAATTACTCCTTTACAACTTGTAGACAATCTTGTCTTGTTTCGATTACACATTGGTGTAATGTCGCGGATTAAAGTAATAAAATGAGTCCCCACCTGCCTTGTGAACTTCCTTTTTTTTCACAATTCAGTGAAAAGATTACATTGTGTTTAACAAAAGCGGTCAATAATTAGGTTCTTATATTAGGTTGTTACTATTATTAGGTTGAAGTAAGCAATGACTTCAAACATTATTACACCAAGCAATACAAAGGCTTTCTGTCTGAAGATTTGTAAATGTCATCAAACTAGTTTAACCGGAATATGTTCAATCGAAGCAGAATGCATTCTCTAAGCACTCATTACACCCGGCGGGGTATTTTCAATCACAGAAAAATGCATTCTCCAAACACTCATTACACCCGGCGGGGTATTTTCAATCACAACAGAATACATTCTCTAAGCACTCATTACACCCGGCGGGGTATTTTCAATCACAGCAGAATGCATTCTCTAAGCACTCATTACACCCTGCGGGGTATTTTTTTAATCACAGCAGAATGTATACTCTAAGCACTCATTACACCCGGTGGGGTATTTTCAATCACAGCAGAATGCATTTTCTAAGCACTCATTACACCCGGCGGGGTATTTTTTTAATCACAGCAGAATGCATTCTCTAAGCACTCATTACACCCGGTGGGGTATTTTCAATCACAGCAGAATGTATTCTCTAAGCACTCATTACACCCGGCGGGGTATTTTTTTAATCACAGCAGAATGCATTCTCTAAGCACTCATTACACCCGGTGGGGTATTTTCAATCACAGCAGAATGTATTCTCTAAGCACTCGGTACACCCGGCGGGGTATTTTCAAAAATTAAAAGTAGATCTATAGCACTTGCTCCCTATTTTCTATCGTGTTGTTTTTTGGTCGCTGCATGAGTAGGAAATATTGTTGGAAGTGGCGTTAAACAACATCAATGTGGTTCTCACTTGACATTACAATGTGGTTCTCACTTGACATTATATGAAGTGAATTGCAGACAGTGTACAGGATTTAATATTGTTTGAAATACACATGTACAACAAAGTAAGTAAATCTCTTTCTATGGATTTAAATGGAACTGAAAAGTACCTTATGATGTACTTCATTTTTTTGTTTCTTTGCTTTTTATATAAAGAATTAAGCGCCCTAAATTGAAATCATCATCTTGCAAAAAAATCACAGGTTCCTCTTTTGTAAATCGTGAATAGGTAATTATAATAAGGTATGATAAGCTCGCTTCGTTAAGCGAGCTATTTATGACTGAAACATGGTAAAATTAAATCAATAAAGGAATAATGACGAATACCATTTACTTTGACTAAAACAGAAATCCTTATCATCCATACACTATGCCTATGAAAAAGTTTCACCACATCCGGGTTATCCATACCACTATGCCTATGAAAAAGCTTCAACACATCCGGGACATTCCGGATCACTGCTTTTCGCGACACCCTCGAGAACTTATGAAAGATGCGGTGTATGAAAAGTATCGAAGAGCGAATACCGGTATTTCGCTGTTGCCTATATTGTTTGCTTGTGAAATAAACATTAAATTTAATTCAATGTTCTTCTTCTTTGACGAAAATATACAAATTATTTGTTTGAAATGAATATTTAAAGAATTTTGTCTGTAAATTGAAACCGATAATTATCGAATCCTACACGGAAAGTAACGAGTCGCTAAAAATAACATGATTGCGCAACACGATCGTCTGCTCAGGATTATTGCTAAAGCAAACGCAAGCTTATATTTATATTCGCTTAATCGCATCAGGTAAAACTAATAAATTGTGTTGAGATAATATCACGGTTGGGGATAATTAATTATTACATCTACAAGTTTGTCGAATAAATTTTTGCACTGATTTGAACAATAAAGTATTCCATTCTTCACTAATTTCGTTACATCCAAAGAGTATATATTCTATAGAGATGGGAACAATGTTATTAAAATAGTTTAAACAGAGAAGTTCTATCGTGTTGATAAAGTGGACATTCAAGAAAAAAATTAATAGCATCCTCAAATAAATGACCACATACACAACGTGGATCATTCTTCAAATTTACTCTATATAAATCGGCATTAAGGCCACTACATCTATGTCTTAGCTTAGTATGTATTATGATATTTTTCCTATCGCCAATATTGTAAAATGAAGCCACCGGAATTTGGACAGCCTGAATTGTCAAACAATGAAAGTGAAGCCATACATAATATTAAACACGTCAAGAAAGCATGTTAATTATGAGGAAGACAAAAATAAAGTACCCATGAACAAGCCTTACAACATCCAAAATACGAATATTTGCAATGGTATTTTCCATATTTCATTTTTTGAAGCACTATTAATAAATGAGGGTAAAACGACCCGGGGCAAACGGGAATAGGGGAAAATCGACTCACGGGGTGAAACGACCCGGATTCAGGGGGAGCTGACGCCAACGGCCTTCAGGCTTGTGTTGTCGGCAGGTAAGTTAAAATTGCCTTTGGTGCCATCACAAGATTATGTTTTACAAGATAACAAGAGGTGCTACGACAAAATTTTGAATGACTGGAATTTCAGACTCCCTTCATTGGGCTTCAAATGTATTCTGGTAGGCTTGATGAACATGATTGATGGTATGCAATTTTGGACACCAATTTTTTTTTAACAGACATAAAACAGTTTTTGTTAGCCCATGGTTATGTTGCATTGACAAATGACATGCTGAAAGCCTATAAGGTTGCCCAGGTCTAAATATTTTTAAGTGGGTGGTTGCAGGAGGCATATTTTCTAAAGACGAAGTCGAACAACAACAACTTATGTATTTTAAGAACAAAGTGTTCACCAAAACAGACACTGGATGACGACCCCCACAATGTATAGATATTGCACAAAAAAAGATGATGGTTTGACAGAAGGAGCTTATTGTTCTTGCACTGCAGGGTATGAAATTGATGCATGTTTTTTTTTATTCTCTATATTGTGTCTATGCAGTGCCAATTCAGGACCATTAGATAATAACACTACAGAAGGGATTGCAACCAATCTTGGCTGAAATGTTCCTAGCAAATTCATGACAATATGTTGTAGTTACTATGGTGTCAATGAATCAGTACATTTCAATAATGTTTGAGAGATGTCAGTACACATCTCTCTGGAAGCTAATGATCTGCGTACATATTAGGTTTGTCAACTACTAACAATTACAATACATGTATATACAATGTAGCTTCTATAGTACAAGGTAGTACGTTTCAATAATGTTGAAAAGATGTCAGTTCAAATCTGACTGGAAGCTAATCTATGGGTTTATTTTAATATATGCTTGATCATGTTGACTGCATTAACTAACTTGGACATAAGTCCCTAGCTTAATGAAAGTTTTGAAGAACTACTCCTTTTTCAATGTGACCACAAAAATGTTGTGTAATAGTTAGCATGCTCACCTAGAATGTGGTAGATCCATGGGTTCTAGCCCCTGTCTAGTCAAACCAAAGATTATAATATTGGTAAGAATGCAGCATTAAGGAGTAAGAACAAAAACTGGTCGAGTCAGAATAATGTTGTAGAGTGGAACGACATATCTACCCACAGACTGCTGTTTCAATGAACTACATTTTGTAGCACTCTAAAAATCCAACTAAGGGTGTTGGTCTTTTCATTTTTTGTATCTAAATGTGTTTCTTGTTGCTCATGCTTAAATAATTCATGTTTCTTGTTTAAAAATTCTATGAATAGAATGTTTTTATCCCCCATATGAGTGTTGTTTTTCGTGTAACATTATTGAATATTTTGGGCTTTGTTCATTTACCTGAGAAAGTCTTAGACAAATATTTTGAAATTAAAGGAGTTTTGAACCTTATTATATGTAGTATGGGGTTTTTTTGGGGAAGGGGGGGGGGGAACTTTTGTCCGATTTTTTTACTTCTCAATTCAATAACTAAAGGATAGAGAAAATTGCAGTGTCCCCCAATATTAACTTTTTGATGCTAAAAGCAATATAATTTTCATTCAATCATTAACTTAAGACTTAATCAGGATGAGGGGAATGTGTTTTATTACCCATTCTTCAATGTTCCAGTTCATAGTTTTGTTATTTTACAACATTGTTATTATACATGTATAGCTGACCTTTTAATAATGTTTTGTTTTTGCAATAAATATTTTCTTGTTAATGAATATTTGTTTAATTTTTGTGCACTATAATTTACAAAAGTTATCCAGTTGAATCATTTACAAAGTACATGTGCATGTACATATTTTGCCCATCCAAGACTGACTTGTTCCTTAATTTAGCACTTTTTCCATACTAATCCTTATATGTTATTATTGGTCTCCTGACATTGGCATAAACAAGAAAGGATTGAGTGCCTCACGAACAGAAACCACACCATAATAATGTGCTTGACATACATGTAAGAATGGAACATGACTGTTAATGTATAGCCCTGTATCAGGGCATACTATTTAACTCCTGTCTGTCCCTCCCTATAGTTTTGAGCTAGAGTTTTTGTAATATTTTGTAGTGTGTTTAATGTACAAATACTAAAGGTGTGCATTCTTACAGGATTTTGACTTCTAAAAATTCACAAAATGATATATAGTTGAACTAAGCCATTTTTAAGTTAGTACATCTAAAGTGTCTTACACACACAAACTTTATACATTCTCTAACAAAAGGGGCACACCAGTTTTAAGTTGGGCCTTTTAAAAAGTTTTATTTGATGCTCCATAATATGATAATTTACAAATTGCATGTTTAATGTGATATAAATATGATAAACTATAAAACCATGCAGAAGTCTAACATAATGCCAACTTTAAAACAATAACATTACAAAGCTGGTTTTTGTACAAATACCTGCCAGTCGCTTAGGGGGAAAAAGACTTCTTTTGATTTCCCTTTTTTATAAGGACCCCCCCCCCCCCTTTTATTGGATAGTCGGACAACAAAATATACAAGATTTAGATTAATTTTTTTCAAGTTAATCGATTGACTGATTGATTGATTGTTGTTTAACGTCCAGCGAGCAATTTTTCAGCTATATTCAGGACGAGAACATTTAAAAATTTAAACGCCACGGGACTCGAAACAAGGAAAGATGATGGGTAGGGACGGATAATTTTGCCAGTGCAACAGGTCTCTTATGGACCACTCATCATGAGCATAATGAGCTGTTACACTGGGTTCTTTAACGTGCGGAGAGGGTGGCAATCTCTCAACACGGGACCTCGGTTTTATTTACGTCTCATCCGCAGGACGCATTGGTTGTGAATTCTTACATCCCGCACAACCGACGGACGCCCCTTCAAGCCGAAGAAGCTCTCGGTCCCATTTCTATACCCCGGGGTTCCCGCAGGATTGACCCCCTTTTAGAGGACTAGTGCCTCTAGGGCGGAGAAACCTGGTGCCTATTCTACCCCCGGCACACCCTCCATGAAGGGGGTTTCAGGTTAATCGATAAGTACCCGCTAGGATGATATATTTTATTTATTTTTGCAGGTCTAGGATATTTTTTGTAAACAGTACTATTTGCGAGGTTGTGTCAAAATTATTTTCCTAACCAACAAATTCACGAAAACTTCCTTACGACCGTGACGATATGTGCATAACTGCCACGATGAATAAACTGCGACACCGTGTTTACAAATGCAATGACGTCTTGTTTACTTTTTTTTTTACTCCGATTGACCTTTGAACCATAATGGCGGCGGTAACGTGAAATTGGTAACCGATAATTATCGAATCCTACACGGAAAGTAACGAGTCGCTAAAAATAACACGATTGCGCAACCCGATCGTCTGCTCTGGATTATTCCTAGAGTAAACTCAAGCTTATATTTAATTTATATTCGCTTAATTGCATCAGATATTGATAAAATACACAATTGCCCAAATTGTCTCAAAGAAAAACACTTTCAAAACCTTATGCATATGTCAGAAACCCAGTATGGATAGAAACTGCTGTTTGATTGTTTTTTTGTTGTATATATGTCATACAGTGATACATAGAAAGTTGCAAAATGTTGTGTACATGAAAAAAAATTGATGTTAAAAGAAAAGGAGGGATGGGCAATCAGAAGCACCATAGGGTCTAGTCCGAGATTCAACGGCTACAGCAACTCCATAAAAGCCGTTAAACGACAGAGGAATCTCGGACTACATAGGGTCCTGTCCACAAGTACCTGTGATCTTGAAGAGTGTCTCAGACCCTATGCTATGTGCAACATTTACATACTCTATTATGTCTACTGGTGGTCACTAGTAAACCAAATTTCTATTTTCAGGCAAAGTTGGTAAATAATTATATGTACATAAGCATAAAGTTTTGCATATGTTTGCTCATCCAAGACTAAGGATATCTAATTAGTGATTAGCTTCGCGAGCTTTCCAGGCAGTGCCTGTTTCATATTAATGTATTAATGACCTGCATAAGCTGTTTTCATATCTGGTATTTCGACATTCCCTTCTCTTGATCTTGCATCAAGGCTATTTGTCCTGAGGCTGATGTGGACTGCATACGATCATTTTCTCATTCGTTGTTTTTGTTAGTTGTCGAGTTACGAAACGGTATTGACTTTCCAAAACCAGTTGGTAATACTGCCATACAATATTTTTTGTCGATGAGACATTCCAGAATTGTTCTAAGCTACAGTTCAACTCATCGATGCCAAATAGTGGTAAAATATCTGTCGAAGCGCTGTCAATCATATCGCAAGGAGGCTGCCATGTTTTTTTTAACACAACACCGAAGACACTGAGAAAGCGGTTCTCTGATTGGTTATTCTGCGAGGTCGATTCTATTTCTGATTGGCTAATATAAATTTCAGATAATGCATTCATGTTGACCCCTGATGCGATCCTTAATGGGATGTTGTTAAATCCTACACACGCGGCGACCAAAAAAACCCGATAGAAAATAGGGAGCAATACAGCATATAGGTATACAAATACAAATTACAAACAATACATGATACATTATACACAATACATAATTATACCTCAGAGTGAGTTCACCTCGCGTGAGCCTCAGTGGCTCTATTAAAGGTTTCAACGTTGCCCAAGAAAAGGTCAAGATTTCTAAATTTTCTAAAAAATTATAAAATCAAATTTGTTTTCTTTAAATGTTCAAAATTTTCAAAATTTCTAAATTTTAAAAATGGGTGCAGGTCGTTGCGTAACCTGGTCGTTTCGTACCAGGTCGATTCGTACCCTATTGAGATATAAGTAATATTGTATATATTTATGGAAATAAAGTTTATAAATGTTACCAGAAATGGTAATGAAGAAATTTCGAGTTATTTTTTATTTTTTATTTTTTAGCGTTAAAATCTTAATGTCTAAGTTTATTCTGATAATTTTGAAATAATTCTACAATATATGGTTTTAGAGATATCATGGAGTCAAATTAAAACAATTTTCGTATTCAGAAGTTACAAATAGGGAATGATGACTTTGTGTTTAAATCACAATTTAATGTATACATGTAAATACGGCGAATTGTAGAATTATTTCACAATTTTCAGAAGAAACTTTAGACATTTCGGAGTTTACATCTTCTACACTACATGTTTATGTAAATCCAGCTTTATGAATCAATATGTAATTTCGAAGTAAAAATATAAAATGCATATATAGACACTGTCATGGGATTTTCAGCTTTAAGTAAACTCGGTAAACTTTTACATGCCTGAAGCATAACCCTGCTCCTTTTATACCCGGGCTTGGGACCAGCGTTGGCGGAGTTAAAGTTTTTTTTTTTTAAATGTACATCATTTACAACACTTTTGTTCATTCTCTTTCAGTCACTGGCCATAACTGGTAACTGGATGACCTGATAAAGACTGCCATATTTATACTGGCATAAAGCCTGATTTTTCAACTGAAAAATCTTGGGATAAGCATGAACAAGTAAAATTTAAAATTTTCATAAAATTTCAAAACTCAAAAATTTCATAAGATTTCAAAAAATTTCAAAATGTTAAAATTTTCAAAAAGTTTCAAAGTTTTCATAAGATTTTGAAATTTTAATATTTAATAATAATATTGAAAAATAATCAAACAATTATTAAGTTTAAAAAATTCCATATTAATTAATAAAGCAGTTATTGACTTTTAATTTCAGTCTACTTATGACTATACAGACCTGGTCAATGATTGCTTAACTTCGGCCGTTGGCCTCGGTCAGCCAATCATTGACCAGATCCGCATAGTCATGAGTAGATCTCATTAAAAGTCAATAATTTTCACTGAACAAAACAGTATCATCAGCATACATTAGTCAATACAGATTGAGCATTTTTAATTCGTATGATTGACATCCTTGTTTAATTAATTATATTTCAATGTCATTGACATACATAGCATATAAAAATGGGGACAAGGATTCCCCCTGCATGAGTCCAATATTACAACTAATCGTTGATGTGAATAGCTTTCCGATATGCGAGACTAACGATATGCCTCTGTAGTTTCCAGGGACATCAACTGGTCACAGCAGCTTGCAATTCTCCAAACGCTCATTATGCCCATTGTGTATTCCATTCGTTCCCTTCAGAGGATTTGCACCCCACAGCCCTATTTTTTCCATTGGTTTCTCTTTCTGTTCCCATTCTCCTACAGTCACAATTTCTCCTACAATCACAATTGGGTGTTCAACTAATTCACAAGCTTCCTTAGAATTTTGTGCTTTACCTGTAAAGATAATAATGTTTTTTTACATTATCATAAAAATATTTAATCAAAGCAAAGAAAAATAGCTAAAGAAAATATGAAATTCAAAATTCAAAATTAGCATGGATAATCTTAAAGTAATATTTCATCAGTTTTGAGTGAAGAACATGTTTCCTTGAAAATTTAATTTAGAATACGGCGGTACCTTTACGAAGCTATTCATGCATGTTTCAAGTCGAAATATGTTCCTAACAACTAGAAATCTGCAAATCCGTGTACATCTTTATCGTCCTCACCATTGTGGTGGAGACTGATTAACTTTCGGTTGTTTTGTTCTGATGAATGCCGATCATGACCTCGTGAAGAAAAGATAAACAATCATGGATGCTGAGGTAAGCACGCCCACATTCCTGACAATGATTATGTCTGTTTCATGTCGTGTGAACTAATTTTTATTTTGCAATTATTCTTATGTGGTACACACGGAATATATTTTTATTTTTTTTCATTAATTGAACATTGCGCATGAGCGATAAACTCCACGAAAGAGCTCAAATCTTGTGTCACGCGCATATGATTTGCATTACTATACTGGAAAACAGAATTATCTGCTGTCAAATATTTTGCGATTTGCTTTTAAAATCTGCTTTTGAGCAGATTTTTAATGTTATGCAGTTGATTTTAGTTAAAATTAAGTGTCATATTAAGTGAAAATATTTAATCCAAAAATTTCACGATATTTGCCTTTCATATTACTTTAGGTAATTAAAGGAATCAGCATTGAACTTTTTAAATGAAAATGTTAACTAGAATTTTTCTCTCGTTTCATTATTGAAAGAACCCACATCCGATTGGATGAGAAAATAAAAAAAAATCTATATGCCTTCCAAATATATCAAATATCCTAATGTGGGCCCCTATTAGACCCCTTTCGAAATAAAATAGCTACCTCTTAAACGACCAATCAAAATAATCATCTTGCAAAAGACTGCAATACAATTGCATGACAAATAAAAAAGTAAAAATTTTGATATTCTCCATTTCTTTTTGTCATCAACGGTAATAGATACATATGTTTGCATTTTTAAGATGATTTTTTTAGCAGTTATGCTGTAATTTTGGTTAAGTTTAAACATATTTTATTTCCATGATGAACAGCCAATGAGATTGAACATAAGTTATTACAACATTATTGAAGTCCTTTCCTTTTTGCAAAAATATGAACAAAAAATGATAGCACATAATGGCGATAATTATATAATGAGCATTACAATATTAAGAGACTTTTATATGAAATAAATTGATTTTATGCTGTGATGAATGTGTGTGGTAAATAAATGTGGAATCACATTACTGCTTACCTTTGCGTGCTCGGCGCTTTGTCAGCCAGAACAGGACCACAATGAGTACAGCACCACACATTACTGATACTGATACAACTGCAACAGCTATTACAATGGCGTTATCAACACCCCGGGTGGTTTCTGTTGTCACTTTATCAACATCTCGAGTGGTTTCTGTTGTCATTTCTGAAATCATATTATATTTTACTGCTTATGACGTACTTTTTAATTGTAAATGAGTGAGTGAGTGATGATTATTCAAGCCTAGTGAACATTTCTTCACCTATGAAGAGAACAACTAACACTTGATCAAATAATAATAATGTATGCTTTTGTCCAGACCATTACGCTTAAGGTTAGACATGTCGTTCCACTCGGACACATTATGCCGACTCTGAACCAACCAATTTGTTTCTGCCCTTTCTCCTTAATGATGTTCGATTAGCTCAGTGGAGAAGAATGAAATACCAATTTCATAGTCTTTGGTTTGACCCGACTGAGATCGAACCCACGATCTACCTCACACGAAAAAGATAGCCAACCCTTATACTACCGAGTGTGTGTAATTATAATATAAAGCTGTGGCAAGTCATACTTTGAAAGATTAAAAGTATAATGCATAAATAAATGTATAATTTTAATAATAGATGAATTCACCAAACTTATTCAAAACGGAATATGAAGTTCATTTAGAGATATCCGGAAAATTGCAACGTAGCCATCTTACTTATTACTCAGGAGATATGCATTGAAAATTTATTATGAATAATTGTTTATTCTAACAGCAAAGAGACTCTGTACATACCCAGACACTGCTCCGGTTTTGCTTTCCAAATTGGTAATATTTTATACCCAATACAACACTCAATTTTAATTTCTGTTCCACACGAGTTATCTTCCCATGTGTAATCGATGGACATGGATAGTTTGTAGAAAAGTCCATATTGTGCTTTACGTGAAACAGACATATTCACCTTTGACCCCTGCAATTGATTAACATAAAAGTGCATGTGGTATTGCAAACCAAAGTCTACACAGAAACTACTAAAATAAAACTAAAGGAACCTCAACTGAGAGATATATACCTCTTATGCAGGTGTTGCAAGAATGTTGCTACATATAAATGGAAAGTTCACAATGAAGCGGACCTAGATATATCTGTGTTATCTTTTATTTCAAGCTCATTGGAAACAACCATTTAAATAGGTAGTCTCTGCTAAAATGTTTACCGAATACACCCCATAAATTTATTCATTAACCAGAGGCTCTCAAGAGCCTGTATCGTTCACCTGGTAATAAAAAAAACCAATTGGTCCTATGTAAAAACTATGTCCTGCAGTGGTAGTCATCTTGGAATTACGATCAACATAAAAAACACAAAGTTTGTAAAGGACCTTCCAATGATTGATGCACAGTTTAGGTTCAATCAGTGCAATAGCTTCAGAGAAGAATATATTTCTGTATTTTCCCCATATGGTTCTGTGTTAATACTATGACCTGTGGTGGCAGCCATCTTGGATTTCCGATCGGCATAAAAAACAGAGGACCTTCCAATGATCATTCCTGGGCAGTTTGGTTTCAACTGTCCAAGTGGTTTCAGAGAAGAAACATTTTGAAACATTTTTCCCATAGGGTCCAATGTTAAACTAAGTCCTGCCATAGCCGCCATTTTGAATTTCATATCAGAACAAAAAACGTAAAGTTTGTAGAGGACCATCCAATGAACATTCATGTACAGTTTGGCTTTAATAATATTTGTAGTTTCTGAGAAGAAGGCATTTGAATATTTTCCCATAGGATCCAATGTTAATCTATGTCCTGCGGTGGTGGCCATCTTGGATTTCCGATCGGCATAAAAAACACACACCTTGTAGAGGACCTTCCAATGATCATTCCTGGGCAGTTTGGTTTCAATTATCCAAGTGGTTTCAGAGAAGAAGCGTTTTGAAACATTTTTCCCATAGGGTCCAATGTTAAACTAAGTCCTGCCGTAGCCGCCATTTTTAATTTCTTACCGGAACAAAAAACGTAAAGTTTGTAGAAGACCATCTAATGAACATTCTTGTACAGTTTGGCTTTAATCATATTTGTAGTTTCTGAGAAGAAGGCATTTGAATATTTTCTCATAGGGTCCAATGTTAATCTATGTCCTGCAGTGGCGGCCATCTTGGATTTCCGATCGGCATAAAAAACAGAAACTTTGTAGAGGACCTTCCAATGATCATTCCTGGGCAGTTTGGTTTCAACTGTCCAAGTGGTTTCAGAGAAGAAGCATTTTGAAACACTTTTCCCATAGGGTCCAATGTTAAACTAAGTCCTGCCGTAGCCGCCATTTTGAATTTCATATCGGAACAAAAAACCTTAAGGTTGTAGAGGACCATCCAATGAACATTCATGTACAGTTTGGCTTTAATCATATTTGTAGTTTCTGAGAAGAAGGCATTTGAACATTTTCCCATAGGGTACAATGTTAATCTATGTCCTGAGGTGGCGGCCATCTTGAATTTTCAATCGGCATAAAAAAACAGAAACTTTGTAGAGGACCTTCCAATGATCATTCCTGGGCAGTTTGGTTTCAACTGTCCAAGTGGTTTCAGAGAAGAAGCGTTTTGAAACATTTTTCCCATAGGGTCCAATGTTAAACTAAGTCCTGCCGTAGCCGCCATTTTGAATTTCATATCGGAACAAAAAACGTACAGTTTGTAGAGGACCATCCAATGAACTTTCATGTACAGTTTGGCTTTAATCATATTTGCAGTTTCTGAGAAGAAGGCATTTGAACATTTTCTCATAGGGTCCAATGTTAATCTATGTCTTGTGGTGGTGGCCATCTTGGATTTCCGATCGGCATAAAAAACACACACCTTGTAGAGGACCTTCCAATGATCATTCCTGGGCAGTTTGGTTTCAATTATCCAAGTGGTTTCAGAGAAGAAGCGTTTTGAAACATTTTTCCCATAGGGACCAATGTTAAACTAAGTCCTGCCGTAGCCGCCATTTTGAATTTCATACCGGAACAAAAAACGTACAGTTTGTAGAGGTCCATCTAATGAACATTCATGTACAGTTTGGCTTTAATCATATTTGTAGTTTCTGAGAAGAAGGCATTTGAATATTTTCCCATAGGGTCCAATGTTAATCTATGTTCTGAGGTGGCGGCCATCTTGGATTTGTGATCGGCATAAAAAACAGAAACTTTGTAGAGGACCTTCCAATGATCATTCCTGGGCAGTTTGGTTTCAACTGTCCAAGTGGTTTCAGAGAAGAAGCATTTTGAAACATTTTTCCCATAGGGTCCAATGTTAAACTAAGTCCTGCCGTAGCCGCCATTTTGAATTTCATATCGGAACAAAAACCTTAAGATTGTAGAGGAACATCCAATGAACATTCATGTACAGTTTGGCTTTAATCATATTTGTAGTTTCTGAGAAGAAGGCATTTGAACATTTTCCCATAGGGTCCAATGTTAATCTATGTCCTGCGATGGCGGCCATCTTGGATTTTCGATCGGCATAAAAAACAGTAACTTGGTAAAGGACATTCCAATGATCATTCCTTTACAGTTTGGGTTCAGTCAGTTCATTAGTTTCAGAGAAGAAGATCTTTGAAATTTCAGCCAATCAGAGCATATTATTGGCCCTGGCAGCCATATTGAATATTCGACTGGAACGAAAAACAGTAACTTTGTAGAGGACCATCCAAGGAACATTCCTGCTAAGTTCGGTTCCAATCGGCCAAGTGGTTTCGGAGAAGAAGCTTGAAATGTGAAAAGTTTACAGACGACAGACGACGGACACCAAGTGATGGCAATAGTTCACATGGACTTTTGGTCCAGGTGAACTAAAAAGACCACAACCAGGACACTGACCGTAACATCCTCTATAATAAAATGGTTGGTGCCTAATGCTATATATTTGTGATTCTTGTCGAATGTTATATCATTAGACCAGTTAGTGTTACAGCAACATATTTCTTTTTATTATCATCGAATTTCTGATCTTGACATTAGTTATCATCCACGATTTTTTTTTAATAAAAACAACAGATCATCATCATCGTCGTCGTCGTCCTCCTTCTTATCATCATCATAATCATCATCATTTTGATCATCATCATCATTATCAGCAGCATCATCGTCATCATCATCTTAAAAGTAGCTATGCAGGTTTTTCTTTTATCATCATCAAATTTAAAAAAAACTTTACAATAAATTAATAGAGTTTGTGATAAATAAGCAAATTAATTATAATTAAACATACCCCGACTGACAACATACATTGCGGTAAAGGATATATATTTTGAAATGTTAGGTTGGCAGATATATGTCTGTCTTCTTGGTTATAATTAGTTTCATTATCTATTTCGTGGGCAGTAGGTATATCTGTGAGAGAAAAAAAAAACGTACATTTGAACAATTTAAAATATGAGTATTAATCAGGGAATTTTGAAGAAAACTTATATTCATAAAAGATTTTTTTTTACTCGACAACACATTTGCATTTATCGTTAAAATCAATAATGCTTAGAATTTATCAGGAAGTTTAGTAGAAACGCAATATTCATAAATAATGTTTCACTCAATAACACATTGTGTTTTTCAATGAAAAAATCCCAAATTTCTGGACAGAATAAGAAAAGCTTCGATTTATGGATGAAAGACCTCTTTTTCTTCAACATATGGTTTGTTCTGTGATTAGATAATAGACTGATGCAATAACATTTATTTTCTGGTGGAGTTCATTGAAAGACCCAGTACATAGACAGAGATTACTCCTTCAGTTATGTCACATCATCCACTTTATTTAATCTTCTAATCATTTAGTATGTAATAAATACGTCATTAATTAGTTGTATGTAAAGAAACTGACAAACTTCCTTCACACTACACATTAAACTTAAATAAGGATGGAGAATTAGTAAATTAAATATATCATGGCGAGAACAAGTTGATTTTAAATAATATAATGACGAGGTCTGCTTTGTACTAGACCAATACGCTTAGTTGGATTTTTATAGTGCTAGCTCACTGAAACAACAGTCCGGGGATAGACTGGGAGCTATAAGGGCCAAAATCGGCCCCACCTCAGATGTCGATAAAATTTTCTCCAAAATATATTCAAAAAATATGTGCTTTTCATAAATAAATACATTTAGTTAATATGTGGATCTAATTCCTCACAGCGGACAGACAAAGTCAGGTAATGAAAAGCACTGAACGTCATTTTTTTCAGAATACAGAACGTACGTATCATTGTATTATAATGCATATCTTTAAAAAGCAAAAACAAAAACAAAAACAAAGCATAATAAAACTCAATAAACAAAGCATAAATTTGACTTAATATGCAATGTGGATTGATTTCAGGAATAAAAACATGTTCTGAAACTGTATTATAAAATTAAAGTGAACGAATAGTAATGTCGCAACGTCACCCATTTTCGACGGTCTCGTCCCCTGTTTTCGACGGTTTGTTTCACGTGATAAAATCTCTCATTATTTTGATCGCTTCATTTGTCAGAGGTTATATTATGATGCTGAAATTGCATGAATGATCTCAAGAAATCTGATCTAAAACTGTCATCTTTAAATGTAAGAACTACGTACCACATCTATTATTTCACGTTCAAATTGTATTTTTTATTTTATTTTATTGTATTGTATTAAAAAATATATCTCATACAGACCAATTTTGGTTTCATCGTCTGCTATGACATTGATAATGTACATATTGAGATCATATCAATTCAGAAACTTATTAACATTGATTGTAGAAAATTGGTCGAAATTTTGGTATTAACCTTAAAGAAGTAATAGATAGATTTATTTGAGGAATAGAACTTTGTCATATTTGAAAAAATTTTAAACATTTTTTTAACCGTACTTTATTCTTAACGACAACCAATGTTATGATATATTCCAGTACATTTTTACGGACAACCATCATAAATCTATCCAAAAAAAAAATGCCAAGGTGCGGGTTGAGAGAACTTGATAACGTAAAATAAAGCATTTGGTTTTGCAGTTTCCAGTTTCTAAGAAAAAGATTAAATATTAATATGAAAAGTTATGGATAACAGACGACGGACACTAAATGATATTATTACTACAATTTTGTTATTGAATGTTGGAACTGTTCCGACAGTGTGATATATATTTTTTCATTTTATTATATGCTATGAAAAAAAACCCAGCTGAGTTACATTTGTTAAAAAAATATGATTGTGATAGTCTTCCGTAATTAAAATCGTAAAAATGAAATACAACCGAATTGATATCAAATGGCGTAATGTTTCAACCTCATTTAAAATGTACCTTGAAATGCTTTCATACTTTTACATCACGTTCACGATATTTTATTACAACACTATTTCACTCAAGGGTAAAACTAATTCTGTTCTAGTTAAAGGACTTTATCAAACAGAATAATACAGTTTACATGTAATGCAGTTAATACGCAGTTAAACCACAGAAGAATATTTCTATTTGCCACACCTTGTGGTGGTGGGTCGCTATTGTGCATGCGAAATATTAATTGCAAACCCCATTGACTGGCTATATGCTGCCTGTCTAGAATATTTTATTTTTTTCTCGATCGACAGTTCAGAAGCTAGAAAACAATATGATGAATATTGTCTGTCAATCATGCAAACAATATTTTATGCACATGACAGAACGCATATACGGATTCTGATTGCCCCTGTGGTATCTTCAAACTCTTCTTAAGGATATGTTGGATTGTGCCCAAAAAATATCTACTCCTTTTGGATCAAACTATTTTACTTCATTTTAGAAGTAGCATCGATAGACCATTAAACCTACCTCAGTATCCCGGTAGTAATAACTATTTCAGTATCCCGGAAGAAAATATATAATCAATAATTGGGGGCTTATGAAAAAAAAACTATTTTGGATGAAGTGGTGTTTATTTTATTTTTATGTTATATATCTGTTACGTGCCGACATCCCATCGTTTTTTAACGGAAAATATTGCTTCTCAAACATCAAAACGTCATCTGAGCGCTTGTAATATTTGAACATTTTCCCGTTGTTTTTCAAGAAACGGTAGTTGTGCTTTATTTATTTTAATAATCTTGTAAATATTGTATGGTGCACGACTACGGAGGTGCTTAATTTCTTCGAAAACCGTCGAAATATCGCGGGCAAAATTCCACGAAATACAGAAAACAAATAACGCTCATGACGCCATAATGACGTCAAATACGTATCGATTTTGTTGGAAACAAGTTTTAACATCAAAAGTATGATGTCGTCTATAAAATAAAACACATCAAATTTTAATCAAGTATTTCCTAAGATAATGATTCATTAAATATGGGGCCATATATGGAACTTATAGTCCCCAGTTCTTTTTATCGCGTTGACGCCGGACTGCATGCACTGAGTTTTTCTCCTGGTTTCAATGTATACAAACTGTATTTAAAATAAATACAATTATTTACAGAAGCAAGTTATTTACTGATGAATTTCATTACTTGAAATGAATCATAAAATGTACAGAGATTGTGTATATATACAATAATGGTATCATATATACAATCAGAAGAGTGAAAATATTGATTTTAAGGGTCTGGCCGAGGTTATAAATAAATTAATATTTAACAACCTCCACCAACAAAATATTTTGATACAATCATTAACCCTCAATTCTCAAAACAACTGCTCAATTTGGTGTTGGTGGAAAACTGTGGAGGTATATAAAATAGCTAAAATGTACATTGAATATGTCGTTTATAGTCCATAGCGCACTCCATCTCACGGAAAAAAATATTTTTTGAAAATTTGCAAATATAACAATTAAATTAGTAAATTGTTTTTATTCTATGTCAAGCATTATTTTTGATAAAATGTGGGGCCAATTTTGCACCTTAACGCCTCTCCCTCCTTCAGATCATTTAATAAAAAAAAACATGCTATATAATTACCCTATGTAGCCCACGGGAGCTACATAGGGGCCCCTTTGGTTTACATAGCTCATTTGACCAGGGAAAATATCAAATTGAGTAAAAAAAATACACTCCCTTTCATTCACAAAATGAAAATTACAAACATACATGTACATTTAATTTAACAACATATATATCATCATTTTGCCTTCCCGCAAAAGAGTTTGGGTTATCAATAATATTTTTTTTTTTTTTTTTTTTTTTTTCTCATTTTTTTTCTCATTTTTTTTTTTTTTTTTTTTTTATTATTATTAATATACATATATATTTTCAACTATTTTTTATAACAAATATTACTGTAGCAAATAGAAAAACTAATTAAAACGATTTGAGAACGGTATCACTAAATAAAACTAACTGCAGCTACCTGATCAATCGAACACACCTTATTGTTTTGAGTGTAGTTTTACGACAGCAGCGTGGCTATTTATTCTTACATACATTTTCCTATTTTCAATCTTGGGACCTACAATTATCATCAGTTTGTGTTATTCATTCAAATGGAATAATAGGGAAAATGCAGTTGGATTAATAAATAACATATACACTATATGGTCTACATATTAACAGACAGCTTTGTAAGTAAGAAATAATCAATATATGTGTCAATACAACAATGTATTAGGTTGTTTCCAATGAGCTTGAAATAAAAGATATCACAGATACAGCTAGGTATGCTTCATTATGAACTTTCCATTTATATGTAGCACCATTCTTGCAGCACCTGCATAAGAGGTTTATATCTCTCAGTTGATACGATATTCCATCACCAGGTTTGCAAAAAGAGTAACAGGAACTGCTTTACCTAATATCAGCCCCATTATATATTTGGGGTTCTTGTTGTTATATCTTTAGACCAGTTAATGTAACAGCAACATATTTTTTATTATCATCGAACTTCTGATATTGACATTAGTTATCATCCACGATTTAAAAAAAAAAAACAACAGATCATCATCGTCGTCGTCCTCCTTCTTATCATCATCATAATCATCATCATTTTTATCATCATCATCATTATCAGCAGCATCATCATAATCATCATCATTTTTATCATCATCATCATTATCAGCAGCATCATCGTCATCATCATCATCTTAAAATTAGCTATACAGCTTTTTCTTTTATCATCATCAAATTTAAAAAACTTTAAAATATATTAATAGATTTTGTGATAAATAAGCAAATTAATTATAATTAAACATACCCCGACTGACAACATACATTGCGGTAAAGGATATATATTTTGAAACGTTAGGTTGGCAGATATATGTCTGTCTTCTTGGTTATAATTAGTTTCATTATCTATTTCGTAGGCAGCAGGTATATCTGTGAGAGAGAAAAAACGTACATTTGAAAAATTTAAAATATGAGTGTTAATCAGGAAATTTTGAAGAAAACTTGTTCACAAAAGATTTGTTTTTACTCGACAACACATGTGCATTTATCGTTAAAATCATTAATTGTTTAGAATTTATCAGGAAGTTTAGTAGAAACGTTATATTCATAAATGATTTTTCAATCGATAACATACTAGTATGTTTTTCAATGAAAAAAATACTTATTTCCGAGTAGGATAATAAATGATTCGATTTATGGACGAAGAACTTTTTTTTCTCAAAATATGGTTGGTTCTGTGATTAGATAATAGACTGATACAATAATATTTATTTTCTGGTGGAGTTCATTGAAAAACCTAGTAAATAAACAGACATTACTCCTTCAGTTATGTCGCATCATCCACTTTATTTAATCTAGCTTCTCTATATGAATTGACCGTAGCATCGAAATTATTGTATAAGTAAAACTATGTAAATTCTTAAAGATTATTAATATGAAAGTGCCAGTTCCTGGTTAGTATAATTGTAATTTTTCCACACATGTATAAAGTTTAATATGGTGTATATAACTGCTAACTTCTCTGTAACTATATGTATTTGGTTTATGAGAATATAATTCTAATTCATTCATTCATCTTTTGGTTCTTAGTGATGACGTCATTAATTAGTTGTTGGTCAAGTAAACTTAAACGAGGGCGGTGAATAACAGTAAATTATATATTTCACATTAATTACTATAAACATGACATATTAAGGCCTCGTGTATTTTGTATTTTCGTTAAAATTGGATACAAATTTGTCAAATGTTAAAGAATGCTGCAGTTATATTTTATTTTGCTATTTTATTTTGAAATAACCGAAACAATTCTTTCGATCTTGGTATTAAGAAATTTTCAAATATTTGGATTTCCAAACTTGATTTTAAGTCTACCTAATTTAAGTTTTTACAGGAACGCGTCGCTAACACTAAATTAGAGTAATTGAGTGATTGTTGTTTAATGCCAACTCAGCAATTTTTCAGCTATATATCATGGCGAGAACAAGCTAATTTTCAATGAGATGATGATAAGGTCCGCTTTGTACTAGACCAACATGCATGGTTTGAAATGTATAGTGCTAGCTCACTGAAACAACAGTCCATGCATAGACATGTGTCGCCCCACTAGGGCACATTATCCTGATTCCGAGCCAACCAGTCTTTGCTCTTTCTCCTTAATGCTGTGTGTGAAAATCGGAGAAGCAACAAATACAAATTTGTATATTCTTTGGTTTGAACCCACGATCTACCGCACTCAAGGCGAGCACGCTAACCATTATACCATCGATGTGGTTCATTAGATTACATAGTTTAAATTAGGTTATAAAATGAACTTAATTTGTACTTACACAGATATTTCGTGGTATTTAGATCTAACCTTTTCTGGTCGAATTTGAAACCATACACACATTTGTAAAAACAATTTACATCTGCTTTGCTGGTGTTGAATATCTGTAGACGAAATTGCCTTGTGGAGATGAATTGTTCTTGATATTTTTTTGGATCTGAAGGGTAACCATTGAAGCTTAACACTTTGTTCTCACTGCCACCAGACCATTGCCGACTTCTACCATTGGTGAGGTTTAGTGAATCGTCAAGTGTACAAAGTAGGTGAATCGTTGAACCAAATACAATTGTTTTATTTTCTACATTCAAGGAAACTACAATTAGAGAACAATAAAGAATTATTACAGTTTTTACATATACTGTATTATGTATAACGTTCAAGATTACAGCGTTCTTTATAATAAAGTTGTTCACCCTGTTATATGTGAGGGTTGGCATTTTACTCACGCGTGGAAAACAATTGATTGACCGAATTATTTCACTTAGAGGAAAGGCTTTGGACCCATAAAACTAGTCTAACACCGTCACTTTTTATTGAAAGTTCCTGTACCAAGCCAGGAAAGTGAGCGGTCATTTCCAATTGCAACATTGGTAAAATTCTCAAGCTCGTTCATAAAAAGAACTGTGAAAAACATCGACCTTTATCAGCGGCCCCTAACAGCGAACTACAACTGACATTAAAGGGCCGCATTTATAATTGCATTGCTGGGGGTATTATTGTACAAGTACCTATTCTCTTATACAAACATTTTATATTTGATTTCCTTTCATGAAAAGGGTATCTAATGGCTGTTTCCCTTTATAATTATCTGACACAGGGACTTGTATTTACTTCTTTTTAAATCATTATTATGACATGTAAATCATATTATTAATAAAAATGACATCAATTGGCTGTTTATGTATTGGTCTCTACCAAAGGTGGGCCAATACAACTAATGCTATGAGTTCGAACGACGTTCATGCCAAGATGTACGTCATCTTGTACAATCAAGGAAACTACTATTAGAGCACAATAAAGAATTATTACAGTTTTTTCATATATTATGTATAATGTTCAAGATTATAACGTTCTTTATAATAAAGTTTTTCGCCCGGTTACATGTGACGGTTGGCATTTTACTCACAACTGCAAACAATTGCATGACCGAATTATTTCACTAAGAGAGAAGGCTTGGGCCCATAAAACTAGTTTAACACTGTCATTTTATATTGAAGTATCTGTACCAAGCCAGGAGAGTAGGCGGCCAAAAATATATATATATGTGTGTTCAATGTGTCGATTTCACCTTTATTTACTCAGTTCAAGATATTTGAAAGATTGATACAAATTGTGTTTGATTTGTGCATAAAGATTATTTATGTAGGATATATATTAGGCATTAGTAATGATATATGTTGAGTCATGTTTGTTATAGAAGACTCTACAGTGACTGTGAAATGTAGAACAACAATAAAAGCACTGAACCTTTAATGTATGTAATGTTGGAAAGTTTCTCTAACTGATCGATTCCTCTATATGGAGAAACATCCAATCAAATTTGATTGGTTTTTTTTATGAAAAGAGGTATCTACATAGCTGTTTCCTGGCTGACAAATTCACTTGTATATCCCCATTTTTGAAAAATATTAAACCATATGAATTAGAATATTTAATAAAACATGTACATTAACCAGCTGTTTCTGTATTAGTCTTGTATTAGAATCTCGGTCTCGGCGTAAGGTGAGCTAATACAACTAATGTTATGAGTTCGAATCCCGCTCATGGTAAGGTGTACAACATTATATGATTATATTTGTCATGTCGGTGGTTTTCTCCGGGTACTCCGGTTTCCTCCACCAATAAAACCGACCGCCATGATATAAATGCTTGAAATATTATTGAAAGTGGCGTTAAACACTATAAAACCAACCCACCAATACAACTATCAACGAATCTATAACAGATGCAATATAGAAAACAAGAACTATCTTTAAAAACAGATGCACGACGAAGCCCGAATATTATATTCTTCTACTAGCAGCATTTCACTGAAATAACCTAAACATATAGGTTGTATAGGATTTGATAAGACATGTAAAACCTTGCATCCTACTTAATGTGCAAGGAATCGTTAATTTTTAGTAACAGCGTCCATCTTGGTCTGAGGACGGGACTGCCGGACAAAATTTTGAAAGGGTATCACCAAAGGATTATTTTAAGCAAAGCTTGGATCCAATTGGCCCAGTAGTTTCAGAGGGAAAAATTCATCCCTCTTTTTCTATATTTAGCAACAGTGGCCATGTTGGTTGGAAGTCTGGATTGCGGACACAATTTTAAAAGGGGATCATCCAAGAACTACTTGAGCAAAGTTTAGTTCCAACTGGCCCAGTAGCTTCAGTGATGAAGATATTTAAAATTTCATCCCTTTTTCTATTTTTAGTAACAGCGGTCATGTTGGTTGGAGGTCCATTCCACCAAAGTTTGGTCTTAAGTGGCCAAGTGGTGTCAGAGGAGAATTTTTTTTTAGTAATTGTGGACGGACGGACAATGGACGCAAAGTGATGACAAACGCAAACCTGACCCATAAGGTGAGCTAAAAGGGGGGGGGGGGGTGCATATTATTTCCTATCCGTGGTAAAATCTCAAAAAGAATCATGGCTTCAACAATAACTTCTTAACATGCAATAGATGAAATGGCACTTTGCTCAGAATTTAATACCTCCAGTCACTCACCTGAAGATTACATAATACATTGAAAATCAAACTTTACGACATATAATACTTTGGTTAAAGAGAATATCGCTTAAATTTAAAGTTTAATACAGATATACCATTAAAAGTAATCATATTATCAGTTATACTCGAACTCCCTTTTTCTGTGCGGGGCGTAGGACGACGGACGCAACCAATCATCAAACTGCTAAGTGACTAGTCCGAGATTCCTCCGCCGTCTGACGGTTTTTTTCGACTTGCTGTAGCCGTGGGACGTCAGAGAGCTACAGCAAGTCGAAAAAGCCTTCGGACGGCAGAGGAATCTAGGACTACTAAATGACTTGCTTATTACAAGTGCTTCAAATCCGACTTGTTTATTACAAGTGCTTTAAATCCGTTCTCCGAACTCTTACCAAATTTGTATTATTCTCCTATCAAAAAGTTAGAAAATATTTTCATCTTTAAAATTGTTAGGCAAAAGCGTCCATTGTTACAAAAGTAGATCAAAAGCGATCGTATACGACCTCTTCGAACAACATTTAAAAATAAACCAATTTTCCAGAAATATGAATCGACCATGAGTCAGGGCCGGATTAAAAGTCTAGTGTATTTATGAATTTATGTCTCATATAGCGCCCACATTTCTCTGGAACAAAATCCCCCTTTATTTTGTAACATGTTTTCTTTTTCAATTAAAGGCATATTGTCTACCAAAATCTATATTTTTTCATATCCAAAATTATTGTCGTTTTCCGTACTGACCTTCATAAAATGAAGATTAACACCGAGTTATGCTGCAAAAGATATGATTTTTTGACAGAAAAGACCCAAAACTATCGTTATCGGAATTATTGTCTAGGATAACAAGAATTCAAATCTATTCATATGACCTTCAATGTGAACCCGTCTTGAGCATGCGCACTGTTTAGAAACAATGAACGACATGTGGTTCTTGGGCAAAAGAGAAAGTGTCAATGCATGGAAGAAAGCGGACTTTGACGGATTCAGAGAGAAAGATGAATAGAAATGAAGTATCTTCCAAATGGAACAAATGCAGGATATATGTAGGTGATCAGTTGGACAGTTGGAACGAACTCAAGGAAGTGCTACGCGGATAAACTCGCGCTGAAGTGGCAAATATTTTGCTTGATAGGTAAGCCGAGCATGTTTTTTCCTTCTTTTCTCAATCGTTTTTCATATTTTATGAATTTATGATGATGCCTATGATCATTTTCGGTAGATAGTATTCAATATATGTAATCTTGCACCTGGCAACAGCAAATTATTGTCAATGAGTAGCATAAAACGGCCGTATTTGCGAGGTAAACAAACACGAATTTTAACATCCATGCTGCAGCATCCGGGCTACTGGCAAAAAATAGATTTGGCCTCGCTCAGGTCAGTGCATTATTAATTAGCTTCCAGTAACGATGGTCAGCTTTTTTAAATAGAAAAAAACAACGTTTCGTAGCGTATTCGCCAATAATTCGGTGTTTAATTTTCATTTTATGAAGGTCAGTACGGAAAACGACAATAATTTTGGATATGAAAAAATTACGATTTAAAGTATTTTGTCCCATTATTAGAGGTTTGGTTTATATGATTGTCATAGTTTTTAAGATATAGTTATTATTGACATTTCTACTGTTCCTAAATAATATACGTTTATTATACAAAATGAGGTGCATCTCTTTCGATCACATGTAGCTAACTTTAGACCTATTCTTTTTAGACCCTTTAGTTTATCACCTTCGATCACATGTAGCTAACTTTAGGCCTATTCTGTTTAGACCCTTTAGTTTATCTCCTTCGATCACATGTAGCTAACTTTAGGCCTATTCTGCTTAGACCCTTTAGTTTATCTCCTTCGATCACATTTAGCTAACTTTAGGCCTATTCTGTTTAGACCCTTTAGTTTATCTCCTTCGATCACATGTAGCCAGCTTTAGGCCTTTTCTGTTTAGACCCTTTATTGTTCTTGTTCCCTGTTGAATCATTTGGCTTTCCTATATTTTGACAATGAGCGGACATTTGCACTCCGGTAGAATATTCGACATTTTGCTCTTAATGAACATAGTTATATTACTTACTCTAAATATTTTGAGGGTTTTTTGGCGTCTGAAACGCTTGTCCTCTTCAGAAAGCTCCAGCTTGACCTCTCCGCCATTATACTCCAGTCGTTAAACCTCGCTTTGATTACGTAGACAACACGAGGTACGGAATCGCGCGAGGTTTTTCGAATACTCCAATCGGTAAACCTCGTTTTGGCTATGTAGACTTACACGATGTACGGAATCGACCGAGGTTGTCCTGGAATGCGTCCTCGTTTGGTTACGTAACCTCAAAATGAAAGTAGAATCGTATTTACTTCATCGAGTATCCGGAAAATAAGATGTATATAGAATAATATTTGTACTCGCCCAAATATTTAAATTTGGGCCAGTTACTACCTGTCTTTTGACAATATCTAGTCGTCCATATGTGGTTTTTGTCGCCGATGGGGACCAAGCGACCGGCTGTGTCCAGCACTTCAAGTGGCGTAAATTGTAGACAAAGGGGGGTAGAGGTCATATAACCAAGAATATATGCTTTGACTGCTCAAGTTCAATCGCCTATAGGCATCAACATACTCGAGAAACGTCATAGCGGAAAGGTATCACAGTACCTGAAATTAAGAGTCGAAAATGAAAGTACACGTAGACCAAATTTTGCAAGGCGGAACAACCCTGATTGATTGATTGATTGATGATCCTTTGAATGTATTTTTTTTTAATTTAATTTCAACATTATGTGAACACACAAAATTGTATGTGGTTTTTAAAGTATAATATTATCTCACAAAATTGCATGTGGGCCAATACAACTAACGTTATGAGTTCGAATCCAGCTCATGGCGAGGTGTACAACATTTGTCAGTGACTAGCGGTAGGTCGGTGGTTTTCGCCGGGCACTCTGGTTTCCTCCACCAATAAAACCGACCGCCACGATATAAATGATTGAAATATTGTTGAAAGTGGCGTTAAACACCATAAAACCCACCCACCAATACATCTAACATTGAATCTATAACAAATTCAAAATAGAATAAATTCAGTCAGTAAGAATTGAAGTATGATCTTCACATTATCATGATTACAAACAATATAACTTACCTGGTGATGATTGAACGCCTGATATTATAATGATAAAACAAAATATTGGATTAAGAAACATGTTTACTTCCTAACTATTTAACTGCTGTTATCTAATTTAACATACCAATTGCCAAGTCCTTAATTTCAAGACAAATCACATGTTTTTGTAAGGGTAACAATATGATATTATGTCACCGCGTCGTGAAATCAATATGATGAAAAAAATTAAAAAATTAACCACAGCTAATAATAAACCAGTATCAAGAAATTCATGTTGACGATTCGTGTAATATATTTTTGAATTTATCTCTCATATATAGCTATATAGCGGCCACCTTTCTCTGGAACAAAATCCCCCGTTATTTTGTAACATGTTTTCTTTTTCAATTAAAGTATCTTGTCCCATTATCAGAGGTTAGGTTATATGATTGTCAAGGTTTCTAAGATATAGTTATTATTGAAATGAATACTGTTCCTAAATAATATACGTTTATTATACACTTGAGGTTTATCTCCTTCGATCACATGTAGCTAACTTTAGGCCTATTCTGTTTTGACCCTTTAGTTTATCTCCTTCGATCACATGTAGCTAAATTTAGGCCTATTCTGTTTAGACCCTTTAGTTTATCTCCTTCCATCACATGTAGCTAACTTTAGGCCTATTCTGTTTAGACCCTTTAGTTTATCTCCTTCGATCATATGTAGCTAACCTTAGGCCTATTCTGTTTTGACCCTTTAGTTTATCTCCTTCGATCACATGTAGCTAACTTTAGGCCTATTCTGTTTAGACCCTTTACTTTATCTCTTTCGATCACATGTAGCTAACTTTAGGCCTATTCTGTTTAAACCCTTTAGTTTATCTCCTTCGATCATATGTAGCTAACATTAGGCCTATTATGCTTAGACCCTTTAGTTTATTTCCTTCGATCATATGTAGCTAACTTTAGGCCTATTCTGTTTAGATCCTTTAGTGTATTTCCTTCGATCATATGTAACTAACTTTAGGCCTATGCTGTTTAGACCCTTTAGTTTTCTTGTTCCCTGTTGAATTATTTGGCTTTCCAATCATTTGACAATGAGCGTGATGTTTATTTAGAATAATACTTCATCACAAGTCATACCTCAAAATGTATGTTAAATACTTGAAGTGGGGTAAATTGTAGCCAAAGAGGGATAGGGGTCATAAAACCAAGAATGTATGCATTGACTGCTCAAGTGCAATCGCCTATAGGCATTACCATACACGAGAAACGTCATAGCGGAAAGGTATCACAGTACCTGAAATTAAGAGTCGAAAATGAAAGTACACGTAGACAGACCCTCCAACAGAAATTTTGCAAGGCGGAACAGGACGGATTGATTGATTGATTGATTGATTGATTGATTGATTGATTGATTGATGTTGAACGTCAGGTGAGTATTAGTTGAGTGGTATCAATGACGAGGAACACGCTTACAAACAATAGGTTATGTAAATAAAAAGTGGCACCGGGATGAGCCTGTGGATGTTTTATTTGTGTTTTTTTTTTGGCTTTAATTTTAATTTCAACATTATGTGAACACACAGATCCTTCTTTTCTGTTCTATATAAATTTCTTCACTATAAGCAATTAAATCTCATGTTTTCAAGATATACCATATTCTTTAAGAGTAGAAAAGTAATTATATATCACAAAGAAGATGGGTATCGTAAATAACGAGATAGAGAAAAACAGAAATGTTCATGATGTCATCTCATAAAAATATTGTTGCCTAATGTCAATATATGTTTATCTTTATAACATAAAAACATGACACAATTGCATGTGGTTTTTTAAAATATAATATTATCTCACTTTAAACGCTGTTAAATATTGGTATCATATATCTTGTTGTTAATAATTGACTCTACATAAATTTCATGTGACGTCACATAAAATCTATTTATATTCAGCGAACGTCGCTTGGTCTACTTTTCAGTCATTGAAACGGATACAGCCACTTTCGGTTTGCGCTGGATTTTTCATATGCATTCGGAATTCTCTAGACCGGCCATGTGTAACAATGCCATCATCTCCTCTCAAATGTAAAGTAAGCCTTTAAAATACAGATAATTGTTCCAATGCAGATTATAAAAATATGTTCAACTCCAAATTACTGACATTTGATTTTTAAAGCACCTTTTTTATATTTTCTAAATCAATTTAGACCGGACCGGAAGTGGCTGTATCCGTTTCAATGAATGAAGAGTAGATCAAGCGACGTTCGCTGAATATTCTTGTCCAATTCGTGTGAGGGGGCCCCGGTAGGTATATTTAAATGTGGCAGTCGAAAAGAGAAATATCTCGGGAGTGTCACGATATAATTGGGTCAGCGAAAGGATCACAAATAAGCGAAACATATTGAGGCGAAGTGGGGAAAGGGAAAAGGGCAGATAGTTACCTTGAAGTAAGGAACAGGAGGGAGCATATATTTTTTGAATGAAAAAATGCCTGTGGAGATGACAAAGGAATTGTCAACAAAACGAAGAGAGTTTTGGATAGCGAGAATCGGAAGGAAAAATTGGATGCCATCGCCTTATTCTAAAGTTTGCTCGGACCATTTTGTCACAGGTATGTTTACATTTTCGTCTTTTTGTTGTATGCAAATGGACTTTGTCACGTAATTAATGATTAATACGACATCCCAAGCATGTTAATCGCACCAGGCAAACGGCAAAGCGAAAAGTGTGAGGTGTGTCAGAAACATTGGCGATGCTATTATTCAAACTGCGCTTCAAACAATTTTTAAAAGGCCCGATCTACTTGGAATGCATATCTTTATTAAATTAATACCTATGGTGGAATCTCTAGTCACTAGTGTGGGTGGGGGCAGGAGGGGGGGGGGGGTAAGTTCTTGTTCAGTGGGTAGTGGTTTCTTCGGGTGCAGGTCGATTCCAATCGTAGCTACTTGGCCATTCTCGCTACCCTCCCGATAACCTCGTAGGTAGGTAGTAGAAATTCTTCTTAAATTGTTTGCCGGAAGATAAGCCGCCCAAAATCCTCGAAAATCCAATATGGAAGACATACTAAGTAAAATCTAATCAGGTAAAACTAATTGAAACTTTAACTTTTATCCATGAAAATAATTGAATATATAGAAAATTGTTTCAAATATAACTTTATCAAACTTTCATGTAACTGACATTTGAAAAGTAGGGGTACCTGTAAAGTGCGAACCGAAATAAAAACGGAACACAACGAAACGAAATCAAACGAAACGAAATCAAGCGAAACGAAATCGGATAAAATTTTCGATATATTTCGACCAGAGAAAGAAAAATGTAGTATGAAGACTTAGAGGGTTTAATTTCATAGCGAATATCGAAGATGCGCGCTAAACGGTAATATTTGTGTAGTAAATAAATGGTCACGTGATTCATAATGAACAAAATTAAACCGGAAGGTATCTCAGCTTTCCACAAACAAGAAAATACGAACTGAAGTTAAAGTGAAAGTAGACTTTTGATTTGAATAAAATTAAAATGTTCAGTTTAAAAATAACATGAACAAATTCAAAAACCCTTACAATATCTTTGTCTGAAACGCTCAATTTATTCTAAAAATGGAAAATCGCTAAGCATTCTTGTCTCGCCTCTCTCAGTTTTCGTCACACGATTTCTTTCACAGGTTGTGCCTAATCTATATTAATGCCATTAATATAATAATGTATGAATTTCAATCACTTTCAGGCAATGGAGAGACATGTTTTCGGGGATTTTTTTCACACGATTCATTGTTACTGTGTCAAGGAACAACGCTTAAATTATAGATTCTGCTCTTTCAATGATAATCCTGGTCACTGCTTGGATGGTTTTCAATGACCGTTCCCTCGGAGTTAGACATCAGCGTTGAAGGTCAAAACGGTCCTATCGTGGTCGTGTTAAAAGCGATATGATTGATATTAATCTATAGCCGTTAAATGTGCATTGAAGTTACAAATGGCTCATTTATTAGGGGCAATGGATGGTCCAGATCCACAAACAACAAAACAGGAAATCAATTTTGATTAAAAACAGATAACATAGAATCGAAAATCACTGAAAACACTTAACAGTTCATGGACATGTATTCCACATCTCAGTATTTTCCACTCATCACATAGTTGTACACGTCGTGCGTATGTGCTAATCAACTCCTCCATCCATTCTTCCTTCAAAGATTTATCAAAGTCAGTGTCCCAAATTCACCATTTAAAAACTTAAGGTCATTTGAAGGGCTACTGCTATTAAAGATTTGGTGAATGAAGAGTACGTGTAGCCAATGACTTATTATAAAAAGGACGGATATGTGGTAGATGCCAAGGAGACAATCACCTACTCTTCACCAATACAATAATTTAAAAAGACCAAAAGCAAATTACTATTAAAGAACACAGTAAAAACTTCAATGAATGCTGAGTGTGCTCATTCTACGCAGTCACCTGTAGAAGGCCCCAAATATAGAAAACAAATGTACAAAATCAAAACAAAAAAACGGCAGAACATCTTATTAACAAATACAATAAATGAAACTAAAAGAAGAAAATCAGACGGGAAAATCACTGGCCAACATTCACCTGAATTGGGACAAGCATATGAAATGTGACGGGGCTACATCAGTTACATGAGCACTCAACCCTCCCCCTGAATGCAGACCAGTGATAAAAAATAAGAACAAATAAAACACAGTAAAAATCAAAACGAACCAGTGTTTAATACGAGACAAAACAAGAAACATACAAGATCAACAACAGATTAAACAAGTTTAAGCAAAATTGAAAACGAGCAGGGTCTCACAACTAAATAATCGAAGTTAACTGACAACTACATGTAGCTTAAGACAAAAAGGTCTTCTGACAAAAAGCCATACTTTTTTCACACACATTAGTCGTGTTGTCTCAAAAAACAAAAACTTTAATAGCACGAAATCACAAACCGTGAGGGAAAAAAATACATGACTGTGCGATGCCTTGCATCTTAACAACGATTTATGTTTTAACCTTTTAAAAATCCAAGTATAGGCCAAGGTGCTCCGACATGTTCAGCGGCCTCTTCTCCGCATTTGGGACCTGCTGGGCTGTCCAATGTCACCCAGTATAGAGTCTAACTCGAGAATTTCAACCACCGAACATGTCCATGCTCTATACTTTCTGTCACATATCGGTTGTACAGTAACAATACATCGTGTTAAAAAGTCCCCGAAAAGATGTCACTTCATTGGCTGAAAGCGACCTTGTGATAATCAAAAATGCAATCGAAAGGAGTACTTTACAAAACGTCCGCGAGTTTTTCAGACGGCAACAGTTCGGAATCTATTGACCCGACAACAGTCATCTAAGTATTATTATCAAGTATGCGAAAGTAGTAATTCTATCAGCTGTTTAAAATTTCATACAGAAAAAAAATACTGAGGTATAATAAATTTGGATAATCATTATAGTATAAAACCGGGAACCCTTTAAGTCTTCTAAATTTGGATAATCAATATATTATTAACCCTCTTAGTCTTCATGCCATATTGAATTTTTCATATTTTTTCCCGCTACATTTCGTTTTGGAAAAATTTCGTTTCGATCGGTTTCGTTTCGCTTTGTTTGATTTCGGTTCGCTTCGTTTCCTCTTCGTTTCGTTTCGTTTCGTTGCGTTCCGTTTTTTTTTTCGCTTTGCACTTTACAGGTACACCAGTCTTTGGCATGCCGTTGTTCTATTGCAATTTTTAAAATTTAATAAACAAATGCTAAAAAACGATTATTTTAAAACACTTAAAGGACATAGGGTTTTGTAATATCGATTGCGAACGTGTAAATATTCCGGATAAGTTACGTCACTGTAAACGTCATGTAATACAATCGTCGTTTTCATTTTCATTCAATAATCAGCGTAGTAACAATTTTCCTTAAATACATATTTTATAGATGTGCTTTAAAAGCTTCCTTCTTCACAAATTTTATTTGTATTGTTTATCTGCTGAAATATCTAAACAACAACGTTACCGTTGCATTTTACATGTGTAGACCCTCTCTACTGCTTTTTGGATAATAACAATAGAAGCAGGGCCGTCTTAACAGCATCACGGACCCCCGGGAAAAGCAGCGCATTGGGGCCCATACCTACACAACCACTCATAGGAATAAAACTGTAAATGTATTTAAAATTAAACATATATATATATATTGTATTGGTATTTCCAACAAAGTCAGTTTTTAAACATTAAAAAAACTTACAGTACACAACATATATAGAAAAGCATGGGGCCCCTATGTTCGTGGGGCCTCGAGCAACTGCCCCGCGTACCCATGCGCTAAGACGGCACTGAATACACACCTCTCCTACATCCCTCCAATGCTAATGTTAAAGATTTACAGACCACGCTGTACGCAGTGGGATGATAATATCTTACACGACCCTTTGGGTCTGGTCATGTTATGGTAAGCGTTGATGCATGTGCGTTTTATATAAACATGTACTATATATGCACGCGCTACAAAATAGTGCCAAAACTTGATAACGTAAAATAGTTAAAGCATTTGGTTTTGCAGTCTCTAAGAAAAAGATTAAATATTAATAAGAAAAGTTATGGATAACAGACGACGGATACTAAATGATATTACTTCACTTGGCCAATTTCGCCAGTTGAGCTTACAAACATGCTTAATTTCAAATAGGCATACATCATAAGAATATTCAAAAACCACAAGAAATAAGATTTGGTAAATAAGTAATGAAGTGAGTGATTGCTGTTTAACGCCAAACGAGCAATATGAATAACTTGATATTTCAAAGAGCTCTGGTAAACCTTACAAAAATACTAATTTTGACAAAGAAAACACTTTGGGAAATCACAAGTCATTCATGTCATCACTGAATATTCCCATAAATGAAGAAAATTGAGAATTATCTACTTTATATTGGATACCAAAATTTCAGAAGAATCAATTTTTAGACAGGTATATTCCCGGTTCTTCTACTTGTTCAACAAAGAACTGTCTATAACTATGACTAAAATTGTGCATGCAGTCAAAGGAGGACTACTATCATACTGTGACAAAGTATATTCACGTGGTAACATCAATCAAAAGCACCGCATCGGTGCCGTAATGGTTAGCGTGTTCACCTCGAGTGCGGTAGATCGTGGGTTCGAGCCCCGGTCGGGTCAAACGAAGGACTATAAAATTGGTATTTGTTCTTCTTCGCTAAGCACGCAGCATTACGGAGAAAGAGTAAAGATTGGTTGGCTCGGAATCAGAATAATGTGTCCGAATGGAATTGACATTTCTACACGCGGACTGTTGTTTCAGTGAGCTAGCACTATAAACATCCAATTCAGCGTGTTGGTCTAGAACAAAGCGGACTTCATCATCATCTCATTGATAATTAACTTGTTCTCGCCATGACATAGCTAAAAAATTGCTGAATTGGCATTAAACAACAATCATTCACTCAATCAATCACAAGTGGATACTGAAAGAAGAGGATAATTTTAATTCTCGAAAATTTCATCTAGCCAAATATTTGACTTTTACACTTTCATTTCCTCCTTAAAGTAAATTATTCACAGCGCATTTTACTTTAAAAAATGGTGGCAACGTTGCAAGTTTATAGTATTGAGTCACGAATTAACTTATTTTGCCAAGCATGAAACGAAAGGTAATAAGTGTTACGCATAAAATGAAGTCATCAAAATGTTGGAGTTCCTTATTGATAACATATATTTTTCGAATTCGAATGGCACATTTTTCAACAAATCATAGCTAGGCATCCCAATGGGAACAAACTATGCACCTCTCCTCTCCAACTTTTTCTATACTCCTAGGAGTCTGGGTTTATCCAAAATTTATCAAAGACAAAGCAAAGTATAGAGGCTTAAGCCTTTAATCTCACTCCCAGGTATATTGATGACGTTCTGCCATTTTAATAATACGAACTTTGCTAACTGGATTCCATTAACATAAATTTCTCGATAACTGAGGAATGAACGTATCTTCCCGTAACATAACGAAACAATGTTAATTTACGTAAAGATCTTTTGAGTGAGACCTTATTGCAACATTTGTCTTCAATTGTTCATTGGGTGTAAGTGATTAGATATATATTGTTTTCATTTCGGTGTTTAAAACAGTTAAAAATTAATATCACTGGCCAAGTAATGGTTTCACAGTGGCATTACAGTCCGCATACAAAATACATATTTTCCTCAAACGCTATTTATAGATATACTTCAAGAAGGGGTGCTTTTCATTTTTTTTAATTTTTTTTCTATATTTCTGATTTAGATTTTCGCACAAATAAATAATTTTGCCAGACTTGGGAGAGAACAAAAATAATCTGACTAAGGAGAATCAAGCAGTTTAATAGTTATGTAAAACTGGATATTGAATGGAACATTTCTGATTTCATATGTAAAGAAAAATTAATGATTCCATTCTCCCAAATCTTGTCTGTCCCATGGTAATACCATATTCGCTTTTTATTGTTTTTATTAAATAAGAGAAATGGCTTAGAAAAATCGACTGTATACTAGCTTAACCCCGTCAATTTTTATTGAAGTACCTGAACTAAGCCAGGAGGGGTCATTTATATGTGTGTTTGGGATATCGAATTTACATATTTCTACGACTTTTCTATTGAATGCTGGAACTGTTCCGACAGTGTGATATATATTTTTTCATTTTATTATAGGTTATGAAACAAAAACAGCTGAGTTACAATTGTTAAAAAAAATATGGTTGTGATCCGTCTTCCGTAATTAAAATCGTCAAAATGAAATAAAACCGAATTGATATCAAATGGCGACTTGTTTCAACCTCATTTAAAATATACCTTGACATTCTTTCAACTTCGGCATCACGTTCACGATCTTTCATTACAACACGATTTCACTGAAGTGTACATTTTGTTTCCTGTTCTAGTTAAAGGCCTTTATCAAAATCCACATGTGATCTATGCCACTACGCGAGTAAACAGTTTCACAATATTTCTGTTGTCCCTCTTTTACTGCAGACAGAATCTTTGTCAGGTGAATAGACAATTCTTTCGTCGAACAAGTTGATGATCCCGCTATGTACCTTTCTTTGTATGGTGTCTTATGGAGTTTAGGTATCCAATTTAAATAGGGTAAATCCTCAGACTCTTTACCAGAGGGAATGTTTAAAGAGGTCATGAATGATCTGCGGTTAGCTAGGATTTCATCTTTGTCGAACGAAGTAGATTTGTAGGTGGTATTACTAGATTAGGCATTCGAAGTAATAAGATTTACATACAAACACCATATTGTTGGAAGCCTTGTCCGCAGGAACGATAACATATTTGTCATGAAGAGAGGAAAGACACTTAACAGCTTCTTGTTCTTTAAATACAGACTTAGATCGACTATTAACACCATTTTCGAGTTTGTGAATCCGACCTTGTACTAGAGACGTTATTGTTCTAACCCAGTCTGACAAGGACTCTAACTCAGGATCTTGGTCTACTTCTCTCTTTATCCACCTTCTGGCATAATCTTTAACAGCATCCATAATTATCTTGAAATTATGTTTCTAATTGATGTGTTGAGGTTCTCTGAATTTAGGACCATGGGAAATCCGGAGACTCTCATGTTGAATGATATGCAGATCACCAGTGATTACATGTCCAGATGGGTTGTATTGAAAAGGAGAGTGGGAGCAGTCACAAGTCAGAGGGTTCTTAAGGTACTCTTCTATGTTAATATCTTGCAGTGCTTCTTTGTAGTTGAACATTTTCCGGCCAATGCTGTTAGTGTAGCTATAGGAGACAATGGGAACAGATTGATTTTTGAAATATGGTGGAATTTCTTTTACGACCTCTTTTCTATAAAGAATGTTGCTGATGTTAATAGCATCGATTCCTTTGTTAGCAAACGGAATATGGAGGAATTTTCTGTTGTTATCATGAAGAGGCTCAGATCGAACTGGTTTGAAAAGACGAAAGGACGCCACGTCACATATAATACTAGACAATCTGTATTTAGGAGAAAAGGGATCTACGCCTCCTTTGTCAAGTCCAAAATTCCTAAGATCTTTGAGATAGCTTACAGGTAGTGAAAATAAGATTGTACGAATGTGATGAATTCCAAGAGGTTTCTGTATATTAGAAAGTAAATCAGTAAAAGTATCTTGTAACATTCTTGATTTAGAGGCCTTTTTAACATTTGGATGTTGAATTCGTTAATGACCATGGCTACGTTTAGTTCCTGGAATAGTATTAAAAAGGCTCATCACGTTAATTTCGCTGCATCCAGTTTAATAGTGAAATGATATGGAAAATATGGACGATTTCTGTGTTAGTCATAATTACACCCAAAGAGACCTCCTCCTCCTCCTCCTCCTACTCCTCCTCCTCTCCTCTCCTCCTCTTCATCTCCTCCTCCTCCTCCTCCTCCTCCTCCTCCTCCTCCTCCTCTTCCTCCTCCCGATTTGGAAAATATGGAAGAACATTGTGAAATGATATGGAAAATATGGAAGAAAGGCAAGTCGAATAGTGATAAGATATGGAAAATATAGAAGAAAGGCAAGTTGAATAGTGAAAAGAGTTGGAAAATACAGAAGAAAGTTCTGAAATGATATGGAAAATATGGAAGAAAATAGTGAAAAGCTATGGAAATTATGGAAGAAAATAGTGAAATGATATGAAAAATATGGAAGAAAAGAAAGTTGAATAGTGATAAGATTTGGAAAATATGGAAGAAAATTGTGAAATTATATGGAAAATATGGAAGAAAATTGTGAAATGATATGGCAAATATGGAAAAAAAGTAAGTTGAATAGTGAAAAGATATGAAAAATATGGAAGAAACCCAAGTTGATTAGTAATAAGATATGGAAAATACAGAAGAAAATTGTGAAATGATATGGACAATATGGAAGAAAGCAAAGTTGAATAGTGAAGTTATATGGAAAATATGTAAGAAAAGTAAGTTGAAATGTGAAATGGTATGGAAAATATGGAAGAAAGGCAAGTCGAATAGTGAACAGATTTGGGATATATGGAAGAAAGGTGAATAGTGAAATGATATGGAAAATACTGAAGAAACTAGTAAAAAAGAACAGGGAAAATACAGAAGAAATGTAAGTTAAATATTGATAAGATATGGAAAATACGGAAGAAAGGCAAGTGTTGAATAGTGAAATGATAAGGAAAATAAGGAAGAAAAGTAAGTTGAATAGTGAAAAGATTTGGAAAATGTGGAAGAAAATAGTAAAAAGATAGGGAAAATATGGAAGAAAGATAAGTTGAATAGTGATAAGATAGGGAAAATATGGAAGAAAAGTAAGTTGAATGGTGAAAAGATATGGAAAATATGAAAGAAACCCAAATCAAATAGTGAAAAGATTTGGGAAATACGGAAGAAAGGCAAGTTGAATAGTGAAAAGATATGGAAAATACGGAAGAAACCCAAGTCGAATAGTGAAAAGATTTGGGAAATACGGAAGAAAGGCAAGTTGAATAGTGAAATGATATGGAAAATATGGAAGAAAATTGTGAAAAAATATGGAAAATATGGAAGAAAATAGTGTAAAGATAGGGAAAATATGGAAGAAAATAGTGAAATGATTTGGAAAATATGGAAGAAAGATAAGTTGAATAGTGAAATGAATGGAAAATATGGAAGAAAAGTAAGTTGAATAGTGAAATGATATGGAAAATATGGAAGAAAATAGTCAAAAGATATGAAAAATACGGAAGAAAATTGTGAAATGATATGGAAAATACGGAGGAAAATAGTGAAAAGATATGGAAAATATGGAAGTAAGATAAGTTGAATAGGGATGAAATAGGGAAAATACGGAAGAAAATATTGAAAAGATATGGAAAATACGTAAAAAAATATTGAGAAGATATGAAAAATACGGAAGAAACCCAAGTTGAATATTGAAAAGATAGTGAAAATATGGAAGAAAATTATGAAATGATATGGAAAATACAGAATAAAAGTAAGTCGAATAGTGAAAAGATTTGAAAAATACAGGAGAAAATTGTGAAAAGATATGGAAATTACAGAAGAAAATTGTGAAATTATATGGAAAATATGGAAGAAAAGTAAGTTGAAATGTGAAACGATATGGAAAATATGAAAGAAATGTGAAATCATATGGAAAATATGGAAGAAAAGTAAGTTGAAGGGTGAAAAGATATGTTAAATATCGAGGAAAATTGTGAAAAAATATGGAAAATATGGAAAAAAGCAAGTTGAATAGAGAAATGATATGAAAAGTATGGAAGATTTCTGTGTTAGTCATAATTACACCCAAAGAGACCTCCTCCTCCTCCTCCTCCTCCTCCTCATATATGGAAGAAAATAGTGAAAAGATATGGAAAATATGGAAGAAAAGCAAGTCGATTTGTGATAAGATATGGAAAATATAGAAGAAAGGCAAGTTGAATAGTGAAAAGAGTTGGAAAATAGAGAAGAAATTTCCGAAATGATATGGAAAATATGGAAGAAAATAGTGAAAATCTATGGAAAATATGGAAGAAAATAGTGAAATGATATGGAAAATATGGAAGGAAAACACGTTGAATAGTGATAAGATTTGGAAAATATGGAAGAAAAGTTAGTTGAATAGTGAAATGATTTGGAAACTATGGAAGACAGGTATGTTGAATAGTGGAAAGATTTGGAAACTATGGAAGAAAGGTAAGTTGAATAGTGGAAAGATTTGGAAAATATGGAAGAAAAGTAAGTTGAATAGTGAAATGATATGGAAAATATAGAAGAAAAGTAAGTTGAATAGTGAAATCATTTGGAAAATATGGAAGAAAAATAAGTTGAAATGTGAAATGATATGGAAAATATGGAAGAAAAAAGTGAAAAGATTTGGAAAATACAGAAGAAAATTGTGAAAAGATATGGAAAATACATAAGAAAATAGTGAAATTATATGGAAAATATGGAAGAAAAGTAAGTTGAAATGTGAAACGATATGGAAAATATGAAAGAAATGTGAAATCATATGGAAAATATGGAAGAAAAGTAAGTTGAAGGGTGAAAAGATATGTTAAATATCGAGGAAAATTGTGAAAAAATATGGAAAATATGGAAAAAAGCAAGTTGAATAGAGAAATGATATGAAAAGTATGGAAGATTTCTGTGTTAGTCATAATTACACCCAAAGAGACCTCCTCCTCCTCCTCCTCCTCCTCCTCATATATGGAAGAAAATAGTGAAAAGATATGGAAAATATGGAAGAAAAGCAAGTCGATTTGTGATAAGATATGGAAAATATAGAAGAAAGGCAAGTTGAATAGTGAAAAGAGTTGGAAAATAGAGAAGAAATTTCCGAAATGATATGGAAAATATGGAAGAAAATAGTGAAAATCTATGGAAAATATGGAAGAAAATAGTGAAATGATATGGAAAATATGGAAGGAAAACACGTTGAATAGTGATAAGATTTGGAAAATATGGAAGAAAAGTTAGTTGAATAGTGAAATGATTTGGAAACTATGGAAGACAGGTATGTTGAATAGTGGAAAGATTTGGAAACTATGGAAGAAAGGTAAGTTGAATAGTGGAAAGATTTGGAAAATATGGAAGAAAAGTAAGTTGAATAGTGAAATGATATGGAAAATATAGAAGAAAAGTAAGTTGAATAGTGAAATCATTTGGAAAATATGGAAGAAAAATAAGTTGAAATGTGAAATGATATGGAAAATATGGAAGAAAAAAGTGAAAAGATTTGGAAAATACAGAAGAAAATTGTGAAAAGATATGGAAAATACATAAGAAAATAGTGAAAAGATATGAAATATATGAAAGAAACCCAAGTTGAATAGTGAAAAGATTTGGAAAACACAAAAGAAAATAGTAATCTTTTGTAAGAAATGTAATTATTGAAATAAATAATGTAAATATGAAAATACAATGGCGGGGAAGGGGCAGATAACCAATGAAAGGGCTAGTTCGTAGAAAATAATAAGGCTATAGGACGCGGAAAATGAAAATAAAATGGCGAGGAAGGGGCAGACGAACAGTAAAGGGGCCAGTTCGTAGATGGCTATAGGACGCCGACGTCGTAGAGAACACTCCAACCAACAGTGTGTACTACTATTCAAATGTAGATATACCACACAGTGAGAACGCGGAGTACTACACAACATATACATTATATTATATGAAAATGGCGGGGAAGTGGCAGATAACCAGTAAAATGGCTAGTTCGTAGAAGGTTATAGAACGCGGACGTCGTAGAGAACACCCCAACCAACATTTTGTACTACTACTAAGGAAAAAATACGGGAAAAAATACGGGAAAATAGTACCCAAAAAATACCGGAAAAAATAAAGTACGGGAAAAAAATAAGGGGAAAAATTACGGGAATAGTAAAGCACATTTTCCATGATAAACTGGACATGGCAAGACGAAAATTACTAAAGATTGACTTTTTCAAATTCGTTAAATGTTTAAAGTCATCAAAAAGACTATTTTTCGTTTAATATTTGAGGAGTTCTACCTACTTTATCGTAAATTACTTCTTCTACATCCGCCGTTGATAATGATCTCCATGTTTGTTTGAATGCCATTTTATGGTGGGATTCTGAGGACAAATCACTACTTTAAAATTAATCCATATATGTTGTCGATCAATTCAAGGACACACTATTATTAGATGTAAAGCATTTTCAAACACCATGCACAATCTTTGCGTTGGAAATATTATGATATCAGAAAAAATTGCCCAAGACGGTGAGAGTGATACGAGTTTGAGACGTCACGATTTTGTTTTATGCAAATTTGACATAGGTGCGAAATAGATGTATTTTTTTAATTTATTGAACGAAAATACAATATTTTATTTAATAAAAACAAAACAAAGTTGCTATTATTTAATTTTTTTAATGAAAGTATTTACTTTCCTTTCTATATTGGCTTACACATCCGGGTTTAAATATCAGCGACCCAAGATTTTTAGTTTTGCGATGACGAGACCGACGCGAGAAATAGTGCATCAGTATGTGGTCTACCGAAATGAGGACTTACGTCCTCTACCAACCACCATAGGACCTTTATACCACGTAATTGCAACCACCAAAGAACCTTTACATGACGTAATTACAACCACATAGGGACCTTTACACAACGTAACTACAACCAACTAGGGACCTTTACACAATGTAACTATGACCACCTAAGGATCTTTAGACGACCCAACTACAACCATCTCTCTATATTTATACAACTACAAAAAATGTACAACCGTAAAAGGACTTTTATAGCCAAAATACGTTGTCAAAGCATTGTGACAAGTAATTTGGATAGTAGGGTAACTATTATCACATTAAGACCGTTACACCATGCAACTACCAACTACATTATTTTTTTGTGTATTTAAGAACCTTTTGTGATGTTCTTATTTCTATCCCATGTTATTAATATTTTTGAGTTAATTAATAAAATATAAAGTTCTAAAAATTTATTAATCTAAATCATTGCAATTTCTACAGATGATGATTATCAAAACATCTCTCATTCAAACACTCTTTCTACGCTCAGACTCCTCCCATTATAATATATTTTAAGGATGCCAAAATGTTTAGATGTAATTAAACAACCTTATTAATAAAACAAACTGCTGGGATGTGTTAATCTGGGTCACGGGTATCGGCCGGCTGTATCGAGAAACAGATAGGGTGTTGAAAAAAACTGTTGATAATCATCAAATATTGATAAATGCAATAAAACTTTATGTTTGTCTTCAAGAAATATGATAGACAAAACCATGTGTGAAGTTTTATGACGAAATATCTCGGATTTCTATGTAAATGTACGAGTTGAAGTGGGGAAATTTTATGTTCGATTTCTAAAAATCTTCTACTCTGAAACCACAGGTAAATTTACTTTAGCGATGTATTTTTATCTTGGACAAGAATAATGAGCGTCCTGATTGGATGACCGATTTAAAACACACTGACTATGCATGGTAAAAAGATGCATGTAAAAGAAATCTATGTTATATTTATTCATTTGTTTGATTCTGGAATATTGTTGATCATTGATTTAAACAGGGAAAAAAAAGGGGGGGGGGTATTTTTTTTGTGAATTTTGCAGTTAGATAAATGTTATGTTTCGACAGTTTAAAGAGAAAAATAAAAATTTGTTGCGACTAAAGCTTAAATCAGCGTTAAAAATTGAACAACTATCAGTGGTTTTATAAATGAGATTTATTTTAAATGGAAAATCTGAATTTATTATTTATTAATTCATTATTAATGATACAATTTTATATCCCTTGGGAGGGGAAGGAGGAGAGGGGCTATTATGAAAATTTGAAATAAAAACACAGGACTGGATTTTAAGCAAAAATAATAATCCAGGATTAGTTAAACAACCTTATTAATAAAAACTGCTGGGATGTGCTAATCTGGGTCACGTGTCACTGTAATCGGGCGGCTGTATCGAGAAACAGATACAATCTTGAAAAAACTGTTGATACTCATAAAATATTGATAAATGCTATAAAATTTTATGTTTGTCTTCAAGAAATATGATAGACAAAACCATGTGTGGAGTTTTATGACGAAATATCTCCGATTTCTATGTAAATTTACGAGTTGAAGTTGTGGCTGTATCGAGAAACAGATAGGGTGTTGAACAAACTGTTGATACTCGTACAATATTGATAAATGCAATACAATGTTATGTTTGTCTTCAAGAAATATGATAGACAAAACCATGTGTGAAGTTTTATGACGAAATATCTACGATTTCTATGTAAATTTACGAGCTGAAGTGGGGAAATTTTATGTTCGATTTCTAAAAATCTTCTACTCTGAAACCACAGGTAAATTTACTTTAGCGATGTATTTTTATCTTGGACAAGAATAATGAGCGTCCTGATTGGATGACCGATTTAAAACACACTGACTCTGCATGGTAAAAAGATGCATGTTAAAGAAATCTGTTATATTTATTCATTTGTTTGATTCTGGAATATTGTTGATCATTGATTTAAACAGGGAAAAAGGGGGGGATTTTTTTTGTGAATTTTGCAGTTAAATAAATGTTATGTTTCGACAGTTTAAAGAGAAAAATAAAAATTTGTTGCGACTAAAGCTTAAATCAGCGTTAAAAATTGAACAAATATCAGTGGTTTTGTAAATGAGATTTATTTTAAATAGAAAATCTGAATTTATTTTTTATTAATTTATTATTAATGATACAATTTTATATCCCTTGGGAGGGGAGGAGGTAGGCTATGATGAAAATTTGAAATAAAAACACAGGACCGGATTTTAAACAAAAATAATAATCCAGAATTAGTTAAACAACCTTATTAATAAAAACTGCTGGGATGTGCTAATCTGGGTCACGGGTCACTGTAATCGGGCGGCTGTGTCCAGAAACAGAGACGGTCTTGAAAAAACTGTTAATACTCATAACATATTAATAAATGCTATAAAATTTTATGTTTGTCTTCAAGAAATATGATAGACAAAACCATGTGTGGAGTTTTATGACGAAATATCTCCGATTTCTATGTAAATTTACGAGTTGAAGTTGTGGCTGTATCGAGAAACAGATAGGGTGTTGAAAAAACTGCTGATACTCGTACAATATTGATAAATGCAATAAAATGTTATGTTTGTATTCAAGAAATATGATAGACAAAACCATTTGTGAAGTTTCATGACGAAATATCTCCGATTTCTATGTAAATGTACGAGTTGAAGTGGGGAAACACCCACAGGTAATTTTAGCGATGTATTTTTATCTTGGACAAGAATAATGAGCGTTCTGATTGGATGACCAATTTAAAACACACTGACATCGCATGATAAAAAGATGCATGTAAAAGAAATCTATGTTATATTTATTCATTTGTTTGATTCTGGAATATTGTTGATCATTGATTTAAACAAGAAGAAAAAGGGGGGGAGGGGGAATTTTATTAATGAATCTTACAGTTGAATAAATGTTATGTTTCGACGGTTTAAAGAGAAAAATATAAATTTGTTGCGACTAAAGCTTAAATCAGCGTTTAAAATTGAACAAATATCAGTGGCTTTGTAAATGAGATTTATTTTAAATAGAAAATCTGAATTTATTATTTATTAATTTATTATTAATGATACAATTTTATATCCCTTGGGAGGGGGAGGGGAGGGGGATGGGGGCTATGATGAAAATTTGAAATAAAAACACAGGACCGAACTTAAAATAATAATCCAGGATTAGTTTTTTTATTTTAAAGTTAATAATATGAAATATTGACATCCACACTTGCCTTTTGGACAGCACATTTCTGTGTCCACACTTGTTATTATACAAATATAAATATGTCAAGTATTAATAAATATATCAGATTAAAATACATGTAAAATAAATGTATTAACAATCTTTATCTTGTACAAGTTGTATTTGACCAAAGATGTATATAAATAACATCTAAAGAAGTAATGAATAGGTGCACATCCAGTGGGACCTACAATGTTAAGTCCCTGAACTATTATGTGGGCCCCTTTGCAGCCAGTAACAATAGGGCAACAACAACCAACAAGGTCAAAAGGACCATGAAAAGGGTGTTGGGGTGGAGTCCTTGACAATGGGCCATACATTGATCCCTTTCCCACCAGCAACGAGATCTGGGTAACCATGGTATCTTCTTCAATGGTATTGTTTCATGGGAGATCTCGATAATTAAAAAAAAATTAACCACTATATTTCAGATTTTGATTTAAATTGCTGTACTGTGTTATCAACATTTTATGCTAGAAAGCAGAAATATCTCAATAAATATGGGAACTGAAGCACTACTTGCTGGCTAAGGAAACAGCAGAAATACATGTATACATATAAAAATAACACCCTGCTAACTATAGACCAAATCTTATTAGAACAACTTGACCTATCCATCTTTTCTTTAGTTTAACATTATTAAACACTAACAAAGATATAATCGAAAATTACCAAAAACAAAGACAAATGTGTAGGAACCAAGATCACACGACCCAACATCAATACACAGAAAAAAGAATTTGTTCATTCTTTAAATTACTAGAGAGGAAGGCCATTAGAGGGGAATCATTAGGATAAAGAGATGATAGTCTAATTTTTGATGTTTGAATGCACAAGCTAGAGGAGTGCAGCCTGAATTAAGAATTCATGTCTTTTTGCGTTTCCGATTGGCTCTAACATAAGGACTGAACTGTCAAACTATTATACTGTGCACCAACGAAGGATTCGAGTATCCAACTGCTAAAATGTAGGCTATGAATAGATTCTGGCTAAGTCAAGGAGCCCATACACCTTGGGATTCAGGTGCTGCAACCTCCAGGCAAATTTGTAAATTTTACTAATTACAGAAACATTTTTAGGCCATGCTTAATTGGAATTGGAGCATATCCTAAGGTCAATATTAAGCACTTCTACCTATTGTCTTATGATTCTGTTACTAAAATAGCCTTATTTTAATACCAAAGACTTAAACAAAACTCCATTAATTTTGTTGAATAGTAAGTTCATTCAAAAGTTGTTTCAGGGGCCCCTTCGGGATAAGTAGCCTTAAGCTTAAGCTTCATTAGTTTCATAGTAATATCTGCCAGTGTAAAATCTCAATCCTGAGAAAGCTGTAAGCCCGAAATATTCTTTTTAGATCACAAAGAACAATAATCTTTTGCTTAGCAATTCAAAATAAAAATATCAAAACCAATATATCACACCTTACAAAGAAAAAAATATAACCCTAATTTTTCTTTCTTTCTTAAAGAATAAAAAATATATTATTAAATATCTGGGTGGTCGTGATCGTTTAGTAGTTGGATTTATTACTACCTATGCAATCAGTGCCAATCACCACTAATATTGTGAGTTCGAATCCGCTTAGACGAGGTGTACTTGATACCACATCATGTGACAAAGTTTGTCAGTGACTTGCGGCAGGTCAGTGGTTTTCTCTGGGTACTCAGGTTTCCACCATCAATAAAAACACTATAGCCGTAACTCTATTAAATATACATTTAACATGATAAATCCAATAAGAAAAGAATGAATTAAGAAATAATTCATGGAAGCCATATGTATATATTGTTTTTACCACGGGTAGGCCTTTATGCCAAACCATGTGATCTTGATGAAACGCTAGGCACTGGACTTCCGGTGGCAATGTACACAACGAAAACTCTAATCGATAAGTGGTGTTTTAACGTTCCTCGACTTTTTTCCAGCATCAAAAGGAAATATTGTCGGGATTGGACAAATGACAACAGCTTTTTGAATATTATTGATGTAAATATTACAATACAAGCCCATAGGGTACTTTGGTCTGGCTTTTATCATACATGTTCATTGTTGAAAATAGTATAAAATTGAGTTTTATTTTATCAGATGGTTGAAAATTTTCTGCCATTATTAATATTTTGATAAAAATACCCGGATGTATGACGTACGTTGTGCACCCTGTAAACATATCCCCTAAAATGTTTTTCATGATCTCTTTTCATTAATGAGAAATTATGAAAATTACTTATGCAAATAGGCCCGGGTTGTCTCAATGAGTTTGGCATAGTTGGATTACCTATCAACTCATATAAGCCTATCACCAATACGGCGTGGGTTCGCACACGGACTTGTAAATTACAAAAAAGGGTGCACTCAACTCGCAGCCGCAAGTGATAAAGTTTACCAGTTGCTTGCTCATGGTCGGTGGTTCTCTCCGGGTACTTTGGCTTCTTCCAGCACTAAAACTGGTCGCCACGATGGTCTTGTATACTATCTAATATTCTAATGAAGGTTGAAGCCACTGGCGTTCTTTAATAGAACTATTATTATACATATGCGCACTTCTGTACCACGAATGTATTAAGTATAATGTTTAAGAATATAGCGTTCTTTAGGATAACTCTGTTCGTCCGGTTACACGTGTGAAGATTGGCATTTTACACACTTGTAGAACAAATGCGTGACCGCATCATTTCACTAAGAGGGGTGGTCTAGGCCTATAAAGCTAAAATGACCATCGCCACTTTTTTTTAAAATGTCTGTTGCAAGCCAGGAAAGTGAGCGCTCATGTATTTCTGTGTTAGCTTAGGGGTGACAATTTTTTTGTATTAGATATTGGAACGGCTCCGACAGTGTGGTATTTTTTTTTAATTTAATTTTATTCGTTCATCCATGACGGTTTAATAATATGCAAGACAGTACAATTTATTGATCCATTGATTAACAGCTCTCAGTAAATGCTCTGTATTTGATAATTCAATATTCGATAGGCTTGTCGCTGATTGATAGGATGAAGAATATTATGATCCCTCAAATGAGATAATTACAGATTATTACATGGGCATTCCCATATTGGCCTGGTTATCATCCCGATACCCCCATATTGGCACGAGACGCAGTCGAGGGCCAATATGGATTGAGGGATGATAACCAGTCCAATATGGAAATGCCCATGTATTAAACTATTTATTACATACTTCCGACATCTAGAAAAGAGACACCCATATTGGCCTGAGACGAAGTCGAGACCCATATTGCCCCGGGCCAATATGGGCCTCGATATGGAAATGATCTTGTAGTAATCCAATAACCGGTTATTTTCCCGGGGTGTGAAAATATGGACATTTTACTTCCGGTCATATTGGTCATACAAAAATGCCTTTATTTGAACTAAGTATGTAATAATGCAAGGTATCACTATCTTTGACATATCAGAATCGAAACATTTCTATTTAAGCATGATAAGTATTGAACATTTATATATTATATGGAAATAGTGAGTGAGTCATTGTTGACTAAAGCTGACTACTTAGCGTAGAAGCAACACATACCAATTTCGTAGTCCTGCGTTCTATCCGATCGGGAGACGAACCCACGATCTACTGCATTCGAGTCGAGTACGCTAACCATTACAGCACAGCTGCAGTTTATATGGAAATAACTGTTCTACTGATATTAATTGTTTTTTTTTTTTTTTTAATGTTTGCATAAATGTATCTGATTATATGTCAATATATCATGCCCATCGATTGATTGATTTTTGGTATTTAACGCCACTTTCAGCAATATTTCAGCTATATCATGACGACCAGTTTTAGTGGTGGAAGAAGTCGGAGTACTCGGACAGAACAACCGATCATGGGCATGCAATTGGTAAGCTTTATCACTTGCGGCTGCGAGTCGAGTGCACCCTTTTTGTAATTTACAAAGCCGGGCGCGAATCCACGCCGTAGTGGTGATAGGCTTATATGAGTTGTTAGGTAATCCAACTATCTAACTCATTGAGCCACCTGGGGCCTTCACATCCATCGACCCTCGTGATAGTTGTGCATATGTCCATCACTTTATTGCATTTTTACAAAACAATGATAATGGTAGGTCTACATATTACATATATATGGGTTACTTTAATTTCATCGGGTCCGTCGTGGTTGTGATCGTATCGTAGATTTTCAACTACCTATGTAATCATTGCCTATCACTACTATAGTTGTGAGTTCGAATCCCACTCATGGCGAGGTGTACTCGATACAACATTATGTGGTAAATTTATTGGTGTCTTGCGCCAGGTCAGTGTTGGGTTTTTTTCATTTTCGGATTTCTGTTCTTTCATGTGCGCTATGACGCCAAAACTATGTGAATTGGGTTTTTTTCTGCAGTTTTGCAGATTTTTTCTAGTATTCCCTGTGTCTGGTGTCTGTAGTTTTCGGTTTGGTAGATCGTTGTTTGTCCTTTTTGTCTTTTATCTTTTGATCATTGTTTTGTCTGTTCTTCGATGTACGTCTTCTGATTACCACTTTGATATCTTCAAGCTTTACAGAACGAGTTATGTTCAATGCACATAGTATCATTTGGCAATGTGCTATATTTAGAATGTTTCCTTTATGTTGTGCATTTTTTATATGTCTCAGTATATCATGCAAAAAGAAAAAAAAGATTAAATATGAATTCATGTAAATTATAGCAAAACTCTTTCCACGAACTCCTGATGAAAGTTATTCCAGAAACCCACCGTATGCACTTAGTCAAATATCTATTTTTTTAATTACCGGGAAGTGAAATTTAAATAAGTTTATTTTAATACTGTAAATATTAAAATTCATTTATTGTATGAAAATAAACATAATTTACATGCCAATATTTTATAGAACGCCTAATTGTACTTTTGTGAATGCTGGTCAATCTCAACCTAAATTTTACAGTAAGCCTTTTCATATAGGCCAACTCGATTACATCTATGCACGAATTGCCCGTGCAAAGTTTCATTTAAAGGAAAACGCCATGGTTTTAACAAGTTAGCGTGAAAATTTAAATGACAGTAAATAAAAGAAATTTGAGTTAATGAATGTTAAAAGTAGTATACCGTAAGGTAGAATTTGGTCATTGAAGTTGCATGTAGCACCAAATAATGGGGATCGCCATTTTTCGTAACTCTTCAATGTGAGGAAGCAAAAGGCATAATCCATTCTCGGATTATACCTGCAATTAAAGCTCTTCCGAAAGAGCCGTGACGCCACGCAAGCAGTATCGTATATTATAGCAGCATTGATCAGTTGCAATTTTATCATTAGAAATTATGTAAATCGTAAAATACGTCGTATATTTATCAAAATTTATGCCTTCATTTCAATCATTTTAATGCACCAACGAAAAGGGAAACTGTGAGAAGAATTTTGTTTTGTAATTACCGATCAGGACTACCCTAGTTAACACATCGACCAGTGATCACGAAAAACACGGGAAAGTACGACAGCATTGGCGACAAAAAAGAAAAAAACATATGTACGCATAAAAGATTTAAAAGTGACAGTTATTTAACCTACGGTCAATCATGTAAAACATGGAATTATACATAGTCCCCCCCCCCCCCCCCCCCCCCTCAATACAAATAAATTCATTTGATTTATGAAAATGTATTAAACATCGGATGGGAATATTAATAAAAAAAAATTGGATGATATGCAAATTGTTAACATTGTATTGCAATTGATCTGATACTAAAACATAACCAAAAGGGCTCGATGTTGGGAAGAGTCAGATACATTATTTATTCAACTAACATGATCTGTCTCCGTGACGTCACATGAGGAGGTGTAATGATCGCTTACACTACGACAGGAAATTCCAAATATTCATATTTCTTATTGGGTATATTAATGTTATTAGAGGTGGGTTTTATTTTAATAATTAGTTATTTACGAATAAAAAGTTACAATGTATTGAATTATAACAATTGTTCAACTGACGAGTTTTCCTTTAAAAAGACCAAGAAAATTTGTCGTATTCCTCACTTGCCAGTTGATTATCACGAAGGAAGCTTTGAAAACACAGTTGATTACCAAGGAGGAAACTGTATAACCCAGGATATTACTGCTCTGATAAAATATAAGTAAAGTTGACTGTATTTTATCAGCTTAATTTATGTTCAACTTCAACTAAAATCTAACTTTTACATTTCATTACATGGTATATTTTGGAAGCTCATTATCTCCCTTTGAATAGTCGTTTTTTAAAACTTGCCAATATCTTAATACGGGTGGCATTTTAAATTTTCAATCCGGTGTCGTAAAATTTTTAGCTACCCATGAAAATTAGCTACCTCAAACTTCCGGTAGCTAATTTTCATACGGCGGAGCATAATAATTAGCTACCTATGAAAATTAGCTACTTGTAGCATAAACTTATAGGATTTGTCTCCCTTATTATGTTTACCAAAATACAGATTGTGTATTTCCAATGGGGAGACAAAATGAAAAACTGCATGTACATAAGCAGGAAAAGAGTTACTGATTGACAAAGAGAGACATATAGATCTCAGGGGCGGATCCGGGGGGGGGGGGGGGGGGGGGGGGGGGGGGATATTGGATAAAAAATTATTTTTTTGGCGTAAAATCGTGATTCTTACACGAAATACCTCAACAATTTTCGTGCCCCCTCCGCTCGGCGCATTTTTTTTAAGTGCGCCCCCCCCCCCCTAACTTGAAATCCTGGATCCGCCCCCTGGATCTGTACACAATAAACAATAGATATTAGTGGTGTTCATAGTTGAAAAACAAAATGTTACCTATATGGCTGTATAGCATGTGATTAAGTTACAAACTATCTTTTTTCAATTTACCATCGCGATGTATCATTTTTACAGCTATTAAAAAATAGATTGGTGGACTATATATGGTAGAATTTCAAACTATGCAAATTATTCTGTAACTTAATAAGATCATATATGATAATATTAATCACACTTTTATTATTGCTAACCGTGTTACCCTCTTGAAATAAAGAAATTAACTCATTTACTTACTTATTGACACTATCTTCTGAATTCAAGAAATAAATAAAATTATGTTCCATATATATTTAATAATGAAAGTTGGGAACTTTATTTATTACAATATTAAAGAACTGGTAGCTATTAGATTAATTTCAATTCGAAACTGAAACTATTTGCACACTCTTGATGACAATTTCTTATTTGGATTTTGTAAAATAGAACCCTAAATCATAAATTTCCAACAGAATGTGGAAGATGGCAAAATATGTGTACAAAACATGGTTTGACCCGATCGGGACTCGAACACACGATCTACCGCATTCGAGGCGAGCACGCTAACGATTACACTACCGATGAGAGTCTTTGGTGAGCATTTCTGGTCTGTTTCTCAGCGAATACATATATTTCACTTTGTTGTCGACTGTCCCTTATATGAAAATATTAGAGTAAAAAATTTTGATAAAGTTATTGACTTATGTCCAAATTTTAGATACATGGACACATCATCAAAATTTGTCTGGCTATTTACTAATGAACATGAACAAGTTTTGAAAAAATTAGGTAGTTTTATAGAGGAATGTTTTTTGCTGCGAGGACAAAATTGATCCTATAGATATCATTAGGTTAGGTGAATTATTATAGTTATTATACATGTTATGTTATATTAAATATGAATTGATTTATGGTGGTATTTGATAGGCTCTGATCTGGCCGTGCAGTCACTGAACATAAATATGTTTTCCTGTTATTGTGTGTGTTTATATGTATGTCTCTAATCATTTCAATCATTGTATTAAATTGTTTGCCCCTTGTGGGCCCTTAATTGGCAATAAAAAATTCTTATTCTTATTCTTATATTGTCCAGGGGCGGATCCAGGTTTTCAAGTTAGGGGGGGGGGGTTTTTAAAAATTGCGCCGGGCGGAGGGAGGCGCGACAAATTTTGGGGTATTTCGTGTGAAAAATCACTATTTTATGCCAAAAAATCATATTTTTTCAAATTTTAGAGGGGGGGGGGGGGGGGGGGGGCGCCGAATGCGCGCCCCCTGGATCTGCCCCTGTTGTCTACATAAATGACAATAGATAACGTAACAATACAAAATACATTGCGCAGCGCACGGTCAACTTTTCGCGCTATCACAATCCTTCGGCAGAAGACACATTAAAAGCGACTTTTTGAGTACATGTATATAAGCAAATTCATATTTCAAACCAAAGATTTCCCATTGGTATTTGTTGCTTATGATGCAAAGCACGCAGAATTAAGGAGAAAAAGCAAAGACTGGTTGCTTCGGAATCAGGATAATGTGTCAGAGTGGAGCGACATGTATATCCGCGGACTGTTGTTTCCGTTAGCTAACACTATTAAAAAAAACTAAGCGTGTTGGTCTAGAAAAAAGCGGACATCATCATCATCTCATTAACTTGGTCTCGCCATGATATAGCTATAAAATTGCTGAGTTGGCGTTAAAAAACAATCGCTCACTCACTAAAGCTGTTACGTACAGTTTTTATATTTCCCCGACAATGTATGTATATTGTGTTTATTCTGCAATGTCTTATAGTTAAAAAAAAAAACTGGCAAATTGTCTAAAAAGAGCAGAAACAGACATCGTTCTAAGCGTTTTAGACGTCCGCGCTTATAGTGTAAGTTTCTCGGCGTCGCTCGACATGAATCAGTTACCAGAAAAACTATATCTTGGTCAAAATCTTAAGCAATATGTGATGAAAGAAGCTGTTATATATAAAATCCTTAGGTACAGACAAAACAGATGTCACACCAATGAGGAGCGATGGACAGATCACAGCTGACACAAAGCAAAAATCCAACATCCCCAACAGTGTCAGTCCGTATTCACCGTAGAATCACAAGACAACATCCCCGACTGCACCAAAACCCACATCATAAAAACAGCACTCCCAATATCTCTACCAGGTGTAAAAGAAACTCCTACATAACATCAATACCCATAGATTTTGTGCTCCCAAAACTATTAAATTATTTGGCTTTCCAATCTTTTGATCTTGAGCTACCTGATGAAGGTTATTCCAGAAACGTTCATGTGCACTAAATTTGATATCTACGTTTTTATTACCTCTTTTTAGCAATGTAGCTATCTGAATGTTTTCTTTGAAAACAAGATACACTCATTGTTTAATATGATAGATACAAAATGTATGTAAAATTTCCAGGTAAATTAGTTACCTGTATCTCTTATGAAAATTATGTGTACAGAACTAAGTCAGATTGATAAAAGGTGCATTCATGTTGGGTTTTTGAAATTCTTTTTGATATTTTTGATTGGTTTGTTTTGTTTTGTATTTGTTTGTTTTTGATAACAGATTAATATCTAATTTTATTTCTGTTTTTTTTTTCTGTTTTGAGGATATAACTTCAGAAGGGCCTACAAATTTATACATCTTGGAATAACAGTAGTACTTTAGAGTGCCTGCATCCTAATTTCTTATGTACATGTATCTCTATTCTTTATCAATAAATGTTTAGAGGTTTGCGTTTGTATTGAATCTGGGCCTTGATGGGAGAGAGGTTTAAAGAGTGCCTACACCTCATTTATCTTTCACTGCACTGTTCATCACTTGGATGATGTACTCAACCTTTAGAAAGTAGATTGCCAGACGCTGGTACAACATATGAAAATGTCTGTAATGCCATTGAATATAGCCCAAATAAATATTTTGCATCATGCTGGTATGTTTTGTAAGTACATATACTTGTATCACACATACTTGCCAATTTAATAATTAAATAACAGCCATATATACATGATAATATCTCACACACAAAGTATCTTAACACAAGTTATTTCTTAAAGATTTTATTGAAAAACTCAGACAGGCATGGTGGAACATTAGCATACATATAATACAATACAATATATAGACTAGAGGCTCAGTAGGTTGAGAATATTTTTTAGAAATCAACCAATCAGCAACAAGAATTGCCTGTGGTGGACATGTTTGTTAACGGATCGGGACGAAATGAGCAATCTTTATAGAGGGCCTTCCATAGATGCTACCTACCACGGTTCGGTTCATTTGACCAAACAGTTTCAGAGTAGAAGATGTTTTAGGAATCAACCAATCAGCAACAAGAATTGCCTGTGCCGACCATGTTTGCTAAGGGATCAGGACTAAATGAGCAATCTTTACAGAGAGCCTTCCATAGATGCTTCCTACCAAATTAGGTTCATTTGGTCAAGCGGTTTCAGAGGAGAAGATTTTTTTAGGAATCGACCAATCAGCATCAAGAACTACCTGTGGCGGCCATGTTTGCTACGAATTGAGCCGAAATGAACAATCTTTATAGAGGACCTTCCATATATGCTTCCTACCAAGTTTCAATTCATTTGGCCAAGCGGTTTCAGAGATTTTTAGAAATTGACCAACCAGAAACAATAACTGCCTATGGCTATTCGATTTCAGAGGTGAAGATTTTTTAGAAATCAACCAATCAGCAATAAGAATTGCCTATGGTAGCCATGTTTGTTAATGGATCATGACGAAATGAAAAATCTTTATAGAGAACCTTGCATAGATGCTTCCTACTAAGCTTCAGTTCACTGAGCTAAGGGGTTTCAGAGCAGAAGATTAAAATGTGAAAAGTTTACAGACGGACGACGGATCAAATGATCGCAATAGCTCACGTTCCCTTTGACAACGTCTGCTCAAAAGCTTTGATGAATACCAGAGTACAACACAAATTCTAACACGACGTCCTTCTTACGCTTTGTAGACAAACGGGCGATTTATCGATGGTATAATCTCGTTCACACATGTGCCGGTGAATGTGACTGACTTTTCCATTGGCAGCATAAATGGTGTGTGACACTTTCCGCAAACGTAAATATAAATTACCGTCTTCCAATCAAAGTATACTACCGTATTTGTAATCTTAGACATATCAGAATCGAAATAAATCATGGAAGCATGAATGTGTTTTGAGTTTTAACATGGGCTGGCGAATATTAGTAAATTTTATCCCTCTGGCTCGGGATAAAATACTAATATCCAACAATCCATGTTAAAACTCAAAACACATTCTGGCTTCCATGATTTATTTCTTAATTAGCGGGTCATTTTAACTGAGCCTGAATTACTCACCTGGTCACTTATACAGTTTATGTTCAATAAAGTATAGATTTTGTTAAAAAAATATTTTATAAATTTCGAATTTAACAAATAAATATATGATTTTTGATTCTGTCACATCTCTCCAACAGTAAAAGTTACAACAAATCAGCGGGGAACCTCCAATGTAACGAAGGAATGCGGGGTAGCTAATTTTCATGGGCAAACTTCTGTTGCTTATGCTTATGTTTGAATGGTGCCAGGTAGTTTATTTTCATGGATAACACTTTGACACCTGTGTCATACATTGAACAGATGTAAGGTAGCTTATTTTCATGGAAAACGTCATGACTCCTATCCAATGTAACGAAGGAATGCGAGGTAGCTAATTTTCATGGGCAAACTTCTGATGTTTATGCTTATGTTTGAATGGTGCCAGGTAGTTTATTTTCATGGATAACATTTTGAAACCTGTGTCATACATTGAACAGATGTAAGGTAGCTTATTTTCATGGAAAACGTCATGACTCCTATCCAATGTAACGAAGGAATGCGAGGTAGCTAATTTTCATGGGCAAACTTCTGTTGCTTATGCTTATGTTTGAATGGTGCCAGGTAGTTTATTTTCATGGATAACACTTTGACACCTGTGTCATACATTGAACAGATGTAAGGTAGCTTATTTTCATGGAAAACGTCATGACTCCTATCCAATGTAACGAAGGAATGCGAGGTAGCTAATTTTCATGGGCAAACTTCTCATGTTTATGCTTATGTTTGAATGGTGCCAGGTAGTTTATTTTTATGGATAACACTTTGACACCTGTGTCATACATTGAACAGATGCAAGGTAGCTTATTTTCATTGAACACTTCGTGACTCCTATTCCATGCAATAAAGAAAGGTCAGGTAGCTAATTTTCATGGACCATGAAACGAAGGAATGAGAGGTAGCTAATTTTCATGGGCAAACTTCTGATGCTTATGCTTATGCTTGAATGGTGCCAGGTAGTTTATTTTCATGGATAACACTTTGACACCTGTGTCATACATTGAACAGATGTAAGGTAGCTTATTTTCATGGACCATGAAACGAAGAAATGAGAGGTAGCTAATTTTCATGGGCAAACTTCTGATGCTTATGCTTATGTTTGAATGGTGCCAGGTAGTTTATTTTCATGGAAAACACTTTGACACCTGTGTCATACATTGAACAGATGCAAGGTAGCTTATTTTCATGGGAAACGTCATGACTCCTATCCAATGTAACGAAGGAATGCGAGGTAGCTAATTTTCATGGGCAAACTTTTTATGTTTATGCTTATGTTTGAATGGTGCCAGGTAGTTTATTTTTATGGATAACACTTTGACACCTGTGTCATACATTGAACAGATGTAAGGTAGCTTATTTTCATTGAACACTTCATGACTCCTATTCCATGCAATGAAGAAAGGTCGGGTAGCTAATTTTCATGGACCATGAAACGAAGGAATGAGAGGTAGTTAATTTTCATGAGCAAACTTCTGATGCTTATGCTTATGTTTGAATGGTGCCAGGTAGTTTATTTTCATGGATAACACTTTGACACCTGTGTCATACATTGAACAGATGTAAGGTAGCTTATTTTCATGGACCATGAAACGAAGGAATGAGAGGTAGCTAATTTTCATGGGCAAACTTCTGATGCTTATGCTTATGTTTGAATGGTGCCAGGTAGTTTATTTTCATGGAAAACACTTTGACACCTGTGTCATACATTGAACAGATGCAAGGTAGCTTATTTTCATGGGAAACGTCATGACTCCTATCCAATGTAACGAAGGAATGCGAGGTAGCTAATTTTCATGGGCAAACTTTTTATGTTTATGCTTATGTTTGAATGGTGCCAGGTAGTTTATTTTTATGGATAACACTTTGACACCTGTGTCATACATTGAACAGATGTAAGGTAGCTTATTTTCATTGAACACTTCATGACTCCTATTCCATGCAATGAAGAAAGGTCGGGTAGCTAATTTTCATGGACCATGAAACGAAGGAATGAGAGGTAGTTAATTTTCATGGGCAAACTTCTGATGCTTATGCTTATGTTTGAATGGTGCCAGGTAGTTTATTTTCATGGATAACACTTTGACACCTGTGTCATACATTGAACAGATGTAAGGTAGCTTATTTTCATGGAAAACGTCATGACTCCTATCCAATGTAACGAAGGAATGCGAGGTAGCTAATTTTCATGAGCAAACTTCTGATGGTTATGCTTATGTTTGAATGGTGCCAGGTAGTTTATTTTCATGGATAACACTTTGAAAACTGTGTCATACAATGAACAGATGTAAGGTAGCATATTTTCATGGAACACGTCATGACTCCTATTCCATGCAATGAACTTGAGAAAGGTCGAGTAGCTAATTTTCATGGACAAGCTTCAGATGCTTATGCTCATATTTGAACGGTGCAAGGTAGTTTATTTTCATGGATAACACTGGACAGATGCAAGGTAGCTTATATTCATGGAAAACTTCATGACTTCTATCCCATGTAATGAAGAAATCATGCTGACTAGTCTTTGCCTTTATTCTTTTACGCCATGTGCCAATATAAATTGTAAAGTTTTGGTTTGATCAGATCATTGATCGAAACCACGATCTACCGCACATGATGCGAGTACTCTAACTATTTCACCACAGGAGCGTTATTGCTTGTTATAACTAAGCGTCTTATTTCTTTGGAATAGATATAGTATAAAATATTTTATTAATTAATTCAATATTACACATTATGATAATACACATATAAATGGAATAGATATACACATTTTTGTATATATGCAAAGCAGAAAATGCATTACGTACAGATAAATAATATGGTGATTGATATATAGAAACTTGTTCATGTCACTATAAATATATAATTTTTTTACAATATTATTAGACTTGAATTTATTTATATTATATATATATATATATATATATATATATATATATATATACAACCCCGCGGGAACCCCGGTGTATAGAAATGGGACCGAGAGCTTCTTCGGCTTGAAGGGGTGTCCGTCGGTTGTGCGGGATGTATAAATTCACAACCAACCCGTCCTTCGGACGAGACGTAAATAATACCGAGGTCCCGTGTTGAGAGATTGCCATCCTCTTCGCACGTTAAAGAACCCAGTGTACTGTAACAGCTCATTATGAGCATATGAGACCTGTTGCACTGGCTAAATTATCCGTCCCTACCCATACACCTTTCCTTGTTTCGAGTCCCGTGGCGTTTAAATTTTTTAATGTTCTCGTCCTGAATATAGCTGAAAAAAATGCTCGCTGGACGTTAGACACCAACCAATCAATCAATCAATCAATCAATCAATCATATATTTTATATCGAAATAACTTATTTTCATCCAGATTTTGCTCCATGTAAACAAGGATTTATATATATATATATATAGTCGAGGGAAGAACAAAAATTTGACAGCTCAAAAATCTAATTCTAATACTGTTTGGCTTAATTTTCAGACGTATATATATATATATATATATATATATTAAAAAGTCAAATGAAATCCGTATGCTGGTACATATAAAAGAAATTATTAAAAAAAGAACAAAACGTATTTTTCACAACATTCTTGTACTAACGTTTTCACTGCTGTTGCAGATCTTCAGGTACAATGTTTATAAACTTATGAACATTGTACCTGAAGATCTGCAACAGCAGTGAAAACGTTAGTACAAGAATGTTGTGAAAAATCCGTTTTGTTCTTTTTTTAATAATTTCTTTTATATATATATATATATATATATATAAATCCTTGGTGTAAATGAATGAATAGGAGTTTGCTATCCATTTCTGGGATAAATCTATTTAATTAAATAGATTTCCTCGCCTACATCCACCCCCCTTTTTTCGTTCAAAAATACTAATTACCAAGAATCTATCAAAACATGGTAAAAGGGGAATAACTGGCATAGTACTTTTAATGTATTATTAAGGTAGCTAATTTTCATGGCTATCATTTGGAACACCTTAGTGGTTTACAAAAATCTAGTTCCGAACGTCAAAAAGTAGCTAATAATTATGGTAGCTAATAATTATAGGACACCGGTTTGAATGATTAACGCTTCCATTATGGAATCGATGGATTGCACCGACCAAAATACAGAACCAAAAATGTTTGGGAGCACCAAAAAAGCTTACGGAGACTTCTGCTGTGTCCCAGGATGTTCAAATCAGAGAGGAAATGACAAAATTAACGGATGGAAGCGGTCATATTACCGATTTCCTAAGGATCCCAAACAAGCCAGCGTGTGGATGAAAATGATCCGTAGGGATCATTGGGAGCCGAAAAATCACGATCGGATTTGTTCTGACCATTTTGAAGGAGGTATATCAATTTTCTAATTATTAACCGGTAAAGCCTGTATGAAAACCCATAGATACATATATAATTTATGTACGATGGGAGATAACTCCTACTTGTCTCCTCAGCTGTGATGCTTTATTAGTTTATAACAAACAAACAAACAAACAAACACACAAATAGTTTAAAAATATTGTCAATCACGACGCCCACAGAGGAGCTGTATAATCAGTACAAATTTAGATACAATGATTAGATTAATTTACATGATTTCAATATTAATAATATACACAAGTTATTTTATATTTATTATACAAAACAGTCATCCGTCAAAAGTATTTGGAAATGTAAAAAATCCCTATATAATCAACCAAAACCATATATTTTTTCAAAAAATTATTATGAAGCCATTTCTGGATAGATTTTAACAAATGTTACACCAAAACATTCGGAATTGTCAATATTTTGATTGTTTATGTACTCATTATGTTGTTATGAGTGATTTTTATTTATACATAATTTAAACACAACAAATAAGAATTGAAAAATTATGTACAAATACAAACCACTCATATAAACATAATGAGCAAATAAACAAACAAAATATAGACAAATCCGAATGTTTTGAAAAAATATGGTTTTGGTTGATTATATAGGGATTTTTTTACATTTCCGAATACTTTTGACAGATGACTGTGTATATGGGGAAAAGGCTATTGGTGTATAAATACAACAATCACAAGGATGACAGGTTAATAATCCAAGAGGCAGAGCATCACATGTCATGAAACACATTTACATATTATATGAAAACAAATAGTCATTATGACAAATAAATAAAACTCCTGAAACATGATACATAAATAATAAAATATATATATTTTCTAATTATTGTAATAGATAAAATTTCATGTCTTAAGTTATTCAATTTATTTAATAATTGATACAATTGGCTATATATAAATGTGTCCTCAGCTGACATTAACCATATATGTTTGTATTGTTTTTGATGATAATCCATTTACTGGATTTTATATCAAAAAATAATTTGAATTTGAATTTGAAAACTAAAAATTATATATACTAATTACAGTGCATTACATGTACAACAACATCTTTTATTTTGGCAATCGCGACATGTAATCTCGTTGAGATTAGAATCCCACCATCAATTTATTGAAACTCGGGTCCAGTCAGGGAATCCTAATCTCAACGAGATTACATTACATGTAGTCCATGTTATGTGCAAATTCGTCTACCAATATTAATATGTGCACAACAAACCAATTAGTCCGAGATTTCTCATGTCAGTCATGATGCTACACACATTATGTCACATATCGGTACATGTACATGTACCTATGTGGTATGGTCTCACAATTTATCATACTATTATTATATTTTCTGGGAAGGCATGCATTAGGCCTATATACCAGGGAATTAATTCAATTTGTCAAGGGAATGGCTCCCCATCAATTTATTAGGGACTTGGTTCCATCATTTTTGGTATAGATTGGATTTACCTGGTTTTGTTTAATGCATGCTATGTGAATGAATTTGTTGCTTGTCTTTTAGGAGTAAAACAGACATCCCCAACAGATAAAGGCTATGTACCTACATTGTTTCCTTATCAAAAGATAAAACAACCGAGGCAAACAAATAATTCCAATTTCAAAGAAACACAAGTCCTTGATGGTTAGTACATGTAGGAATATAGTAGCACTTATATGAAACAAATATTCTTCCATTCATTTGTGGGGCCATCGTGGTCGTGATCGTATGGTAGTTGAACACTTTATCATATCATGTAGTACTATGTATTATATTTTCTGGGAAGGCATGGTTTAGGTCTATATATCAGGGAATTAATTCAATTTGCTAAGGATGGCTCACCATCAATTTATTGAAACTCAGGCCCAGTCAGGGACTTGGTCCCATCATGTTTGGTATAGATTGGATTTACCTGTTTACACACACATAATCAGGATCAAACTTCTGATAATATATAGTATAATATACTATTGTTACAACTTCTTTATTGTCGGGTCCACCATATCAGTACCTTGTATAAGTTTTAGAAATCGATCAAAAGTTATTTTTGTGCTAAACATTAGCCAGGGAAAGCCTCTTTTGTATAATGTAGTACACTTGATGAGGTAAGACATCAAGAGGTGTCAGTTCAAGTCTGACTAGAGGCCTTGGTTTTGTTTAATGCATGTGAAAGACTTGTTGCTTGTCTTTTAGGAGTAAAACAGACATCCCCAACAGATAAAGGCTATGTACCTACATTGTTTCCTTATCAAAAGATAAAACAACCGAGGCAAACAAATAATTCCAATTTCAAAGAAACACAAGTCCTTGATGGTTAGTACATGTAGGAATATAGTAGCACTTATATGAAACAAATATTCTTCCATTCATTTGTGGGGCCATCGTGGTTGTGATCGCACGGGTAGTTGAACAACTACCTGTGCAATCATTGCCTACATGTATCGCCACTAAAGTTGTGAGTTAGAACCCCATTCATGACATTCACTCGATACAACATTCCATGATTAAGTTTGCCAGTGACTTTGTGACTGATTGGTGGCTTTCTCTGCATACTCATGTTTTCTCCACCAATAAAACTGACCATCACGATATAACTGATAGATTGTTGAAGGTGGCATTAAAAACCATAAACTAAAGTAATAATTTTTTGATTAGAAAACGGAAAAATCTAAATATTTCGTAAAGCGTAGATTTTTTTTTAACGCATCCAACGAGAGTTTTGTCAGGAATTTTACTACCATTTTGGAATTGTATAAATATCTACGGTTGAAATTATTCTGAAGGCCCTGCTCATCTGAAAAATTACCAATTTTTGACGTTATTTTGGTCTTTATTTCAGGCTAAGTTCTTCAAAATAGGCCAAGTTTGCTCGTTAAATGTGACAGCCAACTCACCGTGGACGTAATCCCATATAACAATAGGAACGACAGTGGTCCCGCAGCTGGTCTATTGTCTCTCGTCGAAGTGCCGGAGAAGGCTATTGTTCCCTTCATGGTTAATGCATTTGACTACGTGACATTTATACACATGCTTACCTGAGATTTACCTCGAAAATTTTGAAAAAAACGTAAAATCATAAATTTCCATAATTACTGATTTTTAATTTGACCAAGCTATTTCAATCTTTCAGAAATAATTCGAAAAAGAAGGTCTTTTCTGCTAATAAATTCACTGAAGTTAGACATAGAGTACACAATTATTAGATATGAATAAAATTTTATAGGTAAAAACGTTATGTACAATCTGTCATTTACAACCGGTATACCCGTTCAATATGTAATCATGTTGGACTGGATTCAGCTTTCCTCGTCGCTGGACTCGTCGTCATCAAAATCAATTATTATTGGGGGAATCTCACTCCTATCAATGCAATTCTCTTTCCCATACTCCTTTTCTATTTTTAATACATGGTCTTCTGCCTTCGCCCAAACTTCCTTTGTAATTCTGCCAAACCCCCCATAAACAAGTGCTTTCACATCCTTCAAACGAAAAGTTGTATTGTTTTCTGCAGCAAACCCTTTAACCTGTGCCCAAATAAGTTCTATGGTTTCAATTCGCAATGGCGAACAGGGGTTCTTAGAACTTCGTGACCGTGTAGGTTGGCAATTTTATCAGTTTTAAAAACGGAAAGGAGTTTCTTAAATTAGATTTTTTCATAAAGTTGTTTTTTAGTTTCAAGGGGCTGAAAAGGAATGTTGTGTTTTGAAAGATAATCTTGTAAGACAGCTTTTCTCTGATTAAAGTTTGGCACAACAGTTTCTTCAGTCTTGATGTTGTGATAACTGGCATTATCTAAAACGATAACACTTGGGCTTTTTAATGCTGGCATAAGCTGATTTTCGAACCAGTTTAGAAAGATGGGCCCGTTCATTTTTTGGTGATAATCCCCATCTTTAGCTTTGGCAAGAAAAACCAAATCACACCTATCAATCAAACCCTCCTTACGATTACCAGCGTGCAAAACTATCAACCTTTTACCTTTTCCTGAAGGGATCTTTGGGGCATCAGAACCATCAACTGGTAACCACATGTAGTCAGTGGCATGATTCTGATTAACCCAGGTCTCATCCAAATATACAATTTCATACCCATCCTCTCGAAACTTCCTGATTTTTAGGAGGTAATTACACCGATCATTTATTACTGACCTCTGATCATATAAAAGCCTCCTATTATCGCCGGATTTTTTGTACTTATAACCAAGATCTAATAAAGTTAAAGTAAGCGTTGATTTCGAGATTTTAATTGTATCTTCAATTTCTTTCTTAATTTTTGAGACTGTTGGGGCAATTTTCCTGTTGTACACGCAACGGTCAAAATCATCAAGAGTTTTCTTTCTTTCTTTCGGTCTGTTGGATTCAGGAGGACTTTTACCGTTTACAACTCTATACACAGAACTGTAAGATATGCCAGCAGCCTTGCATGTTCTTTTAATCAAATTATCTGGGGAATAAAATGGTCTTCCCCTGGCCTTCTCAAGCTGAAAAAACTTGAATAGATTTAACACAATGTTTTTACAATCTTTTGACAAGTCCTTTGTTTTACCCATTCTTGCGATGTTTATATATATGTTAAGATGTCAAAAAATAGGTTTATGAAGAAATTTTATGTGAACTTTTAGAAAGATTTTAAAGTTTAAAAATGGAGTGTCAAAATATGCCTGTACACGTGTCTCTGTCTCTATCAAGATAAGATTTACCTGGCTGCTACCTCTAGTTAGTTTACTCCCACCTCTATTTTGGCGGTAAAAATCGGGGGAAATGTCAAATTTCAGATGAGTGCAGCAATAATGAAAGGTTATTGTTAGATGAAATGCATATTTTAAAAATGGTAGTAAAATTCTGCACAAAACTCTCGTTTACTGTGTTTTAAAAAAATGTATTGTTTTCGAGAAAACTCAAATTTTCCGTTTTCTAATCAAAAAATTATTACTTTAATCAATCCATTTATTTGGTCAAGTTTCTATGTTTGTAAAACCCAAAAATATTTGATTCAATTATTGATAAGAACACTAACAAAATAAAATCACATTTTTCATCTGATGAACACCAAGGGCTATCAGTAACTCCTCAACAAAAAATTCTGAAATTCTTCTAAATTTTGTATTTCCGAAAAATATTTAAAAAAAAAATTAAATCAGAAGTACACAAATGTGATTGAATAGATGCAATACATGTGTATATTGAGACTTTACTATTGTTTGATGAAAATCTGTTAAAAATCACCAAAAAGTTTTTGAGAAATAATATATTTAAAACAAATAATATGTATGGGACATAAACAATAAAATCTTTGTTGATAATCAGACAATATTTATATAATTTAATAGAATATAGATTACAAAAAATGGGAAAATGTTATTTTTGTAAAAATGAAATAGAGTCCCTTATGCAAAAATGAACTCAGAAGTAACAAACAAATGATGATTAAAAACCCAGAAGTGGGAAATTTATATAATACTAGGAAATTACAGTTATTATATTGGATACATTATGAATTTAGTTGTATTAAAAGTTCCTTTCATTGTTTACTGTGTAAAAATGTATGTTTATAAATTTAATATGAGAGATAAAATATGATTTATTTGCTTACAGTACTAGTATTTATTTATTTAATTATATTTATTTATTTAAGTATATTGTTTATTGTAAATATTTGTAAACCTTTGAGGTTTCCTGGAACTCAGAGGTAAATTGTTGACAGGGGTAATGTAGATATAATAATAAAAAAAAAAATTAAGAGTAATCAATATTAAAATATGAATATTTGGGTGACAGTAAACACACATTATTTGTTTGGCCTAAAAGCTATTAAGTAAGACCTTACTCATATCAGCAGAGAATAATATACTATAAATATGAAAATACATTGAACCACCTAAGGAATGGGAGATTTGACTGGGTTATAAAAAAAATATATTGGATTTTTATACAACAAAAAGAAGTGCACAACTTTCATTAATTGTAAAATATTATTAAATAAGAATTAAATTATTGCTCAAGTTACAAAAAAACAATATCAACACTATAATAATAACATAATATTTGTCAAGTTGAATTTAAACAAGTTTCACATCTACAATGTAACAGATGGATGCATTATGTATTCTTAATAAAAAAAATACAATACCAATGTATTTATCTAGGGACATCAGAAAAAATATACAATACCAATGTATTTATCTAGGGACATCAGAAAAAAAGAACAGACCAAGTAAAAAGAAGCTATATAAAGAAACATACAGTCAAGTTTCTGAAACTCAAGTTGGTCATCCATTAGATATTAAACCTTGTGTTTCAGTAACTCCTCACATAAACAATCATGATTATATGGAGACTGAAACAGAAAAGTGAAATTATTCATTCATTAAAAAATATTTGCCTGAAATCCGAGAGAAAGTAAATGAACTAGAGCGTTTACAAAAGTTGAATGAAAGACAGACCAGACAATTGTTAAGTTTAGAAAACATTAAAGATATTCCCAAAATGATGAACTTTTGGACAGGTTTCCCGAACTATGAGACATTTTATGCATTATATCAGTTTTTTGAGACAAGAGCTAAACATTTGCGGTATTGGAAAGGGGATATAGGTATGCCACAAATATTCAGTGAGAAGAAAAGAGGCCCAGAACGAAAGCTACCATTAATTGAAGAATTCTTTCTCACAATGGTTCGTTTGAAAGTAGGTTTATTGGTGGAAGATTTGGCAGTTAGATTTTCAATTTCTGTTGGATCGGTTTCCTCTATTTTTAATTCGTGAGTAAATCTAATGTATGTTGATCTGAAAGAGCTTTGTGAGCTACCGTCTAGATCTGTTGTGACAGAAAATCAATCAAAAGCCATGAGGGATTTTGAAGATGTCCGTGTAATTTTAGATTGCACAGAGATTTTTGTATAAAACCCATCCAAATTAGATGCAAGGAAACAGGTATATTCAAATTATAAACATCATAATACATTCAAGTTTCTGGTTGGGGTCAGTCCAGATGGGAATAACATATGTGAGCAGAATGTATGGTGGTCGTGCATCTGATAAATTTATCACCTTTGATTCCGAGGATCTACTTCAAAATTTAGAGAGCAGTAAAGGTTCAGTTATGGCTGATAGAGGGTTTTTAATAAGTGGAATATTAAACGACATGGGTGTCAAGCTTCACATGTCATCATTTAAGGGGACAGAGAGAACACAACTGACAAGTTCAGAGACTATTAAGTCTGAGAACATTTCCAAAGTAAGAATCCATGTTGAAAGAGCAATCCAGAGAATCAAAATATTCCACATCTTAGATGGTGAGGTCAAATTATCCATGAAGGATGTTGCAGAACAAATATTTACAGTCTGTGCTTATTTGGTGAATTTTCAAAACCCTATTGTCAAAAAGTAGCAATACAATATACATGTATTAATGAACAGCATGGCAAAGTGCATCATGATATAAACTACTGTCACAGAACATGCAAATATTTACTATAAATGGATGTAGATATGTATCATCTATACCAAATTGATTCATAGTTTTTCAGGTTTTTGATTAAGAACAATTTGTATGGGCAAATTATGTTAAAGTCTTGAATTTTTCAAGATTGCAAAGGCAATGTGACATTCCAAATGTTTTTCATTAATTATTACCATTAGGACAAAACATCTTAATTTTTAGAACTTGTTAATACAAAATATTTATTCATAAAAACTTATAAATTTGGGGTTGCGAAATCCAAAGAACTCATGATCAATCTGGTAACTTCTTACAAAAACCCATTTGTTATTTTTAACATGTCACTATTTGGGTGAACTGGCCTACATTTAAGGCAAACATAAATCTTGTTTTCATAGTTGTTGTAAAACCTCCTAAATCCCTCACAAAACCAATGGTATCTGATATATTTCTGACACAAAAGGTTAGCACCACAAACCAACATCCTTCCTTTCACTTTTGAGTAAGTTGGACTCTTGTGATCCTTACAATAAGCAGCACAGCCTAAATTCCAGCTATTGGTAACCACATCATCCTTTATTGTATTTTCATTTTGCTCATTGTCTGCAAATTAAAAAGACTTTATAAAACAAATTGAACTAAAAACCTACATATTTATACAAGTAACTAACATCAAAGTTTCAAGCTTAAATTTCACGTTAAATGCCTGTGCCAGGTCAGGTCCATAATGGTTTTCACAGTTATTCCAGTTGTTCACTCTTTATTTTGTCTGGGTTTTTCTTGGATGATGGCCTTTTACCTTCCCTTCGGACAATTGACTTAGTATTCAGTAATTTTGTAATTACCATTAATTCTTGCGCAAGGAGTTAAAGATGTAACTAAAATTATAGATGTTGCTCAGGTGTCTAGATCTCACAGTCACACTCCCAACAATACAGGATTAGTAAGAAAAGCAAATAAGAGTGGATAAAAGAAATGGTGGCTCACAGGCTCTTTATATCATTTTACTTACCAGAGGATGAGTTTGAAAAGCTGTCATCAAGGTCTTCCTTCTTTTCCTCAGTTGTTTCATCAATGTTAGTCACAGTGTCAGCATTCTCAGAGATGTTCGAGTCCAGCTGTTTTTTCATGTGTCCTGTAAGTATGGTTTCAAAGAATTGTTTTAATTTTGGTAGCATGGACTTACACCAGTATTGCTCATCAAATTGTATTGGTAAATCTATAAAGCCTAATTTGGTCCAAATAATTAAAGTGGCACTTTTTTGCTCACTACATGCTAACTGTGTCATCACTTGTTCATAGTATCCATATTTATGGGCACATACTAGTTCTAATGTACCATTTATTCCAATCTTAACATAATCAATTTTACTCTCTAAAACAGCCTGCTTTGGTTCCATGCACCTTGCTTTGTAAGGACACTTGATTTCAATAATATTATAACCATGACAATCGCAGCTAATAATTGCATCAGGTGATGCCCTTATATATGGGTACTCTCTATGTGTCACTAAACCAGGTCTAACCACTTCGACTGTTCTATGTGTTTCCTCAAGCTTTTTCAGATAAGCTGAAAGAGCAGTAGCTTCATGCTTTAAATCCCATTGTATAGCTGGTATAGTTGAAATATCTTTGTTTTTATACATCATGATATCACAATGAAGTGATCTGCTTGGTTGATTTCCACTATTTGTCATAACACGATAGGCTTTACTAGCTGTTATTGTTCCTTGAAAAATAATATACTTTCATAATTTCATTCTCTTAATTTTGTTCATTAAAAAAAAGAGATGTTATTGCCAGACAAAATCCTCTCTCCAAAAAACCAGGCTTTTGATGTCAGATATTTTTTGCTATTTGTTCCCCAATAATATTAAGATGAGGTAAAGCTTAATTGTATTTAAGTTTCTGGTGGAGGCACAGGGTAATTCCCTCCATTTGCACCAGCTATATTATAAACTACTTGTACTAAATATAAAACACAGCATGAGAGTATTTTGATTAATTTTGCTTTAATGTCTAATACTGATAATTTCCTTTCTTACAACACTCGCATCACATGAGAAAAGAATTTTATCACAGTTTAAGAAAAGACCATCGATAATCTATAATTATTGATATTTTATCAGAAATCTTAACAAAGATTGGCAGAGAGGCAGACAGACGGACATGTAAATATTATCAACACTTTACACCTACTCTGCTTTCAAGATGTAAACATTCTTTGAACAAAAAAGTAACAAACAGAATTTAATGAACACGAATGAAATAAACATATCAACACAGAAAACACATGACATGCTGTATTTTTATGAGTACAAGTAACTTAGTTTTCATACCCTGGGTGGGAATCGAACCCACATACCAGAAACAGCAAGTAATTAGTTTACTTTTAGAGAGAATAAAATATATAAACAATTTAATGAATTTACTTGTTTAAGCTCTTCATATTGATCTTCACACCCTGTACATTCAGTGAACTGATGTAAAGTTACAGATATTATTTTAATTTAATCAACTAGATTTTCAAAATTTTCCATAAATCTGTGTACTGTTAACTTTTTATTGTAGTAAATACTAAATAAAACCTGAATAGCTTCCTCTACCATTGCATAAGAAATGTTACAAACATCATCTGTTGATCCTGAGTGCAGGAAGAATAAAACTCCAAAACATCCAACCATGCATTAGATAATAAAAATAAACAAAGTAAAGCATGCAGATATACAATGTAGCATGTCTAATAGTATTGTACCATATTTATTTTTACAATTTGTAACACCTTAAAGCAACTAACAATGGAAAATAGAAAATCAAATGAAATTAAAATGACAAATTTCTTGGATTTGTTTTATCTGCTTTCTATAATGTTTTCTTCTTTTGTACTGTTTATTAAAATGGCTTTGTAAAAATTCTGGATCTGCCCGTTACTTAATGTCTCTTTTTTTCTTACATTTGCTAAATGTTCAACATTTTTTTCTCCTTTTAAATAATCATATAAATATTATGTTTGGAATTGAAACTAATTTGGTAATTAAAAGTTTACCTGCTCTTTGGTTAAACCACTCCTTGTTATTTGATTGTCCTCTTGTTAAAACCTCAATTTTGTTTCTGTCTTCTGTACTAATGGTCCAAACATTAGATAGGAACTTTTTGCATTCAATTTCAAAACCATCATCTGTACTTTTCCCAAATTCATTACAAGGAATAGAAAGAATGTCAAGGGGACTTGTTTCCACTTCTGCTATAGAACTATAGGCCAGTTCATGATCAAGCTCCAAACATGTTTCTGTAAGCATTATCAAGGGTTGTAGTGTTGGTTAAATCATGTGGCCTGAATTTAGCTAGATCAACAATGTTAACAATAGGTGGTAGTGTTGCTCTGTTTGCATTTCTAATATCAAATAACAATTTTAAAGTCCTCTGGTATTTTTCTTCAGGTGATAGTTCTGGTGCAACATTTATTCCATACGAGTCTATGCTACATGTGGCTTTGTCATTTTTTCTGATTTTTATTTTTTTAGCTTTTACTGGATCTACTTTTGCACCTATAGTAATTAGTTAAAGAAGTCAATAAATTATATGTTATTCAGGTTTTAGTGTTTGTTTGTTTTATGGTGTTTAATGCCACTTTCAACAATATTTCAGTTATATCATTGTGGTTAATTTTATTGGTGGAGGAAACCGGAGGACTTGTAGAAAACCACCGACCTATCGCAAGTCACTGACAAACTTTATCACGTCATGTTGTACACCTCGCACTGATCGAGATTCCAACTCACACCATCAGTGGTGATAGGCACTGATTGCATAGATGATGATCATGACGGCCCCTTTAAGGTTTTAGACAGAGTATATAAGACTATATATCCTGTCTGAAACCTTACTTACTTTTATATTCTAGTGCACAGTCTTGGTAAATTAAATTGCATGGAGTCGGATTGGACAGAAGACAAAATTTAAAAAGTACTTCATATTGGATCTGCAGCCGTACTCCTTTATTACCACACTTATAACAACTAACAGCAGTTTCCATGTTATTAGTATTAATGACGCTTATGGATGAGACTGCATTTAAAGTTATATTTTCGGAATATTTATAATCATACAATCAAACTAAGGGTATCAAGCCTCTATTTGTGAAAAATGTACAAAAATTTATCTCCACTCAACTAGTACATATATTTTATGTATATTCTTTAAATTCATATACTCTATAAAGTTATAAAGGATATCATGTCCAATGAAAGTAATGTTATTATATTTTCATTAGATGGTGTGGAATTTTTTTTCAAAAGTATTGTTATATACTTTACAGGGATTCTGTGTGCACATGTGATTGATTTTTAATCATTATCTCATTTTCAAAAAGTTCAGATTTTGAGTTCTTCAAAATCTCATTTCTTAACCAAAAACTTTATATTGACTACAGAAAACAGTAAAATTGACATTTCATTTGAGTACCACAATATAAAATTATAGTAGATTCAGATGATGTTGAAAAAAAATTATCATTATAGTCACATTTTCAATTTGGGAAGTTTGGTTATGCTATTTGTTGTTTTGTGTTTGTTTTATCATTTTTACTACAGATCCATTTTTGGGATGAAAACTCAAATTTCAGAAATTAGCAGGAAAATCAACACTTGACATTTTTGAAGAATTAATAATCCTCAAGGAAAATGTTGCTTATACCTGTTCCCTACAGTATAGCTTTATTAGCTTATACCTGTTCCCTAGAGTATAGCTTTATTAGCTTATACCTGTTCCCTAGAGTATAGCATTATTAACTTATACCTGTTCCCTAGAGTATAGCTTTATTAGCTTATACCTGTTCCCTAGAGTATAGCATTATTAGTTTATGCCTGTTCCCTAGAGTATAGCATTATTAGCTTATACCTGTTCCCTAGAGTATAGCATTATTAGCTTATACCTGTTCCCTAGAGCATAGCATTATTAGCTTATACCTGTTCCCTAGAGAATAGCTTTATTAGCTTATACCTGTTCCCTAGAGTATAGCTTTATTAGCTTATACCTGTTCCCTAGAGTATAGCTTTATTAGCTTATACCTGTTCCCTTGAGTATAGCATTATTAGCTTATACCTGTTCCCTAGAGCATATCATTATTAGCTTATGCCTGTTCCCTAGAGTATAGCTTTATTAGGTTATACCTGTTCCCTAGAGTATAGCTTTATTAGCTTATACCTGTTCCCTAGAGCATAGTATTATTAGCTTATACCTGTTCCCTAGAGTATAGCTTTATTAGGTTATACCTGTTCCCTAGAGTATAGCTTTATTAGCTTATACCTGTTCCCTAGAGTATAGCTTTATTAGCTTATACCTGTTCCCTAGAGTATAGCTTTATTAGCTTATGGAAGACATAATACTTCAGTGTAAATATAATAGACAAAAATATTCATGATCCTTAACTTTTTTTGTTGAGTATATTTACACGATTATATAATATCTTTTTTTTTCTGTGCCTAAAATTCAAGAAAAGTAAAAAATGCTAAATTACACTTACTCTTTGGATCTTTCCAAGCACATAACTGATCAGTTGCAGATAAATCATCTGGTAGATTCTTCCCTGAGGCTACCTGTTCTGCTATCAGGAACAACAATGCTCCTATATGTGAGCAGGCCTCTCCTAATCTGAATTTTAAATCAATAACAAGGGTTGGCCAGTGATGTAATTGTAATATTAATAATAATATACTCCTACATATAGTCTCAACAAACAGGAAGTATGTACTCAACAGACCTGATAATCACTTATACAATATACAATATACAGCACAAGTAAAGCTTGATATCAAATTTAAAATAATTCTGGTTGATGCAGACCGAGAGCTCATGAAAAATGGGAAATGTGGGTTTTGTCAAGCAGGAAGTAGATACTTCACAAACCTGAAAATAACTTGTCATACTTATCACAGGAAAACTCCATACACAATTTGTGTGAGTGATTGTTGTTTAAAGCCAACCCATCAATTTTTCAGCCATATCATGCCGAGAACAAGTTAATTTTAAATGAAATGATGATGAGGTCCACTTTGTAGGAGACTGCAGGGTCATTGATTTAGTGATCGTTTATGTTAATGTATTTCAGTCATAGATGTATGTCTGTTCCTGCTTTGCAACCTCAATATACTCAATATTTTAACCACCAAAAAGACTCCTTAACACATTTTAAGGCTATCTTTGCTTAATAAGCAGCATTAAAGTTCAGATTGCTTTCCTAATTTGGCAATCTAGAATATTTTTGGGTCTTCAATGCAATTTAGGTATTCTAATGCTATGCCATTTGGGAGAGAGTATCCACCTGTAAAATACATGTAGACTGGCTGCATTTGTTAAATTTATATTTGATTTTTTCTATGCAAAGCTGCTTCTTCCAATATACTATTAGTAACCCAACTGTACATGTACAAAATCCACCATATGGTTCTCCAGTTTGTTTGTCCATAATAACATGTACATGCTTAATCTTGGTCTCATTACCACTCTGAGAAGGTATGCATGAAGCCTTAATAGCACAAAAGGTAGAACTATGTTTCAGTTGATTAAAAGAAACATTACAAATGTGATTAGCATCAAGATGCTGATATCCTCTCGACAATTTGTAATGTCTCAATGATGTTACTGTAAATTCCTGTGCCTTGCTATTTATTAAATATTTCTTGATGGAAGATACATCAGTGTCTGGCAGCTGACTGGTGTCCTTAGACCAGCCCTCCTGCTTTAACAAATATGACGGGGTAAGACATCCATACTCATTTGGCTGCTGGTCATCGAGCATGTGGTCTACACATTTTGGAATTTTGCGTCCAAAGTCATCTCCTACATCTACCCCGGAAGTCTGTATTCCCAACTCAATACATAGAAGAATTTCCAATGCCTCTCTTCCAGCACCGCCAATGTTTATGCCCGCATCTTTACATAAAGCCTTAAGATCTTTCAAGCCAGTAGAATTAACTTCCTTTAACGATTTTGGTGTAATTGGGATTGTGTTTACCAATGTATTGTAACTCATTTTGATGATTTTGTACCAGTTGACGAAGTTTCTTCTTTTACCGCCATGTTTACCTTAGTACCGGAACTCCGCCAGTGCGCAAGGTATTATGGGTAACCATGAAATCGACTATAGTACCGGGATATTTTAGGCAAATATCCCGGAAATGATGGAAAAGCTGAAAAAACGAAGAATTGGTAAAAAAAAATACCCCTTTCATCTACCAATCAGAAGACAGCATTCTGATATATGGTGGAATTATAAGTTTAAATTGCAAAAATGTGCAGCATGTCAAGATCTACCTACCCTGCAATTTTGAAGTAAATCCCATTACCCATTTTGGAGTTATTGGCCTTTTTAGCTCACCTGGCCTTTAGGCCATGTGAGCTATTGCCATCACTTTTCGCCCGTCCATCAACATTTCACATGTTAATCTTCTCCTCAGAAACCACTGGGCCAATTGCAACCAAACTTTGGTGGAATGTTCCTTGGATGGCCCCCTTCCACACGCGGCGACCAAAAAAAACCCGATAGAAAATAGGGATCAAGTGCGTAGATCTAATTTTAATTAGATTGACTTTATTCCAAAAGCAATACAGCTTATAGGTATATAAATACAAATTACAAACAATACATGATACATTATACACAATGCATAATCATAGCGGAGCATGATATAAATTTAGGAATTACGATTTTTTTCAGCCACATATAAATACTTTCCAAGACTGTTAAGTTCTTTAATACTTTGGACAGATAATAACTGTGTTAGTTTAAAAGCAGATCAATTGATACAATAATAGGGTTTTATATATTTTCTACGAATTTCCACATATTTACTAAAATAAAGTGATACTCATCTTCTATATCATTATTGTTACACATGTTACACATTATAGCATGTCTATCTATATTATTATTAAATGGTAAGGAATTTTGCTGTTCGCTGATTGGCCTAAACAGTACTTTCTTGGTTGTACCTCAGAGTGAGTTCACCTCGCGTGAGCCTCAGTGGCTCTATTCAAGGTTTCAACGTTGTCCAAGAAAAGGTCAAGATTTCAAAATTTTCTAAAATTTCAAAATTATAAAATCAAATTTGTTCTTTTTAAATGTTCAAAATTTTCAAAAATGGGTGCAGGTCGTTGCGTAACCCGATCGTTTCGTACCAGGTCGATTTGTACCTTATTGAGATATAAGTAATATTGTATATATTTATGGAAATAAAGTTTATAAATGTTACCAGAAATGGTAATTAAGAATTTTCGAGTTATTTTATTTTTGAATTTTTTACTGTTAAGCTCTTAATATCTATGTTTATTCTGATAATTTTTAAATAATTCTACAATATATGGTTTTAGAGATATCATGGAGTCAAATTAAAACAATTTTCGTATTCAGAAGTTACAAATAGGGAATAATGACTGAGTTTAAATCACAATTTAATGTATACATGTAAATACGGCGAATTGTAGAATTATTTCAAAATTTTCAGGAGAAACTTTAGACATTTCAGAGTGTACATCTTCTACACTACATTTTTAGGTAAATCCAGCTTTATGAATCAATATGTAATTTCGAAGTAAAAACATAAAATGCATAAATAGACACGGTCATGGGATTTTCAGCTTTAAGTAAACTCAGTAAACTTTTACATGCATGAAGTATAATCCTGCTCCTTTTGCACCCGGTCTTGGGACCGGCGTTGGTGATTTAAAGTTGTTTTTTTTTGTTTTTTTTTAAATGTACATTATTTACAACACTTTTGTTCATTCTCTTTCAGGCACTGGTCATAACTGGTAACTGTATGACGTGATCAAGACTGCCATATTTATACTGGCATAAAGACTGATTTTGCAAAATTTCATAAGATTTCAAAAAATTTCAAAAATTTCAAAGTTTTCATATAATTTCGAAATTTTAATATTTAATAATAATATTGAAAAATGATCAAAGAATTATTAAGCTGAAACAATTCCATATTGATTAATAAAGCAGTTATTGACTTTTAATTTCAGTCTACTCATGACTATGCGGACCTGGTCAATGAATGATTAACTTCGGCCTTTGGCCTCGGTCAACCAATCATTGACCAGGTCCGTATAGTCATGAGTAGATCTCATTAAAAGTCAATAATTGTATATAGTTTCTACCAGTTTCAATATTTAAACTATGTGCATGTAAGCGATATCTACTAATAAGTGGCTTAAACATAGAATTAACTGGTCGACATAAATAAAGTTGCAGGTTATGGTCATCATACATGTATTTATACTTATAGAAATGACATTTTGGCGATTCTTCAAAAAAAGAAATTGCCTTATTTAAAAATGTATCTATAACTCGCTGCTTAAATTCTAGCATAAATATATCTTCATTAACAACATTTTGTGACAGCCATACATGATTAAAACCATATTTACACAATATATCTCGTATTTTACATCCCAAGTTTAGTTTATCATTTGACTTGAAAACACTAGACTCAAACATAGCTTCATAACAATTTTTAAGTATACAATTTTCTGTTTTTAAAATTTTAAACCAATATTTTAACATTCTACAGTACCTGTTTATATACAACGGGAATCTTCCAAGTTCAAAATAGACCATATAATTTGAGGTACTCTTTCTCACTTTCGATACTCTTTTCAAAAAAGATAAATGTAATGTCTCAATATTCATACCTTTATGGAAGCCCTACACTTCACATCCATAATTTACAATACTGTTTACATATGTGTCAAAAAGTGAGAGCAAAGTCTCTGTATTAAAATAATCATCCTGAATTTTACTAAATAAACTAAATACATCTAATTGTTCTCATTGATTTGAAAACATTTTCTGGGCATTAGTAAAAACACCATTATAATTCAACAAAATACCAAGGTACATAAATTCATTACATATTTCAATGGATTCCCCATTAAGATAACATTTTTCTTCTGATTTAATATTACTTTGATTTCTAAAAATGACAATCTTTGTTTTCAACAAATTTACATGCAGATTGTATTCATTTGAACATACATTTACAACATTAATCATATTTTGAAGTTCCTGAACATTTTCACTGAACAAAACAGTATCATCAGCATACATTAGTAAATACAGATTGAGCATTTTTAACTCGTATGATCGACATCCTTGTTTAATTAATTCTATTTCAATGTCATTGACATACATAGCATGAACAAATGGGGACAAGGATTCCCCCTGCATGAGTCCAATATTACAACTAATCGTTGATGTGAATAGCTTTCCGATATGCGAGACTAACGATATGCCTCTGTAGTTTCCAGGGACATCACCTGGTCACAGCAGCTTGCAATTCTCCATGCGCTCAGTATGCCCATTGTGTATTCCATTCGTTCCTTTCAGAGGTTTTGTAACCCACAGCCCTATTTTTTCCATTGGTTTCTCTTTCTGTTCCCATTTTCCTACAGTCACAATTGGGAGTACAACTAATTCACAAGCTTCCTTAGTATTTTGTGTTTCACCTGTAAAGATAATGTCTTTTTACATGATCATAAAAATATTTAATCAAAGCAAAGAAAAATAGCTAAAGAATATATGAAATTCAAAATTCAAAATTAGCATGGATAATCTTAAAGTAGTATTACACCAGTTTTGGGTGAAGAACATTTTTCCTTGAAAATTCAATTTAGAATGCGACGGTACCTTTACTAAGCTATTTATGCATGTTTCAAGTAAAAATATGTTCCTAACAACTAGAAATCTGTAAATCCGTGTACATGTTTATCGTCCTCGCCATTGTTGTGGAGACTGATTAACTTTCGGTTGTTTTGTTCCGATGATTGCCGATCATGACCTCGTGAAGAAAAGATAAACCATCATGGATGCTGAGGTAAGCATGCACACATTCCTGACAATGATTATTGAGGAATCTGTCCGTTTCATGTCGTGTGAACAAATTTTTTTTTGCAATTATTCTTATGTCGTACAAACGGAATATATATATTTTTTTTTTTCATCAATTGAACATTGCGCATGAGCGATAAACTCCCCGAAAGAGCTCAAATCTTGTGTCACGCGCATATGATTTGCATTACTGTACTGGAAAACAGAATTATCTGCTGTCAAATATTTTGCGATTCGCCCTTAAAATCTGCTTTTGAGCAAATTTTTGATGTTATGCAGTTGATTTTAGTTAAAATTAAGTGTCATATTAAGTGAAAATATTTAATCCAAAAATTTCACGATATTTGCCTTTCATATTACTTTAAGTAATAAAAGGAATCAGCATTCAACTTTTTAAATGAACATGTTAACTAGAATTTTTCTCTCGGTTCATTATTGAAAGTGAATACTTGTTGACATTGATTATAATATATTAATAGTTGTAGTAAATAAATAACTTAACTTGTTTATGGCCCAAAAATAACCCATAAATATGATAAAGATGATTACAAAAGCAACAACAACAACAACAATAACCAATAATGCATTATAATTGGAATAAAGATCAAAAAGCTCAAATTTTGGAAATTGGATTTCTTAGTCCTTCCAGTCGAATTGATCTCAGAAACCTTATAAAATAGAGGAAATCTGAAGCTTTCGGCACAATCAATTCGAAGAAAAACCCACATCCGATTGGATAAGAAAATAAAAAAAAAATCTAAATGCCTTCCAAATATGTCAAATGTCCTAATGTGGGCTTCTATTGGACCCCTTTCAAAATAAAATAGCTACCTTTTAAACGACCAATCAAAATAATCATCTTGCAAAAGACTGCAATAGAATTGTATGGCAAATAAAATAGTAAACATTTTGATATATAAATGTGGAATAATATTATTGCTTACCATTGCCTGCTCGGCGCTTTCTCAACAACAGGACCACAATGAGTACAACACCACATACTGTTAATACTGATACAACTGATACAGCTATTACAATGGCTTTATCAACACCCCGGGTGGTTTCTGTTGTCATTTCTGAAATCATATTATATGTTATTGCCTATGATGTACTTTGTAATTGTAAATGAATGAGTGAGTGATGATTATTCAAGCCTAGTGAACATTTCTTCAGCTATGTCATGAAGAGAAAAACTAACACTTGATCAAATAATAATAATGTATGCTTTTGTCCAGACCATTGCACTTAAGGTTAGACATGTCGCGCCACTCGGACACATTATACCGACTCTGAACCAACCAATCTGTTTCTGCCCTTTCTCCTTAATGATGTTTGCTTAGCTCAGTAGAGACAAATGAAATACCAATTTCATAGTCTTTGGTTTGACCCGACTGGCATCGTACCCACGAAAACAATTAAAAAAACAAAAAATAAAGCTAAAACATTACACTACTGATTGTGTGTTGTTATATTATAATATAAAGCTGTGACAAGTCATACTTTGAAAGAATAAAAGTGCAACCCCTGCACCCCTGGTGTTAGAATCGGACACTCAGAGGTGACGGTGCTCGCATAAGTTTTAAAGGGATTCTTAAGGCGGTGAAGATGGTGTCACGTTAGATGTTACCACCAACTTCACTACGTTATCGAAATGGGTTCTGGAATATCCCAGTTAGTCGATATAACTAATCAATGTTTCCTCTTGAGGAGCAATACAAGTTGTAAATACAAAATACGTTCAATGTATAATTTATTAAAACAGTTAAATATTGACGGAGGAGCTGGCTGCAACTGGTCCCATGGATGGTCGTCAACAGATTACTAGGACGTCTAGTAATTTAATATTATCCGACGGATAATTATTCAAATATGGTACACACTAATCAAATCACAAATCACCGTACTTCTATAGAAGAACAACACAGTGTGTCACAATAATATTATTTCAAATGATGGTCACCGTCACAAGTTATTCACCTGTCACCGTTACCATAAACTTATAATTAGAGTGTCAACACTTAGATATTAGACAATGTCACCAGATCATCTGTGTCACCGCCACCGGCATCATAAACATATGGTTAAATAACTAACTTAAATATTAGACGAGGTCACCCAACCACCGTCACCGGTACCATCACCGTAAACCTATGGTTAAATAACTAACTTATATATTAGACGATGTCACCCGACCACCGTCACCGGTACCAGGAAATTAATAATAAAATGACTAATACTTAATATGGGACAATGTCACCAAACCACATTGGTCACCGTCACCTATCCGGTGATAAATTACATATTACGTACTCTAGCATATACACTCCGTCTATCAGACATTTTGCGGGTAATCAACTGTACTAATTTTAAAGCGTCCCTTGAAGATATAACCAATCTATCTTGCTGTTTCGGCTGAGTTCCTGCTTTTATACCCACGTTGAACCAACGGCTGACGTCGTTATATCCCTCAACCAATCAGCATCACGGAAACAAGGTAAAGGGACTTTCCCCTGACGTCATATATTAGGTAGGCCATTTTGTCAACAATTGACGTTCATAAACAATAAAGCAATTCGTTTTAATTTCCTACTAGCTGCTCATTTGTATTTAATTAATTTAGAATAATTATATCAAAAAGGTAGGATTATATTTTAGCTGCTGACCGGACATTATTTGAGAAGCACCGGCTTATTTGATATGGAAACAAACTATCACCGACGTGGTCACCGGCGGTGACGAATGTAAGCAAAAGCTGAACTACGACCTACGGCACCCTTAAATCAGTCACCTTTGACTAAATATTGATTAACGACTATGGTAATTTCATGTTTATTAATAGGGTATCCCTGCATAAATTGTGCTTGACAGAATCTGGGGTTTGAGTACCGCACATTCAATCGGTAGACCAAATTCAACAGCACGGTGACAAAACAAATATCTGACTGCACCCTCGAATTCATAATCTCATGTCATATACACCACATTATGAAATAATAGCTCTGTTTGATTTCAAACCTTTACATCGTATCAGAGCTGTGAAACAATAAATCTGCTTCACCCTCTAATACTTGAGAAAATAATAATACATGAAATAGCCGGCATTGCAAAAGCATAATATAATTTTGAAGATAGATGAATTCACCAAACTCATTCTAAACGGGATATGAAGTTTATTTATAAATATTCGGAAAATTGTAGCGTAGCCATATTACCTATTACTCAGGAGATATGTATTGATAATTAGCAGACAATAGATATCCAGACACTGCTCCGGTTGTGTTTTCCAAATTGGTAATCTTCTTTCGCCAATAAAACACTCAATTCTAGTTTCTGTTCTACAAGAGTTATCTTCCCATGTGTAATCAATGGTCATGGATAATTGGTAGAAAAGTCCAGGTTGTTTTTTTACGTAAAACAGACATTTTGAACTTTGACCCTTGTAATTAATTAACATAAAAGTTCATGTGATATTAAATATCAACGTATGCTCAGAAACTACTCATAAACTAAATATTGATCAACACGAACCCCTAATAAAAAAAATGGGGTTGACCCCAGCTGCTCCGGAAGGGTTCGCAGTTCCTGTTAATCTTTGCAAACCTGGTAATGGAATAGCTGATCAACTGAGAGATATATACTACATATGCATGTTTTACAAGAATGTTGCTACATATAAATGGTAAGTTCACAGTGGAGCAGACCTAATTATATCTGTAATATTTTTTTATTCAGCCAATCAAAAAGCCCGTTAGAACTCTCTCAATTTTCACGTCTATGGCGTTTGTCAAGGTTGCAAATGGGATTTCTTTCAAAAACAGACTTAAAGGACATATAAATTGGCGTAAGGTAAGAAATTTTATCATAATTTGAATGGATGAAAGTATTTAGTTAGTCAAAATGACTCGTTTACGCATGGGAAAGTCTGTACACAGATGGGAAGTGGTCATCCCAGCGTTTGTACGACTTCGGATTTTCACGCCGTTTTGTTTTGGTTCGTGTATGATATCTCAGCAGTTCGGATGCCTACACTAACAATTGGGGTCTCTTTGGAAAGGAAAATTACTTGACTTTCGACTGGTGGAAACATTTTTTGAAAATATTAAGGCGTTCCGAAGTTACGATCAATTTAACACGACGACTTAAAAAAAATGGAAGCATGAGAGTTCGCCCCCTTGTAGTATTATATAGTATTTTTTTTTTTTCGGACGCACCTAGCCCCTGTGGTAGAGATGACATTTTCTACATATTTATTTGGATCTGAAGAGAAGCCATTGAAGCTTAAATCATTGTTCTCTCTGCCACTATACCATAGCCGAGGTATACCTTTGTTGCGGTATAGTGAATCGCCAAGCGTACAAAGTAGGTGAATCGTTGAACCAAATACAATTATGTCATCTTGTATTATCAAGGAAACTACAAGTAGAGAACCATCAAGAATTATTACAGTTTTCACAAATATTATGTATAATGTTCAAGATTATAGCATTCTTTATAATAAAGTTGTTCGCCCGGTTACATGTGAGGATTGGCATTTTACTCACAACTGCAAACAATTGCATGACCCCATCATTTGGGCTCATAAAACTAGTCTAGCCCCGTCACTTTTTATTGAAGTACCTGTACCAAGCCAGGAAAGTAAATGGCCATATATATGTGTTCGATGTGTCGATTTTGCCTCTATTTACTCAGTTCAAGGTATTTGAAAGATTGATAAAAATTGTGTTTGATTTGTGCATAAAGATATATTTATGTAGGATTTTTAGTACGCATAGCAATGATATATGTTGAGTCATGCTCGTTATAGAAGATCCTACAGTGACTGTGAAATGTAGAACAACAAAGATATATTTATGTAGGATATATAGTACGCATTAGTAATGATATATGTTAAGTCATGCTCGTTATAGAAGACTCTACAGTGACTGTGAAATGTAGAACAACAATAAAAGCACTGAATCTTTAATTTATGTAATGTTGAATAGTCTCTCTAACTGATCGATTCCTCTATATGGAGAAACATCCAATCAAATTTGATTGGTTTTTTTTATGAGAGGGTATCTATATGGCTGTTCCCCTTTATGATAATTTGACAAATACACTCGTGTATCCAACTTTTTGAAAAATATTAAACACATACCTTGTACATTAGCTAGCTGTTTCTGTATTAGTCTCGTCTTAGAATCTCGGTCTCGGCGTAAGACGGGCCAATACATATATTGTTATGAGTTCGAATGCCACGCATGACGAGGTGTACGACATTATGTGATAAAGTTTGTCAGTGACTTACTGTCGGTGATTTCTCCGGGTACTCCGGTTTCCTCCATCAATAAAACCGACCACCACGATAAAACTTAAATATTGTTGAACGTAGCCATAAAACCAACCCACCAATACATCTAACATTGAATCTATAAGAGACCCAATGTAGAATAAATTCAGTCAATAAGAACTGAATCATGATCTTAACATTATCATGATTACAAACAATATAACTTACCTGGTGATGATTGAAAGCCTGACATTATAATGATAAAGCACAAAATTGGATTAAGAAACATTTTTACTTTCACACTATTAAACTGCTTTTGTAGTTATTTTTTCAAATTTTAAATAAAATTTACCAACACCTTTAACTCAATGCAGGTCACAATGTTATGCAACCAATAGCAAACTACCCTTTAATTATTTGAATATAATGCATTGTATGTCATGAAAGGTTTCCGCTTGGTGTGATACATTAGTGTATATATAAAAAAAAACACAGTTAAAAATAAACCTAGCGAAAATACGGCGATATGTCTCAAAAGCAAAAAAAAATAATAGGGGAAAATGTATTTTTAAAGATTTCTAGCGACCAATAATACATATATTTCCGTAATTGCACATTCAACACATTGAATCGACATCTGGGCATACAGGAAATATTTCTGGACTCCCTCCTCCACAATACAAAGTTGATATTTGACACACTACTGTGGAAATAAGGTGCATAATCTCACATAAACACTCATGTGAGTAAAAGACAATACATTTTATGTTCTATTTCCCATGTTCACCCGTACATAAAATCTGTCTTCTCTTTACTGAGCTTAATAAGGAAGACAAACATATATTTAGGGATGGCTAGATTAGAAAACAGTCGGCCAACTTTAAGCAAACACAGCGTAAACAAATGATATACTTTCATGTAAAACGGTATATAATTTGGATTTGCCAGCGCTTTGTCAAACAAAATAAAGTCCTAAGATTCCCCGTTCACATGAAAACGTCTCATCAATCTATTTATTTTTAAATTGGGTATTTAAAGGCGCCAAACAACTATTTTAATTCACAAATGCACTTAAGTCAGGTAAAGGCCCGGGCAATACCTTAGACTTAAATCGCAAGTGGCAAAGAACTTTGCCGTCTTTCGGTAATTTTTCATGGGATATGTATAGGGTCCTCCCTAAATCCAAATATCAAAGTTGATATTTGGCACCCTGCTGTGGGCTTGATGTGCATTATCACACCTAGAGGTGCATTTTCCCACATAGGCACTTAAGTCAGTTAAAGACCCGGGCAGTACCTTTGAAATAAACCGTCCTTCGATAATTTTTTATGGGATATGTATAGGGTCCCCGCCTCCAAATCCAAATATCAAAGTTGATATTTGATACCCTGCTGTGGGTTTGAGATGCATTATCCCACCTAGACACTTATGTCAGCTAAAAGTCCGGGCAATACCTTTTACATAAGGTAGTAGGCCTGGGGTATGGGAGATAACTCTATTTTCAGTGTCTTCTCAAATATATGATCATCTATGCGTTTGAAAATTCCCCCTCAATTCCAAGCTTCTTGGTGACAAAGATCGTTTACATTGGATATGGCCAGTTAAAAAATGACTCCTTTTCCTTTTACCCTTCCATAGCTGTGCTCCTTGCAGGGCACACCAAACCAGGCGAAGTGGGCGAAATTTTCGCCCTATATAGTCCGAAGTCGCTCTCCCTCGACTACAAAGCGAAATAAAGTCGCCTTGTTTCTTTTTGCAGGTCACTCTTTTCTTGCAAATAATCTTCGTTTTATGGTAAAGATGATTGTCAAAACAATTGTAATCAATGGGAAGTTACATAACAATAAGAGGAAAAGGTTTTATTCAAGCAATAAAGAAGGTTTAATTTGTTGATACAAAAGTATCACGGCAAACTTCTGCAAATTTGTACTGACGAAATTCCAGGTGAATATTAAATCCCAAATCTTGAAATATACAAACAGACGCTTCCTTTACCAAATTGGTCATTTGAATGGTGTTATATTCTAATTATTTTCACAAAACTTGAGTTATTTGTAGCTTTTTAAAAGCTAAACAATCAACATGTCTAAGTTTTAAACACGGCGATCATGGGGACGTAAGAAATAGGGGGACGGAAACGAACAGCCGATTTGAAAATAAAAAAGACTGTCATTTGGTAATTTGGACATCCACTTTGTCAATTATAAGAATTGAAAAGCTTTTTGTTATTGGTAACTAGCTATTTTTTATCTCATAAACAAAGAAACTAGTAAAGGATGGGTGTGTGATAACTTTCCTGGACAATTTCATTTTTTTCTACGCACCTTCCATGAAAAACATAAATTTAAATATTTAAAAAATCTGACGGTAAAAGTTTGTAAATTTTGGTGCAATGATGTCTATATGTCTATTCTTCAGTGTGACATTTTTTGGTGGAAATTAATTGACAGGAATTTTTTTAATCCGATTTTTAATACCAAGGTGGTCCTCAGGGCATCCCGCCTTTTTAACAGATTCCACTGTTTTGCACGTGATTATCTCCAAACAGGATATTCAGATATGCTAGATATTTCATATTTATTCAACAACAACACTCGCAAGTGTATTAAAGCCAAAATATTCCCTTTCAATCAGAAATAAATGTGCATATCTATTAGAATCTTCCGAAACTAGTATTACCATCTGGCGTCAAGAATACCCCCAAAATTGCTATATTTAGGATGTGCTATGGAGAAAACGGCATGGTGAAATTTTTTGAAACTTTGGCAGATAATGTATTTAGACATAACTATTCAATGATGCAAATTTAAAAAAAAATGAATTATGGGAAAATTTTAGGGTAATCCAGGTCTACCACCTTAAATCCCAATTGGCAAAGAACTTTGCCGTCCTTCCGTAATTTTTCATGGGATATGTATAGGGTCCCCTCCCACAATCCAAATATCAAAGTTGGAATCTGACACCCTGCTGTGGCTTGAGGTGCATTATCCCACCTAGGCACTTAAGTCAGTTAAAGACCCGGGCAGTACCTTTCAAATAAACCACAAGTGGGAAAGAACTTTGCTGTCTTTCGATAATTTTTCATGGGATATGTATAGGGCCCCCCTCAAATCCAAATATCAAAGTTGATATTTGGCACCCTGCTGTGGGCTTGAGGTGCATTATCCCACCTAGGCACTTAAGTCAGTTAAAGACCCGGTCAATACCTTTGACATAAACTCCAAGTGGCAAAGATCTTTGCCGTCCTTCGGTAATTTTTTCATGAGATATGCATAGGGTCCCCCCCCAAATCCAAATATCAAAGTTGATATTTGACACCCTAATGTGAGCTTGAGGTGCATTATCTCACCTAGGCACTTAAGTCAGTTAAAGGCCCGGGCAACACGTTTGACTTAAACTCCAAGTGGCAAAGAATTTTGCCGTCCTTCGGTAATTTTTCATGGGATATGCATGGGGTCCCCCCCAAATCCAAATATCAAAGTTGATATTTGACACCCTCCTGTAGGTTTAAGGTGCATTGTCCCACCTAGGCACTTAATTCAGTTAAAGAACCGGGCAGTACCTTTGACATAAACCCCAAGTGGGAAAGAACTTTGCCGTCCTTCGGTAATTTTTCATGGGATATGCATAGGGTCCCCCCAAATCCAAATATCAAAGTTGATATTTGACACCCTGATGTGGGATTGAGGTGCATTATCCCACCTAGGCACGTAAGTCAATTAAAGGCCCAGGCAGTACCTTTGACGTAAACCCCAAGTGGCAAAGAACTTTGCCGTCCTTCGGTAATTTTTCATGGGATATGCATAGGGTCCCCAAAAATCCAAATATCAAAGTTGATATTTGACATCCTGCTGTAGGCTTGAGGTGCATTGCCCGACCTAGGCACTTAATTCAGTTAAAGACCCTGGCAGTACCTTTGACATAAACCCCAAGTGGCAAAGAACTTTGCCGTCCTTCGGTAATTTTTCATGGGATAAGTATAGGGTCCCCCCCCCAAATCCAAATATCAAAGTTGATATTTGACACTCTGATGTGGGCTTGAGGTGCATTATCCCACCTAGGCACTTAAGTCAGTTAAAGACTCGGGCAATACCTTTGACATAAACTCCAAGTGGCAAAGAACTTTGCCGTCCTTCTGTAATTTTTCATGGGATATGTAAAGGGTCCCCTCAAATCCAAATATCAAAGTTGATATTTGACACCCTGTTGTGGGCTTGAGGTGCATTATCCCACCTAGGCACTTAAATCAGTCAAAGACCCGAGTAATACCTTTAATTAAAGCCCCAAGTGGGCAAGAACTTTGCCGTCCTTGTTATATTTTTCATGGGATATTTATAGAGACCCCCTCTACAATTTTTTTTTTCAAATATCAAAGTTGATATTTGATACCCTGCTGTAGGGTTGAGGTGCATTATCCCACCCAGGCACTTAATTCAGTTAAAGGCCCAGGCAATACCTTTGACGTAAACCCCAAGTGGCAAAGAACTTTGCCGTCCTTCGGTAATTTTTTATGGGATATGTATAGGGTCCCCCCTAAATCCAAATATCAAAGTTGATATTTGGCACCCTGCTGTGGGCTTGATGTGCATTATCACACCTAGGCACTTAAGGCAGTTAAATACCCGGGCAATACCTTTAATCTAAATCCCAAGTGGGCAAGAACTTTGCCGTCCTTGATATATTCTTCATGGGATATTTATAGAGACCCCCCTCCACAATTTGTTTTTCAAATATCAAAGTTGATATTTGACACTCTGCTGTGGGCTTGAGGTGCAGAAACCCTCCCAGGCACTTAAATCGGTTAAAGACCCGGACAATACCTTTGACTTAATCCCCAAGTGGGCAAGAACTTTACCGTCCTTTAAATATTCTTCATGGGTTAATTATAGGGTGCCTCCCCAAATCCAAATATCAAAGTAGTATATCGGGACAGCTCAAGGCATATTTCGGGGGGAGCAAAGGGGAGTGGGCCATTGCGCATGCGTTGCTGGCCGTGACGTCACCGGAAGCGGCCATGAACAGAAATGACGTCACATGACCGTTAGTGACGTCATAACCGGAAGTATTTTCTGCGCATGCCCGGAAGTGCATTCCCGCTTTTTTTTCTTTCGATAGTAACGGGATGTAGCATGGCTACCGGAGGGTGGGGTGTGATCTTATTTGTTCGAGAAGTTGTGTAGTACTCCATGGGTGTTTTCTATCACGTCCGCGTTCTCACTGTGGTATTTCTACTAAATAATCTAAGAGTCTAATGAATGAAATGGCCAGTCTGCACTTATCCAGGCTTGTGACTGGCTCTATATAGAGGTTGCATTAATATTCTTTTCTTTTTCTCCTTTTAATCTTTTTTTTTTTTTTACATTTTTTTATTATTTATTATTGTTTTTTAATAACGCATGTTTAACAAGTAACAACACACATTTCTGTGCATTGCCCGTTGCTTCCACGGGATTTTCTAAGAGCCTGGTGACATCTGTCTTGCTATGACCTGCACATTGATGAATGAGGAAGAAAATGCAATGAAGTCCGCACACGATAGATCCTTCTTCTTGTACTCGAATGGTATTGTAAGTCCAATGAAGGCAATGTTTGTTCATGAAATTGACATAAGCGGATTCGTGCGGTAGACGTCCTTTTGGATCGTAATATTCCCCTCGTGAGTTGGCGTCGATGTAGATAGCGACCCAGTGTTGTCACATTCGATGGTCTGGATCCGTATTTCCCACAAGGACCGAAGGTACGTTTAATAGTCTGGGTAATCTGTTTCTGGCATAGACCCCCTTAAACACAGGTCTGGAGTGGGGATGTTTTCTCAATAGAGTGTCAATCTCTAGCGTATTCACTATGCACTGTAGTCAAACAAGACTTGTCTGTTTCTCCCGATTTCGATCACGTTGTCAAATTCTGCATACAGGACGACGTTGATGGTCCCTGCCAGAGCTTCGGCGAAATGAATCTCCACACGTAAATTGCCCTGTTTTATCAGTTGAAACGTTCCCACTTCCGACATATCCGAAGTCAGATCGAATCCAAATAAGGTGTTTCCTTTAGCGTATTCCTCTCTGGAGATGGTATTTCCTTTGTCTTGATACATCTTTCCCGTACTGGTATAGAGTCCCATATAACTGCGAATATAACCTGCGTTTTCAAAGTCGAGTTGTAACGGTTTGGCGGGAATCTGTCGTCCGTCCACGCTCAGTGCCACAAAATTGATCTTGTGGTGTTTAAAATCGAAAGAGATTTTCGTAATAGTCCCATTTAAGGCATCACTGTCCACGCAACCAATCACCAGTCTTTTCGGCAACTGTCCCAAAAACATGCTGTCCTGGACGTAATTCATGTTGCCACGGGGAACAGTATCTACTATGACTTCTACACGTCGGATGTGGTATTTACAGCTGGTCTTTTCGAAAGCTTTGACGTGACCCATTCTTACGGCAGGACTTAACTGTACATTTCTCACAAATAAAGCGAGATCCTTGATTTTGATCTTATAGTTGTCGACATCGGCCATTAGTGCGAACACATCTCGACTTCGTCGTAATTTGATTTTCAGATCGACGTGATTCAGTAAATATTTCTCTTGACAAAATAAATCCAAGTGTAGTTTTCCCATCATCTGTACAGACTTGCTTTGGGCCGTCAATGCCTTCCGGGACGTGAATCCTTTATTATCGGTTGTTTTCTTATCTTAATGTCCCGGTGTATCCTTGTACCACATGACTCCCGTTAATTGAGATTCTTTGGCAGCTGGGCCGTAGCTGAGTAATATTTCTATGTAAGATCTGTAAGAGTACAAGCTGGTCGGTGGTGAAACCAGATTTTCGTTGAGGCTAACACTGACATCACTAAAGAGGGAATGCAGCCATAAGTTGACAGGTCCAACGTCCGCTTCGCCATCCAATGCAGTATCGTCGTCATCCATGATATGTGCTTCCACAAACAGGTAAGCATTAGCCAAGTCGATGTAGTCGTCCCACGCCCCACTGACGGCAAATTCGTAAGGTCCTTCATCCGTCAGAGCCGATGCCAATCCTTTCTGCTCCCAATACCCATAAGCCACACTGGTCTGTGTAGGTGGAACTTCAAATAAAACCAGTTCTGATTTCGTGCATTTGCATGAGTTGGGATGTACAAGTGCCATTCTTATCCGAAATGTCATTCGATGTGTTCCGTTGCTTGGTCTGTCGACGTCTGGTCTTTTTTCACTTTTATAACTCGTTGTCCTCGGGGTCCTACCGTATCCATAGCTTTCTGGAGAAAGTTTTCTCCTGTTGATTTCAATCGTGATTTTGCTGCCTGTTTGATATTTCTTTCTTGTACGACATCTCCGGCAATATTTAATCCCGTTTTTAAAGCCTCGCGTTCTAGGGTCTTTGCTCCCTTTTTCAACAAAGGCATGTCTGCTTTAAAGAGTCCTCCAAAGATACTGCCAAGTCCATGTCCTCTTTGATATCGTCTTCCGCAAATACCGGATATCTTTTTACTGCTTGGTGTATGTAATAATCGTGGTATGCTTTGGTATCGTAACGATGAGTTGGTTTCATTCTAGAGAGAATTCTTTTCGTTTTCTACAGTGAAGTGTCACCACCACTCGTCCTCTTTAGAAAGGCACTTAGAGCCCGTGTCGTCCCTTACATCTATTTCCATGGTCTGAAATCGTCGTTGTAACAGGGGACAGTACTGTATCGGATCAAACACTCGGGTGATCATTTCTCCGTCTCTTCCTTCCACCGGTACGATTCTGAATAACGGTACTTGGGCATCTCCCACCATTCTCGGTTCCACCAAGGGACAATACACGTACAGAGAATTTAACCCTTTCTTGACGTCCGCTACCCAATCTGAAACATACTCCCCCGCCGGGAATATAGCTTGTCTGAATCCTAACATGGATTGTAATAAAGGACTGATGATGACTTGACAATCTTTTTTTCACTTTCATATCGATGATTTTATGATTGATTTCGTTGAAACCTATGTCGAATTTATTCTTGAGTTCTTCATTTGCTTTTTCCCCTCGATTGGGAATCCTTTTGGCCGAGGAATAGTACTCATCTGGTAACAAGACCAAATGCTTTTGTAGTTCTGACTCCTTGTTAAAGTGAACCTTCAACCAGGCTTCGTTATTCTTCACGCTATACCAACTGTGAGGATATTGTATCTCTGCCAATCCGATTTCCCATGCTTCGTCCAGATCCGTTATTTTCGGCAATTTCGTCGTGTAATGAGTCAGCGTATTGTTCGGACAGTAATTCATGGAACTGTTACTAGTCAGAGTCAGGTAAAACATGCTTCGTCTTGATCGCGGGGTTAGGTAACAGGTATCCGAGACAACTGCTCAACAAGGCCGTTCACAATGTACTGTTCTCCGATTCGACCGTCAAGTTGTAAATGCTAACTACGATAACCGTGTACAGGATGAGTACCTGACACACAAATACGACCTCCGAACGTGGAGTCTTCTTTCCACAAGTCACTCAAGACGATACACTGTCCGTGTCACTCGGTGCCATTCGCAAGACTGACACTTCAAACCGCGACGCCTCGCTTTTGTAGGTCCCGTTTAAAGATCCAGCTGTTGAAGGACTCTTGATATCCGAGCCACTTGACTAAATACTGAACTCTTCGTCCCTTTTTCTCTTTTTCAAAATGGTTTCAATCTTGCATACGTCATCTGTCTTAATGATTTTCTGTAATTCTTCCAGAATTTCACCGTGGTCGTCTTTGACTAAGTATATCGGGGGTCTGGTTTCGATACATTTCACTACCGTAAACAATTCTTCAGTCCAGTTGGGTAAATATCCTTTCTTGAACGTACGTTTGGCTTTGCTGAGTTGCACTCTATCTCCGGGAGAAAATTTGCACGATTTTGTTTGGGTCCCTTTCTTCCATATAGCCTTTTGGACACCGTTATTTGGTTAGCCCACGTGACTTCTGCCGGTGGTATGCCTATGGTTCTATGAACGGTGTGGTTATAAGATGCGACCATCTCGAATAGAATGTCTACGTAGGTTAGGGTTTCTCTGTGTGTGAAATACTTCCACATCTTGGTTTTCAATGTTCTGTTAAAACTTTCAACGATATTGGCTTTGGTCTCCTCGTTGTAAGTGGTAAAGAAGTGTATGTCGTGTTCTTTGAGAAACTTTTGAAATACTCGGTTGATAAATTCAGTTCCTTTGTCTGTCTGTAGACGTATCGGACGCCGCCCCGATTTGAAAATGACCTGAAGCGCATCTTTTAAAGTCTTCCCCGTCTTGTCTGTCAATGGAACGACCCATGGATATCGGGATAACACGTCTATACATGTCAAAAAGTACTTGAATCCTTTGTTGTAAGAAGACAATTTTGCCAGATCCATTAAATCCGCCTGCCAATGGTGGTCGATTCCATAGACTACAACGCGTCTCCTGGGAAATCGTCGTCTAGTTGCTTTATGCAAAGTGTACGTGTCCTGAGACTGTAACCATTCTCTGACTTGTTTCTTCGTATAACCTTTCGGCTTAAATTTACTCAATCCTCCATAACTGGCGGGAGCTAAAAGGTTGTAATAAGTCGACTCCATGTTTACAACTGCCCCTTCGTGGTCTCAACTTCCGTTTTAAAGGTCGACCCAGTTCTGGACTTCTTTCCTTCTGTTTCTTGGTGTTTTTGGGGAGTATGGTCTAATAGGGGATGCACTCTGTTGTCGTTTGCGAGATCTCGGTGTTCTTTTGGTCTGAGTGATGTATCTCCAGCAGTTCTCGTGACCAATCAAATTTTGTGGAACATTTGCTTCTCGTAAGGCTTCTCCGAATATTTCCCATCCTTGGGGGTTGAAATATGTCCTTTTGCTCAGCACTTCGTTGACTAAATCCACCACGTTGCTTCCTTGAACGGTTTCCTTGTATTTCAGTTCCCCTTTCTCGTTCCAGCTAATGTCGGGACTGTTCTTAATTTTTTTCAACAAGAGTTGTACCTTAGCCTTCATTGTTTTTGTTACGCTTTCCAAAATTTCGTTTTCGATCAGGTCCTGTTCCACGGGTTCAGGTGCGACTGCTACGGTTCTGTGTCTGTAATCGTCGTAGACGTTCAAATATCAAGTGAACGATTTGTCGTATAGCTTGAGACGTTCGTCTGCCGACAGGTCTTCTCTTTCTAGTATGGTTTGCATCTTCTTATCCAAGCTGTCCATGACTTTCACGCGTTGTTCCACTGGAGGCTTAGGGCGCTCTTGAGTCTGGTGGTATCTATTTATTAAGGTTAGTTCCTTCACTGAAATAACGTAGAGAGCAACGGTGCTACTACAGATGCAATCGGTGCTAGTAGGGATCACAACAATCCACCTTCCTGTCAGATCGTTTTCTTCTTTTTGAGAGAGACCGACTTTTTCGTCAGTGCTCTCAATCCGACCTTATTTCTCTTGACTTTTTCCTTATGCAGTTTAGTTAACGGGACGTTGCCCCTTAAAATATTATCGGCACACTCACACAGACAGTCGACGAGACTGCGATCGGTTGTTGTTATGAGGTGTTTACGAATACACGGCTTCGTCTTTTGTAAGTATACTATATCACTGCCGTGCCTTTTCAAGCGCTGAGAGACCATGTTATTCCCTCAGCGTCTGATGTAAGAGTGACAAGAAACGGGATATAACATCCTTTTTATGACTCGACATACGCTTTCTGTTCCTCACCGGGAAAGATGAAGGTTCTTAATCTCAGGATATTCGGCATGTTTTGTTTTATATCGATCTCCATGTAGCCGTAAGGTCTGGCCGTAGCTCGGGGAAAGGCTTCCAGAAAAAATTGCGTTCTCCTGGAATACAGTTGGTATGCTAGCACCATGATTTGTGATACGTCTGTCCGGTTTTTGAATAGAACCATGGAATGGACATTGAGACTTATGGTTCTATGGTGTTTTCTTCGATGAAACAGATTCTGAGCGATGTACATGACGCTGATGTTTCTGTTGTGACTCTTTTTCGTAAACAGTGAAGACACCCTTTGATCCGTTTCGTCCAAAATGATCAAATGTTTTTCTCTTGGATCTAAGTTATCCAGATCCGATCAACCTTGTTGAAATTCTATCCCTTCTACGGTTTCATACAACGTCTGATATTCATTATGACACCATAAGATCCAATCTGGCTTGGCAGTCATCATGTGTTTGATATTGTCAACGAACCGTCGTACAAGCATCGATTGTCCACTCCCTGTAGGTCCGGCAATAACACTGGTAAACCGATGTCCCTAGTTCTAATAATAAAACCGTAAATGCTCGCTTACTCGCAAGGGTTATAACGGGATGCCATTACACGTAATGGAGCAGCCGCCGATATTTTTTGCGCTCGCTTACAGAGTTTCTGACGCCTGCATTTATCAATAATAAGACATAACATTTCCTTTTGTCCATTATTATAACAAGTTTGTATCACCTACCAGTATTTTAGAATGTAATTCCCATGAAATAAAAATCCATCTCTGAACATTTTGAATTTCGTCATTTCCGGCCTCACTATTTGGATTGTCGATACCATATTTGGCCATTTGAGGCGTGAAATGTTTACATCAGCGTGTAGTAAGAAATACCATATTTAGAAAAGCTCCGCCTTCCGTAGTTTCCGATTATGGAAAACGATCGATAAATTTGAACAAGGCTGTTGCTACCTTTGAAATGCATATATTTATCAGCTAAACCGATTTAACAAGGACTGGGATCATCAGTAATAGTTTTAATGAAATGTTTGAAGCCTAAATAGTGAGTTTTTATGTTTCAACTGCTACTTTTTTTTTGCTCCATTGTGACGAATGGGACCGCGTTGTAGCTCTGCCGAGACACAAGTTTGTCACAGGAGCTACATTATTGCAGCTAAGATGTACCCATTGCATGAAATGATCGAGATCGTATCCGTCTGTAGCCCAAAGCAAAAACGGATTATTGGTTTTCAAAATATAATAGGGTTCTTCTTCATTGCTCTGTGAGTATTGCTGCTGCTGCGGCGACCGCGGCATATATTCCTCTGTCAGCGGCGGCGGTGTATATCCCTCTGTCAGCGGTAACGTATACCCCTCGGTCAGCTGCTCTTAGGTTATTTAGTAGAAATACCAGTGAGAACGCGGATGTGATAGAAAAAACCCTTGGAGTATTACACAACACCTCGAACAATTAAGATCACACCCCAAGGGGAATCACCCACTTTCGGTCTTATGACGTCACTTTCGGTCACGTCACATCCGATAGCCATGCTACTTTCGGCAATGGTACATTTTGTACTACTACTACTATAGTAAGAATAAAAGCGCAGGAATGCACTTCCGGCATGCGAAGAAGATACTTCCGGTAATGACGTCACTTCCGGTCAAGTGACTTCAGGTGACGTCATTTCCGGTCAGGGCCGCTTCCGCTGACGTCACTTCCAGCAACGCATGTGCAATGACCCGCTCCCCTTTGCTCCCCCTGAAATATGCCTTGAGCTGTCCCGATATACTACTTTGATATTTGGATTTGGGGGGGGGGGGAGCACCCTATAAATAACCCATGAAAAATATCTCAAGGACGGCAAAGTTCTTACCCACTTGGAGCTTAGGTCAAAGGTATTGCCATGGTCTTTAACTGATGTAAGTGCCTAGGTGGGATAATGCACCTCAAGCCCACAGCAGGGTGTAAAAAATTAGGTTTGATATTTGGATTTGGGGGGGGGGGAACCTATTGCCATTTGGGGATTAAATCAAAAGTATTGCCCGGGTCTTTACCTGACTTAGGTGCATTGGTGAATTAAAATAGTTGTTTGGCACCTTTAAATACACAATTTAAAAATAAATAGATAAAACAAAATATTACTATTTATTAAATATATGTGACACGCACATGCAGGGTTTATATTTTGTTTATTTTTATAATACGTATTGCTATGTTTTTCTAATGTTTTATATTTACATTTTTTATAGATTGATGAGACGTCTTCATGTGAACGGGGAATCTTAGGACTTTATTTTGTTTGATAAGGCGCTGGCAAATCCAAATTATATACCGGTTTACATGAAAGTATATCATTTGTTTACGCTGGGCTTGTTTAAAGTTGGCCGACTGTTTTCTAAGCTCGCCATCCCTAAATATATGTTTGTCTTCCTTATTAAGCTCAGCAAAGAGAACACATATTTTATGTACGGGTGAACATGGGAAATAGAACATAAAATGTATTGTCTTTTACTCACATGAGTGTCTGTGTGATATTCTGCACCTTATTTCCACAGTAGTGTGTCAAATGTCAGCTTTGTATTGTGGAGGGGGGTCCAGAAATATTTCCTGTATGCCCAGATGTCGATTCATTGTGTTGAATGTTCAATTACAGAAATATATTTATTATTGGTCGCTAGAAATCTTTAACAGTACATTTTGCTCTTATTTATTTTTTGGGTTTTGAGACACATCGCCTTATTGGTCGCTAGCTTAGTGGTCGCTAGAAATTGGTCGCTAGCTTGAGCCTGGTGTTGAAAAGTATTTTTTATTCCGTTCAAATGACGAAAGCTGGTATAATAAGATGTTGGTTCATTGTTGACTATTGTTTCACTGTTATGTCTTATGAGGGTCTTATATACTAATATTCAAATGAAGGTTGAAGCCACTGGTGTTCTTTAATAGAACTATTATTATACATATGCGCACTTCTGTACTACGAAGAATAAATATTAATGTTATGTTCAAGAATATAGCGTTCTTTATGACAATTCTGTTAGTCCGGGTTATGCGTGAAGATTGGCATTTTACACACGTGTAAGACAAATGCGTGACCGCATCATTTCACTAAGAGGGGAGGTCTAGACCTATAAAACTAAAATAACCATCGCCACTTTTTATTGAAGTTTCTGTTGTAAGCCAGGAAAGTGAACAATCATGTATTTCTGTGTTAGGTTAGGGGTGCCAATTGTTTTTGTATTGGATATTGGAACGGCTCCGGCCGTGTGGTATTTTTCTTTTATTTCATTTTATTCGTTCATCCATGGCGGTTTAATAATATGCAAGACAGTAAAATTTATTTATCCATTGATTAACAACTCTCCGTATATGCTCTGTATTTAATATTCAATATTAGGTAGGCTTGTCGCTGATTGGTAGGATGAAAAATATTATGATCCCTCAAATGAGATAATGCAGGATATCACTAAATATTAGATTATAGCTAACAAAAATATCCACCAAACATCTAACTTTGATTCTAGCATGACGTCCTTCTTTCGCTTTGTAGACAAACGAGGGATTTATCGATGGTATAATCTCATTCGCACATGCGCCGGTGAATGTGACTGACTTAACCATTGGTAGCATAAATTGTGTGCGACATTTTCCGCAAACGTAAATATAAATTACCGTCTTCCATTCAAAGAATACTACCGTATTTGTACTCTTAGACATATCAGAATCGAAATAATTGATGGAAGCCAGAATGTGCTTTGAGTTTTAGCATGGGTTGGCGGATATTAGTAAATGTTATCCCTCGTCCCTGGCTTGGGATAAAATACTAATATTCGCCAATCCATGTTAAAACTCCCTATAGGTAGGCCATGCCTACTCATATTATTTTGTGATATTCAACTTTCATTCAAATATATACACACTGGCCAGACAGAAATGCTGTGCTCGCATCTAGGCAATGCCTACTCCATATTATATGTATATGGCTTACTTTAATTTCAGAGGGTCCGTCATGGTCGTGATCGTATCGTATATTTTCAACTACCTACAATGTATGCAATCATTGCCTTTCACTGCTATAGTTGTGAGTTCGAATCCCACTCATGGCGAGGTGTACTCGATTCAACATTATGTGGTAAAGTTTATTAGTGTCTTGCGCCAGGTCAGTGGTTTTCTGATATTGCTGAAAGTGGCGTTTACACCATAAGCCATAACCCTTAATTTTCGATATCCAAATATTTGTTCCAACTCATATACAGGCGTGATCCTCTCACCGCATTTATATATCTTTGCAACCCCATTTCAAGATGTGTTCTTCATAAGACCGGAATATTTAACTCTACAACCTCGTGGGTAGATGTGATCCTCTTTTTAACGATATATATCACTCCTCCCAAACCGTCCAGGACGGGAGGTAAATGACTACATTGTCGTTGGAAATTTTACATCAACTCGTTACCGGAAATAGTGCATTGCAAGGCAAAATTTAACGATCTTATCCAACATATTTCATTTTACGTTAATTTTGTAAATTAACACATCCCTCATAGGCACATCCTGTAATAAAACCGTAGATATCAAATTTAGTGCGCACGACGCATTTCTGTAATAACCTTCATCAGGTACGCTCAAATCGAAAAACTGGAAAGCCAAATAATTTAAAGTTTTCGGAACAATATAACCAAAGTGACTAAACAGGATAGCCAAAATCGGCTAAGTTCACCTATGCCTGACGGAAGAGAACCTTAGTTTTATTAATAATTACATTATTTAAGAACTGTGAATTTCAGAAATAAATATCTCTAATAAACCATGTCAGTGCCGAAGCACTGACTACTGGGCGGATGATACCCTTGGGGACTAATAGTCCACCAGCAGAGATATCGATCCAGTGATAGTAACACTGACTACTGGACGGATGATACCCTCGGGGACTAATGGTCCACCAGCAGAGGCATCGACCCAGTGATTGTAATAAAACCGTATATATCAAATTTAATGCGCACGACGTAGCTACATGCTTTGTTTGAAAAAACGTTAGAGACTACCTAAGGGGCAATCAAAAAAGGACAATCCAGAGAAACTAGCAATATAGGGTACACAAGATAAAATAACTACATTACTTCCGTTTTTCATTGAAACATTACAATATGATTGGATATGAAGTGGTCACATGATTATAAAAGAGATGTTCAACATCCCAATAAAACTCAAACCCGAACTTGTAAACAATCAATGGCGTAGTAATTTCCAACAGAAAATAATCTAACACAAATAAAATTCACAACGAAAAATTCAACTATATTAAATTTTGGTGTGATTTAAAATGTAATTATAAGAATTGAATGCATTTTTTGTAGTTTTATAGGCGTGTAAAAGTGTGGACCGAGGCAAATTTTTTGTATGAAGTGCTTCGGTCCACGCTTTTACACGCCAATAAAACTACAAAAAAATGCATTCAATTCTTAAGAAAAACAAGTAAACCGATAAAGACGAACCGAACATCGTTGTACATGAAATCAAAGTTTTGATATTTAGCGCAATAATTCCCATCTTAATTGTGTACTTCGATCGTGGTGGACATAATATCGTGATTTTATGATAATGTCGAAAACCACGAAAATATATACCCAATAAATAAATTAATTAATGCATTTTGTTATAATATCAAATGTATATTTTTATCGTTATCTTTGGAAATTAATACATATATATTACCGGGGCCGTCGTGGTCGTGATCGTATGGTAATTGGATTTACAACTACATATGTAATCAGTGCCTATCACCATTGATGTTGTGAGTTCGAATCTCGATCAGGGCGAGGTACACAACATTATGTAATAAAATGTAAGTAAATTGCGACAGGTCGGTAGTTTTCTCCGGGTCCTTCGGTTTCCTTCACCAATACAACTGATCGCCAGGATATAACTGAAATATTGTTGAAATTGGAGTTTAACACCATAACCCTAATCCTAATCCCCATAAGTAAGGTAACATCAATGACATTGTGTATCGCGTTAAACATAATCAAGTAAACATATACATTACCTCTAGAATAAGAACACCAGCCTTCCTCAGATTTTCCGGTCTTATTTAAATTAAAGCTGGAATACAGAAAACAAGAGTGTGTACCTCCGTGATATGAAATAGAGAGACATGATTTATTATCATTACCAGTTGAAGAGCAGACTCGCAAAAATTCTAATTTTCCGGTCCGTGGAATATTTAAAAATTCAAGGGAGATAATCGGAAATATTTTCCGCTAGATGGCGCTTCACAAACCCAAACAAATATACGTACTTGGAAAACTACGTTTTTGTTCTATTAAACCAATGAAAATGATTGAAATATGATTAAAAATCACATTTATATTTATTAATGGTCATGATTTTCAGTCTGGTATAAAATCGGTCTGCGATGAATGCAAAAATAACGTTTTTTTTCTTTACCTCGGAAAATCGTAATTTTTTTTTGTCTCGTATGTTTACACTTTTTGCATCTGACAGAATAAAGTTCCCGTGGAGGGAAAAATAAAAAAAACTGGTTCCTTGGACAGAATAATATCTACACTTCATCGGATAAAAGGGAATTTACATCACTCGTAACAGTTTAAGAAAAATAATCAATATTCCAACGTCACCCAAACAGAGTCAAGGTTGAAAAATTTGCTCCTCCCATTTTGCTCGTACAATCAATATTTACACATGTAAACAATGGAATAACGGTAGGCATGTGAGGTAAAACACACTGTTTTGATGTACAGTGCAAATTGTCTAGAAATTCGATGCATTTATCCCATTCTGTCAATCTCGTGGATTCACAACTACAACCCGAACTTGGTTATATGCACCCCCCTTTTCGGAAATATGCCACCAAAGTCAATCTGTCAACGGGTGCAGGCCTTTTAGTTTTAGTCAGGGATAGTACCAGGTACCCACTTAAAATGGTAATTGGTACCTTCTAATTTCAAAGAATGTTGTACAGCATGTTTATTTGCTCATTTGTTTATATGACTGAGTGGTTTTTATTTGTAGATAATTTAACCAGGATTGTTAATTTTTAGGATTTATTTTTAGTTGAAATATATAGGAAAATCAGTCAATTTTTATTTGTTATATTTAAATTATGTACAAATAAAAACCACTCATATAAACATAATGAACAATTTTGAATGTTTTGGTGTAAAATTTGTTAAAATCTATCCAGAAATGACTTCACAATAATATTTTGAAAAATATGGTTTTGGTTGATTATATAGGGATTTTTTTTACATGTGGCAATACTTTTGGCCACATACTCTATAAGATATTCATGAAAAATGTTCAATTTTTAAGAAAAAGTACTGCCTGTAAATAGTGAAGTACTGGTACATTTGAAAAATTTTGAAAGACCTGCAGGGTGCATGAAGCCAGTCCACCAAACCCTTGCATAAACTGTAAACGAGAAGATGTGACTAAGCACTACTGGCACCTCTCACAGGGGCGAAATCAACCACTGTTTTATACTTTTGTCAAAAATGCATATGCATTCAAAGATGATGACTGTATTTGTAGAATGTGTGAGGCTTGATTTAGAAAATCACTCGAAATGTCCCACGATACAGAAGCAACATCAAGCAAAAGAAAATATGATTCAGCCATAGATACAAGCTGTGCATTTGAAACAAATGATTTAAATTTAACAAAAGCAAACTTTGACAGCTATGGTAATGTGTCATTTGACCCATGCGAATTTACACTCCATACTGCGGCTAATGCAGAAAATAATGACTGTAGTAAAACACTTGTATGCTTTTTGCAACACGTGAACATGTGTGAAAAAAATGGTGACCATTCGACATCAGTTAATGTTGACTTATTCCAGTCATGCTTTCAGATTTAGCTAGATCAGAATAACAACGAAGCTTGTACATCTAATAATGTTTTCCTCTATTGATCACTACAAGAAATATAGAAATTTCAAACCCCAACTAGAATGTTGCTTTTGTGACAAAAGTATATACAGTCAAAGAAAGACCATTTAATTTAAGGGAAAGGATCTTCTAGAAAGAATAAAGTTAATTTTAAGTTCTGATACATTTGTGTATGCAAATTTTCTATGGTAATGGCATCAGCATATTCAGTTAGAATTTTAAATTAGAGTCCCATCCGGTTTTCTCCTATTATTCACATGTTTTATTATTTTTAATAAAAAAATTTAGTTGAAGTTTTTGTGAATTTTATTTTGTAGAAAAGTTATCAAATAATGGATCTTAGGACAGTATGATCTGCTTTTGTTTAAAAAAAAGGTTAAAAACATTACACCCCTCGCCCCTTTTAATAAAGAAACATCTATAAAATATAACACGAGTTCTGCTCAAGAGTCATTACGAGGATGTACTATGCATGTGATAAAATTTTATATTTTTTTCATTATGATCATTTTCTTTCATTTGTCTTTTATAAGGTCATTTACATTGAAAAAAGTATCACTTGTATCAAGTACATTGACATCAACATGCTCGTGGTGGGTTGCTAGGGGGCGCTATACATGATTTGTATGGTGAAGCCACCAATAAAACTGGTGGACGTGTTTGAATAGCCTTATATTGTTAAAAAACAGTTGAAAGTAATTTTTAATATTCCAAGATTTACCATTGCATATGAAAATATGACTGTTTTTTTTTCTCAAGTTCATTCGATAAATTTAGTAGACCATTACAGTTGATTCTTGTTTTGTTATACCTTCATGGAACAACTTTACATGTATTTCGACCGAAAAGTCAGCTTACCAGGATTACTTTTACAGTAATATAATTGCTCCTTACTTAATACTGTTATGGTTCCATAAACTCTCAAATTTGGACTCATCTGTTAAATTATATTTGATCAATTTAATAGCTGTAGATATAATAAACAATTATTCTGAATAATTTCAACATTTTTAATACAAAATAATATTTGTTTTATTGAGAAAACGCATTTACTTACACTCGTTCTATAAATAGAATGTTAAAAATTACGGAGTATGTGATGATTCTAGTTACCTCCCTTGAATCCAACCAAATGTGACACGATCCATCTGACAGAAAAAAGTTCTATTGTACGTTTAATTACAGAAAATGTTTCTTTGAAATACTAATATAGAAATCTATGGAACTATATATATGATTTTCCATCACCCTTTCAGCAAATATTTTAATTTTTAATTTTTCGTGTTTCTTTAAACAACTTCCGCCATTTCCGTGTCGTTTTAATTTCTGCATTACTCCTTTGTTACAAGAAGTTCAAGCACGGGGCCTCAAATTTATATGAAAGAAACAATTTTCTATGTTTTTCTCACTTCTTCGGTTATATTTGACGCTCGCAACGATTAAAACGAGTGAATTTTCAACACTTGGTCGATGTATTCTAAAGCGTGTCCGATTCCGGTAAAACATGTCCGTGACAAATTAATTGAAACGACGCCATTATCGAGTCTGCTCTCCGACTGAACATTGTCTGAAACAATCCAACACACTCATACTTTCTGTTTTATGAAATATATTGTCCGATATTAGTATGTTCCGTAATTCCGTTCTCTCGGCAACCATCGTATACCGGTTTGCTGCAAAACATAAACCATAAGAACAAGATAAAACAAGGAATAATGATCCGTGCATGATCTTGTTCATTTGATGAAGATGTGGTTAACAAAAAACGTTCTCATGAATAAGACTATCCCTGCAGGAAATCAGCATCTTAATCGCGTTTTATTAATTGATGTGGTTATTATTGACAAATCTTCGTTATTTAAATGCTTATATAATATTCCCTTATTCATTTTAATTAGCAAATATTTACAATCAGTTTGCACTTAACACTTGTTACAACATGAACACGATTTACTAACTATAATTGACTATAATTGACAGTTGTGTCTAAATGCAATTAAACTTTAGCTTACTAAAAGTTTTATTAGTGCTTTCAATAGGAATGAAAGGGATGAAGATATAAGTTAATTGTTGTATAAACACAATCTACTGTTTGTACTGAGTATATTGTTAATAATGTCTTTCAATTTTTGTTAAGCATATCGATGAATAATACAGCAGTGATTTCCGATATTAAGATATAATTGGACATTTCTCGATGCAAAGCACATCCCAGTAGAATCACAGTGACATTTCAAAGTTGACACGTCATACAACCTTTTCATCAGCATCGTTTCAACGTTAAAACAGCATGCAAGGTTGTTATAGTGTCATATTAACGTTGAAGCACCATACAATGTGTTTTCAACGTCATTTCAACATTAACGCAACATACAAGTTTTTGCTCAGTGTCATGTCAACGTTGAAACCACACACAACCTTCTTAAGCATCATTTCAACGTTGAAGCAACATACAACATTTTTGAGCATCATTTCAAGGTTGAAACAGCATGCAACATTTTTAAGCATCATTTCAACGTTGAAACAACACACAACCTTTTAAGCGTCATTTCAACGTTGAAACAACATACAACATTTTTAAGCGTCATTTCAACGTTAAAGCAAAAACAACCTTTCAAGCATCATTTCAACGTTGAAATAACATACAACCTTCTTAAGCATCTTTTCAACGTTGAAGCAACATACAACCTTTTAAGCATCATTTCAACGTTCAAACAACACACAACCTTCCTAGAAGCGTCATTTCAACGTTGAAACAACACACAACCTGCTTAAGCGTCATGTCAACGTCGAAACAACATACAACCTTCTTCAGCATCATTTGAACGTTGAAACAGCACACAATCTTGTTAAGCGTCATTTCAACGTTGAAACAACACACAACCTTTTAAGCATCAATTCAACGATAAAACAACATACAACCTTTTAAGCATCAATTCAACGTTGAAACAACATACAATCTTTTAAGCATCAATTCAACGTTGAAACAACATACAATCCTTTTAAGCATCATTTCAACGTTGAAACAACATACAATCTTTATAAGCGTCATTTCAACTTTGAAACAACATACAATCTTTTTAAGCATCATTTCAACGTTGAAACAACATACAACCTTTTAAGCATCATTTAAACGTTGATACAACACACAGCCTTTTAAGCGTCATTTCAACGTTGAAACAACACACAACCTTCTTAAGCATCATTTCAACGTTGAAACAACACACAACCTTCTTAAGCATCATTTCAACGTTGATACAACACACAACCTTTTAAGCGTCATTTCAACGTTGAAACAACACACAACCTTCTTAAGCATCATTTCAACGTTGAAACAACACACAATCTTTTTAAGCATCATTTCAACGTTGAAACAACATACAATCTTTTTAAGCATCATTTCAACGTTGAAACAACATACAATCTTTTTAAGCGTCATTTCAACGTTGAAACAGCATACAACCTTTTAAGCATCATTTCAACGTTGATACAACATACAACCTTCTTAAGTGTCATTTCAACGTTGAAACAACACACAACCTTTTAAGCATCAATTCAACGATAAAACAACATACAACCTTTTAAGCATCAATTCAACGTTGAAACAACATACAATCTTTTAAGCATCAATTCAACGTTGAAACAACATACAATCCTTTTAAGCATCATTTCAACGTTGAAACAACATACAATCTTTATAAGCGTCATTTCAACTTTGAAACAACATACAATCTTTTTAAGCATCATTTCAACGTTGAAACAACATACAACCTTTTAAGCATCATTTAAACGTTGATACAACACACAGCCTTTTAAGCGTCATTTCAACGTTGAAACAACACACAACCTTCTTAAGCATCATTTCAACGTTGAAACAACACACAACCTTCTTAAGCATCATTTCAACGTTGATACAACACACAACCTTTTAAGCATCATTTCAACGTTGAAACAACACACAACCTTCTTAAGCATCATTTCAACGTTGAAACAACACACAATCTTTTTAAGCATCATTTCAACGTTGAAACAACATACAATCTTTTTAAGCATCATTTCAACGTTGAAACAACATACAATCTTTTTAAGCGTCATTTCAACGTTGAAACAGCATACAACCTTTTAAGCATCATTTCAACGTTGATACAACATACAACCTTCTTAAGTGTCATTTCAACGTTGAAACAACACACAACCTTTTAAGCATCAATTCAACGATAAAACAACATACAACCTTTTAAGCATCAATTCAACGTTGAAACAACATACAATCTTTTAAGCATCAATTCAACGTTGAAACAACATACAATCCTTTTAAGCATCATTTCAACGTTGAAACAACATACAATCTTTATAAGCGTCATTTCAACTTTGAAACAACATACAATCTTTTTAAGCATCATTTCAACGTTGAAACAACATACAACCTTTTAAGCATCATTTAAACGTTGATACAACACACAGCCTTTTAAGCGTCATTTCAACGTCGAAACAACACACAACCTTCTTAAGCATCATTTCAACGTTGAAACAACACACAACCTTCTTAAGCATCATTTAAACGTTGATACAACACACAACCTTTTAAGCGTCATTTCAACGTTGAAACAACACACAACCTTCTTAAGCATCATTTCAACGTTGAAACAACACACAATCTTTTTAAGCATCATTTCAACGTTGAAACAACATACAATCTTTTTAAGCATCATTTCAACGTTGAAACAACATACAATCTTTTTAAGCGTCATTTCAACGTTGAAACAGCATACAACCTTTTAAGCATCATTTCAACGTTGATACAACATACAACCTTCTTAAGTGTCATTTCAACGTTGAAACAACATACAATCTTTTTAAGCGTCATGTCAACGTTGAAACAACACACAATCTTTTAAGCATCATTTCAACGTTGATACAACATACAACCTTCTTAAGTGTCATTTCAACGTTGAAACAACATACAATCTTTTTAAGTGTCATTTCAACGTTGAAACAACATACAATCTTTTTAAGCGTCATTTCAACGTTGAAGCAACACACAACCTTTTAATCATCATTTCAACGTTGATTCAACATACAACCTTCTTAAGTGTCATTTCAACGTTGAAACAACATACAACCTTCCTAAGCATCATTTCAGCGTTGAAATAACATAAAATCTTTTTATCGGCGTCATTTCAATGTTGAAACAACATACGTATTTCAGCGCCATTACAACATTGAAGCAACTTACAATGTGTTTTCAACGTCATTTCAACATCAACATAAAAGGTCTTTTCAGCGTCATGTAAAAGTTGAAACAACATACTTTTTGTCAGCGTCATTTCAACACTAAAACAGCATACGTTTTTGTAGCGTCATTTCAAGTTTGAAACAACATATTATATATTTTCAGGGTCATTTCAACGTATGGAGACCTGTCGGAGAAGGACATGCACCTGGGCAATAACGTTGATCAAGGATTCAAGCAGCAGTAATCGTCAGAAATATAAGTCTAAACTCCACTTTTGTGAAAGGTGTTTAAATGTATACTTTTTGGATGAAATCTTGCTTGTTCATCTAATTCCTATGTTTTGGAACCATTACGGTTTATAAATGATGACCTCAGCACATACTTCCTGAGTGTTTAAAATGTTGCTTGTATGCAGTTGTCATTGCTTTCTCTCGATAAGGGGCAAGTTAAGCACGTTTTCGGAAGGAGAGTTTCCAAAAGGTGCTAGATCAACCACTGTAAATGATTTGTTCCTTGGCGGAGCAGTGGACTCACATGGGATATGTGTGCTTAGGGCCGATTCCAGCATTATTTCTTATATCGCGTCGATCAGTTTTTAATGGTAGTTTTCTAAACGGAATATCCAGTGAAAGCCACCGATCTGCCACTAATCACTGACAAACTGAGATTGTATAATGAGAGAGAATCCAACTCACAGTTTTAGTCTTGGTAGGCACTGATTACATGGGTAGATGTAAATCCAACTAAAACACGATCATGGACATGATTGACCCTGAAATGACATGTCTAAATAGTGTTGTCGTTGAGTAGATTGCATCCAGCTAAGAACGGAATATTCCAGATACTGGTTTTCCATTTTCTGATTTCTGTTCTTTCAGGTGCACTATGACGTTAAAAATCTATGTTGATTGGGTTTTTTTCTGCAGTTTTGCAATTTTTTTTTTTCAGTATTCCATGTGTCTGTAGTTTTCGATGTTGTGTTTTGTAGATAATTGTTTGTCCTATTGTCTTTTTTCTTTTGACCATTGTTTTATCTGTTCTTCAGTTTTTCAGAGCGAGTTTATGTTCAATGTTCATAGTATCATTTGACAATGTGCTATACATAGAATTTTTTCTTAATGTTGTGCATTTTTAATATGTCTCAGTATATCATGTAAAAAGAAAAACGATTGAATATGAATTTGGGTAAATTATAGCGAAACTCTTTCAACGAACCCCAGATGAATGTTTTTCCAGAAACCCACCGTGTGCCCTGAATTAAATATCTATTTTATTATTACAAGTAGACAGAAAAATTAAGAAATTAAAACCGTTGTAGGAGGTTCATATTTTATCTATAGTTACTGGTGTTCGCCACGATTTCAATATAACCCCATGATTGTAACAAACTTCATTTTTAGTTTGATTTATCTCCCTTATGCCATATTGATACAGTGGTTCAGGGAAATTACAGGTGTTATTTTTAGGTAGTATTTTTAGAGTTGTTTGGCAGGTTTAAATAGTGGTTGGACAAGTCAGGCACACCTTGAGTCAGTGCAGATTTAAGTTTTGAGCTGGAAAAGTGTGGTTGAGAAACTTCAGTTGTGAAATGTCAGATGATATTGTAAATGGAGATGGCCAAGCATAGAAATGTCAGAACAGGACATTTAGGTCATATTTCTGTACAGAGCAATTCATATTTCACACCCAGATAAGAGGTTTTCCATGTCCCTTTTTTCGGTTGTCGTTTTGTCAATTTTATCTAATGGCGTGTCGTGAACTCGAATTTGTATTGTATCGTGGTTATTTTGAAATAAAGGTTTATTGTATTCTCAAAATGGGTTTTTCCTTTCACGGGGGATTTGATTTATGGTGTTTGATGATGTGTTTATGGATGTGCTTGGACCCACAAGATTGTTGGTGATGTTATGAGCCACGCCTTAGAGTATATTGAGATTGGAAATAGTTGAGTTTTCCATTAGAAGTTGTTTATTTGGGAAGTGGAACACATATAAAGTCAGTGTTATACAAATAGCTAAAATGCAGTTTTTAGGACTTCCTTGGAGGAGGCCATCGTCACAGATTCACACATACGGTAGGTATTTGTGAACTACAAATACTATTATAAATTGAAATTGATGTGGGCTAGGACGGCGACTTTCTCAACTATTATAAAGTCATAGAGGAAATGAGTTATAGATTTTTAACATATTAAATACAAAGAGTACTAAAAAGAGGTGTTTTATACCTTTATTGAATATTAAGAATATTCCAATGTCGTTGAAGTAGATAAAACTTTATAAAAGGAAATTACTAACTGCTTTTGCATATTGAAACCGTTTCAAACATTATATTAGAAAAGGGAACTAACTTTACTGTGGAACATTACTATTTGGAAAGGGAGATAACTGTGAAAACGACTGTGATATCTAGAGGAACATTTATATATTTATCTAGAGACAGAGAAACTATATTCATATTTGAAATGTTTACTATTTAATTGGTATGGATTTTGTTTATGTATTTGTCCTAAATTTTGTTTATTTTTCTATTATAATTTTGGTTGATTCATTGATTTGGTAGAGCTACAGTGAGTGAGAGAGAATATATCTATATTGATTATCTTTTGTTTTTTCTTTATTTTGCATGTGCATTTCCAGTTCTATTTTCTTTTTGTTTGTTTAGTTCATTTTGTTTATTTGGTGTGGATGTTAATAAAACATTATAATTTTTACACCATTCTCAATCTCATTGGCAAATCCAGCAAACATTTGTGTAAGAACCCAGAAGTGATTTATCACTCCATTACACTGATGTTTGTGTCGTTTAGAAGTAGCACGACGGGTGCCACCAGTAGAGGAGGAACTGGAGCATCTATGTTCATCTTCGTTTTTCTTCTTCTTCTTTTTCCCCTTTTGGGGAGGGGGGTGTCATGTTGCTCAATCTTTACTGTTACGTACTACTTTGTATTAATAAAGAAATAAAAACAGCTGTACGTGGTTCATGTTTTATCAATGTTATTTGTATTAATTACGTATACTGGTGTACAACACGATTTCAATATCACATGACAGCGGGAGGTTTGGCGCTTTAAAATCTGATTCAACCCACCATTTCTTTAGAAATGCCTGTACCAAGTCAGGATCATTACGGTTTTCCAGTTGTTGACTGATTTTTTCTGTTTATATACTTATGAGTTTTGACTTTCCCTTTGTAAGATTGTTCAGAGTTCGGTAATTTTGTTATTACCTTTATTTAGAAGTAGCACTACGGGGGTCACCAGTGGAGCAGGAACTGATTACCGGTCTGGAGCATCCGCGTTCACCTACGTATTTTTAATTTTTTGGAGAGGGTGGGCGGTTCATGTTGCTCAATCTTTACTGGTCCTTAGTATTTTGTAGATCATTGTTTGTTCTTTTCCTTTTCGTCATTGTATTGTCTGTCCTTCTTCGAATTGCAGCTTTTAATTATCCCTTTGGTGTCTTCAAACATTTTTTAAAGTCCAACACTGATACAAAGTCGATATAACTGACATATTATTGAAAGTGGCGTTAACCACCATAACCCTGATAAACCGCATATTGACCGAAAACAAGAGAAAAACAATTACTCCTTTACAACTTGTAGTCGGTCTTGTCAATACAAAGTGTTTCGATTACACATTGGTGTATATGTCGCGGATTAAAGTAATAAAATGAGTCCCCACCTGCCTTGTGAGCTTCTTTTTTTTTCACAATTCAGTGAAAAGAGTACATTGTGTTTAACAAAAAAGGTCAATAATTAGGTTCTTATATTAGGTTGTTACTATTATTAGGTTGAAGTAAGCAATGACTTCAAACATTATTATACCAAGTAATACAAAGGCTTAATGTCTGAAGATTTGTAAATGTCATAAAACTAGTTTAACCCCGCCACTTTTTATTGAAGTGTCTGTATCAAGTAAGGAAAGTGGGCGGTCATGTACAGTCAAACCTGTATTAAGGGGTCACCTTTGAGACAAAGGAAAGGTGACCTCTTAAAAGAGGTTCAATTCATATGGATTTGTCTATGAAGGGTCAAGAAAAAGATGACCTTTTAATAGAAGTGACTGCATGGACAGCTTTGACAGTATTTGTGTGTAAGGATTCATTTTCCTTATCTACATTTTTTCTATTGGATGTTGGAATTGTTCCGACAGTGTGGTATTTTTTTCTATTGGATGTTGGCATTGTTCTGACAGTGTGGTATATTTTTGTTTTTCTAGATTTTGGAATTGTTCCGACAGTGTGGTATATTTTTGTTTTTCTAGATTTTGGAATTGTTCCGACAGTGTGGTATATTTTTGTTTTTCATTTGACTACCATTAGAATCAGACATTCAGATGTGTATCTAATATAGGCATTAATTAACTGCCCGTCTTTCTTGTTACCGTAGTATGTCAAACGTTTGATTATGGTTATGCCACCCATCAACCAACCTTTGACATACTGCGATTTAACTCCGTTCCTGACAAGATTTCAGCTATATCCTGGTATTGACCTCTTATTGGAGGAGGAAAATAGAGTACGATGAGAAATACATCGACCTGCCACAAGTAATTTACATACTTTATCACCTATATTTTGTATATGGTGACATATATTTTCTATTTTATATATGTTTACATAATTACCTGTTTGGTATCTTCAAACTTTTCTTGTTAGAGCTTTAAGTACTGATATATTTTATACATTTATGTTTTATTCATCTCTCCTGCCAAAGAGAGCTATGGTTCTAGAGCAGCTATCTGAGAACTACATAGCTTTGACTTACGGGAACAACAACGTGTAATCTAATGCAATGTGAAATTATTTTATAGGTGAGTTATAATACATTTACTATAAACCACATGGCAACATTACAGTGAATATATCTATACACAACACATAATAGGACAACACAAAAAACTAAAAACATGAGCAAACACGGACCCCACCATTAAAGCGGGTGTGCATTCCTATGCTTGCGAAGGGTACATACATTTAGTATAACATTATCATGCAAAATAAAAAAAATTTATTTACCTTATGTCATCAATTCACTCAATATTTTGTTATATGACATATTTAGAGTAAAAATAAAGGTATATTCAAACAGAAGTGTTTATTTAAGCTTTTTTTTCCTATTATACCCATATTAAAATCAGTATGGTCACATTTTGTTTACTAATAAAGTATGTAAAAAGGTTGGATATCAGAACACATTATCTGCTATGAACAGGCTATTTGTAATAAACTATATAGCACAATGAAAAATATTGGATCTCCTCTACATAATATGAATTTTGTTCATTTGTAGCCTAGTGTCAATTTTTTTAAATTTTAGTTTTAAATTAACGGCTCCATATCACAATTCCAAGAACGACAACTCTTGTTGAACTTCACAATGAATAACATTTTACTTATTTCAGGTAGTAAGCTAAACCTTTAACAACTGATATTTACAATTGGAAAATTAGCAGATTTGATTTTTAAAATGATTGAAAAATTAATGCTAGAAAAATTTTTTGCTGTGTTCGATTTGCAGACTTATCAAACTCTGTGTTTTTGTTTCCATGGCAACCATGGATATTATTTAAATGTTCATTATTATCAGTTTAAGAATTGGCATTTAGTTATATAATCAGTAATATGGAAATCTTTGTGACCAAAAGAAAATTTAAAGATTTTAGCATGATATAAATGCAATTGCAACTGTAATATGTAAAATGTTTTATTTTTGTTTCCATGGCAACCATTCACATAATTTAAGGTTAGACGTTTATATAGTAGTTAGTTTGGCTATAAGTTATGTGAAAAAGATAATATCAGTAAATACATTTTAGAGAAGTAGAATTATTTTGTAAACTAGAGGCTCAGCCCACTGAGCCTGTATCGCTCACCTGACAATAGAATGATACTGAAGCAAATTTCAAAGGGAGATAATCATTACCTTAAAAAACAACAACCATCTTGAATGGAGGGTGGGGCTGTCGGACACAATTTTGAAAGGGACACACCCAGGAACCATCTATGCCAAGTTTGGTTCCATTTGGTCAAGCTGTTTCAGAGAAGATTTTTTTAACATTAGCCAATCAGAAAAAAGAAATAATCTTGGCGGCCATGTCTGTTGGCCAAATGAAACCAAATGAAGAAGCTTTATAGAGGATCTTACATAGATGCTTTCTGCCAAGTTTGGCTCCATTTTACCAAGCAGTTTCAGAAGAGAAGATTTTTTTAAACAGTAGCCAATCAGAAACAAGAATTGCCCTTGACGTCCATATTTGTTGGTGGAACGGAACGAAGTGGAGAAACACTATAGAGGACCTTACATAGATGCTTACTGCCAAGTTTGGTTCCATTTGGCCAAGTTGTTTCAGAGGAGATTAACATATGAAAAAGTTAATGGACGGACGACGGACGCCAAGTGATGGCAATACCTCACATGGCCCAGGTGAGCTAAAAATGATGAAAAAAGGGCAATAACTCCTAGACGGGTAATCAGATTTACTTCAAAATTGCAGGGCATGTAGATCTTGACAAGCTGAACAGTTTTCAGTTTACACTTAACATCTATCTCTTATAGTTTTTGAAATAAAGGATGAAAAGTATTAACATTTTTTAAATTTGATGAAAAAAGGGCAATAACTTCAGGATGGGTAATCAGATTTACTTTAGAATTTCAGACTAGGTAGATCTTGACATGCTAAACATGTTAGCTGTTTCAACTTAACATCTATCTCTTATAGTTTTTGAAATAAAGGACAAAAGGTATTAACATTTTGAAAATTTGATGAAAAAAGGGCAATTACTCCAAAATGGACACTCACTGACTCAGATTTACTTAAAAATTGCAGGGTAGGTAGATCTTGACATGCTGAAGATGCTTGCAGTTTAAACTTGACATCTATTTCTAATAGTTTTTTAAATAAAGGAGAAAAAGTATTAAAATTTTGAAAATTTGATGAAAAAAGAGCAATTACTCCAAATTGGGTACTCAGATTAACTGCAAAATTGCAGAGTAGGTAGATCTTGATATGTTGCACATTTTGCAATTTAAACTTAACATCTATCTCTTATGGTTTTTGCAATATAAGACAAAAAAAGGGCAATAACTCCTAGACGGATAATCAGATTTACTCCAAAATTGCAGGACATGTAGATCTTGACAAGCTGAACATGTTTTCAGTTTACACTTAACATCTATCTCTTATAGTTTTTGAAATAAAAAACGAAAAGTATTAAAATTTTGAAAATTTGATGAAAAAAGGGCAATAACTCCAAGATAGGTAATAAGATTTTCTTCAAAATTTCAGGGTAGCTAGATCTTGCTGTACTGATCATTTTTATTCCTGTCAGATTTCTGATATTATTAACGGTTTTTGAGTTATTACCAAAAACGTGCAATTTTACCATATGTTCTATTTTGAGTAACAGCGGCCATGTTTGTTGGCTGAATGGAACCAAATGAAGAAGTTTTATAGAGGATCTTACATAGATGCTTCCTGCCAAGTTTGGCTCCATTTGGCCAAGCGGTTTCAGAGAAGATTGTTTTAACATTAGCCAATCAGAAACAAAAATTGCCCTTGGCGGCCATATTAGTTGACGGAATGGGACGAAATGAAGAAACCTTATAGAGGACCTTATATAGATGCTTTCTGCCAAGTTTGGTTCCATTTGGCCCAGTTGTTTCAGAGGAGTAGATTAAAATATGAAAAAGTTAACGACGGACGACGGATGCCAAGTGATGGCAATACATCACATGACCCTTTGGGTCAGGTGAGCTAAAAATGTAGTTGTATAGTATTTGCTAAAAAAACAAAAGCATGGGACAAAAAAAAACTTTTTTTTCAAAAAAATCTAAAAGAGGTTACAAACGATTAATTTTTGAAATGTTTAAGACAAGTGTCTAATGATTCACATACCACCCTGTTCCTAGAAGATAATAGATAATGAAAATCATATATTTTTTTACGTTTTTTTGAAAGTCTATGCGAAATGAGGCTGTTTTCATTGTTATCAGCTTAAGAGTTGGCATTTAGTTATAAAATCTTTGTGAACAAAAGAAAATTTTAAGATTTTAGCATGATATCAAATGCATTTAATATGTAAAATGTTTTATTTTTGTTTCCATGGCAACCATTCACATAATTTAAGGTTACAAGTTTATTTAGTAGTTAGTTTGGTTATAAGTTATGTGAAAAGATAATATCAATAAATACATTTTAGAGAAGTAGAATTATTTTGTAAAAAATGTAGTTGTATAGTATTTTCTAAAAAACAAAAAGTATGGGACAAAAAACACTTTTTTCCAAAAAATCTAAAAGAGGCTACAAACGATTATTTTTCTTCTATGTTTAAGACAAGTGTCTAATGAACGGATACAAACAAGCATCATTCACCCTGTTCACAGACGATAATAGATCATGAAAATCCTATTTTTTTACGTTTTTTTGAAGATGCGAAATGAGGCTGTTTGGTTGCCATGGTAACTATAATTGTGGTGGTATATTTTGTTCCCCATTTTATCCATTTACACCATGATTTTTAGATAAAAAATAATAGTTCGATACCAATATACGAAAATAGTAGAGAAACAAATTCAATCACAATAGCGTGACATTCTCTTAAAACGCAATCACACATCGGCATGTCATTCTACAAACAATCGTTACACCTGGCAGGGTATTTTCAATCACAGCAGGATGCCATTCTCCATTGGTTTCTCTTTCTGTTTCCATTCTCATACAGTTACAATTGTGTGTGCAATTAATTCACAAGCTTCCGTAGAATGTTGTGCTTCACCTGTCACGATAATACTGTTTGAAATGTCTTTGGTTTGCCATTTTACATAATCATCAAAATATTAATCAAAGCAAAGAAAAATAGCTAAAGAAAATATGAAATTCAAAATTAGCATGGATAATGTTAAGTAATAAAAGGAATCGGCATTGAACTTTTTATATGAACATGTTAACTAGAATTTTTCTCTCGTTTCATCATTGAAAGTGAATACTTTTTGACATTGATTATATATATTAATAGTTGCAGTAAATAAATAACTTAATTTGTTTATGAATTACCCATAATATCATGAAGATGATTACATAAACAACAACAACAACCAAAAATGCATCATAACTGGAATAAAGATTAAAAATGTCAAATTTTGGAAATTGGATTTCTTAGTCCTTTCGGTCGAGTTGATCTCAGAAACCATATAAGATAGAGGAAATCCGAAGCTTTCGGCACAATCAATTCGAAGAAAAAACTCACATCCGATTGGATGAGACAATTAAAAAAAAATCTATATGCCTTCCAAATATGTCAAATGTCCTAATGTGGGCCCCTATTAGACCCCTTTCGAAATAAAATAGCTACCTCTTTAAACGACCAATCAAATTAATCATCTTGCAAAAGACTGCAATACAATTGTATGATAAATAAAAAAGTAAAAATTTTGATATTCTCCATTTTTTTTGTCAGAAACGGTAATAGTTACATAATAACGTTTGCATTCTTAAAAGGATTTTTTAGCAGTTATCTTATGCTGCAATTTTGGTTAAGCTTAAACATATTTTATTTCCATGATGAACAGCCAATGAGATTGAACATAAGTTATTAAAACATTAGTGAAGTCCTTTTCCTTTTTACAAAAATATGAAAAAAAAAAATGATAGCACATAATGGCGATAATTATATAATGAGCATTGCAATATTAAAAGACTTTTATATGAAATAAGATCGTTTTTATGCTGTGATGAATGTGTGTGGTAAATAAATGTGGAATCACATTACTGCTTACCATTGCCTGCTCGGCGCTTTCTCAACCAGAACAGAACCACAAAGAGTACAACACCACATGATACTAATACTGATACAGCTGAAACAGCTATTACAATGGCTTTATCAACACCCCACGTGGTTTCTGTTGTCACTTTATCAACATCCCGGGTGGTTTCTGTTGTCATTTCTGAAATCATATTATATTTTACTGCCTATGACGTACTTTGTAATAATAAATGAGTGAGTGAGTGATGATTATTGAAGCTTAGTGAGCATTTCTTCACCTATGAAGAGAACAACTAACACTTGATAAAATAATAATAATGTATGCTTTTTTCCAGACCATTGCACTTAAGGTTAGACATGTCGCTCCACTTGGACACATTATACCGACTCTGAACCAACCAATCTGTCTTTGTCCTTTCTCCTTAATGATGTTTGCTTAACTCAGTGGAGAAGAATGAAATACTAATTTCATAGTCTTTAGTTTGACCCGACTGGAACCGAACCCACGATCTATCTCACACGAAAAAGAAAGTTAACCCTTATACTACCGAGTGTGTGTAATTATAATATAAAGCTGTGACAAGTCATACTTTGAAAATTTAAAAGCATAAACACAATTGGGTGTACAACTAATTCACAAGCTTCCTTAGAATGTTGTGCTTCACCTGTAAAGATAATAATGTCTTGAAATGTCTTTGGCTTGCCATTTTTACATAATTATAAAAATATTTAATCAAAGCAAAGAAAAATAGCTAAAGAAAATATGAAATTCAAAATTAACATGGATAATCTTAAGTAATAAAATGAAAATGTTAACTAGAATTTTTCTCTCGTTTCATTATTGAAAGTGAATACTTTTTGACATTGATTATATATATTAATAGTTGTAGTAAATAAATAACTTAATTTGTTTATGGCCCATAAATAACCCATAAATATGATAAAGATGATTACAAAGAAAACAACAACAACAACAATAACCAATAATGCATTATAACTGGAATAAAGATTAAAAAACTGAAATTTTGGAAATTGGATTTCTTAGTCCTTTCGGTCGAGTTGATCTCAGAAACCATATAAGAGAGAGGAAATCCGAAACTTTCGGCACAATCAATTCGAAGAAAAAACACACATCCGATTGGATGAGAATTTTTTTTTAAAATCTATATGCCTTCCAAATATGTCAAATGTCCTAATGTGGGCCCCTATTAGACCCCTTTCGAAATAAAAATAGCTACCTCTTAAACGACCAATCAAAATAATCATCTTGCAAAAGACTGCAATACAATTGTATGACAAATAAAAAAGTAAACATTTTGATATTCTCCATTTTTTTGTCAGAAACGGTAATAGATACATTTTTAAAGGGATTTTTTAGCAGTTATCTTATGCTGTAATTTTGGTTAAGTTTAAACATATTTTATTTCCATGATGAACAGTCAATGAGATTGAATATAAGTTATTACAACATTATTGAAGTCCTTTCCTTTTTGCAAAAATATGAAAAAAAAATGATAGCACATAATGGCGATAATTATATAATGAGCATTACAATATTAGGAGACATTATATGAAATAAAATAGCTTTTATGCTGTGATGAATGTGTGTGGTAAATAAATGTGGCATCATATTACTGCTTACCATTGCCTGCTCGGCGCTTTCTCAGCCAGAACAGGACCACACTGAGTACAGCACCACATGATAATAATACTGATACAGCTATTACAATGGCTTTATCAACACCCCGGGTGGTTTCTGTTGTCATTTCTGAAATCATATTATATTTTACTGCCTATGAGGTACTTTGTAATTGTAAATGAATGAGTGAGTGATGATTATTCAAGCCTAGTGAACATTTCTTCAGCTATGTCATGAAGAGAACAACTAACACTTGATCAAATAATAATAAGGTATGCTTTTGTCCAGACAATTGCGCTTAAGGTTAGACATGTCGCGCCACTTGGACACACTATACCGACTCTGAACCAACCAATCTGTCTTTGTCCTTTCTCCATAATGATGCTTGCTTAGCTCAGTGGAGAAGAATGAAATACTAATTTCATAGTCTTTGGTTTGACCCGAACGGGATCGTACCCACGAAAACAATAACAAACAAAAAATAAAGCTAAGACATTACATTACTGATTGTGTGTTGTTATATTATAAAATAAAGCTGTGACAAGTCATACTTTGAAAGAATAAAAGCATAATATAATTTTGAAAATAGATGAATTCACCAAACTCATTCAAAACGAATATGAAGTTTATTTAGAAATATCCGGAAAATTGTAACGTAACCATATTACTTATTACTCAGGAGATATGTATTGATAATTAGCAACAATTAAGATCACACCCCAAGGGGAATCACCCACTTTCGGTCTTATGACGTCACTTTCGGTCACGTCACATCCGATAGCCATGCTACTTTCGGCAATGGTACATTTTGTACTACTACTACTATAGTAAGAATAAAAGCGCAGGAATGCACTTCCGGCATGCGAAGAAGATACTTCCGGTAATGACGTCACTTCCGGTCAAGTGACTTCAGGTGACGTCATTTCCGGTCAGGGCCGCTTCCGCTGACGTCACTTCCAGCAACGCATGTGCAATGACCCGCTCCCCTTTGCTCCCCCTGAAATATGCCTTGAGCTGTCCCGATATACTACTTTGATATTTGGATTTGGGGGGGGGGGGAGCACCCTATAAATAACCCATGAAAAATATCTCAAGGACGGCAAAGTTCTTACCCACTTGGAGCTTAGGTCAAAGGTATTGCCATGGTCTTTAACTGATGTAAGTGCCTAGGTGGGATAATGCACCTCAAGCCCACAGCAGGGTGTAAAAAATTAGGTTTGATATTTGGATTTGGGGGGGGGGGGAACCTATTGCCATTTGGGGATTAAATCAAAAGTATTGCCCGGGTCTTTACCTGACTTAGGTGCATTGGTGAATTAAAATAGTTGTTTGGCACCTTTAAATACACAATTTAAAAATAAATAGATAAAACAAAATATTACTATTTATTAAATATATGTGACACGCACATGCAGGGTTTATATTTTGTTTATTTTTATAATACGTATTGCTATGTTTTTCTAATGTTTTATATTTACATTTTTTATAGATTGATGAGACGTCTTCATGTGAACGGGGAATCTTAGGACTTTATTTTGTTTGATAAGGCGCTGGCAAATCCAAATTATATACCGGTTTACATGAAAGTATATCATTTGTTTACGCTGTGCTTGTTTAAAGTTGGCCGACTGTTTTCTAAGCTCGCCATCCCTAAATATATGTTTGTCTTCCTTATTAAGCTCAGCAAAGAGAACACATATTTTATGTACGGGTGAACATGGGAAATAGAACATAAAATGTATTGTCTTTTACTCACATGAGTGTCTGTGTGATATTCTGCACCTTATTTCCACAGTAGTGTGTCAAATGTCAGCTTTGTATTGTGGAGGGGGGTCCAGAAATATTTCCTGTATGCCCAGATGTCGATTCATTGTGTTGAATGTTCAATTACAGAAATATATTTATTATTGGTCGCTAGAAATCTTTAACAGTACATTTTGCTCTTATTTATTTTTTGGGTTTTGAGACACATCGCCTTATTGGTCGCTAGCTTAGTGGTCGCTAGAAATTGGTCGCTAGCTTGAGCCTGGTGTTGAAAAGTATTTTTTATTCCGTTCAAATGACGAAAGCTGGTATAATAAGATGTTGGTTCATTGTTGACTATTGTTTCACTGTTATGTCTTATGAGGGTCTTATATACTAATATTCAAATGAAGGTTGAAGCCACTGGTGTTCTTTAATAGAACTATTATTATACATATGCGCACTTCTGTACTACGAAGAATAAATATTAATGTTATGTTCAAGAATATAGCGTTCTTTATGACAATTCTGTTAGTCCGGGTTATGCGTGAAGATTGGCATTTTACACACGTGTAAGACAAATGCGTGACCGCATCATTTCACTAAGAGGGGAGGTCTAGACCTATAAAACTAAAATAACCATCGCCACTTTTTATTGAAGTTTCTGTTGTAAGCCAGGAAAGTGAACAATCATGTATTTCTGTATTAGGTTAGGGGTGCCAATTGTTTTTGTATTGGATATTGGAACGGCTCCGGCCGTGTGGTATTTTCTTTTATTTCATTTTATTCGTTCATCCATGGCGGTTTAATAATATGCAAGACAGTAAAATTTATTTATCCATTGATTAACAACTCTCCGTATATGCTCTGTATTTAATATTCAATATTAGGTAGGCTTGTCGCTGATTGGTAGGATGAAAAATATTATGATCCCTCAAATGAGATAATGCAGGATATCACTAAATATTAGATTATAGTTAACAAAAAAATCCACCAAACATCTAACTTTGATTCTAGCATAACGTCCTTCTTTCGCTTTGTAGACAAACGAGGGATTTATCGATGGTATAATCTCATTCGCACATGCGCCGGTGAATGTGACTGACTTAACCATTGGTAGCATAAATTGTGTGCGACATTTTCCGCAAACGTAAATATAAATTACCGTCTTCCATTCAAAGAATACTACCGTATTTGTACTCTTAGACATATCAGAATCGAAATAATTGATGGAAGCCAGAATGTGCTTTGAGTTTTAGCATGGGTTGGCGGATATTAGTAAATGTTATCCCTCGTCCCTGGCTTGGGATAAAATACTAATATTCGCCAATCCATGTTAAAACTCCCTATAGGTAGGCCATGCCTACTCATATTATTTTGTGATATTCAACTTTCATTCAAATATATACACACCGGCCAGACAGAAATGCTGTGCTCGCATCTAGGCAATGCCTACTCCATATTATATGTATATGGCTTACTTTAATTTCAGAGGGTCCGTCATGGTCGTGATCGTATCGTATATTTTCAACTACCTACAATGTATGCAATCATTGCCTTTCACTGCTATAGTTGTGAGTTCGAATCCCACTCATGGCGAGGTGTACTCGATTCAACATTATGTGGTAAAGTTTATTAGTGTCTTGCGCCAGGTCAGTGGTTTTCTGATATTGCTGAAAGTGGCGTTTACACCATAAGCCATAACCCTTAATTTTCGATATCCAAATATTTGTTCCAACTCATATACAGGCGTGATCCTCTCACCGCATTTATATATCTTTGCAACCCCATTTCAAGATGTGTTCTTCATAAGACCGGAATATTTAACTCTACAACCTCGTGGGTAGATGTGATCCTCTTTTTAACGATATATATCACTCCTCCCAAACCGTCCAGGACGGGAGGTAAATGACTACATTGTCGTTGGAAATTTTACATCAACTCGTTACCGGAAATAGTGCATTGCAAGGCAAAATTTAACGATCTTATCCAACATATTTCATTTTACGTTAATTTTGTAAATTAACACATCCCTCATAGGCACATCCTGTAATAAAACCGTAGATATCAAATTTAGTGCGCACGACGCATTTCTGTAATAACCTTCATCAGGTACGCTCAAATCGAAAAACTGGAAAGCCAAATAATTTAAAGTTTTCGGAACAATATAACCAAAGTGACTAAACAGGATAGCCAAAATCGGCTAAGTTCACCTATGCCTGACGGAAGAGAACCTTAGTTTTATTAATAATTACATTATTTAAGAACTGTGAATTTCAGAAATAAATATCTCTAATAAACCATGTCAGTGCCGAAGCACTGACTACTGGGCGGATGATACCCTTGGGGACTAATAGTCCACCAGCAGAGATATCGATCCAGTGATAGTAACACTGACTGCTGGACGGATGATACCCTCGGGGACTAATGGTCCACCAGCAGAGGCATCGACCCAGTGATTGTAATAAAACCGTATATATCAAATTTAATGCGCACGACGTAGCTACATGCTTTGTTTGAAAAAACGTTAGAGACTACCTAAGGGGCAATCAAAAAAGGACAATCCAGAGAAACTAGCAATATAGGGTACACAAGATAAAATAACTACATTACTTCCGTTTTTCATTGAAACATTACAATATGATTGGATATGAAGTGGTCACATGATTATAAAAGAGATGTTCAACATCCCAATAAAACTCAAACCCGAACTTGTAAACAATCAATGGCGTAGTAATTTCCAACAGAAAATAATCTAACACAAATAAAATTCACAACGAAAAATTCAACTATATTAAATTTTGGTGTGATTTAAAATGTAATTATAAGAATTGAATGCATTTTTGGTAGTTTTATAGGCGTGTAAAAGTGTGGACCGAGGCAAATGTTTTGTATGGAGTGCTTCGGTCCACGCTTTTACACGCCAATAAAACTACAAAAAAATGCATTCAATTCTTAAGAAAAACAAGTAAACCGATAAAGACGAACCGAACATCGTTGTACATGAAATCAAAGTTTTGATATTTAGCGCAATAATTCCCATCTTAATTGTGTACTTCGATCGTGGTGGACATAATATCGTGATTTTATGATAATGTCGAAAACCACGAAAATATATACCCAATAAATAAATTAATTAATGCATTTTGTTATAATATCAAATGTATATTTTTATCGTTATCTTTGGAAATTAATACATATATATTACCGGGGCCGTCGTGGTCGTGATCGTATGGTAATTGGATTTACAACTACATATGTAATCAGTGCCTATCACCATTGATGTTGTGAGTTCGAATCTCGATCAGGGCGAGGTACACAACATTATGTAATAAAATGTAAGTAAATTGCGACAGGTCGGTAGTTTTCTCCGGGTCCTTCGGTTTCCTTCACCAATACAACTGATCGCCAGGATATAACTGAAATATTGTTGAAATTGGAGTTTAACACCATAACCCTAATCCTAATCCCCATAAGTAAGGTAACATCAATGACATTGTGTATCGCGTTAAACATAATCAAGTAAACATATACATTACCTCTAGAATAAGAACACCAGCCTTCCTCAGATTTTCCGGTCTTATTTAAATTAAAGCTGGAATACAGAAAACAAGAGTGTGTACCTCCGTGATATGAAATAGAGAGACATGATTTATTATCATTACCAGTTGAAGAGCAGACTCGCAAAAATTCTAATTTTCCGGTCCGTGGAATATTTAAAAATTCAAGGGAGATAATCGGAAATATTTTCCGCTAGATGGCGCTTCACAAACCCAAACAAATATACGTACTTGGAAAACTACGTTTTTGTTCTATTAAACCAATGAAAATGATTGAAATATGATTAAAAATCACATTTATATTTATTAATGGTCATGATTTTCAGTCTGGTATAAAATCGGTCTGCGATGAATGCAAAAATAACGTTTTTTTTCTTTACCTCGGAAAATCGTAATTTTTTTTTGTCTCGTATGTTTACACTTTTTGCATCTGACAGAATAAAGTTCCCGTGGAGGGAAAAATAAAAAAAACTGGTTCCTTGGACAGAATAATATCTACACTTCATCGGATAAAAGGGAATTTACATCACTCGTAACAGTTTAAGAAAAATAATCAATATTCCAACGTCACCCAAACAGAGTCAAGGTTGAAAAATTTGCTCCTCCCATTTTGCTCGTACAATCAATATTTACACATGTAAACAATGGAATAACGGTAGGCATGTGAGGTAAAACACACTGTTTTGATGTACAGTGCAAATTGTCTAGAAATTCGATGCACTTATCCCATTCTGTCAATCTCGTGGATTCACAACTACAACCCGAACTTGGTTATATGCACCCCCCTTTTCGGAAATATGCCACCAAAGTCAATCTGTCAACGGGTGCAGGCCTTTTAGTTTTAGTCAGGGATAGTACCAGGTACCCACTTAAAATGGTAATTGGTACCTTCTAATTTCAAAGAATGTTGTACAGCATGTTTATTTGCTCATTTGTTTATATGACTGAGTGGTTTTTATTTGTAGATAATTTAACCAGGATTGTTAATTTTTAGGATTTATTTTTAGTTGAAATATATAGGAAAATCAGTCAATTTTTATTTGTTATATTTAAATTATGTACAAATAAAAACCACTCATATAAACATAATGAACAATTTTGAATGTTTTGGTGTAAAATTTGTTAAAATCTATCCAGAAATGACTTCACAATAATATTTTGAAAAATATGGTTTTGGTTGATTATATAGGGATTTTTTTTACATGTGGCAATACTTTTGGCCACATACTCTATAAGATATTCATGAAAAATGTTCAATTTTTAAGAAAAAGTACTGCCTGTAAATAGTGAAGTACTGGTACATTTGAAAAATTTTGAAAGACCTGCAGGGTGCATGAAGCCAGTCCACCAAACCCTTGCATAAACTGTAAACGAGAAGATGTGACTAAGCACTACTGGCACCTCTCACAGGGGCGAAATCAACCACTGTTTTATACTTTTGTCAAAAATGCATATGCATTCAAAGATGATGACTGTATTTGTAGAATGTGTGAGGCTTGATTTAGAAAATCACTCGAAATGTCCCACGATACAGAAGCAACATCAAGCAAAAGAAAATATGATTCAGCCATAGATACAAGCTGTGCATTTGAAACAAATGATTTAAATTTAACAAAAGCAAACTTTGACAGCTATGGTAATGTGTCATTTGACCCATGCGAATTTACACTCCATACTGCGGCTAATGCAGAAAATAATGACTGTAGTAAAACACTTGTATGCTTTTTGCAACACGTGAACATGTGTGAAAAAAATGGTGACCATTCGACATCAGTTAATGTTGACTTATTTCAGTCATGCTTTCAGATTTAGCTAGATCAGAATAACAACGAAGCTTGTACATCTAATAATGTTTTCCTCTATTGATCACTACAAGAAATATAGAAATTTCAAACCCCAACTAGAATGTTGCTTTTGTGACAAAAGTATATACAGTCAAAGAAAGACCATTTAATTTAAGGGAAAGGATCTTCTAGAAAGAATAAAGTTAATTTTAAGTTCTGATACATTTGTGTATGCAAATTTTCTATGGTAATGGCATCAGCATATTCAGTTAGAATTTTAAATTAGAGCCCCATCCGGTTTTCTCCTATTATTCACATGTTTTATTATTTTTAATAAAAAAATTTAGTTGAAGTTTTTGTGAATTTTATTTTGTAAAAAAGTTATCAAATAATGGATCTTAGGACAGTATGATCTGCTTTTGTTTAAAAAAAAGGTTAAAAACATTACACCCCTCGCCCCTTTTTATAAAGAAACATCTATAAAATATAACACGAGTTCTGCTCAAGAGTCATTACGAGGATGTACTATGCATGTGATAAAATTTTATATTTTTTTCATTATGATCATTTTCTTTCATTTGTCTTTTATAAGGTCATTTACATTGAAAAAAGTATCACTTGTATCAAGTACATTGACATCAACATGCTCGTGGTGGGTTGCTAGGGGGCGCTATACATGATTTGTATGGTGAAGCCACCAATAAAACTGGTGGACGTGTTTGAATAGCCTTATATTGTTAAAAAACAGTTGAAAGTAATTTTTAATATTCCAAGATTTACCATTGCATATGAAAATATGACTGTTTTTTTTTCTCAAGTTCATTCGATAAATTTAGTAGACCATTACAGTTGATTCTTGTTTTGTTATACCTTCATGGAACAACTTTACATGTATTTCGACCGAAAAGTCAGCTTACCAGGATTACTTTTACAGTAATATAATTGCTCCTTACTTAATACTGTTATGGTTCCATAAACTCTCAAATTTGGACTCATCTGTTAAATTATATTTGATCAATTTAATAGCTGTAGATATAATAAACAATTATTCTGAATAATTTCAACATTTTTAATACAAAATAATATTTGTTTTATTGAGAAAACGCATTTACTTACACTCGTTCTATAAATAGAATGTTAAAAATTACGGAGTATGTGATGATTCTAGTTACCTCCCTTGAATCCAACCAAATGTGACACGATCCATCTGACAGAAAAAAGTTCTATTGTACGTTTAATTACAGAAAATGTTTCTTTGAAATACTAATATAGAAATCTATGGAACTATATATATGATTTTCCATCACCCTTTCAGCAAATATTTTAATTTTTAATTTTTCGTGTTTCTTTAAACAACTTCCGCCATTTCCGTGTCGTTTTAATTTCTGCATTACTCCTTTGTTACAAGAAGTTCAAGCACGGGGCCTCAAATTTATATGAAAGAAACAATTTTCTATGTTTTTCTCACTTCTTCGGTTATATTTGACGCTCGCAACGATTAAAACGAGTGAATTTTCAACACTTGGTCGATGTATTCTAAAACGTGTCCGATTCCGGTAAAACATGTCCGTGACAAATTAATTGAAACGACGCCATTATCGAGTCTGCTCTCCGACTGAACATTGTCTGAAACAATCCAACACACTCATACTTTCTGTTTTATGAAATATATTGTCCGATATTAGTATGTTCCGTAATTCCGTTCTCTCGGCAACCATCGTATACCGGTTTGCTGCAAAACATAAACCATAAGAACAAGATAAAACAAGGAATAATGATCCGTGCATGATCTTGTTCATTTGATGAAGATGTGGTTAACAAAAAACGTTCTCATGAATAAGACTATCCCTGCAGGAAATCAGCATCTTAATCGCGTTTTATTAATTGATGTGGTTATTATTGACAAATCTTCGTTATTTAAATGCTTATATAATATTCCCTTATTCATTTTAATTAGCAAATATTTACAATCAGTTTGCACTTAACACTTGTTACAACATGAACACGATTTACTAACTATAATTGACTATAATTGACAGTTGTGTCTAAATGCAATTAAACTTTAGCTTACTAAAAGTTTTATTAGTGCTTTCAATAGGAATGAAAGGGATGAAGATATAAGTTAATTGTTGTATAAACACAATCTACTGTTTGTACTGAGTATATTGTTAATAATGTCTTTCAATTTTTGTTAAGCATATCGATGAATAATACAGCAGTGATTTCCGATATTAAGATATAATTGGACATTTCTCGATGCAAAGCACATCCCAGTAGAATCACAGTGACATTTCAAAGTTGACACGTCATACAACCTTTTCATCAGCATCGTTTCAACGTTAAAACAGCATGCAAGGTTGTTATAGTGTCATATTAACGTTGAAGCACCATACAATGTGTTTTCAACGTCATTTCAACATTAACGCAACATACAAGTTTTTGCTCAGTGTCATGTCAACGTTGAAACCACACACAACCTTCTTAAGCATCATTTCAACGTTGAAGCAACATACAACATTTTTGAGCATCATTTCAAGGTTGAAACAGCATGCAACATTTTTAAGCATCATTTCAACGTTGAAACAACACACAACCTTTTAAGCGTCATTTCAACGTTGAAACAACATACAACATTTTTAAGCGTCATTTCAACGTTAAAGCAAAAACAACCTTTCAAGCATCATTTCAACGTTGAAATAACATACAACCTTCTTAAGCATCTTTTCAACGTTGAAGCAACATACAACCTTTTAAGCATCATTTCAACGTTCAAACAACACACAACCTTCCTAGAAGCGTCATTTCAACGTTGAAACAACACACAACCTGCTTAAGCGTCATGTCAACGTCGAAACAACATACAACCTTCTTCAGCATCATTTGAACGTTGAAACAGCACACAATCTTGTTAAGCGTCATTTCAACGTTGAAACAACACACAACCTTTTAAGCATCAATTCAACGATAAAACAACATACAACCTTTTAAGCATCAATTCAACGTTGAAACAACATACAATCTTTTAAGCATCAATTCAACGTTGAAACAACATACAATCCTTTTAAGCATCATTTCAACGTTGAAACAACATACAATCTTTATAAGCGTCATTTCAACTTTGAAACAACATACAATCTTTTTAAGCATCATTTCAACGTTGAAACAACATACAACCTTTTAAGCATCATTTAAACGTTGATACAACACACAGCCTTTTAAGCGTCATTTCAACGTTGAAACAACACACAACCTTCTTAAGCATCATTTCAACGTTGAAACAACACACAACCTTCTTAAGCATCATTTCAACGTTGATACAACACACAACCTTTTAAGCGTCATTTCAACGTTGAAACAACACACAACCTTCTTAAGCATCATTTCAACGTTGAAACAACACACAATCTTTTTAAGCATCATTTCAACGTTGAAACAACATACAATCTTTTTAAGCATCATTTCAACGTTGAAACAACATACAATCTTTTTAAGCGTCATTTCAACGTTGAAACAGCATACAACCTTTTAAGCATCATTTCAACGTTGATACAACATACAACCTTCTTAAGTGTCATTTCAACGTTGAAACAACATACAATCTTTTTAAGCGTCATGTCAACGTTGGAACAACACACACTCTTTTAAGCATCATTTCAACGTTGATACAACATACAACCTTCTTAAGTGTCATTTCAACGTTGAAACAACATACAATCTTTTTAAGTGTCATTTCAACGTTGAAACAACATACAATCTTTTTAAGCGTCATTTCAACGTTGAAGCAACACACAACCTTTTAATCATCATTTCAACGTTGATTCAACATACAACCTTCTTAAGTGTCATTTCAACGTTGAAACAACATACAACCTTCCTAAGCATCATTTCAGCGTTGAAATAACATAAAATCTTTTTATCGGCGTCATTTCAATGTTGAAACAACATACGTATTTCAGCGCCATTACAACATTGAAGCAACTTACAATGTGTTTTCAACGTCATTTCAACATCAACACAACATAAAAGGTCTTTTCAGCGTCATGTAAAAGTTGAAACAACATACTTTTTGTCAGCGTCATTTCAACACTAAAACAGCATACGTTTTTGTAGCGTCATTTCAAGTTTGAAACAACATATTATATATTTTCAGGGTCATTTCAACGATTGGAGACGTGTCGGAGAAGGACATGCACCTTGGCAATAACGTTGATCAAGGATTCAAGCAGCAGTAATCGTCAGAAATATAAGTCTAAACTCCACTTTTGTGAAAGGTGTTTAAATGTATACTTTTTGGATGAAATCTTGCTTGTTCATCTAATTCCTATGTTTTGGAACCATTACGGTTTATAAATGATGACCTCAGCACATACTTCCTGAGTGTTTAAAATGTTGCTTGTATGCAGTTGTCATTGCTTTCTCTCGATAAGGGGCAAGTTAAGCACGTTTTCGGAAGGAGAGTTTCCAAAAGGTGCTAGATCAACCACTGTAAATGATTTGTTCCTTGGCGGAGCAGTGGACTCACATGGGATATGTGTGCTTAGGGCCGATTCCAGCATTATTTCTTATATCGCGTCGATCAGTTTTTAATGGTAGTTTTCTAAACGGAATATCCAGTGAAAGCCACCGATCTGCCACTAATCACTGACAAACTGAGATTGTATAATGAGAGAGAATCCAACTCACAGTTTTAGTCTTGGTAGGCACTGATTACATGGGTAGATGTAAATCCAACTAAAACACGATCATGGACATGATTGACCCTGAAATGACATGTCTAAATAGTGTTGTCGTTGAGTAGATTGCATCCAGCTAAGAACGGAATATTCCAGATACTGGTTTTCCATTTTCTGATTTCTGTTCTTTCAGGTGCACTATGACGTTAAAAATCTATGTTGATTGGGTTTTTTTCTGCAGTTTTGCAATTTTTTTTTTTCAGTATTCCATGTGTCTGTAGTTTTCGATGTTGTGTTTTGTAGATAATTGTTTGTCCTATTGTCTTTTTTCTTTTGACCATTGTTTTATCTGTTCTTCAGTTTTTCAGAGCGAGTTTATGTTCAATGTTCATAGTATCATTTGACAATGTGCTATACATAGAATTTTTTCTTAATGTTGTGCATTTTTAATATGTCTCAGTATATCATGTAAAAAGAAAAACGATTGAATATGAATTTGGGTAAATTATAGCGAAACTCTTTCAACGAACCCCAGATGAATGTTTTTCCAGAAACCCACCGTGTGCCCTGAATTAAATATCTATTTTATTATTACAAGTAGACAGAAAAATTAAGAAATTAAAACCGTTGTAGGAGGTTCATATTTTATCTATAGTTACTGGTGTTCGCCACGATTTCAATATAACCCCATGATTGTAACAAACTTCATTTTTAGTTTGATTTATCTCCCTTATGCCATATTGATACAGTGGTTCAGGGAAATTACAGGTGTTATTTTTAGGTAGTATTTTTAGAGTTGTTTGGCAGGTTTAAATAGTGGTTGGACAAGTCAGGCACACCTTGAGTCAGTGCAGATTTAAGTTTTGAGCTGGAAAAGTGTGGTTGAGAAACTTCAGTTGTGAAATGTCAGATGATATTGTAAATGGAGATGGCCAAGCATAGAAATGTCAGAACAGGACATTTAGGTCATATTTCTGTACAGAGCAATTCATATTTCACACCCAGATAAGAGGTTTTCCATGTCCCTTTTTTCGGTTGTCGTTTTGTCAATTTTATCTAATGGCGTGTCGTGAACTCGAATTTGTATTGTATCGTGGTTATTTTGAAATAAAGGTTTATTGTATTCTCAAAATGGGTTTTTCCTTTCACAGGGGATTTGATTTATGGTGTTTGATGATGTGTTTATGGATGTGCTTGGACCCACAAGATTGTTGGTGATGTTATGAGCCACGCCTTAGAGTATATTGAGATTGGAAATAGTTGAGTTTTCCATTAGAAGTTGTTTATTTGGGAAGTGGAACACATATAAAGTCAGTGTTATACAAATAGCTAAAATTCAGTTTTGAGGACTTCCTTGGAGGAGGCCATCGTCACGGATTCACACATACGGTAGGTATTTGTGAACTACAAATACTATTATAAATTGAAATTGATGTGGGCTTAGACGGCGACTTTCTCAACTATTATAAAGTCATAGAGGAAATGAGTTATAGATTTTTAACATATTAAATACAAAGAGTACTAAAAAGAGGTGTTTTATACCTTTATTGAATATTAAGAATATTCCAATGTCGTTGAAGTAGATAAAACTTTATAAAAGGAAATTACTAACTGCTTTTGCATATTGAAACCGTTTCAAACATTATATTAGAAAAGGGAACTAACTTTACTGTGGAACATTACTATTTGGAAAGGGAGATAACTGTGAAAACGACTGTGATATCTAGAGGAACATTTATATATTTATCTAGAGACAGAGAAACTATATTCATATTTGAAATGTTTACTATTTAATTGGTATGGATTTTGTTTATGTATTTGTCCTAAATTTTGTTTATTTTTCTATTATAATTTTGGTTGATTCATTGATTTGGTAGAGCTACAGTGAGTGAGAGAGAATATATCTATATTGATTATCTTTTGTTTTTTCTTTATTTTGCATGTGCATTTCCAGTTCTATTTTCTTTTTGTTTGTTTAGTTCATTTTGTTTATTTGGTGTGGATGTTAATAAAACATTATAATTTTTACACCATTCTCAATCTCATTGGCAAATCCAGCAAACATTTGTGTAAGAACCCAGAAGTGATTTATCACTCCATTACACTGATGTTTGTGTCGCTTAGAAGTAGCACGACGGGTGCCACCAGTAGAGGAGGAACTGGAGCATCTATGTTCATCTTTGTTTTTCTTCTTCTTCTTTTTCCCCTTTTGGGGAGGGGGGTGTCATGTTGCTCAATCTTTACTGTTACGTACTACTTTGTATTAATAAAGAAATAAAAACAGCTGTACGTGGTTCATGTTTTATCAATGTTATTTGTATTAATTACGTATACTGGTGTACAACACGATTTCAATATCACATGACAGCGGGAGGTTTGGCGCTTTAAAATCTGATTCAACCCACCATTTCTTTAGAAATGCCTGTACCAAGTCAGGATCATTACGGTTTTCCAGTTGTTGACTGATTTTTTCTGTTTATATACTTATGAGTTTTGACTTTCCCTTTGTAAGATTGTTCAGAGTTCGGTAATTTTGTTATTACCTTTATTTAGAAGTAGCACTACGGGGGTCACCAGTGGAGCAGGAACTGATTACCGGTCTGGAGCATCCGCGTTCACCTACGTATTTTTAATTTTTTGGAGAGGGTGGGCGGTTCATGTTGCTCAATCTTTACTGGTCCTTAGTATTTTGTAGATCATTGTTTGTTCTTTTCCTTTTCGTCATTGTATTGTCTGTCCTTCTTCGAATTGCAGCTTTTAATTATCCCTTTGGTGTCTTCAAACATTTTTTAAAGTCCAACACTGATACAAAGTCGATATAACTGACATATTATTGAAAGTGGCGTTAACCACCATAACCCTGATAAACCGCATATTGACCGAAAACAAGAGAAAAACAATTACTCCTTTACAACTTGTAGTCGGTCTTGTCAATACAAAGTGTTTCGATTACACATTGGTGTATATGTCGCGGATTAAAGTAATAAAATGAGTCCCCACCTGCCTTGTGAGCTTCTTTTTTTTTTCACAATTCAGTGAAAAGAGTACATTGTGTTTAACAAAAAAGGTCAATAATTAGGTTCTTATATTAGGTTGTTACTATTATTAGGTTGAAGTAAGCAATGACTTCAAACATTATTATACCAAGTAATACAAAGGCTTAATGTCTGAAGATTTGTAAATGTCATAAAACTAGTTTAACCCCGCCACTTTTTATTGAAGTGTCTGTATCAAGTAAGGAAAGTGGGCGGTCATGTACAGTCAAACCTGTATTAAGGGGTCACCTTTGAGACAAAGGAAAGGTGACCTCTTAAAAGAGGTTCAATTCATATGGATTTGTCTATGAAGGGTCAAGAAAAAGATGACCTTTTAATAGAAGTGACTGCATGGACAGCTTTGACAGTATTTGTGTGTAAGGATTCATTTTCCTTATCTACATTTTTTCTATTGGATGTTGGAATTGTTCTGACAGTGTGGTATTTTTTTCTATTGGATGTTGGCATTGTTCTGACAGTGTGGTATATTTTTGTTTTTCTAGATTTTGGAATTGTTCCGACAGTGTGGTATATTTTTGTTTTTCTAGATTTTGGAATTGTTCCGACAGTGTGGTATATTTTTGTTTTTCATTTGACTACCATTAGAATCAGACATTCAGATGTGTATCTAATATAGGCATTAATTAACTGCCCGTCTTTCTTGTTACCGTAGTATGTCAAACGTTTGATTATGGTTATGCCACCCATCAACCAACCTTTGACATACTGCGATTTAACTCCGTTCCTGACAAGATTTCAGCTATATCCTGGTATTGACCTCTTATTGGAGGAGGAAAATAGAGTACGATGAGAAATACATCGACCTGCCACAAGTAATTTACATACTTTATCACCTATATTTTGTATATGGTGACATATATTTTCTATTTTATATATGTTTACATAATTACCTGTTTGGTATCTTCAAACTTTTCTTGTTAGAGCTTTAAGTACTGATATATTTTATACATTTATGTTTTATTCATCTCTCCTGCCAAAGAGAGCTATGGTTCTAGAGCAGCTATCTGAGAACTACATAGCTTTGCCTTATGGGAACAACAACGTGTAATCTAATGCAATGTGAAATTATTTTATAGGTGAGTTATAATACATTTACTATAAACCACATGGCAACATTACAGTGAATATATCTATACACAACACATAATAGGACAACACAAAAAACTAAAAACATGAGCAAACACGGACCCCACCATTAAAGCGGGTGTGAATTCCTATGCTTGCGAAGGGTACATACATTTAGTATAACATTATCATGCAAAATAAAAAAAAATTATTTACCTTATGTCATCAATTCACTCAATATTTTGTTATATGACATATTTAGAGTAAAAATAAAGGTATATTCAAAGAGAAGTGTTTATTTAAGCTTTTTTTTCCTATTATACCCATATTAAAATCAGTATGGTCACATTTTGTTTACTAATAAAGTATGTAAAAAGGTTGGATATCAGAACACATTATCTGCTATGAACAGGCTATTTGTAATAAACTATATAGCACAATGAAAAATATTGGATCTCCTCTACATAATATGAATTTTGTTCATTTGTAGCCTAGTGTCAATTTTTTTAAATTTTAGTTTTAAATTAACGGCTCCATATCACAATTCCAAGAACGACAACTCTTGTTGAACTTCACAATGAATAACATTTTACTTATTTCAGGTAGTAAGCTAAACCTTTAACAACTGATATTTACAATTGGAAAATTAGCAGATTTGATTTTTAAAATGATTGAAAAATTAATGCTAGAAAACAATTTTTGCTGTGTTCGATTTGCAGACTTATCAAACTCTGTGTTTTTGTTTCCATGGCAACCATGGACATTATTTAAATGTTCATTATTATCAGTTTAAGAATTGGCATTTAGTTATATAATCAGTAATATGGAAATCTTTGTGACCAAAAGAAAATTTTAAGATTTTAGCATGATATAAATGCAATTGCAACTGTAATATGTAAAATGTTTTATTTTTGTTTCCATGGCAACCATTCACATAATTTAAGGTTAGACGTTTATATAGTAGTTAGTTTGGCTATAAGTTATGTGAAAAAGATAATATCAGTAAATACATTTTAGAGAAGTAGAATTATTTTGTAAACTAGAGGCTCAGCCCACTGAGCCTGTATCGCTCACCTGACAATAGAATGATACTGAAGCAAATTTCAAAGGGAGATAATCATTACCTTAAAAAACAACAACCATCTTGAATGGAGGGTGGGGCTGTCGGACACAATTTTGAAAGGGACACACCCAGGAACCATCTATGCCAAGTTTGGTTCCATTTGGTCAAGCTGTTTCAGAGAAGATTTTTTTAACATTAGCCAATCAGAAAAAAGAAATAATCTTGGCGGCCATGTCTGTTGGCCAAATGAAACCAAATGAAGAAGCTTTATAGAGGATCTTACATAGATGCTTTCTGCCAAGTTTGGCTCCATTTTACCAAGCAGTTTCAGAAGAGAAGATTTTTTTAAACAGTAGCCAATCAGAAACAAGAATTGCCCTTGACGTCCATATTTGTTGGTGGAACGGAACGAAGTGGAGAAACACTATAGAGGACCTTACATAGATGCTTACTGCCAAGTTTGGTTCCATTTGGCCAAGTTGTTTCAGAGGAGATTAACATATGAAAAAGTTAATGGACGGACGACGGACGCCAAGTGATGGCAATACCTCACATGGCCCAGGTGAGCTAAAAATGATGAAAAAAGGGCAATAACTCCTAGACGGGTAATCAGATTTACTTCAAAATTGCAGGGCATGTAGATCTTGACAAGCTGAACAGTTTTCAGTTTACACTTAACATCTATCTCTTATAGTTTTTGAAATAAAGGATGAAAAGTATTAACATTTTTTAAATTTGATGAAAAAAGGGCAATAACATCAGGATGGGTAATCAGATTTACTTTAGAATTTCAGACTAGGTAGATCTTGACATGCTAAACATGTTAGCTGTTTCAACTTAACATCTATCTCTTATAGTTTTTGAAATAAAGGACAAAAGGTATTAACATTTAGAAAATTTGATGAAAAAAGGGCAATTACTCCAAAATGGACACTCACTGACTCAGATTTACTTAAAAATTGCAGGGTAGGTAGATCTTGACATGCTGAAGATGCTTGCAGTTTAAACTTGACATCTATTTCTAATAGTTTTTTAAATAAAGGAGAAAAAGTATTAAAATTTTGAAAATTTGATGAAAAAAGAGCAATTACTCCAAATTGGGTACTCAGATTAACTGCAAAATTGCAGAGTAGGTAGATCTTGATATGTTGCACATTTTTGCAATTTAAACTTAACATCTATCTCTTATGGTTTTTGCAATATAAGACAAAAAAAGGGCAATAACTCCTAGACGGATAATCAGATTTACTCCAAAATTGCAGGACATGTAGATCTTGACAAGCTGAACATGTTTTCAGTTTACACTTAACATCTATCTCTTATAGTTTTTGAAATAAAAAACGAAAAGTATTAAAATTTTGAAAATTTGATGAAAAAAGGGCAATAACTCCAAGATAGGTAATAAGATTTTCTTAAAAATTTCAGGGTAGCTAGATCTTGCTGTACTGATCATTTTTATTCCTGTCAGATTTCTGATATTATTAACGGTTTTTGAGTTATTACCAAAAACGTGCAATTTTACCATATGTTCTATTTTGAGTAACAGCGGCCATGTTTGTTGGCTGAATGGAACCAAATGAAGAAGTTTTATAGAGGATCTTACATAGATGCTTCCTGCCAAGTTTGGCTCCATTTGGCCAAGCGGTTTCAGAGAAGATTGTTTTAACATTAGCCAATCAGAAACAAAAATTGCCCTTGGCGGCCATATTAGTTGACGGAATGGGACGAAATGAAGAAACCTTATAGAGGACCTTATATAGATGCTTTCTGCCAAGTTTGGTTCCATTTGGCCCAGTTGTTTCAGAGGAGTAGATTAAAATATGAAAAAGTTAACGACGGACGACGGATGCCAAGTGATGGCAATACATCACATGACCCTTTGGGTCAGGTGAGCTAAAAATGTAGTTGTATAGTATTTGCTAAAAAAACAAAAGCATGGGACAAAAAAAAACTTTTTTTTCAAAAAAATCTAAAAGAGGTTACAAACGATTAATTTTTGAAATGTTTAAGACAAGTGTCTAATGATTCACATACCACCCTGTTCCTAGAAGATAATAGATAATGAAAATCATATATTTTTTTACGTTTTTTTGAAAGTCTATGCGAAATGAGGCTGTTTTCATTGTTATCAGCTTAAGAGTTGGCATTTAGTTATAAAATCTTTGTGAACAAAAGAAAATTTTAAGATTTTAGCATGATATCAAATGCATTTAATATGTAAAATGTTTTATTTTTGTTTCCATGGCAACCATTCACATAATTTAAGGTTACAAGTTTATTTAGTAGTTAGTTTGGTTATAAGTTATGTGAAAAAGATAATATCAATAAATACATTTTAGAGAAGTAGAATTATTTTGTAAAAAATGTAGTTGTATAGTATTTTCTAAAAAACAAAAAGTATGGGACAAAAAACACTTTTTTCCAAAAAATCTAAAAGAGGCTACAAACGATTATTTTTCTTCTATGTTTAAGACAAGTGTCTAATGAACGGATACAAACAAGCATCATTCACCCTGTTCACAGACGATAATAGATCATGAAAATCCTATTTTTTTACGTTTTTTTGAAGATGCGAAATGAGGCTGTTTGGTTGCCATGGTAACTATAATTGTGGTGGTATATTTTGTTCCCCATTTTATCCATTTACACCATGATTTTTAGATAAAAAATAATAGTTCGATACCAATATACGAAAATAGTAGAGAAACAAATTCAATCACAATAGCGTGACATTCTCTTAAAACGCAATCACACATCGGCATGTCATTCTACAAACAATCGTTACACCTGGCAGGGTATTTTCAATCACAGCAGGATGCCATTCTCCATTGGTTTCTCTTTCTGTTTCCATTCTCATACAGTTACAATTGTGTGTGCAATTAATTCACAAGCTTCCGTAGAATGTTGTGCTTCACCTGTCACGATAATACTGTTTGAAATGTCTTTGGTTTGCCATTTTACATAATCATCAAAATATTAATCAAAGCAAAGAAAAATAGCTCAAGAAAATATGAAATTCAAAATTAGCATGGATAATGTTAAGTAATAAAAGGAATCGGCATTGAACTTTTTATATGAACATGTTAACTAGAATTTTTCTCTCGTTTCATCATTGAAAGTGAATACTTTTTGACATTGATTATATATATTAATAGTTGCAGTAAATAAATAACTTAATTTGTTTATGAATTACCCATAATATCATGAAGATGATTACAAAAACAACAACAACAACCAAAAATGCATCATAAATGGAATAAAGATTAAAAATGTCAAATTTTGGAAATTGGATTTCTTAGTCCTTTCGGTCGAGTTGATCTCAGAAACCATATAAGATAGAGGAAATCCGAAGCTTTCGGCACAATCAATTCGAAGAAAAAACTCACATCCGATTGGATGAGACAATTAAAAAAAAATCTATATGCCTTCCAAATATGTCAAATGTCCTAATGTGGGCCCCTATTAGACCCCTTTCGAAATAAAATAGCTACCTCTTTAAACGACCAATCAAATTAATCATCTTGCAAAAGACTGCAATACAATTGTATGATAAATAAAAAAGTAAAAATTTTGATATTCTCCATTTTTTTTGTCAGAAACGGTAATAGTTACATAATAACGTTTGCATTCTTAAAAGGATTTTTTAGCAGTTATCTTATGCTGCAATTTTGGTTAAGCTTAAACATATTTTATTTCCATGATGAACAGCCAATGAGATTGAACATAAGTTATTAAAACATTAGTGAAGTCCTTTTCCTTTTTACAAAAATATGAAAAAAAAAAATGATAGCACATAATGGCGATAATTATATAATGAGCATTGCAATATTAAAAGACTTTTATATGAAATAAGATCGTTTTTATGCTGTGATGAATGTGTGTGGTAAATAAATGTGGAATCACATTACTGCTTACCATTGCCTGCTCGGCGCTTTCTCAACCAGAACAGAACCACAAAGAGTACAACACCACATGATACTAATACTGATACAGCTGAAACAGCTATTACAATGGCTTTATCAACACCCCACGTGGTTTCTGTTGTCACTTTATCAACACCCCGGGTGGTTTCTGTTGTCATTTCTGAAATCATATTATATTTTACTGCCTATGACGTACTTTGTAATAATAAATGAGTGAGTGAGTGATGATTATTGAAGCTTAGTGAGCATTTCTTCACCTATGAAGAGAACAACTAACACTTGATAAAATAATAATAATGTATGCTTTTTTCCAGACCATTGCACTTAAGGTTAGACATGTCGCTCCACTTGGACACATTATACCGACTCTGAACCAACCAATCTGTCTTTGTCCTTTCTCCTTAATGATGTTTGCTTAACTCAGTGGAGAAGAATGAAATACTAATTTCATAGTCTTTAGTTTGACCCGACTGGAACCGAACCCACGATCTATCTCACACGAAAAAGAAAGTTAACCCTTATACTACCGAGTGTGTGTAATTATAATATAAAGCTGTGACAAGTCATACTTTGAAAATTTAAAAGCATAAACACAATTGGGTGTACAACTAATTCACAAGCTTCCTTAGAATGTTGTGCTTCACCTGTAAAGATAATAATGTCTTGAAATGTCTTTGGCTTGCCATTTTTACATAATTATAAAAATATTTAATCAAAGCAAAGAAAAATAGCTAAAGAAAATATGAAATTCAAAATTAACATGGATAATCTTAAGTAATAAAATGAAAATGTTAACTAGAATTTTTCTCTCGTTTCATTATTGAAAGTGAATACTTTTTGACATTGATTATATATATTAATAGTTGTAGTAAATAAATAACTTAATTTGTTTATGGCCCATAAATAACCCATAAATATGATAAAGATGATTACAAAGAAAACAACAACAACAACAATAACCAATAATGCATTATAACTGGAATAAAGATTAAAAAACTGAAATTTTGGAAATTGGATTTCTTAGTCCTTTCGGTCGAGTTGATCGCAGAAACCATATAAGATAGAGGAAATCCGAAGCTTTCGGCACAATCAATTCAAAGAAAAAACCAATATCCGATTGGATGAGACAATTAAAAAAAAATTATATGCCTTCCAAATATGTCAAATGTCCTAATGTGGGTCCCTATTAGACCCCTTTTGAAATAAAATAGCTACCTCTTAAACGACCAATCAAAACAATCATCTTGCAAAAGACTGCAATACAATTGCATGATAAATAAAAAAGTAACAATTTTGATATTCTCCATTTTTTTGTCAGAAACGGTAATAGATACATAATAACGTTTGCATTTTTAAAAGGATTTTTTTAGCAGTATTGCTGCAATTTTGGTTAAGTTTAAACATATTTTATTTCCATGATGAACAGCCACTGAGATTGAACATAAGTTATTGCAACATTAGTGAAGTCCTTTTCCTTTTTACAAAAATATAAACAAAAACTGATAGCACATAATGGCGATGATTATATAATGAGCATTACAATATTAAAAGACTTTTATATGAAATAAAATAGTTTCTATGCTGTGATGAATGTGTGTGGTAAATAAATGTGGAATCATATTACTGCTTACCATTGCCTGCTCGGCGCTTTCTCAACCAGAACAGGACCGCAATGAGTACAACACCACATACTACTAATACTGATACAGCTGAAACAGCTATTACAATGGCTTTATTGACACCCCGGGTGATTTCTGTTGTCACTTTTTCAACACCCCGGGTGGTTTTTGTTGTCTTTTCTGAAATCAAATTATATTTTACTGCCTATGACTTACTTTGTAATTGTAAATGAGTGAGTGAGTGATGATTATTCAAGCCTAGTGAACATTTCTTCAGCTATGAAGAGAACAACTAACGCTTGATAAATTAATAATAATGTATGCTTTTTTCCAGACCATTGCGCTTAAGGTTAGAAATGTCACTCCACTCGGACACATTATACCGACTTTGAACCAACCGATCTGTCTTTGTCCTTTCTCCTTAATGCTGTTTGCTTAGCTCAAACAAGAAGCATGAAATACCAATTTCATAGTCTTTGATTTGACCCGACTGAGATCGAAACCACGATCTACCTCACACGAAAAAGAAAGCTAACCCTTATACTGCCGAGTCTGTGTAATTATAATATAAAGCTGTAGCAAGTCATACTTTGAAAATTTAAAAGCATAAACACAATTGGGTGTACAACTAATTCACAAGCTTCCTTAGAATGTTGTGCTTCACCTGTAAAGATAATAATGTCTTGAAATGTCTTTGGCTTGCCATTTTTACATAATTATGAAATTCAAAATTAGCATGGATAATCTTAAGTAAAAAATGGTATCAGCATTGAACTTTTTAAATGAAAATGTTAACTAGAATTTTTCTCTCGTTTCATTATTGAAAGTGAATACTCTTTGACATTGATTATATATATTAATAGTTGTAGTAAATAAATAACTTAATTTATCTATGGCCCATAAATAACCCATAAATATGATAAAGATGATTACAAAAACAACAACAACAACAACAACCAAAAAAGCATTATAATTGGAATAAAGATCAAAAAGCTCAAAATTTGGAAATTGGATTTCTTAGTCCTTTCGGTCGAGTTGATCTCAGAAACCATATAAGAGAGAGGAAATCCGAAACTTTCGGCACAATCAATTCGAAGAAAAAACACACATCCGATTGGATGAGAATTTTTTTTTTAAATCTATATGCCTTCCAAATATGTCAAATGTCCTAATGTGGGCCCCTATTAGACCCCTTTCGAAATAAAAATAGCTACCTCTTAAACGACCAATCAAAATAATCATCTTGCAAAAGACTGCAATACAATTGTATGACAAATAAAAAAGTAAACATTTTGATATTCTCCATTTTTTTGTCAGAAACGGTAATAGATACATTTTTAAAGGGATTTTTTAGCAGTTATCTTATGCTGTAATTTTGGTTAAGTTTAAACATATTTTATTTCCATGATGAACAGTCAATGAGATTGAACATAAGTTATTACAACATTATTGAAGTCCTTTCCTTTTTGCAAAAATATGAAAAAAAAATGATAGCACATAATGGCGATAATTATATAATGAGCATTACAATATTAAGAGACATTATATGAAACAAAATAGTTTTTATGCTGTGATGAATGTGTGTGGTAAATAAATGTGGCATCATATTACTGCTTACCATTGCCTGCTCGGCGCTTTCTCAGCCAGAACAGGACCACACTGAGTACAGCACCACATGATAATAATACTGATACAGCTATTACAATGGCTTTATCATAACCCCGGGTGGTTTCTGTTGTCATTTCTGAAATCATATTATATTTTACTGCCTATGAGGTACTTTGTAATTGTAAATGAATGAGTGAGTGATGATTATTCAAGCCTAGTGAACATTTCTTCAGCTATGTCATGAAGAGAACAACTAACACTTGATCAAATAATAATAAGATATGCTTTTGTCCAGACAATTGCGCTTAAGGTTAGACATGTCGCGCCACTTGGACACACTATACCGACTCTGAACCAACCAATCTGTCTTTGTCCTTTCTCCATAATGATGCTTGCTTAGCTCAGTGGAGAAGAATGAAATACTAATTTCATAGTCTTTGGTTTGACCCGAACGAGATCGTACCCACGAAAACAATAACAAACAAAAAATAAAGCTAAGACATTACATTACTGATTGTGTGTTGTTATATTATAAAATAAAGCTGTGACAAGTCATACTTTGAAAGAATAAAAGCATAATATAATTTTGAAAATAGATGAATTCACCAAACTCATTCAAAACGAATATGAAGTTTATTTAGAAATATCCGGAAAATTGTAACGTAACCATATTACTTATTACTCAGGAGATATGTATTGATAATTAGCAGAAAATAGATACCCAGACACTGCTCCGGTTGTGTTTTCCAGATTGGTAATCTTCTTTCGCCAATAAAACACTCAATTTTAGTTTCTGTTCTACAAGAGTTATCTTCCCATGTGTAATCGATGGCCATGGATAGTAGGTAGAAAAGTCCAGGTTGTCCTTTACGTGAAACAGGCATATTCAACTTTGACCCCTGCAATTAATTAACATAAAAGTTCATGTGATATTAAATTAGAAACGTATACTCAGAAACTACCCATAAACTAAATATTGATCAACACGAACCCCTAATAAAAAAATGGGGCTGACCTCAGGTGCTCCGGAAGGGTAAGCAGTTCCTGTTAATCTTTGCAAATCTGGTGATGGAATAGCTGATCAACTGAGAGATATATACTCCATATGCATGTTTTACAAGAATGTTGCTACATATAAATGGAAAGTTCACAGTGAAGCAGACCTAACTATATCTGTGATATTTTTTTATTCCAAACTCAATGGAAACAACCCAGTCTATGCTAACATGTCTACCTAATACACTCCTTAAATATATTCTTTGAAAAGATTACAACTAGGACACCGACTGTAAGACCCCCTATAATAAAATGGTTGGTGCCTAATGCTATATATTTTGGTTCTCGTTGAATGTCTTTAGACCAATTAGTGAAACAGAAACATTTTTTCTTTATAATTATTATCATCTGATCTTGTCACCGGTTGTCGTCGTCGTCGTCATCATCATCATCATCATCATCATCATCATCTTAAAATTAGCTATATAGCTTTTTCTTTTATCATCATAAAATTTCACAAACATTACAATATATTAATAGATTTTGCAATAAAAAGAGTTTAAAGATACCAAAGAATCGGAATCCGTATATCGAAGAAGAACAAAGAACACAATGGTCAAACGAAAAAATATAGGACAAACAACGATATACAAAACATACATATAAATCTAAAGAATGAGTAACACGAACCCCAGTAGTGGCACCCGTCGTGTTAATCTAGTTATAGACTTGGTGATAAGTCAAATTAATTATGATTAAACATACCCCGATTGACAACATACATTCTGGTAAAGGATATATATTTTGAAACGTAAGGTTGGCAGTTATATGTTTGTCTTCTTGGCTATAGTTAATTTCCGTGTTGATTTCGTCAGCGGCAGGTATATCTGTGAGAGAAAAAAAAGTACATTTGAAAAATTTAATATATCAATATTAATTTGGGAAATTTTGAAGAAATCTTATATTCATAAAAGATTTGTTTTTACGCGACAACACATATGCATTGATCGTAAAAATCATGAATTGTTTAGAATTTATCAGGAAGCTTAGGAGAAACGTAATATGCATAAATGATTTTTCACTCGATAACACAGTGTTTTACAATAAAAACAAAAAATCACTAATTTCTGGACAGAATAATAAAAGCTAACGATTGATGGATGAACAATAGTGAAAAGGGGGAAAACAGAAGTTTTGTGTGGACACGTTGATCATGTTGGATATATTTATAGGTTTATACAATGAGGACTCACTTAAATTATATTAATTCAATTTAATGTGTACTTACACTGATATTTCGTGGTATTTAAATCTAACATTTTCTCATCGAATTCGAAACCATACGCACATTTGTAATAACAATTTACATCTGATTTACTGGTATTGAATATCTTTAGACGAAATTGTCTTGTAGAGATGGCATTTTCTTTATATTTATTTGGATCTGAAGGGAAGCCATTGAAGATGAAAGCTTTCTTCTCACTGCCACGAAACCATAGCCGAGCGTTACCATTGGTGAGGTTTAGTGAATCATCAAGTGTACAAAGTAGGTGAATCGTTGAACCAAATACAATTATGTCATCTTGTATTATCAAGGAAACTACAATTAGAGAACAATCAAGAATTATTACAGTTTTTACATATATTATGTATAATGTTCAAGATTATAGCATTCTTTATAATAAAGTTGTTCGCCCGGTTACATGTGTGGGTTGACATTTTACTCGCAACTGCAAACAATTGCATGACCCCATCATTCCACTGAGAGGGGAGGGTTTGGGCTCATAAAACTAGCCTAACACTGTCATTTTTTATTGAAGTACCTGTACCAAGCCAAGAAAGTAGGCGGCCATATATATGTGTTCGATGTGTCGATTTTGTCTCCATTTACTCAGTTCAAGATATTTGAAAGATTGATACAAATTGTGTTTGATTTGTGCATAACAAGGTTGGTTGGCTAAAACCGCCCCCGGTTTTAACCGTCCCGGTCAATATTCCTTAAGTAGTCAATACTAGCTGTGTTAGCGCTAAAGGTCGCCACACTCCCCATGAGCGAATAAACTTCAGATGTGGCTAAAAAAAATTCAGTTGCGATCGCCACTTTGGCGAATGAAATATTTACGGTACTCAAAAAAAATCTTTGTTTAATTTCAAACCAGTAACGTGTATTTGAAAAAAACGTTCAGCTGACAAGATGTAAATAAAAGTAATATTCAAAACCGAACATAAAGACGGGTCTTTTTAGTCATTTCCAGAATTTTTTTTACGCTAAAAACATTTCAGTTCCGGATACAAAAATCTGTTTCCGATAGCGATTTTCTTTTTACTTTTAATGTTTACCATATGGCCGACAAGGTCTCGAATGAATCAGAGACAGATTCTAATCCTAGAAAACGGCAAGGGACACTTGTCATTTTTTACAAAATAAATAAAGTGCTACATAATTTCAAATGAGTGTTTGTTCATCACGAACGACTTACATTGGGGAAAACACATTGAGGAAATATGTAGCAAATCCTATACTGGCTATAGAACCCTGGGATTATTAAAAAGGAACCTGGCAGCATGCCCCATGGAAGTTAAGCTACAGGCATATAAAGGACTCATTCGACCTGTCTTAGAATATGTCAGCACAGCCTGGGACCCACATCTATCTTACCTACAAGGAAAACTAGAATAACTCAATAAGTTCAGAAAAGGGCTTCTAGATTTATTACATCAAACTACAACTATGAACCAGGCAATATGACAACTATACTTAAACAGACAAAATTAGAACCACTAAAAGAAAGAAGAAAACAGAACAGTTAATATTATTTTGTAATGGCGTACATCATCACCTAATTCCAATCGATAACCTTCAACGCCCATTAAAAACAACTAAGAACATGCATAGTCAACATTATCTCAGACCTCCAGCCAAAACCGATATTATAGGAGAGATTGAATCTACACATCATTATTTATTTAGATGTCCGAAATATACTCGTCAACAAAATAGTCTTTTTCGAAAGCTATTGCAGCTACTGAACATTCGACCTTTGGAATTTTTTTTATTATTTGGCAGTCCAGATCTTGATATCGATTCAAATACTATTGTTTTTACGACAGTGCATAAATATATTTCGCAAAGCAAACGATTTTTATATAAAATTCATAAAACTCGGATACATCATGTGATTTTCTATCTAGAGTGCAACTTACAATTTCCTTTTTTTTTCTTCTTCCTTTAATTTTCAGTTATTTAAACAATGTTAAATGAATTGAGTATGTTTTAATGACTATTTGCAATTTTTCATGTGTTTTTTTTTTTAGGAAACGGATTAATATAAGCGTTACACTTGTTTCTGAATCCTATGTTATATTGTATTGTGAAAAAAAAATGTAATTCATCAATAACAATATGTTTAAATCAAGGCCGATATACTGAAATTCAGCTTTCTCCCGAACACAGTCAAAGATTGGAATCTTTTACCGGAAGACATCACCAACAAGATTCAATCTGCGGAGGAACCAGCTAAATCATTCGCCGATACATTTGTATATAGTAAGGGGCCCAGTAATATGTAAACCTTGAAGCACGCGCGATGTAATAATATCTCCGGACGTAATATCGTATCTAATCAAGATTAAGATCAGTGTCGATTTCAGATGTGTGGCTAATCACATGCTAACAACAAAATAAGCTTTTTGTTTAATAATAAGTCATGCTCAATTCTTAGATTGACTTCCTCTTTCATATCAAACTGTTCGAATATAAGAAAAGATTTGCTATAATTATTATAGCGTTTTATATTGTAACTATTATGATTTGTTCCACTACATCACTACAAAGTCAAGAGATTCTGAATAGACCAGTTTTTGTGCTAGATATTCTGAAAAGTGTCTGAAAATTCTGAAAATTACTAAAAATTCTGAAAATTCGCAAAGCATATGTTATACAACGTTAATTAAGCAGTTCAATAAATAACTTTTTCATGAATGGTTAACTCGTGACCTGTAGTAAAATATTCTTACACATTGTAAATACACGTTGGATGTGTTCGCTGATTCATATATGTATTCGCCGTCAGTAGTTCAAAGATTATTCCATTCTGATTGGTTCCGACGTACCAGACATCAACTATTTTCTCACGCTAATTAAACATTATTTCTGCAGTCAATTTTACAACTACATGTACACGTGCTATTTAGAAATTATAAAATGGACGAAAATTCTAGGTCAAGAAAACAAGCAAGATTGGATACATTTCTTATTTCTCGACCATACGAGAAAAGTCAAAGGTAAACTAAAAAGTAAATTCAATCAATACTTCGAATAATTAATTTAACAATTGATCTCATTTATAAAACATACAACGAAAACCTATAACGAGAGAATCAGATGATGAAACTGAGACAGCTAGTGTGGAGAAACTTGAGTTCGAATCCCGCTCATGGCGAGGTGTACAACATTATATGATTATATTTGTCAGGTCGGTGGTTTTCTCCGGGTACTCCCGTTTCCTCCACCAATAAAACCGACCGCCATAAAAGCTTGCAATATTGTTGAAAGCGGCGTTAAACACTATAAAACCAATACAGCTATCATCGAATCTATAACAATTCAATATAGAAAAAAAAACAATGAAGAAGAATTGAATTATGATCTTCACATTATAATGATCACAAACAATTTACAACTTACCTGGTGATGATTGAATGCCTGATATTATAATAATAAAACACAAAATTGGATTAATTAACATCTTTACTTCCTAACTATTAGACTGTGTGTAGCTGCAATAATGTAGCTCCTGTGACAAACTTGTGTCTCGGCAGAGTAACCGAGCATTTAGAGTTTTATTATTAGAACTAGACTACGTGGTGTACATAAACCAATATAACCTTAGCTTTGCATGTAATTTTAAGTCTTAAGTGTCTGTCTCACAGAAAACCATGCAAACTCGTAACATAGTGATATTTTCAAAACCTTATTAAATCTTGTCCATGAAATACCTTTGGCCAAGTACAATTAACACACAAAATATTTTTTTCAAATTTTATTATTTGACTGAATTATTAGGTTTTTTTTATTTATCCAGTATTTCAATATACAATGAAGTCAAAAACAATGAATTTTACAATATTTCAACCTCCAATATATCTTTTATGGCATAAATGTGTCTGTCTCATATAGTATCCAGGATTAATCAACTTTCACTGTATCATTTAACATAATATACTCAATATTTGGTCGCATGGATTTTTTACAGGCCACACTTTAATATACCCATAAATCAGTAAATGGCCTTTTATGCAAAAATTGTACATATATAACAGAAAATATCTCCCTTGGGGGAGAAAATAAAAATATCCCTGATTCATTTCGATATAACTTTGTTTTCATACAAAAACATATAAAAAATCCACCTTCGGCAAATTAAGATAAAATGGTGAAAATAAGAACAAAAGTTTAGTACATGTGCACTTAGCCGAAAATGTACAAGGTGAATAGGAAAAACAGTAGAGCAGTGTTAATGCTCAATAAATACCAAAATATCAATACAAAAGTTATGTATAGTATTCCAGAGGTATAACAAAGAGTTTAATGAAGATATAAAATTAAGGTACATTGTGGTTTTGGGGGGTGCATCCATTTTGTGCATCTGGCCAAGATGGAATTTAAATTAAAACTTTGTTTTCAAAATGATCTAATAAGATTTATTGGTGATAAATTAGATAAAATAAGTAAACTCATTTTAGTTTGTATGAGATATTTCATACTTATTGAAATTTCATATTTTATATGGGGAGATAATTTGTAGAGGAAAATCACATTTTCTCAATTTTTTTTAGAATAGGGTCTGTGACCCCGATTTTCTATTTTATACTTTAAAGTGTTTAATGAAAAATATCTGTTGCTTAATTTTCCATCTAAAGCTACCATTTCCTTTATTAAAAAATAGACAATTTGTTTTCCCCCCAATAACCTATTGTTTTAGGGTTAAAATTCTAAAGTCAATTTGATCATCAAACTTTCAAAGCAGCTTCAGAATAATCTATTGATTTATTTTTTGATAGTGCACTCCAAAACAAATTTTAATCAAAGTGCTGACAGCAATGATTATAATGCCCCCATACCGAAATATACTATTGTATGGGATTGAATCATTTATATGCAGCTTGTGTTTGAGTAATGAAATAATAATTGAAATTAAGTTAATCCTATTGTTAAAAAAAAGTGAAGAAAACAAATGCTATTACAATAAGCATATGAATTTGCAGCCAGCTCCTAAACAATTGAAAACAATATATATGTGATTGTGTTAAAATAAGCCAATTTTTTTGTTGGCTCTGTCCATCATATATCCTAAATGAGATAGTGAAACTTCTTCTCAATAATACGTTTATTTATCTGAGGTTCTTCTATCATGGATCTGTATCAAAAACCTTCTCTTATACTCTTAAATAATCACAGATTACAAGTTTAAATGTGTTAGATTTGTGCATTTTGGTAAATAGGCCAAGAAATTGGCAAGTTGATATTATAATTATCAGAAAAAGGATATCGCATCAATATGAAATGAAATAAAAACAAGAGGTTGAACATATCATACTTATTCACAGGTGAACATTTAACATATTCTGTCTAACCACTATGCAAAGCTTGAAGTGTTCAAAGTTAACTTTAATTTGAAAAAATGGAAATAAATTAGAATCCCTGCATATAATGGCTAATTTACATGTTCACAGCAGTGTACACTTCTTCCACAATATTTTCAATATTGGAATTATAATCATTAGTTTCTAGCACTGCATTGACCTCTGATAGAGTTTCATCTTGACCGACATCTTCATTGGGGATTTCTTTAAACTGAACTTGTAGAGTACTCGAAGAAGTTTCTGATTTTGTCTTCGACTTTGTTAGGAAAGATGCCATGTAACTTTTTATCTGACTTGGATTCAACCACTCCAACTTCTTAAAAACTCGTTCTCCCTATTCATCACATAATTTTCGAACTTCATTGGCAAGTGCAACATAATCTGGCCTTTTCCCTGTTTTTCAGACATATTTTGTTCAGTTTCACTATATGTTTTTTCCATCAATTTCTTTACTTGTAAGAATGCTTTTGGAAAATAAAAGTGATATACGATATATACATTACATGTATACATGACGTACTTCATAATTTGCATTTGTCAACCTTATTCTTCAGTGTTGGAAGTTCATGTTAAGTGGTTTCTTAATGAGCTGCTAGTTTCTTTAATAATGCCTTTGTTGTCAAGTAAATCTGTTGACGAAAACATAAACAATTTTTTTTTTAAATTGGCTGCCTTCTGGAGATAGAGCAGAAAATTTCTTTGGAAATATAATCTCAACGAGATTAAAATACAATATACTCAAGCCAAAATATATAGGGAAGTAGTTACTACATGTTTCTAAGACTTGCTTTAATTCATTCTATATTTTTCAGAAATGGATATACATGTATATCAAATATTACTCCAGATTTCTATGAAAATAAATAATTTTATCCTTGCTCTATACAACAAAATATTTCATCTGTCTCAGTTTCACTACATGTACATTTGCACTCAAAATAGCCAATAGGTCTTATTTTTTATAAGCTTGAAAAAGCATAATTCAACGGCTGAAATAACATTATCCAAAATAACAGAAATGTGTCAATGTGATGCAAATGCCCAGGCCTCCCGTAACTTTAAAGCCCAAAATTCAAGTTTGACATGTCATTTATTGTTGATTACAACATAACCAAATTTCAAATCAATCAAGATTCAGTTGAGGTTTGGAAGTTATTGAACAGATATATTGTGCAGTGGGATGGAATTTATTGTTGCGCAATAATAATGTAAACCTGTATTTCACAGCCCAAACTAAGGGACCAAGTTTGAAGCATTCAACTTATATACATATATAGGGGGGGGCTATGGTTTTAATCTGTTTACCCTGGAGTTAAAAATATTTGACGCTTTGCAACAAATATATTTTTTTTCTATATTTATCTTTATTTCATATACTACTGTATAATGCATGAATTAGAATGTAATTTTTTTCTTCACTTTCTACACCAAAATAGTTGTTTAGTATTTGTTAAAAAAAACCATAACCCTCTTTTCTCAAGTTGAATAGTTAGTCTCTTAACAAGTTTGTTCACTGAATGGATTTCTAGCAATAACCACTTAGATCTGGCCTTTCCATTGTTGTGCTTTGAATATACACATAGAACTTTGCCTCTCCTCCATCTAGTCCCAAAGTATTCTCTGTTTCTGGTATATCTCGAGATTCAATGAATCGTTGTCGATGGTGACAATTCCGCTATGTACAAGATAAAAAGCCAAAGGGCCTCAGGCAGTGCCCTTTCCATGTATATTTTCAGATGATTTCAGGCCAACGATAAGGAAAGCTGCATCAGCTTTACATTGGAATATATGTATAATGTTTGAATTGCATGGCAAGTTGCAAAAGTTAGAAAAATAACACGGTGTTGTTTATCCACTGGAGGCTGCCATTTCTACTTTTATAATCATAGAAATGAAGACTTCCGAAAAGGGAGGTTACTCCGTCACTTTCTCTATCTGATAGACATCAGATAGACATGTGTATTTTCATGCTCAACGTTAAAGTCCGGATTGAAAAAGGGAATTAAAATAATATATCATATGTAATTTATTTACAATAAACACACAAATCACCTTTGATAAGAATCACTAATAGTTTATTGCAAAAATTTGCATATATTTTAAGCAATGCCTTTTAAGCTAAAATTGCACACATGACCATACTTTTGGGTGCAAGAACATTTTTGCAAATTATTTGCCAAAGGCAGATTTTTTATATATTTTAGTTTTGAGATTGGTCTGTTTAAAAATGTTTATTTCACGTCAAACAAATCTCCCCCAACTCCAATATTGTGCATCAAAATTAAGGAATTTTACTGATTTTGAAAATTTGTCTATATAGCATATTTTGTGATAGCCTTAAAAATTTTCACAAAGTTTTTTTCAAAAAATGTTTTTGGTGATCATTGTCTTTAAACATTATACTTTGAGGAAACAATGTGATTTTTTACTTCTGAGATATATATTAACAATAATAATCCGTCAAAAATAGGGGCGTTTTGAACCATTTTTAAGGATTTTTGCAATAGTTAAGGGCTAAAATGAAAATCCTCATTTTACAACAAAAATGAAAATATATAGGAAATATGTATGATATATTTTAAAATACTAGGCATCAAATATTTAGAAAATGTATAACTTTTTTTTCTTACTGAAATCAGCTTTGTTACATTTTTTTGGATTTTGCATGGTTTTCTGTGAGACAGACACTTAATAGCTAAATATAGACCGGTGAAATTATAGACAAAAATTAACATTGACCCATATATGGGACATAAGCGTTTTTTTCCATTGCCATGCTGAAAAGGTAGCGACATAGCGGGAATACATTACATTTTTGATATGAAGTGTTATACATATTTGGAAAGCTTAACATCTCCAGATTAAAATGGATATATCATTTTTTATTGTCAGTGCCTCTGTTTAACGCAAAATTGTTTTAACTGGAGATTTCTCTTTTGAAAATTGGATAAAAAATTGACGTTTTTTTTTTTTACCAAAGAGATCGCTGAAAATAACTACGCGATACTTGTACAAAAAAAGAAAAAAAGTGGGAAACAAGTACATAGAACGAATCACTAAATAAAACTGAAACTTTCCATCGATTTACTTTTTCTCAAAATTTCACTTGTAATTTTTAGGGGTTCAATACCTTTTCAGTTATATCGAAAACTACGTGTTCCATACCGATTTTTTAGCCAACATTTTGAATTTCGTATGTATGTTTTTCTGTAGATTGAAATAGGGAAAACTAATTCCAGAAATAGAAAAACAAATAAATTTTCTTTAATTTGATGTATGATACATGACTCTTCAGTGAGTCCGTTGAATCCGCATTTTGCTCTGGAAAAAATACGGAAATTTTAGCCGTCAGGCCTTCTAAATTACATATCGTCCGTGCAGAAAATGGAGTTGTCCACGGAAATGGCCAGACAAATGGTAATGCTTGTATATTTACTTCTGAAACTGTTTTGTAAATCATGTACAAAAGAAAGGATCGATATGTGTTTAAAAATTGTTCACTGTGAGGATATTTAGATCGCGGCAACCACTACAAGGTAAGCTGAAAACCTTCGTGAATAAGGGTAATAACACAATTACCGAACTCTGAACAATCTAACAAAGGGAAAGTAAAAACTCATAAGTATATAAACAGACAAAATCAGTCAACAACCGGAAAACTGTGAAAACCGTAATGACCTTGACTTGGTACAGGCATTTCTAAAGAAGTGGTGGGTTGAATCAGATTTTATAGCACCAACCCCCCCCCCCCCCCCCTTTCATTACGGCTCAAAAGCCAAAGGTAGTCAGTTTATTGACAGTTCACAAATCTTTAATGAAAAAAAAAACGAAATGAAAGCCTCAAACGACACCCTCTTGCCCTTTACAGTGAAAAATGATATAAACTGTGAATTACATTTCATTTTTATAGACTAGTTCTACACAAACTATTAACTGTATAATAATGAACCTTGTCTAATGTCATGTGTAGTAAGAAAGGCCTAAGCCCAAGGCAGTACGTGCCACGCCCACATCAACACGATTAAACAATGACTGACATTATTATGAAAAAGTGTAAGGTATTTACATATTTTTTTGTTTATTGAAGACAAACCTCTGTGTATTTCTGGATCTCGGATTTTCTTTAAAATGAGCGCAACCCCAAAGTTTTACAAATTCTCACATTTTCCCCTGATTTTCAAAGTGACAAGGTACATGTATATACCGAATACGGGATGTCATATTAGAACTCAGGATCTTCACCCCCTCTGCAGGGGAACCATTCAGGGTCCTCTGTATGTAAAACTAGTTCTCCAGAATTATATACAGTGATATATCCTCCACCAAACGCATATTTATGTGCACAGATTAAAACGGATAATAAGAGTTCGGGTAATGCCCTCACTATCTATTTACAGTCCATTCGTTAAAATCTAAAAAAAACTCTTTCCACAAAGTGTTGACGTTTAAAACGGTATAAAATGGGTATCACAATTCGCTTAATAAAAGGATGGCTTGTTACATGTACAAGCTGGAATTTTCCGTGGTAGGTTAAAAATTAGAAATGTCCACTTTTGTCTACCCCTGAACTGTATAAAATATTGACTAATGAGTCTGTCTTCTCATTAAATTAAAAAAAAAACAATCACAATTAAAATCTACGTTTGGTTGTAGTTTAAAATGTAAAAGTATCTTTTGGCTACCCGTGAACTGTATAGCAAATAGTTCATGGCACTGAGGTCCATATAATATTTTTTTGGTGACGGACCGGTCCATATACTGCCATATGACCCAAAGTGACATGAACTATTTTCTATATTATACTTTTTATCTAAAATAATAAAGCACGTACCGTTCCGGAACCGAATTGAAAACGAGGCAGTCCAGTCCCGGTCCATATAACGTTACATTTTGTCCGTTATATGGTTATGTTTAAAATCTAAAAGTATCCATAAACGATCTGACCACCGTTTGGCTATATCTACATTAAACACAAGTTATATCCTAAAAGTTTTCATGATTTTATGCTGATAAACTAGTTTAAATGATTACTTCTGATCCAAGATTGCTCTATATCTTGTAATATGGAGTTGAAAATTCAGACGTCGAGTTAGGAGTTCTATCCGTTGTGCTCTGGCTGAGGTTATTTTCCTTGTTTTGCCAATAGTTGTGCTATCTAGAATTAGTTGTATTTTCTTCGCTTCATTAAGCTGCCAAAAGTCAATATCACACTCGTTTAACTCATTTACTAGTTCATGTAACACTGGATTTCGGACTCTTTCTAAGCAACGGCACCCCAGGATAAAATGTTCCATAGTTTCCTCCTTATCTTTGCATAGCAAGCAAGTAGCTTCCGTTTCGGTCTTGTACATTTGTATTCTCTTACTCTGTAGTATATACGATCCTGTAAGCAATTTGAGTTTCACAGAAAGTCTGGAGATGTCTTTACCCGTATGGCAGTTGACCTTAAACAATGGATGGATTTTTCCCTTTTCTAGGTTTTCGAACGTTAGGAATGTTAGTCCCTTGTATAACGGGATTAAGCTGGTTATTTTGTCTACCCACTTTTTATATACTGCCTCTTTCACAGTACGAGTTCACTTTGTTTTACTTTCTGGCTTGTCAAGATCACTTATTGCTTCTTTTAGTTCGTATTTCTTATGGAGGTGCTTGATTTCCACAAACCAGCTTGCACTAGAATCTGGCTTCACTATTAGTTGTCGCCTGGCTAGGTCTTTTTCAGAGGAATCAGACTCAGCTTGACGGCAAACGTTATTGAATAGTCCCAAGAGCTCGGATATGCATCTGCGCCTCTATTGGTAATATTCCAGTTAAAATATAAACTGCTATGTCCGCCACACTGTTAGGGAGTGCTAATATTTGCTTGAGTAGCCTCTTTTGAGCAATTTCCAACTGTTCAAGTTGAGGTCATTGTGGTAATATCAATTCTATCCCATATAGTAAGACAGGTAGTATGCAGATCTGTACAGGTGAAGCATAGTGTCGACATCTAGACCATTATAACCATGAAATCCACTGCTAAAAAGACCATATGCACTTCTCCTGGCTTTCTTTATGTTCTCATCAACATTTGTTGTCGTATTTCCCTTTAGCGATGTTGTCCTTATAATCCCGAGATGTACGGCGTTGTCAACAAAAGGCATGTTGTTACTTCCCATTTGTAAGGGCGACTTGCTATTGTACGTCTGATTGTTTGTTTGTTTGTTGTTTATGTCAATTACGACCTATGAATAAACTTATTGAGATATGTTAAGTGAGTTGTTTTTATTTCTGAATTGCAACAATAAATCACAATTATAAAAATGCCGACCCGGGAGAGACGTTTGAAAGAGGAGAATACATTTTTTTATCAAGAAAGTAAAATATTGACATCGTTTCTTATCATCGTACGTTTTTACATCTAAATGTAGCCTACAGATTTTGAAAGTAAAAATCGTCGTTAATTGACTTTCTTTATCTCAGATTTTTAATGATAAATGTGAGGGAAATGCAAAGTATTCAACATTTCTTAACTTTTTTTTTGGAACTAGAAATGAACCTCTCAGATTTTTAATGATAAATGTGAGGGAAATGCAAAAGTATTCAACATTTCTAACTTTTTTTTTGGAAATAGAAATGAACCTCTCAGATTTTTAATGATAAATGTGAGGGAAATGCAAAAGTATTCAAAATTTCTTAATTTTCATTTAAGAACTAGAAATGAATCACTTCAAGCGTCTTTTCACTTTAAACGAAAAATCACAGAAATTGATACAGAGCCTGGGCTACAAAAGAAGAGACACAATAATGGCCATACAATTGGTTTTGATAAAACATGGCAAGCGAACAGACAGTGGCTTATTTTCACAGACAATTCTATGAATTGTTCGCTGTGCTCGGAATTTCAAAAGAAAAGTGCTTGGGCAACTATTGGGTGTACAACTGTACGCCTTGACAAAGTCGAGGAACACGAAGAAAGTTCAGAACACTTGAACTCCGTAGTTTTAAAATGGGAAAGTGAGCAGGCAAAACAAGTTAATGACAATATGGACAAAGACTCTCACAAAGCAATATCTGATGCTCTTAAAGAACCTGCCGTTGGATATTTTTTCAAGTCTGGTAGATTTAATCATTGATGTTGGTTCAGAAAACTTAAATAAACTTAAGTTTTTCTCCTATACTGTATCCGTCGAAAAACTGTGGACACAGAATACACGTATTATTCATGATGTATGACATTTACTGATATTGCCAAATGAAGAAAAACGAACGATTATGAAAATTTTGAAAAAAAGGGGGGGGTAGTAGAGAAAAGGGGAGGAGGAAACGAAATGCATGCCCCTAGCTGCGGAACCGTAGCCCTTATGGTCCTTGGTCAGTTCAGAAAACTGGCCAAGGACCATAAGGGCTACGGTTCCGCAGCTGCAATGCCACACGCGCCTGTGAATCGAATATTTAATAAACCATGTACATTAACTAGCTGTTTCTGTATTAGTCTTGTATTAGAATCTCGGTTTCGGCGTACGGTGGGCCAATACAACTAATGTTATGAGTTCGAATCCCACTCATGGCGAGGTGTACAACATTATATGATTATATTTGTCAGGTCGATGGTTTTCTCCGGGTTCTCCGGTTTCCTCCACCAATAAAACCGACCGCCACGATATAAAAGCTTGAAATATTGTTGAATGTGGCGTTAAACACTATAAAACCAATACAGTTATCATCGAATCTATAACAGATTCAATATAGAAAAAAAAACAATGAAAAAGATTTGAATTATGATCTTCATGATCTTCACATTATAATGATTACAAACAATTTACAACTTACCTGATGATGATTGAACGCCTGATATTATAATAATAAAACACAAAATTGGATTAATTAACATCTTTACTTCCTAACTATTAGACTGTTTTTTTTTTCTAATTTAATATCACTGGCAATTGTTTGATCCCAAGGCAATCAATAGTGCGTGGTGGTAACCAATAACCGTATCGTAACTTTAGCTTATAAGCCTATGAATAGCTGAATATACATCTCACGTGTATAGATAAGAATTATGACCCATATATGGGAAATAAAATGACTATGCAATGTACGCTTTTGAACCACTGCCATGCTGAACAAGTAGGGACATAGCGGGAATACTTTACATTTTTGATATTAAGTGTTATACATATTTGGAAAGCTTAACATCTCCAGATTAAAATGGATATATCATTTTTTATTGTCAGTGCCTCTGTTTAGCGCAAAATTGTTTTAACTGGATATTTCTCTTTTGAAAATTGGATAAAAAATTGACGTTTTTTTTACCAAAGAGATCGCTGAAAATAACTACGCGATACTTGTACAAAAAAAGAAAAAAAGTGGGAAAAAGTATATAGAACGAATCACTAAATAAAACTGAAACTTTCCATCGATTTACTTTTTCTCAAAATTTCGTCTGTAATTTTTAGGGGTTCAATACCTTTTCAGCTATATTGAAAACTACGTGCTCCATACCGATTTTTGAGCCAACATTTTGAATTTCGTATGTATGTTTTTCTGTAGATTGAAATAGGGAAAACTAATTCCAGAAATAGAAAAACAAATACATTTTCTTTAATTTGATGTAAGATACATGACTCTTCAGTGAGTAAATCTTTTGTACAAGTCCGTTAAATGCCATTTTCAAACTTCCATTATTTTGAGAGTGTAACTCCAATTTTCTTGATTTTTTTTTGCATATGCAAGTTTTATATTGTGATCGCAAAGTACAGGAGTAGTCAGTTTATTGACAGTTCACAAATCTTTAATGAAAAAAACCAAAATGAAAGCCTCAAACGACACCCTCTTGCCCTTTACAGTGAAAAATGATAAAAGCTGTGAATTACATTTCATTCTTATAGACTAGTTCTACACAAGCTATTAACTGTAAACCTTCAAGAAGGTCGTCAAACCGACATACTTATAATGGATTTTTCCAAGGTCTTTTTTCTAATTTAATATCACTGACAATTGTTTGATCCCAAGGCAAACCTCAGTAGTGCGTGGTGTAACCTTGTTAAACCAATAACCGTAACTAGCTAAAAGTCTTAGCGTAAAATAGCTAAATATACATCAAGGATTTATAAATAGACTACGATCTACAACGACATGCATTGAGTACTCTGAATGAGTTTATATACTATAACGAAGCAGGCACCGACAGGTAAATTCCACGACGCTATATCAAAATATAGTTATAACATGATTTTTAAAGTCCATTTACTTACTGCTATATCATCATTAAAGGCATACAGGTTGTCAGAATTGATTTTTTTTTGTTTATATTAACACGGCTGGTAATCGACACAAGCAGAACAGTCGGTTCTGCAAAGAAATTCGTGAGGATAACTTCCGGTTTTGGTGGAGGAGAGTTCACAAAGACGCTTCGCAAGGTATGTACATGTCAAAAATTGTAATTTTACTTTTTACTGCTCGAATATTGCAAAATCAGAGAATGCTATGCAGTGGTGAATGCTTTCACGATTAGAAACATGTATAGTTTATTGTTGTATATGAAGTGTAACTCTCGCAAAATCAATTGTCCCACGAAAAACATGACGAAAATTGTGACACTCTTATATTTCTAAGTTGTTCTTGACAAAGATGCAAGTTAAATTTTCAATATTTTTTCATCATGGGAGTCTAAATGTAATCGGGGATAGATTCCGATTCGTCAGAAGTATATTGAAGTCTAGATAAATCTACAAACTGTCAATTTTCTCGTTTTCCTGCTTGAGGAGATCGGTTCTGATAGAGCACATTGCGAATGCATGAGGAGATTTGCTAGTTTTGTTAATTGTTTTCTGCAAAATTGATAAATTGACACTTTTAAACATAAAACTGATAAATACTCTCTCTGTCCACTTTCAGGAGATGCCAGGATTCAAGGGAAAGAGGAAAAGGGGACTGACATTGACTCTTTACAAAAAACCATTTCGATATAGATTGCATGTATTACCGCCAAGGAAACGAACAAAAACAAGTAGCAGTACAACCAAATTTAAAATCCCCATCAATCAGGACACCAAGTTTATTAAAAAAATCTCTTTCAATTTCAAAATATTTATATCCTTTCAAACGGATTTCCACACCTATTCGGCTAGATACGGTAACGTAACCCTCACTCCGCTTGTGCTCCAGTGAGGGTTACGATTCGGTTCCATTCAACGTAATGGAGCAGCGCCCGGAGTGATTCAAACCGGGCGGTTTTTTGTCCTAATTCCGTTGAAGTGGTTGGAAAATTTAACGGGGGTGAAAGATAAATATATTTAGGTAAAGCTTGAAGTGTTAAGTAAACGCTGCATCAATCCATGGTAGACTGATATCCATCTGAAAATTTGAATGCATGAAATCTTCTTTCTGTCCAACATTTTGTTTAGAAGTTGCTATTTCACATGCACTTGCCTCGTTTTGGAGATATCCTTATTTGGATCGATTGCCGTAAACATCATAGTAAAAGTTTTCCATATTTGGCATTCAGATCCATATATGGATAGGCTTCGCCCATCACGAGAGTCTACGTAAGGTGTCATGGCGAACAAGAAACAATTTTCGAATACGAAATCGATCGTGAAGGTAGAAACAGATATTGTAACACTTATTTCGTATCACCACTACTTAAAAATTGTAGGGAATAATAAGTTATGACCACATATGCAAAAAGAAAATTGAAATATTCACGGAACGAAAGTTTTAATTTGCTCCATTACGTTGAATGGGACCGAATCGTAACCCTCACTGGACGCACAAGCGGACTGAGGGTTACGTTATCATATCTACTATTCGGCGCAACATTTTTACTAAAGATGGCGGATCTACAAAATGTTTCCTTTATGAGTCTTGATGAAAGTATAGGCAAGATAGAAGTTGACCCGAAGGAAGAAGCTTCAGTAGTTGAAGTTTTTCAAGATGTTCTTGACAAACTTTCTGATGTTGGGGAAAAAGGACAAGCTATTGAAATTCTTTAAATTAGTACAAGATGGAAAATTCCCTTTGAATAACATTGCATTTGAGTTGTTTTTGGACATTGTAGAATGATTTGACAAAGACGAATCACGTCAAATGAGATATTCGCCATCAACTATCCAATTTTTGTGGTTAGGGAGAAAGTTATCTGGCCCAAAACATGAAAGTGACATTTTAACAGGATCTTCAACGCCGAATAGGTGTGGAAACCCGTTTGAAAGGATATAAATATTTTGAAATTGAAAGAGATTTTTTTCATAAACTTGGTGTCCTGATTGATGGGGATTTTAAATTTGGTTGTACTGCTACTTGTTTTTGTTCGTTTCCTTGGCGGTAATACAGGCAATCTATATCGAAATGTTTTTTTTGTAAAGAGTCAATGTCAGTCCCCTTTTCCTCTTTCCCTTGAATCCTGGCATCTCCTGAAAGTGGACAGAGAATAGTTTATTTTGATTAGAGTATTTATCAGTTTTATGTTTAAAAGTGTCAATTTATCAATTTTGCAGAAAACAATTAACAAAACTAGCAAATCTCCTCATGCATTCGCAATGTGCTCTATCAGAACTGATCTCCTCAAGCAGGAACACGAGAAAATTGACGGTTTGTAGATTTATCTAGACTTCAATTTACTTCTGACGAATCGGAATTTATCCCCGATTACATTTAGACTCCCACGATGAAAAAATATTGAAAATTTAACTTGCATCTTTATCAAGAACAACTTTGAAATGTAAGAGTGTCACAATTTTCGTCATGTTTTTCGTGGGACGATTGATTTTGCGAGAGTTACACTTCATATACAACAATAAACTATACATGTTTCTAATCGTGAAAGCATTCGCCACAGCATAGCATTCTCTGATTTTGCAATATTCGGGCAGTAAAAAAGCAAATTTCAATTTTTGACATGTACATACCTTGCGAAGCGTCTTCGTGAACTCTCCTCCACCAAAACCGGAAGTTATCCTCACGAATTTCTTTGCAGAACCGACTGTTCTGCTTGTGCCGATTACCAGCCGTGATTAAACTATTAGTTGTCGCCTGGCTAAGTCTTTTTCAGAGGAATCAGACTCAGCTTGACGGCAAACGTTATTGAATAGTCCCAAGAGCTCGGATATGCATCTGCGCCTCTATTGGTAATATTCCAGTTAAAATATAAACTGCTATGTCCGCCACACTGTTAGGGAGTGCTAATATTTGCTTGAGTAGCCTCTTTTGAGCAATTTCCAACTGTTCAAGTTGAGGTCCTTGTGGTAATATCAATTCTATCCCATATAGTAAGACAGGTAGTATGTAGATCTTGTACAGGTGAAGCATAGTGTCGACATCTAGACCATTATAACCATGAAATCCACTGCTAAGTAGACCATATGCACTTCTCCTGGCTTTCTTTATGTTCTCATCAACATTTGTTGTCGTATTTCCCTTTAGCGATGTTGTCCTTATAATCCCGAGATGTACGGCGTTGTCAACAAAAGGCATGTTGTTACTTCCCATTTGTAAGGGCGACTTGCTATTGTACGTCTGATTGTTTGTTTGTTTATTGTTTATGTCAATTACGACCTATGAATAAACTTATTGAGATATGTTAAGTGAGTTGTTTTTATTTCTGAATTGCCACAATAAATCACAATTATAAAAATGCCGACCCGGGAGAGACGTTTGAAAGAGGAGAATACATTTTTTTATCAAGAAAGTAAAATATTGACATCGTTCTTATCATCGTACGTTTTTACATCTAAATGTAGCCTACAGATTTTGAAAGTAAATATCGTCCTTAATTGACTTTCTTTATCTCAGATTTTTAATGATAAATGTGAGGGAAATGCAAAAGTATTCAACATTTCTTAACTTTTTTTTTGGAACTAGAAATGAACCTCTCAGATTTTTAATGATAAATGTGAGGGAAATGCAAAAGTATTCAAAATTTCTTAATTTTTATTTAAGAACTAGAAATGAACAACTGCAAGCGTCTTCTCACTTAAAACGAAAAATCATAGAAATTGATACAGAGCCTGAGCCACAAAAGAAGAGACACAATAGTGGCCATACAATTGGTTTTGATAAAACATGGCAAACAAACAGACAGTGGCTTATTTTCACAGACAATTCTATGAATTGTTCGCTGTGCTCGGAATTTCAAAAGAAAAGTGCTTGGGCAACTATAGGGTGTAAAACTGTACGCCTTGACAAAGTCGAGGAACACGAAGAAAGTTCAGAACACTTGAACTCCGTAGTTTTATAATGGGAAAGGGAGCAGGCAAAACAAGTTAATCACAATATGGACAAAGACTCTCACAAAGCAATATCTGATGCTCTTAAAGAACCTGCCGTTGGATATTTTCTCAAGTCTGGTAGATTTAATCATTGATGTTGGTTCAGAAAACTTAAATAAACTTAAGTTTTTCTCCTATACTGTATCCATCAAAAAACTGTGGACACAGAATACACGTATTATTCATGATTTATGACATTTACTGATATTGTCAAATGAAGAAAAACGAATGACTATGCAAATTTTGAAAAAAGGGGGGAGGAGGAAACGAAAGCCATGCCCCTAGCTGCGGAACCGTAGCCCTTATGGTCCTTGGTCAGTTCAGAAAACTGGCCAAGGACCATTAGGGCTACGGTTCCGCAGCTACCATGCCCCATGCTCCTGTGAATCGAATATTTAATGAAACACGTACATTAACTAGCTGTTTCTGTATTAGTCTTGTATTAGAATCTCGGTCTCGGCGTAAGGTGGGCCAAAACAACTAATGTTATGAGTTCGAATCCCGCTCATGGCGAGGTGTACAACATTATATGATTATATTTGTCAGGTCGGTGGTTTTCTCCGGGTACTCCGGTTTCCTCCACCAATAAAACCGACCGCCACGATATAAAAGCTTGAAATATTGTTGAAAGTGGCGTTAAATACTATAAAACCAATACAGCTATCATCTAATCTATACCAATTCAATATAGAAAATAAATCAATGAAGAAGAATTGAATTATGATCTTCACATTATAATAATTACAAACAATACAACTTACCTGGTGATGATTGAACGCCTGATATTATAATAATAAGATACAAAATTGGAATAAGAAACATCTGTACTTCCTAACTATTACACTGCGTGGTGTACATAAACCAATAAAGGCAATATAACCTTAATGTAGTTAAAAGTCTTAATAGCTAAATATAGACCGGTGAAATTATATACAAAAATGAACATTGACCCATATATGGGACATAAGCGTTCTTTTCCATTGTCATGCTGAAAAAGTAGGGACATAGCGGGAATACATTACAGTACCTCTTAATAGCTGAATATACATCTCGCATGTATAGATAAGAAATATGACCCATATATGGGACATACAATTACTATGCAATGTACGCTTTTGAACCATTGCCATGCTGAACAAGTAGGGACATAGCGGGAATACATTACATTTTTGATATTAAGTGTTATACATATTTGGAAAGCTTAACATCTCCAGATTAAAATGGATATATCATTTTTTATTGTCAGTGCCTCTGTTTAACGCAAAATTGTTTTAACTGGAGATTTCTCTTTTGAAAATTGGATAAAAAATTGACGTTTTTTTTACCGAAGAGATCGCTGAAAATAACTACGCGATACTTGTACAAAAAAAAGAAAAAAAGTGGGAAAAAAGTACACAGAACGAATCACTAAATAAAACTGAAACTTTCCATCGATTTACATTTTCTCAAAATTTCGTCTGAAATTTTTAGGGGTTCAATACCTTTTCAGTTATATTGAAAACTACGTGCTCCATACCGATTTTTGAGCCAACATTTTGAATTTCGTATGTATGTTTTTCTGTAGATTGAAATAGGGAAAACTAATTCCAGAAATAGAAAAACAAATAAATTTTCTTTAATTTGATGGATGCTACATGACTCTTCAGTGAGTAAATCTTGTGTACAAGTCCGGTAGATGCCATTTTCAAACTTCCATTATTTTGAGAGTGTAACTCCAATTTTCTTGATTTTTTTTTGCATATGCAAGTTTTATATTGTGATCGCCAAGAACAGGAGTAGTCAGTTTATTGACAGTTCACAAATCTTTAATGAAAAAACCCGAAATAAAAGCCTCAAACGACACCCTCTTGCACTTTACAGTGAAAAATGATAAAAACTGTGAATTAGATTTCAATTTTATAGACTAGTTCTACACAAACTATTAACTGTAAGTGTTCCACATATTTCAAGACAATGGGTTAAGCCCAAGCATTTGATTTGTCGGACTTATAATGTAGTTGTTTTTATTTTGTTGAAACTTTTATCAATGAATTAATGTTCTTACACTGTTTGTCTTTACATCACTGTAAATAAGCAAAAATTCTGATATTCTTAATCAAGTAAGAATTTTGTAAGTAACACATACAATATGTCCAGGAAAAACATTAATAAATTATTTTTCTTTTCTAGCAATGGACGACAGAACTTTGTTGGAAAGACCCGGACAATGATGGCCGATACAATGGGTACAAATTAGGTGATCCGTGGTGTACATGAACCCGTAGTAATCAAAGATTGCTGTATCCTCCAATATCACATCCAGGTTAGTATACTGCAATTTGCTACTCCAATTTTTCCACTAGGGCGTAAGACCAGAGAATAATTGCCTCGGAATAAGGCAATTGTGTCCAAGTGGAGCGACATGTCTACTTGCGGAATGTTGTTGCAGTGAGCAAGCACTATTAAAATCCAACTTGGCGTGTTTGTCTAGTACAAAGTAGACATCGTCATCATCTCATCAAAATGTAATTCTTCTTGCCATGGCATAGCTGAAATTTTTCTCCATTAATGTTAATCACTCACTCACTCACTCACTCACTCACTCACTCACTCACTCACTCACTCACTCACTCACTCACTCACTCACTCACTCACTCACTCACTCACTCACTCACTCACTCACTCACTCACTCACTCACCCACCCACTCACCCACGCACGCACGCACGCACTCACTCATTCACGCACTCACTCATTCAAATCCAATATGATGTATGAATTAATTGATAACCCAGAGAAACTGCATGACAATATAGGGTACACAAGACGAAGAAAAACAAAACAAAAACACAACACAATATGTGCTTGACACCACTATGCGCAAGCAAACACAAATAACGTATATAAAGCATGCTCCCTCCTACAGACAATTAAGATTTGGGGAGTGATTTGTTTGATTGTAATTGCTAATATTGTCGACCATTACTGTTTGAGGAGTAAGGCGTGTTGCTGTTTGAGGTTTGTTATAGGAGTGATTCGTTTTTATTGTAGTTAGCTATACAGCCGACCATTATTCTTTAAGGTGTAGCAGAGGAGTGATTCGTTTTTGTTTTGTGGTTGGCTATATCGCCGATCATTACTGTTTCAAATTCAATTACGCGTATGAGAAGTGTTTGAAGATACCAAAGGGGTAATCAGAATCCTTAAATTAAAGAAGAACAGATAACACAATGTTCAAAAGTAAAGGATAAAAGGACAAACAACGATATATAAAACATACATATAAAACTAAAGTTCGAGTAGCACGAACCCTCCTAACAACTGGGGATGAACTCAATTGCTACAATAATATTTATCATCAGTTACATATACACACACTAAAGCCACAATTTAATTCTGACTTCAGATGTGAGGAACGTCACATTTCGACTGTCATACTCCTATGTTCCTGCCAGACAAGTTTCCTATGTCTGCTCCTTGTTCAATCTAACTAATAATGCAGAGTATCATATGATCGCTGCTTCACCTTTAAAAGAAAACTCACATATTCTACAAGGTATTACTGTATTTGGGTGTGGTGAGTATTACGTCAAGACAGTTGCTAATTACTACAACACTTAATATTTCAAGAACACAAAAATCCTTAGATATTATTGAACCAATTGGCAGAAATATTAATGTATGGCTTTAAAGCTTATGATGTGTTGTGTTGCATGTGTTTGTCGATATAAATTCACAAAAACATTGCTCATGCAAACCTCATTCATTTTACAATGACAGAAGCTAAATTCTGAACAAGCCAATAAACCTTTATCTCATTCCAGATTTAATCCTAAAATTATGCATACGGTACCCGTTCTAGCCAGAGTGTATTTTGTGTTCCAATAGAAAAATCGCAGGAGGAAAAATCGACACCCGTAGCACACAAGCACATGATTGGTTACTTTCCTGGTTTGGCACAGTGGAGGGGTGAAGCTATTTTTATAGACACAAACTCTAAGTGAAATTATGCGGTAATGCATGTGCTTTCCCCATTTGAGTAAAATGCCAACCCTCACACATAACGACAGTATGGTATTTTTTATAGATTGTATTCCTCTACACATTTTTCAAAAAATCTATTTTGTCGGGATAACACGATTCTCAAACAAGTGAGTGATAAATGAAAAATAAAATCCAAGTAGAAAACATGCAGAAACAGAAACAAATTCGATACCCGTAGCACACATATACATGACCGCTTAATCGCTGAGGCCATCGTGGTGGTCGTCGTAAAGTAGTTGGATTCACAACTACCTATGCAATCAGTGCATATTACCACCAAAGTTGTGAGTTCGAATCCTGCTCATGGCGAGGTGTACTCGATACAACTTTATGTCATAAAGTTTGTCAGTTGCTGCAATTCGGTGGTTTTCACCGGGTAATATAGTTTCCTCCACCAATAAAATTGACCGCTACAATAGAACTGAAATATTGTTGAAAGTGGCGTTTTACACCATAACCCTTAACCCTGGTCTGGTATAGGTACTTCAATAACAAGAATCTGGGTTAAACCTTATTGTATATTTTGATATCCACTTTGAGATCTACAGCGAGTGTAGATTCGTCATACTCGTGTACTAGTGTTGTGAACATTAACTGTTTAAAAAACAAAATACATAATATAATTGTTTTGTTTGCTATTTATTATTAAAATACAAAGTAAAAGTCACAATTCTGACAGCCAAGTTTAGCAGAAAAGAAAAGTAAAATCTACAATAGGAAATGTAATGTGCAGTGACATTATCACACGATTAACTTTGTTGAGAGTTATAAATAAATGGAAAGATTTGGATATTAACTCCTCCGAAATAATTTAGAATAAAAGAACACATACCTAGATGTACAGCGAACAACATATGTTATTATAGGTGTAAAAAACTAACTAATCGGTTTTGACACGTTTGTTCTAACTAAATTTGTTTATACCTTGTACACAAACCTAACTTGCAATGGATAGGCAGATTGATATTTTACTTTTCTTCTTTTGGATATTGTATTGCATATCCTTCGACTTACGACTTCTTATTACCCCTTTGATTTCTTCCTAGTTTTATTGTGACATATAATTATGTAATACAACATCGACAATTACCGACATTAGCTTTAAAAAATTAATGTAAAACTAATATTTATTCACTCAGACACTCGGGTCATAAATGGGGTTAATTGATGTTTTGACCATTTGATAGTGGTTCTGATCTTAAATGCATGGTGTTTCAAATTGCTTTTCCAATTGTTTACGACCAGACACCATAGAAATTAAATATGCATCTGTATCTTTGTTTCTTTAATATTTTCGTGTTAATCAGGCATTTTGATTTTGATTTAGATCCGAGGACGCAGTTTAACTGAACAAACAAAGCTTACTTATGTAATGGTATCCCATTATCACCATGTCAGGATATAATAGCTGGATATACATCAGGTGTTCATAATACATGTATGCCACCGGAAGTCGAAGTGAGGATAGGAAGGAAAGGTTATAAACAAATAATGATATCTGTAAGTCTTTGATGAGTGTATGATTAAGTGATATTGATTATGTTTTTTTCCCAATTAAAATCTTTATTGAAAACTTTACATTTGTTAGTGAAAAAACATAATTACCAGTACCTTATCCTGGCCTCGTTAATATTAGTAGCATGCTATATAAATAGCTAGTCATTTTAGTACAATACAGTTAAGATTGATCAATGATATTGATTATGTAGGTAAATGGTATCTCCGGAAGTGGCATGCGGGTGGAAATTTAGATTGCCCCAAATACTAGAGGACATAATGTATAGGATTGGACTATTTGACTTGAAAACAGTCCACCAGCAACAACTTCTAAGAGGTTTTCCTTATTACCAGCTGCTGCAAAATTTCGGTTACCTGCAAGATGCTGACATTCGCTAAGCACAAGGAATCTTCGTCCCGTCTAAAGAGAAAAATGTTTATTTCCTTTCTTTTGTTCCCCACAACCAGGGAATACCATTTCAGGTGGATTGGTGTACATCGAAGCAGACAAATTATGTAATATTCCGATGTCCGGAACTGCCTAGGGGTTGAAGGAATTTTGTGGTATAAGTATTTTGCATGAAACAAAATAGCACTGAGATAATGGGATACCAGCATCAGGAAGCTCCATGAGTTAACGAATTATGGAATCGAATTTGAATTCTGAGTTATTTCAAGGTTTATGTTATAAAGTCTCAGTGACTTGCACAAGGTGCTCCGGTTTCCTCGACCAATGATACTGGTCGCAGTGATATAGCTGAACTATTGTTACAAGTGGCGTTTGACATCCATAAACTAACCCATTTAAGACGAAGAAAAGTTTGAAGATACCAAAGGGGTAATCAGAATCCAAATATCGAAGAATAACAGACAACTCAATGGCCAAAGGAAAAGGCACTAAAGGATAAACAACGATATAAAAAAACATACACATAACACTAAAGATCGAGTAACACGAACCCCACTAAAAACCGGGGGTGAATGCTCCACTAGATACACGAACAGCTATTAACTTCTTTGAAATGAAATAATTGTCACATCAAAACGAAAATGACACGTTCAATTGTCCGATGTTCGCTGTTGCTGTACGGTTAGACGTTATCATACAATACCATTGCTGGAATCTGGAGAACGTTGCGTATTATGCGGAGTATTGACAGGGTATAAATATGATGATACTTGGCGAAATTTACTTCCTTTTATGAAAGCTAGTATTCTCGAAAAATTTTATCTTACTTTCTCACTTTAGTTTCAGTATTATAACCCAACAAGAAGACAGGGTTACACAGACAGTTCAGGAATAACTCTGTATTATACCAGCAAAATACGAAGGTTCGATGCAGGTGTTTCTCCACTAGAGGTCACTCATTTTTCTATTCCTGCCGGAAGGTCTGCGTTTGAAGTCGTCAGCGCATGTCCAGGAGACTGCACAGTCCTGCAGGCGGCACCACCAATATATATAATACTAGGAATGAATCATATGCACAGAATAGGTAAGAAAATACAATTATATATTTTTATCCAATTTTATATCAAATATTTAAGTATATGTTCTTGAATATATATTTACTATAGATATAAAAGGAATCCAAACCAAATAAAATCTGTCTGTAATGTCAAATCTACAGCTGAGCATGAATATATTGGTCAGTAATATCCATTTTTCGCTCACAAGAGTTTTTTTTTAAATGTGTTCTTAAGGATTCGATTTACAAAACTGACGTAGTATCTTTGTATTTTTAATAATATTTCTACAACAACTTCGAAACGCATCGGTGTTTTAATATTTATTTGTATTGATTTTTGCCATGTATTATGCTATGTTGTAAATTGTAGGGAGAGGGCATTTATAATGTAGTTAATATGAGACAGGCAACCTGTTTGAAGGACGAAGTCCTAAAATTTCAATAATACGATGATCCGTACACGTTAGCCTCACCGCCACCGGACGCAATTACGAACAATTTCGTTTATTTTCGATGATGTTGACCGTGGCATTTGATAATAATTTATAAATTTGACCAAATTGATGAAGCTGATTGCATGTTCATATTTCAGATTAAACACCAATATTCCTTTTGAACGCATCGGTGTTTTAATATTTATTTGCATTGATTTTTGCCATGTAGTATGCTATGTTGTAAATTGTAGGGAGAGGGCGTTTATAATGTAGTTATTCCTTGTACCCAATCCCATTGCTTATATTAGAGCAATAAAATATGCTAAATTCACAAAAAAGTAATTAAAAAATTGCTAATTTAACGATAAATAATGATCTTTCACTATTAACCACGTCGAAGACATTTATAAGCTATGACAGCCATTCTGATTTTATTTCATAAGATATTGTTGCTGCCCCTTTCTTATGATCACCTGTGATCTTAAGCCTATTAATGTCAGTATACCTATTGGATTTAATTGGTACCGTAAACTAACCAAGCATAAAATATTTCAAATAGACATCTTGAATTATCTCAATTCAGGTCGAAAGCAAAGAATAGAGATACACAGGGGAGGAAATCTGCATACATTGGTTACAAATGACACAAATTATAAAGTCATCCATCCACATTATTTTTGGTAAGTAGTGACACATTGTTATTATGGTGACCAATGATATACACGATAAAGTCATACCTATATATTGCTTGTGGAAATCGGTCTACAATAGTAATACTAAGTGACTGCTTAATAGAAGTGACCGCATGGGTAGATTTGACTGTTTATATATATAACAGGTTGATATATTTTTAACCTTTCACATATGTCCTACATTATAGAAAATAATTGCATGAACCAGAATGAAAGCATCCAAAAGCATAGCATAACCTTACTGTGGTGAGTGGAGTGACTGCTTGACAATGTCAACAAAATATAAATCTCTATAGAAGAGATAACTTATCGACTCCCAAAAATCAATAAGAAGCATAATTTAAGAAAGTTTGATGATATCAAAGGGGTCATCAGAATCCGTAAATCGAAGGACAGACAATGCAATGGCCAAAAAGAAAAAAGGAGAAAAGGATAAACAACAATCTACAAAACATTACACAGAAAACCAAAGATCGAGCAAAGCAAACTCCACCAAAAACTTGTGATGATCTCGGGTTCTCCAGAAGGCAAGCAGTTCCTGCTCCACGTGTGGCACCCGTCGTATTATTCTCTATTTATATGATTCACAATATGAAAAAAAACTAATTTAAGCAAGCGTATGCTTAATACCATCAAACAATCTTTGAATGTTTTACTCTCTTAATATTTCAGGCACGAAAAACCTATACAGTTATTACCCGGTGATATGTTAAAGATGACCTGTGAATATGATTCTAGACTAGAAAATAGTACCGTCAAGTGGGATGTATCATGGCGCGGAGAAATGTGTAAAGGCTTGTTATTGTATTATCCAAAGCAAAGTTGGCCATCTCACCATTGTCAAAATTATAGATCAATACCGTTATGTGAACTCATGATCGATGCTACCGTATTTGGATGCCATTTCCGCAGTTTCGTATCATCCCTTGGTACGTCGAATCGAACACTTATAGAAAGTATAATACGAAACTGTGGACAGGATAAAACATGTACACCTGAATGTTTAAAAATGGTTTCAGTTGTAAGACAGGATCCATGTTTGCAAGGAGATATATATGATTTATGGAAAGAGACTAGACTTATTAAAGCTAATACTCTGTTGTTAACATTATACGAAGTTTTGACAAAGTGTGAAGAATTCTATAAACAACAAGCCCACCTGATATCAAACGCCCCTGCTCATGGCTGGGACGGTTTGTTAAAATGATATGCATTTAACATTTACAATAATTCTACTTTATTGGATCTCATGAATATTCATTGTACACTTATTAATTATTTTGCATACATGTTTTGTTTTATTAAATGCAATGGTAATGGTAAATACTTTCATATTTGGAGGAAAACCACATCGATGATGTAATGGTTATCATGCTCGCGTTGAGTGTGGTAGATTGTGGACTCGAGCTCGAGTTGGATCACACGAAAAACAACGAAATTGGTATTTTTTACTCTCCCACTAAACACGCAGCTTTAAGGAGAGAGAGAGAGAATAAGAATTGGTTGACTCGGAATCAAGATAATGTGTCCGAGTGGAGCGGCACGTCTACTCACAAGCTGTTGTTTCAGCGAACTAGCACTATCAAAACAATTCAACAAAACCTGTTGGTCCAGTAAGCAGTAGAAATCATTATCATATCTTCGAATTTAACTTGCTCTCACCATGATAGATTAAAGAATTGATCATTTGGCGTAAAACAACAATCACTCACTCAATTTTAGAGGAAAATAAGAATGAGCACGATTTCATGATATGAATTTAAACACTTAGTTTCGTATGACAATAATATGACAATATATTACTCAATTTGTTGTGGCAATATAAAATATCAATTTAAATTGATAAAAATGAAATCACAACCCAGATGAAAAACACAAAATAAAGACCCTCATTCTTACACGCACCAAAAAGTACATAGCTAAAGATCAGACGTAAACTAATTTACACTTTCTGACTAGACTAGGCGGTGGAAGTACTTCTTTAGTGATAAGCTTATCTTGGTTTGTGTATCAACTCCTCGTGAAATGAAATAATTGAAAACCGGGATCGGTGAGGGGTGATATATTTCAATTTAAGACATCGGCAACAAGCTGAAAAACCGAATCTTGGTAATGGTGGAAAAAACAAAAAATAGAAAAAATGCCACACTGTCGGAAGAATTCGAAACATCTATAGAAAACTATTAGACAAAATCGATACCCCTAGCACACATGTACATAATCACCTACTTTTCTTGCTTGAGACAGACACAGCAATGAAAAAGTGGCGAATTTAAGCTAGTTTAATGGGCCCAAACCTCTACTGTTAGTGAAGAGATACGGTCATATTTGTGTTTAGCCAACCCTCGCATTCAGGGCTGTCTTAGCGTATGGTCACACTAGTAGTTGCACAGGGGCCCCGCGAGCATAGGGGCCCCATGCTAATCTATGTATGTTGTGAATTGCTGTCAATAAATAAATGCTATACTAAACTATGAATATTTGTCTGAACTGAAAAAACGTGCAGAAGCTTATTCACTGATTGGAAATCTGTTATCCTTCTCATGTGAATTGAAAACAATTGATTCTGATGAGATAAACAAAAAGTGTGAACATCTGCCTAATGTGTATCACAAAGACCTTGATTATGGTGACCATTTAACTGAATGTGAGCATCTCGAGCACTACAGGATTCTTGATGAAAATTGTGAGACCCTCCTTGCATTGTACAGAAAAATCTTTTGGACAACTTGATATCTGTGTTTCCCAATGTTGAAATTGCACTCGGAGTGTTCATGTGCATAATGGTGATCAACTGTGCAGGAGAACATTTATTTTCAAGACTGAAGCTTTTATTAGCAAATCAGCATCGCAGCACAATGAGGCAGCAGCGGTAGAACTGGCTTTCACTCGTGTGTATGAAATATTACATCATGAAGACCATTGATTTCAAGCCAATTATAAAGCAATTCTCTTGATTAATAATAAATAATTCGCAGTAATTTCATACAGTGCCACCGTCTGTATGGTTTACAAATTGAGTAACATTTACATATAGAATGCTTTGTTTTTTTCAAAGTACATGTTATATTCTTAAAACGTTTGTGTTGATTAATCTTTGCTCTACAACATGTTTTTTAATGCTTAAGCGCTGATTTTGATGGAAGTACCAATTCAATGAATATAGGTTTAATTTTATCGATCATTTACATTTTTATTCCTGTGAGTGTTGTGTAGGTAGGGACCTCAATACACTGCTTTGTCCAGGGACCTATTATGCTGTTAAGACGGCCCTGAATTTGGGACTCAAGTTGGGAGTGTGACAAAAGGCCCCGAGACTGAGTGGCAAAAGTGGCGTGGTCTTATTTTTGTTTGCCTGAGGAACTAGCTCAGGAATGGCGGTCTCCCCCTGAATAAAAGTATTTGTTTCTAAGTAATTCCCAGAGAGATACTGTGCACAAAGATCCTTTACTTCTCGACTGTTTACAATAAATTAAAGTTTTACAGACAATAACAGTATTTATTATACGACTATAAATATTTCTTTTATCTGATTGGTTAAAAGCATGAGATTTTTTCTTGATATAGCTTGATGAATACTGTCTAAACCTTCAATTTCCGCAACAATTAAGTTTGATCGTTCCAGAGGAGCCTTTGGAACGTTATATTAACCTCACGTGACGCTAAAATCGGAAAACCCCTATTTTTAATTTTAGCGTCACGTGAGATTAATATAGCGTTCCAAAGGCTCCTCTAGAACGATCAAAATTTATCTTTGCAGTATGCATAGAACTTTCTTGTTGCCATTGAAATTTACACAAAAACCACATGTAGTGTTTAATGCCAATTTATAAAACATGGCCCAGAAGACATTAATAACAGTTTCATATAATAAAACAATTACTGACTTTCATTTCGATTAATATAAGGATCTATCGTTCCAAGATATACGATATTTACCTCTGCTTTGGCCTCGGTAAATATCATATATCTTGGAACGATAGATCCTTATATTAGCCTCTATCAATAGAGAATATTATATGGCTCTTTCCGTATCACATCCCATATCAACCCGAGACACCAATATCATCCCGAGAGCTTTAACTCGAGGGATGATATTGGTCGAGGGTTGATACGGGATGTGATACGGAAAGAGCCATACCATATTATGTTTATCATATACTTAAACATGAGAAAGTCTTGTTCTGTATTATGAAAATTTAGTCACGTGATCAATATCATTTTAAGGGGTATGATAAAGGGGTGATGATATCGATATCAGTCATGGCAGACAAATACAGTCGTAATGTTCTTTCAGTATTATATATGCAAATTTCCTTTATTTAGTACTAAGTATATGATAAAAGTCAATAATTGTATAATAAGTCATACAGTAAATTACAATTCTGCAAATAATACAAATTAATTCAAAACTTTCTTGTTCTTTTGTTTATGAATATTAAATTATTATTTTCTTGTTATATTTATTAATATTTAGAATAAATTTGTTCCTTTTAGTTATCTGAATCTTTGTTTTTCACTTATTTTTCCTTTTTATTTTAACAATCTATTCATGAAATTTTCAAATAACAAATTTTAGCACAAATGTGAATAAAGAATAATACATTATAAAACAATATATTTTTCTTCTTTCGCTTGAACAGTGTACATTTATCCAGCTTAAGATTACTATGCTTACCTGAATACAAATATTTGTTTCTAAATAATTCCCAGAGAGATAATGTGCACAAAGATCATTTATTTTTCGACTGAAGACCCAGGGTGAAGTATTCGTTTTTATATCACCCATCTTCATTTCTGTGGCAAAAACACGGTGGTCAAATATGGTCAAGAGCTACATCTTTCCCGAATTTGTATTGCTATTTCTTTTAATTACTGAAATAACTTCAGTAGCTCTAATAGAAATTGTGTTCCATTTTAATAAACAAATATAATTTTTTCCCACAAACTATACAATATTTTATTTTAATATTTCTTCAGGAACTCTTTCGCTCATAACTACTTTTCTTTTATGAAAATGACTTTGTTGACCTTTTTGTACCCCCCGATAATACCTATGTACAAAAAATTAGTATAACAAAACACATTCTGACGTTTTTTTCAATTATATACTATTTTCATTCATTACTGTTCTATCTGGGTTTCAGCCAACTTTCTTCAAAAATATACAAAGATCTCTTGCTACAGGAGCATGGGTGTTGTCCAGAACACTGAGTTCTTGTAGACAAACATCGATAAAATTATGTTTTAGTCAAATCTAATAATTTTTCTTTCATTTGATTCATAAATGGAAATAATATAACGGCGTTGTCCAATGTAATAAAATGAAAAACAAAAACATACCACCTGTCAGAACAATTTAAAAATCTAGAAAAACAAAAATACCACACTGTCAGAACAATTTAAAAATCTAGAAAAACAAAAATGTACCAGTCAGAATAATTAAAAAATCTAGAAAAACAAAAATATACCACACTGTCAGAACAATTTAAAAATCTAGAAAAACCAAAATATACCACTGTCAGAACAATCTAAAAATCTAGAAAAACCAAAATATACCAGTCAGAACAATCCCAAAATCTAGAAAAAAAAACATACCACACTGTAAGAACAATTCCAAAATCTAGAAAAACAAAACATAATACACTGTCAGAACAATTTAAGAATCTAGAAAAACAAAAATGTACCAGTCAGAATAATTTAAAAATCTAGAAAAACAAAAAATATACCACACTGTCAGAACAATTTAAGAATCTAGAAAAACAAAAACATACCACACTGTCAGAACAATTTAAAAATTTAGAAAAACAAAAACATACCACACTGTCAGAACAATTTAAAAATCTAGAAAAACAAAAACATACCACACTGTCAGAACAATTTAAAAATCTAGAAAAACAAAAACATACCACACTGTCAGAACAATTTAAAAATCTAGAAAAACAAAAACATACCACACTGTCAGAACAATCCCATAATCTAGAAAAACAAAAAGAAACCACATTGTCAGAACAATTCCAAAATCTAGAAAAACAAAAATATACCATACAGTCAGAACAATCCCAAAATCTAGAAAAACAAAAACATACCACACTGTCAGAACAATCCCAAAATCTAGAAAAACAAAAACATACCGCAGTCAGAACAATTCCAAAATCTCGAAAAACAAAAACATACCACAGTCAGAACAATCCAAAAATCTACAAAAACAAAAACATACCACACTGTCAGAACAATCCCAAAATCTAGAAAAAACAAAAAGATACCACACTGTCAGAACAATCCCAAAAATCTAGAAAAACAAAAAGATACCATATTGTCAGAACAATTCCAAAATTTAGAAGAACAAAAACATACCACATTGTCAGAACAATTCCAAAATCTAGAAAAACAAAAACATACCACACATTCAGAACAATTCCAAAATCTAGAAAAACAATAACATACCACAGTCAGAACAATTCCAAAATCTAGAAAAACAAAAAGATACCACATTGTCAGAACAATTCTAAAATCTAGAAAAACAAAAACATACCACACTGTCAGAGCAATCCCAAAATCTAGAAAAACAAAAAAAGATACTACACAGTCAGAACAATTCTAAGATCTAGAAAAACAAAGACATACCACACAGTCAGAACAATTCCAAAATCTAGAAGAACAAAAAGATACTACACAGTCAGAACAATCCCAAAATCTAGAAGAACAAAAAGATACCACACAGTCAGAACAATCCCAAAATCTAGAGGAACAAACACATACCACACTGTCAGAACAATCCCAAAATCTAGAAGAACAAAAACATACCACACTATCAGAACAATTTCAAAATCAAATATCAAAATCATAGTCAGAGTCAAAATAGATACAACTTACAAACAAATACATAACCACTCACTTTCCTGGTTCGGTACAGACACGTCAATAAAAAGTTGCGAGGTTAAGCTAGTTTTACTTGCCAAAACCTACATGTAAAGGTATCTAAGCAGGTTAATGATAGGATCTTCTGTGGTAAGTTGAAACATCAGTGATAAATCAAACGAAAATTGCCTATATCAACTTAGTGAAAGCCAACGATGGCATAGTTAGAGGGAAACCGAACTCGCATACAACCACGGGCGTGATGAAGACTCCCATTTCTTGTTGTATTGCATATTTGTATTGTATAATATTATATTGTTGTACTTTTAGATTGTAAATGATTGAAACAAATGTATAACTATCATATATCAGTATGAAAAAAATAGATTTGACGATTGCTCTGTAAATAAAAGATGCAAAAATAAATATAAATTCACAGCAATCTTTGAATGAATTGCATATTTAACAATTATCGACCAATGTCGTGTATAAAATATGTACGTAATAACGAAATGAGGCTGCACTTTATAGACAGTGATTGGCTATATAGAGGTGCTCATTAAGGCAGTTTTGACTGTATTAAATAAAATAAACTCCATCCATATTAGTAATAAAAACGTAGATATCGAATTGTTTTGGTTGTATAGCAACTATTACCAAAATCTCCTTTGTTTCAATGATATATTCATTGTTCATATATCATTGAAAGTAAAGGAGATGAGGTTTGGCTTTATTGTTTATGGTGTTTAACGCCACTTTCAATAATATTTCGGTTATATTGGTGCAGTCAGTTTTATTAGTGGAGGAACCCGGAGTACCGAAGAAAACCACCGACCTGTCGCAAGTCACTGACAAACTTTATCAAACAATGCTGTATTGTCGGAGTGAGATTCGAACTCACAACCCAAAGGAGATAGGAGAGTAATTGTGTATTTGGTAAACTGGTGTTTAGAATACTCATAATGAAAGTTAGTACAAATCGTCACAACACTTGGAAAAGTTGACTATAAGGCTTGAAGTTCTTTCATAATTATACAGATTGAAATTATCAGGGTTTTCTTTGTTACAAATCTTTCATTAATCAATTTGCATATTCACAATGTTCAGCTTCATCTGCTCTCTCGATAAAAATAAACCAAAACAATAAAAAATCAAAAGCAAAAAAACAAATAAATAAACAAACAAACAAAGAAAAATCAAAACAAAAAACAAAACAAAAACAAAAATTGTATTTTCATGGCATAACTATTTCACAAATGAAGGAATATTTTGAAGTGCCAGAAGCATCATTCCATGTCCCCCAACCATATCCACTCATTAATAAAAAATCTTGACCATATGAGTTATCAGGTTGAATGTTGGCAAAGTGTGTATTCCATGGCATATATATCATTGCGGTACCATCATCATAGGCCCAGCTCGTCGTACTTCCAACTCTTCGTCCTTGTATGTATGCATATGTAGTTCCAAAGTTATAATTAGCTGTAAAACAAATGTGTAATTGTGAGCTCTAGACAACTATCATTATTAGACTGACATATACTTTGCATAGACTGAGTTTGGGTTGGTTTCGGTTATTGTGTTTAACGCCATTTTCAACAATATTTCAGCTATATCGTGGCGGTCAGTTTTATTGGCGGAGGAAACCGGAGTACTCGGATTAAAGCACCGACCTGTCGCAATTCACTGACAAACTTTATAACATAAAGTTGTGTCTAGTACACCTCGCCTGAGTGGGATTCGAACTCACGCTAGTGGTGATAGGCACTGATTGAATAGGTAAATCCAACTATCATACGACGGTAACGGTAAGTACATAGACTAATAGTGGTATTTAAATAACTATATGAGAAACTGTTTGCTCTTCACAGACATACAGTAAGTAAACATGCCATTTTCGTCTATGTAAGTAAGGACGTGTTTATTAAAGGCCTATGCTATTTCCGTTTTTTGGGAAAAAAAGTTATTTCTTAAAATAGAACACTAAGACTAAATTATTAAAATTTGAACAACAAATATCCACAAGCAAAAAACAATAATGATTGAAAAATATATTAAGGAATGTTTGAAGCAAATGTCTTTGACTACAACCATTTTAGATCATATTGAATTGAATTTTCAATCCGATTCGACATAACAGAAAAGCGTTGAGTGTTTATTCCATTATAGCTACAAATTATCAAATTCAATTGATTTTAACATTTTAATTTGTTACATGTTTTACGTCTCCTTAACCATCTTCGATTTTGACGAAAGCATTTGTCAAGTATACAATGAAGGTCGATGTCATCACAAATGAAAACAGTATGCTAACAAAAAGGAACAATGGATGAACCATTAGAAGAAAAAAGATGAAACAATAAAGGTCGGTCAACACGATCTGAAACAATAAAGGTCGGTCAACACGATCTCTGACCTGTTTAGTATTGCATTAGTGTCCATTACGCATACAATAGATCTATTTGATTGTGTTGTTTTGTAAACAATGAAAGGGTGTCGTAGTGACCGCTATTGTATGATAAATTGAAACGTGATGACCATTATCGTATGATAGTTGGAGTCGTGGTGACTACCATCGTATGGTAGGTGGAGTCGTGGAGATTCCTATCATATGGTAGGTGGAGTCGTGGTGAATATCATCGTATGGTAGGTGGAGTCGTGGTGATTACTATCGTATGGTAGGTGGAGTCGTGCTGACTACTATCGTATCGTATGTGGAGTCGTGGTGACTACTATCGTATGGTAGGTGGAGTCGTGGTGACTACCATCGTATCGTATGTGGAGTCGTGGTGACTACTATCGTATGGTAGGTGGAGTCGTGGTGACTACCATCGTCTGGCAGGTGGAGTCGTGGTGATTACTATCGCATGGTAGGTGGAGTCGTGGTGACAACTATTGTATGGTAGGTGGAGTCGTGGTGACTACAATCGTATGGTATGTGAAGTCGTGGTGACTACTATCGTATGGTAGGTGGAGTCGTGGTGACTACCATCGTATGGCAGGTGGAGTCGTGGTGACTACTATCGTATGGTAGGTGGAGTCGTGGTGACTATCATCGTATGGTGGGTGGAGTCGTGGTGACTACTATAGCATGGTAGGTGGAGTCGTCGTGACTACTATCGTATGGTATGTGGAGTCGTGGTGACTACTATCGTATGGTATGTGGAGTCGTGGTGACTACCATCGTATGGTACGTGGAGTCGTGGTGACTACTATCGTATGGCAGGTGGAGTCGTGGTGTCTACTATCGTATGTTAGGTGGAGTCGTGGTGACTACTATTGCATGGTAGGTGGAGTTGTGGTAACTACCATCGTATGGTAGGTGGAGTCGTGATGACTACTATCGCATGGTAGGTGGAGTCGTGGTGACTACTATCGTATGGTAGGTGGAGTCGCAGTGACCGCTATTGTATGATAGTAAGAATCGTCATGACTGCAGTGGTTGGAGTTGTGGTGACAGCTATCGCATGGTAGTTGGAGTTGTGGCGACTGCCATCGTATGGTAGTTTGTGTCGTAGTGATCGCTATCAGATGATAGTAGGAGTCTTGGTGACCGCTATCGCATCGTGATTATATTTACATCTTCCTGTTTAATCAATGCCTATCACAATTTAAGATATGACGAGCTGTACACGATATAATATTGTGTGATAAAGTTTTAAAGTTTATCAGTGATGGTTTTTTTTATTACTCAAAGTGGCGTTAAACACTCTTGATCAGGAAATAAGAACAAATACACCCATAAAAACTTGATATATATGATTTATGTGAATCATTGTAGTATTTGTGCTTAGCAGCCACTACTAAATTGAAATAATCAGAGATAATAACAGGCGAAGATCGAGGTTTTGTCATTAGGGCGAGTGAAATATAGAAGAGCGGTCAAGGGAGATCGCTCTGGTCCAAAGCGGGCACATGGTGGATCCCTGGTAGGAGGTCCAGAGGAGTTAGTCTTGTGATGGCTCCGGAGGTTTGAAGAATTGTGGTTATTTCTGATAAATTAAATGGTGTATAACATTTGATTTGTAAATTTTGGGGGTACGGGACACAATCATCACGCTTTCTCTAAATCCCATCCACATGTTGCATTACAACTGTTACTATTAATACATTGATACACATGTAGTTATTTTTATTACCACAGAAAAGACAAGAGACAGACTAAACATTGAAAATCTTTAGTGAAAATTAAAATCATACTGGACTAACAACATGGAGCCCACTAAAACGCAGGATATGTTATCATGCAATCAATGGATTTACTGTGCAATAAAGATATATGCAATGGGTTTTTTTTGCTTGATTACAAACAGTCTTCTGGTCTATGATTGACATAGAGCAAACGGTAAAAAACGACAACATCATAGCGAGAACGAGAAAGAAGACACATATAAAAAGATTGGAACTACTCTTTTCGATAAAAATTGACAGTGGTTTTGAACTTTTCGCCATTTCAGGATAGCACAATATATTTGCTTTAAGATTAGACCTTTGTTTTGAGATTCCACATTTTGATCTTCTATCATTCGTGAATAAATTTTGGTTGTAGCGTTTAATTGGTTTGTTTGTTTCTTTCTTTGTTTGATGGTGTTTTAACGCCACTTTCAACAATATTTCAGTTATATCATGGCGGTCAGTTTTATTGGCGGAGGAAACCTGAGGACCCTGTGAAAACCATCGACCTGTCGCAAGTCACTGACAAACTTTATCACATAATGTTGTACACCTCGCCCTGATCGAGATTCAAACTCAAAACATCAGTGGTGATAGGCACTGATTGCATAGGTAGTTGTAAATTCAACTACCATAGCGATTATTTGGTCTTGAGATTTCAGCCATACCATTGATATATCTCTACCATACATACTTGAGATGTGGTCATACACTGCTTTGTTTTTATCTTCACTGTCAATCTTTATTAAGGTAGTGCCTTCTGCAATACACCCTGATACAGCCTGTGTGTAGGATTTCTTGTCAGTATGATACTTGAAACAAAGTGAAACATGGGCCTTGTAAACAAATCCTTTATCAGTTGGACAGGTGTCTGTTAGACCTGAAAAACGTAACAGTGAAGAAAGAACATCAAATGCAAACTGGATCAAACACAAAGACATTTTAATGAGGTTGCTGATGAATCCACATAAGCGTTACAGAGCTTCAGTAGTTTATAGAGCAATCGAAAAAGAAGAAAAACTAGATCTAAGATAAGAGATCGATCGAGCACAACGCCACAAGTGACTTATCTGCTGATCATGCCGACCACTATGGTCACATCATAGCCAACAATATAACAGTCCCTGTTAGATTGTCATTAAATCAAGTCCCTGTTGGGAGTTCGTAAATCGAACAATTTCACAGTCAGTCAAACGCGATTGCTATTTTGTGGGACAGAGCAGGTGGCGGACAACGAATCCAGCGGCTGCAATATCAACTTCACATGGGAGCTACGAGTCTAGAAACATTTTGTCTGTTGGTTCACTTCATAGTCTGGGTGTTGATACCCACAGCGGTGCAGAAAGTACCTTCCAGTGGACGGATGATATCCCCAGATTTGAAGCAGCAATACACAGATAACTAGCCACAATGCAATCTTGTTGCATGTGGTTTCGTCATTACATATCACTTCTGGATTCTGTACGCTTAACAGAGGCATTGGTGAAAATAATCAGGATGTGGTGATACAATGGGCATTCGGTGATAGTCCAAAAGTAAGTCAAATATCATTTGACACTCCCCGCGTGTTTGACCCCATTACCATCGAAATACAAGGAAAACATGGGGGCAACGTAGAATAGGTGTTTTATTCCGCGTAAGGAAAGCTCCTTGTCACATTGGAGTTATGGCTCTTATGTTATGTTGTGTGCGCATCCTGTTCGTTAGCAAACTTTCTATTTAGCAACGTGAACTTGAATCGCATGTCTCGTTATCATTCAAAATGTGTATGTTTGGCTGAGTTGTAAAACTGATATAAATCGTTTCGTTAACTATTTTTTCTACAATGTTAATTATATTTGTATGTCTATATTAATGTTGCTAATGGATTGTCCATTCTTGATTAATATCCCTTCAGTTATTTTACCTGACGTTTATTTAGGTCCATATATGTGAAAAATATCATGGAAACCTTTCACAATCCTCGTCTTATTTCGAGATCTCTTACATAAAATCAGAATTCAGGATTGACTTGGGGCAACTTTGCAAAAGCTGACGCGTAATATTTGGAATAGCGTAAGTTTTCAAAGTTGTGTACCGTCCGAAGTCGATATACTTCCCTCGTAGTTATGCAGAGTTGAGATAGCGGAACATAAAGGCGGAGATGATAACGAAAGACATTTATCTAATTTAAGGACGTAAAAATAAATATACAAATTATATTAAATATGGAAGATTGTCGAAAAATATTTAACGAAACGATTTATACGTTACACAAATAATTATCAAATGTGAGACTCAACTTCATTTCACTATGGTATCTCTATGGTTCCAAAACAAGACCATAAGAGCTGTGGTGACACAGATGTCATATGTATACATTTACCTTCTTTAGCATAAAGCTATATGGTCATCAAAGCAAAGTGGAACGGTAATGCAGATGTACATATGTATACATTTACCTTCTTCAGCATAAAACTCTATGGTGATCTCCCCAAAAAGAGCTGCGGTGACCCAGATGTACATATGTATATATGTATCTTCTTTAGCATAAAGCTCTATGGCCACCCCCCCCCCCCCCCCCCCAAAGAGTTACGGTGACGCAGATGTACATATGTATACATTTACCTTCTTTAGCACAAAGCTCTATGGACACCCCCAAAAAAATATCTACGGTGACGCAGATGTACATATGTATACATTTACCTTTTTTAGCATATAGCTCTATGATGGCCCCCAAAAAATAGCTACGGTAACGCAAATGCACATATGTAAACATTTACCTTCTTTAGCAAAAGAAATCCATCCTTGTTGAACAATTACAGCTTGATTAGTATTTAAGCTAGAGTAAAGGTGGCACGTGTCTGTATCATCGTGATATGACATATACAAACACTCTTTAATATTATTACAATTTCTGTAGCAATCGATCATATTTGTAGCTATTGTTGTTGACGGTAATATATTGTCCAGTATGACTTGGTTGCGTAATTCTATTCTCTCGCTCACTTTCGTAAACCCGTTCACTGCCGAACAGAAATCAGAAAACAAACACGACAAAGCAAGAACTGGTAATGTATACATGCTAATTTTTCGATTCGGTATTACAATGGTCAGCCAAAGAAGAGTATATGTTCGGAATAAAATCTTATCCCAATAGAAGAAAGTAAGATAATACCAATAGTACTGACTCTTGTGTTCTCGTTTTATCTCGTGATATAATGTGTTGTTTCAGTATAAATAGACCATCTGTAGAAGGCATAATGTTTTCAGATTCTACAAATGGATGACTTAACTATATATAATGGAGCAATTAAGAATCAAATCATATTTATAATAAAAACTCATTAATTATACAAATATATATAAATCTAACATTTACATATTTTACTTTCATAACAATGCTTTCTATATTTGCTTTAATAATGTGTCAACACAATTATATGTACAAATATGACAGTTATCCCAGAAAACGGGAAAGGTGCATTAAATTAGATGTATACGTCTTTATTTCATATAAAAATGGAGTCTCAAATAGAAAAAAAAATGAAAAACAAAAAAATACCACACCGTCGTTCCCATCATTCAATAGAAAAATCGTAGAAAGAGGCAAATTCCATACCTCTAACACACAAATACATGACCGCTTAACATACTGGTACTTCAATGAAAAGTGGCGGGGTTAAGCTAGTTTTATGTATCTAATTGATACCCTATTGTTTTTGGTTTCTATTTTTAATTTACTTCAAACTTTACATTGGGACTGACTCAGTAAATTACATCCATACCACGTGTAGTAACAATATTTCAGCTATATCGTGGCGGTCAGTTTTATTGGTGGAGGAAACCGGAGTACTCGGAGAAAACCACCGATCTGCCGCAAGTCCCTGACAAAATTTACAAAAAAAAAATAACAGTCAACTCTGGCATATTATCCTGATTCCGGCCAAACCAGTCTCTTTTTTGTTAATGTTGCGTGCTTATAGGAGAAGACAAAAATACAACTTTGATAGCCTTTGGATTAATCCGACCACGGGGCTCGAACCAATGAGCTACTGGACTCCCTGCACGCTAGTTATTACACCACTAATGAAGTCAAAATTATGTTTTTTTAACGAAACATTTAAAATGCACATCTACTTGATCTACATAAAACTTCTCTGTTGGTATGATGAACAAAAGTCATATGCTGATAAATAACTACAGTCTTCTCTTTGCTGCAATTCTGGTATATCCATGTACCATGGTACCCATATTCGTCCTTTCAATTTTTTTTATTTGTGTTTTATCGATTTTCAACTAATTACAATGTAATATGCATTTTAAAATCGAAAAACTATATCTAAGATAAGAGATCGGTCGAGCACAACGCCACTAGAGACTTATCTGCTGATCATGCCTACCACTATGGTCACACCATAATCAACAATATAGCAGTCCCTGTTAGATAGTCATTGAATCAAGCCCCTGTTGGAGTTCGTAAATCGAACAATTTCACAGTCAGTCAAACGCGATTGTTATTTTGTGGGACAGAGCAGGTGGCAGACAACGAATCCAGCGGCTGCGATATCAACTTCAGACGATTTAGAACATGGGAGCTAGGAGTATAGAAACATTTCCTCAGTTGGTTCACTTCATAGTGTGGGTGTTGATACTCACGATGGTGCAGAAAATACCTTCCAATGGACGGATGATATCCCCAGACTTCAAGCAGCAATACACATATGATTAACCACAATACAATCTTGTTGCATGTGGTTTCGTCATTACAGATCACTTCTGGATTCTGTACGCTTAACAGAGTCATTGGTGAAAATAATCAGGATGTGGTGATACAATGGGCATTCGGTGATAGTCCAAAAGTAAGTCAAATATCATTTGACACTCCCCGCGTGTTTGACCCCATTACCATCGAAATACAAGGAAAATATGGGGGCAACGTAGAATAGGTGTTTTATACCGCGTAAGGAAAGTTCCTTGTCAGATTGGAGTTATGGCTCTTATGCTATGTTGTGTGCGCATCCTGTTCGCTAGCAAACTTTCTATTTAGCAACGTGAACTTGAATCGCATGTTTCGTTATCATTCAAAATGGGTACGGTTTGGCTGAGTTGTAAAACTGATATAAATCGTTTCGCTAACTATTTTCTCTACATTGTTAATTATATTTGTATGTCTATATTAATGTTGCTAATGGATTGTCCATTCTTGATTAATATCCCTTCAGTTATTTTACCTGAATTTTTCGATTCGGTATTACAATGGTCAGCCAAAGAAGAGTATATGTTCGGAATAAAACCTTATCCCAATAGAGGAAAGTAAGATAATACTAATAGTACTGACTCTTGTGTTCTCGTTTTATCTCGTGATATAATGTGTTGTTTCAGTATAAATAGACCATCTATAGAAGGCATAATGTTTTCAGATTGTACAAATGGATGACTTAACTATATATAATGGAGCAATTAAGAATCAAATCATATTTATAATAAAAACTCATTAATTATACAAATATATATAAATCTAACATTTACATATTTTACTGTCATAACAATGCTTTCTATATTTGCTTTAATAATGTGTCAACACAATTATATGTACAAATATATGACAGTTATCCCAGACAACGGGAAAGGTGCATTAACTTAGATGTATACGTCTTTATTTCATATAAAAATGGAGTCTCAAATAGATAAAAAAAATGAAAAACAAAAAAATACCACACCGTCGTTCCCATCATGCCATAGAAAAATCGTAGAAAGAGGCAAATTCCATACCTCTAACACACAAATACATGACTGCTTAATTTACTAGTACTTCAATAAAAAGTGGCGGGGTTAAGCTAGTTTTATGTATCTAATTGATACCCTGTTGTTTTTGGTTTCTATTTTTAATTTACTTCAAACTTTACATTGAGACTGACTCAGTAAATTACATCTATACCACGTGTAGTAGATAAATCAGCACAATATGACCATCGTTATCGGAGAGAGAGAGGGTTAGGTGTTTATCCCCACTTTCAACAATATTTCAGTTATATCGTGGCGGTCAGTTTTATTGGTGGAGGAAACGGGAGTACTGGGAGAAAACCACCGATCTGCCGCAAATCCCTGACAAAATGTATCACAAAATAACAGTCAACTCGGGCATATTATCCTGATTCCGGCCAAACCAGGCTCTTTCTTGTTAATGTTGCGTGCTTATAGGAGAAGACAAAACATACAACTTTGATAGCCTTTGGTTTAATCCGACCGTGGGGCTCGAACACACGAGCTACCGGACTCCTTGAACGCTAATCACTACACCACCGATGAAGTCAAAATTATGTTTTTTTACAAAACATTTAAAATGCAGATCTACTTGATCTAAATAAATCTGTATAACTTCTCTGTTGGTATGATGAACTAAAGTCATATGCCGATAAATAACCACAGTCTTCTCTTTGTTGTAATTCTGGTATATCCATGTACCATGGTGTCCATTTTCGTCCTTTCGAAATAGTTTTTTTTATTTGCGCTTTATCGATTTTCAACCAATTACAATGTAATATGCATTTTAAAATCGAAATTCAATCATATCTTTAAGTCTCTTTTGTCTTTGAATGAAATCTCAAGCCATAATCAGTATTAATTCAGAAACCTGGTATTTCGTATTTTTGTGACTATGTTGTCATTTCGCATATTCAGAACGAAAATAACTTTTTCCATACGAAAGACGGGATTTTCCGATCGGCAACCACAGTTTTGACACGAACTACCATTTCACATGAACATCCAAGTTTTCGTGCAAAGACCTGGTTTTTCGATTAGTGCGATTATCGTTTGAAGCGCAGCATATTTTGATTTTGACGATCCAGTTTAGATTCTTTGGTTGTATTGCTCCCAAAGATTTGTAAATTATTTGACTTTCCAATCTTTCGATTTTTAAGGTACCTGGGTGAGTTTTTAGTGGGGTTCGTGTTGCTCTGTCGTGTAGTGCTTTGTATATTATGGTCTCTGATTTCCCCCCTTTTCTTTTGGACATTGTATTGTCTGTCCTTCCTCGATTTATGGCTTCTGATTGCACCTCTGGTATCTTCAAACTTTTCTGATTTATCAATGGTACCATTACGCAGTAACAACAAACATGACAAAATATTCAAAAACAAGGAAAACGTTTTCATGATAATATTTTTTCACAAATGTACGATACTAAGTGATACGTTGCGGCATCATGCCACAATCCAGATTCCGGTCCGCTCATAGCAAGATGATCCTGATTTACATCATTATCAGGCTGGCTAATGGCCCATGGTAAATAGTTCATGTCTGTCCCGTCATCAAACACCCACTTGTACGACGTAATTCCTTGTCTTTTTCCTTGTATGTACGCATATTCAGAGACAAAGTTGTGTTCTGTAAAATACCGGTACAAATTACTTTGATATATTCTTAGCAAAAATATTCATATGTTATTGTACATGTCTTAGGTTATACGAATGGTTCTTTACCTCATTTGTATTTGTTGTTCTTGACAAACCACATCTGTGGTGTAATGGTTAGCGTGCTCGCCTCGTGCATGTTTGATCGTGATTCTGATCCACGGTAGGGTCTAACCAAACATTTAAAGTTAAATTACGATCTTTCCTCGTTCATGGCTTATCATCAAATATAATTTCGCAGTGGATTTTTACCACGAATAACACGAAGGGGTCCAACTAACGTGGCAGGAACTGCTTACCCCTTACAGACCTTATAGTGGAGTCCAACTAGTATGGCAGGAACAGCTTACCCCTTAAAGGCCTTATAGTGGAGTCCAACTAGTATGGCAGGAACTGCTTACCCCTTAAAGGCCTTATAGTGGAGTCCAACTAGTATGGCAGGAACTGCTTACCCCTTAAAGGCCTTATAGTGGAGTCCAACTAGTATGGCAGGAACTGCTTACCCCTTAAAGGCCTTATAGTGGAGTCCAACTAGTATGGCACGAACTGCTTACCCCTTAAAGGCCTTATAGTGGAGTCCAACTAGTATGGCAGGAACTGCTTACGCCTTAAAGGCCTTATAGTGGAGTCCAACTAGTATGGCAGGAACTGCTTACCCCTTAAAGGCCTTATAGTGGAGTCCAACTAGTATGGCAGGAACTGCTTACGCCTTAAAGGCCTTATAGTGGAGTCCAACTAGTATGGCAGGAACTGCTTACGCCTTAAAGGCCTTATAGTGGAGTCCAACTAGTATGGCAGGAACTGCTTACCCCTTAAAGGCCTTATAGTGGAGTCCAACTAGTATGGCAGGAACTGCTTACCCCTTAAAGGCCTTATAGTGGAGTCCAACTAGTATGGCAGGAACTGCTTACCCCTTAAAGACCTTATAGTGGAGTCCAACTAGTATGGCAGGAACTACTTACCCCTTAAAGGCCTTATAGTGGAGTCCAACTAGTATGGCAGGAACTGCTTACCCCTTAAAGGCCTTATAGTGGGGTGCATACTGCTTAATAGTTAACTGTCTGTGTAGTGTTTTACACATTACTTGTCTTTTCGTCTTTCTTCATTTGTTCGATTTACAGCTTCTTATTATTCCTTTTGTTTCCTCAGATGTGTTTAACCTTAATTATTGAACTTTTTTGTCAAATGTTGTCATACGAGATGTAGCACAATAATACTGTTACTTCGTAAGCTTTCGATTGCAAAGAACTGATTACATTAATAAAACAAAACTCACCTATCAGATGATAATATACTTCATTTAGCTTCTCTACACTGTCAATTCTGATCAAGGTAGCTCCCTCAGATGTACACAATGATTCAGCCTGTGTGTAGTTTACATATGCCTTGTTAAACTTGAAGCAGATCGAAGTACTGGGTTTGTAAGTATAGCCTGATGACTCTGGGCAGTATTCTACAACAAAACAACAATAAAAAAAAGTTTAATTAAGCATTTCACATGTACATTTATTTTAGTATGTAGATTTATTTGTGGTGTTTAACGCCACTTTAAACAAAATTTCAGTTATATCCTACCGGTCAGTTTTATTGGTGGGGCAATGTGGAGTACCCGGAGAAAACCACCGATCTGTCGCAAGTCACTGACAAACTCGATCACATACTGTTGTATCGAGTACACCTCGCCTGAGCGGAATTCGAACTCGCTACATTAGTGGTGATAGGCACTGATTGCACATGTAAGTAGTTGGAAATTCAACAACCATACGACCACGACCACGACGGCCCCTATCACACAAGGAATTGCTAATAAATGAGCTTTATTAAAAACCAATCAAATTAAAATAATATATCTGTTGGTATGTTTTCTTGTTTTTATTTTTGTTTGTTGTTTGTGTCTCGCCCTTTTCTACAATACACACACACCTAAGAACATCCCGTATTAGGGTCATGTAAGAAGAGTTTGAAGATATCAAAGGGGTAATCAGAATTCGTATATCGAAGGACAGATAACACAATGGCCAAAAGAAAAAGTACAAAAGGACAAACAACGGTCTACAAAACATACACATAAAACTAAAAGTCTAGTAACCCCCCTTTCGTCACCATATTCTAAGTAGGATTTATAAAGATTCGTCTCCTCTTATCCTTCAAAGAGTTCTTAGGAAGCTATAAACCACATTGTTGAAAAGTATTTTTGATTCCGTTCAAATGAGGAAAACTGGTATAGTAAGATTTTGGTTCATAATTGACTATTGTTTCACTGTTATGTCTTATGATGGTCTTGTATCTAATATTCTAATGAAGGTTGAAGCCACTGGCGTTCTTTAATAGAACTATTATTATACATATGCGCACTTCTGTACCACGAAGAATAAATATAAATGTAATGTTCAAGAATATAGCGTTCTTTATGATAACTCTGTTCGTCAGGGTTATACGTGAAGATTGGCATTTTACACACGTGTAAGACAAATGCGTGACCGCATCATTTCACTAAGAGGGGAGGTCTAGGCCTATAAAACTAAAATAACCATCGCCACTTTGTATTGAAGTGTATGTTGCAAGCCAGGAAAGTGAACAATCATGTATTTCTGTGTTAGGTTAGGGGGTGACAATTTTTTTTGTATTGGATATTGGAACGGCTCCGGCCGTGTGGTATTTTTTTTTATTTCATTTTATTCGTTCATCCATGACGGTTTAATAATATGCAATACAGTCAAATTTATTGATCCATTGATTAACAGCTCTCCGTATATGCTCTGTATTTTATAATTCAATATTCGGTAGGCTTGTCGCTGATGGGTAGGATGAAAAATATTATGATCCCTCAAATGAGATAATGCAGTATATCACTACATATTAGATTACAGCTAACAAAAAAATCCACCAAACATCTAACATGACGTCCTTCTTTCGCTTTGTAGACAAACGAGCGATTTATCGATGGTATAATCTCATTCGCACATGCGCCGGTGAATGTGACTGACTTTACCATTGGTAGCATAAATTGTGTGCGACATTTTCCGCAAACGTAAATATAAATTACCGTCTTCCAATCAAAGTATACTACCGTATTTGTATTCTTAGACATATCAGAATCGAAATAAATCATGGTAGTCAAAATGTGTTTTGAGTTTTAACATGGGTTGGCGGATACTAGTAAATTGTATCCATCGCTTCTGGCTCGGGATTAATTACTAATATCCGCCAACCCATGTTAAAACTCCCAACACATTCTGGCTTCCATGATTTATGTCTTAATTAGAATGACTCAAATACAAACATTTCTATTTAAACATGAAAAATATTGAAAAATGTATATATTATATGGAAATAGTGAGTGAGTTATTGTTAATTAAAGCTGACTGCTTAGAGTAGAAGCAACAAATACCAATTTTGTAATCTTTCTTTTGATCCGATCGGGAGACGAACCCACGATCTACTGAATTCGAGTCGAGTACGCTAACCATTACAGCACCGCTGCAGTTTATATGGAAATAACTGTTCTACTGATATTAATTTTTTTTTTTTTTTTTTTTTTTTTTTTTAATGTTTGTATAAACTTATCTGATTATATGTCACTCTAACATGACGTCCCTCTTTCGCTTTGTAGACAAACGAGCGATTTATCGATGGTATAATCTCATTCGCACATGCGCCGGTGAATGTGACTGACTTTTCTATTGGCAGAATACATTGTGTGCGACATTTTCCGCAAACGTAAATATAAATTACCGTCTTCCAATCAAAGTATACTACCATATGTGTACTCTTAGACATATCAGAATCGAAATAAATCATGGAAGCCAGAATGTGCTTTGAGTTTTAACATGGGTTGGCGGATATAAGTACATTTTATCCCTCACCTCTGTCTCGGGATAAAATACTAATATCCGCCAATCCATGTTAAAACTCAAAACACATTCTGGCTTTCATGATTTATTTCTTAATATATATCATACCCATCGACCCTCGTGATAGGTGTGCATATGTCCATCACTTTATCGCAATTTTGCAAGACAATGATAATGGTAGGTCTCCACATTACATGTATTAATTTCAGAGGGTTCGTCGTGGTCGTGGTCGTATCGTAGATTTTCAACTACCTATGTAATCAGTGCCTATCACTACTATAGTTGTGAGTTAGAATCCCACTCATGGTGAGGTGTACTCGATGCAACATTATGTGGTAAAGTGTATTAGTGCCTTGCGCCAGGTCAGTGGTTTTCTATGGGAATTCAGGTTTCCTCTACCAATAAAACTTACCGCCCTGGTATAACTGAAATATTGCTGAAAGTGGCGTTTACACCATAAGCCATAACCCTTAATTTTCGATATCCAAATATTTGTTCCAACTCATATACAGGCGTGATCCTTTCACATTTATATATCTTTGCAACCCCATTTCAAGATGTGTTCTTCTTAAGACCGAAATATTTAACTCTTCAACCTCGTGGGTAGATGTGATCCTCTTTTCAACGATATTTATCACTCCTCCCAAACCGTCCAGGACGGGATGTAAATGACTACATTGTCGTTGGAAATCTTACATCAACTCGTTACCGGAAATAGTGCATTGGAAGGCAAAATTTAACTATTTTACCCAAAATATTTCAGCTTACGTTAATTTTGTAAAAGAAAACATCCCTCATAGGCACATCCTATTGGCATTACTGTAATAAAACCGTAGATATCAAATTTAGTGCGCACGACGCGTTTCTGGAATAACCTTCATCAGGTACGCTCAAATCGAAAGATTGGAAAACCAAATAATTTAAAGTTTTGGGAGCAATAAAACAAAAGTGCCTAAACAGGATAGCTAAAATCGTCTACGGTCACATATGTCTGAGGGAGGAGAACCTTAGCTTTATTAATAATTACATTATTGAGGAACTGTGAATCTCAGAAATAAATATATCTAATAAACCATGTTAGTGCCGAAACACTGACTACTAGGCAGATGATACCCTCGGGGACTAATAGTCCACCAGCAGAGGTATCGACCCAGTGATAGTAACACTGACTACTGGGCGGAGGGTACCCTCTGGGACTAATAGTCCACCAAGTAGAGGTATCGACCCAGTGATAGAAACACTGACTACTAGGCAGATGATACCCTCGGGGACTAATAGTCCACCAGCAGAGGTATCGACCCAGTGATAGTAACACTGACTACTGGGCGGAGGGTACCCTCTGGGACTAATAGTCCACCAAGTAGAGGTATCGACCCAGTGATAGAAACACTGACTACTGGGCAGATGATACCCTCGGGGACTAATAGTCCACCAGCAGAGGTATCGACCCAGTGATAGTAACACTGACTACTGGGCGGAGGGTACCCTCTGGGACTAATAGTCCACCAAGTAGAGGTATCGACCCAGTGATAGAAACACCGACTACTGGGCAGATGATACCCTCGGGGACTAATAGTCCACCAGCAGAGGTATCGACCCAGTGATAGTAACACTGACTACTGGGCGGATGATACCCTCGGGGACTAATAGTCCACCAAGTAGAGGTATCGACCCAGTGATAGAAACACTGACTACTGGGCAGATGATACCCTCGGGGACTAATAGTCCACCAGCAGAGGTATCGACCCAGTGATAGTAACACTGACTACTGGACGGATGATACCCTCGGGGACTAATAGTCCACCAGCAGAGGTATCGACCCAGTGATAGTAACACTGACTACTGGGCGGATGATACCCTCGGGGACTAATAGTCCACCAAGTAGAGGTATCGACCCAGTGATAGAAACACTGACTACTGGGCAGATGATACCCTCGGGGACTAATAGTCCACCAGCAGAGGTATCGACCCAGTGATAGTAACACTGACTACTGGGCGGATGATACCCTCGGGGACTAATAGTCCACCAGCAGAGGTATCGACCCAGTGGTAGTAACACTGACTACTGGGCGGAGGGTACCCTCTGGGACTAATAGTCCACCAAGTAGAGGTATCGACCCAGTGATAGAAACACTGACTACTGGGCAGATGATACCCTCGGGGACTAATAGTCCACCAGCAGAGGTATCGACCCAGTGATAGTAACACTGACTACTGGGCGGAGGGTACCCTCTGGGACTAATAGTCCACCAAGTAGAGGTATCGACCCAGTGATAGAAACACTGACTACTGGGCAGATGATACCCTCGGGGACTAATAGTCCACCAGCAGAGGTATCGACCCAGTGATAGTAACACTGACTACTGGGCGGAGGGTACCCTCTGGGACTAATAGTCCACCAAGTAGAGGTATCGACCCAGTGATAGAAACACCGACTACTGGGCAGATGATACCCTCGGGGACTAATAGTCCACCAGCAGAGGTATCGACCCAGTGATAGTAACACTGACTACTGGGCGGATGATACCCTCGGGGACTAATAGTCCACCAAGTAGAGGTATCGACCCAGTGATAGAAACACTGACTACTAGGCAGATGATACCCTCGGGGACTAATAGTCCACCAGCAGAGGTATCGACCCAGTGATAGTAACACTGACTACTGGGCGGAGGGTACCCTCTGGGACTAATAGTCCACCAAGTAGAGGTATCGACCCAGTGATAGAAACACTGACTACTGGGCAGATGATACCCTCGGGGACTAATAGTCCACCAGCAGAGGTATCGACCCAGTGATAGTAACACTGACTACTGGGCGGAGGGTACCCTCTGGGACTAATAGTCCACCAAGTAGAGGTATCGACCCAGTGATAGAAACACCGACTACTGGGCAGATGATACCCTCGGGGACTAATAGTCCACCAGCAGAGGTATCGACCCAGTGATAGTAACACTGACTACTGGGCGGATGATACCCTCGGGGACTAATAGTCCACCAAGTAGAGGTATCGACCCAGTGATAGAAACACTGACTACTGGGCAGAGGATACCCTCGGGGACTAATAGTCCACCAGCAGAGGTATCGACCCAGTGATAGTAACACTGACTACTGGACGGATGATACCCTCGGGGACTAATAGTCCACCAGCAGAGGTATCGACCCAGTGATAGTAACACTGACTACTGGGCGGATGATACCCTCGGGGACTAATAGTCCACCAAGTAGAGGTATCGACCCAGTGATAGAAACACTGACTACTGGGCAGATGATACCCTCGGGGACTAATAGTCCACCAGCAGAGGTATCGACCCAGTGATAGTAACACTGACTACTGGGCGGATGATACCATCGGGGACTAATAGTCCACCAAGTAGAGGTATCGACTCAGTGATAGAAACACTGACTACTGGGCGGATGATACCCTCGGGGACTAATAGTCCACCAGTAGAGGTATCGACCCAGTGATAGTAACACTGACTACTGGGCGGATGATACCCTCGGGGACTAATAGTCCACCAGCAGAGTATCGACCCAGTGATAGTAACACTGACTACTGGGCGGATGATACCATCGGGGACTAATAGTCCACCAGCAGAGGTATCGACCCAGTGATAGTAACACTGACTACTGGGCGGATGATACCCTCGGGGACTAATAGTCCACCAGCAGAGGTATCGACCCAGTGATAGTAACACTGACTACTGGGCGAATGCTACCCTCGGGGACTAATAGTCCACCAGCAGAGTATCGACTCAGTGATAGAAACACTGATTACTGGACGGATGATACACTCGGGGACTAATAGTACACCAGCAGAGGCATCGACCCAGTAATTATAATAAAACCGTAGATATCAAATGTAATGCGCACGACGTAATTACATGCTTTGCTTGAATAAACGTTAGAGACTACCTAAGGGGCAATCAAAAAAGGACAATCCAGAGAAATTGGCAACATAGGGTACACAAGATAAAATAATTACATTACTTCCGTTTTTCATTGAAACGTTACAATATGATTGGCTATGAAGTGGTCACATGATTATAAAAGAGATGTTCAACATCCCAATAAAACTCAAGCCCGAACTTGCACGTGCCTCCATGATGACGACGTCAGATGTAAACAATCAATGGCGTAGTAATTTCCAACAGAAAATAATCTAACACAAATAAAATTCACGACAAATTCAACTATATTAAATTTTGGTGTGATTTAAAATGTAATTATAAGAATTGAATGCATTTTTTGTAGTTTTATAGGCGTGTAAAAGTGTGGACCGAGGCACATTTTTTGCATGAAGCGCTTCGGTCCACGCTTTTACACGCCAATAAAACTACAAAAAAATGCAATCAAATCTTAAGAAAAACAAGTAAACCGGTAAAGACGAACCGAACATCGTTGTACATGAAATCAAAGTTTTGATATTTAGCCCAATAATTCCCATCTTAATTGTGTACTTCGATCGTGGTGGACATAATATCGTGGTTTTGTGATAATGTCGAAAACCACGAAAATATATACCCAATAAATAAATTAATTAATGCATTTTGTTATAACATCAAATGTATATTTTTATCGTTATCTTTGGAAATTAATACATATATATTACCGGGGCCGTCGAGGCCGTGATCGTATGGTAATTGGATTTACAACTACATATGCAATCAGTGCCTACAACCATTGATGTTGTGAGTTCGAATCTCGAGCAGAGCGAGGTGCACAACATTATGTAATCAAGTTTGTAAGTAAATTGCGACAGGTCAGTGGCTTTTCCCGGATCCTTCGGTTTCCGTCACCAATAAAACTGACCGCCAGGATACAACTGAAATATTGTTGAAATTGGAGTTTAACACCATAACCCTAATCCTAATCCCCATAAGTAAGGTAACATCAATGACATTGCGTATCGCGTTAAACATAATCAAGCAAACATATATATTACCTCTAGAATAAGAACGCCAGCCTTCCTCAGATTTTCCGGTCTTATTTAAATTAAAGCTGGAATACAGAAAACAAGTGTGTGTACCTCCGTGATATGAAATAGAGAGACATGATTTATTATCATTACATTGTCTGAAACAATCCAACACACTTGTACATTCTGTTTTATGAAATATATTGTCTGATATTAGTATGTTCCGTAATTCCGTTCTCTCGGCAACCATCGTATACCGGTTTGCTGCAAAACATAAACCATAAGAACAAGATAAAACAAGGAATAATGATCCGTGCATGATCTTGTTCATTTGATGAAGATGTGGTTAACAAAAAACATTCTCATGAAAAAGGCTATCCCTGCAGGAAATCAGCATCTTACTCGCGTTTTATTAATTGATGTGGTTATTATTGACAAATCTTCGTTATTTAAATGCATATATAATATTCCCTTATTCATTTTAATTAGCAAATATTTACAATCAGTTTGCACTTAACACTTGTTACAACATGAACACGATTTACTAACTATAATTGACTATAATTGACAGTTGTGTCTAAATGCAATTAAACTTTAGTTTACTAAAATTTTATAAGTGCTTCCAATAGAAATGAAAGGAATGAAGATATAAGTTAATTGTTGTATAAACACAATCTACTGTTTGTACTGAGTATATTGTTAATAATGCCTTACAATTTTTGTTAAGCATATCGATGAATAATACAGCAGTGATTTCCGATATTAAGATATACTTGGACATTACTCCATGCAAAACACATCCCAGTAGAAACACAGTGACATTTCAAAGTTGACACACCATACAACCTTTTCATCAGCATTGTTGCAACGTTAAAACAGCATACAAGGTTTTTATAGCGTCATATTAACGTTGAAACACCATACAATGTGTTTTCAAAGTCATTTCAACATTAAAACAACATACAATTTTTTTTATTGTCTATTGTCATGTCAACGTTGAAACAACACACAACCTTCTTAAGCGTCATTTCAACGTTAAAACAACACACGACCTTCTTAAGCGTCATTTCAACGTTGAAATAACACACAACCTTCTTAAGCGTTATTTCAACGTTGAGACAACACACACGCTTCTTAAGCGTCATTTCAACGTTGAAACAACATACAACCTTTTAAGCATCATTTCAACGTTGAAACAGCATGCAATCTTTTTAAGAATCATTTCAATGTTGAAACAACATACAACATTTATAAGCGTCATTTCAATGTTGAGGCAAAAACAACCTTCTGTTGAAGCAACATACAACATTTTAAGTGTCATTTCAACGTTGAAGCAAAAACAACCTTTCAAGCATCATTTCAACTTTGAAACAACATACAATCTTTCTAAGCGTCATTTCAACGTTGAAACAACATACAACCTTCTTAAGTGTCATTTCAACGTTGAAGCAACATGCAATCTTTTAAAGCGTCATTTCAACGTTGAAGCAACACACAACCTTTTAATCATCATTTCAAAGTTGAAACAACATACAACCTTCTTAGGTGTCATTTCAACGTTGAAACAACATACAACCTTCTTAAGTGTCATTTCAACGTTGAAACAACATACAATCATTTTATGCGTCATTTCAACGTTGAAACAACATACAATCTGTTAAGCATCATTTCAACGCTGAAACAACATACAATCATTTTAAGCGTCATTTCAACGTTAAAACAACATACAACTTTTTAAGCATCAATTCAACGTTGAAACAACACACAACTTTTTAAGCATCAATTCAACGTTGAAACAACATACAATCTTTTTTTGCGTCATTTCAACGTTAAAACAACATACAACCTTCTTAAGTGTCATTTCAACGTTGAAACAACATACACTCTTTTAAGCATCATTTCAACTTTGAAACAACATACAATCATTTTAAGCGTCATTTCAACGTTGAAACAACATACAATCATCTTAAGCGTCATTTCAATGTTGAAACAACATACAATCTTTTAAGCATCATTTCAACGTTGAAACAACATACAATCATTTTAAACGTCATTTCAACGTTGAAACAACATACAATCTTTTAAGCATCATTTCAACGTTGAAACAACATACAATCATTTTAAGCTGTTCAACGTTAAAACAACATGCAATCTTTTTAAGCGTCATTTCAACGTTGAAGCAACACACAACCTTTTAATCATCATTGCAACGTTGAAACAATATACAACCTTCTTAAGCGTCATTTTAACGTTGAAACAACTTACTACTTTTTAAGCATCATTTCAACGTTGAAATAACATACAGTCTTTTTATCGGCGTCATTTCAATGTTGAAACAACATATATATTTCAGCGCCATTACAACATTGAAGCAACATACAATGTGTTTTCAACGTCATTTCAACATTAACACAACATAAAAGGTTTTTTCAGCGTCATGTAAAAGTTGAAACAACATACTTTTTGTCAGCGTCATTTCAACACTAAAACAGCATACGTTTTTGCAGCGTCATTTGAAGTTTGAAACAACATATTATATATTTTCAGGGTCATTTCAACGTATGGAGACGTGTCGGAGAAGGACATGCACCTTGGCAATAACGTTGATCAAGGATTCAAGCAACAGTAATCGTCAGAAATATAAGTCTAAACTCCACTTTTGTGAAAGCTGTTTAAATGTATACTTTTTGGATGAAATCTTGCTTGTTCATCTAATTCCTATGTTTTGGAACCATTACGGTTTACAAATGATGACCTCAGCATATACTTCCTGAGTGTTTAAAATGTTGCTTGTATGCAGTTGTCATTGCTTTCTCTCGATAAGGGACAAGTTAAGCATGTTTTCGGAAGGAGAGTTTCCAAAAGGTGCTAGATCAACCACTGTAAATGATTTGTTCCTTGACGGAGCAGTGGACTCACATGGGATATGTGTGCTTATGGCCGATTCCAGCATTATTTCTTATATCGCGTCGATCAGTTTTTAATGGTAGTTTTCTAAACGGAATATCCAGTGAAAGCCACCGATCTGCCACTAATCACTGACAAACTGAGATTGTATAATGAGAGAGAATCCAACTCACAGTTTTAGTCTTGGTAGGCACTGATTACATGGGTAGATGTAAATCCAACTAAAACACGATCATGGACATGATTGACCCTGAAATGACATGTCACATGTCTAAATAGTGTTGTCGTTGAGTAGATTGCATCCAGCTAAGAACGGAATATTCCAGATACTGGTTTTCCATTTTCTGATTTCTGTTCTTTCAGGTGCACTATGACGTTAAAAAACTATGTTAATTGGGTTTTTTTCTGCAGGTTTGCAGGTTTTTTTCAGTATTCCATGTGTCTGTAGTTTTCGATGTTGTGTTTTGTAGATAATTGTTTGTCCTATTGTCTTTTTTCTTTTGACCATTGGTTTATCTGTTCTTCGATGTACGGGTTCTGATTACCACTTTGATATGTTCAAGTTTTTCAGAACGAGTTTATGTTCAATGTTCATAGTATCATTTGACAATGTGCTATACATAGAATTTTTTTTTAATGTTGTGCATTTTTAATATGTCTCAGTATATTATGTAAAAAGAAAAACGATTGAATACGAATTTGGGTAAATTATAGTGAAACTCTTTCAACGAACTCCAGATTAATGTTTTTCCAGAAACCCACCGTGTCCCCTGAATTAAATATCTATTTTTTTATTACAAGTAGACAGAAAAATTAAGAAATTACAACCGTTGTAGGAGGTTCATATTTCATCTATGTTACTGGTGTCCGCCACGATTTCAATATATCATGATTGTAACAAACTTCATTTTTAGTTTGATTTATCTCCCTTAGGCCATATAGATATAGTGGTTCAGGTAAATTACAGGTGTTATTTTTAGGTAGTATTTTTAGAGTTGTTTGGCAGGTTTAAATAGTGGTTGGACAAGTCAGGCACACCTTGAGTCAGTGCAGATTTAAGTTTTGAGCTGGAAAGGTGTTGTTGAGAAACTTCAGTTGTGAAATGGCAGATGATATTGTAAATGGAGATGGCCAAGCATAGAAATGTCAGAACAGGACATTTAGGTCATATTTCTGTACAGAGCAATTCATATTTCACACCCAGATAAGAGGTTTTCCATGTCCCTTTTTTCGGTTGTCGTTTTGTCAATTTTATCTAATGGCGTGTCGTGAACTCGAATTTGTATTGTATCGTGGTTATTTTGAAATAAAGGTTTATTGTATTCTCAAAATGGGTTTTTTTCTTTCACAGGGAATTGGTTTATGGTGTTTTATGATGAGTTTATGGATGTGTTTGGAGCCACATGATTGTTGGTGATGTTATGAGCCACGCCTTAGAGTATATTGAGATTGGAAATAGTTGAGTTTTCCATTAGAAGTTGTTTATTTGGGAAGTGGAACACATATAAAGTCAGTGTAATACAAATAGCTAAAATTCAGTTTTGAGGACTTCCTTGGAGAAGGCCATTGTCACGGATTCACACATGCGGTAGGTATTTAACTACAAATACTATTATAAAGTCATAGAGGAAATGAGTTATAGATTTTTAGCATATTAGATACAGAGAGTACTGAAAAGTGGTGTTTTATACCTTTATTGAATATTAAGAATATTTCAATGTCGTTGAAGTAGATAAAACTTTATAAAAGGAAATTACTAACTGTTTTTGCATATTGAAACCGTTTCGAACATGATATTACAAAAGGAAACTAACTTTACTGTGGAACATTAATATTTGGAAGGGGAGATAACTGTGAAAACGACTGTGATATCTAGAAGAACATTTATATATTTATCTAGAGACATTACGATTCACGGAAATTAAAATTTGGCATTTTTGAGAATTTCACAAATAACGGTGAATCAATAAGAGACATGAATGAAGGGTCATGAGAATTAAAAAAAATACTCCATTCCAATCACAGATCATGGCCATGGGGAAAAAATGGCAAGAGACTCCGAGAGAAAAAAATGCATGCCATGCGTGGTAGCAAGGACTTATTTAGTAGGATCCTTGGTGGTATTGGAAAGTGGAGTGAGGGTCAGACGCAATTGTAATATTTTTAACCTTGCCATGGAAAATGTGTTAAAAGGCTTACCTTACAAAATCAGTTGTCCAGACATCATACACAAATGCACTTCAAATGTACACATTTTTTTAATCACTTTCAAATTGCGAGATCGTGGACACAGGCACTTGTTTCTGGTAAAAACAAATATACCTAGTAGTATATTTTTTTTACCAGAAACAAGTGCCTGTGATCGTGGAGATGAAATAGGTTTCCTGTATACATAAAAACGATGCGGAGCTGTTCTTCATTGTTTGACACCAGCTCAGAAAGTTTTCAGAGACAGGATAACCAAGAAGTGGATGCACATTTATTCATGTTTCTTTCCTCTCCGAAGCAGACGAAATGCACACTAGAAAATGACGTCATCCATCACTGTAAACATGAAACGATCATTTCTTGTAGCACACGATTTTGATATTAGAATTTTCTTTTAAGTTTATTTCAATTGAGAAGGATTGAAATGGTTACATATTTGCGAATTTCTTATTGAAATAAGTTTTATTTTGTTTTTAGATACCACTTTGTTCAATAATTGCATGCTTCCGGTTGACTTGAATAATACTGCGCCCTCTATCGCTGGATGAGGATGCATGCAGCGACCAGTGGGAGCGTAATATAACGACTGGATTATTCGGGTTAGCTTCCGGTGAACAGATATTTGGCTATCAATATAGGAGTATGACTTATTACCAAAAATCGCATAGCCGTTAGAAGGGCTTCGCTCTTTATAATTTTTACACCATTCTCAATCTCATTGGCAAATCCAGCAAACATTTGTGTAAGAACCCAGAAATCATTTATCACTCCATTACAATGATGTTTGTGTCGTTTAGAAGTAGCACGACGGGTGCCACCAGTAGAGGAGGAACTGGAGCATCTACGTTCACCTTCGTTTTTCTTCTTTTTCCCCGTTTGATTATGGGTATGCCATCCATAAACCAACCTTTGACATACTACGATTTAACTCCGTTCCTGACAAGATTTCAGCTATATCCTGGTATTGACCTCTTATTGGAGGAGGAAAATAGAGTACCATGAGAAATACATCGACCTGCCACAAGTAATTTACAAACTTTATCACCTATATTTTGTATATGGTGACATATATATTTTCTATTTTATATATGTTTACATAATTACCTGTTTGGTATCTTCAAACTTTTCTTGTAAGAGCTTTAAGTACTGATATATTTTATAAATTTCTGTCTTATTCATCTCTCCTGCCAAAGAGAGCTATGGTTCCAGAGCAGCTATCTGAGAACTACATAGTTTTGACTTATGGGAACAACGCGTTGTGTAATGCAACGTAAAATTATTTTATAGGAAAGTTATAATACATTTACTATAAACAACATGGCAACATTACAGTGAACATATCAATACATAGCACATAATAGGACAACACAAAAAACTAAAAACATGAGCAAACACGGACCCTACCATAAAAGCGGGTGTGAATTCCTATGCTCGCGAAGGGAACATACATTTAGTATAACATTATCATGCAAAATAAAGAAAAAGTGATTTACCTTATGTCATCAATTCACTCAATATTTTTTTATATGACATATTTAGAGTAAAAATAAAGGTATATTCAAAGAGAAGTGTTTATTTGTGCTATCTTTGCTATTATACCCATTTTAAAATCAATATGGTCACATTTTGTTTACAAATAAAGTATGTAAAAAGGTTGGATATCAGAACACATTATCTGCTATGAACAGGCTATTTGTAATAAACTATATAGCACAATGAAAAATATTGGACCTCCTCTACATAATATGAATTTTGTTCATTTGTAGCCTAGTGTCAATTTCTTTTAATTTTAGTTTTAAATTAACGGCTCCAAATCACAATTCCAAGAACGGCAACTCTTGTTGAACTTCACAATGAATAACATTTTACTTATTTCAGGCTGTAAGCTAAACCTTTAACAACTGACATTTACAATTGGAAAATTAGCAGATTTGATTTTTAAAATGATTGAAAAATTAATGCTAGAAAACAATTTTTGCTGTGTTCGATTTGCAGATTTATCAAACTCTGTGTTTTTGTTTCCATGACAACAATGGACATTATTTAAATGTTCATTGTTATCAGTTTAAGAGTTGGCATTTAGTTATATAATCAGTAATATGGAAATCTTTGTGACCAAAAGAAAATTAAGATTTTAGCATGATATCAAATGCAATTACTACTGTAATATGTAAAATGTTTTATTTTTGTTTCCATGGCAACCATTCACATAATTTAAGGTTAAACGTTTATTTAGTAGTTAGTTTGGCTATAAGTTATGTGAAAAAGATAATATCAGTAAATACATTTTAGAGAAGTAGAATTATTTTGTAAACTAGAGGCTCAGCCCACTGAGCCTGTATCGCTCACCTGACAATAGAATGATACTTAAGCAAATTTCAAAGGGAGATAATCATTACCTTAAAAAACAGCAGCCATATTGAATGGAGGGTGGGGCTGTCGGACACAATTTTGAAAGGGACACACCCAGCATCCATCTATGCCATGTTTGGACCTTACATATATGCTTCCTGCCAAGTTTGGCTCCATTTGGTCAAGCTGTTTCAGAGAAGATTTTTTTTAGCATTAGCCAATCAGAAAAAAGAAATAATATTGGCGGCCATGTCTGTTGGCCGAATGAAATCAAATGAAGAAGCTTTATAGAGGATCTTACATAGATGCTTTCTGCCAAGTTTGGCTCCATTTTGCCAAGCTGTTTCAGAGGAGAAGATTTTTTTAAACAGTAGCCAATCAGAAACAGGAATTGCCCTTGGCGGCCATATTTGTTGGTGGAATGGAACGAAATAGAGAAACGTTATAGAGGACCTTACATAGATGCTTACTGCCAAGTTTGGTTCCATTTGGCGAAGTTGTTTCAGAGGAGAAGATTAAAATATGAAAAAGTTAACGGACGGACGACGGACGCCAAGTGATGGCAATACCTCACATGGCCCTTTGGGCTAAAGAATTATGAAAAAGGGCAACAACTCCTAGACGGGTAATCAGATTTACTTCAAAATTGCAGGGCATGTATATCTTAACGAGCTGAATATGTTTTCAGCCTTACACATCTATCTCTTATAGTTTTTGAAATAAAGGATGAAAAGTATTAACATTTAAAAAATTTGATGAAAAAAGGGTAATAACTTCAAGATGGGTAATCAAATTTACTTTAAAATTGCAGGCTAGGTAGATCTTGACTTGCTAAACATGTTTGTTGTTTTAACTTTACATCTATCTCTTATAGTTTTTGAAATAAAGGACAAAAGATATTAACTTTTTGAAAATTTGACAAAACAAAAGGCAATTACTCCAAAATGGGCATTCAGATTTATTTAAAAATTGCAGGGTAGGTAGATCTTGACATGCTGAACATGCTTGCTGTTTAAACTTAACATCTATTTCTTATAGTTTTTGAAATAAAGAACAAAAAGTATTAAAATTTTGAAAATTTGATGATAAAAGAGCAATAACTCTAAATTGGTTACTCAGATTAACTTTAAAATTGCAGAGTAGGTAGATCTTGATATGCTGCAATTTTTTTCAATTAAACTTAGCATCTATCTCTTATGGTTTTTGAAATATAAGATAAAAATGTTTAAATAAAAAAAATAATAATGAAGAAAAGGGCAATAACTCCTAGACTAAAAATTGCAGGGTAGGTAGATCTTGACATGCTGCACATGTTTACTGTTTAAACTTAACATCTATCTCTTATAGTTTTTGAAATAAAAAACGAAAAGTATTAAAATTTTGAAAATTTGATGAACAAAGGGCAATAACTCCAAGATAGGTAATCAGATTTTCTTCAAAATTTCAGGGTAGTTAGATCTTGCTGTGCTGATCATTTTTATTCCGTCAGATGTCTGATATTATTAACGGTTTTTGAGTTATTATCAAAAACGTGCAATTTTACCATATGTTCTATTTTTGGTAACAGCGGCCATGTTTGCTGGTCGAATGGAACCAAATGAAGAATTTTTATAGAGGATCTTACATAGATCCTTCCTGCCAAGTTTGGCTCCATTTGGCCAAGCAGTTTCAGAGGAGAATATTTTTTTAACATTAACCAATCAGAAACAAGAATTGCCCTTGGCGGCCATATTTGCTGGCGGAATGGGACGAAATGAAGAATCTTTATAGAGGACCTTATATAGATGCTCTCTGCCAAGTTTGGTTCCATTTGGCCCAGTTGTTTCAGAGGAGTAGATTAAAATATGAAAAAGTTAACGAACGGACGACGGATGCCAAGTGATGGCAATACCTCACATGCATGACCCTTTGGGTCAGCTGAGCTAAAAATGTAGTTGTATAGTATTTTCTTAAAAAAACAAAAGTGTGGGACAAAAAACACTTTTTTCAAAAAATCTAAAAGAGGTTACAAACGATTAATTTTTTAAATGTTTAAGACAAGTGTCTAATGAACGGATACAAACAAGCATCATTCACATACCACCCTGTTCCTAGAAGATAATAGATAATGAAAATCATATTTTGTTTTTACGTTTTTTGAAGATGCGAAATGAGGCTGTTTGGTTGCCATGGTAACAATAATTGTTTTTGTTTCCATGGCAAGCATGGACATTATTTAAATTTTCATTGTTATCAGCTTAAGAGTTGGCATTTAGTTATAAAATTAGTAATATGGAAATCTTTGTGACCAAAAGAAAATTTTACGATTTTAGCATGATATCAAATGCATTTAATATGTAAAATCTTTTATTTTTGTTTCCATATGGCAACCATTCACATAATTTAAGGCTAAAAGTTTATTTAGTAGTTAGTTTGGTTATAAGTTATGTGAAAAAGATAATATCAGTAAATACATTTTAGAGAAGTAGAATTATTTTGTTAAAAAATGTAGTTGTATAGTATTTTCTAAAAAACAAAAAGAGGCTACAAACGATTTATTTTTCTATGTTTAAGACAAGTGTCTAATGAACGGATACAAACAAGCATCATTCACCATGTTCACAGACGATAATAAATCATGAAAATCCTATTTTTTAACGTTTTTTTGAAGATGCGAAATGAGGCTGTTTGGTTGCCATGGTAATTATAATTGTGGTGTTATATTTTTTTCCCCATTTTATCCATTTACACCATGATTTTTAGATAAAAAAGTAATAGTTCGATACCAATATATCAAAATAGTAGAGAAACAAATGCAATCACAATAGCGTGACATTCTCTTAAGATGCAATCACACATCAGCATGTCATTCTCCATTGGTTTCTCTTTCTGTTTCCATTCTCATACAGTTACAATTGCGTGAGCAACAAATTCATAAGCTTCCGTAGAATGGTGTGCTTCACCTGTCAAAATAATACTGTTTGAAATGTCTTTGGTTTGCCATTTTACATTATCATCAAAATATTTAATCAAAGCAAAGAAAAATAGCAAAAGGAAATATGAAATTCAAAATTCAAAATTAGCATGGATAATCTTAAGTAATAAAAGGAATCAGCATTGAACTTTTTATATGAACATGTTAACTAGAATTTTTCTCTCGTTTCATTATTGAAAGTGAATACTTTTTGACATTGATTATATATATTAATAGTTGTAGTAAATAAATAGCTTAATTTGCTTATGGCCCATAAATAACCCATAAATATGATTACAAAAACAACAACAACAACCAAAAATGCATTATAACTGGAATACAGATTCCCAAGGTCCAATTTTGCAAATTGGATTTCTTAGTCCTTTCGGTCGAGTTGATCTCAGAAACCATATAAGATAGAGGAAATCCGAAGCTTTCGGCACAATCAATTCGAAGAAAAAACGCACATACGATTGAATGAGAAAATTAAAAAAATCTATATGCCTTCCAAATATGTCAAATGTCCTAATGTGGGCCCCTATTAGACCTCTTTCGAAATAAAATAGCTACCTTTTAAACGACCAATCAACATAATCATCTTGCAAAAGACTGCAATACAATTGTATGACAAATAAAAAAGTAAACATTTTGATATTCTCCATTTTTTTTGTCAGAAACGGTAATAGATACATTTTTAAAGGGATTTTTTAGCAGTTATCTTATGCTGTAATTTTGGTTAAGCTTAAACATATTTTATTTCCATGATGAACAGCCAATGAGATTGAACATAAGGTATTACAACATTAGTGAAGTCCTTTCCTTTTTACAAAAATATGAGTAAAAAATGATAGCACATAATGGCGATAATTATATAATGAACATTACAATATTAAGAGACTTTTATATGAAATAAAATAGTTTTTTATGCTGTGATGAATGTATGGTAAATAAATGTGGAATCACATTACTACTTACCATTGCCTCCTCGACGCTTTGTCAGCCAGAACAGGACCACACTGAGTACAGCACCACATACTACTAATACTGATACTGATACAACTGAAACAGCTATTAAAATGGCTTTATCGACACCTCGGATGGTTTCTGTTGTCACTTTATCAACACCTCGGATGGTTTCTGTTGTCATTTCTGAAATCATATTATATTTTACTGCCTATGACGTACTTTGTAATAATAAATGAGTGAGTGAGTGATGATTATTCAAGCCTAGTGAGCATTTCTTCACCTATGACGAGAACAACTAACACTTGATTAAATGATAATAATGTATGCTTTTTTCGAGACCATTGCGCTTAAGGTTAGACATGTCGCTCCACTCGGACACATTATCCCGACTCTGAACCAACCAATCTGTCTTTGTCCTTAATCCTTAATGATGTTTGCTTAGCTCAGTGAAGAAGAATGAAATACCAATTTCAAAGTCTTTGATTTGACCCGACCGGGATCGTACCCACGATCTACCTCACACGAAAAAGAAAGCTAACACTTATACTACCGAGTGTGTGTAATTATAATATAAAGCTGTGACAAGTCATACTTTGAAAATTTAAAAGCATAAACACAATTGGGTGTACAACTAATTCACAAGCTTCCTTAGAATGTTGTGCTTCACCTGTAAAGATAATAATGTTTTGAAATGTCTTTGGCTCATTTAAAACGGAATATGAAGTTCATTTAGAAATACCCGGAAAATTCAAACGTAACATTATTTATTACTCAGAAGATATGTATTGATAATTTCAAAATTATGAATAATTGTTTATTTTATAAGAAAATAAACTCTGTACATACCCAGACACTGTTCCTGTTTTACTCTCCAAATTGGTAATATTTTATACCCAATACAACACTCAATTTTAATTTCTGTTCCACACGAGTTATCTTCCCATGTGTAATCGATGGACATGGATAGTTGGTAGAAAAGTCCATGTTGTGCTTTACGTGAAGCAGACATATTCACTTTTGACCCCTGCAATTGATTAACATAAAAGTGCATGTGGTATTGCAAACCAAAGTCTACACAGAAACTACTAAAATAAAACTAAAGGAACCTCAACTGAGAGATATATACCTCTTATGCAGGTGTTGCAAGAATGTTGCTACATATAAATGGAAAGTTCACAATGAAGCAGACCTAGATATATCTGTGATATCTTTTATTTCAAGCTCATTGGAAACAACCATTTAAATAGGTAGTCTCTGCTAAAAGGTTTACCGAATACACCCCATACATTTATTCATTTAAAAGACCACAACCAGGACACCGACCGTAACATCCTCTATAATAAAATGGTTGGTGCCTAATGCTATATATTTGTGATTCTTGTCGAATGTTATATCTTTAGACCAGTTAGTGTTACAGCAACATATTTCTTTTTATTATCATCGAATTTCTGATCTTGACATTAGTTATCATCCACGATTTTTTTAATAAAAACAACAGATCATCATCGTCGTCGTCATATACATCGTTGAATGACTTTAGCAACATATATTTTGTTATTATCATCGAATTACTGATCTTGACATTAGTTATCATCCACGATTTTTTTTTAACAAAAACAACAGATCATCATCGTCTTCGTCCTCGTATACGACGTCGTCCACCTTCTTATCATCATCATAATCAGCATCATTTTGATCATCATCATCATTATCAGCAGCATCATCGTCATCGTCATCATCATCATCATCATCTTAAATGTAGCTATGCAACTTTTTCTTTTATCATCATCATATTTAAGAAAACTTTACAATATATTAATAGAGTTTGTGATAAATAAGCAAATTAATTATAATTAAACATACCTCAACTGACAACATACATTGCGGTAAAGGATATATATTTTGAAATGCTAGGTTGGCAGATATATGTCTGTCTTCTTGGTTATAATTAGGTTCATTATCTATTTCGTGGGCAGCAGGTATATCTGTGAGAGAAAAAAAAACGTACATTTGAACAATTTAAAACATGAGTATTAATCAGGGAATTTTGAAGAAAACTTATATTCATAAAAGACTTTTTTTAACTCGACAACACATTTGCATTGATCGTTAAAATCAATAATTGTTTAGAATTTATCAGGAAGTTTAGTAGAAACGTAATATTCATAAATAATGTTTCACACAATAACACATTGTGTTTTTCAATGAAAAAATCCCTAATTTCGTGACAGAATAAGAAAAGCTTCGATTTATGGATGAAAGACCTGTTTTTCTTCAACATATGGTTTGTTCTGTGATTAGATAATAGATTGATACAATAACATTTATTTTCTGGTGGAGTTCATTGAAAGACCCAGTACATAAACAAAGATTACTCCTTCAGTTATGTCACATCATCCACTTTATTTAATCTTCTAATCATTTAGTATGTAATAAATACGTCATTAATTAGTTGTATGTAAAGAAACTGACAAACTTCCTTCACACTACACATTAAACTTAAATAAGGATGGTGAATTAGTAAATTAAATATATCATGGCGAGAACAAGTTGATTTTAAATAATATAATGACTAGGTCCGCTTTGTACTAGACCAATACGCTTAGTTGGATTTTTATAGTGCTATCTCACTGAAACAACAGTCCGGGGATAGACTGGGAGCTATAAGGGCCAATATCGGCCCCACCTCAGATGTCGATAAAATTTTCTCCAAAATATATTCACAATATGTGCTTTTCATAAATAAATACATTTAGTTAATATGTGCATCTAATTCCTCACAGCGGACCGACAAAGTCAGGTAATGAAAAGCACTGAACGTCATTTTTTTCAGAATACAGAACGTACGTATCATTGTATTATAATGCATATCTTTAAAAAACAAAAACAAAAACAATGCATAATAAAACTCAATAAACAAAGCATAAATTTGACTTAATATGCAATGTGGATTGATTTCAGGAATAAAAACATGTTCTGAAACTGTATTATGAAATTAAAGTGAACGAATAGTAATGTCGCAACGTCACCCATTTTCGACAGTCTCGTCTCTTGTTTTCGACGGTTTGCTTCACGTGATAAAATCTCTCATTATTTTGATCGCTTCATTTGTCAGAGGTTATATTATGATGCTGAAATTGCATGAATGATCTCAAGAAATCTGATCTAAAAATGTCATCTTTAAATGTAAGAACTACGTACCACATCTATTATTTCACGTTCAAATTGTATTTTTTCGTAATTCATTTTTTCGTCACCTTAACAAAGCTTTAATCATTTAAAAAATATATCTCATACAGACCAATTTTGGTTTCATCGTCTGCTATGACATTGATAATGTACATATTGAGACCATATCAATTCAGAAACTTATTAACATTGATTGTAGAAAACTGGTCGAAATTTTGGTATTAACCTTAAAGAAGTAATAGACAGATTTATTTGAGGAATAGAACTTTGTCATATTTGAAAAAATTTTAAGCACTTTTTTAACCGTACTTTTTGCTTAACGACAACCAATGTTATGATATATTCCAGTACATTTTTACGGACAACCATCATAAATCTATAAAAAAAAAAATGCCAAGGTGCGGGTTGAGAAAACTTGATAACGTAAAATAAAGCATTTGGTTTTGCAGTTTCCAGTTTCTAAGAAAAAGATTAAATATTAATATGAAAAGTTATGGATAACAGACGACGGACACTAAATGATATTATTACTACGATTTTTTTTTATTGAATGTTGGAACTGTTCCGACAGTGTGATATATATTTTTTCATTTTATTATATGTTATGAAAAAAACCCAGCTGAGTTGCATTTGTTAAAAAAATATGGTTGTGATCGTTTTCCGTAATTAAAATCGTAAAAATGAAATACAACCGAATTGATATCAAATGGCATAATGTTTCACCCTCATTTAAAATATACCTTGAAATGCTTTCATCACGTTCACGATATTTTATTACAACACTATTTCACTCAAGGGTAAAAATAATTCTGTTCTAGTTAAAGGACTTTATCAAACAGAATAATACAGTTTACATGTAATGCAGTTAATACGCATTTAAACCACGGAAGAATATTCCTATTTTCCACACCTTGTGGTGGTGGGTCGCTATTGTGCATGCGAAATATTAATTGCAAACCCCATTGACTGGCTATATGCTTCCTGTCTCGAATATTTTATTCTTTTCTCGATCGACAGTTCAGAAGCTAGAAAACAATATGATGAATATTGTCTGTCAATCATACAAACAATATGTTATGCACATGACAGAACGCATATACGGATTCTGATTGCCCCTGTGGTATCTTCAAACTCTTCTTAAGGATATGTTGGATTGTGCCCAAAACATATCTACTCCTTTTGGATCAAACTATTTTACTTCATTTTAGAAGTAGCATCGATAGACCATTAAACCTACCTCAGTATCCCGGTAGTAATAACTATTTCAGTATTCGGAAGAAAATATATAATCAATAATTGGGGGCTTATGAAAAAAAACTATTTTGCTTGAAGTGGTGTTTATTTTATTTTTATGTTATATAACTGTTACGTGCCGACATACCATCGTTTTTTACGGAAAATATTGCTTCTCAAACATCAAATCGTCATCTGAGCGCTTGTAATATTTGAACATTTTACCGTTTTTTTTCAAGAAATTTAACACCTCGTGCACAAACAAAATACTTTAACAGTAGTTGTGTTTTATTGATTTTAATAATCTTGTAAATATTGTCTGATGCACGACTACGGAGGTGCTTAATTTCTTCGAAAACCGTCGAAATATCGCGGGGAAAATTCCACGAAATACAGAAAACAAATAACGCTCATGACGTCATAATGACGTCAAATACGTATCGATTTTGTTGGAAACAAGTTTTAACATCAAGAGTATGATGTCGTCTATAAAATAAAACACATCAAATTTTAATCAAGTATTTTCTAAGATAATGATTCATTAAATATGGGGCCATATATGGAACTTATAGTCCCCAGTTCTTTTTATCGCGTTGACGCCGGATAATGATTCATTAAATATGGGGCAGGTTTTTTTTAATAAAATGATCTGAAAGAGGGAGAGGCGCTAAGGTGCAAAATTGGTCCCACATTTTATCAAAAAATAATGCTTGACAGAATAAAAACAATTTACTAATTTATTTGTTATATTTGCAAATTTTCAAAAAAATTATTTTTCCGTGAGATGGAGTGCGCTATGACGTCATAATGACATCATGATTAGACGGATAATGCTAAAAATGGACAATAAACGATATATTCAATGTACATTTTAGCTATTTTATATACCTCCACAGTTTTCCACCAACACCAAATTGAGCAGTTGTTTTGATAATAGAGGGTTAATGATTGTATCAAAATATTTTGTTGGTGGAGGATTGTGGAGGTTGTTAAATATTAATTTATTTATAACCTCGGCCAGACCCTTAAAATCAATATTTTCACTCTTCTGATTGTATATATGATACCATTATTGTATATATATACAATCTCTGTACATGTTATGATTCATTTCAAGCAATGAAATTCATCAGTAAATAACTTGCTTCTGTAAATAATTGTATTTATTTAAATACAGTTTGCATACATTGAAACCAGGAGAAAAACTCAGTGCATGCAGTCCGGCGTCAACGCGATAAAAAGAACTGGGGACTATAAGTTCCATATATGGCCCCATATTTAATGAATCATTATCTTAGAAAATACTTGATTAAAATTTGATGTGTTTTATTTTATAGACGACATCATACTCTTGATGTTAAAACTTGTTTCCAACAAAATCGATACGTATTTGACGTCATTATGACGTCATGAGCGTTATTTGTTTTCTGTATTTCGTGGAATTTTCCCCGCGATATTTCGACGGTTTTCGAAGAAATTAAGCACCTCCGTAGTCGTGCATCAGACAATATTTACAAGATTATTAAAATCAATAAAACACAACTACTGTTAAAGTATTTTGTTTGTGCACGAGGTGTTAAATTTCTTGAAAAAAAAACGGTAAAATGTTCAAATATTACAAGCGCTCAGATGACGATTTGATGTTTGAGAAGCAATATTTTCCGTAAAAAACGATGGTATGTCGGCACGTAACAGTTATATAACATAAAAATAAAATAAACACCACTTCAAGCAAAATAGTTTTTTTTCATAAGCCCCCAATTATTGATTATATATTTTCTTCCGAATACTGAAATAGTTATTACTACCGGGATACTGAGGTAGGTTTAATGGTCTATCGATGCTACTTCTAAAATGAAGTAAAATAGTTTGATCCAAAAGGAGTAGATATGTTTTGGGCACAATCCAACATATCCTTAAGAAGAGTTTGAAGATACCACAGGGGCAATCAGAATCCGTATATGCGTTCTGTCATGTGCATAGCATATTGTTTGTATGATTGACAGACAATATTCATCATATTGTTTTCTAGCTTCTGAACTGTCGATCGAGAAAAGAATAAAATATTCGAGACAGGAAGCATATAGCCAGTCAATGGGGTTTGCAATTAATATTTCGCATGCACAATAGCGACCCACCACCACAAGGTGTGGAAAATAGGAATATTCTTCCCTGGTTTAAATGCGTATTAACTGCATTACATGTAAACTGTATTATTCTGTTTGATAAAGTCCTTTAACTAGAACAGAATTATTTTTACCCTTGAGTGAAATAGTGTTGTAATAAAATATCGTGAACGTGATGAAAGCATTTCAAGGTATATTTTAAATGAGGTTGAAACATTACGCCATTTGATATCAATTCGGTTGTATTTCATTTTTACGATTTTAATTACGGAAAACGATCACAACCATATTTCTTTTACAAATGCAACTCAGATGTATTTTTTTTCATAACATATAATAAAATGAAAAAATATATATCACACTGTCGGAACAGTTCCAACATTCAATAAAAAAAATCGTAGTAATAATATCATTTAGTGTCCGACATCTGTTATCCATAACTTTTCATAATAATATTTAATCTTTTTCTTAAAAACTGGAAACTGCAAAACCAAATGCTTAATTTTACGTTATCAAGTTTTCTCAACCCGCACCTTGGCATTTTTTTTTTGATTGATCCGTAAAAATGTACTGGAATATATCATAACATTGGTTGTCGTTAAGAATAAAGTACGGTTAAAAAAATGTTAATTTTTTTTTCAAATATGACAAAGTTCTATTCCTCAAATAAATCTATCTATTACTTCTTTAAGGTTAATACCAAAATTTCGACCAGTTTTCTACAATCAATGTTAATAAGTTTCTGAATTGATATGATCTCAATATGTACATTATCAATGTCATAGCAGACGATGAAACCAAAATTGGTCTGTATGAGATATATTTTTTTAAATGATTAAAGCTTTGTTAAGGTGACGAAAAAATGAATTACGAAAAAATACAATTTGAACGTGAAATAATAGATGTGGTACGTAGTTCTTACATTTAAAGATGACATTTTTAGATCAGATTTCTTGAGATCATTCATGCAATTTCAGCATCATAATATAACCTCTGACAAATGAAGCGATCAAAATAATGAGAGATTTTATCACGTGAAGCAAACCGTCGAAACCAGGAGACGAGACCGTCGAAAATGGGTGACGTTGCGACATTACTATTCGTTCACTTTAATTTCATAATACAGTTTCAGAACATGTTTTTATTCCTGAAATCAATCCACATTGCATATTAAGTCAAATTTATGCTTTGTTTATTGAGTTTTATTATGCTTTGTTTTTGTTTTTTAAAGATATGCATTATAATACAATGATAGGTACGTTCTGTATTCTGAAAAAAATGACGTTTAGTGCTTTTCATTACCTGACTTTGTCGGTTCGCTGTGAGGAATTAGATGCACATATTAACTAAATGTATTTATTTATGAAAAGCACATATTGTGAATATATTTTGGAGAAAATTTTATCGACATCTGAGGTGGGGCCGATTTTGGCCCTTATAGCTCCCAGTCTATCCCCGGACTGTTGTTTCAGTGAGATAGCACTATAAAAATCCAACTAAGCGTATTGGTCTAGTACAAAGCGGACCTAGTCATTATATTATTTAAAATCAACTTGTTCTCGCCATGATATATTTAATTTACTAATTCACCATCCTTATTTAAGTTTAATGTGTAGTGTGAAGGAAGTTTGTCAGTTTCTTTACATACAACTAATTAATGACGTATTTATTGCATACTAAGTGATTAGAAGATTAAATAAAGTGGATGATGTGACATAACTGAAGGAGTAATCTCTGTTTATGTACTGGGTCTTTCAATGAACTCCACCAGAAAATAAATGTTATTGTATCAATCTATTATCTAATCACAGAACAAACCATATTTTGAAGAAAAAGAGGTCTTTCATCCATAAATCGAAGCTTTTCTTATTCTCTCACGAAATTAGGGATTTTTTCATTGAAAAACACAATGTGTTATTGAGTGAAACATCATTTATGAATATTGCGTTTCTACTAAACTTCCTGATAAATTCTAAACAATTATTGATTTTAACGATAAATACAAATGTGCTGTCGAGTAAAAAAATTTTTTATGAATATAAGTTTTCTTCAAAATTCCCTGCTTAATAGTCATATTTTAAATTTTTCAAATGTACGTTTTTTTTCTCACAGATATACCTGCTGCCCACGGAATAGATAATGAAACTAATTATAACCAAGAAGACAGACATATATCTGTCAACCTAACGTTTCAAAATATATATCCTTTACCACAATGTATGTTGTCAGCCGGGGTATGTTTAATTATAATTCATTTGCTTATTTATCACAAACTCTATTAATATTTTGAAAAGTAGTTGAATATATATATATATATATATATATATATATATATATATATATATATATATATTAATAATAAAAAAAAATAAAATAAAAGGAGCTACATAGGGGAGCTACATAGAGGTCCCTGTGGTTTACATAACTCATTTGACCAGGGAAAATATCAAATTGAGTAAAAAAATTACACTCCCTCTCATTCACAAAATGAAAATTACAAACATACATGTACATTTAATTTAACAACATATGTATCATTATTTTGTCTTCCCGCAAAAGAGTTTGGGTTATCAATAATATATATATATATATATATATTTTTTTATTTTTTTTTTCTCATTTTTTTTTCTCCTTTTATTTTTTTTTAATTTTTTTTTTATTATTAATAATGTATATATATATATATATATATATATATATATATATATATTTTTTCAACTATTTTTTATAACAAATATTACTGTAGCAAATAGAAAAACTAATTAAAACGATTTGAGAACAGTATCACTAAATAAAACTAACTGCAGCTACCTGATAAATCGAACACACCTTATTGTTTTGAGTGTAGTTTTACGACAGCAGCGTTGCTATTTATTCTTACATACATTTTCCTATTTTCAATCTTGGGACCTACAATTATCATCAGTTTGTGTTATTCATTCAAATGGAATAATAGGGAAAATACAGTTGGATTAATAAATAACATATACACTATATGGTCTACATATTAACAGACAGCTTTGTAAGTAAGAAATAATCAATATATGTGTCAATACAACAATGTACTAGGTTGTTTCCAATGAGCTTGAAATAAAAGATATCATGGATATAGCTAGGTATGCTTCATTATGAACTTTCCATTTATATGTAGCACCATTCTTGCAGCACCTGCATAAGAGGTTTATATCTCTCAGTTGATACGATATTCCATCACCAGGTTTGCAAAAAGAGTAACAGGAACTGCTTTACCTAATATCAGCCCCATTATATATTTGGGGTTCTTGTTGTTATATCTTTAGACCAGTTAGTGTAACAGCAACATATTTTTTATTATCATCGAATTCCTGATCTTGACATTAGTTATCATCCACGATTTTGTTTTAATAAAAACAACAGATCATCATCGTCTTCGTCCTCGTATGCGTCATCGTCCACCTTCTTATCATCATCATAATCATCATCATTATCAGCAGCATCATCGTCATCATCTTAAAATTAGTTATGCAGCTTTTTCTTTTAATCATCATCAAATTTCGAAAACTTTACAATATATTAATAGAGTTTGTGATAAATAAGCAAATGAATTATAATTAAACATACCCCAACTGACAACATACATTGCGGTAAAGGATATATATTTTGAAACGTTAGGTTGGCAGATATATGTCTGTCTTCTTGGTTATAATTAGTTTCATTATCTATTTCGTGGGCAGCAGGTATATCTGTGAGAAAAAAAACGTACATTTGAAAAATTTAAAATATGACTATTAAGCAGGGAATTTTGAAGAAAACTTATATTCATAAAAGAATTTTTTTACTCGACAACACATTTGCATTTATCGTTAAAGTCAATAATTGTTTAGAATTGATCAGGAAGTTTAGTAGAAACGCAATATTCATAAATGATGTTTCACTCAATAACACATTGTGTTTTTCAATGAAAAAATCCCTAATTTCGTGAGAGAATAAGAAAAGCATCGATTTATGGATGAAAGACCTCTTTTTCTTCAAAATATGGTTTGTTCTGTGATTAGATAATAGACTGATACAATAACATTGATTTTCTGGTGGAGTTTATTGAAAAACCCAGTACATAAACAGAGATTACTCCTTCAGTTATATCACATCATCCACTTTCTTTAATCTTCTAATCATTTAGTATGTAATAAATACGTCATTAATTAGTTGTATGTAAAGAAACTGACAAACTTCCTTCGCATTGCACATTAAACTTAAATACGGATGGTGAATATTTTAAATAATATAATGACGAGGTCCGCTTTGTACTAGACCAATACGCTTAGTTGGATTTTAATAGTGCTAGCTCACTGAAACAACAGTCCGGGGATAGACATGTCGCCGCACTAGGACACATTATCCTGATTCCTGGTCAACCAATCATTGCTCTTTACTTTAATGCTGTGTGCTTAGCAGAGGAGCTACACATACCAATTGAATAATCTTTGGTTGACCCGACCGGGGCGCGAACTCACGATCTACTACACTCGAGGCGAGCACGCTAACCATTACACCACCGATGCGGTGCATTAGATTAGATAGTTTAAATGAGCTTAATTTGTACTTACATAGATATTTCATTTTATTTAAATCTAACATTTTCTCATCGAATCTGAAACCATACACACATTTGTAATAACAATTTACATCTGTTTCACTTGTGTTGAATATCTTTAGAAGAAATTGTCTTGTGGAGATGACATCTTCTTTATATTTATTTGGATCTATAGTGAAGCCATCGAAGCTTAAGATTGCGTTCTTACTGACACCAAACCATAGCCGACTACTTTCATTGGTGAGGTTTAGTGAATCGTCAAGCGTACAAAGTAGGTGAATCGTTGAACCAAATACAATTATGTCATCTTGTACAATCAATGAAACTACAATTAGAGAACCATCAAGAATTATTACAGTTTTTACATATATTATGTATTATGTTCAAGATTATAGCATTCTTTATAATAAAGTTGTTCTCCCGGTTTTATGAGAAGGTTGACATTTTACTCACAACTGCAAACAATTACTTGACCCCATCATTCCACTTAGAGGGCTCATAAAACTAGTTTAACCCCGTCACCTTTTATTGAAGTACCTGTACCAAGCCAGTAAAGTAAGCGGTCATATAAATGTGTTCAATGTGTTGATTTTACCTCTATTTACTCAGTTCAAGATATGTGAAAGATTGATAAACATTGTGTTTGATTTGTGTATAAAGATATATTTATGTAGGATATATAGTACGCATTAGTAACGATATATGTTAAGTCATGCTCGTTATAGAAGACCCTACAGTGACTGTGAAATGTAGAACAACAATAAAGATATGTTTATGTAGGATATATAGTACACATTAGTAATGATATATGTTAAGTCATGCTTGTTATAGGAGACCCTACAGTGACTGTGAAATGTAGAACAACAATAAAGATATATTTATGTAGGATATATAGTACGTATTAGTAATTATATATGTTAAGTCATGCTTGCTATAAAAGACTCTACAGTGACTGTGAAATGTAGAACAACAATAAAGATATATGTATGTAGGATATATAGTACGTATTAGTAATGATATATGTTAAGTCGTGCTTGCTATAGAAGACTCTACAGTGACTGTGAAATGTAGAACAATAATAAAGATATATTTATGTAGGATATATAGTACGTATTAGTAATGATATATGTTAAGTCATGCTTGCTATAGAAGACTCTACAGTAACTGTGAAATGTAGAACAACAATAAAAGCACTGAACATTTAATCTATGCAATGTTGGATAATCTCTCTAAATGATCGATTACTCTATATGGAGAAATATCCAATCAAATTTAATTGTTTTTGTTATGAAACGGTATATACATGGCTGTTTCCTTTTATGATAATCTGACAAACACACTTGAATATCCCCACTTTTTGAAAAATGTTAAACCACATGAATCAGAATATTTAATAAAACACATATATTAACTAGCTGTTTCTGTATTTTTCTCGTCATAGCATCTCGGTCTCGGCGTAAAGCGGCGTGCCAATACAACTAATGTTATGAGTTCGAACGACGCCCATGCCAAGATGTACAACATTATGTGATATATTCCTCCACCTATGAAACCGACCGCCACGATATAACTGAAATATTGTTGAAAGTAGCGCTAAGCACCATAAAACCAACCAAACAATACAGCTATAACAGATCCAATATAGAATAAATTCAATCAATAAGAAATGAAGTATGATCTTCACATTATAATGATGACAAGCAGTAAGACTTACCTGGTGATGATTGAATGCCTGATATTATAATGATAAAACACAAAATTGGATTAAAAGACATATTTACTTCCTAATTATCAAACTGCTTTTCTCTAATTTAACATTAAAATTGCAAAGTCCTTTATCTCAATGCAAAAATATATGCTATGACTCGACACCGCGTCGTAATGATTTCAATGTCGATAAAAAACACAGTTAAAAATAAACCAGTATCAAGAAATCTATATCGACCATTACAATGTCAAAGAGCTCCGGTCGGAAATGTTCCGACCATTAGTGTAGGTGTAGTGTATTTTTCCATTTATCTCTCATATATAGTGCTCACAATTCATTAGAACAAAATCCCCCTTTATTTTGTAGCATGTTTTCGTTTTCAATTAAAGTATTTTATCCCATTATTAGAGGTTTGGTTTATATGATTGTCATGACTTTTTAAGATATAATTATTAATTGACATTTATGCTGTTCCTAACTAATAAACGTTTATTATACAAATTGAGGTTTATCTCCTTCGATGACATGTAGCTAACTGTAGGCCTATTCTGTTTAAACCCTTTAGTTTATCTCCTTCGATCACATGTAGCTAACTTTAGGCATATTCTGGTTAAACCCTTTAGTTTATCTCCTTTGATCACATGTAGATAACTGTAGGCCTATTATAATAAGATATATTTATTATTGAAATGTACTGTTTAGAAATAATATACGTTTATTATACAAAGTGAGGTTTATCTCCTTCTGTCATATGTAGCTAACTTTAGCTGATTTTGTCTAGTCTTTGTAGACCCTATGATTTTGTCTAGTTTTTGTAGACCCTATGATTTTGTCTACTTTTTGTAGACCCTATGATTTTGTCTAGTCTTTGTAGACTATGATTTTGTCTAGTCTTTGTAGACCCTATGATTTCGTCTAGTCTTTGTAAACCCTATGATTTTGTCTAGTCTTTGTAGACTATGATTTTGTCTAATCTTTGTAGACCCTATGATTTTGTCTAGTCTTTGTAGACCCTATGACTTTGTCTAGTCTTTGTAGACCCTATGATTTTGTCTAGTCTTTGTAGACCCTATGATTTTGTCTAGTCTTTGTAGATCCTATGACTTTGTCTAGTCTTTGTAGACCCTATGACTTTGTCTAGTCTTTGTAGACCCTATGATTTTGTCTAGTCTTTGTAGATCCTATGATGTTGTCTAGTCTTTGTAGACCCTATGATTTTGTCTAGTCTTTGTTGACCCTATGATTTTGTCTAGTCTTTGTAGACTATGACTTTGTCTAGTCTTTGTAGACCCTATGATTTTGTCTAGGCTTTGTAGACTATTATTTTGTCTAGTCTTTGTAGATCCTATGATTTTGTCTAGTCTTTTTAGATCCTATGATTTTGTCTAGTCTTTGTAGAACCTATGATTTTGTCTAGTCTTTGTAGACTATGATTTTGTCTAATCTTTGTAGACCCTATGATTTTGCCTAGTCTTTGTAGACTATGATTTTGTCTAGTCTTTGTAGACTATGATTTTGTCTATTCTTTGTAGACCCTATGATGTTGTCTAGTCTTTGCAGACCCTATGATGTTGTCTAGTCTTTGTAGACTATGATTTTGTCTAGTCTTTGTAGATCCTATGACTTTGTTTAGTCTTTGTAGACCCTATAATGTTGTCTAATCTTTGTAGACTATGATTTTTTCTAGTCTTTGTAGACCCTATGACTTTGTCTAGTCTTTGTAGACAATGATTTTGTCTAGTCTTTGTAGACCCTATGATTTTGTCTAGTCTTTGTAGACCCTATGATTTTGTCTAGACTTTGTAGACCCTATCACTTTGTCTAGTCTTTGTAGACCCTATGATTTTGTCTAGTCTTTGTAGACCTTATGATTTTTTCTAGTCTTTGTAGATCATATGACTTTGTCTAGTCTTTGTAGACCCTATGACTTTGTCTAGTCCTTGGAGACCCTATGATTTTGTCTAGTCTTTGTAGATCCTATGACTTTGTCTAGTCTTTGTAGACCCTAAGACTTTGTCTAGTCTTTGTAGACCCTATGATTTTGTCTAGTCTTTGTAGATCCTATGATGTTGTCTAGTCTTTGTAAACCCTATGATTTTGTCTAGTCTTTGTTGACCCTATGACTTTGTCTAGTCTTTGTAGACTATGATTTTGTCTGGTCTTTGTAGACCCTATGATTGTGTCTAGGCTTTGTAGACTATTATTTTGTCTAGTCTTTGTAGACACTATGATTTTGTCTAGTCTTTTTAGATCCTATGATTTTGTCTAGTCTTTGTAGACTATGATTTTGTCTAATCTTTGTAGACCCTATGATGTTTCTAGTCTTTGTAGACCCTTTGATTTTGTCTAGTCTTTGTAGACTATGATTTTGTCTAGTCTTTGTAGACCCTATGATTTTGTTTAGTCTTTGTAGACTATGATTTTGTCTAGTCTTTGTAGACCCTATGATTCTGTCTAGTCTTTATAGATCCTATGATTTTGTCTAGTCTTTGTAGACCCTATGATTGTGTCTAGTCTTTGTAGACCCTATGATTTTGTCTAGTCTTTGTAGACTATGCTTTTGTCTAGTCTTTGTAGACCCCATGATTTTGTCTGGTCTTTGTAGACCCTATGACTTTGTCTAGTCTTTTTAGACCCTATGATTTTGTCTAGTCTTTGTAGACTATGATTTTGTCTAGTCTTTGTAGACCTTATGATTTTGTCTAGTCTTTGTAGACCCTATGATTTTGTCTAGTCTTTGTAGACCCTATGATTTTGTCTAGTCTTTGTAGACCCTATGATTTTTTCTAGTCTTTGTAGACCCTATGATTTACCTGTTCATAAAGACTTGAATTATTTGGCTTTCCAATCTTTTGTCTATGAGTGTACGTCATGAAGATTATTTGAAATAAAATACTTCATCACAAGTCATACCAGGGCCGGATCCAGGGGTGGGCGCACCCGGCGCGCCCCCTAAAATTGGAAAAAATTTGATTTTTTGGCGTAAAATCGTGATTTTTCGCACGAAATACCCCAACAATTTTCGCGCCTCCCACGCTCGGCCCAATTTTTTTAAGTCCGCCCCCCCTAGCTTGAAATCCTGGATCCGCCCTTGCATACCACAGCTTTTGTATTACCGGGAAGTGAAATTTACACCAAAATACACCATAAAATCGTATTTATTGTATTAGTTAAATGATTAATTTTATAACTATTATATTAAAGAAATACTTTATTAAAGAAAGCTCAATCATTGAACATTAATGTTGACAAAGATTATGAGATAGTACATGAAAGAAGAATGACATAATAAAATACCCCAGCTTACCGGGAAATGGACTTTTAAAAATCATGTTATCAATACATTTTGATATAGCCCCGTGTAATTTACAAGTCGGTGTCGTTGTAGACCGTAGTCGTAGATAGTTATTGAAAATGTCTATTATTAGGTTGATGTAAGCACTGACTGCAAACATTATTACACCAAGCAATACAAAGGCTTTCTGTCTGAAGATTTGTAAACGTCATAAAACTAGCTTAACCCCGCCACTTTTTATTGAAGTGTCTGTATCAAGCCATGGAACTGAACAGTCATGTATTTGCGTGTTAGGAGTATCTATCTTTTCTTTATCTACAATGTTCTATTGGATGTTGGAATTGTTCCGACAGTGTGGTATATTTTTGTTTTTGAATTGTTCCGACAGTGTGGTATATTTTTGTTTTTGAATTGTTCCGACAGTGTGGTATATTTTTGTTTTTGAATTGTTCCGACAGTGTGGTATATTCTTTGTTTTTATAGATTTTCGAATTGTTCCGACAGTGTGGTATATTTTTTGCTTTTCTAGATTTTCGAATTGTACTGACAGTGTGGTATATTTTTTGTTTTTCTAGATTTTCGAATTGTTCTGACTGTGTGGTATATTTTTGTTTTTCTAGATTTTCGAATTGTTCTGACAGTGTGGCATATTTTTGTTTTTCTAGATTTTCGAATTGTTCTGACAGTGTGGCATATTTTTATTTAACATTAATTAACTGCCCAGCTTTCTTGTTACCGTAGTATGTCATACGTTGGTTTTTGGGAGGCATTATGAGGCGTTTAGCTCCATTATTGACAGTATTCCAACTATATCCTGGTATTTACTTTTGTTGTGGTTAGGGTTATGGTGTTTAACGCCACTTTCAAAAATATTTCAGTGATATCGTGGCGGTCAATTTTATTAGTGGATGCAACCGGAATACCCGGAGAAAACCACAGACATGTCGCATGTCACTGACAAACTGTATCACATAACATTGTATGGAGTACACCTCGCCATCAGCAGGATTCGAACTCACAACTTTAGTGGTGATAGGCACTGATTGCACATGTAGTTGTAAATCCAACTACAATACGATCACGATCACGACGGCCCCGACCTTTATTGAAGGAGGAAAATAGAGTACCATGAGAAATACACCGACCTGCCTCCAGAAAATTACAAACTTTATCACCTATATAGAAAGAACAATTGCCTATAGCGGACATGCTTTTTAATGGATTGGGACAAAATGAGCAATCTTTATAAAAAAAAACTTCCATAGATGCTGCCTACCAAGTTTTCGTTCATTTGGCTGAGGGATTTCAGAGGAGAAGATTAAAATGTGAAAAGTTAACGGACGACAGACGACGTACGCCAAGTGAAGGCAACAGCTCACATTGCCTTTGGCAAGGTGAGCTAAATAAAATGCTGAGTTGGCGTTAAACAAGAATCACTCATTCACTTAATCTCTCCTGTCCTCAAAGAGAGCTATGGTTCTGCAGCAGCTGTCTGAGAACTACATGACTTTAACTTATGGGGACAACAACGTGTTGTGTAATTCAGCTCAAAGTTATTTATTGATGTAAATACATTTACTATAAACAACACAGTAACATTACAGTGAACAGATATATATATATATATAACAAATCATAGGACAATACAGAAAACTAAAAAGATTAGCAACACGGACCCCAAAAAAAAACCAGGGGTAAATATATTTAGTATACACAACTTTAACATTAGATATATAAATAACGTACAACTATAAGATAGTTATAATTCATCTTGTCTATAAATCTCTGTTTACTTACTAGATCAAACAATACATCTAGAACCTCAGCAATATTGCATACTTATTCCCAAAATACTCACACCTTCTAAGAGAATGCCCCTTCGATAGACGAAATAGAAATATTGTTTACTTAGGTAGAAGACAATGCTTCTATGTTCAAAAATGCTTACTCAGAATAATGTATTATTTCAACCAAGAGGAAAGCATTGGGTCCATAAAACTAGCGTTCTGCGTACTTCATTTTTTTGTTTCTTTGTTTTTTATATAAAGAATTAAGCGCCCTAAATTGAAACCATCATCTTGCAAAAAAATCACAGGTCCTTCTTTTTTAAATCGTGAATGGGTAATTATAATAAGGAATGATAATGTATTAATGACCTGCATAAGCTGTTTTCATATCTGGTATTTCGACATTCCCTCCTCTTGATCTTGCATCAAGGCTATAAGTCCTGAGGCTGAAATGGACTGCCTACGATTGTTTTGTCATTCATTATTTTTGTTAGTTGTCGATTTACCAAACGGTAGTGACTTTCCAAAACCAGTTGGTAATACTGCCATACAATATTTTTTGTCGATGAGACATTCCAGAATTGTTCTAAGCTACAGTTCAACTCATCGATGCCAAATAGTGGTATAATATCTATCGAAGCGCTGTCAATCATATCGCATGGAGGTTGCCATGTTTTGTTTTACACAACACCGAAGACACTGAGAAAACGGTTCTCTGATTGGTTGTTCTGCGAGGTCGATTCTATTTCTGATGGCTAATATAAATTTCAGATAATGCATTTATGTTGACCCCTGACGCGACCCTTTATGGGGTGTTGTTAGATCCTACACACGCGGCGACCAAAAAAACCCGATAGAAAATAGGGAGCAAGTGCGTAGATCTAATTTTAATTAGATTGAATATATTCCAAAAGAAATACAGCTTATAGGTATATAAATACAAATTACAAACAATACATGATACATTATACACAATGCATAATCATAGCGGAGCATGAAATAAATTTAGGAATTACGATTTTTTTCAGCCACATATAAATACTTTCCAAGACTGTTAAGTTCATTAATATTTTTAACAAATAATAACTGTGTTAGTTTAAAAGCAGATCAATTGATACAATAATAGGGTTTTATATATTTTCTACGAATTTCCACATATTTACTAAAATAAAGTGATACTCATCTTCTATATCATTATTGTTACACATGTAACAAATTCTAGCATGTCTATCTATATTATTATTAAATGGTAAGGAATTTTGCTGTTCGCTGATTGGCCTAAGCAGTACTTTCTTGGTTAGAGTGAGTTCACCTCGCGTGAGCCTCAGTGGCTCTATTCAAGCTTTCAACGTTGTCCAAGAAAAGGTCAAGATTTCAAAATTTTCTAAAATTTCAAAACAATTTCAAAAAAATTTCAAAATTATAAAATCAAATGTTTTCTTTTCAAATGTTCACAATTTTCAAAATTTCAAATTTTCAAAAATGGGTGCAGGTCGTTGCGTAACCTTATCGTTTCGTACCAGGTCGATTCGTACCCTATTGAGATATAAGTAATATTGTATATATTTATGGAAATAAAGTTCATAAAAGTTACCAGAAATGGTAATGAAGAAATTTAGAGTTATTTTTTTTTTTTGAATTTTTCACTGTTAAACTCTTAATGTCTATGTTTATTCTGATAATTTTGAAATAATTCTACAATATATGGTTTTAGAGATATCATGGAGTCAAATTAAAACAAATTTCGTATTCAGAAGTTACAAATAGGGAATGATGACTTTGTGTTTAAATCGCAATTTAATGTATACATGTAAATACGGCGAATTGTAGAATTATTTCAAAATTTTCAGAAGATACTTTAGACATTTCGGAGTTTACATCTTCTACACTACATTGTTATGTAAATCCAGCTTAATGAATCAATATGTAATTTCGAAGTAAAAATATAAAATGCATAAATAGACACGGTCATGGGATTTTCAGCTTTAAGTAAACTCAGTAAACTTTTACATGCATGAAGCATAACCCTGCTCTTTTTGCACCCGGGCTTGGGACCGGCGTTGGCGGAGGTAAAGTTTTTTGTTGTTGTTTTTTTTAAATGTACATTATTTACAACACTTTTGTTCATTCTCTTTCAGTCACTGGTCATAACTGGTAACTGGATGACGTGATAAAGACTGCCATATATATATATATATATATATATATACTGGCATAAAGACTGATTTTTCAAAACTCAAAAATTTCATAAGATTTCAAAACATTTCAAAATGTAAAAGTTTTCATAAAATTTTGAAATTTTAATATTTAATAATAATATTGAAAAATGATCAAACAATTATTAAGGTTAAAAAATTCCATATTAATTAATAAAGCAGTTATTGACTTTTAATTTCAGTCTACTCATGACTATACAGACCTGGTCAATGATTGATTAACTTCAGCCGTTGGCCTCGGTCAACCAATCATTGACCAGGTCCGTATAGTCATGAGTAGATCTCATTAAAAGTAAATAATTGTAAATAGTTTCTACCAGTTTCAATATTTAAACTATGTGCATGTAAGCGATATCTACTAATAAGTGGCTTAAACATATAATTAACTGGTCGACATAAATAAAGTTGCAGGTTATGGTCATCATATATGCATTTATACTTATAGAAATGATATTTTGGCGATTCTTCAAAAAAAGAAATTGCCTCATTTAAAAATGTATCTATAACTCGCTGCTTAAATTCTAGCATAAATATATCTTCATTAACAACATTTTGTGACAGCCATAAACGATAAAAACCATATTTACACAATGTATCTCGTATTTTAAATCCCCCAGTTTAGTTTATCATTTGACTTGAAAACACTAGACTCAAGCATATCTTCATAACAATTTTAAGTATACAATTTTCTGTTTTTAAAATTTTAAACCAATATTTTAACATTCTACAGTACCTGTTTATATACAACGGGAATCTTCCAAGTTCAAAATAGACCATATAATTTGAAGTACTCTTTCTCACTTTCGATACTCTTTTCAAAAAAGATAAATGTAATGTCTCAATATTCACACCTTTATGGAAGCCCCACACTTCACATCCATAATTTACAATACTGTTTACATATGTGTCAAAAAGTGAGAGCAAAGTCTCTGTATTAAAATAATCATCCTGAATTTTACTAAATAAACTAAATACAGCTAATTTTTCCCCTTGATTTGACAACATTTTCTGGGCATTAGTAAAAACACCATTATAATTCAACAAAATACCAAGGTACATAAATGCATTACATATTTCAATGGATTCCCCATTAAGATACCATTTTTCTTCTGATTTAATATTACCTCGATTTCTAAAAATGACAACCTTTGTTTTCAACAAATTTACATGCAGATTGTATTCATTTGAACATATATTTACAACATTAATCATATTTTGAAGTTCCTGAACATTTTCACTGAACACAACAGTATCATCAGCATACATTAGTAAATACAGATTGAGCATTTTTAATTCGTATGATGGACATCCTTGTTTAATTAATTCTATTTCAATGTCATTGACATACATAGCATAACAAAATGGGGACAAGGATTCCCCCTGCATGAGTCCAATATTACAACTAATCGTTGATGTGAATAGCTTTCCGATATGCGAGACTAACGATATGCCTCTGTAGTTTCCAGGGACATCACCTGATCACAGCAGCTTGCAATTCTCTAAACGCTCAGTATGCCCATTGTGTATTCCATTCGTTCCTTTCAGAGGTTTTGTAACCCACAGCCCTATTTTTTCCATTGGTTTCTCTTTCTGTTCCCATTCTCCTACAGTCACAACTGGGAGTACACAAGGAATTAGTTGTGTTTCACCTGCAAAGATAATGTCTTTTTTACATTATCATAAAAATATTTAATCAAAGCAAAGAAAAATAGCTAAAGAAAATATGAAATTCAAAATTCAAAATTAGCATGTATAATCTTAAAGTAGTATTACACCAGTTTTGGGTGAAGAACATTTTTCCTTGAAAATTCAATTTAGAATACGGCGGTACCTTTACTAAGCTATTCATGCATGTTTCAAGTCAAAATATGTTCCTAACAACTAGAAATCTGCAAATCCGTGTATATGTTTATCGTCCTTTGTGGTGGAGACTGATTAACTTTCGGTTGTTTTGTTCTGATGAATGCCGATCATGACCTCGTGAAGAAAAGATAAACAATCATGGATGCTGAGGTAAGCACGCACACATTCCTGACAATGATTATTAAGGAATCTGTCTGTTTCATGTCTTGTGAACTAAATTTGTTTCCCAATTATTCTTATGTGGTACACACGGAATATATATATATTTTTTTTTATCAATTGAACATTGCGCATGAGCGATAAACTCCCCGAAAGAGCTCAAATCTTGTGTCACGCGCATATGATTTGCCTTACTGTACTGGAAAACAGAATTATCTGCTGTCAAATATTTTGCGATTTGCTCTTAAAATCTGCTTTTGAGCAGATTTTTAATGTTATGCAGTTGATTTAAGTTAAAATTAAGTGTCATATTAAGTGAAAATATTTAATCTAAAAATTTCACGATATTTGCCTTTCATATTACTTTAAGTAATAAAAGGAATCAGGATTTAACTTTTTAAATGAAAATGTTAACTAGAATTTTTCTCTCGTTTCATTATTGAAAGTGAATACTTTTTGACATTGTTATACATATATTAATAGTTGTAATAAATGAATAACTTAATTTGTTTATGGCCCATCAATTACCCATAAATATCATAAAGATGATTACAAAAACAACAACAACAACCAATAATACATTATAATTGGAATAAAGATCCAAAAGCTCAAATTTTGGAAATTGGATTTCTTAGTTCTTTCAGTCGAGTTGATCTCAGAAACCATATAAGATAGAAGAAATCCAAAGCTTTCGGCACAATCAATTCGAAGAAAAAACTCACATCCGATTGGATGAAAAAATTAAAAAAAATCTATATGCCTTCCAAATATGTCAAATGTCCTAATGTCGGCCCCTATCAGACCTCTTTGGAAATAAAATAGCTACATTTTAAACGACCAATCAAAAAAATAATCTTGCAAAAGACTGCAATACAATTGTATGACAAATAAAAAAGTATACATTTTGATATTCTCCATTTATTTTGTCAGAAACATAATAATGTTTGCATTTTTAAAAGGATTTTCTTTAGCAGTTATGCTGTAATATTGGTTAAGTTTAAACATATTTTATTTCCATGATGAACAGCCAGTGATATTGAACATAATTATTACAACATTAGTGAATTCCTTTCCTTTTTACAAAAATATGAGCAAAAAATGATAGCACATAATGGCGATAATTATATAATGAGCATTACAATATTAAGATACTTTTATATGAAATAAAATAGTTTTTATGCTATGATGAATGTGTGTGGTAAATAAATGTGGAATCACATTACTGCTTACCATTGCCTGCTGGACGCTTTCTCAAACAGAACAGGACCACACTGAGTACAGCACCACATGATACTAATACTGATACAGCTATTACAATGGCTTTATCGACACCCCGGGTGGTTTCTGTTGTCCTTTCTGAAATCATATTATATTTTACTGCCTATGACGTACTTTGCAATAATAAATGAGTGAATGAGTGATGATTATTCAAGCCTAGTGAACATTTCTTCGGCTATGAAGAGAACAACTAACACTTGATAACATAATGATAATGTATGCTTTTTTCCAGACCATTGCGCTTAAGGTTAGACATGTCGCTCCACTCGGACACATTATACCGACTTTGAACCAACCAATCTGTTTCTGTCCCTTCTCCTTAATGATGTTTGCTTAACTCAGTGGAGAAGCATGAATTACCAATTTCATAGTTTTTGGTTTGATCCGACTGTGATAGAACCCTCGATCTACCTCACACGAAAAAGAAAGCTAACCCTTATACTACCGAGTGTGTGTAATTATAATATAAAGCTGTGACAAGTCATACTTTGAAAATTTAAAAGTATAAACACAATTGGGTGTACAACTAATTCACAAGCTCCCTTAGAATGTTGTGCTTCACCTGTAAAGATAATAATGTCTTGAAATGCCTTTGGCTCGCCATTTTACATAATCATAAAAATATTTAATCAAAGGAAAGAAAAATAGCTCAAGAAAATATGAAATTCAAAATTACAATATTAAGAGACTTTTATATGAAATAAACTATTTCTATGCTGTGATGAAAGTGTATGATTCAGTGTGTAAATAAATGTGGAATCATATTACTGCTCACCATTGCCTGCTCGACATTTTCTCAACCAAAACAGGACCACAATGAGTACAACACCACATACTACTAATACTGATACAACTGAAACAGCTATTACATTGGTTTCTGTTGTCCTTTCTGAAATCATATTATATTTATACTGCCTACTTTTAATGTGCATTGTAATTGTAGGTGAATGAGTGTCGTGAGTGATGATTATCAAAGCCTAGTGAACATTTCTTCAGCTATATCATGAAGAGAACAACTTACACTTGATAAAATAATAATAATATATTCTTTTTTCCTGACCATTGCTCTGAAGCTAGACATGTCGCTCCACTCAGACACATTATCCAGACTCTGAGCCAACCAATCTGTGACGTGTCTTTACCCTTACTCCTTAATGATGTTGGCTTAGCTTAGAGGAGTATCAATTTTATAGTCTTTTGTTTGACTCGACCGGGATCGTACCCACGAAAACTATGTAAGAAAATTACAGGATTGAGTGTGTGTTATTATAGTATAATATAAACTGTGATAAGTCATACTTTGAAAGAATAAAAGCATAATATAATTCTAATAATAGATGAATTCACCGATTCATTCAAAACGGAATATGAAGATCATTTTGAAATACCCCGAAAATTGAAGCGTAGCATATTACTTATTACTCAGAAGATATGTATTGATAATTTCAAAATGATGAATAATTGTTTATTTTATAAGAAAATAAACTCTGTACATACCAAGACACTGTTCCTGTTTTACTTTCCAAATTGGTAATATTGTATGCCCAATACAACACTCAATTTTAATTTCTGTTCCACACGACTTATCTTCCCATTTGTAATCGATGGACATGGATAGTTTGTAAAAAAGTCCATGTTGTGCTTTACGTGAAACAGACATATTCACCTTTGACCCCTGCAATTGATTAACATAAAAGTGCATGTGGTATTGAATACCAAAGTCTATTCAGAAACTACTAAAATAAAATTAAAGGTTGATCAACGCGAACCCCCAATAAAAATGGGGCTGATATTAGGTGCTCCGGAAGGGCAAGCAGTTCCTGTTACGATATTTACTCTTTTTGCAAACCTGGTGATGGAATATCGTATCAACTGAGAGATATATACCTCTTATGCAGGTGCTGCAAGAATGGTGCTATATATAAATGGAAAGTTCACAATGAAGCAGACCTAGATATATCTGTGATATCTTTTATTTCAAACTCAATGGAAACAACCCTTTAAACTAGGTAGTCTTTACTAAGATGTCTACCCAATGCACCCCATAAATCTATTCTTTAAAAAGACCACAACCAGGACACCGACCCTAAGACCTCATAATAAAATGATTGGTGCCTAATGTTATATATTATGATTCTCGTTGAATGTTATATCTTTAGACCAATAAGTGTAATGTAACAGCAACATTTTTTTTTTATTATTATCATCGAATTTCTGATCTTGACATTGGTTATCATCCACAATTTTTTTAATGAAAACAACAGATCATCATCGTGGTCGTCGTCCTCCTTCTTATCATCATCATAAATTAATCATCATTATTTTGATCATAATCATCATCATCATTATCAGCAGCATCATCATCTTAAAATTAGCTATACAGCTTTTTCTTTTATCATCATCAAATTTCAAAATTTTTACCATATATTAATAGATTTTGTGATAAATAAGCAAATTAATTATAATTAAACATACCCCAACTGACAACATACATTGTGGTAAAGGATATACATTTTGAAACGTTAGGCTGGCAGATATATGTTTGTCTTCTTGGTTATAAATAATTTCATTATCTATTTCGTGGGCAGCAGGTATATCTGTGAGAGAAAAAAAACGTACATTTGAACAATTTAAAATATGAGTATTAATCAGGGAATTTTGTAGAAAACTTATTCATAAAAGATTTGTTTTTACTCGACAACACATGTGCATTTATCGTTAAAATCATTAATTGTTTAGAATTTATCAGGATGTTTAGTAGAAACGTTATATTCATAAATGATTTTTCAATCGATAACATACTAGTATGTTTTTCAATGAAAAAAATACTTATTTCCGGGTAGGATAATAAATGATTCGATTTATGGACGAAAAACTTTTTTTTCTCAAAATATGGTTGGTTCTGTGATTAGATAATAGACTGATACAATAATATTTATTTTCTGGTGCAGTTCATTGAAAGTCTTAGTAAATAAACAGAGATTACTCCGGCAGTTATGTCACATCATACACTTTATTTAATCTAGCTTCTCTATATGAATTGACCGTAGCATCGAAATTATTGTATAAGTAAAACTATGTAAATTCTTAAAGATTATTAATATGAAAGTGCCAGTTCCTGGTTAGTATAATTGTAATTTTTCCACACATGTATAAAGTTTAATATGGTGTATATAACTGTTAACTTCTCTGTAACTATATGTATTTGGTTTATGAGAATAAAATTCTAATTCATTCATTCATTCATTCATTCATTCATTCATTCATTCATCTTTTGGTTCTTAGTGATGACGTCATTAATTAGTTGTCGGTCAAGTAACAAACGTAACTACTCGGCCATTCTCGCTACCCTTCATTATATGGCCGAGTAGTTACGATTGGGTCAAGTAACTGACAATCTTCATCCACACTACACAGTAAACTTAAACGAGGGTGGTGAATAACAGTAAATTATATTTCACATTAATTACTATAAACATGACATATTAACGCCTCGTGTATTTCGTATTTTCGTTAAAATTGGTTACAAGTTTGTCAAATTTTTTAGAAATCTGCAGTTATGTTTTATTTTGCTATTTTATTTTGAAATAACCGAAACAATTCTTTCGATCTTGGTAAAGAAATGTCAAGTGAATACCATATATAAGAAATTTTCAAATATTTGGATTTCCAAACTTTTGAATTTAAGTCTACCTAATTAAAGTTTTTACAGGAACGCGTCGTTAACACTAAATTAGAGGAATTGAGTGATTGTTGTTTAATGCCAACTCGGCAATTTTTCAGCTATATATCATGGCGAGAACAAGCTAATTTTCAATGAGATGATGATAAGGTCCGCTTTGTACTAGACCAACATGCATAGTTGGAAATTTATAGTGCTAGCTCACTGACACAACAGCCCATGCATATAGACATGTAGCCCCACTAGTACACATTATTCTGATTCCGAGCCAACCAGTCTTTGCTCTTAGCAGAGAAGCTACACATACCAGTTGCATAGTCTTTGGTTGACCCGACCGGGGCTCGAACCCACGATCTGCCACACTCAGGACGAGCACGCTAATCATTACACCACCGATGCGGTTCATTAGATTAACTAGTTTAAATTAGATAAACGAACTTAATTTGTACTTACACTGATATTTCGTGGTATTTAAATCTAACATTTTCTCATCAAATTTGAAACCATACACACATTTGTAATAACAATTTACATCTGCTTTACTGGTGTTGAATATCCTTAGACGAAATTGCCTTGTGGAGATGACATCTTCTTTATATTTATTTGGATCTGAGGGGTAGCCATTGAAGCTTAAAACTTTGTTCTTACTGCCACCAGACCATTTCCGACTTCTACCATTGTATAGATCTATTGAATCGTCAAGAGTACAAAGTAGGTGAATCGTTGAACCAAATACAATTATGTCATCTTCTACAATCACGGAAACTACAAGTAGAGAACAATCAAGAATTATTACAGTTCTTACATATATTATGTATAATGTTCAAGATTATAGCGTTCTTTATAATAAGTTATACTATGCGAGGATTGTCATTTTATATGTATAATTTCAAAATTATAGCGTTCTTTATAATAAGTTATAATATGTGAGGATTGTCATTTTACTCAAAGGTGGAAAACAATTGCATGACGTCATCATTTCACTGAGAGTGGAGGTTTAAGCCCATGAAACTCGTCTAACCCAGTTACTTTTTATTGACAGTTATCATAGTAAGTGGTCATGTATATCTGTTTGATGTGTCGATTTTGCCTCTATTTACTCAGATTAAGACATTTGAAAGAATGATAAAGATTTTGTTTGATTTAAGCATACCGATATATTTTAATGTATGATATATAGTATTAATTACCATATATATTTGTTGAGATATACATATTATTGAAGACCCTACTGTGATTGTGAAACGTAGAACAACAATCAATAAAAGTATTGAACCTTTAGTTTATGTCTAAGTGTAATGTTGGATAGTCTCTCATCTTCCTTTCTTACTATTTGATCGGTTCCTCCATATGGAGAAACATCCAATCAAATACGTTGTATGTCAGACCAAGAAATCAGAGTTAAGTTTGATACAAGTAAACATAGAAACCCCTGACAAGCACAGATATTTTATACATACATCTTAGATTTGATTGTTTTTGATGAAATGGCTGCTTTCCTTTATAATTACCTGACAAAAAGGACTTGTATTTACATATGATTTTAATCAATATTACGCCATATGAAGCATATTATCAATAATAATGACATCAACTGGTTGTTTCGGTATTGGTCTCGTCATAAAATATCTGTCTCGGCCAAAGGCGGGCCAATACAACTAATGTTACGAGTTCGAATCCCGCTCATGGCGAGGTGTACAACATTATGTGATAAAGTTTATCAGTGACTTATGACAGGTTGATGGTTTTCGCCGGGCACTCCGGCTTCCTCCACCAATAAAACTTACCATCACGATATAAATGATTGAAATATTGTTGAAAGTGGCGTTAAACACCATAAAGCCAACCCAGACCAATACATCTAACATCGAATGTTATAACAGATCCAAAATAGAAAGAAAACCAGTCAATAAGAATTGAATTATGATCTTCACATTATAATAATTACAATTATAAACAATCAATACAACTTACCTGGTGATGATTGAATGCCTGATATTATAATGATAAAACAAAAAATTGGATTAAGAGCCATTTGAATTTACCTGTGTGTGTGTATATATATATATGATTCTTTCATGATGATATTTTTAGTAACACGAAAAAAGCAACATTTAATAGAAACCAGTTTTTTTCCAAAAATCTGAATTGCCCATGAGTCAGAACTGGATTATTAGATAGATATTCCAGTTTATATAAAGAATTTGTAATAAGTTTACTTCAAGTTTTGTAAATGTTGCTAAAATATATCACGAATAGGAAATATTCAAGACGGATGCGGACGGGTTAGAGGGTGGTTCCTTCTGAGGGGACTCCATAATTTCATCAACTAAGGGACCCCAAAAGGTCATAATCCGGCCCTACCATTAGTGTAGTGTATTATTGAATTTATGTCTCGTATAGCACCAACAGGTTTTCAGTGACAGGACCCCCCCCCCTTTTTTTGGAACATGTTTTTTTTTTTCTCAATTAAATTAGCTTGTCTCATTATTAGAGGTTTGGTGTATATGATTGTCATGAATTATAAGATATATTTATTATTGAAATGTACTGTTTAGAAATAATATACTTTTATTATACATACTGAGGTTTATCTCCTTCGATCATATGTAGCTAACTTTGGCTGATTTTGTCCACAGGCGCTCGTGGCACGGACTTACCACCACCCCCCTTTTTTCTAACTTTCTGTTTACAAATTTATTTTCAATAAAATTTCTTTATTTCTTTATGTTATTTCATCTCCTTTTCCTTATTTTAACTTGTTCGTGTATCGACCCTATAGATACTAATAATCCATTATTAGTATCTATAGGGTCCATACATGCAAATTGTTGTTAACATAAGATTGTATGAATATTGACACGAACAAGTTAAAATAAGGAAAAAGAGATGAAATAATAAAGAAATAAAGAAATTTTATTGAATTTGAATTTGTACACAGAAAGTTAGAAAAAAGGGGGGGGTAAGTCCGTGCCACGAGCGCCTGTGATTTTGTCTAGTCTCATATAACACCCACAGGTTATCTGGAACATAATTACACCTTACATAAGAATCCTGGATTTTGATTGGATAATAGCCGGGGCGTTTTTCGTGCATTTTCATATTTAGGATTTATTTCGTTCATTTTTACCACTGCCGGGGTAGATCTATTAACTTTTCTTCCTTCTATGCCGTGGTATTTGCGAAAACGTATTACATCTTTTTACCCTAGCATGCCTCAAACCGCCAATTTCTTCTTTACCTTTATACATTGTACGTAATGCTGCGTTCACACGTAATTCGAATTCGATTCGAATTATCCGATGCGACTTAGTTTAATGCGCATTCGAAACGTATTCTTGTCCGAACGTACATTTTAATACGAATTGCAACGCGCATCAAATAGTCTACGTTTCACTGTCCGAACGATGTTAACTTTTAATTTGCAAAATCAATTAACTTTTAATTTAAAACAAAACCACATTGCACAATATTAATTTTAATTTCAAAAGCCGAATTATTAACAATTAGAAAAGATATACAATGTACACCAAACCAGCTTTATCAAGTTGATTTACCCTATCTCTTGATATTGGAACATAAATACACATTTTTCCTTTGATGTTTTTATGCAGTAATCAACTTAAAAATAGTGAACTTTTACAAACCATGGTCTAACATGAAGATCTTGATGTTATTCCATGATTTTGCGGACCTCGACGAAAGTACCCAATATTGATTTCTGTTACAAACCATATATACCATGAACTTATTTAAACCAACTCATCCTTCGGATTCGTTGGTTTAAATAAGTTAATTCGTAAGATCCATGGTATATGTATTATTTGCAACATAAATACGCATTTTTCCTTTGATGTTTTTATGCAGTAATCAACTTAAAAACAGTGAAATTTTACAAACAATCAACTTAAAAATAGTGAAATTTTACAAACCATTTTGTAAAAGTTCACTATTTTTAAGTTGCTTATTGCATAAAAACATCAAAGGAAAAATGCGTATTGATGTTCCAATATCAAGTTATACAACATATAAGTCAGCGATGCAACACAAAAGTGCATAGAACTTGTCATCATTCCGGTGGAAGTTCCTCGATACAATTTTCTGCAATTTAAATGTGTTTTTTTTAGTTTCTATAAAATTTACTTGTTTACCCTTTTCGTTAATCATTATTTATTTGTTTATCCTTGCTCACCAAGAGGTGGTGGAAGTAGGATTTGAACAAATTAATAAAATCACTAAGATGTTCAGGTTTATTTAAAATGTTTAAACCAGTGAAAACAATAACTTTGCTCTATCATTGTATCGAAATATTCACTTGTAGCCAACACTGCGTGATGTGCGGAAAATTGTCTGGTCCATTGTTTTTCCGTTTACAATTTGGCAGTGGTTCCACAACTCATATACACTGTAGAAGGTGGATCTATAAGGCATATATAGGGTTCTAAAACAACACAATTTTTAAACATAGATGTTATTGCGGAAAAATTACAGATATGCAATGTGGAAATTACTTTCTAAAGAAAAAGTGTGGAAATGCAAAGCACACCACTATTGACCATCTTTATCACATTGTATCGAGTACACCTCGCCATGAGCAGGATTAAAACTCACAACATTAGTGGTGATAGGCACTGAGTGCATAGGTAGTTGTAAATCCAACTACCATACGAAAATGACCACGACAACCTTGTTTTTTTTGGTGTGTGGAATTCTTCCAAAAAATATTCCTGTTCATGAAAATAAAATTACTCAGAAAAAGAAATATTTTAAGAATTTGTGAAAAATATTTTTCCTCTCATTAAAGAATATGGTGTAAAAGTACTTTAACTGAATTAAGTATATTTTTGTTCGACCTTCAACAACAATATACCAAATGACATGTTAATTCATTAAAAATTTCCAAGTCCTTTATCTCAATGTAAATCACACGTTATTTGTTAGGTTAACAATACAAATATCTGCATTTAAATTTCTAAAAATATATACGTCCTGATATCAATATCGATGAAAAAAAAAAAACACAGATAAAACACAAAATTGGATTAAGAGACATATTTACTTCAATACTATATACTACTTTCTTTCAAGTCAGAATGAGATCACAATGCGTTGTGTTAACGTAACTAATAGAAAACAACAAACTGGCCTATAGTTACCGTGCATTTGAATTTGAAATTACCTGTGTGTGTGCATATATATGATTCGTTCATGATGATATTTTTAGTAACACGATAAAACCAACATTTAATAGAAACCAGTTTTTTCCAAAAATCTGAATCGCCCACGAGTCAGAACTGGATTATTAGATAGATATTCCAGTTTATATAAAGAATTTGTGATAAGTTTACTTCAAGTTTTGTAAATGTTGCTAAAATATATCACGAATAGGAAATATTCAAGACGGATGCGGACGAGTTAGAGGGTGGTTCCTTCTGAGGGGACTCCATAATTTCATCAACTTAGGGACCCCAAAAGGTCATAATCCGGCCCTACCATTAGTGTAGTGTATTATTGAATTTATGTCTCGTATAGCACCAACAGGTTTTCAGGGACAGGACCCCCCCTTTTTTGGAACATGTTTTTTTTTCTCAATTAAATTAGCTTGTCTCATTATTAGAGGTTTGGTGTATATGGTTGTCATGAATTATAAGAAATATTTATTATTGAAATGTACTGTTTAGAAATAATATACTTTTATTATACATACTGAGGTTTATCTCCTTCGATCATATGTAGCTAACTTTGGCTGATTTTGTCCACAGGCGCTCGTGGCACGGACTTACCACCACCCCCCTTTTTTTCTAACTTTCTGTTTACAAATTTATTTTCAATAAAATTTCTTTATTTCTTTATGTTATTTCATCTCCTTTTCCTTATTTTAACTTGTTCGTGTATCGATCCTATAGATACTAATAATCCATTATTAGTATCTATAGGGTCCATACATGCAAATTGTTGTTAACATAAGATTGTATGAATAGTGACACGAACAAGTTAAAATAAGGAAAAAGAGATGAAATAATATAAAGAAATAAAGAAATTTTATTGAAAATAAATTTGGAAACAGAAAGTCAGAAAAAGAAATATTTTAAGAATTTGTGAAAAATATTTTCCTTTCATTAAAGAATATGGTGTAAAAGTACTTTAACTGAATTAAGTACATTTTTGTTCGACCTTCAACAACAATATACCAAATGACATGTTAATATTGAAAAATTGCCAAGTCCTTTATCTCAATGTAAATCACACGTTATTTGTTAGGTTAACAATCTGCATTTAAATTTCTAAAAATATATACGTCCTGATATCAATATCGATGAAAAAGAAAAAAAAACACAGATAAAACAGAATTGGATTAAGAGACATATTTACTTCCATACTATATACTACTTTCTCTCAAGTCAAATCACAATGCGTTGTATTAACGTAACTAATAGCAAACAACAAACTGGCCTATAATTACCGTGCATTTGAATTTGAAATTACCTGTGTGTGTGTATATATATATGATTTGTTCATGATGATATTTTTAGTAACACGATAAAACCAACATTTAATAGAAACCAGTTTTTTCCAAAAATCTGAATCGCCCACGAGTCAGTTTATTACTGCTTACCATTGCCTGCTGGACGCTTTCTCAAACAGAACAGAACCACAATCAGTACAGCCCCACATACTACTAATACTGATACAACTGAAACAGCTATTACAATGACTTTATCAACACCCCACGTGGTTTCTGTTGTCACTTTATCAACACCCCGGGTGGTTTCTGTTGTCATTTCTGAAATCATATTATATTTTACTGCCTATGACGTACTTTGTAATTGTAAATGAGTGAGTGAGTGATGATTATTCCTTGTATGGATTGTTAGGTAATACTATCTCATTGAGCCACCCGGGCCCTCTAATTGTGAGTGAGTGATGATTACCGGTATTCCTTAAAGCCAAGTCAGCATTTCTTCAGCTATATCATGAAGAGAACAACTTACACTAGATAAAATAATAATAATATTTTCTTTTTTCCTGACCATTGCGCTGAAGGGTAGACATGTCGCTCCACTCAGATACATTATACAGACTCCAAGCCAACCAATCTGTCTGTGTCCTTACTCCTTAGAGGAGAAGCATTCAATATGAATTTCATAGACTTTTGTTTGACTCGACCGGGATCGTACCCACAAAGACTATTTAAAAAAAAAACAAAGCTAAAACATTACACTACTGAGTGTGTGTTATTATATTATAGTATTAAATACCAAAGTCTACCCAGAAACTACTAAAAAACTAAAGATTGATCAATACGAACCCCCAATAAAAATGGGGTTGATATTAGGTGCTCCGGAAGGGAAAGCAGTTCCTGTTACTCTTTTTGCAAACCTGGTGATGGAATATCATATCAACTGAGAGATATATACCTCTTATGTAGGTGCTGCAAGAATGTTGCTACATATAAATGGAAAGTTCACAATGAAGCAGACCTAGATATATCTGTGATATCTTTTATTTCAAGCTCATTGGAAACAACCTTTAAATAGGTAGTCTCTACAAAAATGTCTACAGAATCCACCCCATAAATCTATTCTTTACAAAGATCGCAACCAGGACACCGACCGTAACACCCTCTATAATAAAATGGTTGGTCCCTAATGCTATATATTATGATTCTCGTTGAATGTTATATCTTTAGACCAGTTAGTGTAACAGCAACATATTTTTTATTATCATCGAATTTCTGATCTTGACATTAGTTATCATCCACGATTTTTTTAATAAAAACAACAAATCATCATCGTCGTCGTCGTCGTCGTCCTTCTTCTTATAATCATCATTTTAATCATCATCATCATTATCAGCAGCATCATCGTCATCATCATCTTAAAATTAGCTATACAGCTTTTTCTTTTATCATCATCAAATTTCAAAAACTTTACAATATATTAATAGATTTTGTGATAAATAAGCAAATTAAATATAATTAAACATACCCCGACTGACAACTTACATTGCGGTAAAGGATATATATTTAGAAACGTTAGGAAGGCAGATATATGTCTGTCTTCTTGGTTATAATTAGTTTCATTATCTATTTCGTGGGCAGCAGGTATATCTGTGAGAAAAAAAAACGTACATTTGAAAAATTTTAAATATCAGTATTAATCAGGGAATTTTGTAGAAAACTTATTCATGAAAGATTTGTTTTTACTCGACAACACATTTGCATTTATCGTTAAAATCATTAATTGTTTAGAATTTATCAGGAAGTTTAGTAGAAACGTTACATTCATAAATGATTTTTCAATCGATAACATACTAGTATGTTTTTCAATGAAAAAAATACTTATTTCCGGGTAGGATAATAAATGATTCGATTTATGGACGAAGAACTTTTTTTTCTCAAAATATGGTTGGTTCTGTGATTAGATAATAGATTAATTCAATAATATTTATTTTCTGGTGGAGTTCATTGAAAAACCTAGTAAATAAACAGACATTACTCCTTCAGTTATGTCGCATCATCCACTTTATTTAATCTAGCTTCTCTATATGAATTGACCGTAGCATCGAAATTACTGTATCAGTAAAACTATGTAAATTCTTAAAGATTATTAATATGAAAGTGCCATTTCCTGGTTAGTATAATTGTAATTTTTCCACACATGTATAAAGTTTAATATGGTGTATATAACTGTTAACTTCTCTGTAACTATATGTATTTGGTTTATGAAAATAAAATTCTAATTCATTCATTCATTCATTCATTCATCTTTTGGTTCTTAGTGATGACGTCATTAATTAGTTGTCGGTCAAGTAACAAACGTAACTACTCGGCCATTCTCGCTACCCTTCATTATATGGCCGAGTAGTTACGATTGGGTCAAGTAACTGACAATCTTCATCCACACTACACAGTAAACTTAAAAGAGGGTGGTGAATAACAGTAAATTATATATTTCACATTAATTACTATAAACATGACATATTAACGCCTCGTGTATTTTGCATTTTCGTTAACATTGGTTACAAGTTTGTCAAATGTTAAAGAATGCTGCAGTTATATTTTATCTTGCTATTTTATTTTGAAATAACCGAAACAATTCTTTCGATCTTGGTAAAGAAATGTCAAGTAAATACCATATATAAGAAATTTTCAAATATTTGGATTTCCAAACTTTTGAATTTAAGTCTACCTAATTTAAGTTTTTACAGGAACGCGTCGTTGACACTAAATTAGAGTAATTGAGTGATTGTTGTTTAATGCCAACTCAGCAATTTTTCAGCTATATATCATGGCGAGAACAAGCTAATTTTCAATGAGATGATGATAAGGTCCGCTTTGTACTAGACCAACATGCATGGTTTGAAATGTATAGTGCTAGCTCACTGAAACAACAGTCCATGCATAGACATGTCACCCCACTAGTACACATTATCCTGATTCCGAGCCAACCAGTCTTTGCTCTTAGCAGAGAAGCTACACATACCAATTGCATAGTCTTTGGTTGACCTGACCGGGGCTCGAACCCACGATCTGTCACACTCAGGACGAGCACGCTAATCATTACACCACCGATGCGGTTCATTAGATTAGCTAATTTAAATTAGATAAACGAACTTAATTTGTACTTACACTGATATTTCGTGGTATTTAAATCTAACATTTTCTCATCAAATTTGAAACCATACGCACATTTGTAATAACAATTTACATCTGCTTTACTGGTGTTGAATATCCTTAGACGAAATTGCCTTGTGGAGATGACATCTTCTTTATATTTATTTGAATCTGTGGGGTAGCCATTGAAGCTTAAAACTTTGTTCTCTCTGCCCCAATACCATAGCCGAGCTCTACCTTTGTTGAGGTCTATTGAACCATCAAGCGTACAAAGTAGGTGAGTCGTTGAACCAAATACAATTATGTCATCTTCTACAATCAAGGAAACTACAAGTAGAGAACAATCAAGAATTATTACAGTTCTTACATATATTATGTATAATGTTCAAGATTCTAGCGTTCTTTATAATAAGTTATAATATGTGAGGACTGTCATTTTATATGTATAATGTTCAAGATTATAGCGTTCTTTATAATAAGCTATAATGTGTGAGGATTGTCATTTTATATGTATAATGTTCAAGATTATAGCGTTCTTTATAATAAGTTATAATATGTGAGGATTGTCATTTTGATATATATAATGTTCAAGATTATAGCGTTCTTTATAATGAGTTATAATATGTGAGGATTGTCATTTTATATGTATAATGTTCAAGATTATAGCGTTCTTTATAATAAGTTATAATATGTGAGGATTGTCATTTTGATATGTATAATGTTCAAGATTATAGCGTTCTTTATAATGAGTTATAATATGTGAGGATTGTCATTTTATATGTATAATGTTCAAGATTATAGCGTTCTTTATAATAAGTTATAATATGTGAGGATTGTCATTTTACTCACAGGTGGAAAACATTACATGACGTCATCATTTCACTTAGAGCGGAGGTTTTTGTCCTATAAAACTCGTCTAACCCAGTAACGTTTTATTTACAGTTATTATAGTAAGTGGTCATGTATATCTGTTTGATGTGTCAATTTTGCCTTTATTTACTCAGTTTTAGATATTTGAAAGAATGATAAACATTTTGTTTGATTTGTGCATACCGATTATATTTTAATGTATGATATATAGTATTAATTACCATATATATTTGTTGAGATATACTTATTATTGAAGACCCTACTGTAATTGTGAAACGTAGAACAGCAATCAATAAAAGTATTGAACCTTTAGTTTATGTCTAAGTGTAATGTTGGGTATTCTTTCAACTTCCTTTCTTACTAATTGATCGGTTCCTCCATATGGAAAAACATTCAATCAAATACGTTGTATGCCAGACCAAGAAATCACAATTAAGTTTTATACAAGTAAGCATAGAAACCCCTGACAAGTACAGATATTGTATACATACATCTTAGATTTGATTGTTTTTTTCAAAAAAGGACTGTATAATGGCTGCTTCCCTTTATAATTACCTGACAAAGAGACTTGTATTTGCATATTTGTTTAATCAATATTACGCCATATGAAGCAATATTATCAATAATAATGACATCAACTGGCTGTTTCTGTATTGGTCTCGTCATAAAATATCTGTCTCGGCCAAAGGTTCGAATCCCGCTCATGGCGAGGTGTACAACATTATGTGATATACAAAGAAAACAATCATGACAACAGTCAATAAGAATTGACACCTCGCCATGAGCGGGATTCGAACTCGTAACGTTAGTTGCATTGGGCCGCCTTTGGCCGAGACAGATATTTTATAACGAAACCAATACAGAAACAGTCAGTTGATGTCATTATTATTGATAATATTGCTTCATATGGCGTAATATTGATTAAACAAATATGAAAATTTAACATCTGAAATTGATATGTATGCTGACGATACTACTTTGAGCATCAATGGTAAAAATATATTTGAAATTGAAGCAACTTTAAATGAAGATCTAAACTCTGTAAACATGTGGTGCACAAACAATAATATGGTGATAAACCCTACACAAACCACATGCTTATAGGTACAAAAAAGAGAAAAGCAATGATGGAAAAAGAATTTAACATTTATATTAGTAATGAAAATATCCAAAATGTAAATATTCAGTAATTTTTAGGAATTTATTTGGATCATAATTTGGATTGGAAAAACCAAATAGATTATATTTTTAAAAATATAAGCTCAAGATTATTTTTGTTTGCAAAAATAAAAAAAAATATCTTGATCAAAAATGTAAAATTTTATTTTTCAATTCTTATATTCTTCCAATCTTTGACTTATGTTGTGCTGTATGGGAGAATTGTAGTGAAGAAGGAATTCAAAGAATTACAAAATTACAATAAAGAGCAGCAAGAATAATTCTAGATGCTCCATTTTTCACACCTACACAACAGTTATTTAACAGTTTAAATTGGCTGTCTTTTAGAGACAGAATTTCATATCACAAACTTATTTTAGTTTATAAAATTTTAAATAATAAAGCTCCCGATTATCTTAAGAAGCTGTGTATTCCAAGTTCTGAGAGTCACAGTAGAAATCTTAGATCTGGCTCAAATAATAACTTGTCAGTCATCCGTCCGAAAACAAATGTAATGAAAAAATCATTTGCCTATACGTGTAGTTCAGCAGTGCTTAGGAATAAATTATCAACCAATGTTAAAACATCAACAACATTAAGTATGTTTAAAACGAAATTCTTTAAATATCTCAAAGAAACATCAGACTAATATTAGTGGCTAAATAATAAACAATACTATAATAAGAACTCCTATTTGTTACATGATAAATATTACATACTCTTGTATGTGTGAAAGCAATTACTTTTCTATTGTAAATTGTATGATTGTATTATGTATTGTATTTGATTTATGAGGGCCTCAAGTTAGATTAGTGAAAACTAATTGAGCATACCCTCTTTAAATAAAGGATATTATTATTATTATTATTAATTATGATCTTCACATTATAACAATTACAAACAATATAACTTACCTGATGATGATTGAATGCCTGATATCATACATGTAATGATAAAACAAAAAATTGGATTAAGATTCTTTATTTCTCTTAAACCATAATACATACAGGTATAGAGATATGAAAATATGTACACTATTTACAATATATACAGACAGGTCATAACAAGAGGTTAACCGGGAGTCGACACACCTTTATTAATAATTCTGACAAAACGACATAATTTTTGAAGTTCTATTTTTGAAGTTGATGTCATTAATAGTTTGAACTTTATTATGTTTGGATTTATACGAATGTTTTTCTTTATATAAATTTTTCTTTGATTGCCGAAATACTGACATTTAAATAGATAATGAAATTCATCTCAAATTTCTCCATTATTACATAAGGGACATATTCTATTCTCTCTGGCTATGTTTTTCCATCTACCATTTTCGACTGGTAACTTATGGTTTGTTGTTCTAAATTTACTTAATGTCAAATTATCCTTATCATTTAAAATATTTCAGTAGTTTTCGAAAACCAAATTATCTTTATATATTCTGTAATTCAGTGCCTTCGGAGAGTCGTTTACTGAAGAAAGCCACGTTTGGAGATATTGATCAGTGAGATTTTGTTTAATTGAGTGTTTCAACCACAATTCATTAATAAAAGTTTGTGACTCCCAAATATAATTAAAACCACAATTACACAATATATGTTTTACATATTTCAACCACATAAAGTTTCTATCTCTCACTCGCAACATATTATACATACATTTATAAATGATAGCAGATAGTTTTGTTTGCTTTCCACTGATTAATTTAGCCAAAAAAGATATTGTTCTAACTTTTATATCAATGTCTAGGGGATATCTACCTAGTTCCCCATAAACCATGTAACTTGGTGTGGAAGTTTTAAAATTAAGCAATAGTCTACAAAATCGCAAGTGCACCCTTTCTATAATTTCGTTTTTTGAAAACCCCCAAACTTCACACCCATACAATAAAATAGGTTTTATTATTTTATCAAATAAGTCTAACTGGCACTGAATTGATAGGTTATGTACTTTTCCTCTTTTTAAAACTTCGAACATTGCTTTTGTGGCTTTCTCTACTTGAGCTTTTTTTGCCATTGAAAAGTTCCCAGATTTTGAAAGTAAAACACCCAGATAATTAAATTCAGACACTATTCCAATTTCCATTTCATTAAATGTGAATGTTAGATTATTTGGAAGCCTCCCTCTAGAAAAAACAAAAATTTTAGTTTTTTCGACATTAACTTTAAGTTGCCAAAACTTACAGTATTCAGAAAAGACATCAAGTTGTTTTTGGAGATCCTCTTTGGTTTCCGACATTATCACTGTATCGTCGGCGTATAGTATAACGAAAAGTTTCAGATATACATTTAACTGGTTTTCAATTTCTTCAGACAATGTTATCAACCCACTGACATCTTTTGACTGCAGGTAAGATTCTAAATCATTTAGAAAAATTGAAAACAAAAACGGAGATAAGTTCTCACCCTGTCTAACACCGTTTTCACACCTAAAGAAATCAGATTTACAATTGTTATATACTACACATGATTTAATGTTATCATACATATTTAATATCAAACGATACATTTTACCATTGATATTGTTCAATAAAAGTTTGTACCATAATGCTTCACGCCAGACTTTGTCGAACGCTTTTTCAAAGTCCACGAAAGCACAAAATAATTTTTTATTTTTACTTTTGAGACATTCGAAGAAGGAATAAAGGATAAATATACTATCAATAGTGGAGTATTGTTTACGGAATCCACACTGGCTTTCGTTTAATACGTTAAATTCTTCTGAGAATGTATTTAGTCTGTCGTTCAATATAGATGTGAAAAGTTTACCTAGGCAGCTTAATATGGTTATTGGTCGAAAATTGTTTGGGTCATATTTATTTCCTTTGTTTTTGAATATAGGTTTAATGCTTCCAATTAACCATATATCAGGGATAATACCTGTATCAAATATAACGTTAAATAACTTCTCGTATATGTTAATAAACTGGGTCGAGGTAGCTTTAATATACTCGTTTGTAATATAATCTTCTCCGCTAGCTTTATTACATCTTAACTTTTTTATACAATTCAAAATCTCATTTTTGTCGATATACTTATTAATTTCTTCATTTATTTGTTTTGTTTCCTGAACTTCTGGTTCAGGTAAGTTTGGCGTATCTTTTTGATTAGGTTGCTGGTTTAATTCCTTATAAAACTCGAAAAAAGTATCAACTGGGATGTCTGGTTGCTCTTTTCTTTTACCTTTATTTAAAATTTTCCAAAATTCTTTTGGATTTTTTGTGCGCATAGTTTTAAGTTTATTTTGCATGTCTTTTCTATGTCGTGACATACTTGTATCAAGTGTTCTTTTATACTGTCTTTCCGCTGCAGCTAACTCATTTTTAACTGCTTCTGTCTTATACCTTTTGTATTTTCTTTTAAATTTTCTATAATTTTGTCTTTGAAATTTACATTGCACAGTAAACCATGGTTTATGAGTTTTACTGTTATTTATTTGTTGCTTAGAGTTTTTTGTAGTACGTGTACCCAAAGTTTTCTTGGCCGAGTCTACAAATATTTCTGATAGGTCATGCACATATTGGTTAATAGACTGCTTACATGTGTTATCATTATTTGAGTTAATCAATTTAAGAGACATATTTACTTCCATACTATATTCTTCTTTCTCTCAAGTCAAATCACAATGCGTTGTGTTAACGTGACTAATAGCAAACAACAAACTGGTCGATAATTACCGTGCATTTGAATTTGTAATCACCTGTGTGTGTATATATATATATGATTCGTTAATGTGTCATGATTATATTTTTAGTAACACGATAAACCAACATTTAAAAATAAACCAGTTTTTTCCAAAAATCTGAATCGACTATGAGTCAGAACCGGATTATCAGATAGATATTCTGGTTTATGTAAGGAATTTGTAATATGTTAACTTCAAGTTTTGTAAATGTTCCTCATAGCCAGAAATGATAGGTGATTTGCTTATTTGCATATTCAAAATGGCGGCTCAAAGATAATTTGGATTTTAACATATAGTTGAACGGGAAACTTTCTGTTAGCTTGGGCCGGACAAATTGCCGGGATAGAAAATCAAACTATGCACCGGTTTGAACAATATCTCAAAATATTACAGCTGTACCATGAAAACTCAAGGTTCCCACCCAGTTTCAAATTTTGAAGCGTAAGCACCATTCAAAAGCATTGAGAAGAAGTGAAAAAATGCATCCTGCACGGCTTTCAAGACCTTAAAGCACTTTTCTTGCGATCCCCATTCTAGTTGCCGGGACAAATTCGGTCAGTTCCGGTAACATTGTTGAGGAATCTTTCTTCGATAAATATTTTGCTGAAAAATTAAAGGTTCCCACGATAATTTAAAAGAGGGCTTCACAATTTTTTGTTTACCTTTCTAGTAGATTCAATAGGGGTTCATGCAAAAAAATCTACTATTTCGTAAAACTGCTTCTGCTAGACTTAGCATTATTTGAGTAAGCACCGCATTCCATTGTAAATGTAAATAAACAATTAAAAAAAGGCTCCACAAGGGTATTTTTTTTATTTCGACAAAACAACAGAAGAAGTAACTATAATACAATTGGTAACAATACTGCCGATATATAAAGTTCAAAAAAATTTACAATATATATACTAAACGATTTCAATGACATACTAATACTTATGTGGGGCAGAAATTGAAAAAAAATGCACATTATATTTTTTATTTACATATTTTTATTTCGTGAAAAAAAAAGGGGGGGGGGGCAGTGCATTAAATATATTTTCGATCTTTTACACACATCATCGGATTCCTAATAAACATATGATGACAATTAATTTTGATACGATCACAAATAATTATGAAGTTATTTATGTGATCAAAACTGTGATGAAATAACATTTAAAAAAAATAGATACGAGTTTTCATCAGCCTCTTCCAAATATGGTTCAACGTTTATTTGCTGACGTCATAAATGACGCGATTTGGTTTATGAATATTCATGAGCAAAATCACCCATGATTTCTGGCTATGTGAAATATATCACGAATAGGAAATATTCAACACGGATGCGGACGAGTTAGAGGGTGGTTCCTTCTGAGGGAATTCCATAATTTCATCAACTTAGGGACCCCTAAAGGTCATAATCCGGCCCCACCTTTAGTGTAGTGTTTTTTTGAATTTATGTCCGCTTTGTTAATTTACATAGTTTTTCAAGTTTCAAATTTGTGGTTTCTCCCCATACAGTACAACAATAATCAAACAGTGGTAGAATATATCCATTATAGTACATGATTAAGCCTTCAGTAGGTAAGTATGTTCGCAATCGACACATCAATCCAAGCCTTGATGAAATCTTTGAAACAATATTATTAATTTGCTGACACCAAGACAAACAATTATCAATAGTAATTCCAAGTAATGTTTCATATTTTACATCGTTCAATAAAACATTAAACAAAAATTGAAAACATTCGCCGAATATAGCTTGCACTGAATATATGTAAAAATGAAATAAAGAAAAAGTAAATTATAAATGAATCGACATTATTAACTTTCCTTGCTTGCTTGTCTGTCGATTCACACATGACGTCAATATGACGTCACCAGCCACATGACGTTATAATTCATAATTCATATAACGTTATTCATACAACGGATTCTGATTACCTCTTTGGTATCTTCAAACCCTTCTTATTAATAATAATAAAAATTTATAACCTAAAGAAAGCTTACACATGGTAATGTTTGAAACGCGGAAGCTTCCGATGTAAACGTAAACAGTAAAACAATACTCATATAAAGATAACAAAAATCAAAATTGCTCAACACGTTTATAACAAGTTAAAACGTTCCTGAAACAAACAATAAAAACAGAATATTCCTGAAAACGACAAACAAAAGGTATGATTTATTTAGACAGTGTTCTAAATAATATTCGGTGTAATTAAACAGATATATCATATTGGGAGGGGTATTTGCGAAAAATACCAGTCTTGTGACTAAATTTCTCTCGCCTTTCGGCTCGGGAAATGTATCGTCTCTCGACTGGTATTTTTCGCAAATACCCCTCCCAAACATGACATATCTGTTCAAAATCCCCCTTTTTGTAACATGTTTTTTTTTTCAATTAAAGTATCTTGTCCCATTATTAGATGGTTAGTTTATATGATTGTCATGGGTTTTATTAAGATATCCTTATTATTGAAATGTATACTGTTCCTAAATAATATACTTTTATTACACAAACTGAGGTTTATCTCCTTCGATCATATGTAGCTAACTTTAGCTGGTTTTGTCTAGTCTTTTTAGACCCTATGATTTTGTCTAGTCTTTGTAGACCCTATGATCTTGTCTAGTCTTTGTAGACCCTATGATTTTGTCTAGTCTTTGTAGACCGTATGATTTTGTCTAGTCTTTGTAGACTATGATTTTGTCTAGTCTTTGTAGACTATGATTTTGTCTAGTCTTTGTAGACTATGATTTTGTCTAGTCTTTGTAGACCCTATGATTTTGTCTAGTCTTTTCAGACCCTATGATTTTGTCTAGTCTTTGTAGACCCTATGATTTTGTCTAGTCTTTGTAGACTATGATTTTGTCTAGTCTTTGAAGACCCTATGATCTTGTCTAGTCTTTGTAGACCCTATGATCTTGTCTAGTCTTTGTAGACCCTATGATCTTGTCTAGTCTTTGAAGACCCTATGATTTTGTCTAGTCTTTGTAAACCCTATGATTTTGTCTAGTCGTTTTAAACCCTATGATTTTGTCTAGTCTTTTTAGATCCTATGATTTTGTCTAGCCTTTTTAGACCCTATGATATTGTCTAGTCTTTTTAAACCCTATGATTTTGTCTAGTCTTTGTAGACCCTATGATATTGTCTAGTCTTTTTAAACCCTATGATTTTGTCTAGTCTTTTTAAACCCTATGATTTTGTCTAGTCTTTTTAAACCCTATGATTTTGTCTAGCCTTTTTAGACCCTATGATTTTGTCTAGTTGTTTTAGACCCTATGATTTTGTCTGGTCGTTTTAGACCCTATGATTTTGTCTAGTCTTGTTAGACCCTATGATTTTGTCTAGTCTTGTTAGACCCTATGCTTTTGTCTAATCTTTTTAGACCCTATGATATAGTCTAGTCTTTTTAGACCCTATGATATTGTCTAGTCTTTTTAAACCCTATGACTTTGTCTAGTCTTTTTAGACCCTATGATTTTGTCTAATCTTTTCAGACCTTATGATTTTGTCTAGTCTTTTTAGGTCCTATGATTTTGTCTAGCCTTTTTAGACCCTATGATTTTGTCTAGTCTTTTTAGACCCTATGACTTTGTCTAGTCGTTTTAGACCCTATGATTTTGTCTAGTCTTTTTAGACCATATGCTTTTGTCCAATCTTTTAATACCCTATGATTTTGTCTAGTCGTTTTAGATTCTATGATTTTATCTAGTCTTCGTAAACCCTATGATTTTGTCTAGTCATTTTAGACCCTATGCTTTTGTCTAGTCTTTTTAGAACCTATGATTGTGTCTAGTCTTTGTAGACCCTATGATTTACTTGTTTACAAAGACTTGAATTATTTGGCTTTCCAATCTTTTGTCTATGAGTGTACATCATGTTGTTTATTTAGAATAATACTTCATCACAAGTCATACCTCCAAATGTCTGTTAAATACTTCAAGTGGGGAGAATTGTGGCCACAAAAGGGGGCATATAACCAAGAATACATACATATATATAGTTTGAAGATACCAACGAGATAATCAGAAGCCATAATCCAAGAAGGACAGACAATACAATGGCCAATTGAAAAAGGACAAACAGTGATCTACAAAACACTACACAGGAAGGTTAAAATTGAGTAACACGAACTTCACTAATATCCGGGTATGAACTCCTGTACTATAGAAGGGAGAGCAATTTTTGCTCCACTAGTGTGTTACTGTTAAACGACATGAATATCACGTATGTAAATCATATTGGACACCAGTGTACGTAAATAACTATTAATAACATAGAATACACACTCAAACCTTTGAGTTTAGTCCTGTATTTGGAAGAAGAATAATTCTTATAGATTTAATGTATATCGTTTTCATGCCTTTTGATTGGACAAGAGCATTGCCACTTGTTTGTTTTTGATTGGTTCATAACTCGATGAAATTTTCAATCTACAAGTCGTAACTAAGGGGTTCAGCTGTTTATTCAGATTCTGAGTTCATCGGACGTATATTCAGTTTGTGAGTGCATCGGCACCGTTTACATATGCATGAACTCCTGAAAAGAAGCATTTAATACTATAATAAATCTAATTCTTCAAGATATACCATGTTCTATAACAGTAGAAAAATATGTATATATCACAAGCGGAGGAGTATCGTATATAATGATATAGAGACAAAAAAAAAATCATGATTTCATCTCATAAAAATGTTGTTTCCAAATGTCTATATATGTTTACTTTTATAATGACATAAAAATATGACAAAATTGTATGTGGTTTTTAAAATAGAATATTATCTCACTTTAAAGACGTAACTTTTTAAGTATGAACATTTAGAAATCTAATTTTATGTTTTTGATGTTGTGTTTATATATTTACGTAAGAGTCCTCATCCATGTCATTGTGCTTATGTTTACCATTATCAGCTGTCGTTTAACTCCCAGTCCACTTTACTATAAATAATAATAATCTGTATTGCATATAAAACCCTTTTGGGTATAGCAATACAAATACATACAAGCATAAACTGACGTTAAACAGACAATATATATATATATATATTATAAAGTCTAAGGGAATCTACCAATCAGAGAGCTTAATGAGTAACGGATCGTCGAGACTTGACGATGCAGCACAAACAAAACAAATCATTGAAGTTTAGAAGATTGTGCAACAATACCGATAAAGATGTTACAAACAATATATTGATAAAATTTTCGATCAACAAATGACCTTCCTCAACGAATATTTTACTATTGTCACAAAGTTAAATATTTGTGCTCACTACCTTTTATTAACGATTATCCTTTGCATTCTCAAATGCGTCACACTTTACCAGGTGCAAATTATACTATCATATCTTTACAGTGAAATGAGGGAGTTAAAGATTTTTAATACGTCACACTTTGTCACCTGACTATTTAGTGAGTTGTAATTTTACCATCTAATCTTTACAAACTCAATCTAACTTTAATAGACACTGAGGGAGGTCATTTGTTGATCGAACATTTTGTCAATATATTTTTTGTAGCATCTTTATCGGTATCGTTGCACAATCTTCTAGACTTCTCTCTATATATATATATATAATTAGTCTCTCATATCGAGGTAAATAAACAAAATGTCTGAAAATTTATCCGGAGCTTTCGGCCGTATATATTATGTTGTACGGCCGAAAGCTCCGGAAAAATTTTCAGAGATTTTGTTTATTTACCTCGATATGAGAGACTTTAATTGTGCTTTAAACATGATATATTTTGGCCAGGTTGTACGGCCGAAAGCTCCGGATAAATTTTCAGAGATTTTGTTTATATACATATATATATATTATACATTTATAGCCTTTTGATGAGGTCAATACATGGATTTATCGACCCGTTAAGAGTATATTGACCCAGGACGAAATCTGAGGTCAATATAATTTTAACGGGTCGATAAATTCATGTATTGACCGATATTAAAAGGCTATAATTGCTTTATTATTTTTTTAAACACTGGAAAAAAGTAGGCTATAATTGTTTTATCATTTTTCAATACTATTATTTAAATATTAAAATTTTGAAATTTTATGAAAACTGTAAAAAAAAACTCTGAAAATTATGTCATTTTGGAATTTTTGAAAATTTTGAAATCTTTTAAATTTTTTTAATTTTTTTAAATTTTTGAAATTTTTAAATTTTTTGAAAATTTTGAAATTTATGAAATTTTTTAATTTTATGAAATTTTTAAATTTTGGAAAATTTTTAAATTGGCGGGGATATTTGAATGCGAATCTATTTTAGGAAAGATGAGATTTACAATTTTATTGTAGCATGCTAAACGTGTTGATATATTTAATCACGTGTCACAAATTCCTCCAATCAATTAAATCTAATTACAATGAAAAATAATAAATATATACAGTTGGCCATAAGTTAGGGACCATCAAATTTGAAATGGAAAATATCTTTTACATGGTACTTTTTTCTTGTTAAAATATATATGTCTTAAGCATAAACATATACACTTTCGTGGTACCTGTATTTTTTTATCGATCAATTAATTAAAGAACGACGAAACAGGTTTTTATAAGTTCACCTGTACCTTTACAAAAGTCAAGTTTGGCGCAGGTTTCATTACAGTATCTACACATGCAGTACAGGTAAAACTTTAAACTTTCTAAACTTTATTTCAACATGGCAAGTCGAAAACTGTGAGATGCAGAGACGGCAAGTGGTTGGAAGAGTAAGGGGTGGTATGTCCTACAGACAAGCTGGTGAACGAATCAATGTAAGTCACTCGGTCATTGTCCGATTGAAGCAGCGCGTGAGGCAAACCAGGAGTGTAAAAGAACGCCAAAGGACAGACATGCCCCCTAAAACGGCTCCAAGAGAAGATATACCCCTTAAAAGGCTCGCCAGACAACAGTCATTCACAACTGCAAACACCCTGCGAAGCCGATGGATTGTCAACGGACGCATTAGCAGACGGACCATCAACATACTTCTTAACAACGCAAAGTTTCATGCTAGGAGACCGATAAAACGTCAACTACTGACAACACACCACAAAGCAGCCAGGCTTCAGTGGGCACGTGAACATATGGGATGGAGTATCAGGTCGTGGCAGAGAGTGCACTGGTTAGATGAAAGTCTTTTTTTGTTGAATCCATTGATGGCCGCGTCCGCGTATGGAGATCGAGAAACACAGCACTTCAACAGGAACATATTGTGGGCACAACTGCGTTTGGTGGAGGTGGTGTTACTGTTTGGGGATGCTTTTATCTAAACTGTATGCTTGACTTGTTTGTCCTGAATGGGACTTTAACAGGACAAATGTACCGTGATCAGATCATGCGCCCATTAGTTGTGCCTCATTTTGATGGTCATCCATTAGCAAGTCGACCAATTCCAATGGATGACAATGGTAGACCACATAGGGCCCGTATAGTGCAAGACTATCTGCAAGTAGGAGGCAATAGCCAGCCATGTCACCGGATATGAATCCGATAGAACATTTATGGGACTATCTAAGACGAAATGTGAACGCACGTACTTTGGGTGTCACATAATTCATGAAATAGGGACTGCTTTGGGTCAGGAATGGCAACAGTACCCTCAACATAGATCAAGACGCTTGATTCACGGAATTAGGAGACGTTTTCAGGAACTGTGCAGGATGCGAGGAGGCTATACTCGTTATTTACTCTATCAAGAGTGATAAAGGCTGAAAATTGATTAGTTTTCATTTTCCAACCAGATTAAACGTGTTTTGGTTGTGTAACTTTTTTTTAACAGAAGTCCAAACTGAAACTTGTTTCACTTAATTTTCTGTTCCAATTTTGCATAATTACTTCAGCGAGCTATAGTACTTCCGGTTGCTTATTTTTGAAAAAATATCTTATCTTTTTTGGTGGTCTGAGTTATAGTGTGTTCATCCATAAAAGGTTTTGTTGCCCACAAATGCAGGTTTTTTTTCACACATTTGGAAAAATATTTTAGCTACAGTGAAAAACTGGTGGCCCCTAACTTATGACCAAGTGTATATATATATATATATATATATATATATATATATATATCTACAAATGGGGAGGTTGGGCGAATATATATATTTTTGTATGTTGGGCGACACTTTTTAAACCACTATATCTCGATAACCGTATATTTTTTTCCGAGTGTCAGCGGTGAATTATTCTTTTCTTTAGGCAAACAATAAACATTACTTTAATGTTGGTAATTAAATCGTGTAATAAAAAAGTTCTCCCAAAGTCGTTTCGCCCAAACCTAATTTACTCTTTTAAAAACAGAAAATAGGGAGTTTGGGTGTATTTTATTTATTAGTGGTATGAAGGGATTTGATGTTGTCGAAAAAAGTCATTTGCATTTATAAGCATGTTCCAATGTAAAGTATGATAAAACATATTAAAAGCCTATCATTACTGTGTTGATAGAAATAGCAAAACTGTTTATTTGACATACCACATATTTCGCACGATCCTATGTCTTACCTCAATAACATAGGGGCGTGACTATTGCTAGCTAAAATAGTACTCTCCCTTTTACTCTAAAACTATCGTTCATATTAACGATCAATTTAGTAGTCAGCAACTAAGGGAAACAACTTAGTAGGATCGTAAGTCAAGGTCGTTTTATTACCAACAAGAAATGCACGCTTAGTCGAACAGGTAATTTTATGCTATGAACTGACGGTAATTTTTTGCGCTTTGATTAAGTGAGGTGGTATTCTGTAGGTAAAACCCAAGAAAACAGAAAATATGTGTGATTTCGCGAAATCTGTCAAATTGCACACACGCAAAACTATCGAGAACTGATCATGATAATGCCCCAAAATCTAACCCGGGGTTCTATGGTACCGCGGTACTTAATGTTTAACGTCTGTGTAACGTAACTAGTTTTCGGAATTAATCCAAAAATGTTATATTTTATTCCCGATACAGAAACCTATTTTCCCCCACAATTCATTTTATTCTTTGAATTTGTTTAAAAATACGTCGCCACTTTTCTCTATGACAACGCCGATGTACCTCCCAGAAATGGTTTGCTATGATATCGCGGTAATTGCAAAATTAATGTTATGGGACACAATGTTTGATAAATCAAGACATCGTTTATAAATACTAAATCAAGGTGAATATCTGGCAAACTTATACCATAAAGAAAATCTTGATAATTTATCACATTTAATAAAGTAAAGTTACCATTTCGACTTAAAGGAAAACCTCATGGTCTTAACAAGTTTGCGTGAAAATTTAAATGACAGTAAATAAAAGACATTTGTAATATGAAACCGGCACGGCCATGAATGCTCGCGCATCTGAAAATTATCTGGCAATTTCACGCTCATCCAGTGCATCAAAAAATGTCGAGATTTTTTGGGCCGAGATATATTGGGGACGACTTATTTTTAGGGCTGAATCTAGTCTCATTCAATCGAGCTGTCGTTCCTTACGAAATCTCAAAAGTTAACTTCCGCGTAGAAACAAAAATTCTTGTCAGTATGTCAGAAGAGATTAAATAAATTAAAAAATAAATGACTTTTATTACACACGGGTTCCGAGTTTCAGTGGTATCAGACGTACGAGAGAGGGTACGAGACTTCAGGATCACCTTTGCACTTTATGTTAAGAAGATCTTCATTAGTTGAGTGTGTTACCCGGAAACCGGTGTTTACAAAACGTAGAATTTTTTTTTCTTCGACAATATGTTCAGCCATGTTCGTTAAAAAATCCTAAGTACACATTTTATACCATAAAGAGCTCGCTTAAGCTCGCATATTAATGAATGTTAAAAATAGTATACCATAAGGTAGAATTTGGCAATTGAAGTTGCCTGTAGCACCAAATAATATATGGGGATCACCATTTTTCAGAACTCTTCAATGTGAGAAGACAAAAGGCATAATCCATTCTCGGATTATACCTGCAATTAAAGCTCTTCCGAAGGAGCAGTGACGTCACAATAGTGGTATCGTATATTATATCAGCATTGATCAGTTGCAATGTTATCATTAAAAATTATGTAAATCGTAAAATAAAGTCGTATATTTATCTTTTGATATTTACAATATCATTATGACTTTATTGCACTAAAGAAAAGGGAAAGTGTGAGAAGAATTTTTTTGTTGTAATTACCGATCAGGACTACCCTTGTCAACACATCGACCAGTGACCACAGGAAAGTACAATGTATGACATCATTGGCGACAATAAAGAAAAAAACATGTGTACGTACGCATAAAACAAGTTAAAACTGACAGTTATCAGTTATTTAACGTACGGTCAATCACGTAACACAGGAAATTATACGTACATGTAGATACCCCACTCCCCCGCTCCCCCCAATGCAAATAAACTCATTTGTTTTATGAAAAGGTAACATGGGATGGCAATATTAAGAAATTTTTTTTAGGACGGTATACAATTGTAAACATTGTATTGCAGTTGATCTGATATTAAAACATAACCAAAAGGGAGCGATGTTGGGAAGTCAGATACAGTATTTATTCAACTAACATGATACGTCCCCGTGACGTCACATGAAGAGGTGTCATGGCCGCTTACACTACGACTGGAAATTCCAAATATTCATATATCTAATTGGGTATATTAATGTTAATAAAGGTGTTTTTTGTTTAATAATTAGTTATTTACGAATAAAAAGTTACAATGTATTGAATTATACAGTGTTCTAGCTAGGATTTCAAAAGGGCAGGGCGCTACTTCTGAAAAGGGCACTTTTAAACGTAAACGTTGGCTGAAAAAGGGCACTTTATTTTTGGATGGTTTTTACAATTAAATTGAAAAGAAACAACCTTCGTCACGAGCTGAAAAAATATATGTTAAAACGAGCTTTAATATCCCTTAAATATTTCCGTCCTTTGTGGGTGAAATTATTAAGAAGAAAAAAAATTATATTAAATGATCTAGTTTTTTACTTTCTTTCAACAGCTATTGTTATCTTAATTGTCATCGTAATTAGAATTAATCATTATGATTAGAAGAATGAAATTTCCTGACAAAAAGTTAAAATTCAACTTCAATCAATCGCCGAAAGCTATAAATAGCATAATCACACAATCAGCATGTGTTTACCTTGATCTGTTACCGCGCGTTAATCGAATGTTGACAGAAATATATGCTGGGAACCAGTACTTCAGAATTCAATAATTTTCAAAATCACGATTATTTATTTATAAAATTGAAAGATTAAAACGGTATTTTCTATAGTAAGCAATTTTAAATATTTAATATAAATAAGAAATAAACCCAAATAAACCAAAACAACAATAATAAATCATCACGTGAACAACTTACCTGTAAAAAAAATGGCAGTCTTACACAGATAACGCTAATCGTGACTTGATGCATCTAATATGAAAAAATCTATTATTATGAACTAGTAACAGGTATGGAAAAAGACATCCACGCTAGTCACAAAGGGCAGGGTGTCACTCGGACAAGGGCGGGCGCTGCGCCCTGTAAAAACGGGCTAGCGAGAACACTGTTATAACAATTGTTCAACTTATGTTCTAATTCACAATGTTCAAGCGAACATAAATTATTTATGTACAATAATCCAAGCTTAAGCAACTTCTGATTTGTTGATAAAACAAATAAAGACAAACTCGTAATGAAATTGTCTGGCGCAGTGACCATTTCGATTTATTATTTATCAATCATACATCATCACATACATATTATTATATACAATAATCAAAATCACATTTACTGTCCATCATGAAAAGAAACATTGTCTCTTCTTTTACTTTACAACTACATATCTATAAAGAAAAAATTCAATATTGAAATATACACAACAATTGTAGCCATAAGCATAATTAGCTTAATAAAATAAAAGTACCATAAAATAATACTTCAGCTAGTTAAACTTAAGGTGCATCCGATTTGGTCACTGCCCAACCTCGATATGGAACTACTTTAAACAATTTATTTTATACCACCCCGAACCAAACTACTAAACCCGCGAACATTCTGTATACGTGTACATGTATTACTACTCTCATAATACATAAATATATGGACTGGAGTTTTCCTTTAATAATCAAAGTCAAATATTTCTAGAAAAACAGAGTCTGTAGTGGTAATTTGCATACAATGTGTTTGTTTACATTCCACTGTGCATCTTAACCTATATTTACAACTCTGTTAGGCCACAGCAATTGTATTGTTTTCGTTTTGAAATTAAGTAATTAATTCCTGAGACAATTTTCAGGACAGCTATTTTAGAAATATTGATTATGCTACTTTCCTTTAAAGATAAATGTACATTTGTATTAAAATACAATTTCCTGGGCCTATTGGTGTTCCACATGATTATTTTATGGTTGACCGATTTTAGGTAGCGTGACTTGGGCGCCATTACAAAACCTATGCAAACAAAATAGGTCAGTGAGCCGACTTAGGCGATCTTTTGGCATTTTATTTGGCAAGTACCCAAGTGAACATGGCCTTTATCTTTGATATAAATACCAATTTGAATAATGAGGAAATGTCTTAACTGACTGATTTACGGTCACAGGTGGATACATTTTACTTTCAAATTAAATCTCTTGAAATTTTTATTATGGCAATATGGCAACAAAAAGAAGCATATTTAAAAAATTAAAACATATAAAACGAGGAACGTAATTGGGAAATGCAGATAATTTTATTACAGTTGATATAGATACAAAACATGTACAATGTAAGTATGTATAGAACGGGTATCTCTTTGATTTTGATGGATATTTTCTGCCCAGGAATGCAAATTTTCAATGTTGTCTATTCCCATTATGCACACAAAATTTTTTTTCTTCAGAACTGAGGTGCAAGTCGTTGTAATGTAATCGAAAAGTTCCATGTGATTGTCTCATGACCCTTGCCCATGACTTACAGAATAAAATACATATTGTTCTATTGTTTATGCTTTCTCTAACCGTTTTTCTCTGAATATATACAGGATTTACTGACGGACACAATCTAGGATTTTTGCTAGTCGACTATATTTATTATATATCAGTCGATACACATCAACAACAGCCTTAACTTTAAGATCAGCCAGTCCGATACCATGATCTTACAAAGCATGACCCTTGAACACAAGTTTTGACATATTGAATTCACTCTTATCTTTGCTCACCACATAAACTAATGCAATTTAATTAAAATTAGATGTTTGTTGTATCTTTATTTGTCATCGTTTTTTTAATGCCCCTGCGACGAAGAGTCGGGGGTGGGGGGGGGGGGGGGGGGTGGGGGGTGGGGGGGGGACTTACTAATTTACCCCTGTCCGTTCATCCAGATATAGATACGTGGTTTGTCTGGCTATCTCCTCCTACAGTTTTGGAGCTACAGCTTTAATATTTTGTAGGATGTTTATACACATAATGGAGGTGTGCATGTCCACAGGAATTTGATTTTCTTCAAATATTCTCAAAATGACAGGTAGTTGGACTTAGTCATTTTTTTCGTACTAGGTGCATAAAGGAAACATGGTTTGTCCGGCTGACTCCTCCTACAGTTTTAGAGCTACATGTTTATACACATAATGGAGGTATGCATGTCCACAGGATTTTGATTTTCATCAAATATTCTCTAAATGACAGGTAGTTGGTCATTTTGTTCGTTTCTCCGGATATAGATATGGTTTGTCCGGCTATCTCCTCCTACAGTTTTGGAGCTACAGCTTTAATATTTTGTATGATGTTTATGCAGATAATGGAGGTTGACTAGTTTATAATTTCTTATGGTCGGCGGAGGGCATCATTTGTGTCTTACAGACACACTTCATTTATTTTTAAATCACTCCTAACAAAACAACTTTGTCCATAATTATCAAGTGTGGGGGCATTCTTCTTTTCTAGTTTTCATCATTTTTTTTTATAACAAATCAGAAATCATTTTTGTGTGATAGTCAGTTTCATTGTTCATGTATATCTGACATGTACAATGTAACTGAATTAATATTAAATAGGGAGAACATCTTTGAATTTCTTTGTTGTATTAGATTTTTAAGTCACTGTGACCTACCTTTAAGTTTAATGTCAAGGTCAAACAAATTTATTTTTTATTTCAAGTTTGTATCACTAGATTTGGGGTGTGTGTTTTTGCGGTATTATTCAGCAAGCTTTGCTCATAGTATCCCCAGTTTTAGAACAGTTTTTTTTCTCAAAGAAATGTTCTGTTCTAGATCTGCCTTCAGTCAGATCAACCATATTTTTTAGATCTGATTTCCTATTCTTTTCATATGCTTAGTATATCAAATATCCTACAACATTTATCATGTTTTATATCCTCAATGTATTTTAAGATTTTAATTATTGTTGTTCTTGATAATAATTTATGTTTCTTTAATAAATTTTATCATTTTTATTCCATCTTACACAAAGGGTCAGATGAGCTTTTGCCATCACATTGTGTCTTGTCAGATGACCCCCTAATGTAAACTTAAAAAATCTTCTCTTCTACAAACTACTGGGCCTCAATTCAACCAAATTTGGTTTGAATCATCCTTTGCATGGTTACTTTCAAAATTGTATCCGATGATACTGTCAGTCATCCAACATGACTGCTGTAACTATATATAGAACAAATTGGGGGGTTGGGTTATATATAGACCCAATAAAGCAACATTTTCCCACCAAATGAACAGAAATATGAAAAGTCAGTCCATTTTATGAATTTTTGCCTAAACATGTACACGTTGATTTTTGCCAATAATATGCAAATTTACTTGATGTTCTCAAAAAAAATATAACGGTTGTTTCGAATCATGTCAATTCCAACCACATTCCGCCTTTTTCGTTTCTTGACGTCTGAACCGCTCGGCAGACGACTTCCGGTGTTTACGCTATTACTGTGACAACGTCAGCATGTCATAGTCGTAAATGCGGTAAATTATAAGTAATTGTAATATGGAGACGCCAAGGAAACAGCTGAATAAATACTGGTGTTCGGTACCTCACTGTCTGTCTGATATCAGAAATATATACATAAAGGCAGCTCGTTTTCCTTTCATGATGCTGACAGCCGCAAATAAAGAAATAAAACAAATTTAATTTTAAAGAAGTAATTGGCTCTGCATTGAAGTCTTTGATACAAATAAAATAATTTAATTGATATCTGTCTTTTACAGAAAATGTTAAGATGTTTTTGAAGTTGAGGATCGAACGTTAAAACGGCACATATCGATTGGAGTTTTTGTTGCGTACATTGACACCGGAAGTCCAGTGCTGTACCATCTTCGCTAGCCAAGGGCTGCGATTCAGGTCCCCCTTCTCTCCACCCTTGGCGGATCTAGAATACATTTTGAAATTCGCGCGCAATGCCACCTGGTGGTTTATCGAAGTTGCGCCCCTTAGATAGTCGTCATCGCCAGCCAATCAGAATCGTTTTGTTATACGTATGTTGGAGAGTTGAAAATGGCAGCGCCCAGTGAAGAAAAACTTATTTGTTATAAATTTAATTTGGAGGCACTTACTGTCAACCATGTGAAAGTTTCAAAGCTTTGGCAGACGGAAAAGATGTTTTCATTGGAACCAAAACGGGAAGTGGCAAATCGTTGTCATATGAGAGCATTCCGGTGCCATCTTAATTGTTTACATTTCGTCGATAACATGTGCTCCGTGTAAAGCGTCTTCTGATTGGATACGTGTACTGGTAACCGTAACCAATGAAATATTAAAGCGTGAATCCTCATAATGTATTCTAGATTTGCCAAGGGTGGAGAGAAGGGGGACCCGAATCGTAACCCTTGGCTAGCGAAGATGGTGCTGTACATTCCATCGAAATCACGTGATCTGGCGGACGAAAATAACAAAATTTTGACGGAATGGAAATGATTCGAAACAATCGTATTATTCAGATAAATACCTAGCATATTCTTACAGGTGGTTACAGTAACTTACTATAGAACAGACAAATATATTGCCACATAATCATAGTAACTGTATTATACCATAAGAAACTAATAAAGCATATCAGACTCGCATGTATAATACTAACAATTCCAGAAAAGAATACGAATGAATTTATTTACAAACATTGAAACAATGATTCGTAGCGAAAATTGGTAGTTGTAGACCCTCATATTTTAAGGAACAGATGACGCGAGATTATTTCCCTTTGGCACCAAAAAGGCGTCAATAGCACATACAATTTACCGCACATACCCTGCATAATTGGTAACGCCACTACAAAGTATGAAGAATTTTTGTGGGGAAAAGCAATCAATCAGTCCGTTTTAATAAACCAAAATATAATCAAATGTTTATGATAATAGAAATTATAGACGAATCGCTAGGGTGACGAACTTTCATACATCAGGGATATCAGATAATCTGAAACCAATGTCAAAATAATGAAAATATAAATAAAAATCAATGTATACTAAAACAACGATCTCCGGGATCGATCTACACTGGAATTATCAAAAACACTTTTGGTTCATATATATTAAAGAACTACTAGTACAAAAATATTGACAATTAATAAGTACCAAACAATTGTGGTCAGTAAGGAATATTGTCTCATCCAAGTCCCGAACTGTCCAGTACCGAGTACCGAGATGTCCAGGTCAGTACCGAATGTCCAGGACCGAGTACCGAGATGTCCAAGTCAGTACCGAGATGTCCAGATACCGAGATGTCTAGGATGCATACAATTTACCGAATGACTTATTTCTTGTGAAACAACTTAGTATATATAAACCAGCAACAAAAACACAGCTTTGGGAGTATATTTACCATAACACTTCTTCTGAAGATCAATTAATGTGGAGAAAGTCTCCAAGTTTGTAAATAAGTCCCATGCTATATATGCATACATTATCACATCAGAAGAACTGGGTTAGATGTCACACAAAGGGAGAAAACTCAAAAAAATAGGGACTGGTATTACAAATGGTAGCAAAAACAGGATTTGTTCCACCTGTTAATCTAAGGTCGGAATCTGCGAGCATTATTTGAATGGAATTAAAGTATTTTCTGAAAGGGAGTTAAAGGTGTGTCAAGCCTGATAGATGTACAATTATTCAGATATATTTCGTATATACCTAACAATTCTTACTGTGGCAATGCCGGTGGTTACTATAGAACACACTAGTGTATCCCACCTAGTAACTGTATTATACCGTAAGTAGCTAATTAGAAAGCATATCAGATACACATGTTTAAGGTGTGAAACCTATAATAAATTTCTTTAAGGTTTTCTACTAAATTTGTGTTTTTTCGAGCCTACCTGGCCATTTTATCTTAAGTTTAACCTTTCGAAGACCATACATTTTCTGAAACGTCCATGATTCCTCTACGTTCTGTCAAAATATCAGGCCATGTTTAAAGTCTTGCAGTGAAATGCCAGGCTATGGAAAATACCTACTCTAAAAATAGCTCTGTCATCCCCCAGAAATTCCCTATTTATAGGTCATGCATCAAATCCTCCATATCTATATTAAAATACAATTAAATCAATCAAATTTGGGCTCAAAATAATCGTTATACATTTAGCTTCAATTATCAATTTAATTATTCCATTCCATTCAGTATTTGTCACGATACAACAAAGTGAAAGGAACTTTTTTTTTAAAAGGGACTACTTTTGTATATGTTCTTAGCTCTGATTGGTTGAATTACGGGTTTGACACCTAAAGAGCAACAAAACATGCTTCTCTAACCCTTTATTGGCCTTATTTCTATTCCTTAGGCAATATCAACCACAAAAAACCTCATAAGGTATGTGGCTGTCTAATATTTGCGAGTATAAGTGTTCAAATGCAAAGGTACCCCCTTGAAGATTTTTAATGAAAACATCTCCATTTACAGCTGTTGAGTTCAGACTGTGTAATATACCAAAACTTACCTATTCTCTTATATATTACAGTTATTAAGTTAATTTCTAACATAATAAGCAATTTTTACACATATATATGCCTCAGTTGTATATTTAATAGCTAAATACTATGAAATGTTTGCATTTAGCCCCCCTTTTTTCGTTCCATAAAATGAGTTCACATCATTCTTAATTTTGTTAATTCATGCTTTAACCCCATGAATTATGTAGTTTAAGGCATGAAATAAGTTTTTGTATGTTCTTAGCTCTGATTGGTTGAATTACGCGTTTGACACCATAATACTAACAATTCCAGAAAAGAATGCGAATGAATTTATTTACAATCAATGATTCGTAGCGAAAATTGATATTTTAAGGAACAGGTTACCCGAGAATTTTTTCATTTGGCACCATTTCAATGGAATTAAAGTATTTTCTGAAAGGGAGTTAAAGGTGTGTCAAGCCTGATAGATATACAATTATTCAGATATATTTCGCATATACCTAACAATTCTTACTGTGGCAATGCCGGTGGCTACAATAGAACGCACTAGTGTATCCCACCTAGTAACTGTATTATACCGTAAGTAGCTAATTAGAAAGCATATCAGATACACATGTATAACATTAGCAATTCCAGAAAAGAATACGAATGAATTTATTTGCAAACAATGATTCGTAGCGAAAATTGATAGGTGGAGACCCTCATATTTTATGGAACAGGTTACCCGAGAATTTTTCCATTTGGCACCAAAAAGGCGTCGATAGTACATACAATTTATCGAATGATTTATTTCTCGTGAAACAACTTTACATGGGTACATATGTTTTCAAAATATGTAAAATTCTGGAAATATCGAGTTGATTTGTTAATGAAATTATGATTTTAGAAATGATATATCGAAATCGTACAAAAAGACATGTTTGGGCGAAATCTACCAAAACCATATAATTTCCTTTTATATACGAAACGTCAGAATTCTATTAATTGTCAATAGCTTCATTGTATATTAGATGGAGATAACTGCTTTCAGAGTATTAGGAGGCATTGTGAACTATCAATTAGGAAACAATAGGGGCATTTAGAATAACTGCCTCTACTGAAAATTGGTGTGATACTTAGTATATATAAACCAGCAAGAAAAAACAGCTTTGGGAGTATATTTACCATAACACTTCTTCTGAAAATCAATTAATGTGGAGAAAGTCTCCAAGTTTGTAAGTAAGTCCCATGCTATATATGCATACATTATCACATCAGACGAACTGGGTTAGATGTCACACGAAGGAAGAACACTCAAAAAAATAGGGACTGGTATCACAAATGGTAGCAAAAACCGGATTTGTCCCACCTGTTAATCTAAGGTCGGAATCTGCGAACATTATTTGAATGGAATTAAAGTATTATCTGAAAGGGAGTTAAAGGTGTGTCAAGCCTGAAAGATATACAATTATTCAGATATATTTCGTATATACTTAACAATTCGTACTGTGGCAATGCCGGTGGTTACTATAGAACACACAACTGTATTCCCACCTAGTAACTGTATTATACCGTAAGTAGCTAATTAGAAAGCATATCAGATACACATGTATAACATTAGCAATTCCAGAAAAGAATACGAATGAATTTATTTGTAAACAATGATTCGTAGCGAAAATTGATAGGTGGAGACCCTCATATTTTAAGGAACAGGTTACCCGAGAATTTTTCCATTTGGCACCAAAAAGGCGTCGATAGTACATACAATTTATCGAATGATTTATTTCTCGTGAAACAACTTTACATGGGTACATATGTTTTCAAAATATGTAAAATTCTGGAAATATCGAGTTGATTTGTTAATGAAATTATGATTTTAGAAATGATATATCGAAATCGTACAAAAAGACATGTTTGGGCGAAATCTACCAAAACCATATAATTTCCTTTTATATACGAAACGTCAGAATTCTATTAATTGTCAATAGCTTCATTGTATATTAGATGGAGATAACTGCTTTCAGAGTATTAGGAGGCATTGTGAACTATCAATTAGGAAACAATAGGGGCATTTAGAATAACTGCCTCTACTGAAAATTGGTGTGATACTTAGTATATATAAACCAGCAAGAAAAAACAGCTTTGGGAGTATATTTACCATAACACTTCTTCTGAAAATCAATTAATGTGGAGAAAGTCTCCAAGTTTGTAAGTAAGTCCCATGCTATATATGCATACATTATCACATCAGACGAACTGGGTTAGATGTCACACGAAGGAAGAACACTCAAAAAAATAGGGACTGGTATCACAAATGGTAGCAAAAACCGGATTTGTCCCACCTGTTAATCTAAGGTCGGAATCTGCGAACATTATTTGAATGGAATTAAAGTATTATCTGAAAGGGAGTTAAAGGTGTGTCAAGCCTGAAAGATATACAATTATTCAGATATATTTCGTATATACTTAACAATTCGTACTGTGGCAATGCCGGTGGTTACTATAGAACACACTACTGTATTCCACCTAGTAACTGTATTATACCGTAAGTAGCTAATTAGAAAGCATATCAGATACACATGTATAACATTAGCAATTCCAGAAAAGAATACGAATGAATTTATTTGCAAACAATGATTCGTAGCGAAAATTGATAGGTGGAGACCCTCATATTTTAAGGAACAGGTTACCCGAGAATTTTTCCATTTGGCACCAAAAAGGCGTCGATAGTACATACAATTTATCGAATGATTTATTTCTCGTGAAACAACTTTACATGGGTACATATGTTTTCAAAATATGTAAAATTCTGGAAATATCGAGTTGATTGGTTAATGAAATTATGATTTTAGAAATGATATATCGAAATCGTACAAAAAGACATGTTTGGGCGAAATCTACCAAAACCATATAATTTCCTTTTATATACGAAACGTCAGAATTCTATTAATTGTCAATAGCTTCATTGTATATTAGATGGAGATAACTGCTTTCAGAGTATTAGGAGGCATTGTGAACTATCAATTAGGAAACAATAGGAGCATCTAGAATAACTGCTTCTACTGAAAATTGGTGTGATACTTAGTATATATAAACCTGGAACAAAAAACAGCTTTGGTAGTATATTTACCATAACACTTGTTCTGAAAATCAATTAATGTGGAGAGAGTCTCCAAGTTTGTAAATAAGTCCCATGCTATATATGCATACATTATCACATCAGAAGAACTGGGTTAGATGTCACACGAATGGAGAACACTCAAAAAAATAGGGACTGGTATCACAAATGGTAGCAAAAACCGGATGTGTTCCACCTGTTAATCTAAGGTCGGAATCTGCGAACATTATTTGAATGGAATTAAAGTATTTTCTGAAAGGGAGTTAAAGGTGTGTCAAGCCTGATAGATATACAATTATTCAGATATATTTCGCATATACCTAACAATTCGTACTGTGGCAATGCCGGTGGTTACTATAGAACACACTAGTGTATCCCACCTAGTAACTGTATTATACCGTAAGTAGCTAATTAGAAAGCATATCAGATTCACATGTATAATACTAACAATTCCAGAAAAGAATGCGAATGAATTTATTTACAATCAATGATTCGTAGCGAAAATTGATAGGTGGAGACCCTCATATTAAAAGGAACATGTTACCCTACAATATTTCCATTTGGCACCAAAAAGGCGTCGATAGTACATACAATTTATCGAATGATTTATTTCTCGTGAAACAACTTTACATGGGTACATATGTTTTCAAAATATGTAAAATTCTGGAAATATCGAGTTGATTGGTTAATGAAATTATGATTTTAGAAATGATATATCGAAATCGTACAAAAAGAAATGCTTGGGCGAAATCTACCAAAACCATATAATTTCATTATATATAGAAAACGTCAGAACTCTATTAATTGTCAATAGCTTCATTGTATACTAGATGGAGATAACTGCTTTCAGAGTATTAGGAATCATTGTGAACTATCAACTAGGAAACAATAGGAGCATCTAGAATAACTGGCTCTACTGAAAATTGATGTGATACTTAGTACATATAAACTAGCAACAAAAAAACATATTTGGCAGTATATTTACCATAACACTTATTCTGAAAATCAATTAATGTGGAGAAAGTCTCCAAGTTTGTTAATAAGGCCCATACTATATATGCATACATCATCACATCAGCAGAACTGGGTTAGATGTCACACAAAGGGAGAAAACTCAAAAGAATAGGGACTGGTATTACAAATGGTAGCAAAAACCGGATGTGTTCCACCTGTTAATCTAAGGTCGGAATCTGCGAGCATTATTTGAATGGAATTAAAGTATTTTCTGAAATGGAGTAAAAGGTGTGTCAAGCCTGAAAGATATACAATTATTCAGATATATTTCGTATATATCTAACAATTCGTACTGTGGCAATGCCGGTGGTTACTATAGAACACACTAGTGTATTCCCACCTAGTAACTGTATTATACCGTAAGTAGCTAATTAGAAAGCATATCAGATACACATGTATAATACTAACAATTCCAGAAAAGAATACGAATGAATTTATTTACAAACAATGATTCGTAGCGAAAATTGATAGGTGGAGACCCTCATATTTTAAGGAACAGGTTACCCGAGAATTTTTCCATTTGGCACCAAAAAGGCGTCGATAGTACATACAATTTATCGAATGATTTATTTCTCGTGAAACAACTTTACATGGGTACATATGTTTTCAAAATATATAAAATTCTGGAAATATCGAGTTGATTTGTTAATGAAATTATGATTTTAGAAATGATATATCGAAATCGTACAAAAAGATATGTTTGGGCGAAATCTACCAAAACCATATAATTTCATTATATATACGAAACGTCAGAACTCTATTAATTGTCAATAGCTTCATTGTATATTAGATGGAGATAACTGCTTTCAGAGTATTAGGAGGCATTGTGAACTATCAATAAGGAAACAATAGGAGCATTTAGAATAACTGCCTCTACTGAAAATTGGTGTGATACTTAGTATATATAAACCAGCAAGAAAAAACAGCTTTGGGAGTATATTTACCATAACACTTCTTCTGAAAATCAATTAATGTGGAGAAAGTCTCCAAGTTTGTAAGTAAGTCCCGTGCTATATATGCATACATTATCACATCAGAAGAACTGGGTTAGATGTCACACGAATGGAGAACACTCAAAAAAATAGGGACTGGTATCACAAATGGTAGCAAAAACCGGATGTGTTCCACCTGTTAATCTAAGGTCGGAATCTGCGAACATTATTTGAATGGAATTAAAGTATTTTCTGAAAGGGAGTTAAAGGTGTGTCAAGCCTGATAGATATACAATTATTCAGATATATTTCGCATATACCTAACAATTCGTACTGTGGCAATGCCGGTGGTTACTATAGAACACACTAGTGTATCCCACCTAGTAACTGTATTATACCGTAAGTAGCTAATTAGAAAGCATATCAGATTCACATGTATAATACTAACAATTCCAGAAAAGAATGCGAATGAATTTATTTACAATCAATGATTCGTAGCGAAAATTGATAGGTGGAGACCCTCATATTAAAAGGAACATGTTACCCTAGAATATTTCCATTTGGCACCAAAAAGGCGTCGATAGTACATACAATTTATCGAATGATTTATTTCTCGTGAAACAACTTTACATGGGTACATATGTTTTCAAAATATGTAAAATTCTGGAAATATCGAGTTGATTGGTTAATGAAATTATGATTTTAGAAATGATATATCGAAATCGTACAAAAAGAAATGCTTGGGCGAAATCTACCAAAACCATATAATTTCATTATATATAGAAAACGTCAGAACTCTATTAATTGTCAATAGCTTCATTGTATATTAGATGGAGATAACTGCTTTCAGAGTATTAGGAATCATTGTGAACTATCAACTAGGAAACAATAGGAGCATCTAGAATAACTGGCTCTACTGAAAATTGATGTGATACTTAGTACATATAAACTAGCAACAAAAAAACATATTTGGCAGTATATTTACCATAACACTTATTCTGAAAATCAATTAATGTGGAGAAAGTCTCCAAGTTTGTTAATAAGGCCCATACTATATATGCATACATCATCACATCAGAAGAACTGGGTTAGATGTCACACAAAGGGAGAAAACTCAAAAGAATAGGGACTGGTATTACAAATGGTAGCAAAAACCGGATGTGTTCCACCTGTTAATCTAAGGTCGGAATCTGCGAGCATTATTTGAATGGAATTAAAGTATTTTCTGAAAGGGAGTAAAAGGTGTGTCAAGCCTGAAAGATATACAATTATTCAGATATATTTCGTATATATCTAACAATTCGTACTGTGGCAATGCCGGTGGTTACTATAGAACACACTAGTGTATTCCCACCTAGTAACTGTATTATACCGTAAGTAGCTAATTAGAAAGCATATCAGATACACATGTATAATACTAACAATTCCAGAAAAGAATACGAATGAATTTATTTACAAACAATGATTCGTAGCGAAAATTGATAGGTGGAGACCCTCATATATTAAGGAACAGGTTACCCGAAAAATTTTCCATTTGGCACCAAAAAGGCGTCGATAGTACATACAATTTATCGAATGATTTATTTCTCGTGAAACAACTTTACATGGGTACATATGTTTTCAAAATATGTAAAATTCTGGAAATATCGAGTTGATTTGTTAATGAAATTATGATTTTAGAAATGATATATCGAAATCGTACAAAAAGACATGTTTGGGCGAAATCTACCAAAACCATATAATTTCATTATATATACGAAACGTCAGAACTCTATTAATTGTCAATAGCTTCATTGTATATTAGATGGAGATAACTGCTTTCAGAGTATTAGGAGGCATTGTGAACTATCAATAAGGAAACAATAGGAGCATTTAGAATAACTGCCTCTACTGAAAATTGGTGTGATACTTAGTATATATAAACCAGCAAGAAAAAACAGCTTTGGGAGTATATTTACCATAACACTTCTTCTGAAAATCAATTAATGTGGAGAAAGTCTCCAAGTTTGTAAGTAAGTCCCATGCTATATATGCATACATTATCACATCAGAAGAACTGGGTTAGATGTCACACGAATGGAGAACACTCAAAAAAATAGGGCCTGGTATCACAAATGGTAGCAAAAACCGGATTTGTTCCACCTGCTATCTAAGGTCGGAATCTGCGAACATTATTTGAATGGAATTAAAGTATTTTCTGATAGGGAGTTAAAGGTGTGTCAAGCCTGATAGATATACAATTATTCAGATATATTTCACATATACCTAACAATTCGTACTGTGGCAATGCCGGTGGTTACTATAGAACACACTAGTGTATCCCACCTAGTAACTGTATTATACCGTAAGTAGCTAATTAGAAAGCATATCAGATACACATGTATAATACTAACAATTCCAGAAAAGAATGCGAATGAATTTATTTACAATCAATGATTCGTAGCGAAAATTGATAGGTGGAGACCCTCATATTTTAAGGAACAGGTTACCCGAAAAATTTTCCATTTGGCACCAAAAAGGCGTCGATAGTACATACAATTTACCGAATGATTTATTTCTCGTGAAACAACTTTACATGGGTACATATGTTTTCAAAATATGTAAAATTCTGGAAATATCGAGTTGATTGGTTAATGAAATTATGATTTTAGAAATGATATATCGAAATCGTACAGAAAGACATGTTTGGGCGAAATCTACCAAAACCATATAATTTCATTATATATACGAAACGTCAGAACTCTATTAATTGTCAATAGCTTCATTGTATGTTAGATGGAGATAACTGCTTTCAGAATATTAGGAATCATTGTGAACTATCAACTAGGAAACAATAGGAGCATCTAGAATAACTGGCTCTACTGAAAATTGATGTGATACTTAGTACATATAAACTAGCAACAAAAAAACATATTTGGCAGTATATTTACCATAACACTTATTCTGAAAATCAATTAATGTGGAGAAAGTCTCCAAGTTTGTTAATAAGGCCCATACTATATATGCATACATCATCACATCAGAAGAACTGGGTTAGATGTCACACAAAGGGAGAAAACTCAAAAAAATAGGGACTGGTATTACAAATGGTAGCAAAAACGGATGTGTTCCACCTGTTAATCTAAGGTCGGAATCTGCGAGCATTATTTGAATGGAATTAAAGTATTTTCTGAAAGGGAGTAAAAGGTGTGTCAAGCCTGAAAGATATACAATTATTCAGATATATTTCGTATATATCTAACTATTCGTACTGTGGCAATGCCGGTGGTTACTATAGAACACACTAGTGTATTCCCACCTAGTAACTGTCTTATACCGTAAGTAGCTAATTAGAAAGCATATCAGATACACATGTATAATACTAACAATTCCAGAAAAGAATACGAATGAATTTATTTACAAACAATGATTCGTAGCGAAAATTGATAGGTGGAGACCCTCATATTTTAAGGAACAGGTTACCCGAGAATTTTTCCATTTGGCACCAAAAAGGCGTCGATAGTACATACAATTTATCGAATGATTTATTTCTCGTGAAACAACTTTACATGGGTACATATGTTTTCAAAATATGTAAAATTCTGGAAATATCGAGTTGATTTGTTAATGAAATTATGATTTTAGAAATGATATATCGAAATCGCACAAAAAGATATGTTTGGGCGAAATCTACCAAAACCATATAATTTCATTATATATACGAAACGTCAGAACTCTATTAATTGTCAATAGCTTCATTGTATATTAGATGGAGATAACTGCTTTCAGAGTATTAGGAGGCATTGTGAACTATCAATAAGGAAACAATAGGAGCATTTAGAATAACTGCCTCTACTGAAAATTGGTGTGATACTTAGTATATATAAACCAGCAAGAAAAAACAGCTTTGGGAGTATATTTACCATAACACTTCTTCTGAAAATCAATTAATGTGGAGAAAGTCTCCAAGTTTGTAAGTAAGTCCCATGCTATATATGCATACATTATCACATCAGAAGAACTGGGTTAGATGTCACACGAATGGAGAACACTCAAAAAAATAGGGACTGGTATCACAAATGGTAGCAAAAACAGGATTTGTTCCACCTGCTAATCTAAGGTCGGAATCTGCGAACATTATTTGAATGGAATTAAAGTATTTTCTGAAAGGGAGTTAAAGGTGTGTCAAGCATGATAGATATACAATTATTCAGATATATTTCGCATATACCTAACAATTCGTACTGTGGCAATGCCGGTGGTTACTATAGAACACACTAGTGTATCCCACCTAGTAACTGTATTATACCGTAAGTAGCTAATTAGAAAGCATATCAGATTCACATGTATAATACTAACAATTCCAGAAAAGAATGCGAATGAATTTATTTACAATCAATGATTCGTAGCGAAAATTGATAGGTGGAGACCCTCATATTAAAAGGAACATGTTACCCTAGAATATTTCCATTTGGCACCAAAAAGGCGTCGATAGTACATACAATTTATCGAATGATTTATTTCTCGTGAAACAACTTTACATGGGTACATATGTTTTCAAAATATGTAAAATTCTGGAAATATCGAGTTGATTGGTTAATGAAATTATGATTTTAGAAATGATATATCGAAATCGTACAAAAAGAAATGCTTGGGCGAAATCTACCAAAACCATATAATTTCATTATATATAGAAAACGTCAGAACTCTATTAATTGTCAATAGCTTCATTGTATATTAGATGGAGATAACTGCTTTCAGAGTATTAGGAATCATTGTGAACTATCAACTAGGAAACAATAGGAGCATCTAGAATAACTGGCTCTACTGAAAATTGATGTGATACTTAGTACATATAAACTAGCAACAAAAAAACATATTTGGCAGTATATTTACCATAACACTTATTCTGAAAATCAATTAATGTGGAGAAAGTCTCCAAGTTTGTTAATAAGGCCCATACTATATATGCATACATCATCACATCAGAAGAACTGGGTTAGATGTCACACAAAGGGAGAAAACTCAAAAGAATAGGGACTGGTATTACAAATGGTAGCAAAAACCGGATGTGTTCCACCTGTTAATCTAAGGTCGGAATCTGCGAGCATTATTTGAATGGAATTAAAGTATTTTCTGAAAGGGAGTAAAAGGTGTGTCAAGCCTGAAAGATATACAATTATTCAGATATATTTCGTATATATCTAACAATTCGTACTGTGGCAATGCCGGTGGTTACTATAGAACACACTAGTGTATTCCCACCTAGTAACTGTATTATACCGTAAGTAGCTAATTAGAAAGCATATCAGATACACATGTATAATACTAACAATTCCAGAAAAGAATACGAATGAATTTATTTACAAACAATGATTCGTAGCGAAAATTGATAGGTGGAGACCCTCATATATTAAGGAACAGGTTACCCGAAAAATTTTCCATTTGGCACCAAAAAGGCGTCGATAGTACATACAATTTATCGAATGATTTATTTCTCGTGAAACAACTTTACATGGGTACATATGTTTTCAAAATATGTAAAATTCTGGAAATATCGAGTTGATTTGTTAATGAAATTATGATTTTAGAAATGATATATCGAAATCGTACAAAAAGACATGTTTGGGCGAAATCTACCAAAACCATATAATTTCATTATATATACGAAACGTCAGAACTCTATTAATTGTCAATAGCTTCATTGTATGTTAGATGGAGATAACTGCTTTCAGAGTATTAGGAGGCATTGTGAACTATCAATAAGGAAACAATAGGAGCATTTAGAATAACTGCCTCTACTGAAAATTGGTGTGATACTTAGTATATATAAACCAGCAAGAAAAAACAGCTTTGGGAGTATATTTACCATAACACTTCTTCTGAAAATCAATTAATGTGGAGAAAGTCTCCAAGTTTGTAAGTAAGTCCCATGCTATATATGCATACATTATCACATCAGAAGAACTGGGTTAGATGTCACACGAATGGAGAACACTCAAAAAAATAGGGCCTGGTATCACAAATGGTAGCAAAAACAGGATTTGTTCCACCTGCTATCTAAGGTTGGAATCTGCGAACATTATTTGAATGGAATTAAAGTATTTTCTGATAGGGAGTTAAAGGTGTGTCAAGCCTGATAGATATACAATTATTCAGATATATTTCACATATACCTAACAATTCGTACTGTGGCAATGCCGGTGGTTACTATAGAACACACTAGTGTATCCCACCTAGTAACTGTATTATACCGTAAGTAGCTAATTAGAAAGCATATCAGATACACATGTATAATACTAACAATTCCAGAAAAGAATGCGAATGAATTTATTTACAATCAATGATTCGTAGCGAAAATTGATAGGTGGAGACCCTCATATTTTAAGGAACAGGTTACCCGAAAAATTTTCCATTTGGCACCAAAAAGGCGTCGATAGTACATACAATTTATCGAATGATTTATTTCTCGTGAAACAACTTTACATGGGTACATATGTTTTCAAAATATGTAAAATTCTGGAAATATCGAGTTGATTGGTTAATGAAATTATGATTTTAGAAATGATATATCGAAATCGTACAGAAAGACATGTTTGGGCGAAATCTACCAAAACCATATAATTTCATTATATATACGAAACGTCAGAACTCTATTAATTGTCAATAGCTTCATTGTATGTTAGATGGAGATAACTGCTTTCAGAATATTAGGAATCATTGTGAACTATCAACTAGGAAACAATAGGAGCATCTAGAATAACTGGCTCTACTGAAAATTGATGTGATACTTAGTACATATAAACTAGCAACAAAAAAACATATTTGGCAGTATATTTACCATAACACTTATTCTGAAAATCAATTAATGTGGAGAAAGTCTCCAAGTTTGTTAATAAGGCCCATACTATATATGCATACATCATAACATCAGAAGAACTGGGTTAGATGTCACACAAAGGGAGAAAACTCAAAAAAATAGGGACTGGTATTACAAATGGTAGCAAAAACGGATGTGTTCCACCTGTTAATCTAAGGTCGGAATCTGCGAGCATTATTTGAATGGAATTAAAGTATTTTCTGAAAGGGAGTAAAAGGTGTGTCAAGCCTGAAAGATATACAATTATTCAGATATATTTCGTATATATCTAACAATTCGTACTGTGGCAATGCCGGTGGTTACTATAGAACACACTAGTGTATTCCCACCTAGTAACTGTATTATACCGTAAGTAGCTAATTAGAAAGCATATCAGATACACATGTATAATACTAACAATTCCAGAAAAGAATACGAATGAATTTATTTACAAACAATGATTCGTAGCGAAAATTGATAGGTGGAGACCCTCATATATTAAGGAACAGGTTACCCGAAAAATTTTCCATTTGGCACCAAAAAGGCGTCGATAGTACATACAATTTATCGAATGATTTATTTCTCGTGAAACAACTTTACATGGGTACATATGTTTTCAAAATATGTAAAATTCTGGAAATATCGAGTTGATTTGTTAATGAAATTATGATTTTAGAAATGATATATCGAAATCGTACAAAAAGACATGTTTGGGCGAAATCTACCAAAACCATATAATTTCATTATATATACGAAACGTCAGAACTCTATTAATTGTCAATAGCTTCATTGTATATTAGATGGAGATAACTGCTTTCAGAGTATTAGGAGGCATTGTGAACTATCAATAAGGAAACAATAGGAGCATTTAGAATAACTGCCTCTACTGAAAATTGGTGTGATACTTAGTATATATAAACCAGCAAGAAAAAACAGCTTTGGGAGTATATTTACCATAACACTTCTTCTGAAAATCAATTAATGTGGAGAAAGTCTCCAAGTTTGTAAGTAAGTCCCATGCTATATATGCATACATTATCACATCAGAAGAACTGGGTTAGATGTCACACGAATGGAGAACACTCAAAAAAATAGGGCCTGGTATCACAAATGGTAGCAAAAACAGGATTTGTTCCACCTGCTATCTAAGGTTGGAATCTGCGAACATTATTTGAATGGAATTAAAGTATTTTCTGATAGGGAGTTAAAGGTGTGTCAAGCCTGATAGATATACAATTATTCAGATATATTTCACATATACCTAACAATTCGTACTGTGGCAATGCCGGTGGTTACTATAGAACACACTAGTGTATCCCACCTAGTAACTGTATTATACCGTAAGTAGCTAATTAGAAAGCATATCAGATACACATGTATAATACTAACAATTCCAGAAAAGAATGCGAATGAATTTATTTACAATCAATGATTCGTAGCGAAAATTGATAGGTGGAGACCCTCATATTTTAAGGAACAGGTTACCCGAAAAATTTTCCATTTGGCACCAAAAAGGCGTCGATAGTACATACAATTTATCGAATGATTTATTTCTCGTGAAACAACTTTACATGGGTACATATGTTTTCAAAATATGTAAAATTCTGGAAATATCGAGTTGATTGGTTAATGAAATTATGATTTTAGAAATGATATATCGAAATCGTACAGAAAGACATGTTTGGGCGAAATCTACCAAAACCATATAATTTCATTATATATACGAAACGTCAGAACTCTATTAATTGTCAATAGCTTCATTGTATGTTAGATGGAGATAACTGCTTTCAGAATATTAGGAATCATTGTGAACTATCAACTAGGAAACAATAGGAGCATCTAGAATAACTGGCTCTACTGAAAATTGATGTGATACTTAGTACATATAAACTAGCAACAAAAAAACATATTTGGCAGTATATTTACCATAACACTTATTCTGAAAATCAATTAATGTGGAGAAAGTCTCCAAGTTTGTTAATAAGGCCCATACTATATATGCATACATCATCACATCAGAAGAACTGGGTTAGATGTCACACAAAGGGAGAAAACTCAAAAAAATAGGGACTGGTATTACAAATGGTAGCAAAAACGGATGTGTTCCACCTGTTAATCTAAGGTCGGAATCTGCGAGCATTATTTGAATGGAATTAAAGTATTTTCTGAAAGGGAGTAAAAGGTGTGTCAAGCCTGAAAGATATACAATTATTCAGATATATTTCGTATATATCTAACTATTCGTACTGTGGCAATGCCGGTGGTTACTATAGAACACACTAGTGTATTCCCACCTAGTAACTGTCTTATACCGTAAGTAGCTAATTAGAAAGCATATCAGATACACATGTATAATACTAACAATTCCAGAAAAGAATACGAATGAATTTATTTACAAACAATGATTCGTAGCGAAAATTGATAGGTGAAGACCCTCATATTTTAAGGAACAGGTTACCCGAGAATTTTTCCATTTGGCACCAAAAAGGCGTCGATAGTACATACAATTTATCGAATGATTTATTTCTCGTGAAACAACTTTACATGGGTACATATGTTTTCAAAATATGTAAAATTCTGGAAATATCGAGTTGATTTGTTAATGAAATTATGATTTTAGAAATGATATATCGAAATCGCACAAAAAGATATGTTTGGGCGAAATCTACCAAAACCATATAATTTCATTATATATACGAAACGTCAGAACTCTATTAATTGTCAATAGCTTCATTGTATATTAGATGGAGATAACTGCTTTCAGAGTATTAGGAGGCATTGTGAACTATCAATAAGGAAACAATAGGAGCATTTAGAATAACTGCCTCTACTGAAAATTGGTGTGATACTTAGTATATATAAACCAGCAAGAAAAAACAGCTTTGGGAGTATATTTACCATAACACTTCTTCTGAAAATCAATTAATGTGGAGAAAGTCTCCAAGTTTGTAAGTAAGTCCCATGCTATATATGCATACATTATCACATCAGAAGAACTGGGTTAGATGTCACACGAATGGAGAACACTCAAAAAAATAGGGCCTGGTATCACAAATGGTAGCAAAAACAGGATTTGTTCCACCTGCTAATCTAAGGTCGGAATCTGCGAACATTATTTGAATGGAATTAAAGTATTTTCTGAAAGGGAGTTAAAGGTGTGTCAAGCATGATAGATATACAATTATTCAGATATATTTCGCATATACCTAACAATTCGTACTGTGGCAATGCCGGTGGTTACTATAGAACACACTAGTGTATCCCACCTAGTAACTGTATTATACCGTAAGTAGCTAATTAGAAAGCATATCAGATTCACATGTATAATACTAACAATTCCAGAAAAGAATGCGAATGAATTTATTTACAATCAATGATTCGTAGCGAAAATTGATAGGTGGAGACCCTCATATTAAAAGGAACATGTTACCCTAGAATATTTCCATTTGGCACCAAAAAGGCGTCGATAGTACATACAATTTATCGAATGATTTATTTCTCGTGAAACAACTTTACATGGGTACATATGTTTTCAAAATATGTAAAATTCTGGAAATATCGAGTTGATTGGTTAATGAAATTATGATTTTAGAAATGATATATCGAAATCGTACAAAAAGAAATGCTTGGGCGAAATCTACCAAAACCATATAATTTCATTATATATAGAAAACGTCAGAACTCTATTAATTGTCAATAGCTTCATTGTATATTAGATGGAGATAACTGCTTTCAGAGTATTAGGAATCATTGTGAACTATCAACTAGGAAACAATAGGAGCATCTAGAATAACTGGCTCTACTGAAAATTGATGTGATACTTAGTACATATAAACTAGCAACAAAAAAACATATTTGGCAGTATATTTACCATAACACTTATTCTGAAAATCAATTAATGTGGAGAAAGTCTCCAAGTTTGTTAATAAGGCCCATACTATATATGCATACATCATCACATCAGAAGAACTGGGTTAGATGTCACACAAAGGGAGAAAACTCAAAAGAATAGGGACTGGTATTACAAATGGTAGCAAAAACCGGATGTGTTCCACCTGTTAATCTAAGGTCGGAATCTGCGAGCATTATTTGAATGGAATTAAAGTATTTTCTGAAAGGGAGTAAAAGGTGTGTCAAGCCTGAAAGATATACAATTATTCAGATATATTTCGTATATATCTAACAATTCGTACTGTGGCAATGCCGGTGGTTACTATAGAACACACTAGTGTATTCCCACCTAGTAACTGTATTATACCGTAAGTAGCTAATTAGAAAGCATATCAGATACACATGTATAATACTAACAATTCCAGAAAAGAATACGAATGAATTTATTTACAAACAATGATTCGTAGCGAAAATTGATAGGTGGAGATCCTCATATATTAAGGAACAGGTTACCCGAAAAATTTTCCATTTGGCACCAAAAAGGCGTCGATAGTACATACAATTTATCGAATGATTTATTTCTCGTGAAACAACTTTACATGGGTACATATGTTTTCAAAATATGTAAAATTCTGGAAATATCGAGTTGATTTGTTAATGAAATTATGATTTTAGAAATGATATATCGAAATCGTACAAAAAGACATGTTTGGGCGAAATCTACCAAAACCATATAATTTCATTATATATACGAAACGTCAGAACTCTATTAATTGTCAATAGCTTCATTGTATATTAGATGGAGATAACTGCTTTCAGAGTATTAGGAGGCATTGTGAACTATCAATAAGGAAACAATAGGAGCATTTAGAATAACTGCCTCTACTGAAAATTGGTGTGATACTTAGTATATATAAACCAGCAAGAAAAAACAGCTTTGGGAGTATATTTACCATAACACTTCTTCTGAAAATCAATTAATGTGGAGAAAGTCTCCAAGTTTGTAAGTAAGTCCCATGCTATATATGCATACATTATCACATCAGAAGAACTGGGTTAGATGTCACACGAATGGAGAACACTCAAAAAAATAGGGCCTGGTATCACAAATGGTAGCAAAAACAGGATTTGTTCCACCTGCTATCTAAGGTTGGAATCTGCGAACATTATTTGAATGGAATTAAAGTATTTTATGATAGGGAGTTAAAGGTGTGTCAAGCCTGATAGATATACAATTATTCAGATATATTTCACATATACCTAACAATTCGTACTGTGGCAATGCCGGTGGTTACTATAGAACACACTAGTGTATCCCACCTAGTAACTGTATTATACCGTAAGTAGCTAATTAGAAAGCATATCAGATACACATGTATAATACTAACAATTCCAGAAAAGAATGCGAATGAATTTATTTACAATCAATGATTCGTAGCGAAAATTGATAGGTGGAGACCCTCATATTTTAAGGAACAGGTTACCCGAAAAATTTTCCATTTGGCACCAAAAAGGCGTCGATAGTACATACAATTTATCGAATGATTTATTTCTCGTGAAACAACTTTACATGGGTACATATGTTTTCAAAATATGTAACATTCTGGAAATATCGAGTTGATTGGTTAATGAAATTATGATTTTAGAAATGATATATCGAAATCGTACAGAAAGACATGTTTGGGCGAAATCTACCAAAACCATATAATTTCATTATATATACGAAACGTCAGAACTCTATTAATTGTCAATAGCTTCATTGTATGTTAGATGGAGATAACTGCTTTCAGAATATTAGGAATCATTGTGAACTATCAACTAGGAAACAATAGGAGCATCTAGAATAACTGGCTCTACTGAAAATTGATGTGATACTTAGTACATATAAACTAGCAACAAAAAAACATATTTGGCAGTATATTTACCATAACACTTATTCTGAAAATCAATTAATGTGGAGAAAGTCTCCAAGTTTGTTAATAAGGCCCATACTATATATGCATACATCATAACATCAGAAGAACTGGGTTAGATGTCACACAAAGGGAGAAAACTCAAAAAAATAGGGACTGGTATTACAAATGGTAGCAAAAACGGATGTGTTCCACCTGTTAATCTAAGGTCGGAATCTGCGAGCATTATTTGAATGGAATTAAAGTATTTTCTGAAAGGGAGTAAAAGGTGTGTCAAGCCTGAAAGATATACAATTATTCAGATATATTTCGTATATATCTAACTATTCGTACTGTGGCAATGCCGGTGGTTACTATAGAACACACTAGTGTATTCCCACCTAGTAACTGTCTTATACCGTAAGTAGCTAATTAGAAAGCATATCAGATACACATGTATAATACTAACAATTCCAGAAAAGAATACGAATGAATTTATTTACAAACAATGATTCGTAGCGAAAATTGATAGGTGGAGACCCTCATATTTTAAGGAACAGGTTACCCGAGAATTTTTCCATTTGGCACCAAAAAGGCGTCGATAGTACATACAATTTATCGAATGATTTATTTCTCGTGAAACAACTTTACATGGGTACATATGTTTTCAAAATATGTAAAATTCTGGAAATATCGAGTTGATTTGTTAATGAAATTATGATTTTAGAAATGATATATCGAAATCGCACAAAAAGATATGTTTGGGCGAAATCTACCAAAACCATATAATTTCATTATATATACGAAACGTCAGAACTCTATTAATTGTCAATAGCTTCATTGTATATTAGATGGAGATAACTGCTTTCAGAGTATTAGGAGGCATTGTGAACTATCAATAAGGAAACAATAGGAGCATTTAGAATAACTGCCTCTACTGAAAATTGGTGTGATACTTAGTATATATAAACCAGCAAGAAAAAACAGCTTTGGGAGTATATTTACCATAGCACTTCTTCTGAAAATCAATTAATGTGGAGAAAGTCTCCAAGTTTGTAAGTAAGTCCCATGCTATATATGCATACATTATCACATCAGAAGAACTGGGTTAGATGTCACACGAATGGAGAACACTCAAAAAAATAGGGACTGGTATCACAAATGGTAGCAAAAACAGGATTTGTTCCACCTGTTAATCTAAGGTCGGAATCTGCGAACATTATTTGAATGGAATTAAAGTATTTTCTGAAAGGGAGTTAAAGGTGTGTCAAGCCTGATAGATATACAATTATTCAGATATATTTCGCATATACCTAACAATTCGTACTGTGGCAATGCCGGTGGTTACTATAGAACACACTAGTGTATCCCACCTAGTAACTGTATTATACCGTAAGTAGCTAATTAGAAAGCATATCAGATACACATGTATAATACTAACAATTCCAGAAAAGAATGCGAATGAATTTATTTACAATCAATGATTCGTAGCGAAAATTGATAGGTGGAGACCCTCATATTGTAAGGAACAGGTTACCCGAGAATTTTTCCATTTGGCACCAAAAAGGCGTCGATAGTACATACAATTTATCGAATGATTTATTTCTCGTGAAACAACTTTACATGGGTACATATGTTTTCAAAATATGTAAAATTCTGGAAATATCGAATTGATTTGTTAATGAAATTATGATTTTAGAAATGATATATCGAAATCGTACAAAAAGACATGTTTGGGCGAAATCTACCAAAACCATATAATTTCATTATATATAGAAAACGTCAGAACTCTATTAATTGTCAATAGCTTCATTGTATATTAGATGGAGATAACTGCTTTCAGAGTATTAGGAATCATTGTGAACTATCAACTAGGAAACAATAGGAGCATCTAGAATAACTGGCTCTACTGAAAATTGGTGTGATACTTAGTACATATAAACTAGCAACAAAAAAACATATTTGGCAGTATATTTACCATAACACTTCTTCTGAAAATCAATTAATGTGGAGAAAGTCTCCAAGTTTGTTAATAAGGCCCATACTATATATGCATACATCATCACATCAGAAGAACTGGGTTAGATGTCACACAAAGGGAGAAAACTCAAAAAAATAGGGACTGGTATTACAAATGGTAGCAAAAACCGGATGTGTTCCACCTGTTAATCTAAGGTCGGAATCTGCGAGCATTATTTGAATGGAATTAAAGTATTTTCTGAAAGGGAGTTAAAGGTGTGTCAAGCCTGATAGATATACAATTATTCAGATATATTTCGCATATACCTAACAATTCGTACTGTGGCAATGCCGGTGGTTACTATAGAACACACTAGTGTATCCCACCTAGTAACTGTATTATACCGTAAGTAGCTAATTAGAAAGCATATCAGATACACATGTATAATACTAACAATTCCAGAAAAGAATGCGAATGAATTTATTTACAATCAATGATTTGTAGCGAAAATTTATAGGTGGAGACCCTCATATTGTAAGGAACATGTTACCCGAGAATTTTTCCATTTGGCACCAAAAAGGCGTCGATAGTACATACAATTTACCGAATGATTTATTTCTCGTGAAACAACTTTACATGGGTACATATGTTTTCAAAATATGTAAAATTCTAGAAATATCGAGTTGATTTGTTAATGAAATTATGATTTTAGAAATGATATATCGAAATCGTACAAAAAGACATGTTTGGGCGAAATCTACCAAAACCATATAATTTCATTATATATACGAAACGTCAGAACTCTATTAATTGTCAATAGCTTCATTGTATATTAGATGGAGATAACTGCTTTCAGAGTATTAGGAGGCATTGTGAACTATCAATTAGGAAACAATAGGAGCATTTAGAATAACTGCCTCTACTGAAAATTGGTGTGATACTTAGTATATATAAACCAGCAAGAAATAAAAGCTTTGGTAGTATATTTACCATAACACTTCTTCTGAAAATCAATTAATGTGGAGAAAGTCTCCAAGTTTGTAAGTAAGTTCCATGCTATATATGCATACATTATCACATCAGAAAAACTGGGTTAGATGTCACACGAATGGAGAACACTCAAAAAAATAGGGCCTGGTATCACAAATGGTAGCAAAAACAGCATTTGTTCCACCTGTTAATCTAAGGTCGGAATCTGCGAACATTATTTGAATGGAATTAAAGTATTTTCTGAAAGGGAGTTAAAGGTGTGTCCAGCCTGATAGATATACAATTATTCAGATATATTTCGCATATACCTAACAATTCTTACTGTGGCAATGCCGGTGGTTACTATAGAACACACTGGTGTATCCCACCTAGTAACTGTATTATACCGTAAGTAGCTAATTAGAAAGCATATCAGATACACATGTATAATACTAACAATTCCAGAAAAGAATGCGAATGAATTTATTTACAATCAATGATTCGTAGCGAAAATTGATAGGTGGAGACCCTCATATTTTAAGGAACAGGTTACCCGAGAATTTTTCCATTTGGCACCAAAAAGGCGTCGATAGTACATACAATTTATCGAATGATTTATTTCTCGGGAAACAACTTTACATGGGTACATATGTTTTCAAAATATGTAAAATTCTGGAAATATCGAGTTGATTTGTTAATGAAATTATGATTTTAGAAATGATATATCGAAATCGTACAAAAAGACATGTTTGGGCGAAATCTACCAAAACCATATAATTTCATTATATATAGAAAACGTCAGAACTCTATTAATTGTCAATAGCTTCATTGTATATTAGATGGAGATAACTGCTTTCAGAGTATTAGGAATCATTGTGAACTATCAACTAGGAAACAATAGGAGCATCTAGAATAACTGGCTCTACTGAAAATTGATGTGATGCTTAGTACATATAAACTAGCAACAAAAAAACATATTTGGCAGTATATTTACCATAACACTTCTTCTGAAAATCAATTAATGTGGAGAAAGTCTCCAAGTTTGTTAATAAGGCCCATACTATATATGCATACATCATCACATCAGAAGAACTGGGTTAGATGTCACACAAAGGGAGAAAACTCAAAAAAAAAGGGACTGGTATTACAAATGGTAGCAAAAACCGGATGTGTTCCACCTGTTAATCTAAGGTCGGAATCTGCGAGCATTATTTGAATGGAATTAAAGTATTTTCTGAAAGGGAGTAAAAGGTGTGTCAAGCCTGCAAGATATACAATTATTCAGATATATTTCGTATATACCTAACAATTCTTACTGTGGCAATGCCGGTGGTTACTATAGAACACACTGGTGTATCCCACCTAGTAACTGTATTATACCGTAAGTAGCTAATTAGAAAGCATATCAGATACACATGTATAATACTAACAATTCCAGAAAAGAATACGAATGAATTTATTTACAAACAATGATTCGTAGCGAAAATTGATAGGTGGAGACCCTCATATTATAAGGAACAGGTTACCCGAAAATTTTCCATTTGGCACCAAAAAGGCGTCGATAGTACATACAATTTATCGAATGATTTATTTCTCGTGAAACAACTTTACATGAGTACATATGTTTTCAAAATATGTAAAATTCTGGAAATATCGAGTTGATTTGTTAATGAAATTATGATTTTAGAAATGATATATCGAAATCGTACAAAAAGACATGTTTGGGCGAAATCTACCAAAACCATATAATTTCATTATATATACGAAACGTCAGAACTCTATTAATTGTCAATAGCTTCATTGTATATTAGATGGAGATAACTGCTTTCAGAGTATTAGGAGGCATTGTGAACTATCAATTAGGAAACAATAGGAGCATTTAGAATAACTGCCTCTACTGAAAATTGGTGTGATACTTAGTATATATAAACCAGCAAGAAAAAAAAGCTTTGGTAGTATATTTACCATAACACTTCTTCTGAAAATCAATTAATGTGGAGAAAGTCTCCAAGTTTGTAAGTAAGTCCCATGCTATATATGCATACATTAACACATCAGAAGAACTGGGTTAGATGTCACACGAATGGAGAACACTAAAAAAAATAGGGACTGGTATCACAAATGGTAGCAAAAACAGGATTTGTTCCACCTGTTAATCTAAGGTCGGAATCTGCGAACATTATTTGAATTGAATTAAAGTATTTTCTGAAAGGGAGTTAAAGGTGTGTCCAGCCTGATAGATATACAATTATTCAGATATATTTCGCATATACCTAACAATTCTTACTGTGGCAATGCCGGTGGTTACTATAGAACACACTGGTGTATCCCACCTAGTAACTGTATTATACCGTAAGTAGCTAATTAGAAAGCATATCAGATACACATGTATAATACTAACAATTCCAGAAAAGAATGCGAATGAATTTATTTACAATCAATGATTCGTAGCGAAAATTGATAGGTGGAGACCCTCATATTGTAAGGAACAGGTTACCCGAGAATTTTTCCATTTGGCACCAAAAAGGCGTCGATAGTACATACAATTTATCGAATGATTTATTTCTCGGGAAACAACTTTACATGGGTACATATGTTTTCAAAATATGTAAAATTCTGGAAATATCGAGTTGATTTGTTAATGAAATTATGATTTTAGAAATGATATATCGAAATCGTACAAAAAGACATGTTTGGGCGAAATCTACCAAAACCATATAATTTCATTATATATAGAAAACGTCAGAACTCTATTAATTGTCAATAGCTTCATTGTATATTAGATGGAGATAACTGCTTTCAGAGTATTAGGAATCATTGTGAACTATCAACTAGGAAACAATAGGAGCATCTAGAATAACTGGCTCTACTGAAAATTGATGTGATGCTTAGTACATATAAACTAGCAACAAAAAAACATATTTGGCAGTATATTTACCATAACACTTCTTCTGAAAATCAATTAATGTGGAGAAAGTCTCCAAGTTTGTTAATAAGGCCCATACTATATATGCATACATCATCACATCAGAAGAACTGGGTTAGATGTCACACAAAGGGAGAAAACTCAAAAAAATAGGGACTGGTATTACAAATGGTAGCAAAAACCGGATGTGTTCCACCTGTTAATCTAAGGTCGGAATCTGCGAGCATTATTTGAATGGAATTAAAGTATTTTCTGAAAGGGAGTAAAAGGTGTGTCAAGCCTGCAAGATATACAATTATTCAGATATATTTCGTATATACCTAACAATTCTTACTGTGGCAATGCCGGTGGTTACTATAGAGCAGACTAGTGTGTTCCCAGCTAGTAACTGTATTATACCGTAAGTAGCTAATTAGAAAGCATATCAGATACACATGTATAATACTAACAATTCCAGAAAAGAATACGAATGAATTTATTTTCAAACAATGATTCGTAGCGAAAATTGATAGGTGGAGACCCTCATATTTTAAGGAACAGGTTACCCGAAAATTTTCCATTTGGCACCAAAAAGGCGTCGATAGTACATACAATTTATCGAATGATTTATTTCTCGTGAAACAACTTTACATGAGTACATATGTTTTCAAAATATGTAAAATTCTGGAAATATCGAGTTGATTTGTTAATGAAATTATGATTTTAGAAATGATATATCGAAATCGTACAAAAAGACATGTTTGGGCGAAATCTACCAAAACCATATAATTTCATTATATATACGAAACGTCAGAACTCTATTAATTGTCAATAGCTTCATTGTATGTTAGATGGAGATAACTGCTTTCAGAGTATTAGGAGGCATTGTGAACTATCAATTAGGAAACAATAGGAGCATTTAGAATAACTGCCTCTACTGAAAATTGGTGTGATACTTAGTATATATAAACCAGCAAGAAAAAAAAGCTTTGGGAGTATATTTACTATAACACTTCTTCTGAAAATCAATTAATGTGGAGAAAGTCTCCAAGTTTGTAAGTAAGTCCCATGCTATATATGCATACATTAACACATCAGAAGAACTGGGTTAGATGTCACACGAATGGAGAACACTCAAAAAAATAGGGACTGGTATCACAAATGGTAGCAAAAACAGGATTTGTTCCACCTGTTAATCTAAGGTCGGAATCTGCGAACATTATTTGAATGGAATTAAAGTATTTTCTGAAAGGGAGTTAAAGGTGTGTCCAGCCTGATAGATATACAATTATTCAGATATATTTCGCATATACCTAACAATTCTTACTGTGGCAATGCCAGTGTTTACTATAGAACACACTGGTGTATCCCACCTAGTAACTGTATTATACCGTAAGTAGCTAATTAGAAAGCATATCAGATACACATGTATAATACTAACAATTCCAGAAAAGAATGCGAATGAATTTATTTACAATCAATGATTCGTAGCGAAAATTGATAGGTGGAGACCCTCATATTGCATGGAACAGGTTACCCGAGAATTTTTCCATTTGGCACCAAAAAGGCGTCGATAGTACATACAATTTATCGAATGATTTATTTCTCGTGAAACAACTTTACATGGGTACATATGTTTTCAAAATATGTAAAATTCTGGAAATATCGAGTTGATTTGTTAATGAAATTATGATTTTAGAAATGATATATCGAAATCGTACAAAAAGACATGTTTGGGCGAAATCTACCAAAACCATATAATTTCATTATATATAGAAAAGATCAGAACTCTATTAATTGTCAATAGCTTCATTGTATATTAGATAAAGATAACTGCTTTCAGAGTATTAGGAATCATTGTGAACTATCAACTAGGAAACAATAGGAGCATCTAGAATAACTGGCTCTACTGAAAATTGATGTGATACTTAGTACATATAAACTAGCAACAAAAAAACATATTTGGCAGTATATTTACCATAACACTTCTTCTGAAAATCAATTAATGTGGAGAAAGTCTCCAAGTTTGTTAATAAGGCCCATACTATATATGCATACATCATCACATCAGAAGAACTGGGTTAGATGTCACACAAAGGGAGAAAACTCACAAAAATATGGACTGGTATTACAAATGGTAGCAAAATCCGGAAGTGTTCCACCTGTTAATCTAAGGTCGGAATCTGCGAGCATTATTTGAATGGAATTAAAGTGTTTTCTGAAAGGGAGTAAAAGGTGTGTCAAGCCTGAAAGATATACAATTATTCAGATATATTTCGTATATATCTAACAATTCTTACTGTGGCAATGCCGGTGGTTACTATAGAACACACTAGTGTATCCCACCTAGTAACTGTATTATGCCGTAAGTAGCTAATTAGAAAGCATATCAGATACACATGTATAATACTAACAATTCCAGAAAAGAATACGAATGAATTTATTTACAAACAATGATTCGTAGCGAAAATTGATAGGTGGAGACCCTCATATTTTAAGGAACAGGTTACCCGAAAATTTTTCCATTTGGCACCAAAAAGGCGTCGATAGTACATACAATTTATCGAATGATTTATTTCTCGTGAAACAACTTTACATGGGTACATATGTTTTCAAAATATGTAAAATTCTGGAAATATCGAGTTGATTTGTTAATGAAATTATGATTTTAGAAATGATATATCGAAATCGTGCAAAAAGATATGTTTGGGCGAAATCTACCAAAACCATATAATTTCATTATATATACGAAACGTCAGAACTCTATTAATTGTCAATAGCTTCATTGTATATTAGATGGAGATAACTGCTTTCAGAGTATTAGGAATCATTGTGAACTATCAATTAGGAAACAATAGGAGCATTTAGAATAACTGCCTCTACTGAAAATTGGTGTGATACTTAGTATATATAAACCAGCAAGAAAAAACAGCTTTGGTAGTATATTTATCATAACACTTCTTCTGAAAATCAATTAATGTGGAGAAAGTCTCCAAGTTTGTAAGTAAGTCCCAAGCTATATATACATACATTATCACATCAGAAGAGCTGGGTTAGATGTCACACAAAGGGAGAAAGCTAAAAAAAATAGGGACTGGTATTACAAATGGTAGCAAAAACCGGATGTGTTCCACCTGTTAATCTAAGGTCGGAATCTGCGAGCATTATTTGAATGGAATTAAAGTATTTTCTGAAAGGGAGTAAAAGGTGTCTCAAGCCTGAAAGATATACAATTATTCAGATATATTTCGTATATACCTAACAATTCTTACTGTGGCAATGCCGGTGGTTACTATAGAGCAGACTAGTGTGTTCCCACCTAGTAACTGTATTATACCGTAAGTAGCTAATTAGAAAGCATATCAGATACACATGTATAATACTAACAATTCCAGAAAAGAATGCGAATGAATTTATTTACAATCAATGATTCGTAGCGAAAATTTAATAGGTGGAGACCCTCATATTGTATGGAACAGGTTACCCGAGAATTTTTCCATTTGGCACCAAAAAGGCGTCGATAGTACATACAATTTATCGAATGATTTATTTCTCGTGAAACAACTTTACATGGGTACATATGTTTTCAAAATATGTAAAATTCTGGAAATATCGAGTTGATTTGTTAATGAAATTATGATTTTAGAAATGATATATCGAAATCGTACAAAAAGACATGTTTGGGCGAAATCTACCAAAACCATATAATTTCATTATATATAGAAAACGTCAGAACTCTATTAATTGTCAATAGCTTCATTGTATATTAGATGGAGATAACTGCTTTCAGAATATTAGGAATCATTGTGAACTATCAACTAGGAAACAATAGGAGCATCTAGAATAACTGACTCTACTGAAAATTGATGTGATACTTAGTACATATAAACTAGCAACAAAAAAACATATTTGGCAGTATATTTACCATAACACTTCTTCTGAAAATCAATTAATGTGGAGAAAGTCTCCAAGTTTGTTAATAAGGCCCATACTATATATGCATACATCATCACATCAGAAGAACTGTGTTAGATGTCACACAAAGGGAGAAAACTCAAGAAAATATGGACTGGTATTACAAATGGTAGCAAAAACCGGAAGTGTTCCACCTGTTAATCTAAGGTCGGAATCTGCGAGCATTATTTGAATGGAATTAAAGTATTTTCTGAAAGGGAGTAAAAGGTGTGTCAAGCCTGAAAGATATACAATTATTCAGATATATTTCGTATATACCTAACAATTCTTACTGTGGCAATGCCGGTGGTTACTATAGAGCAGACTAGTGTATTCCCACCTAGTAACTGTATTATACCGTAAGTAGCTAATTAGAAAGCATATCAGATACACATGTATAATACTAACAATTCCAGAAAAGAATACGAATGAATTTATTTACAAACAATGATTCGTAGCGAAAATTGATAGGTGGAGACCCTCATATATTAAGGAACAGGTTACCCGAAAATTTTTCCATTTGGCACCAAAAAGGCGTCGATAGTACATACAATTTATCGAATGATTTATTTCTCGTGAAACAACTTTACATGGGTACATATGTTTTCAAAATATGTAAAATTCTGGAAATATCGAGTTGATTTGTTAATGAAATTATGATTTTAGAAATGATATATCGAAATCGTACAAAAAGACATGTTTGGGCGAAATCTACCAAAACCATATAATTTCATTATATATACGAAACGTCAGAACTCTATTAATTGTCAATAGCTTCATTGTATATTAGATGGAGATAACTGCTTTCAGAGTATTAGGAGGCATTGTGAACTATCAATTAGGAAACAATAGGAGCATTTAGAATAACTGCCTCTACTGAAAATTGGTGTGATACTTAGTATATATAAACCAGCAAGAAAAAACAGCTTTGGGAGTATATTTACCATAACACTTCTTCTGAAAATCAATTAATGTGGAGAAAGTCTCCAAGTTTGTAAGTAAGTCCCATGCTATATATGCATACATTATCACATCAGAAGAACTGGGTTAGATGTCACACGAAGGGAGAACACTCAAAAAATAGGGACTGGTATCACAAATGGTAGCAAAAACAGGATTTGTTCCACCTGTTAATCTAAGGTCGGAATCTGCGAACATTATTTGAATGGAATTAAAGTATTTTCTGAAAGGGAGTTAAAGGTGTGTCAAGCCTGATAGATATACAATTATTCAGATATATTTCGTATATACCTAACAATTCGTACTGTGACAATGCCGGTGGTTACTATAGAACACCTAGTGTATTCCCACCTAGTAACTGTATTATACCGTAAGTAGCTAATTAGAAAGCATATCAGATACACATGTATAATACTAACAATTCCAGAAAAGAATACGAATGAATTTATTTGCAAACAATGATTCGTAGCGAATATTGATAGGTGGAGACCTTCATATTTTAAGGAACAGGTTACCCGAGAATTTTTCCATTTGGCACCAAAAAGGCGTCGATAGTACATACAATTTATCGAATGATTTATTTCTCGTGAAACAACTTTACATGGGTACATATGTTTTCGAAATATGTAAAATTCTGGAAATATCGAGTTGATTTGTTAATGAAATTATGATTTTAGAAATGATTTATCGAAATCGTACAAAAAGACATGTTTGGGCGAAATCTACCAAAACCATATAATTTCATTATATATACGAAACGTCAGAACTCTATTAATTGTCAATAGCTTCATTGTATATTAGATGGAGATAACTGCTTTCAGAGTATTAGGAGGCATTGTGAACTATCAATTAGGAAACAATAGGAGCATTTAGAATAACTGCCTCTACTGAAAATTGGTGTGATACTTAGTATATATAAACCAGCAAGAAAAAACAGCTTTGGTAGTATATTTATCATAACACTTCTTCTGAAAATCAATTAATGTGGAGAAAGTCTCCAAGTTTGTAAGTAAGTCCCATGCTATATATACATACATTATCACATCAGAAGAACTGTGTTAGATGTCACACAAAGGGAGAAAGCTAAAAAAAATAGGGACTGGTATTACAAATGGTAGCAAAAACCGGATGTGTTCCACCTGTTAATCTAAGGTCGGAATCTGCGAGCATTATTTGAATGGAATTAAAGTATTTTCTGAAAGGGAGTAAAAGGTGTGTCAAGCCTGAAAGATATACAATTATTCAGATATATTTCGCATATACCTAACAATTCGTACTGTGGCAATGCCGGTGGTTACTATAGAACACACTAGTGTATCCCACCTAGTAACTGTATTATACCGTAAGTAGCTAATTAGAAAGCATATCAGATACACATGTATAATACTAACAATTCCAGAAAAGAATGCGAATGAATTTATTTACAATCAATGATTCGTAGCGAAAATTGATAGGTGGAGACCCTCATATTGTAAGTAACAGGTTACCCGAGAATTTTTCCATTTGGCACCAAAAAGGCGTCGATAGTACATACAATTTATCGAATGATTTATTTCTCGTGAAACAACTTTACATGGGTACATATGTTTTCAAAATATGTAAAATTCTGGAAATATCGAGTTGATTTGTTAATGAAATTATGATTTTAGAAATGATATATCGAAATCGTACAAAAAGACATGTTTGGGCGAAATCTACCAAAACCATATAATTTCATTATATATAGAAAACGTCAGAACTCTATTAATTGTCAATAGCTTCATTGTATATTAGATGGAGATAACTGCTTTCAGAGTATTAGGAATCATTGTGAACTATCAACTAGGAAACAATAGGAGCATCTAGAATAACTGGCTCTACTGAAAATTGATGTGATACTTAGTACATATAAACTAGCAACAAAAAAACATATTTGGCAGTATATTTACCATAACACTTCTTCTGAAAATCAATTAATGTGGAGAAAGTCTCCAAGTTTGTTAATAAGGCCCATACTATATATGCATACATCATCACATCAGAAGAACTGGGTTAGATGTCACACAAAGGGAGAAAACTCAAAAAAATAGGGACTGGTATTACAAATGGTAGCAAAAACCGGATGTGTTCCACCTGTTAATCTAAGGTCGGAATCTGCGAGCATTATTTGAATGGAATTAAAGTATTTTCTGAAAGGGAGTTAAAGGTGTGTCAAGCCTGATAGATATACAATTATTCAGATATATTTCGTATATACCTAACAATTCGTACTGTGGCAATGCCGGTGGTTACTATAGAACACACTAGTGTATCCCACCTAGTAACTGTATTATACCGTAAGTAGCTAATTAGAAAGCATATCAGATACACATGTATAATACTAACAATTCCAGAAAAGAATGCGAATGAATTTATTTACAATCAATGATTCGTAGCGAAAATTGATAGGTGGAGACCCTCATATTGTAAGGAACAGGTTACCCGAGAATTTTTCCATTTGGCACCAAAAAGGCGTCGATAGTACATACAATTTACCGAATGATTTATTTCTCGTGAAACAACTTTACATGGGTACATATGTTTTCAAAATATGTAAAATTCTAGAAATATCGAGTTGATTTGTTAATGAAATTATGATTTTAGAAATGATATATCGAAATCGTACAAAAAGACATGTTTGGGCGAAATCTACCAAAACCATATAATTTCATTATATATACGAAACGTCAGAACTCTATTAATTGTCAATAGCTTCATTGTATGTTAGATGGAGATAACTGCTTTCAGAGTATTAGGAGGCATTGTGAACTATCAATTAGGAAACAATAGGAGCATTTAGAATAACTGCCTCTACTGAAAATTGGTGTGATACTTAGTATATATAAACCAGCAAGAAATAAAAGCTTTGGTAGTATATTTACCATAACACTTCTTCTGAAAATCAATTAATGTGGAGAAAGTCTCCAAGTTTGTAAGTAAGTTCTATGCTATATATGCATACATTATGACATCAGAAGAACTGGGTTAGATGTCACACGAATGGAGAACACTCAAAAAAATAGGGCCTGGTATCACAAATGGTAGCAAAAACAGGATTTGTTCCACCTGTTAATCTAAGGTCGGAATCTGCGAACATTATTTGAATGGAATTAAAGTATTTTCTGAAAGGGAGTTAAAGGTGTGTCCAGCCTGATAGATATACAATTATTCAGATATATTTCGCATATACCTAACAATTCTTACTGTGGCAATGCCGGTGGTTACTATAGAACACACTGGTGTATCCCACCTAGTAACTGTATTATACCGTAAGTAGCTAATTAGAAAGCATATCAGATACACATGTATAATACTAACAATTCCAGAAAAGAATGCGAATGAATTTATTTACAATCAATGATTCGTAGCGAAAATTGATAGGTGGAGACCCTCATATTTTAAGGAACAGGTTACCCGAAAAATTTTCCATTTGGCACCAAAAAGGCGTCGATAGTACATACAATTTATCGAATGATTTATTTCTCGTGAAACAACTTTACATGGGTACATATGTTTTCAAAATATGTAAAATTCTGGAAATATCGAGTTGATTGGTTAATGAAATTATGATTTTAGAAATGATATATCGAAATCGTACAGAAAGACATGTTTGGGCGAAATCTACCAAAACCATATAATTTCATTATATATACGAAACGTCAGAACTCTATTAATTGTCAATAGCTTCATTGTATGTTAGATGGAGATAACTGCTTTCAGAATATTAGGAATCATTGTGAACTATCAACTAGGAAACAATAGGAGCATCTAGAATAACTGGCTCTACTGAAAATTGATGTGATACTTAGTACATATAAACTAGCAACAAAAAAACATATTTGGCAGTATATTTACCATAACACTTATTCTGAAAATCAATTAATGTGGAGAAAGTCTCCAAGTTTGTTAATAAGGCCCATACTATATATGCATACATCATAACATCAGAAGAACTGGGTTAGATGTCACACAAAGGGAGAAAACTCAAAAAAATAGGGACTGGTATTACAAATGGTAGCAAAAACCGGATGTGTTCCACCTGTTAATCTAAGGTCGGAATCTGCGAGCATTATTTGAATGGAATTAAAGTATTTTCTGAAAGGGAGTAAAAGGTGTGTCAAGCCTGCAAGATATACAATTATTCAGATATATTTCGTATATACCTAACAATTCTTACTGTGGCAATGCCGGTGGTTACTATAGAGCAGACTAGTGTGTTCCCACCTAGTAACTGTATTATACCGTAAGTAGCTAATTAGAAAGCATATCAGATACACATGTATAATACTAACAATTCCAGAAAAGAATGCGAATGAATTTATTTACAAACAATGATTCGTAGCGAAAATTGATAGGTGGAGACCCTCATATTTTAAGGAACAGGTTACCCGAAAATTTTCCATTTGGCACCAAAAAGGCGTCGATAGTACATACAATTTATCGAATGATTTATTTCTCGTGAAACAACTTTACATGAGTACATATGTTTTCAAAATATGTAAAATTCTGGAAATATCGAGTTGATTTGTTAATGAAATTATGATTTTAGAAATGATATATCGAAATCGTACAAAAAGACATGTTTGGGCGAAATCTACCAAAACCATATAATTTCATTATATATACGAAACGTCAGAACTCTATTAATTGTCAATAGCTTCATTGTATGTTAGATGGAGATAACTGCTTTCAGAGTATTAGGAGGCATTGTGAACTATCAATTAGGAAACAATAGGAGCATTTAGAATAACTGCCTCTACTGAAAATTGGTGTGATACTTAGTATATATAAACCAGCAAGAAAAAAAAGCTTTGGTAGTATATTTACCATAACACTTCTTCTGAAAATCAATTAATGTGGAGAAAGTCTCCAAGTTTGTAAGTAAGTCCCATGCTATATATGCATACATTAACACATCAGAAGAACTGGGTTAGATGTCACACGAATGGAGAACACTCAAAAAAATAGGGACTGGTATCACAAATGGTAGCAAAAACAGCATTTGTTCCACCTGTTAATCTAAGGTCGGAATCTGCGAACATTATTTGAATGGAATTAAAGTATTTTCTGAAAGGGAGTTAAAGGTGTGTCCAGCCTGATAGATATACAATTATTCAGATATATTTCGCATATACCTAACAATTCTTTCTGTGGCAATGCCGGTGGTTACTATAGAACACACTGGTGTATCCCACCTAGTAACTGTATTATACCGTAAGTAGCTAATTAGAAAGCATATCAGATACACATGTATAATACTAACAATTCCAGAAAAGAATGCGAATGAATTTATTTACAATCAATGATTCGTAGCGAAAATTGATAGGTGGAGACCCTCATATTGTAAGGAACAGGTTACCCGAGAATTTTTCCATTTGGCACCAAAAAGGCGTCGATAGTACATACAATTTATCGAATGATTTATTTCTCGGGAAACAACTTTACATGGGTACATATGTTTTCAAAATATGTAAAATTCTGGAAATATCGAGTTGATTTGTTAATGAAATTATGATTTTAGAAATGATATATCGAAATCGTACAAAAAGACATGTTTGGGCGAAATCTACCAAAACCATATAATTTCATTATATATAGAAAACGTCAGAACTCTATTAATTGTCAATAGCTTCATTGTATATTAGATGGAGATAACTGCTTTCAGAGTATTAGGAATCATTGTGAACTATCAACTAGGAAACAATAGGAGCATCTAGAATAACTGGCTCTACTGAAAATTGATGTGATGCTTAGTACATATAAACTAGCAACAAAAAAACATATTTGGCAGTATATTTACCATAACACTTCTTCTGAAAATCAATTAATGTGGAGAAAGTCTCCAAGTTTGTTAATAAGGCCCATACTATATATGCATACATCATCACATCAGAAGAACTGGGTTAGATGTCACACAAAGGGAGAAAACTCAAAAAAATAGGGACTGGTATTACAAATGGTAGCAAAAACCGGATGTGTTCCACCTGTTAATCTAAGGTCGGAATCTGCGAGCATTATTTGAATGGAATTAAAGTATTTTCTGAAAGGGAGTTAAAGGTGTGTCAAGCCTGATAGATATACAAGTATTCAGATATATTTCGCATATACCTAACAATTCGTACTGTGGCAATGCCGGTGGTTACTATAGAACACACTAGTGTATCCCACCTAGTAACTGTATTATACCGTAAGTAGCTAATTAGAAAGCATATCAGATACACATGTATAATACTAACAATTCCAGAAAAGAATGCGAATGAATTTATTTACAATCAATGATTTGTAGCGAAAATTTATAGGTGGAGACCCTCATATTGTAAGGAACATGTTACCCGAGAATTTTTCCATTTGGCACCAAAAAGGCGTCGATAGTACATACAATTTACCGAATGATTTATTTCTCGTGAAACAACTTTACATGGGTACATATGTTTTCAAAATATGTAAAATTCTAGAAATATCGAGTTGATTTGTTAATGAAATTATGATTTTAGAAATGATATATCGAAATCGTACAAAAAGACATGTTTGGGCGAAATCTACCAAAACCATATAATTTCATTATATATACGAAACGTCAGAACTCTATTAATTGTCAATAGCTTCATTGTATGTTAGATGGAGATAACTGCTTTCAGAGTATTAGGAGGCATTGTGAACTATCAATTAGGAAACAATAGGAGCATTTAGAATAACTGCCTCTACTGAAAATTGGTGTGATACTTAGTATATATAAACCAGCAAGAAATAAAAGCTTTGGTAGTATATTTACCATAACACTTCTTCTGAAAATCAATTAATGTGGAGAAAGTCTCCAAGTTTGTAAGTAAGTTCTATGCTATATATGCATACATTATCACATCAGAAGAACTGGGTTAGATGTCACACGAATGGAGAACACTCAAAAAAATAGGGCCTGGTATCACAAATGGTAGCAAAAACAGCATTTGTTCCACCTGTTAATCTAAGGTCGGAATCTGCGAACATTATTTGAATGGAATTAAAGTATTTTCTGAAAGGGAGTTAAAGGTGTGTCCAGCCTGATAGATATACAATTATTCAGATATATTTCGCATATACCTAACAATTCTTACTGTGGCAATGCCGGTGGTTACTATAGAACACACTGGTGTATCCCACCTAGTAACTGTATTATACCGTAAGTAGCTAATTAGAAAGCATATCAGATACACATGTATAATACTAACAATTCCAGAAAAGAATGCGAATGAATTTATTTACAATCAATGATTCGTAGCGAAAATTGATAGGTGGAGACCCTCATATTGTAAGGAACAGGTTACCCGAGAATTTTTCCATTTGGCACCAAAAAGGCGTCGATAGTACATACAATTTATCGAATGATTTATTTCTCGGGAAACAACTTTACATGGGTACATATGTTTTCAAAATATGTAAAATTCTGGAAATATCGAGTTGATTTGTTAATGAAATTATGATTTTAGAAATGATATATCGAAATCGTACAAAAAGACATGTTTGGGCGAAATCTACCAAAACCATATAATTTCATTATATATAGAAAACGTCAGAACTCTATTAATTGTCAATAGCTTCATTGTATATTAGATGGAGATAACTGCTTTCAGAGTATTAGGAATCATTGTGAACTATCAACTAGGAAACAATAGGAGCATCTAGAATAACTGGCTCTACTGAAAATTGATGTGATGCTTAGTACATATAAACTAGCAACAAAAAAACATATTTGGCAGTATATTTACCATAACACTTCTTCTGAAAATCAATTAATGTGGAGAAAGTCTCCAAGTTTGTTAATAAGGCCCATACTATATATGCATACATCATCACATCAGAAGAACTGGGTTAGATGTCACACAAAGGGAGAAAACTCAAAAAAATAGGGACTGGTATTACAAATGGTAGCAAAAACCGGATGTGTTCCACCTGTTAATCTAAGGTCGGAATCTGCGAGCATTATTTGAATGGAATTAAAGTATTTTCTGAAAGGGAGTAAAAGGTGTGTCAAGCCTGCAAGATATACAATTATTCAGATATATTTCGTATATACCTAACAATTCTTACTGTGGCAATGCCGGTGGTTACTATAGAGCAGACTAGTGTGTTCCCACCTAGTAACTGTATTATACCGTAAGTAGCTAATTAGAAAGCATATCAGATACACATGTATAATACTAACAATTCCAGAAAAGAATGCGAATGAATTTATTTACAAACAATGATTCGTAGCGAAAATTGATAGGTGGAGACCCTCATATTTTAAGGAACAGGTTACCCGAAAATTTTCCATTTGGCACCAAAAAGGCGTCGATAGTACATACAATTTATCGAATGATTTATTTCTCGTGAAACAACTTTACATGAGTACATATGTTTTCAAAATATGTAAAATTCTGGAAATATCGAGTTGATTTGTTAATGAAATTATGATTTTAGAAATGATATATCGAAATCGTACAAAAAGACATGTTTGGGCGAAATCTACCAAAACCATATAATTTCATTATATATACGAAACGTCAGAACTCTATTAATTGTCAATAGCTTCATTGTATGTTAGATGGAGATAACTGCTTTCAGAGTATTAGGAGGCATTGTGAACTATCAATTAGGAAACAATAGGAGCATTTAGAATAACTGCCTCTACTGAAAATTGGTGTGATACTTAGTATATATAAACCAGCAAGAAAAAAAAGCTTTGGTAGTATATTTACCATAACACTTCTTCTGAAAATCAATTAATGTGGAGAAAGTCTCCAAGTTTGTAAGTAAGTCCCATGCTATATATGCATACATTAACACATCAGAAGAACTGGGTTAGATGTCACACGAATGGAGAACACTCAAAAAAATAGGGACTGGTATCACAAATGGTAGCAAAAACAGGATTTGTTCCACCTGTTAATCTAAGGTCGGAATCTGCGAACATTATTTGATTTGAATTAAAGTATTTTCTGAAAGGGAGTTAAAGGTGTGTCCAGCCTGATAGATATACAATTATTCAGATATATTTCGCATATACCTAACAATTCTTACTGTGGCAATGCCGGTGGTTACTATAGAACACACTAGTGTATCCCACCTAGTAACTGTATTATACCGTAAGTAGCTAATTAGAAAGCATATCAGATACACATGTATAATACTAACAATTCCAGAAAAGAATGCGAATGAATTTATTTACAATCAATGATTCGTAGGGAAAATTGATAGGTGGAGACCCTCATATTGTAAGGAACAGGTTACCCGAGAATTTTTCCATTTGGCACCAAAAAGGCGTCGATAGTACATACAATTTATCGAATGATTTATTTCTCGGGAAACAACTTTACATGGGTACATATGTTTTCAAAATATGTAAAATTCTGGAAATATCGAGTTGATTTGTTAATGAAATTATGATTTTAGAAATGATATATCGAAATCGTACAAAAAGACATGTTTGGGCGAAATCTACCAAAACCATATAATTTCATTATATATAGAAAACGTCAGAACTCTATTAATTGTCAATAGCTTCATTGTATATTAGATGGAGATAACTGCTTTCAGAGTATTAGGAATCATTGTGAACTATCAACTAGGAAACAATAGGAGCATCTAGAATAACTGGCTCTACTGAAAATTGATGTGATGCTTAGTACATATAAACTAGCAACAAAAAAACATATTTGGCAGTATATTTACCATAACACTTCTTCTGAAAATCAATTAATGTGGAGAAAGTCTCCAAGTTTGTTAATAAGGCCCATACTATATATGCATACATCATCACATCAGAAGAACTGGGTTAGATGTCACACAAAGGGAGAAAACTCAAAAAAATATGGACTGGTATTACAAATGGTAGCAAAAACCGGATGTGTTCCACCTGTTAATCTAAGGTCGGAATCTGCGAGCATTATTTGAATGGAATTAAAGTATTTTCTGAAAGGGAGTTAAAGGTGTGTCAAGCCTGATAGATATACAATTATTCAGATATATTTCGCATATACCTAACAATTCGTACTGTGGCAATGCCGGTGGTTACTATAGAACACACTAGTGTATCCCACCTAGTAACTGTATTATACCGTAAGTAGCTAATTAGAAAGCATATCAGATACACATGTATAATACTAACAATTCCAGAAAAGAATGCGAATGAATTTATTTACAATCAATGATTCGTAGCGAAAATTGATAGGTGGAGACCCTCATATTGTAAGGAACAGGTTACCCGAGAATTTTTCCATTTGGCACCAAAAAGGCGTCGATAGTACATACAATTTACCGAATGATTTATTTCTCGGGAAACAACTTTACATGGGTACATATGTTTTCAAAATATGTAAAATTCTAGAAATATCGAGTTGATTTGTTAATGAAATTATGATTTTAGAAATGATATATCGAAATCGTACAAAAAGACATGTTTGGGCGAAATCTACCAAAACCATATAATTTCATTATATATACGAAACGTCAGAACTCTATTAATTGTCAATGGCTTCATTGTATATTAGATGGAGATAACTGCTTTCAGAGTATTAGGAGGCATTGTGAACTATCAATTAGGAAACAATAGGAGCATTTAGAATAACTGCCTCTACTGAAAATTGGTGTGATACTTAGTATATATAAACCAGCAAGAAATAAAAGCTTTGGTAGTATATTTACCATAACACTTCTTCTGAAAATCAATTAATGTGGAGAAAGTCTCCAAGTTTGTAAGTAAGTTCCATGCTATATATGCATACATTATCACATCAGAAGAACTGGGTTAGATGTCACACGAATGGAGAACGCTCAAAAAAAGAGGGCCTGGTATCACAAATGGTAGCAAAAACAGCATTTGTTCCACCTGTTAATCTAAGGTCGGAATCTGCGAACATTATTTGAATGGAATTAAAGTATTTTCTGAAAGGGAGTTAAAGGTGTGTCCAGCCTGATAGATATACAATTATTCAGATATATTTCGCATATACCTAACAATTCTTTCTGTGGCAATGCCGGTGGTTACTATAGAACACACTGGTGTATCCCACCTAGTAACTGTATTATACCGTAAGTAGCTAATTAGAAAGCATATCAGATACACATGTATAATACTAACAATTCCAGAAAAGAATGCGAATGAATTTATTTACAATCAATGATTCGTAGCGAAAATTGATAGGTGGAGACCCTCATATTGTAAGGAACAGGTTACCCGAGAATTTTTCCATTTGGCACCAAAAAGGCGTCGATAGTACATACAATTTATCGAATGATTTATTTCTCGGGAAACAACTTTACATGGGTACATATGTTTTCAAAATATGTAAAATTCTGGAAATATCGAGTTGATTTGTTAATGAAATTATGATTTTAGAAATGATATATCGAAATCGTACAAAAAGACATGTTTGGGCGAAATCTACCAAAACCATATAATTTCATTATATATAGAAAACGTCAGAACTCTATTAATTGTCAATAGCTTCATTGTATATTAGATGGAGATAACTGCTTTCAGAGTATTAGGAATCATTGTGAACTATCAACTAGGAAACAATAGGAGCATCTAGAATAACTGGCTCTACTGAAAATTGATGTGATGCTTAGTACATATAAACTAGCAACAAAAAAACATATTTGGCAGTATATTTACCATAACACTTCTTCTGAAAATCAATTAATGTGGAGAAAGTCTCCAAGTTTGTTAATAAGGCCCATACTATATATGCATACATCATCACATCAGAAGAACTGGGTTAGATGTCACACAAAGGGAGAAAACTCAAAAAAATAGGGACTGGTATTACAAATGGTAGCAAAAACCGGATGTGTTCCACCTGTTAATCTAAGGTCGGAATCTGCGAGCATTATTTGAATGGAATTAAAGTATTTTCTGAAAGGGAGTAAAAGGTGTGTCAAGCCTGCAAGATATACAATTATTCAGATATATTTCGTATATACCTAACAATTCTTACTGTGGCAATGCCGGTGGTTACTATAGAGCAGACTAGTGTGTTCCCACCTAGTAACTGTATTATACCGTAAGTAGCTAATTAGAAAGCATATCAGATACACATGTATAATACTAACAATTCCAGAAAAGAATACGAATGAATTTATTTACAAACAATGATTCGTAGCGAAAATTGATAGGTGGAGACCCTCATATTTTAAGGAACAGGTTACCCGAAAATTTTCCATTTGGCACCAAAAAGGCGTCGATAGTACATACAATTTATCGAATGATTTATTTCTCGTGAAACAACTTTACATGAGTACATATGTTTTCAAAATATGTAAAATTCTGGAAATATCGAGTTGATTTGTTAATGAAATTATGATTTTAGAAATGATATATCGAAATCGTACAAAAAGACATGTTTGGGCGAAATCTACCAAAACCATATAATTTCATTATATATACGAAACGTCAGAACTCTATTAATTGTCAATAGCTTCATTGTATGTTAGATGGAGATAACTGCTTTCAGAGTACTAGGAGGCATTGTGAACTATCAATTAGGAAACAATAGGAGCATTTAGAATAACTGCCTCTACTGAAAATTGGTGTGATACTTAGTATATATAAACCAGCAAGAAAAAAAAGCTTTGGTAGTATATTTACCATAACACTTCTTCTGAAAATCAATTAATGTGGAGAAAGTCTCCAAGTTTGTAAGTAAGTCCCATGCTATATATGCATACATTAACACATCAGAAGAACTGGGTTAGATGTCACACGAATGGAGAACACTCAAAAAAATAGGGACTGGTATCACAAATGGTAGCAAAAACAGGATTTGTTCCACCTGTTAATCTAAGGTCGGAATCTGCGAACATTATTTGAATGGAATTAAAGTATTTTCTGAAAGGGAGTTAAAGGTGTGTCCAGCCTGATAGATATACAATTATTCAGATATATTTCGCATATACCTAACAATTCTTACTGTGGCAATGCCAGTGTTTACTATAGAACACACTGGTGTATCCCACCTAGTAACTGTATTATACCGTAAGTAGCTAATTAGAAAGCATATCAGATACACATGTATAATACTAACAATTCCAGAAAAGAATGCGAATGAATTTATTTACAATCAATGATTCGTAGCGAAAATTGATAGGTGGAGACCCTCATATTGCATGGAACAGGTTACCCGAGAATTTTTCCATTTGGCACCAAAAAGGCGTCGATAGTACATACAATTTATCGAATGATTTATTTCTCGTGAAACAACTTTACATGGGTACATATGTTTTCAAAATATGTAAAATTCTGGAAATATCGAGTTGATTTGTTAATGAAATTATGATTTTAGAAATGATATATCGAAATCGTACAAAAAGACATGTTTGGGCGAAATCTACCAAAACCATATAATTTCATTATATATAGAAAAGATCAGAACTCTATTAATTGTCAATAGCTTCATTGTATATTAGATAAAGATAACTGCTTTCAGAGTATTAGGAATCATTGTGAACTATCAACTAGGAAACAATAGGAGCATCTAGAATAACTGGCTCTACTGAAAATTGATGTGATACTTAGTACATATAAACTAGCAACAAAAAAACATATTTGGCAGTATATTTACCATAACACTTCTTCTGAAAATCAATTAATGTGGAGAAAGTCTCCAAGTTTGTTAATAAGGCCCATACTATATATGCATACATCATCACATCAGAAGAACTGGGTTAGATGTCACACAAAGGGAGAAAACTCAAAAAAATATGGACTGGTATTACAAATGGTAGCAAAATCCGGAAATGTTCCACCTGTTAATCTAAGGTCGGAATCTGCGAGCATTATTTGAATGGAATTAAAGTATTTTCTGAAAGGGAGTAAAAGGTGTGTCAAGCCTGAAAGATATACAATTATTCAGATATATTTCGTATATATCTAACAATTCTTACTGTGGCAATGCCGGTGGTTACTATAGAACACACTAGTGTATCCCACCTAGTAACTGTATTATACCGTAAGTAGCTAATTAGAAAGCATATCAGATACACATGTATAATACTAACAATTCCAGAAAAGAATACGAATGAATTTATTTACAAACAATGATTCGTAGCGAAAATTGATAGGTGGAGACCCTCATATATTAAGGAACAGGTTACCCGAAAATTTTTCCATTTGGCACCAAAAAGGCGTCGATAGTACATACAATTTATCGAATGATTTATTTCTCGTGAAACAACTTTACATGAGTACATATGTTTTCAAAATATGTAAAATTCTGGAAATATCGAGTTGATTTGTTAATGAAATTATGATTTTAGAAATGATATATCGAAATCGTACAAAAAGACATGTTTGGGCGAAATCTACCAAAACCATATAATTTCATTATATATACGAAACGTCAGAACTCTATTAATTGTCAATAGCTTCATTGTATGTTAGATGGAGATAACTGCTTTCAGAGTATTAGGAGGCATTGTGAACTATCAATTAGGAAACAATAGGAGCATTTAGAATAACTGCCTCTACTGAAAATTGGTGTGATACTTAGTATATATAAACCAGCAAGAAAAAAAAGCTTTGGTAGTATATTTACCATAACACTTCTTCTGAAAATCAATTAATGTGGAGAAAGTCTCCAAGTTTGTAAGTAAGTCCCATGCTATATATGCATACATTAACACATCAGAAGAACTGGGTTAGATGTCACACGAATGGAGAACACTCAAAAAAATAGGGACTGGTATCACAAATGGTAGCAAAAACAGGATTTGTTCCACCTGTTAATCTAAGGTCGGAATCTGCGAACATTATTTGATTTGAATTAAAGTATTTTCTGAAAGGGAGTTAAAGGTGTGTCCAGCCTGATAGATATACAATTATTCAGATATATTTCGCATATACCTAACAATTCTTACTGTGGCAATGCCGGTGGTTACTATAGAACACACTGGTGTATCCCACCTAGTAACTGTATTATACCGTAAGTAGCTAATTAGAAAGCATATCAGATACACATGTATAATACTAACAATTCCAGAAAAGAATGCGAATGAATTTATTTACAATCAATGATTCGTAGGGAAAATTGATAGGTGGAGACCCTCATATTGTAAGGAACAGGTTACCCGAGAATTTTTCCATTTGGCACCAAAAAGGCGTCGATAGTACATACAATTTATCGAATGATTTATTTCTCGGGAAACAACTTTACATGGGTACATATGTTTTCAAAATATGTAAAATTCTGGAAATATCGAGTTGATTTGTTAATGAAATTATGATTTTAGAAATGATATATCGAAATCGTACAAAAAGACATGTTTGGGCGAAATCTACCAAAACCATATAATTTCATTATATATAGAAAACGTCAGAACTCTATTAATTGTCAATAGCTTCATTGTATATTAGATGGAGATAACTGCTTTCAGAGTATTAGGAATCATTGTGAACTATCAACTAGGAAACAATAGGAGCATCTAGAATAACTGGCTCTACTGAAAATTGATGTGATGCTTAGTACATATAAACTAGCAACAAAAAAACATATTTGGCAGTATATTTACCATAACACTTCTTCTGAAAATCAATTAATGTGGAGAAAGTCTCCAAGTTTGTTAATAAGGCCCATACTATATATGCATACATCATCACATCAGAAGAACTGGGTTAGATGTCACACAAAGGGAGAAAACTCAAAAAAATATGGACTGGTATTACAAATGGTAGCAAAAACCGGATGTGTTCCACCTGTTAATCTAAGGTCGGAATCTGCGAGCATTATTTGAATGGAATTAAAGTATTTTCTGAAAGGGAGTTAAAGGTGTGTCAAGCCTGATAGATATACAATTATTCAGATATATTTCGCATATACCTAACAATTCGTACTGTGGCAATGCCGGTGGTTACTATAGAACACACTAGTGTATCCCACCTAGTAACTGTATTATACCGTAAGTAGCTAATTAGAAAGCATATCAGATACACATGTATAATACTAACAATTCCAGAAAAGAATGCGAATGAATTTATTTACAATCAATGATTCGTAGCGAAAATTGATAGGTGGAGACCCTCATATTGTAAGGAACAGGTTACCCGAGAATTTTTCCATTTGGCACCAAAAAGGCGTCGATAGTACATACAATTTACCGAATGATTTATTTCTCGGGAAACAACTTTACATGGGTACATATGTTTTCAAAATATGTAAAATTCTAGAAATATCGAGTTGATTTGTTAATGAAATTATGATTTTAGAAATGATATATCGAAATCGTACAAAAAGACATGTTTGGGCGAAATCTACCAAAACCATATAATTTCATTATATATACGAAACGTCAGAACTCTATTAATTGTCAATGGCTTCATTGTATATTAGATGGAGATAACTGCTTTCAGAGTATTAGGAGGCATTGTGAACTATCAATTAGGAAACAATAGGAGCATTTAGAATAACTGCCTCTACTGAAAATTGGTGTGATACTTAGTATATATAAACCAGCAAGAAATAAAAGCTTTGGTAGTATATTTACCATAACACTTCTTCTGAAAATCAATTAATGTGGAGAAAGTCTCCAAGTTTGTAAGTAAGTTCCATGCTATATATGCATACATTATCACATCAGAAGAACTGGGTTAGATGTCACACGAATGGAGAACGCTCAAAAAAAGAGGGCCTGGTATCACAAATGGTAGCAAAAACAGCATTTGTTCCACCTGTTAATCTAAGGTCGGAATCTGCGAACATTATTTGAATGGAATTAAAGTATTTTCTGAAAGGGAGTTAAAGGTGTGTCCAGCCTGATAGATATACAATTATTCAGATATATTTCGCATATACCTAACAATTCTTTCTGTGGCAATGCCGGTGGTTACTATAGAACACACTGGTGTATCCCACCTAGTAACTGTATTATACCGTAAGTAGCTAATTAGAAAGCATATCAGATACACATGTATAATACTAACAATTCCAGAAAAGAATGCGAATGAATTTATTTACAATCAATGATTCGTAGCGAAAATTGATAGGTGGAGACCCTCATATTGTAAGGAACAGGTTACCCGAGAATTTTTCCATTTGGCACCAAAAAGGCGTCGATAGTACATACAATTTATCGAATGATTTATTTCTCGGGAAACAACTTTACATGGGTACATATGTTTTCAAAATATGTAAAATTCTGGAAATATCGAGTTGATTTGTTAATGAAATTATGATTTTAGAAATGATATATCGAAATCGTACAAAAAGACATGTTTGGGCGAAATCTACCAAAACCATATAATTTCATTATATATAGAAAACGTCAGAACTCTATTAATTGTCAATAGCTTCATTGTATATTAGATGGAGATAACTGCTTTCAGAGTATTAGGAATCATTGTGAACTATCAACTAGGAAACAATAGGAGCATCTAGAATAACTGGCTCTACTGAAAATTGATGTGATGCTTAGTACATATAAACTAGACACAAAAAAACATATTTGGCAGTATATTTACCATAACACTTCTTCTGAAAATCAATTAATGTGGAGAAAGTCTCCAAGTTTGTTAATAAGGCCCATACTATATATGCATACATCATCACATCAGAAGAACTGGGTTAGATGTCACACAAAGGGAGAAAACTAAAAAAAATAGGGACTGGTATTACAAATGGTAGCAAAAACCGGATGTGTTCCACCTGTTAATCTAAGGTCGGAATCTGCGAGCATTATTTGAATGGAATTAAAGTATTTTCTGAAAGGGAGTAAAAGGTGTGTCAAGCCTGCAAGATATACAATTATTCAGATATATTTCGTATATACCTAACAATTCTTACTGTGGCAATGCCGGTGGTTACTATAGAGCAGACTAGTGTGTTCCCACCTAGTAACTGTATTATACCGTAAGTAGCTAATTAGAAAGCATATCAGATACACATGTATAATACTAACAATTCCAGAAAAGAATACGAATGAATTTATTTACAAACAATGATTCGTAGCGAAAATTGATAGGTGGAGACCCTCATATTTTAAGGAACAGGTTACCCGAAAATTTTCCATTTGGCACCAAAAAGGCGTCGATAGTACATACAATTTATCGAATGATTTATTTCTCGTGAAACAACTTTACATGAGTACATATGTTTTCAAAATATGTAAAATTCTGGAAATATCGAGTTGATTTGTTAATGAAATTATGATTTTAGAAATGATATATCGAAATCGTACAAAAAGACATGTTTGGGCGAAATCTACCAAAACCATATAATTTCATTATATATACGAAACGTCAGAACTCTATTAATTGTCAATAGCTTCATTGTATGTTAGATGGAGATAACTGCTTTCAGAGTACTAGGAGGCATTGTGAACTATCAATTAGGAAACAATAGGAGCATTTAGAATAACTGCCTCTACTGAAAATTGGTGTGATACTTAGTATATATAAACCAGCAAGAAAAAAAAGCTTTGGTAGTATATTTACCATAACACTTCTTCTGAAAATCAATTAATGTGGAGAAAGTCTCCAAGTTTGTAAGTAAGTCCCATGCTATATATGCATACATTAACACATCAGAAGAACTGGGTTAGATGTCACACGAATGGAGAACACTCAAAAAAATAGGGACTGGTATCACAAATGGTAGCAAAAACAGGATTTGTTCCACCTGTTAATCTAAGGTCGGAATCTGCGAACATTATTTGAATGGAATTAAAGTATTTTCTGAAAGGGAGTTAAAGGTGTGTCCAGCCTGATAGATATACAATTATTCAGATATATTTCGCATATACCTAACAATTCTTACTGTGGCAATGCCAGTGTTTACTATAGAACACACTGGTGTATCCCACCTAGTAACTGTATTATACCGTAAGTAGCTAATTAGAAAGCATATCAGATACACATGTATAATACTAACAATTCCAGAAAAGAATGCGAATGAATTTATTTACAATCAATGATTCGTAGCGAAAATTGATAGGTGGAGACCCTCATATTGCATGGAACAGGTTACCCGAGAATTTTTCCATTTGGCACCAAAAAGGCGTCGATAGTACATACAATTTATCGAATGATTTATTTCTCGTGAAACAACTTTACATGGGTACATATGTTTTCAAAATATGTAAAATTCTGGAAATATCGAGTTGATTTGTTAATGAAATTATGATTTTAGAAATGATATATCGAAATCGTACAAAAAGACATGTTTGGGCGAAATCTACCAAAACCATATAATTTCATTATATATAGAAAAGATCAGAACTCTATTAATTGTCAATAGCTTCATTGTATATTAGATAAAGATAACTGCTTTCAGAGTATTAGGAATCATTGTGAACTATCAACTAGGAAACAATAGGAGCATCTAGAATAACTGGCTCTACTGAAAATTGATGTGATACTTAGTACATATAAACTAGCAACAAAAAAACATATTTGGCAGTATATTTACCATAACACTTCTTCTGAAAATCAATTAATGTGGAGAAAGTCTCCAAGTTTGTTAATAAGGCCCATACTATATATGCATACATCATCACATCAGAAGAACTGGGTTAGATGTCACACAAAGGGAGAAAACTCAAAAAAATATGGACTGGTATTACAAATGGTAGCAAAATCCGGAAATGTTCCACCTGTTAATCTAAGGTCGGAATCTGCGAGCATTATTTGAATGGAATTAAAGTATTTTCTGAAAGGGAGTAAAAGGTGTGTCAAGCCTGAAAGATATACAATTATTCAGATATATTTCGTATATATCTAACAATTCTTACTGTGGCAATGCCGGTGGTTACTATAGAACACACTAGTGTATCCCACCTAGTAACTGTATTATACCGTAAGTAGCTAATTAGAAAGCATATCAGATACACATGTATAATACTAACAATTCCAGAAAAGAATACGAATGAATTTATTTACAAACAATGATTCGTAGCGAAAATTGATAGGTGGAGACCCTCATATATTAAGGAACAGGTTACCCGAAAATTTTTCCATTTGGCACCAAAAAGGCGTCGATAGTACATACAATTTATCGAATGATTTATTTCTCGTGAAACAACTTTACATGGGTACATATGTTTTCAAAATATGTAAAATTCTGGAAATATCGAGTTGATTTGTTAATGAAATTATGATTTTAGAAATGATATATCGAAATCGTACAAAAAGACATGTTTGGGCGAAATCTACCAAAACCATATAATTTCATTATATATACGAAACGTCAGAACTCTATTAATTGTCAATAGCTTCATTGTATATTAGATGGAGATAACTGCTTTCAGAGTATTAGGAGGCATTGTGAACTATCAATTAGGAAACAATAGGAGCATTTAGAATAACTGCCTCTACTGAAAATTGGTGTGATACTTAGTATATATAAACCAGCAAGAAAAAACAGCTTTGGGAGTATATTTACCATAACACTTCTTCTAAAAATCAATTAATGTGGAGAAAGTCTCCAAGTTTGTAAATAAGTCCCATGCTATATATGCATACATTATCACATCAGAAGAACTGGGTTAGATGTCACACGAAGGGAGAACACTCAAAAAATAGGGACTGGTATCACAAATGGTAGCAAAAACAGGATTTGTTCCACCTGTTAATCTAAGGTCGGAATCTGCGAGCATTATTTGAATGGAATTAAAGTATTTTCTGAAAGGGAGTAAAAGGTGTGTCAAGCCTGAAAGATATACAATTATTCAGATATAATTCGTATATATCTAACAATTCGTACTGTGGCAATGCCGGTGGTTACTATAGAGCAGACTAGTGTGTTCCCACCTAGTAACTGTATTATACCGTAAGTAGCTAATTAGAAAGCATATCAGATACACATGTATAATACTAACAATTCCAGAAAAGAATACGAATGAATTTATTTACAAACAATGATTCGTAGCGAAAATTGATAGGTGGAGACCCTCATATTGTAAGGAACAGGTTACCCGAAAATGTTTCCATTTGGCACCAAAAAGGCGTCGATAGTACATACAATTTATCGAATGATTTATTTCTCGTGAAACAACTTTACATGGGTACATATGTTTTCAAAATATGTAAAATTCTGGAAATATCGAGTTGATTTGTTAATGAAATTATGATTTTAGAAATGATATATCGAAATCTTACAAAAAGACATGTTTGGGCGAAATCTACCAAAACCATATAATTTCATTATATATAGAAAAGGTCAGAACTCTATTAATTGTCAATAGCTTCATTGTATATTAGATGAAGATAACTGCTTTCAGAGTATTAGGAATCATTGTGAACTATCAACTAGGAAACAATAGGAGCATCTAGAATAACTGGCTCTACTGAAAATTGATGTGATACTTAGTACATATAAACTAGCAACAAACAAACATATTTGGCAGTATATTTACCATAACACTTCTTCTGAAAATGAATTAATGTGGAGAAAGTCTCCAAGTTTGTTAATAAGGCCCATACTATATATGCATACATCATCACATCAGAAGAACTGGGTTAGATGTCACACAAAGGGAGAAAACTCAAGAAAATATGGACTGGTATTACAAATGGTAGCAAAAACCGGAAGTGTTCCACCTGTTAATCTAAGGTCGGAATCTGCGAGCATTATTTGAATGGAATTAAAGTATTTTCTGAAAGGGAGTAAAAGGTGTGTCAAGCCTGAAAGATATACAATTATTCAGATATATTTCGTATATACCTAACAATTCTTACTGTGGCAATGCCGGTGGTTACTATAGAGCAGACTAGTGTATTCCCACCTAGTAACTGTATTATACCGTAAGTAGCTAATTAGAAAGCATATCAGATACACATGTATAATACTAACAATTCCAGAAAAGAATACGAATGAATTTATTTACAAACAATGATTCGTAGCGAAAATTGATAGGTGGAGACCCTCATATATTAAGGAACAGGTTACCCGAAAATTTTTCCATTTGGCACCAAAAAGGCGTCGATAGTACATACAATTTATCGAATGATTTATTTCTCGTGAAACAACTTTACATGGGTACATATGTTTTCAAAATATGTAAAATTCTGGAAATATCGAGTTGATTTGTTAATGAAATTATGATTTTAGAAATGATATATCGAAATCGTACAAAAAGACATGTTTGGGCGAAATCTACCAAAACCATATAATTTCATTATATATACGAAACGTCAGAACTCTATTAATTGTCAATAGCTTCATTGTATATTAGATGAAGATAACTGCTTTCAGAGTATTAGGAATCATTGTGAACTATCAACTAGGAAACAATAGGAGCATCTAGAATAACTGGCTCTACTGAAAATTGATGTGATACTTAGTACATATAAACTAGCAACAAACAAACATATTTGTCAGTATATTTACCATAACACTTCTTCTGAAAATGAATTAATGTGGAGAAAGTCTCCAAGTTTGTAAGTAAGTCCCATGCTATATATGCATACATTATCACATCAGAAGAACTGGGTTAGATGTCACACGAAGGGAGAACACTCAAAAAATAGGGACTGGTATCACAAATGGTAGCAAAAACAGGATTTGTTCCACCTGTTAATCTAAGGTCGGAATCTGCGAACATTATTTGAATGGAATTAAAGTATTTTCTGAAAGGGAGTTAAAGGTGTGTCAAGCCTGATAGATATACAATTATTCAGATATATTTCGTATATACCTAACAATTCGTACTGTGACAATGCCGGTGGTTACTATAGAACACACTAGTGTATTCCCACCTAGTAACTGTATTATACCGTAAGTAGCTAATTAGAAAGCATATCAGATACACATGTATAATACTAACAATTCCAGAAAAGAATACGAATGAATTTATTTGCAAACAATGATTCGTAGCGAAAATTGATAGGTGGAGACCTTCATATTTTAAGGAACAGGTTACCCGAGAATTTTACCATTTGGCACCAAAAAGGCGTCGATAGTACATACAATTTATCGAATGATTTATTTCTCGTGAAACAACTTTACATGGGTACATATGTTTTCGAAATATGTAAAATTCTGGAAATATCGAGTTGATTTGTTAATGAAATTATGATTTTAGAAATGATTTATCGAAATCGTACAAAAAGACATGTTTGGGCGAAATCTACCAAAACCATATAATTTCATTATATATACGAAACGTCAGAACTCTATTAATTGTCAATAGCTTCATTGTATATTAGATGGAGATAACTGCTTTCAGAGTATTAGGAGGCATTGTGAACTATCAATTAGGAAACAATATGAGCATCTAGAATAACTGGCTCTTCTCAGAATTGGTGTGATACTTAGTATATATAGACCAGCAACAAAAAAACAGCTTTGGGAGTATATTTACCATAACACTTCTTCTGAAAATCAATAATGGTGGAGAAAGTCTCCAAGTTTGTAAATAAGTCCTATGCTATATATGCATACATTATCACATCAGAAGAACTGGGTTAGATGTCACACAAAGGGAGAAAACTCAAACAAATGGTAGCAAAAACCGGATTTGTTCCACCTTTTAATCTAAGGTCGGAATCTGCGAACATTATTTGAATGGAATTAAAATATTTTTATGAAAGGGAGTTAAAGATGTGCTAAGTCTGAAAAATATACAATTATTCAGATAAATACCTAACAACTCTTATTGTGGCAATGCCGGTGGTTACCATAGAACTGACAAGTGTATTCTCACCTAGTAACTGTATTATACTGTAAGTAACTAATAAGAAAGTATATCAGACACACATGTATAATACTGACTATTCTAGAAAAGAATACGAATGAATATATTTACAGACAGTAATTCGTAGCGCAAATTGGTAGTTGTAGACCCTCATATTTTAAGGAACAGGTGACCTGATATTATTTTCCATTGGGACCAAAAAGGCGTCAATAGCACATACAATTTACAGAATGATGTATTTCTCGTGAAACAACTGTACATGGGTACATATATTTTCGAAATATGTAAAATTCTGGAAATATCGAGTTGAATTGTTAATGGAATTATGATTTTGGAAATGATTTATCGAAATCGTACAGAAATGTTTGGGCGAAATCTATCAAAGCCATATGTTGTCATTATAAATACGAAGCGTCAGAACTCTTAAATGTCCAATAGCTTCATTCTACATTAGATGGAGATAACTGCTTTCAGAGTATTAGGAGGCGTTATGAACTATAAAATAGGAAACAATAGGAGCATTTAGAATAACTGGCTCTACTGTATTTTTGAAAGTGTTTATATAATCTCATTTTAAGTTACTTATTGCATATTTATGTTATTTGGATTGAATTATACAAGTATACATTTTTTAGTTTCTATTACTTAATTGGGATCATTGAATTTTCTCACAAATCAGGATTGGTACATGTGATATTTCTATAAATGGACAAAAAAGGCAACTTTGGGAGAATATTTACCATAACCCTTTTTTCTGAAAACTAATTAATATACAGAAAGCCTCCAAATTAATAAATAAGGTCCATGCAAATATTATCACACCAGATGCTGTTTTCAGACTGATGGAAACAAACGCGATCAATAAGACACCAGACCAACAATTCTAACATGACGTCCTGCATTAATATTGGCTATATAAATAAAGCTGTGTTAAAAATCATGATACAGGTTTATTAGCAGATGCGTAATTGCTGAGCAAATTATTAAGAAGAGTGAAGATACCAAAGAAGTAATCTTAATTCGCAGAGAAGAAGCAGCCAGCACAATGAACAGAAGAAAATAATGATAAAAGGACAAACAACGATCTACAAAACACCAGAGAACAAAAGATCGGGAAACACGAACCCCACTAAAAATGGTGGTGTACTCAGGTGTTCCGGAGGGGTGTGCAGTTCCTGTTCCAGTAATAGCATCCGTCGTGTTAGTCTAGTTACAAATCCGGTGATAAGTCATGAGTGAGGAAATGCCTGCAAAGTGCTTGCGACAAGTGGAACATATTCATAGATATCTGTTACACAGATATTTCGCAACTGTTAATCAAGTCATGGTGGCGACGAAATGAAGTGAACTTGACCAACATGAACCCTTGGTTCAGTAGAATCCTTGTTAGCAGCAACCATCTATCAGAGAAATCACGATAGGAACCGCAAACTCTGGAATATCGGATCAACCGAGAGACATATACTCTATATACATACATACATATACTGCTGGAATGTTCAAATGGGAAAATTGAAATCATCTCTTTTGTTTCGTTCTTAACCGGCCCTCACTTGCCCAAGTTGTCAAAGTATGAAGCAGATCTAGCTGTATCTGTGGTATCCTTTATCTCAAGCTTAATGGGGTAGATGCGATCAACAAAATCGCCCAACTTAGAATTACTTAGTGAAAGGACATCATCTATATAGCAGAACGTGAAATTAAAGGATCGGGTTAGCTTCTCTTTGTTCTTCTGGAGAAGCTGTTATATGAAGCCTGCCTTGTACGAATAAAGTCAGCGAGATGAGAACAGTTTGCACTTATAGGTACATGTATACATATTATCTGTTGGAAAACACGTCCACCAAACATAATATGTTGTCAAAAACTCGAGCATTATGATGATATCAGTTTCAGAGAACTTTTTGGAAGAATCAAACTGTTTTTTGTTTTTTTTAGCAAAATAAGATTTGTCTCTTCCTAATAAAAGGTGTTTGTATATACCTTGGCCACTATTTTATAAAACAGTTGGACTAATTCTTTTAATCTCTCTTTCTTTGGAAATGTCTGTACCAAGTCAGGGTCATTACGGTGTTCTCAGTTTTTCGGTTGTTGACTGATTTTGTCTGTTTATATACCTGTACTTAGAAGTTCTTCAAAATCCAAATCCGATTCACACCACGCTTGACTAGCTAGTGTCACTGTAACTCTGAATCCTGGTTTTGATCGATGATAGAATCTATGTTAATAATTTGAAAGTGGTTTCGTGGAGTATTTGCCAGACACAGTAATATAACGCTTTGTATGGGGACACTAATGTAATTTAGGAATCCAGTAGTGACGGTAGATCCAGTTCATCTATGGCTGAATAACTAAGGAACACAAAACAGACCGATGATTGTCCAGGATTTCCTCTTTCGTATATATTGTCGGTGTATATGTAGGGTTGCCAAGTTAATTGTCAATACCTAATTCTTTTATTAAGCAGTCTACAAAATGTGACTTACACACAAAAACAATATTGTTAGGGGCCTTGTCGGCAAGTACAACAACATAATTGCCATGGAGATGAGACAGGTGTTTAGCAACTTTGGGTATTTAAAGAATGATGTTTTGCGAGTGCTTATTGAACCATTGAGATTTTTAATTCTAATTCTTAAGTAACTTCATGTATTCATACAGGACCATGGTGCATACAAACATAAAACTGGACGCTTTGCTTCTTTACATTTTCATATTTTTCTTGAAAAATTAATAAAGTCAACAATCTATCGACTTTGACTTCTGGTGATGTAATTTTCAATTGAACCTGGTTTCTGATTTATTTGATGATTTTGTGAGCATCTTACTTACGTAAGCTGCTAAAATCAAAATGCCATTAAATTGGAAAATATCAGTAACTTAATTGCAACACCATCTAGTTATCAGTATAATAAAAACAGCTGTAAGCAGGAAAGTTAGTGGATTTTATTATGACATGCATTTCCATTACTGACTTCCACTTCAAGAAATAAGATAGAATTTCTCTACTATAATTGAAATAATTAATGGAAGCCATAGTTTGCATAAAGTTTTAACATGGGTAATATTATCTTCGCTTCATGGTGGCATTTTATCCCTCGTTGTCGCTTAGAATTAATTTTTTACAAAATTGATATTACTCAAGTTAAAATTAGATACATCTATAGCTTCCATGAATTATTTCTTAATTAGAAAATTGTTGCTGTCACATACATTTGATAGAGTTGCTATGCTACAACTAGAGATTTGCAAATTTTTGGCTGGAGATTTGGTCTCGTAACTGGAGATTTTTTATCGACGTATTTGATGCATGTTTTCATTGTTTATTGATGTTTTCCTTTTGTTTGTTTCAGTATTGAACCAACTGCATCCCATTTCAATATATATTGTTTACATTTCTGTCTTATTAGTAGTGTTTCATATGATGAATGAAGGATAAAAACTGTATTTATAATTTATTCATAATCATAAGGTTATAACAAAGCAATAACAATGAAGACAGAATGTTCTGAACAATAAAGTCATTATACATAGAGCACTAAAATTAAAAAGTCACTTTGCTGCTCGTGCGTTGGGTGATAGCATACGTTTCGGCATTTTTGTGGTTTATCAATTCCATCCTGGAACTTAGTCCTTAAATAATACTTTGATCGGCTTTGGTCCCAAACAAGCCATAACAACTCAATCCGAGATGAATTCATTGCACGTTTGATCGAAATAAGAAGTTTTCCTCGGCATCAAAGGTTGTCCGACTCCTGTTTGCACAACGGTTTATATCTATTTTTAATTGCCGATATCACACTTCTAATCATTTAAGCATGTGCCACAAACCCACTTCCTTATCCCCAATTAACTGTCAATCAGTGGATAATTGTTGTATAATCATCAACACCTTAATTAATCACCATGACCCAATTTACCTGTAAAGATGTCAAACAGATCAAAAACCGGATATCATTAAATATGACATTCACCTTTACCATTCGTATCTCTCTGCGTTTTTCGTCAGCACGGGAGTTCCAAATGGGGAAATTCCAGAAATATTGATTGCAAAATGTAGGTCAAGATTTTATTGTACTTGATTTTTTTCACAGGCAGAAGATTTTGAAAGTTGACGGGATGACGGAAGGGATCCTCAAAATCGGGAGAAAAATGCTCCCGCCGGAAGGTTCAAATGTATGCTGTCATAAAAAAAGAAATTACATTCTCTGCTCAGTGTGAGTCCATCAATGACTGTGTTGTACTCCTTGGTTGTTATAAGTTGGAAAAAGAATAATTTATGGTAAAATGATATGTTTCCTTTCATAGAAGGACAGTCCAAAAGATTATTATAGGGTAACCTTATCGATAACAGAAAATCTTAATAAGACTGACAAAAGAACACATTAATATTAATAAGAATATTTATTATGAAAATATGCCATGAATGGTTATTTATGAAGTATTTATACAAAACACTTGCTAAAAATCTCCTTCCTAGCTATTCAATTTTCATATAATGTCTACGATATTTCAATTTTATAGATTTCGGAATTCCTTCAAACACTCAACAATTTATGCCCCTAACTGGAGAATTTCTTAGAGAAATTGAAAATTAGTTCCTATAATATTAACTATTTTACATCATGTGGGTTGTTTTAATTGTAGTCAACAATTAGTTGAAACTTTATTAGCATGATAAAACAGCTAGAAGGTGACTTTTTGCAAGTACATAAGGGTACAATGTGATATGCATAAAAAATAAAAAATTGTAAAAATATATTGGTTACTGTAACGCAGAGCATTACAAATGTCTCCCAAATGAACAATACATGTACTAGTGGTATGAATGAAGAATAGTGTGAGAACATAGCAAGAAATAATTAGAGCCCAGTTTTTGACTATCATGTCTAGAGAAGTACCAAATTTCGCCCAAATCGGAGGATTTTTGTATTTTGGTGGTCATTTTGGATTCAAAATGGCCACCATAGCAAACTGAAATGGTCGCAATATGGTGCAGCATGTCTTACTCCCTGTAAATATCCATTTCCATGGAAATCTTTTAATCTTTGAATTTTTAACGATTGTTTTAATTTTTATATTGGTGGCCATTTTGAAAATTTTTAAAACAAAGAGCACAACTTTGAGCAATGATCTATTTTTGTGTCAAGTTTCAAAAGGATCCGCTGTTTGGAGTGAATTTAACATTTTTTGCACCTTGGTTACCATGGCAACAGCTGCCATTTTGAATTTTTTCAACCCCTCAAAAGCTGCGACACACTACGTTGGATATTCCTACAAAATTTCATGAAGTTTGATGAAAGGAATCAATTTTTTTTTAAATCCCCCCTTTTTTTGTTTCCATGGCAACTGCGGCAAAGTTTGTCCAACCGATTCCGATTTTTTTGGCTTATTAACCCTAACCCTAACCCTATCAAGTTTCATCAATTTCTGTTTGGCGAGTAACCTGCTGTGATCATTTTTGTGTTTTTCAATTTTTTTGCATTTTGGCCGTTTCCATGCAACGGTAGCTATTTTGAAAAAATCAACCCTTAGTTGCAGACCTTCACATGGCATATGATATTCCTACAAGGTTTCATAAAGTTTGATCAAGGCATCTCTGAGAAATCGAGCGAACAAAAATGTGTGGAAGAATAATAATAAATAATAGTGAAAATGAAACCTAGAATAGCAATACATCATACTTCGTTTGGGGGACATAAATATGCAACAAATGTAAATAAAACATTATAATAACCATAATTACATGATAAATAAATATTGTCATCAGTTAGAATTCTTCATTTAAAAAATATACCACAAAATATTTGTTTTAACATGTTTAATGACAAGTCAATATTTTTTTTCTTTAAATGCAGTATTTTGGCATACATTCAGTCAGAATATTTTGCATTATATTTTTTAGATGAAGAATGCAAACCAATGGCATTATTATCATGTGATCTTTATGATGGACATAAATATATAAATGATATATTTAAAGTAATTTCTAAATAAGATAAATTTTGTGCAAATTTTATATACATTGCAACATTAATAAATAACAACTTTTAAGATTTATAAAATTCATTCTACATGCAAGACAACGGTCACTGAACAGAAGCCATGTCCCATCGTATCATGTTTTGGTAGCAATTAGATGAAATAAGAAATAAAATAAAAATACATTTAGAAAAAATATACATTTTAAAAGAGACATTTACAGGAAATGTCGATGGAAAATACAGTGTATTAATAAAATGACTTCAAATAGCTACACTCAAAATTTAGAATTATATGCCTGTATTATCCTTGATTTGTTTTACGAAAATAGATTTCTCAGAACAATATCGCATCGAAGGTGAGCCCCGAGATGCGAGTTCATTTTGAGCAAAACATACCATAATTAGTATGTTTATCAAGGATTTGTCATGGTAACTTCAGTGACATTGGTGTGACATGAAAGAGTTAGATAGAAATTAATGATAGTATTTCAGATCATGTTTGTTGCTTGATAATATATATTATCATGTGCAAAGATCAATGTAAAAATTTACATGTCATCAATAAAATAAACTACATAACAACATTTCATTAATTATAGCCAATTAATGGGTAAATAGAAATAATTGTAGTCAATTGACAGTTTTCCAATGTATTAAAACAAAATGATTAATTTAGTATTAAGAATGGTTTTCTCTTCCTTTAATTTCCATTTAATTTTTTGTATTAAAAACTAAGTTTCCTGAAGAAAGATTGAAGTGGACTCCAAAAAGTAGACTGGAAAGTGCCATGTATCAATCCGACTATATTATATTTATAAACTAGCATTATAAATGATCTACTTTAAACTTATTTTCTGAGGAGCCAGAAATCGCTCACCTGGTTTTCAATTTGACTTCTAAATTTCATAGAATTTTTTTTTAGATGATTCTTTCTTATTTTGCTATTTGATTTGATTTGATTGATTTATTGTGTTTAACACAATTTTCAGCTATATCATGACGACCAGTTTTAGTGGTGGAAGAAGCCGGAGTACCCAGAGAGGACCAATGACCATGGGCGAGCAACTGGTAAACTTTATCACTTGAAGTTACGAGTCGAGTGCACCTTTTTTTTGCAATTTACAAAGCCGGGCACGAATCCACGCCGTATTGGTGATAAGCTTGTATGAGTTGTTAGGTAATCCAACTACCTAACTCATTGAGCCACCTGGGCCCTTGCCATTTGAAATGTTTGGTAATAGTAATAGCAACTATCTTGGATCAATGATGATTTCATCTCAAGTTTCAGAAAAGAAGATCTTAAGGTGATTTTTGTTCTTAACATAATTATGCAAAATCGGCATAAATCGTATTATGAAAGAATAAAAACTACTTATTGCCATACATGTGTATGTATCTCTTATTAAAATTTTAGCTCATTTTGGTTTTTATGGTTGATCTATGGTTTATGGTGTTTAATGCCATTTTCAAGAATATTTCAGTTATAAAATGACAATCATTTTATTGGAGGAGGAAACCGGAGTACTAGAATAAACCACCACCCTGTCGCAAGTCACTGATAAACTTCATCACATAATGTTGTATCGAGTACACCTTGCCATGAATAGGGTTCGAAATCACACCTTTAGTGGTAATAGGCACTGATTGCACAGGTAGTTAGTAATCCAACTACCATACAATCACGATCACAATGGCCCCCGAGCTCATTTTGACATATAATAACATAACAATAGACTATAATATAATTCTTTATTTTTAGTAACAGTTGCCATCTTGAATGGTGACAGGGCTGCCAGACATCATTTTAAAAGGGGACCACCCAAGCACCAAACCACTAAAATTTGGTTCAGTGGTTTCAGACGAGAAGATTTAAATGTTACCTTTTATCTAATTTGTATAATCTGTATAAATCTGTTGAACAAAATATTTCACAATACAAACCTGAATATATGTTAAACTACTGATTGCCATGTAGCCATGATTTATAATAAAGCATAATGGATATTTGAAGAAATATCTATATTGAGTAACAATAACCATCTTGAAAGGATGGCGGGCTGTCAGACATAATTTTGAAAGGGATCCACCCAAGGACCCTCCCTGCCAGGATTGGTTTAATTTATTTTCCAAGGAGAAGCTTTATGACCTACGGCAGATGGACAATGGACACTATGTGATGGCAAAAGCTCACCTGGCCAAAGGCAGGCGAGCTAAAAGCAATGATTCCATTGCTTTTTCCAGATAATTCAACAATGCATGTAGCTGTCCAGTTTGGTTCCAAGTAACAAGATTTGTCACTATGACTAGTGATGGGAATCGGTAACATTTTCAAGATCGATGATCGTGATATCAACATTGACCGATGATCGATCATCGGTGACAATTGCTTGCTAAATGTATTTACTGACTATAATTAATCAAATAGTCTTTATTTCAAGAGTATGATTGACAAAGGTAAAGATATGAATAAAATTGTATCATAAACTTATAAACTAAAAATTTTCCATTAGTAAACATTAACTTTAAAATAGAACAAAACAAAAGATTGTTTTCCATATGTGTAACACCTGATATAGATAGATAAATAATAGACTAGTCCAAATATGTGTTTGACAAAAGTAAAGATTTGAATAAAATCAAATAATATATTTACAAACTACAATTTTTCCATTTGTAAACATTAACTTAGAACAAAACAAAAGATCATTTTCCATATGTAAAATATAAAATGGATTATTCTGGGAAGTAGATAAATGATACAAATACAAATATTTTTATTTTCCAATTAAGGAGCCCTTTCGGGCAGAACAATTAACAAAGAATTTAATACAATAATTATGGATTGATTACATTGATTGGAAGATGACAAAATTTTTATGAAACAATAACAAATCAAAATTTAATCATACCATTGATATAGTAATAGTTGCATTCGAATGTATGTTATATAACAAGCACAGTGACCCATCGGTTGTAAAATAATAATGGTCGAACTTCAGAGAGGATTTATATAAAAAAATATATATACACCATACACATAAGTTTACACTTGAATTCTTTTCATTAAATAGTTATTATTATGTATCATTTATTTATTAATTTATTATTATTATTTTCTTAGATTTGCATGTTATGCATATAATTCAATAGGTAAATACTTATAGGTATATGCATAATATATATTTTACCACTATATTGGATGTATAATACAATGTGAACTTGGAAGAGAACCCGGAGGACAAACCTCACCCCCAGATAACAATTTAGTTCTAGTTTCTGTTAATGATATCAACAGTTTTATGACTATATTAATAATAATTATATTTTCATTTGAAAGTAACCAAATAAATTTTGATTTGTTATCCAATGAATGAATGATGCAAACATTTTGCAAATATCTGAGATTTGCTGCATAGCTTCAGTTCTAAATTAATTTAAAATGGGACACTGCAGTAAAAAATATATTTCATCCTCTATTTCTAATTTGCATAGTTTACAAATTCGTTCATTCAATGGTATATTCTGGTGTCTCCCCTTTTCAATTTCTAAGAATAGTCCAAATATGTGTATTGACTGAGTGTCAAAAATACGCTTGGACAAAATTGCCAGATGTTTGTCAGTATGAGGGCAAAAAAAAACCCAGCTGGGATAAAACTGCAATATTTTTGTCAGTATGGAGACAGAAAAAAAAAACCAACCAAAGAACAAAGTTAAGCATATATATCTTAGACACTATAGAGTCAGAATCGACCACAAGGCTTAAGAATCGATCATCGGATCGTATGATGACGTCCAACTGATTAATCGATGTTTCCGATGATCGGTACACCACTATCTATGACATAATAAATGACGTTGGGATTATCCTGCCTTTGAATCTTGATTATTTTCATGCCATCTGGGACAATAACTAATCCTGATATTTCTGTCTGGTTGCGAGATAAAGCTGCCAGACATTGCTAAGCACATTGTTCAGTGGACTGATTCAAGGGAGAGTCAAAGGATGTTTGACGTCCATATTTAACATAAAAAGAAACTTCAATAAGTATTTTTCCTGTTACTCCATCATTAATTCTATGGCTATATATATGAATAAAAATGTAAGGAATTTGACATACAAGTACATAATCATCTGGATTTTGAAGCATATTCTGGATGGTTATAGGTTCTGTTGATTTGGTCTTCTATTTTCCACTTGAAACTGCAAATCATTTACGGGTGATGGGGAACATGATCTAGAACGCGATCTGTTTCCCAAAGCTTTATGAAGAAAAACCCTATGGCGCTGTCTCCCACGATCTTGAAACTGACCTGCACGTGCTAGTTCAAGTTGTTCAGGATTCTATCCATATACAAGACAGTGTACCACTCCATCTTGTAGTGATTTATACTTAGATGTTTCTGCTGGTTCTTGTTTAATTTTTCTTTTGAAGTTTTCTGCATAGATAAATATATTCAAAAGATTACTTAAAAGATTCCCTATTTGTTCTGACCCATCAAAAAAGCCCTTCAGCAAAGTGTCCACTAGTTCCAGACAGACTTCATCATTGACCTGCAATGTAAAAATCGAAAAAGAATCGTAGAAAGAATCATCTATGCAAAAATCATTTTGCTCTTCAGAACAATTAATTAAACTGTGATTGTTCTTGAAAACAAAGTAAGTAAGAGTTAGGCCAAACCTGTCTAAAAAATGCAGGCAGGAGAATTTATAAGAAATAAAACCTATCAAAACTTGAAATAAAAATTCAAAAATTTATGGTGTTGATCCCATTTTGACCACATTCTGGGTTCAACAATAATGCTAGTCCTGACGCCCGAAGCTAGTTAAATTTCTGAAGGACTAGTTTAAAACTCCTTTACCTTGGTAGTCCGCTGGGTGAGTAAAAAGTGGACTGTTGATACATACAATATGTTAGTGTTTGAAATGTTTGGGTGAAAATTGATAATTTTATCAACAAAACTAGTCTGAACCAAACATTATTATTAGACTGTTCTCAATGTTAATCATACACCAGCACAACCAACTTCCAGTAAGTAAATAAACCAGTCGATTAAAATCTATGTCGTATGAGTGTTTGTATACATAACAATTTTTTTTATAGATCTGGAAAGTTTATTTGACACTGAGAAATATCAGATTGCAACAACAATACATGGGAATTCCTTGTTACTATGATGATGATGAGGAGGAGGAAGACTTCCTTCAGAATTTAAATGACATTCACCAACTACAAATGATATCTCATCAGGTTTTGAAAGATTTGTTATAATAAATGTTGAGTTATGATAAAGTATTAATGATATAATTTCAGCCTGTACAGATATAGTATATATATATGCAGCCATAAAAGCTTTGTTCAAGAGCCCTACATATGGATAGCTCTGAAACTCATAATTATTTTAACAACATATACTCAAAAGTTGTAATGAATTCATTCAGCCCAAGTCATCAAACCACGGTGACTTCATGGAAAAGTCCTTTTTTAATCTTCTGTTAAAGCAATAAAACATCTGCAGGAAACACTCACAATGCAGGACTTAGCATCTAATTTTTCAAAATTTTCATGGGATGGCAAACAACCCCTTCTACTCGCTGATGAAGGACTACTGCATTCTTAGTAGGACTAGAAACTTTATTTTTATACTAGTCCTTTGAACTAGTATGCCTTGAAAGTTAGTGTCAAACCCTGACATTATATCTTATAAACATCAGAGAATACATGTAAGTGTGTGATTGTTGTACAATGCCAAATGAGCATTTTTGTTTTTATCTATATTACGGTGTGAAAAAGTTGTATTTGATAAAATGATATGATAAAGAAGAAAAAGTTAACAAGATTGGTTGAAAAATAAATGCTCCATCTACAAAAACAGAAAACACCTCTTTTCACTCTTGTTTCTTTTATCTATTTTATTCGATCAACAAAAAATAAATTGGATTTTGGAACTGTTTTGACGGTGTAATATATTGTATCTTTCATTCTACGTACCAAGTTTGGTTCCATTTGGCCCAGTGGTTTCAGATTTAAAAATGCATAAAACCGACCCTTGAACCAAATACAATCCTCTGTAAACTGAACTAAAATAGTGTCCCAATCTAGGAAATTTTAACACCTGTTTATTCCAAACACAAAAGCTGGTTCCAAGGAGATTCAAATTACACAGGTTTCACTCTACCTTTCAAATATGCAAAATTTCTGATATTGGGCCCTTTTTACCCCTGTTTGAAATAAAACAGAAAAAAAAAATGATCACGGTCCATCAATAACCCATAAAGATCCTATTGTTGGCCAGCTTCAGTCAAGTTTATCCCAGAAATCATAAGAGATAGGGTTAGGAATATGGCGGTTAAAGTCGTTTTCAACAATATTTCAGCTACCGTCTTTTGGTACGTATAGAACGTGGTTTTATGCTTTAAAATGATAAGTTGTAGGGGGGGGGGGGGGGGGTGCGTTTTATGCATAGGAGTAAGTATCAGACACTTTTTTTCAGGTCACGTAGTGAGTTTCCGGTAGCGTAGCTTTGAGTCCACGACTGGCAATATTCCCAATGATCGACGAATTCATGTTCAAATAACATTAATTGTGTTCATTATATGTGTTATTTAAAATAAAATTGCATAAAAATTGTACTTATTGCTTGTTCATTGCCTTTTTGAAATGTTTGTAAACATGTATTTATTCTCGATGTTTGTCAATAATCATACTTGTTGTGCATCGGTGTTGTTGTTCAGAACTAATTGTCCATACAAATGCAGGAATAACTGTCAAATGTTTGCTTTAAGACATGTTTGGTACAATGCATTTGTAAATTTACAATGCATTATCAAGTGCTGCTCTGAAATTATGAAATCATTGCCTGTTTGACCGATAGTTCCGTTTGAAGCCACCATTTTATTTGTACAGATGATGTATTGGTCATGTGACACCTTTATATTAGGAAAAGTAAACAAGTTTTTCGTGTAGAATGGGTTTCTATTTCGTCTGCCAATTAGAGTGATATATTACCTTTATGCAATCTCTTTTTTCCCTGCGGTGAAATTACATGTGTTTGGGTATTGAACCTTTGTTTGATTTATCGAATTTTATAGCAGTTGACAAGGTCAAGGACCGTATACTGTATAACAAGGTGTGAAAAGATAATAGAACATACTGGGACACCTGTCAATATTGATGAAAAAGACAATTGAATACTTGTAAATCATTAAATGGTTATATAAACAAATTAAATCAAATGTGTGTTTGTGTATAGGATTTAATCTGTTTATATATCCGTTAACTAAAATAAAAGAAAGCGGATAATTTTTACCTATGATTTTATTCGACATGAATAACAATGCAAGTAATTTAATAACAATAATTTTTAATCTCAGGGGTCTAAAAGTTTTTTATAACAGGAGGTACTTCTTAAATTTTAGGAGGTACCTAATAAATTAGGCCGGGGGTCTGGGGCCAGCCTGAGGGCTGTAAGGGGTCCAGGGGGGCTTTGTTCCCCGGAAGCTCCTGAAATCTAGCATTTTGTGGACCAAAAAATGTACTTCAGAGACTGCAAAACATTAAGTGTTTTTGAAAGAAAAATCCCATTAACTTTCTCTTTAGAGTTCAGATTTCACGAAGACCATGCATAATGGATCCCCCCTCCCTCCCTCCCCCCATTTCGCTATTGAATATTTCAGTTTACAAACTTCAGCCAAGATTATTCATGGATAGTCCGCCATATCTTAAAAAAAAACCCAAAAGGACCATAAAGAGCTACGATTCCGCAGCTAGACTTGACCAAGCCCTTGTTTTGTTGGCTTTGTCCTTTTCTTTTTCACAATACCTTGGCTTGCGTGTTTTTTTACTTTATTACCAGTAATTAAACTCATCAAAGACCATTGACACGACTTAAGTGCAAAAAAAACAAAAACGATTCGCGGAAAGACATTTATTAACATTTGAATCACAAAAGTTAAATTATTTTTGAAAAAAAGTGGGGCCTGCGTTTTGATATTACAATGTAATTCGTATTTGAGCCATGTCCGGTCCTTTTTCAAGATTCCTAGTAATTCTCTATCCCTTATCTCCTCGTACCCTCTTTTAAAAATGTTTTTCAGCACACTTTCATTTCTGTGAACAACCACGGTAGGGCCCTGTCAAAATATGTAAATAAAATTAGCCATGTAGGTTTTAATTTTTTTATACCGGAAGTTAAACAATATGGATGGAGTTAAGCTACAAGACAGTATGCCCCAAAATGATTCGACCCTGGGTTATAAATGGATATTAAAAATCGCACAAAATATTGTGTAGTCATATATTCATAATACATAAATGATCATACTTATATTACTGAAGATTACACTAGTTTGTGTTTGAACATAATTTGTAATCGGTCATTTTTTATTTTGAAATGATGTCAGCTTTCTTCCGGTCCGACTTTTACACAAGGATGAAAAGATATTGGGGCGAAAACATCTGTTTACAGCATGCGCAAACTGCTATTTACGATTCTAAGGTAAAGTTATTTTTAAAAGGCACAGGCTACGAATACGACGGAAACATATTCGTAGCCTGGGTTCTACTAACCCGAATAATCCAGTCGTTATATTACGCTTTGCTATATTAACGCCTGAACGACTTTTTCGATAAAACGCGTCAATCGGAAGCTTCAAATTAGCAATGCATTCTGGTTTTAAACTGCGTGTGGTGACTTTTGACACTAAAAGAAGGAGGAGCTTAAGAAATGTTTGTAAACAAAGGTCAATGGAGCGTTCAGGTGTCAAATGTTTTCATTGTACCCACGTGTTTGACCTTACTAATCTAAAAGGTGAAAAGAGAAAAAATGTAGGAAAACTAAATAATGAATTAAACATCGTTAATCAACTTGTCGATCTCCATTTCTTGTTGTGTGTAAACATTACTGGAAATTTAAAGAACCGCCTTGCGCATACTCGGCAAATAATCATCGCTGATTGGCTCTCTCTTTCAGAGAGCAGCTGACGCGTTTTTATCACAAGGAGAGTTCAAGCCCTCATCCAGCGATAGTGCCGATAGAGGGCGCAGTATTATTCGAGTTATGGTTCTACGAGTACGACGGGCGGAAGTTGTGACTAAATGATCAACCGGTTTCCGGACATGGATACCTATTTTACGGAAATTAATCACGTATTGCTAAGACAATAGGTAAATACAATGTATTAAATTAATAATGTTTATAGTTATTTTAAGCAATTTCAGCAACACCAATAGGTTTTTTTCGGCGCAAAACGTAGTCCAATACATCTTAGATGGTACCATACAAAAAGCGCAAACTTGTGTGTTTTATCATATGACTTACGATAGCATTGTAATGACTTAAACATTCTAGAAACATGTATTTGCTGCTATACAGAACATGATTGAAGACATCGCCACAAATTTAATATGAAGAACTGCAATCAAAGTGATGATCATTTGCTTATTCAAGGTATGTTGTATGTGATTTTACCTTGTGTTTGGGCGTTGATTGCTGGAAATGGAACTACAATTTTTCCCTCCATGAATACAGGAATAATCCAACTCCTTATAAATTAAAAGACCCGCTGCACTTTCTGCAACTTCCATGTTTTTATATTTGGACCCCGTACCAAGCTTCCTTAAGATACCCTTATAAAGTTGGACGTAGTTATCCTCCTGGAATTTTATTAAGGCACTCTCTAAATCTGTAAAAGATTTATACTTTGCTCCAACATGGAGCGCACTATCATCGTCGTCTATTTTGAAAATAATTAATATTGGGAAGTGTGAGTTGTACTCTGAGAAGTACTCATACCAGTGAAATCTATGGGCTTAATCGTGTATTGTGAGACTAGTTGTTCAATGCATCAGATTTTATTGGAATAAAAATAAACTACAAACAGAAAATTATATAAAAAAATTCATAAATTGTCATTTAATGAAATAAAAACAATAGAATTAAGAAAATCGAGAAATCCGTCGTATTCGTAGCCTCTAGATGCTAGCAATACGTGATTAATTTCTGTAAAATAGATGTCCATGTTCGGAAACCGGTTGATCATTTAGTCACAACTTCCGCCCGTCGTACTTGTATAACCCAGGCTACGAATACGTTTCCGTCGTATTCGTAGCCTGTGCCTTTTTAAAACAGGGAATATCCCGTCAACTTGGTCGTGGCTGAACGCAGTTGTTCGATTTGAATGCGAGAATTCAGCAACTGACGTGTTCATTAATTTTTAATGAAAAATATTCCACAAGCCTATCGTACTTGTGGTTTTGACCACCGCTAATTTTGAGGGGGTTCAGTAATTTCTGCCAGTACTATACACGATCTCAGACGGGTAAAAGTACCGGGTACCGGCCCACTTTGAAACCCCTGTAATCTAATAATGTTCAGTTCAGCACTATATTAAATATCACTTCTTTTATACAGCACTTTATTAATGTTGTTATTTTTGTATTGTTTTCTCTTTATGAGCTTGGACACACACATGTAATATTTGAATCGATAGTAATTACTTCCTATTGCAAGCTTGACTCAAACTTGCCTATCTTTGATCATATGAATGGTTCATTATTTGATGAATTTACAAATTAAAGATTAAACATATCTAAATATTCATTTTTTAAAACAACCATAATTCGTGCGAAGAACGACAAACAAACAAAAATTTAACTGCTCCATCATTATCATTTTCATTGCCGTTTTGAACTTGTTTTCAAATTAAACATTAGTGATAAACTTCCTGCATTCACAAAACAGCTAATTTTCATTTGCAAAATCTAGAATAATCGGTTTAAACTCTTTTAACAAAACTAATTTAACATTTCTCTATCTAAAGTTTATTAAAAATACATGGATTAACAAATACTTGATCTGTGGTAAGCAGTATTTTGCCGTTTGAACGAGGATTTCTACTGTGCATGTTTTACTGAATCTTCCTGTGTTTTATAGATAGGAACTAGAATTTTCACCAGATTTTTTGGGGAGGAAAGTGGGTGCGGTGCGTTTTATGCACCAGTGCATTTAATAGACACCAAAAGACGGTATATCTAGGTGGTCAGTTTAATTGGTGGTAGCAACCGAAGTAGCCGAGATAAACCACTGACATGTCGCAAGTCATTGTCAAACTTCATCTTACATAATAAAATATAATGTTGTATCGAGTACATCATGTAAGACATAGGAGACATCTGTCGACTAACTAAACCGTAAGCTCTCTGCATAATCAATTCCAAGAAAAAAACACATCAAAATTTGATGAAAAATTTCAATTCTATAAGGGCTATATCTGAGCAATTTGTCATTGTTATTTTATATTTTTGCATCGCTCATGTGGTTAATGCACTATTTGGAATCAAACCAGCTTGTAGTTTTTGCATAAAAAAAATTCATTTATATTCCCATAGTCAAACAATTTACTGTGGTGGTTGCCAACTTGAATTTACGATCCACAAAAAAGACAATGCAATGACAATTCAATTCAATCTATTCTCTAGTATCATTTTCCCACAGGCTCTTGTATAAATGTATGAAAACTACCATGTGGCACCTATCTTGAATTTCTGATTAACACAAATTAACAGTCATTTTGCAAAGAATCATCCCAGGAACATTCTAGCTAAGTTTGCTTAATAATGGTTCAGTGGTTTCAGATAAGAATACACATGTAATTTTAAAATAATTTCTGATAGGTTCCCATGTTAACTTTGTCCTGCGATCATGGCCATCTTTGATTTTCGATCAACAAAAAAACATATATTTTGTAAAAGACCATTCAATGATTATTCTTGTTCAGTTTATATACCAACCGCTCCTGCATATGGAGTTTATATTTCACAACTCATACATACAAGCTTCAGTTTGTATTCAAATTTTTAACAATGCCACCGTCTTCTGAGAACTAAATGATTAAGTCAAGGAATCCTCTCATTTTATCATTCAAAAAGTTTTTTTCAGAAGATATAGAAACCTTGTTGAAAATTAAAGTATCCTATCACTTGTGCATAGATGACAAAAGATGTTATAGGAAAATAGATTATGGTTCATAGTTGACCACTGTTTCCATACTATATCATTTGATGGCCTTCTATACTATCCAACATTTAAAAGACGCTCTCTTTTATAGAACTAGAGTAGCATTATATATATGACAACGTTTAACTTATTTGTATCACAAAAAATAAATATAATTACATAAAGTTGAAGATTAGGTCTAGACACAGCTCACCCAGTTATATGTGAGGGTTGGCATTTTACTTGCATGTCGAAAACACTTACATTCCACAAACAGCAGATTTTTGAGCCAGTAATATTTTGGATCTGTTCTGATGGTGCCAAATTTTTGGCTTCTCATTTTTATTAAGTTACAAATATAAATATATATGTAAAGATGAAACATTTACCCAGTGTCAGCCAATAATCAGTTTTATGTCTCTGATTTGACTAAGTTCTGTTGTAGAATGTCGAGAATGCTGATATATGTACCTCCAATCAAAATATCACTAAGTAAGCCTTCATAGATTCCATTTGGAGGCAGCATCTACAATGTAATAAAGAGGATAAATAAAATTAACTATAACATTGAAATCAAAGCTTATCAAAATTAACATATTCTATATACCATGGACATGCAATACTTGACAGAAATGTGCACTGTGACAGATACTTAGAAACCTCCAAATGCAATAACAACCAATCTACGAAACGTAAATTTGTAAAGCATTTAAAATCATTCCAGCCAGGTTTCAAAGAAGACAATGTTTAAAATATTTTCACTATAGAGTTCTAAGTTAAACTATATTCTGTTTGACAATCATGTTGACTTTCTGATTAAACAAGGATCCATTTAGCCATCTTTGGTTTCAAAAGGCTTAAAGGTCTTGAGAAGAACTAGAGGCTCACTTGACCCTGCATCATTCATTTGGTTATCAATATACAGTTTGTATTCAATCAAGTCATTTTATTCATTTTCACATAGTTTCACCTGTTAAATATTAACCCAATAAAATAGGACTTAAAATAAAATTCTAAATTCTTGATGTTGGTCCCTTTTGATCCACTCCTACATGTATATCAGAAATGGCAAGAGCTTCATACAAATCTGCTCAAGCATTCCAGAAAGTAAATTTTCAAAAGAATTTACTGGAAATAGTGTATACAAAATGTCTTGAAATAAAGAATTATCATTTTGGGTGTTGGTACAAAAATGTACCTTTGACCTTTTGGGTCAGTTTGACCCCTTTTTTCTCAAAAACCATATGAGGCTGAGCTAGCTAAAATCTAACAGGATGCAGACAGGAAATTGCAAAATGATTCAAAAGAAATAACCTTATCAAAATCTGACTTCAACAAAAATTGTAAATTTTATGCAGTTTAAACCACTCATTTCTTGTAAACAGTAAGAATCATACAACATTTGTTTGAATACAATCTGATCAAAGTCTGACAGATCTCTAACCTGCTCCTTTACTGATATGTCACGGCATGTGAAATCTGATCAGGAAACCCTATTGGCATTACAGGTCACATGCAAGTGTTACTATACTGCCTTGCATGTAACAAGCAATTTGATTGGCTGCAAAAGGTCGGAGCTGTATTTATAATATCATTATATAGTCATGGCAAATGGTCACTCGCATGTGACATCATATCAGTAAAGGATAGAAAGTGAGAGAGCTGATTTTATATGTTATTGTGTGTAAATTTAGCAATTATTTGAGTACCTGACATTGCAGTATAAAGACAATATCCTTATATTTTCAGTTTTCCGGTTGTTGACTGATTTTGCCTGTTTATATACTTATGAGTTTTTACTTTCCTTTTGTAAGATTGTTCGGAGTTCGGTAATTTTGTTTTTACCCTTATTGTCTTGAAAAATTATTTATACAAGCCTCGAAACAGAAAAGAAAAAATTACTCAGGGTTCAGTAGATAGGTCTATAAAGTCTGTTTGGCTTAGGCAGGTTTTTGGTTTACTCATGGTTCGGTAGATGGGACTGTAAAGTCTGTCTGGCTTAGGCAGGTTTTTGGTTTACTCATGGTTCGGTAGATGGGACTGTAAAGTCTGTCTGGCTTAGGCTGGTTTTCGGTTTACTCAGGGTTCAGTAGATAGGACTGTAAAGTCTGTCTGGCTTAGGCAGGTTTTTGGTTTACTCAGGGTTTGGTAGATGGGACTGTAAAGTCTGTCTGGCTTAGGCAGGTTTTTGGTTTACTCAGGGTTCGGTAGATGGGACTGCAAAGTCTGTCTGGTTTAGGCAGTTTTTGGTTTACTCGGGGTTCGGTAGATGGGACTGTAAAGTCTGTCTGGATTAGGCAGGTTTTCAGTTTACTCAGGGTTCAGTAGATGAGACTGTAGTCTGTCTGGTTGAGGCAGGTTTTTGGTTTACTCAGGGTTCAGTAGATAGGACTGTAAATTCTGTCTGGTTTAGGCAGGTTTTTGGTTTACTCAGGGTTCAGTAGATAGGACTGTAAAGTCTGTCTGGTTTAGGCAGGTTTTTGGTTTACTCGGGGTTCGGTTTAGACAGGTTTCACTGTAGTTGTATTACTAACAAAGAAAAATGTGCAAATGTAGTTACCATGAATTTTTGCTACCTGTCTCATTAATGCCCCTCTCCAGTGCCACATTAAATTACAAAAATCATGCCATTTCTATATAGGTGCAAACACTGGTTCATCTAAGTGAAAATAATCTTGCTGCCTATTCCTGGTTGGAGCATTTTCCCAATTGACTTGTGAAAAGTTATTGCTATCAAAAATAGCCTGTACTATTCCTTCATGATCATCAACCTTCTGGAAATATATTCCTGTTATTTCTCCCTTGTTTTCAGCAAAGTTTTGGACAGTCCCATTACCTATTGCAAAGCAAGCATTTTGTCCACCAATCCTGTAAGAAAAATCATAGATCAATAGCTATAGGCCAAGTTGCTTGAGTGACTGAGTGAGAAATTGATGCTTAATGACAATTGAGCAATTATTCAGCTGTATTATTCGACAAGGTACATTTTAATGAGATGATGAAGATGTACGAGTTGAATGCTTAGGTTAAAGAAAAAAAAAATGGTTCCAGGTATATAATGCATTATTTATTAATCATGCTGATGGTTTGATTGAATACAATTATTTCAAATAGTGTCACTACACATATACAATATTTCTGCCAAATATCTAAGCAATATCTTGAGTAATAAAAATTGTATGCCAAAAAAAGAGGTCAAAATTGTCAGGAGTGCAACACTTTTTTGTGACATTTAAAAAAAAGACTTTTTTTTAAGGTACAGCAAATTGTTATATGAGGGTAGGTACCTTATTTTCTTATTTATTTGATAATTATGATGTCTTAGCCTTAATTTTAGCCAAATATGTAGCTTGTTCATGTAACCGTTTTAATACAGTTATGTTTTGAAAACAGATATTACCATGTCAGGAGTGCAACACAAAATTTAAAATCTGAGAAGATCAGTGGGTTTTTTTTTAAAATATACACACCCAAATTAAAAGAGAACTAAATTCTGTTAACAAAATCTCTATTTTCTTGAATGAAAACTTTATTTACTACATTGTTTATATAAATAATGTGTGTGAGTCTAGTAAATGAGGGTACACTACAAGTGTCAGGAGTGCAACTTTGAAATTTGAAGGCTAACACTTAAGAAATACCTGAGCCAATATATTGTTCTGCTTTATTATTCAGGAGATAGTTTGCCAGACACAAGATTGCAGCCCTAAAGTGGTCTGATAGACAGTGTATTTCTTTCAGAACAATTTTGTTCATGTCAGGAGTGCAACAGTTTAAAAATGGCATTTTTTTAAAACCACCACATTAAGCTTAAAATGACTTGTATGCACCCAAAAGGGTTTCTAATAACATAAGAATTCTTGCTTGAGTTTTCATAAATTCTTTAAGGTCAATTTCAAAGCAGAACTTTATTCATCTAACTTCAGATTGTATAAAGCAATGATATATGGATAATACATTTTCATGTAACTTCTAAATTTAAGAAGCCAGCTGCTTTAAACTTTGTCTTATAATTAACAAATAGCCATATTGCAGTTATAAATTTTTACTAATGTTCCGAGAATTCTGATTAAATGATTTAATAACTGTTTTAACAAACCAGTAATTTTGTTGCACTCCTAACATAATATTCAATTTTTAACTTTTATGCACATTTTGAGTTAATTTTCAGATCTGACATGTGATAATGGCAAAGATAATTGTAATTGTAATTGAGGACTATTTTGATAATTTATTCCTGTTTTTTATATATATATATGCATTATGTCAGGAGTGTGCAACAAAACAGGAGATTTAAGGTATCTTATTTAGGTGGTTTTTTTTAAACAACAGTTCAGTAAAATTTTTAAATTTATAGGACTTTTATTAAGTTGTCTTACTACAATGCTGCTAAGTGTTTTTATTGTAACTACATCCTATTTGATCTGAAAAATGTTTAAAAACAAATATGTTTAATTATATACTGAAGTACATGAAATGTATCAGGGCTTTTCCAGAAATAAATGTATGGGGGGAGGGGTCGGAAGGCACTTTTATTTTTTACCCACCATGCATCAAATTTTCAAAATCATAACCCCACCCTACACAAAATATAAATTATTACTATACCCACCATGCATCAAATTCAATTGAAAACCAAAAGTGTGAAAAACATTTTGGTTGAAAATGTTTTGCTTTTCAAATACTGTTTTCGACCTAATAAGCACCCATGCCCCTAAAAGTATCAGCCAGCAAAGCGACTACATCGTCTGTAGTCCATCCGCTGATGTTGTTTTCCATTCTGGCCATGCTACCGGAAGTGATTTAATTGAGCGAAACGTGAGATAACTCTAGAAGAACTACACTTCCGGTTAGTAGAAAACTGCTGTGGTCACGATTAAAAGACACAAAAACCGTGATTTTTTTTTCATTTACACGAGGTTTTATTCCATCGACACGTTGATTTTACGTTCTTATAAATTTTCAGGATACGAGAAACCCACAATGCATAAAATCGAAATTAATTCATGACTCACCATGGATAATTTTCAAACTGACTTGACCCCCACCGGGCATCAAATTTTAATTGCACTGCCTTCCAACCCCCCTATACATTTATTTCTGGAATAGCCCTCAGATAAAATTAAAAAAATCACCTAATTGATAGCCAAATGTCTTAATTTACAAGTAAAACTTTCATATTGAAAATTGAATATGTATTTATTTGTGATTTATGCATTGTTTGTCAATGTGTATAATATGTCAGGAGTGCAACAAAACAGGAGATTAGAGGTGTCTAATTAAGGTTGTTGTTTTTTTTAATTACAGTTCAGTGAAATTTTCAAATTTATAGGACTTTCATTAAGTTGTAATTGTAATTGAGGACTATTTATTCCTGTTTTATATATACAAATGTAATATGTCAGGAGTGCAACAAAAACAGGAGAAATGGTACACATTTTCAGCTGGACATAACTCCTTTCATTGAAATGATAAATCTACTCTGGTTTTTTTCAGTGAGCTTTAAAAAGGCTAAATTTAGTATGAAATTATTTTTTGGTTAATTTCTTCAGGCTTTTTTTCTTATTCAAAACTTTTTCCTTCAACAAAAAATTCATGCATATAAAAAATGAAGAAAAAAGAATAAAAAAAGAAAAATTCAAGGACAGTAAATGTTATCTGTGTACCAAAATTAATCCCTATGCCCCTGCCTTCAATTAGTGTGAAAACAATGTTGCTATTTGTTATATGTTGGTTTACAATTCTATTCTGAAAATCTATACTCAATTCAAATTTGAATGGTGATTCATGTTGAAAAAAGGTTCAGAAAATTGTTATCTCTTTATTCTCAGATATCACTAGGAAATAGAAAATGCAAATATGCCCGGTAAAATGCAAATATGCCCGGTAAAATGCAAATAATTAAAGATTACCAGTTATATTAGCGTTTACCAGTTAAATTAGCGAATTGTCTTGTTATATTTGCGTTTTACCTTTTAAATTTGCATTGTCACGGCATTTTAGCGTTTTTCCTTTTAAATTTGCATTGTCGTGGCATTTTAGCGTTTTTCCTTTTATATTTGCGTTTTTCCTGTTAAATTTGCATTGTCGTGGGATTTTAGCGTTTTTCCTTTTAAATTTGCATTGTCGTGGCATTTTAGCATTTTTCCTTTTATATTTGCGTTTTTCCTTTTAAATTTGCATTGTCGTGGGATTTTAGCGTTTTTCCTTTTAAATTTGCATTTTACCAGTTAAATCGCACGGTCTCTAAATCACCCGCTGAGTAGAGAGATTACGTAATACTGTAGTCGTCACTAGCTCATTGAATATGACGATCTATAGTATTATATTATCGTGTATCTATACGTATTTATTTATTTATTTATTTATTATTATTATTTATGTCATACTAGTCTGGCCCTTAATAAATTTAGTGTATTCAATACAATACACAATAATCCATCAATTGTTGCGTATTTGATTTTCATGTCGTATTTTAACTTAATGCGATGTTTATTAAGAAATGTGACTTTAAATGTATTAAAATTTTAGCAAAGTGTGATACACGTACAGAATACGTATACTGTTGTCACTTCACTATTACTTGTTTTTGATTATCATGCGAGAAACACATTAACCTTGCATTACCTATGCTGAGACTATTTACTAAAAAATGAATTAAGTATATATTAAACTATCGGTCTCTATTAAGCTATTTATGTCTTGTTTTATAGCACAGGATTGCGTATGTACAGCCTCAAAGTTATTGTGCTTTAAAAGTTCTGATTATTGTAATGAGGCACCTTAATGAACAATAAATATTTTTGTTTATGATATAAAACAAATAATCATATCCTTATGTAAACGCCGTAAAGCGAGAGACCATATTTTAATTTGAAATATTTTATTCTTCAATAAATTAAGGCAAATAATTCCTGAAATAAGAAGTGAAAGGCGGGTTTACTTATTTTTATTTTCATTCTGAAAACGACAGGTACATTCACACCGGTTCACTCAGCAGGGTACCTAATATTGCCAGGCAGAATATACAAGTGTCATCTTACATCCGGTCGACGGGACTCTGACCGAATACATGAATACATGTGTCACAATCTTTGGCAATAATCAGAAACGCAATACACATTTTGTGATCATTTAACGGTACCCGTGACTAGAATAGGAGATGCAATACACATTTTAAAGGTTCTAATAGGTGATCAAGTATACATGAGGAATGGGTGCATATTAATGCACACTGGCGGATCAAGAGGGTGTTCGACAATTTAGTAAAATTCGTGTATAAATTGGGTAAAAATTGGCAAACAAGAGCCTGGGTTCCCGTTTTCAAAACTGTTGGATCTGCGCCTGATGCAGCAATGATTCTGGGGCTATTTTCACAAAAAAATCTTAAGATTAACATTGATCGTAAGTTATATTGGATTGTTCATTTTTATCTTGATTTTTTTTGTGCATCATCAGAATGATATAGCAACAACCAAAATTATGAAGTAAAGCAGGGTGAACAGAACAGGGTAGAACATTCTTCTTGCAAACCCCAAAAAGCAAAATAGACAAAAAACATTCATATGCAATTTTTCCTTATAAAAACAACAATCATATTTTTTATGACTATTCTGAGATTAATCAGAAGGGTCCGCCAGTTCGAAAGACGTTATTAAAATAAACAAAAATGTTTTCTTTATGCAGATATATTATATGTTACGCTTTGTTCAAATCAGAAATAACCGTTATGAAAACAGATTAATCTTTTTACTGTTGGCAAGTAAGAATATTGTATTTCCATAAACAAATTATTATATTACGTGAGATGTACCCTGAAGTTTTGTATAATATACTTTAAAAGTATTTATAATACGCATCGTCTGTAACTGTCAAATGAAAACTATTACAAATTATATGTTTACATAATCCTCTCAATTTTATGGCTTCCTACCCTGTAACTTTCTGTGCTTTTAGCTAAGAAGCAGAGCTTATGTGTAGCTTTATTGTAGTGCATGAACGATCGATTACAAAGTGCGATCTTATAGATAATAGCATTAAAACAATTTTGCTCCGTAGCATAGGCCTATTTTTATTTTTTTACGAATTCATGGCATTGTTCCGATGTCTGTTCTTTTTTTTTTCACATAATTTCGTAGTTTTCGAAAAAAATCTTTTGTAAATGTGTCTCATTAAAGACGGATCGTTTTCTCCGATTCGTTTGTTTTGCCATAAGTATATAGAAACAAAACGTAAATCTGCAAAAAGTGATTGTGTAATAAATTCATAAAAGATGTTAAAGTTTGCTTTTAAAGACGCAAGTACCAAAAACAGTGAACCTACCTATTGAACCGTACTTTTTGTAATGCTAAAAATTTACTTCATTTATAAAGTAGCTGGAAAAAAATCCAGAAGGGCTATATAAAATTGAACTATGTCGTCTGCCTCTCAGGCACCGGCTCTTTCTGTCATGTAACTGTCATGGGGTCACTGATCGTACTTGTCAACAAAAGAGCTGACTGAAATGTGCCTGTTTCTTATATAAAATACATGTCACTTTGCAGTGCATTGTGGTTTCAGCACTAAGAAAAACATCAAAAGTAAACACAATTTTGAAAGTGGTCATTTTCAAACATTCTGTTATTTTATTTAGATGTAATATGATTTGGTAGATGGCCAGAACCATGAAATTTTAAAACCAGCCATTTCCGGATTTTATATTCGTTTCCATCCCGTATATCGGCCCTGTTTTTACTTCACACGAAAACAGATGACGCCATTTTACTGACAGCAAAAGTTGCCAGATAATCGAGAGTATATTAAAATACAAGAATGGCTTTAAAAACAATCTTATGTACAAAGAAATATTTAACTAGGCATTCTTTGAAAATTCCAATCGTCATATGAATGAAGGGTTAACACTGTTAATCGCTATATCTGAAAATCGATAACACGATGCTAATAATCGAATATTCTTCTACATATTTTTGGACAGGAAGAGCTCAGATCACATACTCCATTCATTATTGTATTTTTATTCAATAAAATATTTTAAAAAGTTGTACTTCAATTTTCTATTTCATTAGTTAACGACATTTTTTTTTTTTTTGATAGCGTCACGTGTTTTGGTGGTTATGCATGTTGTTTGTTGACATCCTAGTTTTTGTAATATTTTGATCTCGGGGTGAAATTTAAATGTATAACAAGCTTGCTTGCTGTATTTATCCTTTCTTAAGAAAAGAATGTCATTATTCCTATAATGTAGCGTCAATTTATGTGTTTTCATCCGTATTTTTACATCCGACATTTTTTTTTATTGACATGTACAAGGTTACATAATATAGTCTCTGATCCATTCATACACTTTGCTAATAAGTAATATTTTCTTTACAATAGTTTATTTTTGTTAATAAAATAGACGAATTATTGAATAACGATTTATATAAATGAAACGATTAAAATTGATTGCTTAAAAAAAGTGTTATTATTAAATACCCGGATATGTTTGGATAAGAGAATAGCATTCGGGTCATCGAGGGGTCATGTAGTCTCGTGGTTATAAATGCGAAAACTTTTCTCAAATTTTGAACAACTACCTGTCAACCTCTCGTGTAAACTCTTTGACACGCTGATCCGTCCCATTTTAAGCTATAATTGTGAAATATGGTATATGGACGAATACCTCCCCTTATATAGAGCCATGCTTCGAGCAACCAGAAATAATACTTTTTGTGATACTTTAGACCAACAGGAAAAATCATCATATGAAAAAATACATACAAAATATTGTAAAACAGTTTTAGGCCTCAAAAAATCTGCATGTAACATTTCCACATTATCAGAGTTGGGGCGACTCCCTATTGCTTCCTTTATTAAAACTCAAGTTATGATGTATTTTGTAAGAATAAATACTAATACGTGTTCGCCAAATGTAGGGCGAACGAACCCGGGTAAATAATTATAATTTATACATTTATTTCTTTAAAGGCAAATTTGGATTAAAATTAATTAGTAAAATTTAAGTTTTATTTTGTTTATGGCGAATGGGTCATAAATCCTTAAATCCCGTTTTTTTCTTTCTTGAAAATTGGCAGTCTGCGGAGTCCTGATATAGATGAAATAATATTTTATTGGTGTATTCTACGTTTTTTTTTACAGTTTACCTGTCAAAACATCACCCATCTCAGCATGTCGTCGCATCGTGCATTCATGATATACAAATACACCTATCACAGGTGTGGAAAAAAAAACGTTGCTCAAGACTCCTTTTACTAAGACTTATAAACATAGATAACTATTTTGCGTTTTCGATTTTCAAGTCGTCTTCCAATTTATTTGTACTTAAAAAATACATTTATAACTGACCCAAGCTAAATAAATGAAATGTGACGTAATGTGTTAATTATATAAATCCTTGCCTTCTATAAATTTTAATTTCTTATCTAATTCTTATTCTTATTATGTAACAATATGGTCAGGTTGTTATTTTCATTGAATGACATCTCAAAATAGATGGCTTCACAGTAGGAGCTCTTCCTGTATATTGGTTACATCCTGTATATTACAACTGACAGCCAATGCAGGACAAACAATTTTAATCAGCCATCATTATCATAAAATACTTTATTTTGATGATGACACCTAATTCCCATCACCTAATCCAAATTAGTATAGTAGAGGAGTACCGTATTTTTCGGACAATAAATTTTGTTTACAATATACCTTTATTTTGCTGTAGGTTTATTTCTGAATAAGAACACTCGTATCATCGATGTTCTTGCTGTTATTCTTTTTTAAATAAAGCAATAAAATTTATGTATACTAACAGGGGGTGCAATTCTGGGGAAAACATATTCAACATCCGAAAAAAATCAATATTCAATGATTGAAGTGTTAGCGAAAATCAGTTCAATATTGTATTTAATAATAAAATATATACTATAAAAAATGTATTTTGTTGAAAAAAATCACAGGGTGGATCGATTTACAATATAAAATTATTATCACAAAATATCTAAATATAGCTATAGCTTTTCTATCAAACACGAGCATGCGCACGTGGTTGTAGTAAAAAATGGCGGTTGCAATACATCTCACAGTAAACAGTGTAGAACAAGCTTTTTATACTAAATAAACTGGAAAATAATTTATATCGATTTCGTTACTTAATCGATATTTTATTGCAATAATTCATATGAGGCTATGGGTGTTTAAACGTCACTTTTCAACAATATTTCAGTTATATATTGACCTTTGAGCTACCTTTCCTGGCGCGAATATGGGGCAAGGTAGAAGTACACTAGGGTATTTACGTACAAAATAAAGACAAAAATATCTCATATTTATATAAGTAAGAAAATTTAACAGAACATTTGCATGAATGTTTGTCGGAAAAGGTTGATAGTTTCAGTAAATTTCAACACACAATTTATCAGTCATATTTACGTTACCCCCTTTTGCATACATCATCAAAATCATTGCAAGTGTAAAATGTAAATGTCTGTAATTCTGTGCTCTCACAGGCTTCTTGATTGACTTAATGAACTATGTTATGCTATACATGAACATGCGAAGATATATTTTAACACCTAATCATTTTTCAAATTTTTGTTTCAACTTTATTCGTAAAGTCTAATGCTAATTCCGTCTAGTATGGGATATATACAAAAAAATATACATGTAAATATTTACGTTGCCGTAAATTTGATGATTGGTGGTCCCGATATTTCAGGTACAGGTTGAATGCATGTCAATGATTTGTAATCACATGAAATTAATTTCAGTAATTTCAAATGCAAAAGTTAAATGGGATTGACTGAACAAAGTAAACTGTACGACTTTTACGTTTGCACCGGTGGGCATCATTTGTAATTTATTTTAAAAGTGGTTACAACAATAACATAAGCTCTAATGTGCTTTTAAGTCCGACATTAAAAAATATATACATATCTTTTTTTTTCCCTTGTTTATTGTATATGCCCTCCGGGGGCCCTGATTTTGTTAATAAACTTATATTTATTCTATTTCTATATCTGTACAATAAGCACCGCCTATTTGTCAGTCAATTATACATCAAAGAGACCGATAAGGAGCAATTAACACGTGATTGACAAGGTGAGAGAGTTGTAAAATAAATCGATTATGGATGTACAAAACAGAGAATACTTTTCTTGCTTTGGTAACGAGAAAGATAATTTCATTGCATACAGTTAAATTCTAAAAAAAAAAAATGAAGAAAACAAATAAAACTAAATAATAATAATAAACAAAGATCGTTTCTGTATGACTGCAACAAAACTATTGTTATGTGGTTACTTTCCTCGCTTGCCGCGCTAATAACGTGTTGTCCGCGAATGTCCTGATGGACAATTTGACTGCCGCAAGACGATCGCGGACTTCCCGATGCTAATTAGTCAATTTCCGTGCCGCGATCGTCCGCGAAACCGCGCGGATTTGGCGTAATCCATGCTGGCTGTAGTGAGGACTGACATTTTTTTCACTAGGACCACCAAACCCATATGCAATTTCGCGAACTCTGTAGTATTAATGTTTAATATAAATATTAATTATTATGTTTTCATATTTGATGTGTGTTTATATTGGTGTAAAATTAATAATAAATATTCAATATTATATTTTCATATTTCATGTGTAATTTTATAGTTTTAGAGTTTAATAATACATATTCATTAATTTGTTTTCGTATTTTATGTAATTCCATTTATGTAGAAAAAGCAAAAAAGAGAATCAAATTTACCTTTATTAACATGTGATTACCCTGATAATTCACCCTTAATGGGACCCCTTAATTCCTCTTAATTAGGAAGGACACCATTCTTTGATATTATGTTATAGTTAGAGTATATTAAGTGAAATTTTAATGGTTAAGAAGGCGGAGCGAGCGAAGCGATGCAAACCCCTTCTTAACCAATAAAATTTCACTTAATATACTCTAACTTTCACGTGCATTGCTTGACCACTTCAATACATACATACATATATAAATAAAACTGAAGTCGTATCAAAATCTTTAACTATTAAACATGTCCAAGAGAAAGCCAAACTGGACCGATTGAGAGAAGATGATACTAATGGAGGAATACGAGAAAAGAAAGGACGTTTTAAGAGCAAAATTTTCGTCAACAATTATATTTCTTTAAAATTTAGGTACATGTATGTTTAACAGGGACACAATCATAATGTTCCTCAACTTCCCACTTTTGAGTTTGGATGCACCTCCCTCATCTATTTGGAGGATTTTACGTTCAACAGTTATATACGAAGCTAATTTTAATGACTGTATGGAAATATCATGTAAATAAAACATAAAAAAAAAATAAGCTCGATTCCTAAATGTACTGCTTTCTAAGTCATCCTGTAACATATCACATATCATCATAATAGACTGTCGGTCAAATCTGTATTTGTCTATTAACTCGAAGTCATCGTAGATATCAAGAGGTTTTGTACGATCTCTGAATACTCGCTCTCTACGTAAAGCTCTTCTCCCAGCATGAAACAACCGAAAACGTCCGACATGGAACATGTTTGTATTGGTAATAATGCAATACTAATATGCTTTAATTATACCTATTTCATATACCCGCAAAGCACGTGCCATCAAATGGTACGGTTGTAAAAATATTTACTCATCCGGAAAATGACCTTGATGGTGAATTTTATGTACATGTAAGATATGATATGGATTTGATGATAAACTCGAATGCCTATGAAATATTGCTAATATGGTTTGTTGTTATCTTTTTATTCATACAATATCACTTTCATAACTCACAATCAATATAAAATAGCAATTCAAGAAAACTTAAGGAACCTACCCATCTACCTTAAAGTTAAGGGAAATCTTAAGTGTTTTCTTAGTTTAAGGACGTTTATGAATACCACTTAAGTATGATGGGCGGAGTTTCCTTAACTTAAAGTTATTCTTAGGAAATACTTAAAATAAGAAGTTTTATGAATACCACTCAAGTAAAATGGGCGGAGTTTCCTTAACGTAAGTGTTTCCTTAGGAAAATCTTAACTTAAGTGGCTTTATGAATACGGGCCCAGCTGCATTAAAAATGAAACGCATGTGCGCGAAGCCGAAGGAATTTTTAAAATTGAAGTGCCCGACAACGTAATTTTGGTATCAAATAATCGTAAATCTCTATAAATCAATATAGAAAGAAAGAAATAGTAGATTTATGATTATTTGATACCAAAATTATGTTGAGAAGTGTATGGGAAAAAAAATGAAAAAAAAGGGGTAAAATCCTTGCCGTGCACTTTCCAGCAAACGTCTAGGGTGTGACGTATGAAATGTCTGGAACATTGAACCAATGAAAAAGTAGGTTACATTCTAAGTCAGTTAGAGTATATTAAGTGAAATTTTATTGGTTAAGAAGGGGGTCGTATCGCTTCGCCCCTTCTTAACCATTAAAATTTCACTTAAAATACTCTAACTATAACTGGGCCTTGAGGGATACACGAAATCATAAAATTTTATTACTTTGGTATAAATTCATTACTTACAGCTCACTCCAATACAATATACACTTTAGCAGTAAACACAACAGGTGAGGAAAAGGCCTCTAGGCATGTAACTCTTGTGGGGACAACAAATGTGTTCTTTCTCTGAATTATAGAAAATTCAATTGTTTTACACTATTTCAACACATACTTTAATACAAGGCCTATAAAACAGATGTTTACAGAAGTGAATTTCATTTTTTTAAACATTAAACTTAACGTAAAATATTCATATGAATAATTTCTTAGCTCCGAGCTTTGCTTTCAGATGCATACAAATCTATGTTTAACACTGTATTAGCGATTATTTAAAAAAAATATCCATATACATATTTTTTTTTATCGAAAACAAGCCCGTAATAAATTACAGTTATCGAAGCAAATCATGATTAAGTTGGATATAATGTCGCACAATAGGCTACCCGATTTGTAAGGCTTGAAGTAATTTACCATATAACAATATGTTCGTAATGATGAACGGTAAGGCCACTAAAATGCATCAATCGCCTGTAAAATAAATAAACATAAATTATAATGTTGAATCTCCGTGAAAATATTAAACGTTTACATTTAAATCAACATCAAATTGAAATAAATATAAGTACATAGTTCTAGATCCTGAAAAACAAAATCAAGAAATAAAATATACATAACTACTGTAAAATACACAACGATTGATGGATTATTGTGTATTGAATAGCTAAAGTTATTATCATCCAGAATGGTACAAATAAATAAACAATAATATAATACTATTATAGATTGTTCTTATATTTATCAGGGAATTATATAAACATTTGAAGAATTTGAAGAAAATCCTGTATTTATTGATCAATCTAATTAACTGACAAAATAGTGTTTACATGTAAATTGCATATTTCTGTGGGTCCGGACAAGGGCGCGTACGTTACGTATACGGCGTTTACATAGGGTTATGATTATTTGTTTTATATCATAAACAAAAATATTTATTGTTCATTAAGGTGCCTCATTACAATAATCAGAACTTTTAAAGCACAATAACTTTGACGCTGTACATACACAATCCTGTGCTATAAAACAAGACATAAGTATTCTGTACGTGTATCACACTTTGCTAATATTTTAATACATTTAAAGTCACATTTCTTAATAAACATCGCATTAAGTTAAAATACGACATGAAAATCAAATACACAACAATTGATGGATTATTGTGTATTGAATACACTAAATTTATTAAGGGCCAGACTAGTATGACATAAATAATAATAATAAACAAATAAATAAATACGTATAGATACACGATAATATAATACTATAGATCGTCATATTCAATGAGCTAGTGACGACTACAGTATTACGTAATCTCTCTACTCAGCGGGTGATTTAGATGACTGTGCGATTTAACTGGTAAAATGCAAATTTAAAAGGAAAAACGCTAAAATCCCACGACAATGCAAATTTAAAAGGAAAAATGCAAATATAAAAGGAAAAACGCTAAAATGCCACGACAATGCAAATTTAAAAGGAAAAACGCTAAAATCCCACGACAATGCATATTTAAAAGGAAAAACGCAAATATAAAAGGAAAAACGCTAAAATGCCACGACAATGCAAATTTAAAAGGAAAAACGCTAAAATGCCACGACAATGCAAATTTAAAAGGTAAAACGCAAATATAACAAGACAATTCGCTAATTTAACTGGTAAACGCTAATATAACTGGTAATCTTTAATTATTTGCATTTTACCGGACATATTTGCATTTTCTATTAACTAGTGTATGGTCATCTGGATTTATTAACTTCAATGTACAGGGTTTCTGTTTGACGTTGGTCATCAGCCATGGGCCGATAATTTGCATATATGACAGGAAATAATTTTACATTGCTAGCAAAATGACCGTTTGTTCCAAAACAAGTGGCCAAAAAGACCGATACATTCTACGTATGCATCGGACACGTGATCGAGTATTTTTGTTAATTAGTATGATTCTCTGTCAGTGTCACTAGATCACATTTATTGGTAGAGGAAACTAGAGTACCCATTGAAAACCACTAGATCGCCAAAGCGTTTACAATATCGGTAAAATGACCATGATTTAAAACGTGTACATGACATACCTGTACAGTATGTATAAAATGGCCACCGCCGGTGTGCCCAGTGGAACCATTCTGGTTGTTCATTAAAATCATTTACAGATATGTTCGCATTTATCAAACGAAAAGCCTTTATCATATATTTTCTGACCTTCACAGGAAAGTTAGCAAAACCCTGATTTGCAACATCTCTTTGAAAAAAAAAAAAAAAAAAAAAAAACAACCTTAAAAATGTTCCTGTTAGGGGAAACCAACAATCAATTTTACATGGCCATAGTAACAATTAATTTGATTGGTCGATTCCCCCCCCCCCCCCCCCCTCTCCCAATACCCAATCGGAAAATTCTTTAGTGAAAATTTATCTTTCCCTTACCATGATATGCTAAATCATGTTTGATTGGTTCTCTAACCGTACTTCAACCAATGAAATAGCCTGATGCATTACGTTCGAGGTCATTTTTACGAAACATGCTTCCCATTCATTTATTTCTGTAATAGCCTTTAGCCAGCTTTTGACTTTTTTTTGTAACCTATTTAGGGTAGTTTTCTCTTAAGTCTTTGACTCATTCCTCATTGGGGAATTTGATTTTAATTTTAATCTTTTTTTTTTGGAAAGAGATCATAATGGTGACCTCTGAAAACCTGTCTGGCTGTCAATTCCAAATATCATAATAAGTATGCATGTTTGAAACCAATGAATATTAAATTAAGCTCCAGCTGCATCTTAATGAATCAAACCAGATCTTAATATATCATTAAGGCCAAAGGAAAATGATTGTCGGTTTCCCCTAACCCAACCGGGTCAAATTTGTACTGCCGGGTCATTATATTTTATTACTAATAAATAAAATAAGTCTTCTAACTCAGTGATATGGAGATTTTTGTTATCGTAAACAATTACAGTCGTGCTTTTTCGATGTTTTTTTCTACATGACAAGGTCATTGATTTAGATCGCCAAAGCGCTTACGATATCGATAAAATGACCATGATCTAAAACGTGTATATATAAAAATAAGACTGATGCAAAAAAAATTCGCAAAACCTTTATGATATATTTTCTGACCTTCACAGGAAAGATAGCAAAACCCTGATTTGCAATATCTCTTGAGAAAGAAAAAATAAAAAAAATAAAAAATAAAAAATAAAATAAAAATAAAAACCTGCCAGCCCTTAAAAATGTCCATATGTTAGGGGAAACCAACAATCAATTTTACTTGGCCTAAATGACCTATAAGTTTTAGGCACATTAGGACACAATTGACCAATTGAATAAGTGCACTTCAAAACAAAAGGCCTGAGGAATTTATACGAGTTAGGTAATTTGACCTTAGTATAATAAAATCCAGCTGAAACCCTGATGTATAGATGCAACAAAAGAAAATATGCATAAACCAACTTGAAATTTGGTCAAAATATTAACAACTGGAACAATTTTTTTTTACTTTACCCTTTATAGAGCTAGTAATAAAATGATGGTTGTTTATAGTGTTAATTCACTGACATTACACTCCAAGACAGATGTCGCTCCACTTGGATACTATCCTGATTTCGAGCCAACCAGTCCTTGTTCTTACTCTATAATGATGGGTGCTTAGCAGAGATTCAGATAGTAGTAAAGGTAATACCAATTTCATAGTTTATGCAGTTCACAGTTGAGGCAACAATCATTCAATTTTACGTTTTTGTCTGTAAAATGTCACAAAAGGCATATTTCAGAGAAGATTAAAATGTGAAAAGTTAATGGACGACAGATGACGGATGCCAAAAGCTCACATTGCCTTTGGCAAGGTGAGCTACTAAAAAAGGTGTTAAACTACATCTGCCTCACCCTGTATGATGATTTGTTGGTCACTTTATACAATCAAACCTGTCTATAGTGTTCACCTGGGGGAGATTGACAAAATGACCACTATATACAGGTGACTTTTATATGAAGGGTTTTGATTTTTCGACAAAATAGTGCACGCTAGTTGTAAATAAACATTTTTCATTACATCTTATGTTTTTAATAATGTTTTACTTGTTATTTTGTTCCTGTCGTAATATTACTCTTGTTTACATTTATTGTTGATGAAATTATCTCAATATGATAATAAATAAATAAATAAAGATATTTAATAAACAAAAGTACAATTTCCAGTAAGACGACTTTGAACTGGAAGCATTGTTTTCAAAATCGTCAAAGAATCTCACGTTTTCTTTTAAGAATGTTCATTATCTGGGTACGACCAACACTCATCTCCTCGCCCACAGCCTGACAACTTTTCCCAACATCACAATGATTTATCGCTTTCACTTTGTTGTCTAATTTCAAAGCTTTCCTATTTACGGATGTTGATGATTTTGACATGATGTACTAGATACAAAATATTTTTGGCGAGTGAATTTCTACTCTCGTCATAATGAATAAAAATCTCCAATAACACCCGGGGATAAACTGTCTTTTATGTAAGTTACTATTCACAAAATTCATGGTGTTTGTTTATTTAGTTAATTAAATTAATCAATATATTTTGTAGCACCTCAGGATTTTTGGTACATTTGAGAAAAATACCGATCTTCCGAAATCACTTCCGGTATTATTTTTAAAATAAATGTACCGCTATACAAAGGTTTTACGCTGAAAATTACATATAAATGGTGACCGCTGACCACATTGAACAGGTGACCGCTATATCGAATTAAAATATATAGTAAAATGCACCAGGAGAACACGAAAGTGACCGCTATGAGCAGGTGACCATTAAGACAGGTTTGACTGTACTTGGTTTCACTTTTGAAGGAAGCCAAATGGGGACCAATGTGGTCGTGATCACATGGTAGTTGGATTTACAACTACCTAGAAATGCAATCAGTGCCCATCACCACTTACATTGCAAGTTTGAACCCCACTCATGGCAGGGTGTTCTCGATACATTATATGATAAACTTTTACAGTGACTTGCGACAGGTTGGTTGTTTTTTCCTCCACCAATAAAACTTACCACCACGATATAACCGAAATATTGTTGAAAGTGGCATTAAACACCATAAACCTAAACCTTGAAGACAAATGTTATGTTGTAAACATCTTATTAAGATACTATTATGTTACTGAAAATTACCAATAAATAATCGAGTACTAAAATTACTATTACAAATATTCCACATTGATGTACTTACTCCTTTTTTAGACCTGCTCTTTCTAGTATCAAGAAGTTCTTCCAGTTTATCATAACATTCCTCACATTCCTCATCATTAACACTATCAGAGTCTGTTGAGTCCTCTGGAAAATATATTTTGTCATTTTCTGAACAAAGATCTATTGATATGTGAATAATCTGGTGTAAATTGTTTAAAGTATTATTTATTAGTTAGGAAAAATCAAATGTTCTCATTTTAAAAGAGATTACTTAAATATTAGTCTAGGGCAATGATATATCAGAGGAAGTCATCTGATTAAAACATGTTTTGCTGAATAGCTGAAGCTCTTGTCTCCATTGACCATTTTAAATATGAACATTACATGAAATAGAAGGTGTTTAAATATTCATAGCACCTAGTTACACTCATATTTTGTAGGGATGTGTTTTCTATTTGGCTTGTCTTGTTTTCAACTGGATGCCTGTACTGCTGGTTTTCATCTTTTAAATTTTTTATTTATTATAGTTTTACATAATGTTGTTATTCTACCTTTACTACATTGTATATTGTCAATATTCATCGATAACATTTTTAATCTTTCATATACAGGTATATCTCTAAATAATAACAATTTAACTCTTTAATGTATGACCTTCTCCACTGTCGCCATCAGATTCATCATTGCCTGAGTACGTTTGTACAGATTGACTACCATTGCTTGGCACTATAAAAAAAAAAGAAATTACCATAAGAGTTTGGTTAGTTATAATACTCACCATTTACTATAACAAACTATTTTTATTCAATAAGAGAAAACTATTTGATAATTTGTGTGTGTATTAATTACGATGTAATACATACTGTTCATAGCACAGTTCTTTAATTTCTTATATAAATATATTAGTGATATCAGCTCTAGTATTTACAAAATTAAGACAATACTGACAATCATATATTCTCCTACGTAAACTAGTACTGTTATATTGATAGCAATTAGCACTTCAACTTGCAGTTTGAAGGACAAACAGTTACAAAATTGTTAAATTTGAAAGCCCCCTGTCAGGTTTCCATTGTAACGGCAGTCATATTTGTCCAACCGATGAAGATTTTCTGGAATTCACTTCATATAAGATTTTGCTATATTCTCTTTTTTTTAGATTTGTGTATGCTTTGTATCAGGATTGTCCCTTTTTGCCAATATCCCATTCTACCAATGGTACACTGCAGGGCTGTTTAAAAAAAATGGCTCCAACATGTGAAAATAATGTCCAAATTAAACTCACTCCTAAAAACTTTCTGCAAATATACCAGTATCTAGGTATATTTGTTTTACCAGAAACAAGTGCCTGTGATATAAATAAAGCAAAGTATTTTATTTAAATTCACAGAGAAACACAAATTTTAGTGAATCTTTTCAACCAGATCAGGAAAAAGCTTGTAATATTTGTCCATTTCAAGGTTTCAATATTTCCCAAAAGCCTAAATCAAGTCCTCTATCGTATTTTGCACAAAAGACAAGATTAAATTTGGCGCCAAATTAATATCTGATAATTTTTAAGTGTCCGTTCCGGAGTGATTCTTGTTCTTATATTTCAAATACTGATATTTCCGTTCATTAAAGCGTTTCAGAGATTGTGACTTTAATTTTGTCAATGTCCTTGAACTTCATATGGAGGAACGATAAATGATACAATAAAAGAGTTTTGATCTGGCGTTTCACTTTAGTTTTAATCAAAATGAATTATGGTCAAATTGGATTCAGGAGATCAAACAGGGCTCTTTTATACAACAAACCCAGTATTTTATACCAGTGGAAATAGATTTGTCCGTCGTACCGGTACGCTTGGGAATCTCTGATTTTTTCACTTGTTCCGTCGGACAACCGTAATACAAGATCTATTTGTCCGACGTTAGTTTTCACTGGTACTGGACAATCGGACAAATGAACCTAGAAAACATGTTCCCTGGTCAGAATGTCTCTAGTATTAATACCTAATAGATATTAAAGCATGAAACCATTTAAAATGAACAAAAATGCTTTATTACATAAAATTAAAAGCACATAAAATGCTATTGGCACTTTTAATTTTTTCAAACATTATTTTAAACTTGACAGAATCTCAATTTATTTAAATCATCCATATAAAAAGCTATAATTTAGACTGTGTAGAAGATCACTTAAAACTAGTTGCACTCCTGACATCAATCAAATGCTTCTGTGAGAGATATTTTATGTATCTCAAACAGGTAAATGGGTTTTATCTGTTATCTTGGTCAGTTTCTGTTGAAATAGAAAGACAAATGTGATTTTAGTTACATTTAAAAGAAAATATGACTAAGAAAATATCAAATGTTGCACTCCTGACATTTGAGGGTGCTGCCTTTAATGTGACATTCTTGGCCTTACTACTGATTTTATTGTATCCTTTAACTATGGTGTTGAAGCAGCAATGATGTATTAAGATTTATTTATACCCCATATCTTTGAAAACTAAAAGACAACATTTCTACAATGTAATTTAGGAAAACTTGCATAATTAATGTTTGTTGCACTCCTGACTAGGTACATCTTTTTTACAAAGCCACATTTTTATGCAATAATAAATGTAAAGCATGATCTACATGTATTGCTACTGTATCTTAAAGTATGTCAACATATCAAAGTTTGTGATGAAATAGATTTTGATAACATATTGTTTGACTTAGCATTGTGGTAGGTTGTTGAAAATTAAGGATTTTTTAAAGTGTCACAAAAAAGGGTTGCATTCCTGACAAATTTGACATGTTTTTTGGACATATTTTTTTTGTTATTCTAGATATCTTAAAGATTTTTTGCAGTAACAAACATTAAATCATTACAGATCTTTTGAACTACATGTATTTAGATCCAATAAAATCATAAAAATGAGTAAATTAAACAGCTATAGCAGTAGGAGCCATTTTTTTTTAAACTGCCCTGCAATGTCATAATACAAACAAAATGCATTTAAGCAATAAAAACATTTGTTACAATATCCTAACAAAAAACTACCATTCTTCTCACCTTTTCTCATCATTTGTTTTTGACGTAATATTTGCTGTTTCTTTTCAACATCCACCTGACCACTGCCAACTGAAATTATAAATTATGTCTATACCGTTACATAGTGACAGTGTGACTTCATACATGCATGAGTGATCCACTAGTGTACGAAATGTCCTAAGGACAAACACAAATATATTTTCACAAGAAATGATATTTCGGAACTAGAGGCTCAGTGGGCTGAGCCTGTGTCTCTCACCTTTCATTCTGCTTTGAGGAAACTTTATACAGAATCTTTCATAGGTGCTTCCACCAAATTTCGGTTCATTTGCCTACTCAGTTTCAGAGAAGATTATTTAGAAATCGACCAATAGAAAACAAGAATTACCTACATGTATGGTGGCCATGTTTGTTAACTGAACAGGACTAAATTAGCAATCTTGATAGAAGACCTTCCATTAGAGATGCCAGTCAAAAATCAATTACAGGGGATGCTTGCCGTTTTTTAACCATTAGATAGAGCTCAATCTAAGAAGACTTTTGAGCCTTCATTTGTAAAAATCGGATGAAGGGTTCAAAAGTTATGAGCATTTGAAATTGCCTATTTTTGGTCAATAATTTTCCAAAGATGGCCGCCATCAATAATGGTTTTAATGACTGTTTTAGAGTTCTGATTTTTTGTGCAAACAGCAGATAATGTCTCTACTTTTGTTTTTTTCCATAGACTATAAGTTGTTCTGTCAGAAAAATGAAACTGAACATGTTTGAAGTAATATTCGTCATTTGTTTTATTGTCCAAAATGTGTCGGAGCCACTTTTGATCTTGACCGAAAGGTCCATTATGGCTCACATTGCCATAATTTTGTCAGAAAATAACTTATCTGACATCATAATAGAAGAAATTGTGTGTAGAAATACTTGTGTTGAGTGCAATTATAACATATGAATCACCTTTTACATCTTTTTGTGGAATTATGAATCCATAAAGGTGGGTGTGCAATTAGTGTTCAACATTATTTGAGAATGGCACCGTTTCACAGCAGTTATATGGAAAAATGACACAAAAAGCTTCATATTTCCTAAACTAAAAATGATATCCGTACAAAATTTTGAAGACAATACCACAGTGATGTGCACATTCTGTTGGACGTGATATTTTTTTGTCGACACAAGAAATGGTGGCCATTTTGTTCAAAATGGCTGCCATTTTTTCATAAAATTCCTCAGCCAGGGAACCTGTTCCAAGATAATTTGATCAATTTTTTTATCAATATAATTAATATCACTGAAAAAAAATGGATATGTAGGTTTGTACCAATGACCTCTTATTTGCTTTAGCATTTTATTACGGAATAATTGTCATAATGGTGGCCATTTTGAAAACAAAATGGCTGCCATTGCTTTAACATTTGTTGCGTAAATTTACGTTTTTTAAGATTACTCCATCGTTTCTAGTCAGAATTTGATCATCAAGGTACCAAATTAAAGATATTTTAAAAATCTATAACCTCAAGTAACTAATAACTTAAACTAAATACTTTTCATTTCATATATACCACCAATATGTAATCCCCCCAAGGGGTGAAGATTCCAGACACCTACCCCTTGCCGAAAATTTAACTGGTCGGCTTGATATACATGTAGGTGTTTTTGTTTTCCTACCTCAATGTCTTGCAATCATAATGTAGCTGTACAATTGCTGAAAGTGATGGTATATGCATCAACCACCCAACAAGCATGATAGTGAAACACCTCTAAACTGAACTTCCTTAAGATCAGCTTGTGTTTAAAATAGATGGATATTATTTGCACGGTTTACATATTTCCTACAAAAGGCTACATCTGGAACCTGGAACTTTATTTAAAATAAAGTTATGTTGTTTATATAGGATGCTGTTTATATTCAGGTTTCCCTTTATTACAATTTGAGCAAGTAAATTTGTTTCAATTTTACTCTCCATGTCGTTCGAATCCCACTCATGGTAACTTAAGGTGTACTTGATAACACATTATTGTGTGATAAAATTCGTCAGTGACTTGCAACAGATCAGTGGTTTTCTCCAGTTTACTCCACCAATAAAACTGACCATCACGATATAACTGAAATATTGTTGAAAGTGGCATTAAACACCATAACCCACCCCCTAACCCTACTCTCCGTGTCAAAGTTTCAGTCTTGCCCATTACTATTCTAATTTGCTTCTTAAAACATGTTCAATGAAAACAACCAAAATATTAAGTTCATTCATTTATTATTCAGGAAATATCTGGTGCATTTTTGAAATACATCATCTATTGTCACATGTATTGTCGTCTGAATAAATCCAGCTACATGTAAAACTAAATATTTCATTATGATATAAATTATGAACTCATGATCAGCTGTATATTATCCTGCAGTCCTAAGTTCAGGTAATATCCCAAGGCCAGCTTGGATCACACACATGTCTTTGACCAGCAAAGCATAAGGTCAGGTAAACTGGAAAAAAAACAACAGAAGCTGGAAGGGACCACAAAGAAACAGTTCTAACTAGTCTACATTGTACTTATTATCCTTTCATAACTACCATTATAATAAATATAAATTCACAATGTATTTAGACAAAAAAAATTACCAGAGTTTCAAATTTTTGGTATTGACCCCAAAGTTTTTATTGACATTTTTGGACAAAGTTCAAGTCAGATCCTTGTTCTGTATAACCTAGGTAAAAATATATGTTTTGTCTACTTATACTACCTTCCCCTTTTCGAGAATATTAGCAGAAACACTGGTAAATTTTTTTCATTGGTCTATAAATACATATGTATGCAATAAGTTATAACATTTTGTTTACTTTTATTTGAATTTAGTATGTAAATATTCAATCATGGTCGAGTATCCATGGAAGCTGGCAAATACAAATAAAAATGTAGCACCATGACAAAAATAAGAATAGAATTAACTTTCTGAAGAGTGAAGACTATAGTCTAGTATAAAAAAAAAAAAAATATTTTGTACACAGACTAGACTATAGAAGAAAGTGATTGACTGATGAAAAAAGAGGAAACTCCTATTCTAGAGCCCATACCCTCGTTTTCTAGTTGTTTGGACCAAGCTAGAAACATTTTATTTCCAAATATTTTCCTTAAAAAAAGAGGAAATCAGCGGATTAGAGGAAAACTTTCATCTCTGTTTACACCCCCCCTTTTCGGTTTGTTTACTTTTGTTTTGAACGCAAGTTGGAAGTATTATAAATTGACAAGAAGTTTTTCATAAACTACTTGAAAAGAAGCAATGCAAAAAAGAAATCGTACGTTTAAAACATTGAGAAGAAGGTTTATACATACCTACGATAACACCTGTGTTACAACCAGCGTCGTTGACGTTACTATTTACTTTCCACTTCCAACGATATACGACGTTCTCCCTCAGACATGTTTAGGGGCGTTTTAAATACTAAAAATCATCCGTGTTCGCCATCTAATATGGTTGAGATGGTATGCTTTCTACGTTGATATTGTAACAGAAAATACAAATATCGCCATCGGAGAACGCTACTCCAAATTTTTCATTGATTTGTTCATCTTGGAACTTTTGAGACGACCATTTTCCGTTTAGCATGATCAGGAAATCGGAAGCGACTGTGACCATGCGCAAGCTACGAATCTGCGCTTTAATTGGATAATAATTATAGAACTATATAACGTCAAGAACATGCCGGGCAAGGCATTGAAATGGGGGACCTTGGTGAAAAAACCCTGCCGCGAATGGTAAAATTCCGAAAACAGCGATTTCGATTCGAACACGTTATATTTAAACGATTCCATATTAAAAGAAACAAAATTTTTAAAGATTTCAAACAATGTTTAGATAATTAATTAATGTAAAAAAATTATATCTTTATATAGTATTATCTGTAAAAATCTGACATCAAAAATAGCATTTTCATGTATCAGCAGCTACCGGAAAACAAAATGGCGGCCGAAATAACGATAAGTCGGCATCTCTACTTCCATAGATGCTTCCTACCAAGTTTCGGTTCATTTGACCAAGCAGTTTCAGAGGAAAAGATTGTTTAGAATCGACCAACCAGAAAAAAGAATTGCCTGTGGCAGCCATGTTTGTAATCGGATCGGGACGAAATGAGCAAGCTTTATAAAGGACCTTCAATAGATGCTGCCTACCAGGTTTCGATTCATTTGGCAAAGCGGTTTCAGATCAGAAGAGAAGATTGTTTAGAAATCAACCAATCAGAAACAAGAATTCCCTGAGGCAGCCATGCTTCCTAACGGATCGGAACGAAATGAGCATTCTTTATAGAGGACCTTCCAAGGATGCTTCCTACCAAATTTTGATTCATTTGGCCAAGTGGTTACAGAGAAGATTTTTTAGAAATCAACCAATCAGAAACAAGAATTGCCTGTGGTGGCCATGTTTGTCAACGGATCGCAACGAAATGAGCAATTTTATAGAGGATATGCCATAGATGCTTCCTACTAAGTTTCGGTACATTTGGCCAATTGGTTTCCGAGAAGATTAAAAAAAATTGTCCAATCATAAACAAGAATTGCCTGTGGCGGCCATATTTGTTAACGGATCGGAACAAAATGACCAATGTTTATAGAGGACATGCCATAGATGCTTCCTACCAAGTTTCAGTTCATTTGGCCAAGCGGTTTCAGAGGAAAAGATTTTTTAGAATCGACCAACCAGAAAAAAGAACATCCATTTGATATAAGGCCGGATTTGCATAAGGCCGCATCTGTCATAAGGCCGAATCAACTTGTAAGGGAAGTTTTTATGTTTTAATCTAAATTTGCTGAAATATCGCATCTAACATGTATGTGGGACAATAAAAGTGACTTTTTATGATTATTGTTAGCATTATTGTATATCTTTATTCTCATACAGCACTCGTGGTACGGAATTACTACCCCCTTTCCGAGTACTTATTTATTTTCAATAAAATTTCTTTATTATTTCATCTCTTTTTCCTGAATTTATTGTGGATAATAGGGTCGACACACGTAACTTGCCGTTAACATAAGATTGTATAAATATGGATATGCACAAGTTAAATTAAGGAAAATGGTATGAAATAATAAAGAAATTTTATTGAAAATAAATATGTAAACAGAAAGTTGATTAAATTAAAATGATTTTTAATACAATTTATTAAGAAATACCCATCACAATATCGTTATTTAGGTAAATACTTATTAGACTGATTTTTTTTAAAACCATTTTTGTCTTTTTAATTGATAACTGACCCAAGTTAGCCTAAATAAATGAAATGTGACTTAATGTGTTAATTATATAAATCCTTGCCTTCTATAAATTTTAATTTCTTATCCAATTCTTATTCTTATTATGTAACAATATGGTCAAGTTGTTATTTTCATTGAATGGCATCTCAAAATAGATGGCTTCACAGTAGGAGCTCTTTCTGTATATTGGTTACATCCTGTATATTACAACTGACAGCTAATGCATGACAAACAATTTTAATCAGCCATCAGTAAAAATATTTTTTTTTTAATCTTTATTAAATGAAATTAAAAAATCATTATAAGGGTTGAATTAAATTCAAGCTTTTATTTACTTTCCAACTTTGAAATAAAATTCAATGTTTTAATATTTAAAAAATAGTAATTATTCATTTAAGTTTTATTTCATGTTTGGTTGTATTTATCCGGATATGTGTATTGCATACAGCATTACATCATCTGATAGCTCCATTGAACATTATTTACAAACACTTTAGCTCCTCCTATTTTATGTCGTAATACCCATAAGTCATAGCGATTTACTATTTCCGGTTTGACAGATTTGTTCAATGAATGCATCCAGGCGTTAATGCAGCGACTAGCGGGAGAGTAATATAACGACTGGATTATTCGGGTTAGATGCGGCCTTAGCTTATGCGGCCTTATGCAAATCCGGCCGTGAGATATATTTAGTATACGATGTTATAAACAACTACGCCAATATATTTTTGTGACTATGATTTTAGGGAAAAGAATAATTAAAAAGTAAAAGTTGTATTTAAGGGATCGACCATTTAACTTGCAGGGGGGGGGGGGGGGGATTTATGTTTTTTTGTTTCGTTCAGAATTTTTTTTTCCGGACAATACAAGTTAGAATATTTATTTTTTTTGTCGTGCAAAGCACAACTTTTTTTCCAGAATTTAACATTAAGTTATATGACAAAAACTCTGAATCAGATTATTATTTTTTTCCTCCACCAAAATCAGAATATTTTTTTCAGCAACATTAGGAATCAGAATATTTTTTTAGAAAAAAAACCATACCCCCCTCCCCTTCAAGGTAAATGGTCATTCCCCGAGGCCAAAAAAAATAATAGGTGTGTTTCCGATTGCATAGTCTTCAACATTAGGGTCGGTAAGTCTAGATTTTTTTTTTTTTTTCTTAACCTGCAAGTATACTCCTTCCTCTAAAATCACACCAACTTGTTTCTTTCTTTCTTACTACAGCTTATTAATTATTTGACATGCCTACTGGTTCAAAACATCGATCAAATGTACAAGGAAATGAAGAAAATTGTTGAAGTCAGAAACAAACACGGAAATGGAGACAAATTTCCGGATTTTGCAGATCTATTTTTTTTTGGCATAAAAAATGTTAGGGTCGGTCGGTCGATCGGAAACACACCTATTTTTTTGGATATGATGAATAAAATAATGTATTCAGATTATTAGCATAAATATTCATGACATATTGGAACTTGTAGTGTTTTCACAAGATTTACTCGAAATAATATACATATAGATATATATATTTATCGTATGAAAGGTTTCCGTCAATATAAATACGATATACTATGTTATATAAGCAATCCCGCCTCAACGATAAGCTGCCTTCGGAACTCCTCGTAACAGATAAATAAGTAAACAATGACTACCTGCCCGGGACAAAAAAAAACATGCTCAGGGACGTAGCTACCCCAAAATGAAGTGTACTCAAATCTGTTTAAAAGTCTGGTGGAGGGTCACGAAACCCTCCCCCACCTCACAGAGGTGGTCTTATGGCAGGAGGTCTGGGGTTAATGGTGCAAAATCCTGCATTCTTGCAATTTCCTGGCACTAAAAATGATCCCACGGAAACCCAATTTTCATGAGCAACAAGTCAACTTTTGAACATAAATTTTGAGAAATAAAATATTAAGTAGAGCAATATAATACAAATATGTAGTTGACTTAGAAATTTTATTTTGTCAAATGTGTAGTGGGTTAAGCTTGACTTGGAATCGAATACAATTAACATATGGGCCAAAGAATCTACACTGTGCACAGTAGACACTATCTTGAGTTTTTGAATATTTCATCCAAGTGTGTTCAAGAAACAATTTAGCCTTTGCTCTCCTTGTAGAATTCGAGATTACACTGGAAAAAATATTAGCTAGTTTTCACTATTTTTACGCAAATTTTATTTCAAAGGAACATTTCTCAAATAGAAATAATTTATACTCTCTGTCAATGGTATGAAAATGTATAAACATGATAAACTGTAATCTCAATCAATTCGAAACGATGTCGATGTGCACCGGCTGTACAGACTGGAAAATGCAAATTCCATCCGCGTTAAACCAATACTTTTTTTCTTATTCCGGTTCGTTCCATATGATACGTATCCAGGTTACCAGAAGATTTTAAAAGTTTACTAAAAGTAAACTAATATCAATATGCTTTCAATAACGTTAACGATCCCATGTGCTCTTTGTTTTTGGGTGTGCGTTGTGGTTTTCCTTTAAAAAGAAATACGAATAGTTTGTTTGTTCAAGCAAGATTAAAAAAAAATCATACCTTAACGACAAATCCCCCACCCCAAACTCCATTCCTAAAACACGTGCACAACCATCGATCGGCATTGCACTTATATAACACACACCGTTCTATGCCGATTCCGTAAATGATAAGCGTAGTTTCCGGAATTGAATATAGGTACATTAAGTAATTATTAACATGTTTGTATTTGTTTGAATTTGATTTAGTTTATTAATTTAGTTTTATTCTACCTTATGTCCTAGATTTACCATGTTTTCATTTTTGTCAAAATTTTCGATGTGTACGCAACTGCGTTTTTGCATACGGGTTGCTACGCGCCTGATAGACAAAATAATTAATTAATTATTTACTCAAATCATCACAATGTGTCGTTTTATCGTATGTATCGTATATATCCATAGCTACACATCATTCTTAACTGAGGTCGCATTAACCAAGGCCATATCAACTAAGGCAGCATTTGTTTAAGGCCAGATCATCTCGAAAGCAAAACTTCAAAAAATGATTACACAGTGTTTTATTTTTTTAAATCTTTAAAGATTTGTGAATCTATGGCAATTTAAATCATAATTATGAGAATAAAGGTGTATTTGTTTTCTATATATGCAAAAGCACGTGCACAATCATTCTCCGTGTTTGTTTTGTCAATATTTACAAACGGAAGTCACTGATATATTGGTTACATCCTGTATATTACAACTGACATTTGATTGGTCGGCTGAACCTGCCAGCAGCCGATGCATTTTTACCATTAAGAGCGTTCAAGCCCTCATCCAGCGATAGTGCCGATAGAGGGCACAGTATTATTCAAGTTAGGCCGCATCTGTCACAAGGATCGTAATAATGGATCTCCGATCAGCGTGCACTCTCTTTTATGAAAATTCATTTCGTAGGTAAATCGTTATGGGTCATGCACAATAATAATGGGGTGAAACAAAGGTTTCTCGCCTGCTTCTCAAAAATATTGGATAAAAACGTAAAAAATGGCGAGAATTACTCGCTGACCAGTACAAGATATTACTTTACTTAGCACAAGCCATTTTAAAAAAATCTCTTTGATAACAGATATGAAGACAAAAGGGTGTTGCCATTCTTTTAAAGTCAACTCTGGTTTCTGTAAAGCATGCATGTTTATACCCGTTCAAATATTCAAACTGATTAAAAACTTCATACTGTGGATACACATGAGTACATTGTTCGTAGACAGATTTAACAAATCTTAATCTGTTATTATTTTTTGCGCCATTTTGATAACAAAAATAAGTCGGTTTTTTTCCGGTATTTCGTACCTAAAACTGGGATGTCAAATCCGGGTCCAAATCGCCTAGATTACAGAATAATCAATTATTCATATTAAAGCCATAACATGACACCTCGATGTAATTTGTAACACTTTTGTGTGGAAAATGTCAAAATGGGTCTGTTGTAACTCTCCTATGAAAATATGTTGGTTAAAAGCTCAACAGAGCTTATGTTGTATGTTGTTTTAACCATGCCGACTCTAAATAAAGCTTATTTATTTATTATTTATTTAATATGAGCATGCTATCCACAAAAAGGAGTTTTCTTGTTATTTGCCTATTTTAAAAGCAATAAGAACTCTAAAAAAATATCTTATTTTTTGTTTTTGCTTAACTTATATTCTCATACCAATATCCAACTAAAAATTATATAAGGCGTGTGACAGTCCAATATTGTAAGAATCAATGGCTATGCACATAGGTACATTTGTATACCCACCATAAAGCTATTAACGAAAAATCTGAATTTTGTGCTGTTGAGTTTAGATTGTGAAAAAAATCATTAAACTTACTGGGATTTTCATTGTACTCGTAAACATTTTTTCAGAACCTACTTCAGTAAAAATATTTTCTTCTCCTAAGAAGGAAAGCAAAAATTGTTTTCCTATTATGTGGAACAGAAACACATTTTTCCATAAAAACAATATTGACTACTCAAATTTTTTTTCTAACCGGTGACAGCATAATTTTTTTTCCAGCTACAATGCAAAATCTAAATTGTTTTTCGGTCAGCTAGGGCATTGAAATATTTTTTTCAAAAAAATCCCAGCCCCTCCCCCCCCCCCTCCCCAGATAAGAAAATGATTGTTGCCTAAGACATAAAATCTACAATGTGAAAAATTAAAATTAAATATGGAGAGGCCAATTTTCCTCGTATTACTAAGGGACCGGTCATTATTTATCTCCAGGGGGGATATAATAGAATGTATTAGGGCAATGGTGCTTTAATTTTCAGAAAACCTGTGCTACCTTAATTTCCATGGTACTATTTGAAAATCCTTGGGAGAACCACTGATATGTTTTCTTGACAAAAAATGTTTTTGATAGTATATTCTTTTCAAAGGAAACACCAAGATAGGCTTCCTTTCAACATCTCAAACATGAAAAAAAAACATGGTTTTAAAGGTAACTATTTAATTGCTAAAAACAAATCTGAAACACTTTAATAACTTTCAAATTTCAATCCAGAGGAATAGAAAAACTGACTAGGTAGTAATACATTCATATGTATAATACTGCACTTACATCAATTAAATAGTTCTGACTAGATTATGAAGCTTGTTAAAATTAAATGCATCACAAAATAACAAAATGTGCTGTCCAGCAAAAATATAAATAAAACAAATTAGAACAGTTTTGTATTGTATGCTTAAAATAAAGTATCATAGCCACTGATGCATTTTAGCAAGAAACAACTCCTGTTTCAAAATCAAATAAAAGCAATCATCTGATTATTTAATGAGGAGTTTCAAGCAAATAAAAAACTAACAATAAAAAATAATGGATGGAATTGAAGGAAAATGGGACTTATAAATAATAATGATATAAACAAAAATGTAAGTTAAAAATATCAATTGACAAATGTTTTGTGGTAACAAAAATAAAATAAACATGTATTCACACTTTCAATAACAGTACCAATGTACATGTATGTATACGACAACAAAACAACCAAATCAAATCAGTGTTCTCCCCAGAAATTTCAGATAGCATCCTGTTATCTTAAAATTTTGAAATAGCATATTATGCTTTGAAATTATAGCATCACATTTATATACATTCAATGGGAAATGATTTCAGACAGCATCACATTTGAACAATATAGCTTTGATTTAAATTGTATTTGGCCTCTTAACTTCTTTCTGCATTTTTTTCTATTGTTTTCCTTTTTTTGGTTGTGTGTAATAGTATTCATTGAACTGTTTTGGAAAAAAAATTTGGTGTTGGAATAAACCCATAAAGGGAAATTTGGCTTTAAAATACATTATCTTTTGATAATTTTGGCACTATGAATACTTTCTCAATTGTTTTGTTGTATTATAAAGTATTTTTTAATTTGCAAATTTCTGTTATCATAATACTGTTGATTTGAGATTAATTGTGAAACTGATGATTAAAATACTATTTCAATATATTAAAAAAAAACTATTGTTATAGTACATTGTATTTATGGCAAAAATTCAAGATGCAGCTTCTTTAAATAGTGGACTCCTGGCTTGTTGAAGACTGTGAAGACAAAAAATTACAACAAAGTGACTTAAGGGTATCCTTTGCATTAGATGTGGTTGTGGTTGCCGTCATGAACACAGAAGAACCTTTTGTTCCATATCCTATGAACTACTATCCTTGCTAAAAGAAATTTATAGCAACATATTAAATTAGAAGCCTTTCAACAATAATCAGGAAAGGGAGGGGGTCAAAAGATTTAAAGTAGTTAAAATTTTTAACACAACTTAAAAAAAAGGGGGGGGGGGGGTCAGTTATGTTTGCTCATTCCAAATTTTTTAATTCGAGCTTTATTCTTTCAATTATCTTTCGGACATAATGGGCAATTATTGTGTCGCGCTAATTAATAGCATTATCATCAATTATGTAACATGTTGCTTTTGAAACTTGTCACTCTTTGTTTCAATATTAATTAATTTCATTTATTGTGTCAATTTCGGCAAGTCCTTTCATGTACAATATTATTATATGAATGATTGTGTTTTGATTGAGAAAAGGATGTTGGAAACCGACAGACACTTTGTACGAACGCTGTATATTTTAGTGACATTGTTATACTGTAAGGCACATTTTAAACGGATAACCGTATTTGCTTGTATTGTTGTATTATACCGCATGTGTGTACTTATTCGTCTATTTTGTAATATACAACTTGTACAGTAACATTTTGTGTTTTATTTAGTTTAAGTTTGTGAGCTTCCTCCGAACATTAATAGTAACGGAGTCGTCCAAATTTACCGCCGTTATAAATATTGTTTCATAATTACATTTTACATATATAACTAAAACTATCAAAATGCATAAATAAAAATTTGTAGGAATAGAAAATCTTCAAAAATGATATCACAATATATCATATTTGAAGTCAACCAAATGCAGCAGCAGAAAATTATTAATATTCTTAATTTTCCATCAAAATTCATAATTAAGGTTTTGAATAATATATTTTTCATCTAAAGGAATCATTATGCACACAAAAAAAAAACATTCCTTCATGTCCTTGTTGGCAGTTTTTAGAGTCTAAGTGCACTAAGACGGTCTTAGCGGTGTTTAAACGTACCGCAAAAATGGGCGAATTACATTTCCGCAAATTTTGAAATTTTCCATGTTTACGTTTCCGCAAATTGTAGCATTACGTTTCCGCTATTTACCTGTAATTTACCTATAGTAAATGATACAGAGTCTTCGTGCCGTTTAAATTTGGAATGCCTCTGTAATGACATGAAAGACATTTTTATTGATGGAACATTCAAGTATTGTCCCAAATACTTTTATCAGTTATATTCACTCCACGGTTGCAAGAATGGCAATGCTATTGGTTTGGGTTTTGCTCTGCTTACTGCTAAAAGTGAGGATTGTTATATTAATATGTGGGACCTTCTTATTGCTGCTTGTCGAGAGAGGAATTTAGTTTTACAACCTGAAGTGTTCCATATAGATTTCGAATATGCAATGCATAGTGCAATTTTAACAAAGTTTCCAAATTCTACTATTAGTTGCTGCCGTTATCATTTAGGACAAAGTTGGTGGCGCAAGATTCAAGCAGTCGGTTTAAGTGTAGAGTATAAAGACAAGTCGTCCGAAATAGGGAAATGGCTGACTTTTTTTTTTTTGGACTAGCATTTTTACCAACAAATGACATCGAGGATTGTTTTGTTGACTTGATGGCAGATGAACCGCTAAATGATAAATGTTCTAGATTTGTTGACTACATTCTAGAAAATTATGTTACTGTAAATTCGAAGTTTCCATCCACCATTTGGGCAGCTCCCCCAGATCCAGACACTAAAAGAACCACAAACGGTCCTGAGTCGTTCCACTCTCACCTAAATGCGCAATTTTACGCGTGTCATCCTAGCATTTTCATCTTCTTAGATGTTCTTCTTAAAATACAAACAACGTCGTACATAAAAAATAAGAACATTACATATACAGGCTGCGACAAGAAAAAATGAAAAAGAAAGGCTAGACTTTGCTATCGAAACATATGAAAAGTTTGTTGCGGGTGAACGATCAAAGATTGAATTTGTAAAAACCGTTGGTTACAAATATTCTGCTAGAACAAATATATGATTTTTGGTACTGATGTTATATCTACATGTACTTACTTACCTGTGCTTTTATAGTGCTTTTATAGTGTAAATATATTTTATTGCTGTCTTTTATATAAATAAACATTATCCTGCTCTAAGTCCTACTTCCACATCCCCGTTGGTGAGCAGGGGGCAACAGGTGATTTTATCTGGCTAACGATAGGGGAAATTAGCGGAAACGTAATGTATAAATTTGCGGAAACGTAACTTTTTTCTTGCGGAAAAGTAATGCCAATTTGCGGAAACGAACAACGTGATGAGAAGACAATACTAATTTTCTTTTTTTTCCCCCGTATACTGCCCACATTCAACATACTGAATATTTCAGCTTAATTAGTTTAATAAAAATTTCTTTATCTAGAAACATTTTTTTATAGTATTAAAAGTAGAAATATTATATTTCAAATTGTGATATTTTTATTTTATTTTTTGGAAGTTATTTTTAAACGTTCAATTTCAGAAAATGTTAGATGTCGATTTAAGATAAGATTATGGAAACATATTTGTCAGTGTTTAACCTTTACCGAGGCCACTAAGGTTCAAATCGTAGTCTGCATTGCAGCTGATTAATGACTTTTATTGTTTCTGTTCTCAAACTAAATTGAGGTCACTGATAACGGAGTCATTTTATTGTCATTACAGTGATATAGTCTGGTTTTGTAATAGAATTGTACAAAAGTATAATCGTTAGTTATGCGTTTTAAGATCACACAAAAGAAGTCATAGTGGTCGCGATCGTTTGATAGTTGGAAACCAAAAAAATTGCTTTCTTTTTTCCTTTTTAATTATTTATTTTTTTGCTTTTTTTTATTTTTGTTGTTTTGCATTTATTTATATTTTGCTTGAGTTTTCAAAACTACCTCCACACTTTTAGTACATGTCTTCTAAAGTTTGTCTCTCACACCTTTAGTACCGATGTGGTCGTGATCGTATGGTAGTTGGATTTACAACTACCTATGCAATCAGTACATACTACCACTGATGTTGCGAGTTCGAATCTCGATTAAGCCGAGGTGTGCAGCATTATGTGATAAAGTCTGTCGGTGACTTGTGACAGGTCGATGGTTTTCCCTGGGTTTTCCGGTTTCATCCACCAATAAAAATGACAGCCACGATATAACTGAAATATTGTTGAAAGTGGCGCTAAACACCATCAAGCAAACAAACAAAACTTTAGTAACTGTCCCTTATAATTGCCTTCCCACTTTTAGTACACCTCTATAATTTATCAGTCATATTTTATTGTTCCAGCAGCTAGCCGATATGTAATAGTCACATGATACAAGTAACCACGGGAAAGGAAGAGCGGGAAATAACTCCCTGATTCTGAATCTTGAAAATCTGAATCTGAGTTCTGAATTCTCGGCTTTCGTATAAATCTGACTTTTTATTTTAATATATTACAGTTATAAAGCTCATTATCAACACAATAAGTAATTTTCAACACACGTATATTGTCATTTATACATTCAACATCTGATTAATATGAAAAGTTTGCATTTAGGAATACCTCCCCCTTTTATTGGACTGATAGAAATGAGCTCTCAGTATATTAGAACTATGTTAATTTATATTTAGACCTTAATCAAGCATTTCATCAAACTGCCTCAGATTTGTAAAAGTATGCCCCAGTAATATTCAAATTCTGCTATTTCTTTAGATATGAGAAACTGAAATTTGCCTCAAAGCTCAACAAATGTATGTTTCTTAACAACTTTTGTTATCGTTCATATACGCAGGATGTTCAAATATACTTTCACAGTCAATTTATACTCTCAAGCATAAAATCCACATTGACAATGTGAAATATTAACCGTAAATGTTGAGATGCCAATACAATTTTCCAGGGATCACTAAAATGGCATATTCTTCATATACCCAATTCTCAAATAAAACCTCTCAATAAGTACACTTAGCGTGTATTCTGATTAAAACTGTATGAAAAAAATGTGTAGGATTAGAAAATCTACAAAAATGATACCTCCGATATATTATATTTGAGGTCAACTACGTACACGCATATATTGTCATTTGTACATTTAAAACCTGATTAATATGAGAGTCCCCCTTTTATTGGACTGGTAGAAATGAGCTCGCAGTATACTAGAACTACTATAATTTATACTTTTTTCCCATTAAGCATTTATTTAAAAACATTAAATAAGATCTGATATTTAAATCTTAATAAAAAAAAATTCGTCAAACCGCCTCAGATTTGTAAAAAAAATTATTTTCAAGTTCTGTCATTTCTTATGAGGAGAACTTGTAATTTTCCTAAAAACCTAATACATGTATGTTTCTTTACACATTTTGTTAGCGTTCATGAAAACGGGATTCTCAAATGTACTTTCACAGTCAATTTATACTCTAAAACGGAAAATCCACATTGACAATGTCAAAAATTAACAGTAAATGTTGAGTGGCCAATACAATTTTCCTGGGATCACGGAAATTGCATATTTTTAAATACCCAATTATCAGATAAAACTCAGTACATTGTGCATGTATTCTGATTAAACTATCAGAATCATGAAGAAAAATGTGTAGGATTAGAAAATCTTGATAAATGATTGATTGATTGATTGGTGTTTTGCGTCCAGCGAGCAATTTTTCGGCTATATTCAGGACGAGAACATTCAAAAATTTAAAAGCCACGGGACTCGAAACAAGGAAAGGTGATGGGTAGGGACGGATAATTTTGCCAGTGCAACAGGTCTCTTATGGACCACTCATCATGAGCATAATGCTCATAATGAGCTGTTACACTGGGTTCTGTAACGTGCGGAGAGGATGGAATGATATCTCCATATATTACATTTGAAGTTAACCAAATGCTACAATATTAGATTGTTAAAATTCTTAATCTTTGCACTATTCTCTGCATAATCTGCCATTCGATTACAAAAAACATTCAAGCAACCAATCTTAAAAATTGTAAAGTCATAAATAAGTATCAAATTACATGTATATTTGAATACCTTCTGTGCAGATAGGGAACATCTTTTTTTTTTCTCAAAATATTACTTAATATTCTTATTGAAGCCGTAACATGACAACTCAGTGTAATTTGTAAAATGTTTGAGTGGAAAATATCAAAACGGGTCTGTTGTGACTGTCCTAGGAGAATTTGAGCATATTATCAAAAAAATATTAAATGTCTTGTTTTTTCTCTAAGAGCAATAAAACCTGTTTCGCTAGGCTTTCTTTGAGCTAATTTATGTTCCTATATCAATTTTCATGCTGAAAAGATATATAAGATATGTGGGGAGTCAAATATTTCCAAGAATTAATGTTGAAAAGCTAATTTACCCCTATGAAGCTATTGGTGAAAAAATATGAATTTTCAGTTGTTGAGCTCAGATTGTGAAATATAATAAAACTAACCTTTTATCTTAATATATTACAATTGTAACGCTGATTCCCAACACAATAAGTAATTTCTAACACACATATATTGTCATTTATATATTCAACATCTGATTAATATGAAAAGTTTCAATTTAAGCATGCCTCCCCCTTCTATTGGACTGCTAGAAATGAACTCCCGGTATATTAGAACTATGTTAATTTAATTATACTTTGTTCCAATTAGGTATCTTTTTCAAAACATTAAATAAACTCTACTATTTAGATCTTAATCAAAAATGTATTGGGGCCGTCTTGAACGTGATCGCATGGTAGTTAGATTTACAACTACCTATGCAACCAGTGCATACCACCACTGATGTTGTGAGTTCAAATCGCGATCAGGGCCAGGTGTACAGCATTATGTGATAAAGTTTGTTATTGACTTTCGACAGGTCGGTGGTTTTCTCCGGGTTCTCCGGTTTCCTCCACCAATAAAACGCACCGCCACGATATAATTGAAATATTGTTGAAAGTGGCGTTGAACGCTCTCAAACAAACAAAAATGTCTTCAATCTGCCTCAGATTTGTAAATTTATGCTTTATTCATTTTCAAGTTCTGTTATTTCTTATGGTGTCTTATCATGTGTCTTTACGTTCTGAGTTCCGTTTTGTGATGTCCGTTACGATTTCCGCATGAAAACGATGTTCGATTATCTCTCTCTTGCCTTCCTCTACTATAGCTTGCTGATAACAACAGTTTTAGAATGAATGAATGAATGATTTGAAATCTGTTTTGTGGAGTTTTGTACCATGACCTATTGTATCTTTTTGACAACTGTGAAACACTTTTCTCAGAAATGGAATGCCGAAACACATTAGATGGAATTTGCACTTGCACCGCCTTGGGCAGATCTGAATCATCCTTTCCAGTGGAACCCACAAGAACTTGCTCCTGTTTTTGATTGACAACATATTTTCTATGTTTGGTGGACGTGTTTTTCAACAGACAGTCGGCATACCTATGGGTACAAACTGTGCTCCTCTTCTCGCCGACTTTTTCCTTTATTCGTATGAGGCACACTTCATACAGGGGCTTCTGAAGAAAAACGAAAAGAAGCTAGCCCGATGCTTTAATTTCACGTTCCGGTATATAGATGATGTCCTTTCACTAAATAATTCTAGGTTTGGTGATTTTGTTGATCGCATCTATTCTATTGAGATTGAAATAAAGGATACCTCAGATACAAATAGGTCTGCTTCATACCTGGACCTACACCTCGAAATCGACAGTGAGGGTATGTTAAGAACGAAACCTTACAACAAAAGAGATGATTTCAATTTTCCCATTGTGAACTTTCCATTTATATGTAGCAACATTCCAGCAGCACTTGCATATGGATTATATATCTCTCAGATGATACGATATTCCAGAGCTTGTGGTTCCTATCAGGATTTCCTTGATAGAGGGTTGCTGCTAACAAGGAAGCTACTGAACCAAGGGTTCCTTTTGGTAAAGCTGAAGTCCTTACTTCGAGAATTTTACGGTCGCCACCATAACTTGGTTGACCGCTACGGAATATCTGTTTCAAAAATGACCACGGATATGTTCCACATGTCGTAAACACTTCCCGGTCCTTTCCTCATTCACGACTTATTAACGGGTTTGTAACTAGATTAACACGACGGGTGCCACTAGTGGAGCAGGAATTACATACCCTTCCGGAGCACCTAAGTTCACCCCCGGTTTTTAGTGGGGTTCGTGTTACTCGATCTTTAGTTTTATATGTATATATGTTTCGTCGATCGTTGTTTGTCCTTTTGTACTTTTTCTTTTGGCCATTGTGTTGTCCGTTCTTCTTCGATATACGGTTTCTGATTGCCCCTTTGATATCTTCAAGCTCTTCTTATTCAAATCAAAAACTTTCCTATGAAAAGTTGGATCAAGTTTTCTTACAAATCTTGTTATTTTCAACGGTTTCATTCATGTTTCTTGTGTATAATCAGTTAAGTATTTTGTCTGTTTTACCCCTCAATCTTTCGAGTGCGGTGTATTCTGCAGGGTCAATACCCTCAAACCATTCGTAGACAGACAGAGCCAAGAGCCATTTAAAAATAAATTCTTGGAACTACTGTTTTGGCCTCATGTATCTATCAAAATGTTTTTTTTTTTAGATCTACCTAATGTGTGAAAAAAATTGATTTTCTACAGACATGAAAAAAGGAGGAGGGGTGCATGGACTGTTCTTACCACGTTTCACAAAATATATGTGATGAGAAGACAATAGTAATTTTAGCTTAATTGGCTTAATACAAATTTCTTTAGCTAGAATCATTCTTTTATAGTAGAGTAGAAATATTATATTTTAAATTGCAATATTTTTTTTTATTTTTTGGAAGTTATTTTTAAACGTTCAATCTCAGTATATATTAAATGTCGATTTAAAATAAGATTATAATCTGCATCACTAGGGAAGCATACATTTGATTCACAGCTTGTCAGAGTTTAACCTTTATCGAGGCCACTAGGTTCAAATTGTAGTCTGCATTGCATCTAAATTGAGGTCAATGATAACGTTGTAATTTTATTGTCGTTACAGTGATATAGTCTGGTTTTGTAATAAAATTGTACAACGTTAGTAATATGTTTTAAAATAAGACTGTTTATTGGAAATATCAAGTATATACAATGATGTCTTCCACACAATGAAAAGATATTAAATCCAAATTGGAAATATCTATAATGTACTATATAAGCATAAAATAACACAGAAAGGGGCTATCGTGGTCGCGATCGTTTGATGGTTCGAATTACAAATACGTTTTGCTTTATTTTTTTTCTTTTCTTTTTGTTGTTTTTTATTCATAGTTTTTTTGCTTGAGTTTTAAAAACTTGCCGCCAGACTTTTAGTACCTGGCCGTCGTTGCCGTGATCACATGGTAGTTGGATTTACAACTACTTGTGCGATCAGTGCTTATTATCACTGATGTTGTAATTATGTGAAAAAGTTGTTCAGTGACTTGTGGCAGGTCGTTGGTTTTATCCGGATCCTCCGGTTTCATCCACGAATAAAAATGACCGCCACGATATAACTGACATATTGTTGAAAGTGGCGTTAAACACCATCAAGCAAACAAGCAAACAAAAGTTTAGTACCTCTCTCTTAAATTTGCTTCCCCACTTAAAAGTACACTCCTCTATAATTTCATATTTATATTCTATTGTTACAGCAGCTAACCGATATGTAATGATCACATGATATAATCAACCACGGAAAAGGGAAAGTGGGAAATAATCCCCTGATTCTGAATTCTGAATTACTGATTCTGAATATTGAATTTCTGATTTTGAGTTATTAATTCTGGATAAAAACGGCCCTTCTCAGCTTTCGTATAAAACAGACATTTTATCTAAATATGTTACAGTTGTAAAGCTGATTCCCAACACATTAAGTAATTTTTAACACACGTATATTGTCATTTATGCATTCAACTTCTGATTAATATGAAAAGTTTGCATTTAGCAATACCCCCCCCCCCCCCTTTATTGGACTGATAGAAATGAGCTCTCAGTATATTAGAACTGTGTTAATTTATACTTATCTATTTCAAGACATTAAATAAGATCTAGTATTTAGATCTTAATCAAACATTTCTTCAAACTGCTTCAGATTTGTATAAGTATGTCTTACTTAGTAATATTCAAATTCTGCTATTTCTTTAGATATGAGAAACTGAATTTTTCCTCAAAACTCAATAAATGTATGTTTCTTGACAACTTTTGTTATCGTTCATATAAGCAGGATGTTCAAATATAGTTTCACAGTCAATTTATATTCTAAGTCATAAAATCCACATTGACAATGTGAAATATTAACAGTAAATGTTGAGGTGCCAATACAATTTTCCAGGGATCACTAAAATGGCATATTCTTCATATACCCAATTCTCAAATAAAATCTCTCAATAAGTACATTTAGCGTGTAATCTGATTAAAACTGTATGAAAAAAAAATGTGTAGGATTAGAAAATCTACAAAAATGATACCGCTTATATATTATATTTGAAGCCAACCAAATGCTACAGCATGAAATTGTGAAAATTCTTAATCCTAGCAATTTTGTTTTCAACATAATCTGCCATTCGACTACAAAAAAAACATTTAATCAACCATTCTTGATAACTGTAAAGTCATAAATAAGCATAACATTATATCTAAATAGCCTCTGTTTACATACAATACAACTTTTCAAAATATTTCACAATAATCACATTGAGGTTGTAACATGACAACTCGGTGTATTTTGTAAACCTTTTGTATGGAAGATGTCAAACTGGGTCTGTGACTGTCCTGGGACAATTTGAGCATGTTACCAACATATCCTTTCTTTGAACTAACTTATGTTTCTACATCAATTTTCATGCTGAAAAGCTATACAAGACATGTGAGGAGTCAAATATTTCCAAGAATTGATGTTCAAAAATCAATTTACCCTCATGAAGCTATTGGTAAAAAATATGAATTTTCAGTTGTTTAGTTCAAATTGTGAAATATAATAAAACTAACCTTTTATCTTAATATATTACAACTGTAAAGCTGATTCCCAACACATTAAGTAAACTTTAACACACAAATATTGTCATTTGTACATTCAGCATCTGCTTAATATGAAAATTTTACATTTAAGCACACCTCCCCCTTTATTTGACTGCTAGAAATGAGCTCCCATTAATTATATATTTCAAGACATTGAATAAGATCCAGTAGTTTATAACTACCTATGCAATCAGTGCCTATCACCACTGATGTTGTAAGTTGAAATATCGATCAGGGCGAGGTGTACAACATGTTGTGATAAAATTTGTCAATGACTTGAGACAGGTCGGTGGTTTTCTCCGGGTTCTCCGGTTTCCACCATCAATGAAACTGATCGCCACAGATATAACTGAAATATTGCTGAAATTGGCGTTAATCACCATCAAACAAACAAACAAAAATTTCTTCAATCTGCCTCAGATTTGTAAAATCATGCTTTATTCATTTTCAAGTTCTGTTATTCTTATGAGGAGAAACTGTAATTTTCCTCAAAACTCAATAAATATAAGTTTCTTTATAAATTTTGTTAGCGTTCATATAAACGGGATGTTCAAATGTACTTTCACAGTCAATTTATACTCTAAAACGTAAAATCCACATTGACAATGTGAAACATTAACAGTCAATGTTGAGTGGAAAATACAATTTTCCTGGGATCACTAAAATTACATATTTTTTAAATACCCAATTCGCAAATAAACTACTTAATAAGTACACTGTGCATGTATTCTGATTAAATTATCAGAATCGATTAGAAAATCTTGAAGCTATTGGTGAAAAAATATGAATTTTCAGTTGTTGAGCTGAGATTGTGAAATATAATCAAACTAACCTTTTATCTTAATATATTACAATTGCAAAGTTGATTCCCAACATAATAAGTAAATTTTAGCACACATATATATATGCCTCATTTGCACTTTCAATATCTAATTAATATGAAAAGTTTGTATTTTTTGATACCTCTCCCTTTTTATTTCCTCATAGATTTTGATTTTAAGTTTTGGGGTTTAACAATATTATTGGTGTTTCGGCAATATTTCATCGATATCATGGCGACCAGCTTTAGTGGTGGAAGAAGCCGGAGTACCCGGAGAGAACCACCGACCATGGGCAAGCAACTGGTAAGCTTTTCCACTTGCGGCTGCGAGTCGAGAGCACCCTTTTTTGTAATTTACAAAGTCGGGAGCGAATCCACACCGTATTGGTGATAGGCTTGTATGAGTTGTTAGGTAACCCAACTATCTAACTCATTGAGCCACCAGGTCCCTTTTCCTCATATAAATGACATCACAAAATGTTAAGCTAAGCTAATTCATGCTTTGTTCCCATTCACTATGTATTTCAAGACATTAATTAAGATCTTGTATTTATATCTTAATAACAAATTCCTTCAAACTTCCTCAGATTTGTAAGATTCCGCTTTAATGATATTAAAGTTCTGTTATTTCTTCTATGAAGCCTACAAAAAGAAATCGTCAGCCTTCACGAAAGCTAGAAAATGCAGGAGGAAAATGCGCGGAATCAAGGACGATACTGAATAAATGATTGGTTTATTGTTTGATTTGTGTTTAACGCCAACTTTAGCAATATTTCAGCTATATCGTGGCGTGAGCAAATTTTACAAATAAATATCAAAATCTACCAGACTCTTAGAAATAAAATATTTGTTTACAAAACAATTGTGTTAAATATATATATATATTCAAATAAAAGAAAACAATTCTTTAAAAAAAAAATCAAAATTGTTTCGCCTGCCACATTTGTTAATATATATTTTTTTATTTAGAATAACTACTCTTTTACCTCAGGGGCTCATACAGGCGGGAAACCTGCAGTGCGTCTAAAATATAATTATGTACATATCACAATATAAAATAAAAATAGGTAATACATAAAAAATATATTTTAATCAATAATTAATACACTTGATCGGCAATCACACATGTATCATTTAATAAATCTTATAAACTTTTGACATTGTAGAATGTCAGCCGAAAGTCAGGAGCATCCAGGCTGTCGATTAAGACATGTTTCATTGAATAATTAGAAATACACGGAATACAGTCGTTCCTCATTATTTAACAAATACAATGTAACTATGAGTAATTCTACCATGACCTATGTATACAATATCTAGTCAAGACTACTTGTTTTATTTTTTGCGATTTTGACCGTAAGAACATGGGTTCTGTATTTCATGCAATTTGTTATACATTTCCTGGTCCCAACTGCTTTGCCACAGTTTTAAAATATATTGCACAATAAAAGACTTAAAATCAGTAACATAGCATAGAACAATTGGATATAGGATTATCCAATGCGTTAAACCATTAAATTGTGGACAGAATGTTTCATCCCAAAATAATTGATTGCTAAAACAAGATTAAGGTTAGTGTTATGGTGTTTAACGTCACTTTCAATACTATTTCTGCTATGTAGTGGTGGTGAGAATTATTGGTGGAGGTAATCGGAGTATCTGGCGAAAACCACCTACCTGTCGCAAGTGACTGACAAGCTTTATTATATAATGTTGTGTCGAGTACACCATGAGCGGGATTGAAACTCACAACTTTAGTGGTAGTAGGCACGATCATAGCGTCCCCACACTAAGACAAGGCCATTGGAAATCAGACGTTTTATTAATGTATTGATGCGGGTTATTGGTTCTTTTTGTTGCATCAGTATTTCTGGATCCAGTCCAGCAGAGTGCTTATCATGAAGAATTGACAAGTTCACATGTAACGTACAATTCTATTAATTTCATGCTATGTCTGCCATTGTGTATATCTCTTTTGACGGTACAATCTGCATGCCCATACATCTGGCAATGCAATGTCTTCTTCTGTCTGTATCAGGCCAGGAAAGGGAGGGGTCGTGTATATTTGTGTTAGAGGTTTTAATGTTGTCTCTATCTGTTCGACTCGATTTTGGACTGTTCTGACTATGGTATTTTGTGTTTTTCATTTTATCAATGTATTGCCTACATTCAATCTTTCGGCGAGGTGTGCATTATTAAAGCAGAATAAAAACTTAAGGTGCATTTTTAAAGTGTGATAGTTACTTGAGATTTAAAGATATTAAATGACTATGATTTAGCAAATGTCGGGTAGCATGCTGTTCCAGTATGGCGTGTGCTTATCATTAGTACTTTACAATAACTTTGTTACTTATTTAATTTTCATCACACACTAAACCATTAATTTGCGGACAGAATGTTTACACAGAAATAACCCATCATTAGACAGGACTCTCGGAAATCCATATGTTAACTAAAAAATACAATGTTTAATTGATGCATTAATGCTGTTCCTTGTTTTTCATCAGTGCTCCAGCTGAATGTTTACATGTAAAATTTAGAAGATCACATGTAACGAACTCTTTAATAATTACATCCTATGTTTATCATTGTGTATATATATTATGACGCTATATTATTCATGTTCAAGCATTCCTAAATAGACACATATTGTCAAATTCTGATAGTAGCACAAACATAATCCTGTTGCTGTGTATTGGGTTCCACGTGATGGATTGCTTAAGACACCTTATTTCTGAGCTCTTTTTTCGAGTGGAGAATTAATTTGTTACAGTCGGCAGTTCCTCATGTAGGCAGGATAATGAAAGTCTCACATACGATTAACAAAATCACCAAGTTAGCAATTATGTAGTGAAAGTACATCAACTATATACCGGGATGTAACATCAAAGTATCAGGCTAGCTTCTTTTCGTTTTTCTTGAGAAGCCTCTGTATGAATTATCCCTCGTACGAAAAAAGGAACAAGTCAGTGTGAAGAGGAGCCCAGTTTGTACCCATATATATGCCTATCGTCTGGAAAAACACATCCACCAAACATAGCAATCAGGTGTCAATGGCTAAAGCTCGAGCATTTTGATAAAATAAGTTTCAGAGAAATGTTTGGTAGAATCAGCGTGTTATTGGTTTTTGCTAAGCAAAATAAGAAATTGACATGTCACAAAATGATTTTCAATCCTTAGATGTCGTTATATTTTTACATACGATATACTATAATGTTTGTCCTTTTTCACAAATAGTAGTTTCATAAGATTGTTTTATTGTATTATTTTTGATTCATTGCCTTAATATTCATTATTGATGATGAAAATTCTTGCCACAAAGTGTATGTGAGACTTTCATTATCATGCCTACATGAGGAACTGCCGACTGTAGCAAATTAATTCTCCACTCGAAAAAAGAGCTCAGAAATAAGGTGTCTTAAGCAATCCATCACAGTCGTCCGCGTGATAACATATTTTATTTCTTGGAATATGTAAAAGTAATTAAAATATGTTAAATAATATTATAGCTTCCGTCGATTATGTAGTATTAAAGGTTTTTTTATGAAAGATTAACCGACTAAATTTGGATGTGATTTCATTAAGGAAAGAGGATGCTTAAATCTTCGTATGCAAATAATACATATACATGTATATAACGAATGTTGGTTTTTGTGCAATTGGCATAGGTATGCGATCTTATTTTGTACATCGAAACAGCAAATTACTAGTGAAATCTCTTGACTGTGCAGAACCACTTAAGTATAAATTGTGCACGTAGCGATATAGATGATACACATTTGGTGAATACACAGATTATGTTTGTCTAAAAATGCTCTAGAAAGGATAATGATTTTGTTGAGGAAATAGCATCTGTTTTCTTTAACATGCTACAAATTGGGTACCTCTCTGCGTATTCCATGTAAGAGACAAAATATACTGACAATAGTGAAGCACTGCGTTTTATTACAAGAGTCGACAGAGCTTCCTAGAGAAATATAGATTAAAACATTCAATACTTAATTCCTAATAAAAGAATATTTTTCAAAGACGTATTTTCCTTATCCTTAAAGAGTAAAAATGGTTCGTAAGGAGCAATCTCACTCGAAAATCTAAATATATGCACTTTATATCTAAACGTTTAATAAACGTTGCAGTTTTTATGTTTGCTTGTTTTTGCCCTTTGTTTTATTATTATAGTTTTTACACAATTCATATAATCTGGAGACGCATATACCCACACAGAGCAGTGGGTGGCATTGGATATCTAAATAAAATAACCTGTCGCATCATCAAACAATCACAAAAGAGTATACTCTCTTCTTTTAACTATATGATATAATATGTGTTTAAAGTTGGTCAGTTTTCTTGAAACGATAGTTCTTGTGTATGCTTAATGCATGTGTCCATCAGTAGGTTCCTGAATTTATAATAAGATATATTGTGATGTTATAACTTCATTCCACATCTCCGAAAGGGCCGCTATCATTACAGAGATACATTTCAGTTGTTTTCGATCATATTTTACTTTGGTAACGAACGTCTACAGAACTATATATTTCTTCGAAGCCTTTTTATTTTCAAGTTCATATTACCTTTATAATATACATTTACCATTTTGTTTTGTACGGATAGGATGCTACTGCTGATGTTAATGAGATTTTCTTTAATTTCTTTATACATTTGTATTCTAAATTTATCTTTTTTCTTAATGTACAGTGACCTTACGACACTGCGTACACTTGCACGATTTGATCTTAGCATTGTCGAGTTGATCTTAATAACAGATTGATGAAGTAGTTCCCAGTATCTTGCAATGTTGCCATCAAAAATGAACATGTGAACGTCTGTATGTCTGAAAACAGGAATGCATGCTTACACCCACCCTTGAAATTGGAAATCAATCATGTCCAGTCATCATCAGCTTTACTTTATGTAGTGTCTGCCACCCCCGCCGTGCATTTCCATAATTTAGTGCGTTAGTGACACACTACCCTGTCTAGCGATGTGTTGCTAAGTGTGGCTCATCCGACACGTCTGGATAATTTGATCCTCGTCATATCCTATCTATGTATCGGAGACTATTTTCTCTAACCATGCCTTTACCACCACTCACCAGAAAACTTTATGACGTAAGCCCATGTACTCCACTTTTCTGCCCCGCTTTTCTCGACGAAACCAACTGCTGATGTTGACCACATTCTCACCCCTATGTGCATGTCTGTCATTTTGGTTTCTTACACCATTGGCCTTTATGATATGACATACATGTACTACCTACATCAATAAGAACAATGAGGTCATATCCAATTACCATAAGTACAATTTATTTAGTCCACACCCTCTTTATCATAGTGCACCATGCTTTCCTTCTCTCTTTGCACATCTAAATCTTGGTCACGAATCCCTTAGGATGGTGTGTTGCATCATGATTGTATTGTTGCATTAGGCAGTCCTTGCATCCCTCAACACTTGATATTCACACAAGTATGGTATGAAACCCCTCCTTGGTGTATAATGACATTTAAGTGCTGTAGAGATTTCATAATCAGCAGATGGTAGTGGTATCGGTACGAGTGACTAGGGTTTGTAACGCTGACACCAGATTCCTTGGAGGAATGTGAGTATAGAGCCCACTCTGAGTGCCATGCAGTAACAATTTCTGATTCACCATTTTTCTAAGTTTCAGCATACTACATCCCTAACTTTGAAGATATGTGTAAAAACGCCGATGTTCGTTTTCCATGATACCATTCGAATGAGTTCTCTTGGCAAATTGAATTTTCTCCAATGTTAAGTAATTGTAGAAGTTGCTCTCCTAACATTCTCTGATAATACGACACAGAACATCCCACCGTTTTTCTTGGCTGAAGTACTTTATTTGAAGATGGTTGGAAATGAGTGGTTTTCACGTTATGCGCGAATGCGAGTAAGAGATCATCCATATTCCCAAACTGACTCTCAAAATGTCTAATCTGGTCAGAAAATAATTCGAATTGGCATTCGAAACGGCAGATAATCTAGTCAGTCTGGCAGAACACTGAGAAAAGGGGAACCTCTGTTGCTTGGTGTCTCGACCCATATCAGCTTAATAATATTTGCGTACATATTGTATTTGTGCTCTCACACCCACACTATCAAAGATATGCTCAAATATTTGGATAATATGAAGCAGCCGGCCGCGATACTGGTAATACCAGTATCGTAACACTGTACAATACTAGAAATACCAATATTGTAATGTTACAATACCGGAAATCCAGTATCGTATGTATACAATACTGGATGTACCAGTATCGTGCATTTACAATGCTGGAATACCAGAATCGTTGATCTATACACAATACCGGAAGCTCCAGTATTCTTCATCCAACAATACTGGTAATACTAGTATTGTAAAACACACGATACTGGAAGCTCCAGTATTCTTCATCCACCAATACTGGTAATACTAGTATTGTAAAGCACGCAATACTGGAAACTCTAGTATTCTTCATCCAGCAATACTGGTAATACTAGTATTGTAAAACACACAATACTGGAAGCTCCAGTATTCTTCATTCAACAATATTGATAATACTCCCTTTACACTGTCCGTCCTCTCATAACAGACGCACAAACAGGACAAAAAAAAAACAATATACAAGTACATTCCGCAACTTCGTACCTAATCTTCCAGTATCTGCAATACTGGTATTACCAGTATTTTCCAGAATCTTCCAGTATCTGCAATACTGGTATAACCAGTATTTTCTAGAATCTTCCAGTATCTGCAATACTGGTATAACCAGTATTTTCCAGAATCTTCCAGTATCTGCAATACTCATATTTTGGCAATGACTAGTATCTTCTATTATTAATTAACTTTGATTTATTAGCCTTTATATGATCAATTCTGTCAATACAATATAAAAACTTTCATTGGCCCAATACGGCAAAAACCAGTCCAATACGAATATTTTCCGTATTGGCCCAATTCCAGTCAGTCCAATAACAACTAGATCGGAATCCGCTAGACATTTCGACAATTGCAAGGAAAAATCCCGAGAGATATTGGACTGGTTAATTAATAAAGGTATCATTACGTAATGTTTTTCATATTGGCCTAGTTATAGGTCCTCGGTCTGCTGTATTGGCGTTCGGCTGCGCCTCAGGCCAATACAGCAGGCCTCGGACCTATAACTAGGCCAATATGAAAAGCATCACGCAATAATACTATAGTATTGCAGACACTGGAAAATTCTGGAAAATACTGGGGTACTAGTATTTACCAGTATCTGTACCAGTATTGCAGATACTGGAAGATTCTGGTAAAATACTGGTAATACCAGTATCGCGGCCGACTGCTTCATATTATCCAAATATTTTAATACAGGCCCTTGGATTAATTTTTCAAAATATTCAACATATATCTTTGCCAAACAGTAAATGATGATTCATATTAGATGCTTTGCTTGGTTTTTGCTCAACCGCCCAAGACTATCCTTATCGAACTTGGTTTTTTCAGACACTGCAAAATAAAATAAAAACAGCTATATGTTTATATATAAAAATAACAATAAACTTGATATATCAATATAATTGAACGACATCGAAGGCGTAGAGGTAAGCGTGCTCGTCTCGAGTGCAGTATACGAGGGTTCCGGCCCAGGTCGGGTCAAACCAAAGACTATAAAATTGGTATATGTTGCTTCTCCGCTAAGCACGCATCATTAAGGAGAAATAGCAAATAATGGTTGGATCAGAATCAGGATAATGTGTCGAAGTGGAGTGACATGTCTACCCGCGGATTTTTGTTTCAGTGAGCTAGCACTATAAAAATCCAACTCAGCGTGTTGGTCTAGAACAAAGCGGACCTCATCATCATCTCATTGAAAAATAACTTGTTCCCACTAAGCAATAATCCCTCACTCACTCAATATAATTGATTCAGTGGTTGTTCATGTGTCCAGAATATTCATCGTAACACTGTACAATACTAGAAATACCAGTATTGTAATGTAACAATACCGGAAATCCAGTATCGTATGTATACAATACTGGATGTACCAGTATCGTGCATTTACAATGCTGGAATACCAGAATCGTTGATCTATACACAATACCGGAAGCTCCAGTATTCTTCATCCAACAATACTGATAATACTAGTATTGTAAAACACACGATACTGGAAGCTCCAGTATTCTTCATCCACCAATACTGGTAATACTAGTATTGTAAAGCACACAATGCTGGAAACTCTAGTATTCTTCATCCAGCAATACTGGTAATACTAGTATTGTAAAACACACAATACTGGAAGCTCCAGTATTCTTCATCCAACAATATTGATAATACTAGTATTGCAAGACACACAATACTGGAAACTTTAGTATCCTGAATTTATTCTAAGCAAAAACAAGACAATAACGAAATAAAACATACTAGTTAAAACATAAATAATTACAATTTTATCAAAATACTAGAAATGGGTGGGACATTCGTTAATTTAAAATTATGAATTCAACTTTCAGAAATATTACCCTACATGTATTGTTTTATCATTGGTGAATTTATTCTCCCACCCCTTTTCTCATTTCTCCCACCTCGCTTCACGTTTCTTCCTTCCCTCTCTCCCCCCCTCTTCTCCTTTCTCTCGCCCCTAGTCTCCTTTCTCCCGGTCTCCGTATACACTGTCCGTCCTCTCATAACAGACGCACAAACAGGACAAAAAAAACAACAATATACAAGTACATTCCGCAACTTCGTACCTAATCTTCCAGTATCTGCAATACTGGTATTACCAGTATTTTCCAGAATCTTCCAGTATCTGCAATACTGGTATAACCAGTATTTTCTAGAATCTTCCAGTATCTGCAATACTGGTATAACCAGTATTTTCCAGAATCTTCCAGTATCTGCAATACTCATATTTTGGCAATGACTAGTATCTTCTAGTATTGCAGATACTGGAAAATTCTGGAAAATACTGGGATACTAGTATTTACCAGTATCTGTACCAGTATTGCAGATACTGGAAGATTCTGGTAAAATACTGGTAATACCAGTATTGCGGCCGGCTGCTTCATATTATCCAAATATTTTAATACAGGTCCTTGGATTAATTTTTCAAAATATTCAACATATATCTTTGCCAAACAGTAAATAACGATTCATATTAGATGTTTTGCTTGGTTTTTGCTCAACCGCCCAAGACTATCCTTATCGAACTTGGTTTTTTCAGACGCTGCAAAATAAAATAAAAACAGCTATATGTTTAGATATAAAAATAACAATAAACTTGATATATCAATATAATTGAACGACATCGATGGCGTAGTGGTAAGCATGCTCGTCTCGAGTGCAGTAGACCGAGGGTTCTGGCCCAGGTCGGGTCAAACCAAAGACTATAAAATTGGTATTTGTTGCTTCTCCGCAAAACACGCATCATTAAGGAGAAATAGCAAATAATGGTTGGATCTGAATCAGGATAATGTGTCGAAGTGGAGTGACATGTCTACCCGCGGATTTTTGTTTCAGTGAGCTAGCACTATAAAAATCCAACTCAGCGTGTTGGTCTAGAACAAAGCGGACCCCATCATTTTCTCATTGAAAAATAACTTGTTCTCGCTAAGCAATAATCCCTCACTCACTCAATATAATTGATTCAGTGGTTGTTCATGTGCCCAGAATATTCATCGTAACACTGTACAATACTAGAAATACCAGCATTGTAATGTTACAATACCGGAAATCCAGTATCGTATGTATACAATACTGGATGTACCAGTATCTTGCATTTACAATACTGGAATACCAGAATCGTTGATCTATACACAATACCGGAAGCTCCAGTATTCTTCATCCAGCAATACTGGTAATACTAGTATTGTAAAACACACAATACTGGAAACTCTAGTATTCTTCCTCCAGCAATACTGGTAATACTAGTATTGTAAAACACACAATACTGGAAGCTCCAGTATTCTTCATCCAACAATATTGATAATACTAGTATTGCAAAACACACAATACTGGAAACTTTAGTATCCTGAATTTATTCTAAACAAAAACAAGACAATAACGAAATAAAACATACTAGTTAAAACATAAATAATTACAATTTTATCAAAATACTAGAAATGGGTGGGACATTCGTTAATTTAAAATTATGAATTCAACTTTCAGAAATATTACGCTACATGTCTTGTTTTATCATTGGTGAATATATTCTCCCACCCCTTTTCTCATTTCTCCCACCTCGCTTCACGTTTCTTCCTTCCCTCTTTTTTCTCTCCCCCTCTTCTCCTTTCTCTCGCCCCTAGTCTCCTTTCTCCCGGTCTCCCTTTACACTGTCCGTCCTCTCATAACAGACGCACAAACAGGACAAAAAAAAAACAATATACAAGTACATTCCGCAACTTCGTACCTAATCTTCCAGTATCTGCAATATTGGTATTACCAGTATTTTCCAGAATCTTCCAGTATCTGCAATACTGGTATAACCAGTATTTTCTAGAATCTTCCAGTATCTGCAATACTGGTATAACCAGTATTTTCCAGAATCTTCCAGTATCTGCAATATTCATACTTTGGCAATGACTAGTATCTTCTAGTATTGCAGACACTGGAAAATTCTGGAAAATACTGGGATACTAGTATTTACCAGTATCTGTACCAGTATTGCAGATACTGGAAAATTCTGGTAAAATACTGGTAATACCAGTATCGCGGCCGGCTGCTTCATATTATTCAAATATTTTAATACAGGTCCTTGGATTAATTTTTCAAAATATTCAACATATATCTTTGCCAAACAGTAAATGACGATTCATATTAGATGTTTTGCTTGGTTTTTGCTCAACCGCCCAAGACTATCCTTATCGAACTTGGTTTTTTCAGACACTGCAAAATAAGATAAAAACAGCTATATATTTATATATAAAAATAACAATAAACTTGATATATCAATATAATTGAACGACATCGATGGCGTAGTGGTAAGCGTGCTCGTCTCGAGTGCAGTAGACCGAGGGTTCCGGCCCAGGTCGGGTAAAACCAAAAACTATAAAATTGGTATATGTTGCTTCTCCGCTAAGCACGCATCATTAAGGAGAAATAGCAAATAATGGTTGGATCAGAATCAGGATAATGTGTCGAAGTGGAGTGACATGTCTACCCGCGGATTTTTGTTTCAGTGAGCTAGCACTATAAAAATCCAACTCAGCGTGTTGGTCTAGAACAAAGCGGATCTCATCATCATCTCATTGAAAAATAACTTGTTCTCGCTAAGCAATAATCCCTCACTCACTCAATATAATTGATTCAGTGGTTGTTCATGTGCCCAGAATATTCATCGTCGTCTTAAATATTAGGCATCTTTTCGTCACAAAAAAAAAAGAAAAAAAAAGAAAGAAAGACAACGACGAAATAATTGGTATATATTTAATAGTTGTTGATTACATTTGAAAATTTGAAATTATAAAATTTTAATACATTGTATCTTGTTTTCTCTTTGTTTTTCTACTGTAATTTTATTAATAAGGTTTTTGAAGTGAATGTACTGGTTGGTTTATAGTATTTCTTACCTGCTTTTTCAATGTTCATACAATTTTGTTGTTTAATTTAATTTAATTTACTAAATTTAAAGCTACTTGTGTATACTAGTAGCTTGAATTAGGTCGATGCTCGTAATTTGTTAGCTATATCCTCAAGCATGTACTATGCATTTTTCGACTTGTAAACTGACTATTCTTTGCTGATACCAAAATTGTTACACTGTCAATATGTGTGTTTCCTATTAGTACTAATTTTATGCTTTCCATTTAAAAACAGCTACCTCTGCTTCTCTTTCGTCTTTTTTGTTTCTTCGGCATAATTTTGCTACCTACTGGGAATTGCCCACCCCATTTGTCTCCCTCACTGGTTCCGCTGCCTAATGTTTCAAGTAATTTGTGTTATTCACTAAATAATAAGATAATCTCAAAAGTACAAGATTCCGAGTGATATTCGAATAAAGGGACGATCCGGAATTAAAAAAAATAAAAACAAAAACAAAAAATTAGGTAAAAACACTTAAGAAAAGGGTAAAGACTCGGTCAACTCGAACTCCAAAAATCAGAAAAATAGATCAGGTATTCAGAAAGGGTTAGATCATCATGTCCCATTCATGACATATGTTGCCATTTCCTAATCCATGCATGCAATATGTACATCATATTGAGTAAACATATTTTTTCAATAACCAAAGGGATCTTTGTCATTTTAGATTTTAATATGAATTCTCGCAATTGCCTGCTTAGGACGAAGTTAATATTATTCCCATATCGCTTACTCTGCATGAATGTCTATAAATGTCAAATCACTGTAATATAGCCTTGATAAATAATTACACTGACTGCACCTTTATTGTTGTGTCTTATCGTCAAACAAAATATTAGCCTGATTACGTAATGCATACTATTGGTTGTATGTATATTTTACTATGGTATGCAACTTAAACTAGGTCACTAGTATGTATTTACGCTTTAGTTGTTGTTATTTACAATAGCCATATATAGTATGCACACGTCATGTGTCAATTATCCTTTCTCAGCAAATCAAATTCAAGTGTAATTGAAACCTCTACAAAAAACGTTATGTTTCGTGTTAAAAACGAATAATTGTATTTACAAATAGATAAAGAAAATTACACTGCTTGGAATAAGACAGAAAATTAGGGGAAAACACGCTTTACGTGTAGTATCATTTTCAGCAAAACATAATATCCAAATAAGAAATATATTTGCGTTTGTGTAGCTTTATCCACAACAAGCATCCTTTGAGTAAGGCTAATATAACACGATTTGACTTTAAGTTGAAAAATCTCAGCAACCGCTGAAAATATCTAGCTAGATAGAAATTATGTACTAGATTACCATCCCCTCTACTACCAACCGCTTCCTATAAGCTATTAAGCACACATAAATTGTTATTAAATGACTTTGAAATTTAGGGCGAAACGATTTTTTTCGCCCAAATAAAAATGTCGCCCAAACCCATATAAAATATACCAAAAGTTTCGCCCAACCTACCCATTTGTATATATATATATATATATATATATATATATATATATATATATATATATATATATCCTATCCCTTCAATGAACATCGATACAATGACGGGACAACCCATTGGTCCAGTGCCACGGAACTAAATTCCCCTAATTTTTCATCGACAATAGATCAATACACACATGGGATAGAACGAAAAATGTAAATTTATACGCAGGGGATTTCCCATAACCGGTATAAGGGGTTCATCAAGGGAAATAGTTTAAGAAAAATTAACACCTGTCTATTTTATTTTTTTTCTGTAAAAGATTTCCATTCATTTTAATTTATTTATATAATTTTAAATATAATTGAACATTTTTTCTTCTCCGTAGAATTATTTGGAATATGTTTTAATCAAAAACCTATTGTGTCAGTAAGCATTTCTATTGGACTATTGTCAGCCAATCAAAATTACTCTCTAAGATTAATTGATTTATCTATCTCACCTTGAGTGTGTAGTACATTCCATTCTACACAAGGTCAAGAACGCTTTGACTTCGTTTTATTTATAACCTTTTCTTTTCTATTTAGAACCGTACTATGATATTATGTTATGAATTATGATAATACAGCTTTGCGGATGTTATTTATTTATTTAATTTGTTTATGTAAGTAATGGGTTTAAAATGCAAATGACCGATGTGTGTATCATTATTCACGTGTGTCATTAAAACTGTTATGCCTTTCAAGAAAGGTATGTCTAATCTCAAAAGACGTACGTACGACTTCATAAGGTTTCACAAATCTTCGGTGTCCCAAAATAAAAAGAAAGGCGTTTAAAGATAGAGAACTGTTAAAATTTTTTGAATAGGAAATAATAATGAGCTGAATTACGACAATCTGAAGAAGAAGAAGAAGAAGAAGAAGATCCACCCTCACCCCTCTCCAACCACCCAAATTTAATCGGCAACCCTTTGTTAAGTAAGTAAATTTTGAACTTTTTAAAGTGTTATTTTCATGACAACAGTATCTACTTTGAAACTACCAAACACCTGTCTAAGCCAATAAGGCATATGTATATGAATTCTTGTTTAGTTGGGGACAACAAAGGTCGAAATTTCAAAACTCTCCCTTTATGTGTTTTTTTATTATGGCAACGGCGCCAACATTTGTCGAACTGATTTCAATTTGGTCCAAAAACTATCTGTTGAGCATTATCCATATTTTTGAATAGCTCTGACTGAACAGGTGACCATGTTGAAAATTACAAGACTAGATTGATGGCTTTTGAACAACGCATTTCTAGGCACGAGGTCCTACCATCCAATAAAAACTTCAAACCCATAATACTTCAGATCTCAGAGAATGGAGAATGACAGAAAGAAGAATATTAAGAAGAAGAACGATACCAATACTTCTACCACTTCCTAACTGGCTTTGGCTAGAAAATCAAGTTATGCTTCTGTTTCTGCCAAACAATGTAACTTTCTTTGGCTAATGGACCCTTGCTAAGTTTGATCTCTGGTGGTGTACCCGCCACGACGGAGAAACTCTCTATCTTATGATTTCATTGGATACAGCATGAAATATACGTTACAATAATTCACACTTCAAGACCACACAAATGCTTACGTAGCCTTAGAACTACATATATGTGTTAATTATTCAAATTGTCAAGTTATTTAATGTTGACTCGATAATTGATAAAGACGTGTTAGGTTTTTTTAAGAATAACGCGTAAGTCGAACATATTTCAGACAATGACAATTGTCGGTTATTGGCATTGAGGCATGTAGCATGTTATTTTCACGAACAAACATTGGATGTTCGATTATCTCTCTCTTGCCTTCCTCTACTATAGCTTGCTGATAACAACAGTTTTAGAATGAATGAATGAATGATTTGAAATCTGTTTTGTGGAGTTTTGTACCATGACCTATTGTATCTTTTTGACAACTGTGAAACACTTTTCTCAGAAATGGAATGCCGAAACACATTAGATGGAATTTGCACTTGCACCGCCTTGGGCAGATCTGAATCATCCTTTCCAGTGGAACCCACAAGAACTTGCTCCTGTTTTTGATTGACAACATATTTTCTATGTTTGGTGGACGTGTTTTTCAACAGACAGTCGGCATACCTATGGGTACAAACTGTGCTCCTCTTCTCGCCGACTTTTTCCTTTATTCGTATGAGGCACACTTCATACAGGGGCTTCTGAAGAAAAACGAAAAGAAGCTAGCCCGATGCTTTAATTTCACGTTCCGGTATATAGATGATGTCCTTTCACTAAATAATTCTAGGTTTGGTGATTTTGTTGATCGCATCTATTCTATTGAGATTGAAATAAAGGATACCTCAGATACAAATAGGTCTGCTTCATACCTGGACCTACACCTCGAAATCGACAGTGAGGGTATGTTAAGAACGAAACCTTACAACAAAAGAGATGATTTCAATTTTCCCATTGTGAACTTTCCATTTATATGTAGCAACATTCCAGCAGCACTTGCATATGGATTATATATCTCTCAGATGATACGATATTCCAGAGCTTGTGGTTCCTATCAGGATTTCCTTGATAGAGGGTTGCTGCTAACAAGGAAGCTACTGAACCAAGGGTTCCTTTTGGTAAAGCTGAAGTCCTTACTTCGAGAATTTTACGGTCGCCACCATAACTTGGTTGACCGCTACGGAATATCTGTTTCAAAAATGACCACGGATATGTTCCACATGTCGTAAACACTTCCCGGTCCTTTCCTCATTCACGACTTATTAACGGGTTTGTAACTAGATTAACACGACGGGTGCCACTAGTGGAGCAGGAATTACATACCCTTCCGGAGCACCTAAGTTCACCCCCGGTTTTTAGTGGGGTTCGTGTTACTCGATCTTTAGTTTTATATGTATATATGTTTCGTCGATCGTTGTTTGTCCTTTTGTACTTTTTCTTTTGGCCATTGTGTTGTCCGTTCTTCTTCGATATACGGTTTCTGATTGCCCCTTTGATATCTTCAAGCTCTTCTTATTCAAATCAAAAACTTTCCTATGAAAAGTTGGATCAAGTTTTCTTACAAATCTTGTTATTTTCAACGGTTTCATTCATGTTTCTTGTGTATAATCAGTTAAGTATTTTGTCTGTTTTACCCCTCAATCTTTCGAGTGCGGTGTATTCTGCAGGGTCAATACCCTCAAACCATTCGTAGACAGACAGAGCCAAGAGCCATTTAAAAATAAATTCTTGGAACTACTGTTTTGGCCTCATGTATCTATCAAAATGTTTTTTTTTTTAGATCTACCTAATGTGTGAAAAAAATTGATTTTCTACAGACATGAAAAAAGGAGGAGGGGTGCATGGACTGTTCTTACCACGTTTCACAAAATATATGTGATGAGAAGACAATAGTAATTTTAGCTTAATTGGCTTAATACAAATTTCTTTAGCTAGAATCATTCTTTTATAGTAGAGTAGAAATATTATATTTTAAATTGCAATATTTATTTTTATTTTTTGGAAGTTATTTTTAAACGTTCAATCTCAGTATATATTAAATGTCGATTTAAAATAAGATTATAATCTGCATCACTAGGGAAGCATACATTTGATTCACAGCTTGTCAGAGTTTAACCTTTATCGAGGCCACTAGGTTCAAATTGTAGTCTGCATTGCATCTAAATTGAGGTCAATGATAACGTTGTAATTTTATTGTCGTTACAGTGATATAGTCTGGTTTTGTAATAAAATTGTACAACGTTAGTAATATGTTTTAAAATAAGACTGTTTATTGGAAATATCAAGTATATACAATGATGTCTTCCACACAATGAAAAGATATTAAATCCAAATTGGAAATATCTATAATGTACTATATAAGCATAAAATAACACAGAAAGGGGCTATCGTGGTCGCGATCGTTTGATGGTTCGAATTACAAATACGTTTTGCTTTATTTTTTTTCTTTTCTTTTTGTTGTTTTTTATTCATAGTTTTTTTGCTTGAGTTTTAAAAACTTGCCGCCAGACTTTTAGTACCTGGCCGTCGTTGCCGTGATCACATGGTAGTTGGATTTACAACTACTTGTGCGATCAGTGCTTATTATCACTGATGTTGTAATTATGTGAAAAAGTTGTTCAGTGACTTGTGGCAGGTCGTTGGTTTTATCCGGATCCTCCGGTTTCATCCACGAATAAAAATGACCGCCACGATATAACTGACATATTGTTGAAAGTGGCGTTAAACACCATCAAGCAAACAAGCAAACAAAAGTTTAGTACCTCTCTCTTAAATTTGCTTCCCCACTTAAAAGTACACTCCTCTATAATTTCATATTTATATTCTATTGTTACAGCAGCTAACCGATATGTAATGATCACATGATATAATCAACCACGGAAAAGGGAAAGTGGGAAATAATCCCCTGATTCTGAATTCTGAATTACTGATTCTGAATATTGAATTTCTGATTTTGAGTTATTAATTCTGGATAAAAACGGCCCTTCTCAGCTTTCGTATAAAACAGACATTTTATCTAAATATGTTACAGTTGTAAAGCTGATTCCCAACACATTAAGTAATTTTTAACACACGTATATTGTCATTTATGCATTCAACTTCTGATTAATATGAAAAGTTTGCATTTAGCAATACCCCCCCCCCCCCCCTTTATTGGACTGATAGAAATGAGCTCTCAGTATATTAGAACTGTGTTAATTTATACTTATCTATTTCAAGACATTAAATAAGATCTAGTATTTAGATCTTAATCAAACATTTCTTCAAACTGCTTCAGATTTGTATAAGTATGTCTTACTTAGTAATATTCAAATTCTGCTATTTCTTTAGATATGAGAAACTGAATTTTTCCTCAAAACTCAATAAATGTATGTTTCTTGACAACTTTTGTTATCGTTCATATAAGCAGGATGTTCAAATATAGTTTCACAGTCAATTTATATTCTAAGTCATAAAATCCACATTGACAATGTGAAATATTAACAGTAAATGTTGAGGTGCCAATACAATTTTCCAGGGATCACTAAAATGGCATATTCTTCATATACCCAATTCTCAAATAAAATCTCTCAATAAGTACATTTAGCGTGTAATCTGATTAAAACTGTATGAAAAAAAAATGTGTAGGATTAGAAAATCTACAAAAATGATACCGCTTATATATTATATTTGAAGCCAACCAAATGCTACAGCATGAAATTGTGAAAATTCTTAATCCTAGCAATTTTGTTTTCAACATAATCTGCCATTCGACTACAAAAAAAACATTTAATCAACCATTCTTGATAACTGTAAAGTCATAAATAAGCATAAAATTATATCTAAATAGCCTCTGTTTACATACAATACAACTTTTCAAAATATTTCACAATAATCACATTGAGGTTGTAACATGACAACTCGGTGTATTTTGTAAACCTTTTGTATGGAAGATGTCAAACTGGGTCTGTGACTGTCCTGGGACAATTTGAGCATGTTACCAACATATCCTTTCTTTGAACTAACTTATGTTTCTACATCAATTTTCATGCTGAAAAGCTATACAAGACATGTGAGGAGTCAAATATTTCCAAGAATTGATGTTCAAAAATCAATTTACCCTCATGAAGCTATTGGTAAAAAATATGAATTTTCAGTTGTTTAGTTCAAATTGTGAAATATAATAAAACTAACCTTTTATCTTAATATATTACAACTGTAAAGCTGATTCCCAACACATTAAGTAAACTTTAACACACAAATATTGTCATTTGTACATTCAGCATCTGCTTAATATGAAAATTTTACATTTAAGCACACCTCCCCCTTTATTTGACTGCTAGAAATGAGCTCCCATTAATTATATATTTCAAGACATTGAATAAGATCCAGTAGTTTATAACTACCTATGCAATCAGTGCCTATCACCACTGATGTTGTAAGTTGAAATATCGATCAGGGCGAGGTGTACAACATGTTGTGATAAAATTTGTCAATGACTTGAGACAGGTCGGTGGTTTTCTCCGGGTTCTCCGGTTTCCACCATCAATGAAACTGATCGCCACAGATATAACTGAAATATTGCTGAAATTGGCGTTAATCACCATCAAACAAACAAACAAAAATTTCTTCAATCTGCCTCAGATTTGTAAAATCATGCTTTATTCATTTTCAAGTTCTGTTATTCTTATGAGGAGAAACTGTAATTTTCCTCAAAACTCAATAAATATAAGTTTCTTTATAAATTTTGTTAGCGTTCATATAAACGGGATGTTCAAATGTACTTTCACAGTCAATTTATACTCTAAAACGTAAAATCCACATTGACAATGTGAAACATTAACAGTCAATGTTGAGTGGAAAATACAATTTTCCTGGGATCACTAAAATTACATATTTTTTAAATACCCAATTCGCAAATAAACTACTTAATAAGTACACTGTGCATGTATTCTGATTAAATTATCAGAATCGATTAGAAAATCTTGAAGCTATTGGTGAAAAAATATGAATTTTCAGTTGTTGAGCTGAGATTGTGAAATATAATCAAACTAACCTTTTATCTTAATATATTACAATTGCAAAGTTGATTCCCAACATAATAAGTAAATTTTAGCACACATATATATATGCCTCATTTGCACTTTCAATATCTAATTAATATGAAAAGTTTGTATTTTTTGATACCTCTCCCTTTTTATTTCCTCATAGATTTTGATTTTAAGTTTTGGGGTTTAACAATATTATTGGTGTTTCGGCAATATTTCATCGATATCATGGCGACCAGCTTTAGTGGTGGAAGAAGCCGGAGTACCCGGAGAGAACCACCGACCATGGGCAAGCAACTGGTAAGCTTTTCCACTTGCGGCTGCGAGTCGAGAGCACCCTTTTTTGTAATTTACAAAGTCGGGAGCGAATCCACACCGTATTGGTGATAGGCTTGTATGAGTTGTTAGGTAACCCAACTATCTAACTCATTGAGCCACCAGGTCCCTTTTCCTCATATAAATGACATCACAAAATGTTAAGCTAAGCTAATTCATGCTTTGTTCCCATTCACTATGTATTTCAAGACATTAATTAAGATCTTGTATTTATATCTTAATAACAAATTCCTTCAAACTTCCTCAGATTTGTAAGATTCCGCTTTAATGATATTAAAGTTCTGTTATTTCTTCTATGAAGCCTACAAAAAGAAATCGTCAGCCTTCACGAAAGCTAGAAAATGCAGGAGGAAAATGCGCGGAATCAAGGACGATACTGAATAAATGATTGGTTTATTGTTTGATTTGTGTTTAACGCCAACTTTAGCAATATTTCAGCTATATCGTGGCGTGAGCAAATTTTACAAATAAATATCAAAATCTACCAGACTCTTAGAAATAAAATATTTGTTTACAAAACAATTGTGTTAAATATATATATATATTCAAATAAAAGAAAACAATTCTTTAAAAAAAAAATCAAAATTGTTTCGCCTGCCACATTTGTTAATATATATTTTTTTATTTAGAATAACTACTCTTTTACCTCGGGGGCTCATACAGGCGGGAAACCTGCAGTGCGTCTAAAATATAATTATGTACATATCACAATATAAAATAAAAATAGGTAATACATAAAAAATATATTTTAATCAATAATTAATACACTTGATCGGCAATCACACATGTATCATTTAATAAATCTTATAAACTTTTGACATTGTAGAATGTCAGCCGAAAGTCAGGAGCATCCAGGCTGTCGATTAAGACATGTTTCATTGAATAATTAGAAATACACGGAATACAGTCGTTCCTCATTATTTAACAAATACAATGTAACTATGAGTAATTCTACCATGACCTATGTATACAATATCTAGTCAAGACTACTTGTTTTATTTTTTGCGATTTTGACCGTAAGAACATGGGTTCTGTATTTCATGCAATTTGTTATACATTTCCTGGTCCCAACTGCTTTGCCACAGTTTTAAAATATATTGCACAATAAAAGACTTAAAATCAGTAACATAGCATAGAACAATTGGATATAGGATTATCCAATGCGTTAAACCATTAAATTGTGGACAGAATGTTTCATCCCAAAATAATTGATTGCTAAAACAAGATTAAGGTTAGTGTTATGGTGTTTAACGTCACTTTCAATACTATTTCTGCTATGTAGTGGTGGTGAGAATTATTGGTGGAGGTAATCGGAGTATCTGGCGAAAACCACCTACCTGTCGCAAGTGACTGACAAGCTTTATTATATAATGTTGTGTCGAGTACACCATGAGCGGGATTGAAACTCACAACTTTAGTGGTAGTAGGCACGATCATAGCGTCCCCACACTAAGACAAGGCCATTGGAAATCAGACGTTTTATTAATGTATTGATGCGGGTTATTGGTTCTTTTTGTTGCATCAGTATTTCTGGATCCAGTCCAGCAGAGTGCTTATCATGAAGAATTGACAAGTTCACATGTAACGTACAATTCTATTAATTTCATGCTATGTCTGCCATTGTGTATATCTCTTTTGACGGTACAATCTGCATGCCCATACATCTGGCAATGCAATGTCTTCTTCTGTCTGTATCAGGCCAGGAAAGGGAGGGGTCGTGTATATTTGTGTTAGAGGTTTTAATGTTGTCTCTATCTGTTCGACTCGATTTTGGACTGTTCTGACTATGGTATTTTGTGTTTTTCATTTTATCAATGTATTGCCTACATTCAATCTTTCGGCGAGGTGTGCATTATTAAAGCAGAATAAAAACTTAAGGTGCATTTTTAAAGTGTGATAGTTACTTGAGATTTAAAGATATTAAATGACTATGATTTAGCAAATGTCGGGTAGCATGCTGTTCCAGTATGGCGTGTGCTTATCATTAGTACTTTACAATAACTTTGTTACTTATTTAATTTTCATCACACACTAAACCATTAATTTGCGGACAGAATGTTTACACAGAAATAACCCATCATTAGACAGGACTCTCGGAAATCCATATGTTAACTAAAAAATACAATGTTTAATTGATGCATTAATGCTGTTCCTTGTTTTTCATCAGTGCTCCAGCTGAATGTTTACATGTAAAATTTAGAAGATCACATGTAACGAACTCTTTAATAATTACATCCTATGTTTATCATTGTGTATATATATTATGACGCTATATTATTCATGTTCAAGCATTCCTAAATAGACACATATTGTCAAATTCTGATAGTAGCACAAACATAATCCTGTTGCTGTGTATTGGGTTCCACGTGATGGATTGCTTAAGACACCTTATTTCTGAGCTCTTTTTTCGAGTGGAGAATTAATTTGTTACAGTCGGCAGTTCCTCATGTAGGCAGGATAATGAAAGTCTCACATACGATTAACAAAATCACCAAGTTAGCAATTATGTAGTGAAAGTACATCAACTATATACCGGGATGTAACATCAAAGTATCAGGCTAGCTTCTTTTCGTTTTTCTTGAGAAGCCTCTGTATGAATTATCCCTCGTACGAAAAAAGGAACAAGTCAGTGTGAAGAGGAGCCCAGTTTGTACCCATATATATGCCTATCGTCTGGAAAAACACATCCACCAAACATAGCAATCAGGTGTCAATGGCTAAAGCTCGAGCATTTTGATAAAATAAGTTTCAGAGAAATGTTTGGTAGAATCAGCGTGTTATTGGTTTTTGCTAAGCAAAATAAGAAATTGACATGTCACAAAATGATTTTCAATCCTTAGATGTCGTTATATTTTTATATACGATATACTATAATGTTTGTCCTTTTTCACAAATAGTAGTTTCATAAGATTGTTTTATTGTATTATTTTTGATTCATTGCCTTAATATTCATTATTGATGATGAAAATTCTTGCCACAAAGTGTATGTGAGACTTTCATTATCATGCCTACATGAGGAACTGCCGACTGTAGCAAATTAATTCTCCACTCGAAAAAAGAGCTCAGAAATAAGGTGTCTTAAGCAATCCATCACAGTCGTCCGCGTGATAACATATTTTATTTCTTGGAATATGTAAAAGTAATTAAAATATGTTAAATAATATTATAGCTTCCGTCGATTATGTAGTATTAAAGGTTTTTTTATGAAAGATTAACCGACTAAATTTGGATGTGATTTCATTAAGGAAAGAGGATGCTTAAATCTTCGTATGCAAATAATACATATACATGTATATAACGAATGTTGGTTTTTGTGCAATTGGCATAGGTATGCGATCTTATTTTGTACATCGAAACAGCAAATTACTAGTGAAATCTCTTGACTGTGCAGAACCACTTAAGTATAAATTGTGCACGTAGCGATATAGATGATACACATTTGGTGAATACACAGATTATGTTTGTCTAAAAATGCTCTAGAAAGGATAATGATTTTGTTGAGGAAATAGCATCTGTTTTCTTTAACATGCTACAAATTGGGTACCTCTCTGCGTATTCCATGTAAGAGACAAAATATACTGACAATAGTGAAGCACTGCGTTTTATTACAAGAGTCGACAGAGCTTCCTAGAGAAATATAGATTAAAACATTCAATACTTAATTCCTAATAAAAGAATACTTTTCAAAGACGTATTTTCCTTATCCTTAAAGAGTAAAAATGGTTCGTAAGGAGCAATCTCACTCGAAAATCTAAATATATGCACTTTATATCTAAACGTTTAATAAACGTTGCAGTTTTTATGTTTGCTTGTTTTTGCCCTTTGTTTTATTATTATAGTTTTTACACAATTCATATAATCTGGAGACGCATATACCCACACAGAGCAGTGGGTGGCATTGGATATCTAAATAAAATAACCTGTCGCATCATCAAACAATCACAAAAGAGTATACTCTCTTCTTTTAACTATATGATATAATATGTGCTTAAAGTTGGTCAGTTTTCTTGAAACGATAGTTCTTGTGTATGCTTAATGCATGTGTCCATCAGTAGGTTCCTGAATTTATAATAAGATATATTGTGATGTTATAACTTCATTCCACATCTCCGAAAGGGCCGCTATCATTACAGAGATACATTTCAGTTGTTTTCGATCATATTTTACTTTGGTAACGAACGTCTACAGAACTATATATTTCTTCGAAGCCTTTTTATTTTCAAGTTCATATTACCTTTATAATATACATTTACCATTTTGTTTTGTACGGATAGGATGCTACTGCTGATGTTAATGAGATTTTCTTTAATTTCTTTATACATTTGTATTCTAAATTTATCTTTTTTCTTAATGTACAGTGACCTTACGACACTGCGTACACTTGCACGATTTGATCTTAGCATTGTCGAGTTGATCTTAATAACAGATTGATGAAGTAGTTCCCAGTATCTTGCAATGTTGCCATCAAAAATGAACATGTGAACGTCTGTATGTCTGAAAACAGGAATGCATGCTTACACCCACCCTTGAAATTGGAAATCAATCATGTCCAGTCATCATCAGCTTTACTTTATGTAGTGTCTGCCACCCCCGCCGTGCATTTCCATAATTTAGTGCGTTAGTGACACACTACCCTGTCTAGCGATGTGTTGCTAAGTGTGGCTCATCCGACACGTCTGGATAATTTGATCCTCGTCATATCCTATCTATGTATCGGAGACTATTTTCTCTAACCATGCCTTTACCACCACTCACCAGAAAACTTTATGACGTAAGCCCATGTACCCCACTTTTCTGCCCCGCTTTTCTCGACGAAACCAACTGCTGATGTTGACCACATTCTCACCCCTATGTGCATGTCTGTCATTTTGGTTTCTTACACCATTGGCCTTTATGATATGACATACATGTACTACCTACATCAATAAGAACAATGAGGTCATATCCAATTACCATAAGTACAATTTATTTAGTCCACACCCTCTTTATCATAGTGCACCATGCTTTCCTTCTCTCTTTGCACATCTAAATCTTGGTCACGAATCCCTTAGGATGGTGTGTTGCATCATGATTGTATTGTTGCATTAGGCAGTCCTTGCATCCCTCAACACTTGATATTCACACAAGTATGGTATGAAACCCCTCCTTGGTGTATAATGACATTTAAGTGCTGTAGAGATTTCATAATCAGCAGATGGTAGTGGTATCGGTACGAGTGACTAGGGTTTGTAACGCTGACACCAGATTCCTTGGAGGAATGTGAGTATAGAGCCCACTCTGAGTGCCATGCAGTAACAATTTCTGATTCACCATTTTTCTAAGTTTCAGCATACTACATCCCTAACTTTGAAGATATGTGTAAAAACGCCGATGTTCGTTTTCCATGATACCATTCGAATGAGTTCTCTTGGCAAATTGAATTTTCTCCAATGTTAAGTAATTGTAGAAGTTGCTCTCCTAACATTCTCTGATAATACGACACAGAACATCCCACCGTTTTTCTTGGCTGAAGTACTTTATTTGGAGATGGTTGGAAATGAGTGGTTTTCACGTTATGCGCGAATGCGAGTAAGAGATCATCCATATTCCCAAACTGACTCTCAAAATGTCTAATCTGGTCAGAAAATAATTCGAATTGGCATTCGAAACGGCAGATAATCTAGTCAGTCTGGCAGAACACTGAGAAAAGGGGAACCTCTGTTGCTTGGTGTCTCGACCCATATCAGCTTAATAATATTTGCGTACATATTGTATTTGTGCTCTCACACCCACACTATCAAAGATATGCTCAAATATTTGGATAATATGAAGCAGCCGGCCGCGATACTGGTAATACCAGTATCGTAACACTGTACAATACTAGAAATACCAATATTGTAATGTTACAATACCGGAAATCCAGTATCGTATGTATACAATACTGGATGTACCAGTATCGTGCATTTACAATGCTGGAATACCAGAATCGTTGATCTATACACAATACCGGAAGCTCCAGTATTCTTCATCCAACAATACTGGTAATACTAGTATTGTAAAACACACGATACTGGAAGCTCCAGTATTCTTCATCCACCAATACTGGTAATACTAGTATTGTAAAGCACGCAATACTGGAAACTCTAGTATTCTTCATCCAGCAATACTGGTAATACTAGTATTGTAAAACACACAATACTGGAAGCTCCAGTATTCTTCATTCAACAATATTGATAATACTCCCTTTACACTGTCCGTCCTCTCATAACAGACGCACAAACAGGACAAAAAAAAAACAATATACAAGTACATTCCGCAACTTCGTACCTAATCTTCCAGTATCTGCAATACTGGTATTACCAGTATTTTCCAGAATCTTCCAGTATCTGCAATACTGGTATAACCAGTATTTTCTAGAATCTTCCAGTATCTGCAATACTGGTATAACCAGTATTTTCCAGAATCTTCCAGTATCTGCAATACTCATATTTTGGCAATGACTAGTATCTTCTATTATTAATTAACTTTGATTTATTAGCCTTTATATGATCAATTCTGTCAATACAATATAAAAACTTTCATTGGCCCAATACGGCAAAAACCAGTCCAATACGAATATTTTCCGTATTGGCCCAATTCCAGTCAGTCCAATAACAACTAGATCGGAATCCGCTAGACATTTCGACAATTGCAAGGAAAAATCCCGAGAGATATTGGACTGGTTAATTAATAAAGGTATCATTACGTAATGTTTTTCATATTGGCCTAGTTATAGGTCCTCGGTCTGCTGTATTGGCGTTCGGCTGCGCCTCAGGCCAATACAGCAGGCCTCGGACCTATAACTAGGCCAATATGAAAAGCATCACGCAATAATACTATAGTATTGCAGACACTGGAAAATTCTGGAAAATACTGGGGTACTAGTATTTACCAGTATCTGTACCAGTATTGCAGATACTGGAAGATTCTGGTAAAATACTGGTAATACCAGTATCGCGGCCGACTGCTTCATATTATCCAAATATTTTAATACAGGCCCTTGGATTAATTTTTCAAAATATTCAACATATATCTTTGCCAAACAGTAAATGATGATTCATATTAGATGCTTTGCTTGGTTTTTGCTCAACCGCCCAAGACTATCCTTATCGAACTTGGTTTTTTCAGACACTGCAAAATAAAATAAAAACAGCTATATGTTTATATATAAAAATAACAATAAACTTGATATATCAATATAATTGAACGACATCGAAGGCGTAGAGGTAAGCGTGCTCGTCTCGAGTGCAGTATACGAGGGTTCCGGCCCAGGTCGGGTCAAACCAAAGACTATAAAATTGGTATATGTTGCTTCTCCGCTAAGCACGCATCATTAAGGAGAAATAGCAAATAATGGTTGGATCAGAATCAGGATAATGTGTCGAAGTGGAGTGACATGTCTACCCGCGGATTTTTGTTTCAGTGAGCTAGCACTATAAAAATCCAACTCAGCGTGTTGGTCTAGAACAAAGCGGACCTCATCATCATCTCATTGAAAAATAACTTGTTCCCACTAAGCAATAATCCCTCACTCACTCAATATAATTGATTCAGTGGTTGTTCATGTGTCCAGAATATTCATCGTAACACTGTACAATACTAGAAATACCAGTATTGTAATGTAACAATACCGGAAATCCAGTATCGTATGTATACAATACTGGATGTACCAGTATCGTGCATTTACAATGCTGGAATACCAGAATCGTTGATCTATACACAATACCGGAAGCTCCAGTATTCTTCATCCAACAATACTGATAATACTAGTATTGTAAAACACACGATACTGGAAGCTCCAGTATTCTTCATCCACCAATACTGGTAATACTAGTATTGTAAAGCACACAATACTGGAAACTCTAGTATTCTTCATCCAGCAATACTGGTAATACTAGTATTGTAAAACACACAATACTGGAAGCTCCAGTATTCTTCATCCAACAATATTGATAATACTAGTATTGCAAGACACACAATACTGGAAACTTTAGTATCCTGAATTTATTCTAAGCAAAAACAAGACAATAACGAAATAAAACATACTAGTTAAAACATAAATAATTACAATTTTATCAAAATACTAGAAATGGGTGGGACATTCGTTAATTTAAAATTATGAATTCAACTTTCAGAAATATTACCCTACATGTATTGTTTTATCATTGGTGAATTTATTCTCCCACCCCTTTTCTCATTTCTCCCACCTCGCTTCACGTTTCTTCCTTCCCTCTCTCCCCCCCTCTTCTCCTTTCTCTCGCCCCTAGTCTCCTTTCTCCCGGTCTCCCTATACACTGTCCGTCCTCTCATAACAGACGCACAAACAGGACAAAAAAAACAACAATATACAAGTACATTCCGCAACTTCGTACCTAATCTTCCAGTATCTGCAATACTGGTATTACCAGTATTTTCCAGAATCTTCCAGTATCTGCAATACTGGTATAACCAGTATTTTCTAGAATCTTCCAGTATCTGCAATACTGGTATAACCAGTATTTTCCAGAATCTTCCAGTATCTGCAATACTCATATTTTGGCAATGACAAGTATCTTCTAGTATTGCAGATACTGGAAAATTCTGGAAAATACTGGGATACTAGTATTTACCAGTATCTGTACCAGTATTGCAGATACTGGAAGATTCTGGTAAAATACTGGTAATACCAGTATTGCGGCCGGCTGCTTCATATTATCCAAATATTTTAATACAGGTCCTTGGATTAATTTTTCAAAATATTCAACATATATCTTTGCCAAACAGTAAATAACGATTCATATTAGATGTTTTGCTTGGTTTTTGCTCAACCGCCCAAGACTATCCTTATCGAACTTGGTTTTTTCAGACGCTGCAAAATAAAATAAAAACAGCTATATGTTTAGATATAAAAATAACAATAAACTTGATATATCAATATAATTGAACGACATCGATGGCGTAGTGGTAAGCATGCTCGTCTCGAGTGCAGTAGACCGAGGGTTCTGGCCCAGGTCGGGTCAAACCAAAGACTATAAAATTGGTATTTGTTGCTTCTCCGCAAAACACGCATCATTAAGGAGAAATAGCAAATAATGGTTGGATCTGAATCAGGATAATGTGTCGAAGTGGAGTGACATGTCTACCCGCGGATTTTTGTTTCAGTGAGCTAGCACTATAAAAATCCAACTCAGCGTGTTGGTCTAGAACAAAGCGGACCCCATCATTTTCTCATTGAAAAATAACTTGTTCTCGCTAAGCAATAATCCCTCACTCACTCAATATAATTGATTCAGTGGTTGTTCATGTGCCCAGAATATTCATCGTAACACTGTACAATACTAGAAATACCAGCATTGTAATGTTACAATACCGGAAATCCAGTATCGTATGTATACAATACTGGATGTACCAGTATCTTGCATTTACAATACTGGAATACCAGAATCGTTGATCTATACACAATACCGGAAGCTCCAGTATTCTTCATCCAGCAATACTGGTAATACTAGTATTGTAAAACACACAATACTGGAAACTCTAGTATTCTTCCTCCAGCAATACTGGTAATACTAGTATTGTAAAACACACAATACTGGAAGCTCCAGTATTCTTCATCCAACAATATTGATAATACTAGTATTGCAAAACACACAATACTGGAAACTTTAGTATCCTGAATTTATTCTAAACAAAAACAAGACAATAACGAAATAAAACATACTAGTTAAAACATAAATAATTACAATTTTATCAAAATACTAGAAATGGGTGGGACATTCGTTAATTTAAAATTATGAATTCAACTTTCAGAAATATTACGCTACATGTCTTGTTTTATCATTGGTGAATATATTCTCCCACCCCTTTTCTCATTTCTCCCACCTCGCTTCACGTTTCTTCCTTCCCTCTTTTTTCTCTCCCCCTCTTCTCCTTTCTCTTGCCCCTAGTCTCCTTTCTCCCGGTCTCCCTTTACACTGTCCGTCCTCTCATAACAGACGCACAAACAGGACAAAAAAAAAACAATATACAAGTACATTCCGCAACTTCGTACCTAATCTTCCAGTATCTGCAATATTGGTATTACCAGTATTTTCCAGAATCTTCCAGTATCTGCAATACTGGTATAACCAGTATTTTCTAGAATCTTCCAGTATCTGCAATACTGGTATAACCAGTATTTTCCAGAATCTTCCAGTATCTGCAATATTCATACTTTGGCAATGACTAGTATCTTCTAGTATTGCAGACACTGGAAAATTCTGGAAAATACTGGGATACTAGTATTTACCAGTATCTGTACCAGTATTGCAGATACTGGAAAATTCTGGTAAAATACTGGTAATACCAGTATCGCGGCCGGCTGCTTCATATTATTCAAATATTTTAATACAGGTCCTTGGATTAATTTTTCAAAATATTCAACATATATCTTTGCCAAACAGTAAATGACGATTCATATTAGATGTTTTGCTTGGTTTTTGCTCAACCGCCCAAGACTATCCTTATCGAACTTGGTTTTTTCAGACACTGCAAAATAAGATAAAAACAGCTATATATTTATATATAAAAATAACAATAAACTTGATATATCAATATAATTGAACGACATCGATGGCGTAGTGGTAAGCGTGCTCGTCTCGAGTGCAGTAGACCGAGGGTTCCGGCCCAGGTCGGGTAAAACCAAAAACTATAAAATTGGTATATGTTGCTTCTCCGCTAAGCACGCATCATTAAGGAGAAATAGTAAATAATGGTTGGATCAGAATCAGGATAATGTGTCGAAGTGGAGTGACATGTCTACCCGCGGATTTTTGTTTCAGTGAGCTAGCACTATAAAAATCCAACTCAGCGTGTTGGTCTAGAACAAAGCGGATCTCATCATCATCTCATTGAAAAATAACTTGTTCTCGCTAAGCAATAATCCCTCACTCACTCAATATAATTGATTCAGTGGTTGTTCATGTGCCCAGAATATTCATCGTCGTCTTAAATATTAGGCATCTTTTCGTCACAAAAAAAAAAGAAAAAAAAAGAAAGAAAGACAACGACGAAATAATTGGTATATATTTAATAGTTGTTGATTACATTTGAAAATTTGAAATTATAAAATTTTAATACATTGTATCTTGTTTTCTCTTTGTTTTTCTACTGTAATTTTATTAATAAGGTTTTTGAAGTGAATGTACTGGTTGGTTTATAGTATTTCTTACCTGCTTTTTCAATGTTCATACAATTTTGTTGTTTAATTTAATTTAATTTACTAAATTTAAAGCTACTTGTGTATACTAGTAGCTTGAATTAGGTCGATGCTCGTAATTTGTTAGCTATATCCTCAAGCATGTACTATGCATTTTTCGACTTGTAAACTGACTATTCTTTGCTGATACCAAAATTGTTACACTGTCAATATGTGTGTTTCCTATTAGTACTAATTTTATGCTTTCCATTTAAAAACAGCTACCTCTGCTTCTCTTTCGTCTTTTTTGTTTCTTCGGCATAATTTTGCTACCTACTGGGAATTGCCCACCCCATTTTTCTCCCTCACTGGTTCCGCTGCCTAATGTTTCAAGTAATTTGTGTTATTCACTAAATAATAAGATAATCTCAAAAGTACAAGATTCCGAGTGATATTCGAATAAAGGGACGATCCGGAATTAAAAAAAATAAAAACAAAAACAAAAAATTAGGTAAAAACACTTAAGAAAAGGGTAAAGACTCGGTCAACTCGAACTCCAAAAATCAGAAAAATAGATCAGGTATTCAGAAAGGGTTAGATCATCATGTCCCATTCATGACATATGTTGCCATTTCCTAATCCATGCATGCAATATGTAAATCATATTGAGTAAACATATTTTTTCAATAACCAAAGGGATCTTTGTCATTTTAGATTTTAATATGAATTCTCGCAATTGCCTGCTTAGGACGAAGTTAATATTATTCCCATATCGCTTACTCTGCATGAATGTCTATAAATGTCAAATCACTGTAATATAGCCTTGATAAATAATTACACTGACTGCACCTTTATTGTTGTGTCTTATCGTCAAACAAAATATTAGCCTGATTACGTAATGCATACTATTGGTTGTATGTATATTTTACTATGGTATGCAACTTAAACTAGGTCACTAGTATGTATTTACGCTTTAGTTGTTGTTATTTACAATAGCCATATATAGTATGCACACGTCATGTGTCAATTATCCTTTCTCAGCAAATCAAATTCAAGTGTAATTGAAACCTCTACAAAAAACGTTATGTTTCGTGTTAAAAACGAATAATTGTATTTACAAATAGATAAAGAAAATTACACTGCTTGGAATAAGACAGAAAATTAGGGGAAAACACGCTTTACGTGTAGTATCATTTTCAGCAAAACATAATATCCAAATAAGAAATATATTTGCGTTTGTGTAGCTTTATCCACAACAAGCATCCTTTGAGTAAGGCTAATATAACACGATTTGACTTTAAGTTGAAAAATCTCAGCAACCGCTGAAAATATCTAGCTAGATAGAAATTATGTACTAGATTACCATCCCCTCTACTACCAACCGCTTCCTATAAGCTATTAAGCACACATAAATTGTTATTAAATGACTTTGAAATTTAGGGCGAAACGATTTTTTTCGCCCAAATAAAAATGTCGCCCAAACCCATATAAAATATACCAAAAGTTTCGCCCAACCTACCCATTTGTATATATATATATATATATATATATATATATATATATATATATATATATATATCCTATCCCTTCAATGAACATCGATACAATGACGGGACAACCCATTGGTCCAGTGCCACGGAACTAAATTCCCCTAATTTTTCATCGACAATAGATCAATACACACATGGGATAGAACGAAAAATGTAAATTTATACGCAGGGGATTTCCCATAACCGGTATAAGGGGTTCATCAAGGGAAATAGTTTAAGAAAAATTAACACCTGTCTATTTTATTTTTTTTCTGTAAAAGATTTCCATTCATTTTAATTTATTTATATAATTTTAAATATAATTGAACATTTTTTCTTCTCCGTAGAATTATTTGGAATATGTTTTAATCAAAAACCTATTGTGTCAGTAAGCATTTCTATTGGACTATTGTCAGCCAATCAAAATTACTCTCTAAGATTAATTGATTTATCTATCTCACCTTGAGTGTGTAGTACATTCCATTCTACACAAGGTCAAGAACGCTTTGACTTCGTTTTATTTATAACCTTTTCTTTTCTATTTAGAACCGTACTATGATATTATGTTATGAATTATGATAATACAGCTTTGCGGATGTTATTTATTTATTTAATTTGTTTATGTAAGTAATGGGTTTAAAATGCAAATGACCGATGTGTGTATCATTATTCACGTGTGTCATTAAAACTGTTATGCCTTTCAAGAAAGGTATGTCTAATCTCAAAAGACGTACGTACGACTTCATAAGGTTTCACAAATCTTCGGTGTCCCAAAATAAAAAGAAAGGCGTTTAAAGATAGAGAACTGTTAAAAATTTTTGAATAGGAAATAATAATGAGCTGAATTACGACAATCTGAAGAAGAAGAAGAAGAAGAAGAAGATCCACCCTCACCCCTCTCCAACCACCCAAATTTAATCGGCAACCCTTTGTTAAGTAAGTAAATTTTGAACTTTTTAAAGTGTTATTTTCATGACAACAGTATCTACTTTGAAACTACCAAACACCTGTCTAAGCCAATAAGGCATATGTATATGAATTCTTGTTTAGTTGGGGACAACAAAGGTCGAAATTTCAAAACTCTCCCTTTATGTGTTTTTTTATTATGGCAACGGCGCCAACATTTGTCGAACTGATTTCAATTTGGTCCAAAAACTATCTGTTGAGCATTATCCATATTTTTGAATAGCTCTGACTGAACAGGTGACCATGTTGAAAATTACAAGACTAGATTGATGGCTTTTGAACAACGCATTTCTAGGCACGAGGTCCTACCATCCAATAAAAACTTCAAACCCATAATACTTCAGATCTCAGAGAATGGAGAATGACAGAAAGAAGAATATTAAGAAGAAGAACGATACCAATACTTCTACCACTTCCTAACTGGCTTTGGCTAGAAAATCAAGTTATGCTTCTGTTTCTGCCAAACAATGTAACTTTCTTTGGCTAATGGACCCTTGCTAAGTTTGATCTCTGGTGGTGTACCCGCCACGACGGAGAAACTCTCTATCTTATGATTTCATTGGATACAGCATGAAATATACGTTACAATAATTCACACTTCAAGACCACACAAATGCTTACGTAGCCTTAGAACTACATATATGTGTTAATTATTCAAATTGTCAAGTTATTTAATGTTGACTCGATAATTGATAAAGACGTGTTAGGTTTTTTTAAGAATAACGCGTAAGTCGAACATATTTCAGACAATGACAATTGTCGGTTATTGGCATTGAGGCATGTAGCATGTTATTTTCACGAACAAACATTGGATGGATTTCTAACCAGATAGAAAATCACCATCTTGCTCTTCTGTCCGCGCTGTTGCTGTGGTCGGAAAATAAAGGAATGCCACTATGAAAATGCCATGTCGTTTGTCAAAAAATGTTTGAAGATCCCAAAGGGGTTATCAGAAGCCGTAAATGGAAGAAGGAAAAAACAACACAATGGTGAAAAGAAAAAGGACAAAAGGACAAACAACTATCTACAAAACATTACATAGAAAACCAAAGGCTGAACAACACGATGTAACTACCGCGAATACCAAATGTACAATGAATAATGTACCTTAATATGAATGAACGAAATGCCGTTTATATTTTGACGACAGTATCAGTATTCATGCAATAACTCTTTTATTGTACAGTAGAATTTTAAAAATAAAGAAAGCATCATATCAATCTTTCGATGACGTCATTATTTGTAGAGATGTAACACTAGTGTAAATATTGAGGGATGTTATTGACTAACTTCTATTAGAACAGCGGCAGAAAATCAAAAAATAAAATGGAATGAACCCATGGGCTACACACCTATATCATATGTCATTGGAAAGAGGAATGACGGGACTCTCAGAATAATGATGCCGTAATAGTCGGAAGTGGTCACGTTTTTTGCATAACTCAGGTCAAAGGTCAAGAATTTTTTTACGCTTTCGACTTTCGTTCGAAAAGTGCATTTTCCTTAAAAATGAAATTCAATTCGACAAGTTTGATGGTTTTTATTTGATGGACCACATATTAAATTAGATTATTGAACCAAAATTCAGAAATGAATGACGTCAATTGACGTCGAGATGACTGTTTTTGGATGGGAATGTGATTTTTCAATGTAAGTGACTCGTATTTGCTTCCATAAAACAATGACGTTGACCCAAGGTCATCCCTATTTACGTAATAATGACGTTTATTTGTGTTTCATTATATTTTGTATATATACTGTTCGATACAAGGAAGTAAATCAAAACATACCCGATTCCCCAACACAGGTATTTTTTGTAATTCTGTATTTTGTCAGTCCCTAAATAGCTATGAGCATTGTACATCTCATGTGAACCCTTGTAGTTTTTTTTATTAAAGTGATTCATAAATAAAAACACCCTTTTAGACATTTTGAACGTTTAAAACGTAAATATACATGTTTCATTCACCATCGTAATCCGAAACCCAATTATTATCAGACAAATTGGGTGTTTGGATAATGCATTTGATCTGGTCAATCGCATATGGAGATATTCAGGGAATCAAATAAATACAGTTGTTTTTATGATTTGTTTAAAAAAAGAACTCTTGCGTGCTTACGCATCGTCATCTTCGATATCTGTCCTGTGTGTAATCACATTGTGACAGAGGTATAATGCTTGGCAAGGACAAAGTTTGTGTGCAAGACAAATTCTGTTCAAAACAAACACAACCTTTACTACAAACGGATCTTCCGTTTCATACGAGGTCCTGCAAAACGTCAGATGACATTTGACCTTCAAACAATATTGGTTCAAGACCAACCTTTCCATCTTTGCAACAATGTTCAAGAGGTGATCCAACTGCTGGCTTTGGAATATGTGCAATTAACCATATCTTTGTTTGGTACGAAGATCTAAGAACATGCTGTTTAAATGTGTCTTCACTCGAAGGAAGTCTCACCAAAGTAGAATCTTAGACAGTTTCCAATTTTACCCGCAATTTGTTCAGATCGATATGGCATCGTTTCGACTTTCCCTTCGGATCATACAGCCTTGATATTAGTTTTCGGCTTAGATCGACTGAATCATTCTATTCGAGATAAATCACTAAACTGATTGGGTGGCTCTTTCAGAGCTTTGAACATAGAGTTCTTCCCGATACCAAAGAACGAAGAAGTGGTATCACACCCAGTTAGAGCATGATCAGCTGGCAAGATCTCACACACAACGGAGCTCAATGACTTGCATAAGTCGTGTACAGGGATATAACGTCTACAATCCTTAGTGCTCGTAATAAGTCCTGTTTGAAACCAAAGCTCACTTGTGTTTTTCATATTTTGAAAATAATGTACTAAAAGGACAAGAACGTCCGTATCTGGGGATTTCACAACGATGCGACCTTGAACGTTATTCTCTTGATACAGTTTGTCAGAATACAATGCATGCAAAATTATGCGGGTATCCGCCTCTTCCTGTGTGCTTGCCAAACAACTGCAATGTAACATACCATTCTGATTCAAAATTTTAACTGTTTCAGGATTAGAAAATAAACCGGCCAGGTAAAGTGATTGCCTTCTTGGAGAGAACTGTTCTGACGAATATGTTTGGCAATGTAATCGCCGAGAAATCTAAAAATATTTTCACCAGAACTAATAGACTTTTCCCAGTCAGGAATAACCCTACCTTCAATCAAATGCAGTGAAAACAGACTTGGATCGACGGTCCCGTTCTGCCTTTTTGATAGAGTTTTGAATGTCATATCTCTCAAGGATATCGACGACAACGGATGTAAACTGAAAACAAGAGATCTGACTTTTTACAAAATCAAGTGCCATCTCACCAAAGGTTCTAAACCTTTCTGGATTTATTGACTGCAACAAAGGCATGTCATCTCTGATCAGAGTTGTTCTGGAAATATAAAAAAATGGGCAGTGTTTGTATTATAGAAACGTTCTGTTCCAGTTGATGTACAAGATCTGCCTTACTGGTTTTGCGCATTGTGCCATCATCGTGAAACAATTATGTTGGAATCGGACCAGTTGGAAAAGAAAAAACCTTTTCAACAGTAACGTCCTCTCGACAATTTGCAAGAACCAGGTCCCGACGAAAAACTAGCTCAGGATTCACTGTGTCCCCAAAACGACACTTCAGCTTAGTTTTGTGAGTCATATCTTCGAATGACTTCAACTTGGACCGTGTACTAGGATTGTAGAAACTACGAGACTGGCCCTCAGACAAAGAACCATCACCAAGTGATGTGACCATTGTTGTACCTTCTTCAACACAATTCAATAATGATTCTTGAACTTCCTTAGATGGCAGAAGTTTAAGTTGGCTACTAAACTGTGCCATTTTCCGGAAAACACTCACAACAGTTCCGACAAATGATTTTCTAACAACTTGTAAACATTAATTAAATTCTCTACAAACAATATTTCAAACCATCTTTTGTAACTAAAACGTTACAATTAAAAACAGCAAATGTTAACAATGAAGGGTGGCAACAATTAAATACAGATAACACAAGAATATAAGTAATTATTAAGAAAATATGCTTTGGTCTCGATGCAATAAGATTTGATCGGACTGAGGATTATAATTTTATAAAGTCACGGGTAAAATATTCGGAATCATTTTCTACTTTCGATATGCTGATGTGCATTTAAAAACGGTCCAAACCTCTTAAACTAGTAGAAATTGGCGCTATAATGATAATATTTTATGTAAACTATGTTTACACTTTTGTTTTTAAAAATGTTTGAGATCAATTTAATGAAAGCATTTCTTCTGACATAATTTTAAAAGCGACCGTTAAAATATTTAGCACATCTGCTGGTTTCAAAGAAGCCAAACTGATGAAATAAAAGTTATTTTAATAAGATATCTTGAATTATTTTATTTATTTAAGTTAGATTTAAAAATTACAAGCGCAACAAATTGCCGAAGATGCATAAATCATGAATAATATTGATATTACTGAGTATGATCGGATTTTCTCCAAAAACGCAGTAATCATAGAAAAATGTAGTTTTCGTGATAACGTGACCATACGATTGTATTACGACATGTTAAATTTATTAGCTAAAAGCATAATCTAGCGTTTGAAAGTATATTTAGGTGTGTAGTCGATGGGTTGATTTAACTCTTTAAATAAGCGACTTTTTTAGATTTCGCCGCTGGCCTATATATCTACCTAGGTATTCGACATGGGTGGGCACTGACCAATCTATTATCAAATTAGCATGCAGTCATGTAGGAATAATTGAACAATGACTACATCAAACTGCACCACGAATGCACCTAATCACCTAATTCGTACCTAACATTAACCTAATTTTATCCGGTGTACAACCACAAATACATGTTTTAGAATATTTGACTCCGGGACATTATAACACATTTTTCATTTCTTAATAAAATTAGCCTTTATGTTTAGTCTGTATAATTTTTGCTAATTCTTGTCATTTTGTCATTTATTTTATTTCATTGTAATATCTAGACTCTTGACAGCGACTGTGTTTGAGTACAAATAGTGTAAGTAATACGAAAGATTAATTAAATACAAGTGATAAATCCAACACAAATTCAGCTCACTTAAAATGTGGAGCTATGTTGATTTCTCCAGCAGGATCAAACACATTGATTCTGTTTAATACGTCTAGATGTTCCTCGATAAACTTACATGTCATTAGATTTTCTATTTTGATATTTGGTGTTTTAACGCCACTTTCAACGATATTTCAGCTATATTATGGCGACCAGTTTTAGTGGTGGAAGCAGCCGGAGTACCAGGAGAGAATCACCGACCATGGGCAAGCAACAGGTAAACTTTATCACTTGCGGCTGCGAGTCGAGTGCATCTTTTTTTTATTTTAAAGCCGGGAGCGAACCCACGTGTATTGGTGATAAGCTTGAAAATACCAAAGGGGTATATAATCAGAACTCGTTAATAGAATAAGTACAGAAAATACAATGACAAAATGAAAAAGGCAAAAGGACAAAGAGAAGCTTGAAGATACCAAAGAGGTAATCAGAAGCCGTAAATAGAAGAAGGACAGACAATACAATGACAAACGAAAAAATACAAACGGACAAAGAGAAGCTTGAAGATGCCAAAGAGGTAATAAAAAGCCGTAAATTGGAGAAGGACAGACAATACAATGACAAAATGAAAAGAGCAAAAGGACAAAGAGAAGCTTGAAGGTACCAAAGAGGTAATCAGAAGAAGTAAATAGAACGACAGACAATACAATGACAAAATGAAAAGGGAAAAAGGACAAAGAGAGGCTTGAAGATACCAAAGAGGTAATCAGAAGACGTAAATAGAAGGACAGACAATACAATGACAAAATGAAAAGGGCAAAAGGACAAAGAGAGGCGTGAAGATACCAAAGAGGTAATCAGAAGCCGTCAATAGAAGAAGGACAGACAATACAATGACAAAATGAAAAGGGCAAAAGGACAAAGAGAAGCTTCAAGGTACCAAAGAGGTAATCAAAAGCCGTAAATAGAAGAAGGATAGACAATACAATGCCAAATGAAAAGGGCAAAAGGACAAAGAGAGGCTTAAAGATACCAAAGAGGTAATCAGAAGTCGTAAATAGAAGGACAGACAATACAATGACAAAAGAAAAAGGGCAAAAGGACAGAGAGAAGCTTGAAGATACCAAAGAGGTAATCAGAAGCCGTAAATAGAAGGACGGACAATACAATGACAAAAGAAAAAGGACAAAAGGACAAAGAGAAGCTTGAAGATACCAAAGAGGTAACCAGAAGCCGTAAATAGAAGAAGGACAGACAATACAATGACAAAAGGAAAAAGAACAATAGGACAAAGATAATCTTGAAGAAACCAAAGAGGTAATCAGAAGCCGTAAATAGAAGAAGGACAGACAATACAATGACAAAAGAAAAAGGGCAAAAGGACAAAGAGAAGCTTAAAGATACCAAAGAGGTAATCAGAAACCGTAAATAGAAGGACAGGCAATACAATGACAAAAGAAAAATGGCAAAAGGACAAAGAGAAGCTTGAAGGTACAAAAAAGGTAATCAGAAGCCGAAAATAAAAAAAGGACAAACAATACAATGACAAAAGAAAAAGGGCAAAAGGACAAAAAAGAGAAGCTTGAAGATACCAAAGAGGTAATCAGAAGCCGTAAATAGAAGGACAGACAATACAATGACAAAAGAAAAAGGGAAAAAGGACAAAGAGAAGCTTGAAGGTACCAAAAAGGTAATCAGAAGCTGTAAATAGAAGAACAGACAATACAATGACAAAAGAAAAAGGACAAAAGGACAAAGAGAAGCTTGATGATACCAAAGAGGTAATCAGAAACCGTAAATAGAAGAACAACAGACAATACAATGAAAAAATGAAAAGGGCAAAGGGACAAAGAGAGGCATGAAGATACCAAAGAGGTAATCAGAAGTCGTAAATAGAAGGACAGACTATACAATGACAAAAGAAAAAGGGCAAAAGGACAAAGAGAAGCTTGAAGATACCAAAGAGGTAATCAAAAGCCGTAAATAGAAGGACAGACAATACAATGACAAAATGAAAAGGGCAAAAGGACAAAGAGAGGCTTGAAGATACCAAAGATGTAATCAGAAGAAGTAAATAGAAGGACAGACAATACAATGACAAAAGAAAAAGGGCAAAAGGACAAAGAGAAGATTGAAGATACCAAAGAGGTAATCAAAAGCCGTAAATTGGAGAAGGATAGACAATACAATGACAAAATGAAAAGGGCAAAAGGACAAAGAGAGGCTTCAAGATATCAAAGAGGTAATCAGAAGCCGTAAATAGAAGGACAGATAATACAATGACAAAATGAAAAGAACAAAAGGACAACGACAGGCTTGAAGATTCCAAAGAGGTAATCAGCAGCCGTAAATAGAAGAAGGACAGACAATACAATGACAAAAGAAAATCGGCAAAAGGACAAAGAGAAGCTTGAAGGTACCAAAAAGGTAATCAGAAGCCGTAAATAGAAAAAGGACAGACAATACAATGACAAAAGAAAAAGGACAAAAGGACAAAGAGAAGCTTGAAGATACCAAAGAGGTAATCAGAAACCGTAAATAGAAGAACAACAGACAATACAATGATAAAATGAAAAGGGCAAAAGGACAAAGAGAGGCATGAAAATAACAAAGAGGTAATCAGAAGTCGTAAATAGAAGGACAGACTATACAATGACAAAAGAAAAAGAGCAAAAGGACAAAGAGAAGCTTGAAGATACCAAAGAGGTAATCAGAAGCCGTAAATAGATGGACAGACAATACAATGACAAAAGAAAAAGGGCAAAAGGACAAAGAGAAGCTTGAAGGTACCAAAAAGGTAATCAGAAGCCGTAAATAGAAAAAGGACAGACAATACAATGACAAAAGAAAAAGGGCAAAAGGACAAAGAGAAGCTTGAAGATACCAAAGAGATAATCAGAAGCCGTAGATAGAAGGACAGACAATACAATGACAAAAGAAAAAGGGAAAAAGGACAAAGAGAAGCTTGAAGGTACCAAAGAGGTACTCTGAAGCCGTAAATAGAAGGACAGACAATACAATGACAAAAGAAAAAGGGAAAAAGGACAAAGAGAAGCTTGAAGGTACCAAAGAGGTAATCAGAAGCCGTAAATAGAAGGACAGACAATACAATGACAAAAGAAAAAGGGCAAAAGGACAAAGAGAAGCTTGAAGATACCAAAGGGGTGATCAGAAGCCGTAAATACAAGAACGACAGAAAATACAATGACAAAAGAAAAAGGACAAAGGGACAAAGAGAAGCTTGAAGATACCAAAGAGGTAATCAGAAACCGTAAATAGAAGAACAACAGACAATACAATGACAAAAGAAAAAAAGGCAAAAGGACAAAGAGCAGCTTGAAGGTACAAATGAGGTAATCAGAAGCCGTAAATAGAAGAAGGACAGACAATACAATGACAAAATAAAAAGGACAAAGGGACAAAGAGAAGCTTGAAGGTACCAAAGAGGTAATCAGAAGCCGTAAATAGAAGAAGGACAGACAATACAATGACAAAATGAAAAGGGCAAAACGACAAAGAGAGGCTTGTAGTTACCAAAGAGGTAATCAGAAGCCGTAAATAGAAGGACAGACAATACAATGATAAAAGAAAAAGGGCAAAAGGACAAAGAGAAGCTTGAAAATACCAAAGAGGTAATCAGAAGCCGTAAATAGAAGGACAGACAATACAATGAAAAAATGAAAAGGGCAAAAGGACAAAGAGAAGCTTGAAGATACCAAAGAGGTAATCAGAAGCCGTAAATAGAAAAATGACAAACAATACAATGGCAAAAGAAAAAAGGCAAAAGGACAAAGAGAAGCTTGAAGGTACCAAAGAGGTAATCAGAAGCCGTAAATAGAAGGACAGACAATACAATGACAAAATGAAAAGGACAAAAGGACAAAGAGAAGCTTGAAGGTACCAAAGAGGTAATCAAAAGCCGTAAATAGAAGAAGGACAGACAATGCAATGACAAAATGAAAAGGGCAAAAGGGCAAAGAGAGGCTTGAAGATACCAAAGATGTAATCAGAAGAAGTAAATAGAAGGACAGACAATACAATGACAAAAGAAAAAGGGCAAAAGGACAAAGAGAAGCTTGAAGATACCAAAGAGGTAATCAAAAGCCGTAAATTGGAGAAGGACAGACAATACAATGACAAAATGAAAAGGGCAAAAGGACAAAGAGAAGCTTGAAGATATCAAAGAGGTAATCAGAAGCCGTAAATAGAAGGACAGACAATACAATGACAAAATGAAAAGGACAAAAGGACAACGAGAGGCTTGAAGATTCCAAAGAGGTAATCAGCAGCCGTAAATAGAAGAAGGACAGACAATACAATGACAAAAGAAAAAGGGGAAAAGGACAAAGAGAAGCTTGAAGGTACCAAAAAGGTAATCAGAAGCCGTAAATAGAAGGACAGACAATACAATGACAAAATGAAAAGGTTAAAGTACAAAGAGAAGCTTGAAGGTACCAAAGAGGTAATCAGCAGCCGTAAATAGAAGAAGGACAGACAATACAATGACAAAATAAAAAGGACAAAAGGACAAAGAGAAGCTTGAAGATACCAAAGAGGTAATCAGAAGCTGTAAATAGAAGAACGACAGACAATAAAATGACAAGAAAAAGGACAAAATGATAAAGAGAAGCTTGAATATACCAAAGAGGTAATCAGAAGCCGTAAATAGAAGAAGGACAGACAATACAATGACAAAAGAAAAATTGGCAAAGGGACAAAGAGAAGCTTGAAGGTTCCAAAGAGGTAATCAGAAGCCGTAAATAGAAGAAGAACAGACAATACAATGACAAAATGAAAAGGGCAAAACGACAAAGAGAGGTTTGTAGTTACCAAAGAGGTAATCAGAAGCCGTAAATAGAAGAACAGACAATACAATGATAAAAGAAAAAGGGCAAAAGGACAAAGAGAAGCTTGAAGATACCAAAGAGGTAATCAGAAGCTGTAAATAGAAGAACGACAGACAATACAATGACAAGAAAAAGGACAAAAGGATAAAGAGAAGCTTGAAGATACCAAAGAGGTAATCAGAAGCCGTAAATAGAAAAACGACAAACAATACTATGGCAAAAGAAAGAGGGCAAAAGGACAAAGAGAAGCTTGAAGATACCAAAGAGGTAATCAGAAGCCGTAAATAGAAGAACAACAGACAATACAATGATAAAATGAAAAGGGCAAAAGGACAAAGAGAGGCATGAAGATACCAAAGAGGTAATCAGAAGTCGTAAATAGAAGGACAGACTATACAATGACAAAAGAAAAAGGGCAAAAGGACAAAGAGAAGCTTGAAGATACCAAAGAGGTAATCAGAAGCCGTAAATAGATGGACAGACAATACAATGACAAAAGAAAAATGGGAAAAGGACAAAGAGAAGCTTGAAGGTACCAAAAAGTTAATCAGAAGCCGTAAATAGAAAAAGGACAGACAATACAATGACAAAAGAAAAATGGCAAAAGGACAAAGAGAAGCTTGAAGATACCAAAGAGATAATCAGAAGCCGTAAATAGAAGGACAGACAATACAATGACAAAAGAAAAAGGGAAAAAGGACAAAGAGAAGCTTGAAGGTACCAAAGAGGTACTCTGAAGCCGTAAACAGAAGGACAGACAATACAATGACAAAAGAAAAAGGGAAAATGGACAAAGAGAAGCTTGAAGGTACCAAAGAGGTAATCAGAAGCCGTAAATAGAAGGACAGACAATACAATGACAAAAGAAAAAGGGCAAAAGGACAAAGAGAAGCTTGAAGATACCAAAGGGATGATCAGAAGCCGTAAATACAAGAACGACAGAAAATACAATGACAAAAGAAAAAGGACAAAAGGACAAAGAGAAGCTTGAAGATACCAAAGAGGTAATCAGAAACCGTAAATAGAAGAACAACAGACAATACAATGACAAAATAAAAAGGACAAAGGGACAAAGAGAAGCTTGAAGGTACCAAAGAGGTAATCAGAAGCCGTAAATAGAAGAAGGACAGACAATACAATGACAAAATGAAAGGGGCAAAACGACAAAGAGAGGCTTGTAGTTACCAAAGAGGTAATCAGAAGGCGTAAATAGAAGGACAGACAATACAATGATAAAAGATAAAGGGCAAAAGGACAAAGAGAAGCTTGAAGGTACCAAAGAGGTAATCAGAAGCCGTAAATAGAAGGACAGACAATATAATGACAAAATGAAAAGGGCAAAAGGACAAAGAGAAGCTTTAAGGTACCAAAGAGGTAATCAAAAGCCGTAAATAGAAGAAGGACAGACAATACAATGACAAAATGAAAAGGGCAAAAGGGCAAAGAGAGGCTTGAAGATACCAAAGATGTAATCAGAAGAAGTAAATAGAACGACAGACAATACAATGACAAAATGAAAAGGGAAAAAGGACAAAGAGAGACTTGAAGATACCAAAGAGGTAATCAGAAGACGTAAATAGAACGACAGACAATGCAATGACAAAATGAAAAGAGCAAAAGGACAAAGAGAGGCGTGAAGATACCAAAGAGGTAATCAAAAGCTGTAAATAGAAGAAGGACAGACAATACAATGACAAAATGAAAAGGGCAAAAGGACAAAGAGAAGCTTCAAGGTACCAAAGAGGTAATCAAAAGCCGTAAATAGAAGAAGGACAGACAATACAATGACAAAAGAAAAATGGCAAAGGGACAAAGAGAAGCTTGAAGGTTCCAAAGAGGTAATCAGAAGCCGTAAATAGAAGAAGAACAGACAATACAATGACAAAATGAAAAGGGCAAAACGACAAAGAGAGGTTTGTAGTTACCAAAGAGGTAATCAGAAGCCGTAAATAGAAGGACAGACAATACAATGATAAAAGAAAAAGGGCAAAAGGACAAAGCGAAGCTTGAAGATACCAAAGAGATAATCAGAAGCCGTAAATAGAAGGACAGAAAATACAATGACAAAATAAAAAGGACAAAAGGACAAAGAGAAGCTTGAAGATACCAAAGAGGTAATCAGAAGCTGTAAATAGAAGAACGACAGACAATACAATGACAAGAAAAAGGACAAAAGGATAAAGAGAAGCTTGAAGATACCAAAGAGGTAATCAGAAGCCGTAAATAGAAAAACGACAAACAATACAATGGCAAAAGAAAGAGTGCAAAAGGACAAAGAGAAGCTTGAAGATACCAAAGAGGTAATCAGAAACCGTAAATAGAAGAACAACAGACAATACAATGATAAAATGAAAAGGGCAAAAGGACAAAGAGAGGCATGAAGATACCAAAGAGGTAATCAGAAGTCGTAAATAGAAGGACAGACTATACAATGACAAAAGAAAAAGGGCAAAAGGACAAAGAGAAGCTTGAAGATACCAAAGAGGTAATCAGAAGCCGTAAATAGAAGGACAGACAATACAATGAAAAAAGGAAAAGGGCAAAAGGACAAAGAGAAGCTTGAAGATACCAAAGAGGTAATCAGAAGCCGTAATTAGAAAAATGACAAACAATACAATGGCAAAAGAAAAAAGGCAAAAGGACAAAGAGAAGCTTGAAGGTACCAAAGAGGTAATCAGAAGCCGTAAATAGAAGGACAGACAATATAATGACAAAATGAAAAGGGCAAAAGGACAAAGAGAAGCTTTAAGGTACCAAAGAGGTAATCAAAAGCCGTAAATAGAAGAAGGACAGACAATACAATGACAAAATGAAAAGGGCAAAAGGGCAAAGAGAGGCTTGAAGATACCAAAGATGTAATCAGAAGAAGTAAATAGAACGACAGACAATACAATGACAAAATGAAAAGGGAAAAAGGACAAAGAGAGGCTTGAAGATACCAAAGAGGTAATCAGAAGACGTAAATAGAACGACAGACAATACAATGACAAAATGAAAAGGGCAAAAGGACAAAGAGAGGCGTGAAGATACCAAAGATGTAATCAGAAGCCGTAAATAGAAGAAGGACAGACAATACAATGACAAAATGAAAAGGGCAAAAGGACAAAGAGAAGCTTCAAGGTACCAAAGAGGTAATCAAAAGCCGTAAATAGAAGAAGGACAGACAATACAATGACAAAAGAAAAATGGCAAAGGGACAAAGAGAAGCTTGAAGGTTCCAAAGAGGTAATCAGAAGCCGTAAATAGAAGAAGAACAGACAATACAATGACAAAATGAAAAGTGCAAAACGACAAAGAGAGGTTTGTAGTTACCAAAGAGATAATCAGAAGCCGTAAATAGAAGGACAGACAATACAATGATAAAAGAAAAAGGGCAAAAGGACAAAGAGAAGCTTGAAGATACCAAAGAGATAATCAGAAGCCGTAAATAGAAGGACAGAAAATACAATGACAAAATAAAAAGGACAAAAGGACAAAGAGAAGCTTGAAGATACCAAAGAGGTAATTAGAAGCTGTAAATAGAAGAACGACAGACAATACAATGACAAGAAAAAGGACAAAAGGATAAAGAGAAGCTTGAAGATACCAAAGAGGTAATCAGAAGCCGTAAATAGAAAAACGACAAACAATACAATGGCAAAAGAAAGAGAGCAAAAGGACAAAGAGAAGCTTGAAGATACCAAAGAGGTAATCAGAAACCGCAAATAGAAGAACAACAGACAATACAATGATAAAATGAAAAGGGCAAAAGGACAAAGAGAGGCATGAAGATACCAAAGAGGTAATCAGAAGTCGTAAATAGAAGGACAGACTATACAATGACAAAAGAAAAAGGGCAAAAGGACAAAGAGAAGCTTGAAGATACCAAAGAGGTAATCAGAAGCGTAAATAGATGGACAGACAATACAATGACAAAAGAAAAATGGGAAAAGGACAAAGAGAAGCTTGAAGGTACCAAAAAGTTAATCAGAAGCCGTAAATAGAAAAAGGACAGACAATACAATGACAAAAGAAAAATGGCAAAAGGACAAAGAGAAGCTTGAAGATATCAAAGAGATAATCAGAAGCCGTAAATAGAAGGACAGACAATACAATGACAAAAGAAAAAGGGAAAAAGGACAAAGAGAAGCTTGAAGGTACCAAAGAGGTACTCTGAAGCCGTAAACAGAAGGACAGACAATACAATGACAAAAAAAAAGGGCAAAAGGACAAAGAGAAGCTTGAAGATACCAAAGGGATGATCAGAAGCCGTAAATACAAGAACGACAGAAAATACAATGACAAAAGAAAAAGGACAAAAGGACAAAGAGAAGCTTGAAGATACCAAAGAGGTAATCAGAAACCGTAAATAGAAGAACAACAGACAATACAATGACAAAATAAAAAGGACAAAGGGACAAAGAGAAGCTTGAAGGTACCAAAGAGGTAATCAGAAGCCGTAAATAGAAGGACAGACAATACAATGATAAAAGATAAAGGGCAAAAGGACAAAGAGAAGCTTGAAGATACCAAAGAGGTAATCAGAAGCCGTAAATAGAAGGACAGACAATACAATGAAAAAATGAAAAGGGCAAAAGGACAAAGAGAAGTTTGAAGATACCAAAGAGGTAATCAGAAGCCGTAAATAGAAAAATGACAAACAATACAATGGCAAAAGAAAAAAGGCAAAAGGACAAAGAGAAGCTTGAAGGTACCAAAGAGGTAATCAGAAGCCGTAAATAGAAGGACAGACAATATAATGACAAAATGAAAAGGGCAAAAGGACAAAGAGAAGCTTTAAGGTACCAAAGATGTAATCAGAAGAAGTAAATAAAACGACAGACAATACAATGACAAAATGAAAAGGGCAAAAGGACAAAGAGAAGCTTCAAGGTACCAAAGAGGTAATCAAAAGCCGTAAATAGAAGAAGGACAGACAATACAATGACAAAAGAAAAATGGCAAAGGGACAAAGAGAAGCTTGAAGGTTCCAAAGAGGTAATCAGAAGCCGTAAATAGAAGAAGAACAGACAATACAATGACAAAATGAAAAGGGCAAAACGCCAAAGAGAGGTTTGTAGTTACCAAAGAGGTAATCAGAAGCCGTAAATAGAAGGACAGACAATACAATGATAAAAGAAAAAGGGCAAAAGGACAAAGAGAAGCTTGAAGATACCAAAGAGATAATCAGAAGCCGTAAATAGAAGGACAGAAAATACAATGACAAAATAAAAAGGACAAAAGGACAAAGAGAAGCTTGAAGATACCAAAGAGGTAATCAGAAGCTGTAAATAGAAGAACGACAGACAATACAATGACAAGAAAAAGGACAAAAGGATAAAGAGAAGCTTGAAGATACCAAAGAGGTAATCAGAAGCCGTAAATAGAAAAACGACAAACAATACAATGGCAAAAGAAAGAGGTCAAAAGGAGAAAGAGAAGCTTGAAGATACCAAAGAGGTAATCAGAAGTCGTAAATAGAAGGACAGACAATACAATGACAAAAGAAAAAGGGCAAAAGGACAAAGAGAAGCTTGAAGATACCAAAGAGGTAATCAGAAGCCGTAAATAGATGGACAGACAATACAATGACAAAAGAAAAATGGGAAAAGGACAAAGAGAAGCTTGAAGGTACCAAAAAGTTAATCAGAAGCCGTAAATAGAAAAAGGACAGACAATACAATGACAAAAGAAAAATGGCAAAAGGACAAAGAGAAGCTTGAAGATACCAAAGAGATAATCAGAAGCCGTAAATAGAAGGACAGACAATACAATGACAAAAGAAAAAGGGAAAAAGGACAAAGAGAAGCTTGAAGGTACCAAAGAGGTACTCTGAAGCCGTAAACAGAAGGACAGACAATACAATGACAAAAGAAAAAGGGAAAAAGGACAAAGAGAAGCTTGAAGGTACCAAAGAGGTAATCAGAAGCCGTAAATAGAAGGACAGACAATACAATGACAAAAGAAAAAGGGCAAAAGGACAAAGAGAAGATTGAAGATACCAAAGGGATGATCAGAAGCCGTAAATACAAGAACGACAGAAAATACAATGACAAAAGAAAAAGGACAAAAGGACAAAGAGAAGCTTGAAGATACCAAAGAGGTAATCAGAAACCGTAAATAGAAGAACAACAGACAATACAATGACAAAATAAAAAGGACAAAGGGACAAAGAGAAGCTTGAAGGTACCAAAGAGGTAATCAGAAGCCGTAAATAGAAGAAGGACAGACAATACAATGACAAAATGAAAGGGGCAAAACGACAAAGAGAGGCTTGTAGTTACCAAAGAGGTAATCAGAAGCCGTAAATAGAAGGACAGACAATACAATGATAAAAGATAAAGGGCAAAAGGACAAAGAGAAGCTTCAAGATACCAAAGAGGTAATCAGAAGCCGTAAATAGAAGGACAGACAATACAATGAAAAAATGAAAAGGGCAAAAGGACAAAGAGAAGCTTCAAGATACCAAAGAGGTAATCAGAAGCCGTAATTAGAAAAATGACAAACAATACAATGGCAAAAGAAAAAAAGCAAAAGGACAAAGAGAAGCTTGAAGGTACCAAAGAGGGAATCAGAAGAAGTAAATAGAACGACAGACAATACAATAACAAAATGAAAAGGGAAAAAGGACAAAGAGAGGCTTGAAGATACCAAAGAGGTAATCAGAAGACGTAAATAGAACGACAGACAATACAATGACAAAATGAAAAGGGCAAAAGGACAAAGAGAGGCGTGAAGATACCAAAGAGGTAATCAGAAGCCGTAAATAGAAGAAGGACAGACAATACAATGACAAAATGAAAAGGGCAAAAGGACAAAGAGAAGCTTCAAGGTACCAAAGAGGTAATCAAAAGCCGTAAATAGAAGAAGGATAGACAATACAATGACAAAATGAAAAGGGCAAAAGGGCAAAGAGAGGCTTAAAGATACCAAAGAGGTAATCAGAAGTCGTAAATAGAATGACAGACAATACAATGACAAAAGAAAAAGGGCAAAAGGTCAGAGAGAAGCTTGAAGATACCAAAGAGGTAATCAGAAGCCGTAAATAGAAGGACGGACAATACAATGACAAAAGAAAAAGGACAAAAGGACAAAGAGAAGCTTGAAGATACCAAAGAGGTAACCAGAAGCCGTAAATAGAAGAAGGACAGACAATACAATGACAAAAGGAAAAAGGACAATAGGACAAAGATAATCTTGAAGAAACCAAAGAGGTAATCAGAAGCCGTAAATAGAAGAAGGACAGACAATACAATGACAAAAGAAAAAGGGCGAAAGGACAAAGAGAAGCTTGAAGATACCAAAGAGGTAATCAGAAACGTAAATAGAAGGACAGGCAATACAATGACAAAAGAAAAATGGCAAAAGGACAAAGAGAAGCTTGAAGGTACCAAAAAGGTAATCAGAAGCCGTAAATAAAAAAAGGACAACAATACAATGACAAAAGAAAAAGGGCAAAAGGACAAAAAAGAGAAGCTTGAAGATACCAAAGAGGTAATCAGAAGCCGTAAATAGAAGGACAGACAATACAATGACAAAAGAAAAAGGGAAAAAGGACAAAGAGAAGCTTGAAGGTACCGAAAAGGTAATCAGAAGCCGTAAATAGAAGGACAGACAATACAATGACAAAAGAAAAAGGACAAAAGGACAAAGAGAAGCTTGAAGATACCAAAGAGGTAATCAGAAGCCGTAAATAGATGGACAGACAATACAATGACAAAAGAAAAAAGGCAAAAAGACAAAGAGAAGCTTGAAGGTACCAAAAAGGTAATCAGAAGCCGTAAATAGAAAAAGGACAGACAATACAATGACAAAAGAAAAAGGGCAAAAGGACAAAGAGAAGCTTGAAGATACCAAAGAGATAATCAGAAGCCGTAAATAGAAGGACAGACAATACAATGACAAAAGAAAAAGGGAAAAAGGACAAAGAGAAGCTTGAAGGTACCAAAGAGGTAATCAGAAGCCGTAAATAGAAGGACAGACAATACAATGACAAAAGAAAAAGGGCAAAAGGACAAAGAGAAGCTTGAAGATACCAAAGGGGTGATCAGAAGCCGTAAATAAAAGAACGACAGAAAATACAACGACAAAAGAAAAAGGACAAAAGGACAAAGAGAAGCTTGAAGATACCAAAGAGGTAATCAGAAATCGCAAATAAAAGAACAACAGACAATACAATGACAAAATAAAAAGGACAAAGGGACAAAGAGAAGCTTGAAGGTACCAAAGAGGTAATCAGAAGCCGTAAATAGAAGAAGGACAGACAATACAATGACAAAATGAAACGGGCAAAGCGACAAAGAGAGGCTTGTAGTTACCAAAGAGGTAATCAGAAGCCGTAAATAGAAGGACAGACAATACAATGATAAACGAAAAAGGGCAAAAGGACAAAGAGAAGCTTGAAGATACCAAAGAGGTAATCAAAAGCCGTAAATAGAAGGACAGACAATACAATGACAAAATAAAAAGGACAAAGGGACAAAGAGAAGCTTGAAGGTACCAAAGAGGTAATCAGAAGCCGTAAATAGAAGAAGGACAGACAATACAATGACAAAATGAAAAGGGCAAAACGACAAAGAGAGGCTTGAAGTTACCAAAGAGGTAATCAGAAGCCGTAAATAGAAGGACAGACAATACAATGATAAAAGAAAAAGGGCAAAAGGACAAAGAGAAGCTTGAAGATACCAAAGAGGTAATCAGAAGCCGTAAATAGAAGGACAGACAATACAATGAAAAAATGAAAAGGGCAAAAGGACAAAGAGAAGCTTGAAGATACCAAAGAGGTAATCAGAAGCCGTAAATAGAAAAATGACAAACAATACAATGGCAAAAGAAAAAAGGCAAAAGGACAAAGAGAAGCTTGAAGGTACCAAAGAGGTAATCAGAAGCCGTAAATAGAAGGCCAGACAATACAATGACAAAATGAAAAAGACAAAAGGACAAAGAGAAGCTTTAAGGTACCAAAGAGGTAATCAAAAGCCGTAAATAGAAGAAGGACAGACAATGCAATGACAAAATGAAAAGGGCAAAAGGGCAAAGAGAGGCTTGAAGATACCAAAGATGTAATCAGAAGAAGTAAATAGAAGGACAGACAATACAATGACAAAAGAAAAAGGGCAAAAGGACAAAGAGAAGCTTGAAGATACCAAAGAGGTAATCAAAAGCCGTAAATTGGAGAAGGACAGACAATACAATGACAAAATGAAAAGGGCAAAAGGACAAAGAGAAGCTTGAAGATATCAAAGAGGTAATCAGAAGCCGTAAATAGAAGGACAGACAATACAATGACAAAATGAAAAGGACAAAAGGACAACGAGAGGCTTGAAGATTCCAAAGAGGTAATCAGCAGCCGTAAATAGAAGAAGGACAGACAATACAATGACAAAAGAAAAAGGGCAAAAGGACAAAGAGAAGCTTGAAGGTACCAAAAAGGTAATCAGAAGCCGTAAATAGAAGGACAGACAATACAATGACAAAATGAAAAGGTTAAAGTACAAAGAGAAGCTTGAAGGTACCAAAGAGGTAATAAGCAGCCGTAAATAGAAGAAGGACAGACAATACAATGACAAAATAAAAAGGACAAAAGGACAAAGAGAAGCTTGAAGATACCAAAGAGGTAATCAGAAGCTGTAAATAGAAGAACGACAGACAATACAATGACAAGAAAAAGGACAAAATGATAAAGAGAAGCTTGAAGATACCAAAGAGGTAATCAGAAGCCGTAATTAGAAGAAGGACAGACAATACAATGACAAAAGAAAAATGGCAAAGGGACAAAGAGAAGCTTGAAGGTTCCAAAGAGGTAATCAGAAACGTAAATAGAAGAAGAACAGACAATACAATGACAAAATGAAAAGGGCAAAACGACAAAGAGAGGTTTGTAGTTACCAAAGAGGTAATCAGAAGCCGTAAATAGAAGAACAGACAATACAATGATAAAAGAAAAAGGGCAAAAGGACAAAGAGAAGCTTGAAGATACCAAAGAGGTAATCAGAAGCCGTAAATAGAAGGACAGAAAATACAATGACAAAATAAAAAGGACAAAAGGACAAAGAGAAGCTTGAAGATACCAAAGAGGTAATCAGAAGCTGTAAATAGAAGAACGACAGACAATACAATGACAAGAAAAAGGACAACAGGATAAAGAGAAGCTTGAAGATACCAAAGAGGTAATCAGAAGCCGTAAAGAGAAAAACGACAAACAATACTATGGCAAAAGAAAGAGGGCAAAAGGACAAAGAGAAGCTTGAAGATACCAAAGAGGTAATCAGAAGCCGTAAATAGAAGAACAACAGACAATACAATGATAAAATGAAAAGGGCAAAAGGACAAAGAGAGGCATGAAGATACCAAAGAGGTAATCAGAAGTCGTAAATAGAAGGACAGACTATACAATGACAAAAGAAAAAGGGCAAAAGGACAAAGAGAAGCTTGAAGATACCAAAGAGGTAATCAGAAGCCGTAAATAGATGGACAGACAATACAATGACAAAAGAAAAATGGGAAAAGGACAAAGAGAAGCTTGAAGGTACCAAAAAGTTAATCAGAAGCCGTAAATAGAAAAAGGACAGACAATACAATGACAAAAGAAAAATGGCAAAAGGACAAAGAGAAGCTTGAAGATACCAAAGAGATAATCAGAAGCCGTAAATAGAAGGACAGACAATACAATGACAAAAGAAAAAGGGAAAAAGGACAAAGAGAAGCTTGAAGGTACCAAAGAGGTACTATGAAGCCGTAAACAGAAGGACAGACAATACAATGACAAAAGAAAAAGGGAAAAAGGACAAAGAGAAGCTTGAAGGTACCAAAGAGGTAATCAGAAGCCGTAAATAGAAGGACAGACAATACAATGACAAAAGAAAAAGGGCAAAAGGACAAAGAGAAGCTTGAAGATACCAAAGGGATGATCAGAAGCCGTAAATACAAGAACGACAGAAAATACAATGACAAAAGAAAAAGGACAAAAGGACAAAGAGAAGCTTGAAGATACCAAAGAGGTAATCAGAAACCGTAAATAGAAGAACAACAGACAATACAATGACAAAATAAAAAGGACAAAGGGACAAAGAGAAGCTTGAAGGTACCAAAGAGGTAATCAGAAGCCGTAAATAGAAGAAGGACAGACAATACAATGACAAAATGAAAGGGGCAAAACGACAAAGAGAGGCTTGTAGTTACCAAAGAGGTAATCAGAAGCCGTAAATAGAAGGACAGACAATACAATGATAAAAGATAAAGGGCAAAAGGACAAAGAGAAGCTTCAAGATACCAAAGAGGTAATCAGAAGCCGTAAATAGAAGGACAGACAATACAATGAAAAAATGAAAAGGGCAAAAGGACAAAGAGAAGCTTGAAGATACCAAAGAGGTAATCAGAAGCCGTAATTAGAAAAATGACAAACAATACAATGGCAAAAGAAAAAAAGCAAAAGGACAAAGAGAAGCTTGAAGGTACCAAAGAGGGAATCAGAAGAAGTAAATAGAACGACAGACAATACAATAACAAAATGAAAAGGGAAAAAGGACAAAGAGAGGCTTGAAGATACCAAAGAGGTAATCAGAAGACGTAAATAGAACGACAGACAATACAATGACAAAATGAAAAGGGCAAAAGGACAAAGAGAGGCGTGAAGATACCAAAGAGGTAATCAGAAGCCGTAAATAGAAGAAGGACAGACAATACAATGACAAAATGAAAAGGGCAAAAGGACAAAGAGAAGCTTCAAGGTACCAAAGAGGTAATCAAAAGCCGTAAATAGAAGAAGGATAGACAATACAATGACAAAATGAAAAGGGCAAAAGGGCAAAGAGAGGCTTAAAGATACCAAAGAGGTAATCAGAAGTCGTAAATAGAATGACAGACAATACAATGACAAAAGAAAAAGGGCAAAAGGTCAGAGAGAAGCTTGAAGATACCAAAGAGGTAATCAGAAGCCGTAAATAGAAGGACGGACAATACAATGACAAAAGAAAAAGGACAAAAGGACAAAGAGAAGCTTGAAGATACCAAAGAGGTAACCAGAAGCCGTAAATAGAAGAAGGACAGACAATACAATGACAAAAGGAAAAAGGACAATAGGACAAAGATAATCTTGAAGAAACCAAAGAGGTAATCAGAAGCCGTAAATAGAAGAAGGACAGACAATACAATGACAAAAGAAAAAGGGCGAAAGGACAAAGAGAAGCTTGAAGATACCAAAGAGGTAATCAGAAACGTAAATAGAAGGACAGGCAATACAATGACAAAAGAAAAATGGCAAAAGGACAAAGAGAAGCTTGAAGGTACCAAAAAGGTAATCAGAAGCCGTAAATAAAAAAAGGACAACAATACAATGACAAAAGAAAAAGGGCAAAAGGACAAAAAAGAGAAGCTTGAAGATACCAAAGAGGTAATCAGAAGCCGTAAATAGAAGGACAGACAATACAATGACAAAATAAAAAGGACAAAGGGACAAAGAGAAGCTTGAAGGTATCAAAGAGGTAATCAGAAGCCGTAAATAGAAGAAGGACAGACAATACAATGACAAAATGAAAGGGGCAAAACGACAAAGAGAGGCTTGTAGTTACCAAAGAGGTAATCAGAAGCCGTAAATAGAAGGACAGACAATACAATGATAAAAGATAAAGGGCAAAAGGACAAAGAGAAGCTTCAAGATACCAAAGAGGTAATCAGAAGCCGTAAATAGAAGGACAGACAATACAATGAAAAAATGAAAAGGGCAAAAGGACAAAGAGAAGCTTGAAGATACCAAAGAGGTAATCAGAAGCCGTAATTAGAAAAATGACAAACAATACAATGGCAAAAGAAAAAAAGCAAAAGGATAAAGAGAAGCTTGAAGGTACCAAAGAGGGAATCAGAAGAAGTAAATAGAACGACAGACAATACAATAACAAAATGAAAAGGGAAAAAGGACAAAGAGAGGCTTGAAGATACCAAAGAGGTAATCAGAAGACGTAAATAGAACGACAGACAATACAATGACAAAATGAAAAGGGCAAAAGGACAAAGAGAGGCGTGAAGATACCAAAGAGGTAATCAGAAGCCGTAAATAGAAGAAGGACAGACAATACAATGACAAAATGAAAAGGGCAAAAGGACAAAGAGAAGCTTCAAGGTACCAAAGAGGTAATCAAAAGCCGTAAATAGAAGAAGGATAGACAATACAATGACAAAATGAAAAGGGCAAAAGGGCAAAGAGAGGCTTAAAGATACCAAAGAGGTAATCAGAAGTCGTAAATAGAATGACAGACAATACAATGACAAAAGAAAAAGGGCAAAAGGTCAGAGAGAAGCTTGAAGATACCAAAGAGGTAATCAGAAGCCGTAAATAGAAGGACGGACAATACAATGACAAAAGAAAAAGGACAAAAGGACAAAGAGAAGCTTGAAGATACCAAAGAGGTAACCAGAAGCCGTAAATAGAAGAAGGACAGACAATACAATGACAAAAGGAAAAAGGACAATAGGACAAAGATAATCTTGAAGAAACCAAAGAGGTAATCAGAAGCCGTAAATAGAAGAAGGACAGGCAATAGAATGACAAAAGAAAAATGGCAAAAGGACAAAGAGAAGCTTGAAGGTACCAAAAAGGTAATCAGAAGCCGTAAATAAAAAAAGGACAACAATACAATGACAAAAGAAAAAGGGCAAAAGGACAAAAAAGAGAAGCTTGAAGATACCAAAGAGGTAATCAGAAGCCGTAAATAGAAGGACAGACAATACAATGACAAAAGAAAAAGGGAAAAAGGACAAAGAGAAGCTTGAAGGTACCGAAAAGGTAATCAGAAGCCGTAAATAGAAGGACAGACAATACAATGACAAAAGAAAAAGGACAAAAGGACAAAGAGAAGCTTGATGATACCAAAGAGGTAATCAGAAACCGTAAATAGAAGAACAACAGACAATACAATGATAAAATGAAAAGGGCAAAGGGACAAAGAGAGGCATGAAGATACCAAAGAGGTAATCAGAAGTCGTAAATAGAAGGACAGACTATACAATGACAAAAGAAAAAGGACAAAAGGACAAAGAGGAGCTTGAAGATACCAAAGAGGTAATCAGAAGCCGTAAATAGATGGACAGACAATACAATGACAAAAGAAAAAGGGCAAAAGGACAAAGAGAAGCTTGAAGGTACCAAAAAGGTAATCAGAAGCCGTAAATAGAAAAAGGACAGACAATACAATGACAAAAGAAAAAGGGCAAAAGGACAAAGAGAAGCTTGAAGATACCAAAGAGATAATCAGAAGCCGTAAATAGAAGGACAGACAATACAATGACAAAAGAAAAAGGGCAAAAGGACAAAGAGAAGCTTGAAGATACCAAAGGGGTGATCAGAAACCGTAAATAAAAGAACGACAGAAAATACAACGACAAAAGAAAAAGGACAAAAGGACAAAGAGAAGCTTGAAGATACCAAAGAGGTAATCAGAAATCGCAAATAAAAGAACAACAGACAATACAATGACAAAATAAAAAGGACAAAGGGACAAAGAGAAGCTTGAAGGTACCAAAGAGGTAATCAGAAGCCGTAAATAGAAGAAGGACAGACAATACAATGACAAAATGAAACGGGCAAAGCGACAAAGAGAGGCTTGTAGTTACCAAAGAGGTAATCAGAAGCCGTAAATAGAAGGACAGACAATACAATGATAAAAGAAAAAGGGCAAAAGGACAAAGAGAAGCTTGAAGATACCAAAGAGGTAATCAAAAGCCGTAAATAGAAGGACAGACAATACAATGACAAAATAAAAAGGACAAAGGGACAAAGAGAAGCTTGAAGGTACCAAAGAGGTAATCAGAAGCCGTAAATAGAAGAAGGACAGACAATACAATGACAAAATGAAAAGGGCAAAACGACAAAGAGAGGCTTGAAGTTACCAAAGAGGTAATCAGAAGCCGTAAATAGAAGGACAGACAATACAATGATAAAAGAAAAAGGGCAAAAGGACAAAGAGAAGCTTCAAGATACCAAAGAGGTAATCAGAAGCCGTAAATAGAAGGACAGACAATACAATGAAAAAATGAAAAGGGCAAAAGGACAAAGAGAAGCTTGAAGATACCAAAGAGGTAATCAGAAGCCGTAAATAGAAAAATGACAAACAATACAATGGCAAAAGAAAAAAGGCAAAAGGACAAAGAGAAGCTTGAAGGTACCAAAGAGGTAATCAGAAGCCGTAAATAGAAGGACAGACAATACAATGACAAAATGAAAAGGACAAAAGGACAAAGAGAAGCTTTAAGGTACCAAAGAGGTAATCAAAAGCCGTAAATAGAAGAAGGACAGACAATGCAATGACAAAATGAAAAGGGCAAAAGGGCAAAGAGAAGCTTGAAGATACCAAAGATGTAATCAGAAGAAGTAAATAGAAGGACAGACAATACAATGACAAAAGAAAAAGGGCAAAAGGACAAAGAGAAGCTTGAAGATACCAAAGAGGTAATCAAAAGCCGTAAATTGGAGAAGGACAGACAATACAATGACAAAATGAAAAGGGCAAAAGGACAAAGAGAAGCTTGAAGATATCAAAGAGGTAATCAGAAGCCGTAAATAGAAGGACAGACAATACAATGACAAAATGAAAAGGACAAAAGGACAACGAGAGGCTTGAAGATTCCAAAGAGGTAATCAGCAGCCGTAAATAGAAGAAGGACAGACAATACAATGACAAAAGAAAAAGGGCAAAAGGACAAAGAGAAGCTTGAAGGTACCAAAAAGGTAATCAGAAGCCGTAAATAGAAGGACAGACAATACAATGACAAAATGAAAAGGTTAAAGTACAAAGAGAAGCTTGAAGGTACCAAAGAGGTAATAAGCAGCCGTAAATAGAAGAAGGACAGACAATACAATGACAAAATAAAAAGGACAAAAGGACAAAGAGAAGCTTGAAGATACCAAAGAGGTATTCAGAAGCTGTAAATAGAAGAACGACAGACAATACAATGACAAGAAAAAGGACAAAATGATAAAGAGAAGCTTGAAGATACCAAAGAGGTAATCAGAAGCCGTAATTAGAAGAAGGACAGACAATACAATGACAAAAGAAAAATGGCAAAGGGACAAAGAGAAGCTTGAAGGTTCCAAAGAAGTAATCAGAAACGTAAATAGAAGAAGAACAGACAATACAATGACAAAATGAAAAGGGCAAAACGACAAAGAGAGGTTTGTAGTTACCAAAGAGGTAATCAGAAGCCGTAAATAGAAGAACAGACAATACAATGATAAAAGAAAAAGGGCAAAAGGACAAAGAGAAGCTTGAAGATACCAAAGAGGTAATCAGAAGCCGTAAATAGAAGGACAGAAAATACAATGACAAAATAAAAAGGACAAAAGGACAAAGAGAAGCTTGAAGATACCAAAGAGGTAATCAGAAGCTGTAAATAGAAGAACGACAGACAATACAATGACAAGAAAAAGGACAAAAGGATAAAGAGAAGCTTGAAGATACCAAAGAGGTAATCAGAAGCCGTAAATAGAAAAACGACAAACAATACTATGGCAAAAGAAAGAGGGCAAAAGGACAAAGAGAAGCTTGAAGATACCAAAGAGGTAATCAGAAGCCGTAAATAGATGGACAGACAATACAATGACAAAAGAAAAATGGGAAAAGGACAAAGAGAAGCTTGAAGGTACCAAAAAGTTAATCAGAAGCCGTAAATAGAAAAAGGACAGACCATACAATGACAAAAGAAAAATGGCAAAAGGACAAAGAGAAGCTTGAAGGTACCAAAGAGGTACTCTGAAGCCGTAAACAGAAGGACAGACAATACAATGACAAAAGAAAAAGGGAAAATGGACAAAGAGAAGCTTGAAGGTACCAAAGAGGTAATCAGAAGCCGTAAATAGAAGGACAGACAATACAATGACAAAAGAAAAAGGACAAAAGGACAAAGAGAAGCTTGAAGATACCAAAGGGATGATCAGAAGCCGTAAATACAAGAACGACAGACAATACAATGACAAAATAAAAAGGACAAAGGGACAAAGAGAAGCTTGAAGGTACCAAAGAGGTAATCAGAAGCCGTAAATAGAAGAAGGACAGACAATACAATGACAAAATGAAAGGGGCAAAACGACAAAGAGAGGCTTGTAGTTACCAAAGAGGTAATCAGAAGCCGTAATTAGAAAAATGACAAACAATACAATGGCAAAAGAAAAAAGGCAAAAGAACAAAGAGAAGCTTGAAGGTACCAAAGAGGGAATCAGAAGAAGTAAATAGAACGACAGACAATACAATGACAAAATGAAAAGGGAAAAAGGACAAAGAGAGGCTTGAAGATACGAAAGAGGTAATCAGAAGACGTAAATAGAACGACAGACAATACAATGACAAAATGAAAAGGGCAAAAGGACAAAGAGAGGCGTGAAGATACCAAAGAGGTAATCAGAAGCCGTAAATAGAAGAAGGACAGACAATACAATGACAAAATGAAAAGGGCAAAAGGACAAAGAGAAGCTTCAAGGTACCAAAGAGGTAATCAAAAGCCGTAAATAGAAGAAGGATAGACAATACAATGACAAAATGAAAAGGGCAAAAGGGCAAAGAGAGGCTTAAAGATACCAAAGAGGTAATCAGAAGTCGTAAATAGAATGACAGACAATACAATGACAAAAGAAAAAGGGCAAAAGGTCAGAGAGAAGCTTGAAGATACCAAAGAGGTAATCAGAAGCCGTAAATAGAAGGACGGACAATACAATGACAAAAGAAAAAGGACAAAAGGACAAAGAGAAGCTTGAAGATACCAAAGAGGTAACCAGAAGCCGTAAATAGAAGAAGGACAGACAATACAATGACAAAAGGAAAAAGGACGATAGGACAAAGATAATCTTGAAGAAACCAAAGAGGTAATCAGAAGCCGTCAATAGAAGAAGGACAGACAATACAATGACAAAAGAAAAAGGGCGAAAGGACAAAGAGAAGCTTGAAGATACCAAAGAGGTAATCAGAAACGTAAATAGAAGGACAGGCAATACAATGACAAAAGAAAAATGGCAAAAGGACAAAGAGAAGCTTGAAGGTACCAAAAAGGTAATCAGAAGCCGTAAATAAAAAAAGGACAACAATACAATGACAAAAGAAAAAGGGCAAAAGGACAAAAAAGAGAAGCTTGAAGATACCAAAGAGGTAATCAGAAGCCGTAAATAGAAGGACAGACAATACAATGACAAAAGAAAAAGGGAAAAAGGACAAAGAGAAGCTTGAAGGTACCGAAAAGGTAATCAGAAGCCGTAAATAGAAGGACAGACAATACAATGACAAAAGAAAAAGGACAAAAAGACAAAGAGAAGCTTGATGATACCAAAGAGGTAATCAGAAACCGTAAATAGAAGGACAACAGACAATACAATGATAAAATGAAAAGGGCAAAGGGACAAAGAGAGGCATGAAGATACCAAAGAGGTAATCAGAAGTCGTAAATAGAAGGACAGACTATACAATGACAAAAGAAAAAGGACAAAAGGACAAAGAGGAGCTTGAAGATACCAAAGAGGTAATCAGAAGCCGTAAATAGATGGACAGACAATACAATGACAAAAGAAAAAGGGCAAAAGGACAAAGAGAAGCTTGAAGGTACCAAAAAGGTAATCAGAAGCCGTAAATAGAAAAAGGACAGACAATACAATGACAAAAGAAAAAGGACAAAAGGACAAAGAGAAGCTTGAAGATACCAAAGAGATAATCAGAAGCCGTAAATAGAAAGACAGACAATACAATGACAAAAGAAAAAGGGAAAAAGGACAAAGAGAAGCTTGAAGGTACCAAAGAGGTAATCAGAAGCCGTAAATAGAAGGACAGACAATACAATGACAAAAGAAAAAGGGCAAAAGGACAAAGAGAAGCTTGAAGATACCAAAGGGGTGATCAGAAGCCGTAAATAAAAGAACGACAGAAAATACAACGACAAAAGAAAAAGGACAAAAGGACAAAGAGAAGCTTGAAGATACCAAAGAGGTAATCAGAAATCGCAAATAAAAGAACAACAGACAATACAATGACAAAATAAAAAGGACAAAGGGACAAAGAGAAGCTTGAAGGTACCAAAGAGGTAATCAGAAGCCGTAAATAGAAGAAGGACAGACAATACAATGACAAAATGAAACCGGCAAAGCGACAAAGAGAGGCTTGTAGTTACCAAAGAGGTAATCAGAAGCCGTAAATAGAAGGACAGACAATACAATGATAAAAGAAAAAGGGCAAAAGGACAAAGAGAAGCTTGAAGATACCAAAGAGGTAATCAAAAGCAGTAAATAGAAGGACAGACAATACAATGACAAAATGAAAAGGGCAAAAGGGCAAAGAGAGGCTTGAAGATACCAAAGATGTAATCAGAAGAAGTAAATAGAAGGACAGACAATACAATGACAAAAGAAAAAGGGCAAAAGGACAAAGAGAAGCTTGAAGATACCAAAGAGTTAATCAAAAGCCGTAAATTGGAGAAGGATAGACAATACAATGACAAAATGAAAAGGGCAAAAGGACAAAGAGAGGCTTCAAGATATCAAAGAGGTAATCAGAAGCCGTAAATAGAAGGACAGACAATACAATGACAAAATGAAAAGAATAAAAGGACAACGAGAGGCTTGAAAATTCCAAAGAGGTAATCAGCAGCCGTAAATAGAAGAAGGACAGACAATACAATGACAAAAGAAAATCGGCAAAAGGACAAAGAGAAGCTTGAAGGTACCAAAAAGGTAATCAGAAGCAGTAAATAGAAAAAGGACAGACAATACAATAACAAAAGAAAAAGGACAAAAGGACAAAGAGAAGCTTGAAGATACCAAAGAGGTAATCAGAAATCGTAAATAGAAGAACAACAGACAATACAATGATAAAATGAAAAGGGCAAAAGGACAAAGAGAGGCATGAAGATACCAAAGAGGTAATCAGAAGTCGTAAATAGAAGGACAGACTACACAATGACAAAAGAAAAAGGGGAAAAGGACAAAGAGAAGCTTGAAGATACCAAAGAGGTAATCAGAAGCCGTAAATAGATGGACAGACAATACAATGACAAAAGAAAAAGTGCAAAAGGACAAAGAGAAGCTTGAAGGTACCAAAAAGGTAATCAGAAGCAGTAAATAGAAAAAGGACAGACAATACAATGACAAAAGAAAAAGGGCAAAAGGACAAAGAGAAGCTTGAAGATACCAAAGAGATAATCAGAAGCCGTAGATAGAAGGACAGACAATACAATGACAAAAGAAAAAGGGAAAAAGGACAAAGAGAAGCTTGAAGGTACCAAAGAGGTACTCTGAAGCCGTAATTAGAAGGACAGACAATACAATGACAAAAGAAAAAGGGAAAAATGACAAAGAGAAGCTTGAAGGTACCAAAGAGGTAATCAGAAGCCGTAAATAGAAGGACAGACAATACAATGACAAAAGAAAAAGGGCAAAAGGACAAAGAGAAGCTTGAAGATACCAAAGGGGTGATCAGAAGCCGTAAATACAGAACGACAGAAAATACAATGAAAAAAGAAAAAGGTTAAAGTACAAAGAGAAGCTTGAAGGTACCAAAGAGGTAACCAGCAGCCGTAAATAGAAGAAGGACAGACAATACAATGACAAAATAAAAAGGACAAAAGGACAAAGAGAAGCTTGAAGATACCAAAGAGGTAATCAGAAGCTGTAAATAGAAGAACGACAGACAATACAATGACAAGAAAAAGGACAAAATGATAAAGAGAAGCTTGAAGATACCAAAGAGGTAATCAGAAGCCGTAAATAGAAGAAGGACAGACAATACAATGACAAAAGAAAAATGGCAAAGGGACAAAGAGAAGCTTGAAGGTTCCAAAGAGGTAATCAGAAACGTAAATAGAAGAAGAACAGACAATACAATGACAAAATGAAAAGGGCAAAACGACAAAGAGAGGTTTGTAGTTACCAAAGAGGTAATCAGAAGCCGTAAATAGAAGAACAGACAATACAATGATAAAAGAAAAAGGGCAAAAGGACAAAGAGAAGCTTGAAGATACCAAAGAGGTAATCAGAAGCCGTAAATAGAAGGACAGAAAATACAATGACAAAATAAAAAGGACAAAAGGACAAAGAGAAGCTTGAAGATACCAAAGAGGTAATCAGAAGCTGTAAATAGAAGAACGACACACAATACAATGACAAGAAAAAGGACAAAAGGATAAAGAGAAGCTTGAAGATACCAAAGAGGTAATCAGAAGCCGTAAATAGAAAAACGACAAACAATACTATGGCAAAAGAAAGAGGGCAAAAGGACAAAGAGAAGCTTGAAGATACCAAAGAGGTAATCAGAAGCCGTAAATAGAAGAACAACAGACAATACAATGATAAAATGAAAAGGGCAAAAGGACAAAGAGAGGCATGAAGATACCAAAGAGGTAATCAGAAGTCGTAAATAGAAGGACAGACTATACAATGACAAAAGAAAAAGGGCAAAAGGACAAAGAGAAGCTTGAAGATACCAAAGAGGTAATCAGAAGCCGTAAATAGATGGACAGACAATACAATGACAAAAAAAAAATGGGAAAAGGACAAAGAGAAGCTTGAAGGTACCAAAAAGTTAATCAGAAGCCGTAAATAGAAAAAGGACAGAAAATACAATGACAAAAGAAAAATGGCAAAATGACAAAGAGAAGCTTGAAGATACCAAAGAGATAATCAGAAGCCGTAAATAGAAGGACAGACAATACAATGACAAAAGAAAAAGGGAAAAAGGACAAAGAGAAGCTTGAAGGTACCAAAGAGGTACTCTGAAGCCGTAAACAGAAGGACAGACAATACAATGACAAAAGAAAAAGGGAAAATGGACAAAGAGAAGCTTGAAGGTACCAAAGAGGTAATCAGAAGCCGTAAATAGAAGGACAGACAATACAATGACAAAAGAAAAAGGACAAAAGGACAAAGAGAAGCTTGAAGATACCAAAGGGATGATCAGAAGCCGTAAATACAAGAACGACAGACAATACAATGACAAAATAAAAAGGACAAAGGGACAAAGAGAAGCTTGAAGGTACCAAAGAGGTAATCAGAAGCCGTAAATAGAAGAAGGACAGACAATACAATGACAAAATGAAAGGGGCAAAACGACAAAGAGAGGCTTGTAGTTACCAAAGAGGTAATCAGAAGGCGTAAATAGAAGGACAGACAATACAATGATAAAAGATAAAGGGCAAAAGGACAAAGAGAAGCTTGAAGGTACCAAAGAGGTAATCAGAAGCCGTAATTAGAAAAATGACAAACAATACAATGGCAAAAGAAAAAAGGCAAAAGGACAAAGAGAAGCTTGAAGGTACCAAAGAGGGAATCAGAAGAAGTAAATAGAACGACAGACAATACAATGACAAAATGAAAAGGGAAAAAGGACAAAGAGAGGCTTGAAGATACCAAAGAGGTAATCAGAAGACGTAAATAGAACGACAGACAATGCAATGACAAAATGAAAAGGGCAAAAGGACAAAGAGAGGCGTGAAGATACCAAAGAGGTAATCAGAAGCCGTAAATAGAAGAAGGACAGACAATACAATGACAAAATGAAAAGGGCAAAAGGACAAAGAGAAGCTTCAAGGTACCAAAGAGGTAATCAAAAGCCGTAAATAGAAGAAGGATAGACAATACAATGACAAAATGAAAAGGGCAAAAGGGCAAAGAGAGGCTTAAAGATACCAAAGAGGTAATCAGAAGTCGTAAATAGAATGACAGACAATACAATGACAAAAGAAAAAGGGCAAAAGGTCAGAGAGAAGCTTGAAGATACCAAAGAGGTAATCAGAAGCCGTAAATAGAAGGACGGACAATACAATGACAAAAGAAAAAGGACAAAAGGACAAAGAGAAGCTTGAAGATACCAAAGAGGTAACCAGAAGCCGTAAATAGAAGAAGGACAGACAATACAATGACAAAAGGAAAAAGGACAATAGGACAAAGATAATCTTGAAGAAACCAAAGAGGTAATCAGAAGCCGTAAATAGAAGAAGGACAGACAATACAATGACAAAAGAAAAAGGGCGAAAGGACAAAGAGAAGCTTGAAGATACCAAAGAGGTAATCAGAAACGTAAATAGAAGGACAGGCAATACAATGACAAAAGAAAAATGGCAAAAGGACAAAGAGAAGCTTGAAGGTACCAAAAAGGTAATCAGAAGCCGTAAATAAAAAAAGGACAACAATACAATGACAAAAGAAAAAGGGCAAAAGGACAAAAAAGAGAAGCTTGAAGATACCAAAGAGGTAATCAGAAGCCGTAAATAGAAGGACAGACAATACAATGACAAAAGAAAAAGGGAAAAAGGACAAAGAGAAGCTTGAAGGTACCGAAAAGGTAATCAGAAGCCGTAAATAGAAGGACAGACAATACAATGACAAAAGAAAAAGGACAAAAGGACAAAGAGAAGCTTGATGATACCAAAGAGGTAATCAGAAACCGTAAATAGAAGAACAACAGACAATACAATGATAAAATGAAAAGGGCAAAGGGACAAAGAGAGGCATGAAGATACCAAAGAGGTAATCAGAAGTCGTAAATAGAAGGACAGACTATACAATGACAAAAGAAAAAGGACAAAAGGACAAAGAGGAGCTTGAAGATACCAAAAAGGTAATCAGAAGCCGTAAATAGATGGACAGACAATACAATGACAAAAGAAAAAGGGCAAAAGGACAAAGAGAGGCATGAAGATACCAAAGAGGTAATCAGAAGTCGTAAATAGAAGGACAGACTATACAATGACAAAAGAAAAAGGACAAAAGGACAAAGAGGAGCTTGAAGATACCAAAAAGGTAATCAGAAGCCGTAAATAGATGGACAGACAATACAATGACAAAAGAAAAAGGGCAAAAGGACAAAGAGAAGCTTGAAGGTACCAAAAAGGTAATCAGAAGCCGTAAATAGAAAAAGGACAGACAATACAATGACAAAAGAAAAAGGACAAAAGGACAAAGAGAAGCTTGAAGATACCAAAGAGATAATCAGAAGCCGTAAATAGAAAGACAGACAATACAATGACAAAAGAAAAAGGGAAAAAGGACAAAGAGAAGCTTGAAGGTACCAAAGAGGTAATCAGAAGCCGTAAATAGAAGGACAGACAATACAATGACAAAAGAAAAAGGGCAAAAGGACAAAGAGAAGCTTGAAGATACCAAAGGGGTGATCAGAAGCCGTAAATAAAAGAACGACAGAAAATACAACGACAAAAGAAAAAGGACAAAAGGACAAAGAGAAGCTTGAAGATACCAAAGAGGTAATCAGAAATCGCAAATAAAAGAACAACAGACAATACAATGACAAAATAAAAAGGACAAAGGGACAAAGAGAAGCTTAAAGGTACCAAAGAGGTAATCAGAAGCCGTAAATAGAAGAAGGACAGACAATACAATGACAAAATGAAACGGGCAAAGCGACAAAGAGAGGCTTGTAGTTACCAAAGAGGTAATCAGAAGCCGTAAATAGAAGGACAGACAATACAATGATAAAAGAAAAAGGGCAAAAGGACAAAGAGAAGCTTGAAGATACCAAAGAGGTAATCAAAAGCCGTAAATAGAAGGACAGACAATACAATGACAAAATGAAAAGGGCAAAAGGGCAAAGAGAGGCTTGAAGATACCAAAGATGTAATCAGAAGAAGTAAATAGAAGGACAGACAATACAATGACAAAAGAAAAAGGGCAAAAGGACAAAGAGAAGCTTGAAGATACCAAAGAGGTAATCAAAAGCCGTAAATTGGAGAAGGATAGACAATACAATGACAAAATGAAAAGGGCAAAAGGACAAAGAGAGGCTTCAAGATATCAAAGAGGTAATCAGAAGCCGTAAATAGAAGGACAGACAATACAATGACAAAATGAAAAGAATAAAAGGACAACGAGAGGCTTGAAGATTCCAAAGAGGTAATCAGCAGCTGTAAATAGAAGAAGGACAGACAATACAATGACAAAAGAAAATCGGCAAAAGGACAAAGAGAAGCTTGAAGGTACCAAAAAGGTAATCAGAAGCAGTAAATAGAAAAAGGACAGACAATACAATAACAAAAGAAAAAGGACAAAAGGACAAAGAGAAGCTTGAAGATACCAAAGAGGTAATCAGAAATCGTAAATAGAAGAACAACAGACAATACAATGATAAAATGAAAAGGGCAAAAGGACAAAGAGAGGCATGAAGATACCAAAGAGGTAATCAGAAGTCGTAAATAGAAGGACAGACTATACAATGACAAAATAAAAAGGGCAAAAGGACAAAGAGAAGCTTGAAGATACCAAAGAGGTAATCAGAAGCCGTAAATAGATGGACAGACAATACAATGACAAAAGAAAAAGTGCAAAAGGACAAAGAGAAGCTTGAAGGTACCAAAAAGGTAATCAGAAGCAGTAAATAGAAAAAGGACAGACAATACAATGACAAAAGAAAAAGGGCAAAAGGACAAAGAGAAGCTTGAAGATACCAAAGAGATAATCAGAAGCCGTAGATAGAAGGACAGACAATACAATGACAAAAGAAAAAGGGAAAAAGGACAAAGAGAAGCTTGAAGGTACCAAAGAGGTACTCTGAAGCCGTAAATAGAAGGACAGACAATACAATGACAAAAGAAAAAGGGAAAAATGACAAAGAGAAGCTTGAAGGTACCAAAGAGGTAATCAGAAGCCGTAAATAGAAGGACAGACAATACAATGACAAAAGAAAAAGGGCAAAAGGACAAAGAGAAGCTTGAAGATACCAAAGGGGTGATCAGAAGCCGTAAATACAGAACGACAGAAAATACAATGACAAAAGAAAAAGGACAAAAGGACAAAGAGAAGCTTGAAGATACCAAAGAGGTAATCAGAAACCGTAAATATAAGAACAACAGACAATACAATGACAAAAGAAAAAAAGGCAAAAGGACAAAGAGCACCTTGAAGGTACAAATGAGGTAATCAGAAGCCGTAAATAGAAGAAGGACAGACAATACAATGACAAAATCAAAAGGACAAAGGGACAAAGAGAAGCTTGAAGGTACCAAAGAGGTAATCAGAAGCCGTAAATAGAAGAAGGACAGACAATACAATGACAAAATGAAAAGGGCAAAACGACAAAGAGAGGCTTGTAGTTACCAAAGAGGTAATCAGAAGCCGTAAATAGAAGGACAGACAATACAATGATAAAAGAAAAAGGGCAAAAGGACAAAGAGAAGCTTGAAGATGCCAAAGAGGTAATCAGAAGCCGTAAATAGAAGGACAGACAATACAATGAAAAAATGAAAAGGGCGAAAGGACAAAGAGAAGCTTGAAGATACCAAAGAGGTAATCAGAAGCCGTAAATAGAAAAATGACAAACAATACAATGGCAAAAGAAAAAAGGCAAAAGGACAAAGAGAAGCTTGAAGGTACCAAAGAGGTAATCAGAAGCCGTAAATAGAAGGACAGACAATACAATGACAAAATGAAAAGGACAAAAGGACAAAGAGAAGCTTGAATGTACCAAAAAAGTAATCAGAAGCCGTAAATAGGAGAAGGACAGACAATACAATGACAAAAGAAAAAGGGCAAAAGGACAAAGAGAAGCTTGAAGGTACCAAAGAGGTAATCAGAAGCCGTAATTAGAAAAATGACAAACAATACAATGGCAAAAGAAAAAAGGCAAAAGGACAAAGAGAAGCTTGAAGGTACCAAAGAGGGAATCAGAAGAAGTAAATAGAACGACAGACAATACAATGACAAAATGAAAAGGGAAAAAGGACAAAGAGAGGCTTGAAGATACCAAAGAGGTAATCAGAAGACGTAAATAGAACGACAGACAATGCAATGACAAAATGAAAAGGGCAAAAGGACAAAGAGAGGCGTGAAGATACCAAAGAGGTAATCAGAAGCCGTAAATAGAAGAAGGACAGACAATACAATGACAAAATGAAAAGGGCAAAAGGACAAAGAGAAGCTTCAAGGTACCAAAGAGGTAATCAAAAGCCGTAAATAGAAGAAGGATAGACAATACAATGACAAAATGAAAAGGGCAAAAGGGCAAAGAGAGGCTTAAAGATACCAAAGAGGTAATCAGAAGTCGTAAATAGAATGACAGACAATACAATGACAAAAGAAAAAGGGCAAAAGGTCAGAGAGAAGCTTGAAGATACCAAAGAGGTAATCAGAAGCCGTAAATAGAAGGACGGACAATACAATGACAAAAGAAAAAGGACAAAAGGACAAAGAGAAGCTTGAAGATACCAAAGAGGTAACCAGAAGCCGTAAATAGAAGAAGGACAGACAATACAATGACAAAAGGAAAAAGGACAATAGGACAAAGATAATCTTGAAGAAACCAAAGAGGTAATCAGAAGCCGTAAATAGAAGAAGGACAGACAATACAATGACAAAAGAAAAAGGGCGAAAGGACAAAGAGAAGCTTGAAGATACCAAAGAGGTAATCAGAAACGTAAATAGAAGGACAGGCAATACAATGACAAAAGAAAAATGGCAAAAGGACAAAGAGAAGCTTGAAGGTACCAAAAAGGTAATCAGAAGCCGTAAATAAAAAAAGGACAACAATACAATGACAAAAGAAAAAGGGCAAAAGGACAAAAAAGAGAAGCTTGAAGATACCAAAGAGGTAATCAGAAGCCGTAAATAGAAGGACAGACAATACAATGACAAAAGAAAAAGGGAAAAAGGACAAAGAGAAGCTTGAAGGTACCGAAAAGGTAATCAGAAGCCGTAAATAGAAGGACAGACAATACAATGACAAAAGAAAAAGGACAAAAGGACAAAGAGAAGCTTGATGATACCAAAGAGGTAATCAGAAACCGTAAATAGAAGAACAACAGACAATACAATGATAAAATGAAAAGGGCAAAGGGACAAAGAGAGGCATGAAGATACCAAAGAGGTAATCAGAAGTCGTAAATAGAAGGACAGACTATACAATGACAAAAGAAAAAGGACAAAAGGACAAAGAGGAGCTTGAAGATACCAAAAAGGTAATCAGAAGCCGTAAATAGATGGACAGACAATACAATGACAAAAGAAAAAGGGCAAAAGGACAAAGAGAGGCATGAAGATACCAAAGAGGTAATCAGAAGTCGTAAATAGAAGGACAGACTATACAATGACAAAAGAAAAAGGACAAAAGGACAAAGAGGAGCTTGAAGATACCAAAAAGGTAATCAGAAGCCGTAAATAGATGGACAGACAATACAATGACAAAAGAAAAAGGGCAAAAGGACAAAGAGAAGCTTGAAGGTACCAAAAAGGTAATCAGAAGCCGTAAATAGAAAAAGGACAGACAATACAATGACAAAAGAAAAAGGACAAAAGGACAAAGAGAAGCTTGAAGATACCAAAGAGATAATCAGAAGCCGTAAATAGAAAGACAGACAATACAATGACAAAAGAAAAAGGGAAAAAGGACAAAGAGAAGCTTGAAGGTACCAAAGAGGTAATCAGAAGCCGTAAATAGAAGGACAGACAATACAATGACAAAAGAAAAAGGGCAAAAGGACAAAGAGAAGCTTGAAGATACCAAAGGGGTGATCAGAAGCCGTAAATAAAAGAACGACAGAAAATACAACGACAAAAGAAAAAGGACAAAAGGACAAAGAGAAGCTTGAAGATACCAAAGAGGTAATCAGAAATCGCAAATAAAAGAACAACAGACAATACAATGACAAAATAAAAAGGACAAAGGGACAAAGAGAAGCTTGAAGGTACCAAAGAGGTAATCAGAAGCCGTAAATAGAAGAAGGACAGACAATACAATGACAAAATGAAACGGGCAAAGCGACAAAGAGAGGCTTGTAGTTACCAAAGAGGTAATCAGAAGCCGTAAATAGAAGGACAGACAATACAATGATAAAAGAAAAAGGGCAAAAGGACAAAGAGAAGCTTGAAGATACCAAAGAGGTAATCAAAAGCCGTAAATAGAAGGACAGACAATACAATGACAAAATGAAAAGGGCAAAAGGGCAAAGAGAGGCTTGAAGATACCAAAGATGTAATCAGAAGAAGTAAATAGAAGGACAGACAATACAATGACAAAAGAAAAAGGGCAAAAGGACAAAGAGAAGCTTGAAGATACCAAAGAGGTAATCAAAAGCCGTAAATTGGAGAAGGATAGACAATACAATGACAAAATGAAAAGGGCAAAAGGACAAAGAGAGGCTTCAAGATATCAAAGAGGTAATCAGAAGCCGTAAATAGAAGGACAGACAATACAATGACAAAATGAAAAGAATAAAAGGACAACGAGAGGCTTGAAGATTCCAAAGAGGTAATCAGCAGCTGTAAATAGAAGAAGGACAGACAATACAATGACAAAAGAAAATCGGCAAAAGGACAAAGAGAAGCTTGAAGGTACCAAAAAGGTAATCAGAAGCAGTAAATAGAAAAAGGACAGACAATACAATAACAAAAGAAAAAGGACAAAAGGACAAAGAGAAGCTTGAAGATACCAAAGAGGTAATCAGAAATCGTAAATAGAAGAACAACAGACAATACAATGATAAAATGAAAAGGGCAAAAGGACAAAGAGAGGCATGAAGATACCAAAGAGGTAATCAGAAGTCGTAAATAGAAGGACAGACTATACAATGACAAAATAAAAAGGGCAAAAGGACAAAGAGAAGCTTGAAGATACCAAAGAGGTAATCAGAAGCCGTAAATAGATGGACAGACAATACAATGACAAAAGAAAAAGTGCAAAAGGACAAAGAGAAGCTTGAAGGTACCAAAAAGGTAATCAGAAGCAGTAAATAGAAAAAGGACAGACAATACAATGACAAAAGAAAAAGGGCAAAAGGACAAAGAGAAGCTTGAAGATACCAAAGAGATAATCAGAAGCCGTAGATAGAAGGACAGACAATACAATGACAAAAGAAAAAGGGAAAAAGGACAAAGAGAAGCTTGAAGGTACCAAAGAGGTACTCTGAAGCCGTAAATAGAAGGACAGACAATACAATGACAAAAGAAAAAGGGAAAAATGACAAAGAGAAGCTTGAAGGTACCAAAGAGGTAATCAGAAGCCGTAAATAGAAGGACAGACAATACAATGACAAAAGAAAAAGGGCAAAAGGACAAAGAGAAGCTTGAAGATACCAAAGGGGTGATCAGAAGCCGTAAATACAGAACGACAGAAAATACAATGACAAAAGAAAAAGGACAAAAGGACAAAGAGAAGCTTGAAGATACCAAAGAGGTAATCAGAAACCGTAAATATAAGAACAACAGACAATACAATGACAAAAGAAAAAAAGGCAAAAGGACAAAGAGCACCTTGAAGGTACAAATGAGGTAATCAGAAGCCGTAAATAGAAGAAGGACAGACAATACAATGACAAAATCAAAAGGACAAAGGGACAAAGAGAAGCTTGAAGGTACCAAAGAGGTAATCAGAAGCCGTAAATAGAAGAAGGACAGACAATACAATGACAAAATGAAAAGGGCAAAACGACAAAGAGAGGCTTGTAGTTACCAAAGAGGTAATCAGAAGCCGTAAATAGAAGGACAGACAATACAATGATAAAAGAAAAAGGGCAAAAGGACAAAGAGAAGCTTGAAGATGCCAAAGAGGTAATCAGAAGCCGTAAATAGAAGGACAGACAATACAATGAAAAAAGAAAAAGGGAAAAATGACAAAGAGAAGCTTGAAGGTACCAAAGAGGTACTCTGAAGCCGTAAATAGAAGGACAGACAATACAATGACAAAAGAAAAAGGGAAAAATGACAAAGAGAAGCTTGAAGGTACCAAAGAGGTAATCAGAAGCCGTAAATAGAAGGACAGACAATACAATGACAAAAGAAAAAGGGCAAAAGGACAAAGAGAAGCTTGAAGATACCAAAGGGGTGATCAGAAGCCGTAAATACAGAACGACAGAAAATACAATGACAAAAGAAAAAGGACAAAAGGACAAAGAGAAGCTTGAAGATACCAAAGAGGTAATCAGAAACCGTAAATATAAGAACAACAGACAATACAATGACAAAAGAAAAAAAGGCAAAAGGACAAAGAGCACCTTGAAGGTACAAATGAGGTAATCAGAAGCCGTAAATAGAAGAAGGACAGACAATACAATGACAAAATCAAAAGGACAAAGGGACAAAGAGAAGCTTGAAGGTACCAAAGAGGTAATCAGAAGCCGTAAATAGAAGAAGGACAGACAATACAATGACAAAATGAAAAGGGCAAAACGACAAAGAGAGGCTTGTAGTTACCAAAGAGGTAATCAGAAGCCGTAAATAGAAGGACAGACAATACAATGATAAAAGAAAAAGGGCAAAAGGACAAAGAGAAGCTTGAAGATGCCAAAGAGGTAATCAGAAGCCGTAAATAGAAGGACAGACAATACAATGAAAAAATGAAAAGGGCGAAAGGACAAAGAGAAGCTTGAAGATACCAAAGAGGTAATCAGAAGCCGTAAATAGAAAAATGACAAACAATACAATGGCAAAAGAAAAAAGGCAAAAGGACAAAGAGAAGCTTGAAGGTACCAAAGAGGTAATCAGAAGCCGTAAATAGAAGGACAGACAATACAATGACAAAATGAAAAGGACAAAAGGACAAAGAGAAGCTTGAATGTACCAAAAAAGTAATCAGAAGCCGTAAATAGGAGAAGGACAGACAATACAATGACAAAAGAAAAAGGGCAAAAGGACAAAGAGAAGCTTGAAGGTACCCAAAAAGTTATCAGAAGCCGTAAATAGAAGAAGGACAGACAATACAATGACAAAAGAAAAAGGGTAAAAGGACAAAGAGAAGCTTGAATATACAAAAGTGGTAATCAGAAGCCGTAAATAGAAGAAGGACAGACAATACAATGACAAAACAAAAAGGGCAAAGGACAAAGAGAAGCTTGAAGGTACCAAAGAGGTAATCAGAAACCGTTAATAGAAGAAGGACAGACAATACAATGACAAAAGAAATAGGGCAAAAGGACAAAGAGAAGCTTGAAGATACCAAAAAGGTAATCAGAAGCCGTAAATAGAAAAAGGACAGACAATACAATGACAAAAGAAAAAGGGCAAAAGGAAAAAGAGAAGCTTGAAGATACCAAAGAGGTAATCAGAAGCCGTAAATAGAAGGACAGACAATACAATGACAAAATAAAAAGGGTAAAAGGACAAAGAGAAGCTTGAATATACAGAAGTGGTAATCAGAAGCCGTAAATAGAAGAAGGACAGACAATACAATGACAAAACAAAAAGGGCAAAGGACAAAGAGAAGCTTGAAGGTACCAAAGAGGTAATCAGAAACCGTTAATAGAAGAAGGACAGACAATATAATGACAAAAGAAAAAGGGCAAAAGGACAAAGAGAAGCTTGAAGATACCAAAAAGGTAATCAGAAGCCGTAAATAGAAAAAGGACAGACAATACAATGACAAAATAAAAAGGACAAAAGGACAAAGAGAAGCTTGAAGATACCAAAGAGGTAATCAGAAGCTGTAAATAGAAGAACGACAGACAATACAATGACAAGAAAAAGGACAAAAGGATAAAGAGAAGCTTGAAGATACCAAAGAGGTAATCAGAAGCCGTAAATAGTAGAAGGACAGACAATACAATGACAAAAGAAAAATGGCAAAGGGACAAAGAGAAGCTTGAAGGTTCCAAAGAGGTAATCAAAAGCCGTAAATAGAAGAAGAACAGACAATACAATGACAAAATGAAAAGGGCAAATCGACAAAGAGAGGTTTGTAGTTACCAAATATGTAATCAGAAGCCGTAAATAGAAGGACCGACAATACAATGATAAAAGAAAAAGGGCAAAAGGACAAAGAGAAGCTTGAAGATACCAAAGAGGTAATCAGAAGTCGTAAATAGAAGGACAGACAATACAATGACAAAATAAAAAGGACAAAAGGACAAAGAGAAGCTTGAAGATACCAAAGAGGTAATCAGAAGCTGTAAATAGAAGAACGACAGACAATACAATGACAAGAAAAAGGACAAAAGGATAAAGAGAAGCTTGAAGATACCAAAGAGGTAATCAGAAGCCGTAAATAGAAAAACGACAAACAATACAATGGCAAAAGAAAGAGGGCAAAAAGACAAAGAGAAGCTTGAAGATACCAAAGAGGTAATCAGAAACCGTAAATAGAAGAACAACAGATAATACAATGTTAAAATGAAAAGGGCAAAAGGACAAAGAGAGGCATGAAGATACCAAAGAGGTAATCAGAAGCCGTAAATAGATGGACAGACAATACAATGACAAAAGAAAAATGCGAAAAGGACAAAGAGAAGCTTGAAGATACCAAAGACATAATCAGAAGCCGTAAATAGAAAAAGGACAGACAATACAATGACAAAAGAAAAATGGCAAAAGGACAAAGAGAAGCTTGAAGATACCAAAGAGATAATCAGAAGCCGTAAATAGAAGGACAGACAATACAATGACAAAAGAAAAAGGGAAAAAGGACAAAGAGAAGCTTGAAGGTACCAAAGAGGTACTCTGAAGCCGTAAATAGAAGGACAGACAATACAATGACAAAAGAAAAAGGGCAAAAGGAGAAAGAGAAGCTTGAAGGTACCAAAGAGGTAATCAGAAGCCGTAAATAGAAGGACAGACAATACAATGACAAAAGAAAAAGGCAAAAGGACAAAGAGAAGCTTGAAGATACCAAAGGGATGATCAGAAGCCGTAAATACAAGAACGACAGAAAATACAATGACAAAAGAAAAAGGACAAAAGGACAAAGAGAAGCTTGAAGATACCAAAGAGGTAATCAGAAACCGTAAATAGAAGAACAACAGACAATACAATGACAAAATAAAAAGGACAAAGGGACAAAGAGAAGCTTGAAGGTACCAAAGAGGTAATCAGAAGCCGTAAATAGAAGAAGGACAGACAAGACAATGACAAAATGAAAGGGGCAAAACGACAAAGAGAGGCTTGTAGTTACCAAAGAGGTAATCAGAAGCCGTAAATAGAAGGACAGACAATACAATGATAAAAGATAGAGGGCAAAAGGACAAAGAGAAGCTTGAAGATACCAAAGAGGTAATCAGAAGCCGTAAATAGAAGGACAGACAATACAATGACAAAATAAAAAGGACAAAAGGACAAAGAGAAGCTTGAAGATACCAAAGAGGTAATCAGAAGCTGTAAATAGAAGAACGACAGACAATACAATGACAAGAAAAAGGACAAAAGGATAAAGAGAAGCTTGAAGATACCAAAGAGGTAATCAGAAGCCGTAAATAGAAAAACGACAAACAATACAATGGCAAAAGAAAGAGGGCAAAAGGACAAAGAGAAGCTTGAAGATACCAAAGAGGTAATCAGAAGCCGTAAATAGATGGACAGACAATACATTGACAAAAGAAAAATGGGAAAAGGACAAAGAGAAGCTTGAAGGTACCAAAGAGGTAATCAGAAGCCGCAAATAGAAAAAGGACAGACAATACAATGACAAAAGAAAAATGGGAAAAGGACAAAGAGAAGCTTGAAGATACCAAAGAGATAATCAGAAGCCGTAAATAGAAGGACAGACAATACAATGACAAAAGAAAAAGGGAAAAAGGACAAAGAGAAGCTTGAAGGTACCAAAGAGGTACTCTGAAGCCGTAAACAGAAGGACAGACAATACAATGACAAAAGAAAAAGGGAAAAAGGACAAAGAGAAGCTTGAAGGTACCAAAGAGGTACTCTGAAGCCGTAAATAGAAGGACAGACAATACAATGACAAAAGAAAAAGGGCAAAAGGACAAAGAGAAGCTTGAAGATACCAAAGAGGTAATCAGAAGCCGTAAATAGATGGACAGACAATACAATGACAAAAGAAAAATGGGAAAAGGCCAAAGAGAAGCTTGAAGGTACCAACAAGTTAATCAGAAGCCGTAAATAGAAAAAGGACAGACAATACAATGACAAAAGAAAAATGTCAAAAGGACAAAGAGAAGCTTGAAGATACCAAAGAGATAATCAGAAGCCGTAAATAGAAGGACAGACAATACAATGACAAAAGAAAAAGGGAAAAAGGACAAAGAGAAGCTTGAAGGTACCAAAGAGGTACTCTGAAGCCGTAAACAGAAGGACAGACAATACAATGACAAAAGAAAAAGGGAAAAAGGACAAAGAGAAGCTTGAAGGTACCAAAGAGGTAATCAGAAGCCGTAAATAGAAGGACAGACAATACAATGACAAAAGAAAAAGGCAAAAGGACAAAGAGAAGCTTGAAGATACCAAAGGGATGATCAGAAGCCGTAAATACAAGAACGACAGAAAATACAATGACAAAAGAAAAAGGACAAAAGGACAAAGAGAAGCTTGAAGATACCAAAGAGGTAATCAGAAACCGTAAATAGAAGAACAACAGACAATACAATGACAAAATAAAAAGGACAAAGGGACAAAGAGAAGCTTGAAGGTACCAAAGAGGTAATCAGAAGCCGTAAATAGAAGAAGGACAGACAAGACAATGACAAAATGAAAGGGGCAAAACGACAAAGAGAGGCTTGTAGTTACCAAAGAGGTAATGAGAAGCCGTAAATAGAAGGACAGACAATACAATCATAAGAGATAAAGGGCAAAAGGACAAAGAGAAGCTTGAAGATACCAAAGAGGTAATCAGAAGCCGTAAATAGAAGGACAGACAATACAATGAAAAAATGAAAAGGGCAAAAGGACAAAGAGAAGCTTGAAGATACCAAAGAGGTAATCAGAAGCCGTAAATAGAAAAATGACAAACAATACAATGGCAAAAGAAAAAAGGCAAAAGGACAAAGAGAAGCTTGAAGGTACCAAAGAGGTAATCAGAAGCCGTAAATAGAAGGACAGACAATACAATGACAAAATGAAAAGGGCAAAAGGACAAAGAGAAGCTTTAAGGTACCAAAGAGGTAATCAAAAACCGTAAATAGAAGAAGGACAGACAATACAATGACAAAATGAAAAGGGCAAAAGGACAAAGAGAGGCTTGAAGATACCAAAGATGTAATCAGAAGAAGTAAATAGAAGGACAGACAATACAATGACAAAAGAAAAAGGGCAAAAGGACAAAGAGAAGCTTGAAGATACCAAAGTGGTAATCAAAAGTCGTAAATTGGAGAAGGACAGACAATACAATGACAAAATGAAAAGGGCAAAAGGACAAAGAGAGGCTTGAAGATATCAAAGAGGTAATCAGAAGCCGTAAATAGAAGGACAGACAATACAATGACAAAATGAAAAGGACAAAAGGACAACGAGAGGCTTGAAGATTCCAAAGAGGTAATCAGCAGCCGTTAATAGAAGAAGGACAGACAATACAATGACAAAAGAAAATCGGCAAAAGGACAAAGAGAAGCTTGAAGGTACCAAAAAGGTAATCAGAAGCCGTAAATAGAAAAAGGACAGACAATACAATGACAAAAGAAAAAGGACAAAAGGACAAAGAGAAGCTTGAAGATACCAAAGAGGTAATCAGAAACGTAAATAGAAGAACAACAGACAATACAATGATAAAATGAAAAGGGCAAAAGGACAAAGAGAAGCTTGAAGATACCAAAGAGATAATCAGAAGCCGTAAATAGAAGGACAGACAATACAATGACAAAAGAAAAAGTGAAAAAGGACAAAGAGAAGCTTGAAGGTACCAAAGAGGTACTCTGAAGCCGTAAATAGAAGGACAGACAATACAATGACAAAAGAAAAAGGGAAAAAGGACAAAGAGAAGCTTGAAGGTACCAAAGAGGTAATCAGAAGCCGTAAATAGAAGGACAGACAATACAATGACAAAAGAAAAAGGGGAAAAGGACAAAGAGAAGCTTGAAGATACCAAAGGGATGATCAGAAGCCGTAAATACAAGAACGACAGAAAATACAATGACAAAAGAAAAAGGACAAAAGGACAAAGAGAAGCTTGAAGATACCAAAGAGGTAATCAGAAACCGTAAATAGAAGAACAACAGACAATACAATGACAAAATAAAAAGGACAAAGGGACAAAGAGAAGCTTGAAGGTACCAAAGAGGTAATCAGAAGCCGTAAATAGAAGAAGGACAGACAATACAATGACAAAATGAAAGGGGCAAAACGACAAAGAGAGGCTTGTAGTTACCAAAGAGGTAATGAGAAGCCGTAAATAGAAGGACAGACAATACAATGATAAAAGAAAAAGGGCAAGAGGACAAAGAGAAGCTTGAAGATACCAAAGAGGTAATCAGAAGCCGTAAATAGAAGGACAGACAATACAATGGAAAAATGAAAAGGGCAAAAGGACAAAGAGAAGCTTGAAGATACCAAAGAGGTAATCAGAAGCCGTAAATAGAAAAATGACAAACAATACAATGGCAAAAGAAAAAAGGCAAAAGGACAAAGAGAAGCTTGAAGGTACCAAAGAGGTAATCAGAAACTGTAAATAGAAGAACGACAGACAATACAATGACAAAAGAAAAATGGCAAAGGGACAAAGAGAAGCTTGAAGGTTCCAAAGAGGTAATCAGAAGCCGTAAATAGAAGAAGAACAGACAATACAATGAAAAAATGAAAAGGGCAAAAGCACAAAGAGAAGCTTGAAGATACCAAAGAGGTAATCAGAAGCCGTAAATAGAAAAATGACAAACAATACAATGGCAAAAGAAAAAAGGCAAAAGGACAAAGAGAAGCTTGAAGGTACCAAAGAGGTAATCAGAAGCCGTAAATAGAAGGAAAGACAATACAATGACAAAATGAAAGGACAAAAGGACAAAGAGAAGCTTTAAGGTACCAAAGAGGTAATCAAAAGCCGTAAATAGAAGAAGGACAGACAATACAATGACAAAATGAAAAGGGCAAAAGGACAAAGAGAGGCTTGAAGATACCAAAGATGTAATCAGAAAAAGTAAATAGAAGGACAGACAATATAATGACAAAAGAAAAAGGGCAAAAGGACAAAGAGAAGCTTGAAGATACCAAAGAGGTAATCAAAAGCCGTAAATTGGAGAAGGACAGACAATACAATGACAAAATGAAAAGGGCAAAAGGACAAAGAGAAGCTTGAAGATATCAAAGAGGTAATCAGAAGCCGTAAATAGAAGGACAGACAATACAATGACAAAATGAAAAGGACAAAAGGCCAACGAGAGGCTTGAAGATTCCAAAGAGGTAATCAGCAGCCGTAAATAGAAGAAGGACAGACAATACAATGACAAAAGAAAAAGGACAAAAGGACAAAGAGAAGCTTGAAGGTACCAAAAAAGTAATCAGAAGCCGTAAATAGAAAAAGGACAGACAATACAATGACAAAAGGAAAAGGGCAACAGGACAAAGAGAAGCTTGAAGATACCAAAGAGGTAATCAGAAGCCGTAAATAGAAGGACAGACAATACAATGAAAAAATGAAAAGGGTAAAAGGACAAAGAGAAGCTTGAATATACAAAAGTGGTAATCAGAAGCCGTAAATAGAAGAAGGGACAGACAATACAATGACAAAACAAAAAGGGCAAAGGACAAAGAGAAGCTTGAAGGTACCAAAGAGGTAATCAGAAACCGTTAATAGAAGAAGGACAGACAATACAATGACAAAAGAAAAAGGGCAAAAGGACAAAGAGAAGCTTGAAGATACCAAAAAGGTAATCAGAAGCCGTAAATAGAAAAAGGACAGACAATACAATGACAAAAGAAAAAGGGAAAAAGGACAAAGAGAAGCTTGAAGATACCAAAGAGGTAATCAGAAGCTGAAAATAGAAGAACGACAGACAATACAATGACAAGAAAAAGGACAAAAGGATAAAGAGAAGCTTGAAGATACCAAAGAGGTAATCAGAAGCCGTAAATAGAAGAAGGACAGACAATACAATGACAAAAGAAAAATGGCAAAGGGACAAAGAGAAGCTTGAAGGTTCCAAAGAGGTAATCAGAAGCCGTAAATAGAAGAAGAACAGACAATACAATGACAAAATGAAAAGGGCAAAACGACAAAGAGAGGTTTGTATCTACCAAATAGGTAATCAGAAGCCGTAAATAGAAGGACAGACAATACAATGATAAAAGAAAAAGGGCAAAAGGACAAAGAGAAGCTTGAAGATACCAAAGAGGTAATCAGAAGCCGTAAATAGAAGGACAGACAATACAATGAAAAAATAAAAAGGACAAAAGGACAAAGAGAAGCTTGAAGATACCAAAGAGGTAATCAGAAGCTGTAAATAGAAGAACGACAGACAATACAATGACAAGAAAAAGGACAAAAGGATAAAGAGAAGCTTGAAGATACCAAAGAGGTAATCAGAAGCCGTAAATAGAAAAACGACAAACAATACAATGGCAAAAGAAAGAGGGCAAAAGGACAAAGAGAAGCTTGAAGATACCAAAGAGGTAATCAGAAACCGTAAATAGAAGAACAACAGACAATAAAATGATAAAATGAAAAGGGCAAAAGGACAAAGAGAGGCATGAAGATACCAAAGAGGTAATCAGAAGTCGTAAATAGAAGGACAGACTATACAATGACAAAAGAAATAGGGCAAAAGGACAAAGAGAAGCTTGAAGATACCAAAGAGGTAATCAGAAGCCGTAAATAGATGGACAGACAATACAATGACAAAAGAAAAATGGGAAAAGGACAAAGAGAAGCTTGAAGGTACCAAAAAGTTAATCAGAAGTCGTAAATAGAAAAAGGACAGACAATACAATGACAAAAGAAAAAGGGCAAAAGGACAAAGAGAAGCTTGAAGGTACCAAAGAGATAATCAGAAGCCGTAAATAGAAGGACAGACAATACAATGACAAAAGAAAAAGGGCAAAAGGACAAAGAGAAGCTTGAAGATACCAAAGGGATGATCAGAAGCCGTAAATACAAGAACGACAGAAAATACAATGACAAAAGAAAAAGGACAAAAGGACAAAGAGAAGCTTGAAGATACCAAAGAGGTAATCAGAAACCGTAAATAGAAGAACAACAGACAATACAATGACAAAATAACAAGGACAAAGGGACAAAGAGAAGCTTGAAGGTACCAAAGAGGTAATCAGAAGCCGTAAATAGAAGAAGGACAGACAATACAATGACAAAATGAAAGGGGCAAAACGACAAAGAGAGGCTTGTAGTTACCAAAGAGGTAATCAGAAGCCGTAAATAGAAGGACAGACAATACAATGATAAAAGATAAAGGGCAAAAGGACAAAGAGAAGCTTGAAGATACCAAAGAGGTAATCAGAAGCCGTAAATAGAAGGACAGACAATACAATGAAAAAATGAAAAGGGCAAAAGGACAAAGAGAAGCTTGAAGATACCAAAGAGGTAATCAGAAGCCGTAAATAGAAAAATGACAAACAATACAATGGCAAAAAAAAAAGGCAAAAGGACAAAGAGAAGCTTGAAGGTACCAAAGAGGTAATCAGAAGCCGTAAATAGAAGGACAGACAATACAATGACAAAATGAAAAGGGCAAAAGGACAAAGAGAAGCTTTAAGGTACCAAAGAGGTAATCAAAAGCCGTAAATAGAAGAAGGACAGACAATACAATGACAAAATGAAAAGGGCAAAAGGGCAAAGAGAGGCTTGAAGATACCAAAGATGTAATCAGAAGAAGCAAATAGAAGGACAGACAATACAATGAAAAAAGAAAAAGGGCAAAAGGACAAAGAGAAGCTTGAAGATACCAAAGAGGTAATCAAAAACCGTAAATTGGAGAAGGACAGACAATACAATGACAAAATGAAAAGGGCAAAAGGACAAAGAGAGGCTTGAAGATATCAAAGAGGTAATCAGAAGCCGTAAATAGAAGGACAGACAATACAATGACAAAATGAAAAGGACAAAAGGACAACTAAAGGCTTGAAAATTCCAAAGAGGTAATCAGCAGCCGTAAATAGAAGAAGGACAGACAATACAATGACAAAAGAAAATCGGCAAAAGGACAAAGAGAAGTTTGAAGGTACCAAAAAGGTAATCAGAAGCCGTAAATAGAAAAAGGACAGACAATACAATGACAAAAGAAAAAGGACAAAAGGACAAAGAGAAGCTTGAAGATACCAAAGAGGTAATCAGAAACCGTAAATAGAAGAACAACAGACAATACAATGATAAAATGAAAAGGGCAAAAGGACAAAGAGAGGCATGAAGATACCAAAGAGGTAATCAGAAGTCGTAAATAGAAGGACAGACTATACAATGACAAAAGAAAAAGGGAAAAAGGACAAAGAGAAGCTTGAAGATACCAAAGAGGTAATCAGAAGCCGTAAATAGATGGACAGACAATACAATGACAAAAGAAAAAGGGCAAAAGGACAAAGAGAAACTTGAAGGTACCAAAAAGGTAATCAGAAGCCGTAAATAGAAAAAGGACAGACAATACAATGACAAAAGAAAAAGGGCAAAAGGACAAAGAGAAGCTTGAAGATACCAAAGAGATAATCAGAAGCCGTAAATAGAAGGACAGACAATACAATGACAAAAGAAAAAGGGAAAAAGGACAAAGAGAAGCTTGAAGGTACCAAAGAGGTACTCTGAAGCCGTAAATAGAAGGACAGACAATACAATGACAAAAGAAAAAGGGAAAAAGGACAAAGAGAAGCTTGAAGGTACCAAAGAGGTAATCAGAAGTCGTAAATAGAAGGACAGACAATACAATGACAAAAGAAAAAGGGCAAAAGGACAAAGAGAAGCTTGAAGATACCAAAGGGATGATCAGAAGCCGTAAATACAAGAACGACAGAAAATACAATGACAAAAGAAAAAGGACAAAAGGACAAAGAGAAGCTTGAAGATACCAAAGAGGTAATCAGAAACCGTAAATAGAAGAACTACAGACAATACAATGACAAAATAAAAAGGACAAAGGGACAAATAGAAGCTTGAAGGTACCAAAGAGGTAATCAGAAGCCGTAAATAGAAGAAGGACAGACAATACAATGACAAAATGAAAGGGGCAAAACGACAAAGAGAGGCTTGAAGTTACCAAAGAGGTAATCAGAAGCCGTAAATAGAAGGACAGACAATACAATGATAAAAGAAAAAGGGCAAAAGGACAAAGAGAAGCTTGAAGATACCAAAGAGGTAATCAGAAGCCGTAAATAGAAGGACAGACAATACAATGGAAAAATGAAAAGGGCAAAAGGACAAAGAGAAGCTTGAAGATACCAAAGAGGTAATCAGAAGCCGTAAATAGAAAAATGACAAACAATACAATGGCAAAAGAAAAAAGGCAAAAGGACAAAGAGAAGCTTGAAGGTACCAAAGAGGTAATCAGAAGCTGTAAATAGAAGAACGACAGACAATACAATGACAAGAAAAAGGACAAAAGGATAAAGAGAAGCTTGAAGATACCAAAGAGGTAATCAGAAGCCGTAAATAGAAGAAGGACAGACAATACAATGACAAAAGAAAAATGGCAAAGGGACAAAGAGAAGCTTGAAGGTTCCAAAGAGGTAATCAGAAGCCGTAAATAGAAGGACAGACAATACAATGACAAAATAAAAAGGACAAAAGGACAAAGAGAAGCTTGAAGATACCAAAGAGGTAATCAGAAGCTGTAAATAGAAGAACGACAGACAATACAATGACAAGAAAAAGGACAAAAGGATAAAGAGAAGCTTGAAGATAACAAAGAGGTAATCAGAAGCCGTAAATAGAAAAACGACAAACAATACAATGGCAAAAGAAAGAGAGCAAAAGGACAAAGAGAAGCTTGAAGATACCAAAGAGGTAATCAGAAACCGTAAATAGAAGAACAACAGACAATACAATGATAAAATGAAAAGGGCAAAAGGACAAAGAGAGGCATGAAGATACCAAAGAGGTAATCAGAAGCCGTCAATAGAAGGACAGACAATACAATGGAAAAATGAAAAGGGCAAAAGGACAAAGAGAAGCTTTAAGGTACCAAAGAGGTAATCAAAAGCCGTAAATAGAAGAAGGACAGACAATACAATGACAAAATGAAAAGGGCAAAAGGGAAAAGAGAGACTTGAAGATACCAAAGATGTAATCAGAAGAAGTAAATAGAAGGACAGACAATACAATGACAAAAGAAAAAGGGCAAAAGGACAAAGAGAAGCTTGAAGATACCAAAGAGGTAATCAAAAGCCGTAAATTGGAGAAGGACAGACAATACAATGACAAAAATGAAAAGGGCAAAAGGACAAAGAGAGGCTTGAAGATATCAAAGAGGTAATCAGAAGCCGTAAATAGAAAAATGACAAACAATACAATGGCAAAAGAAAAAAGGAAAAAGGACAAAGAGAATCTTGAAGGAACCAAAGAGGTAATCAGAAGCAGTAAATAGAAGGACAGACAATACAATGACAAAATGAAAAGGGCAAAAGGACAAAGAGAAGCTTTAAGGTACCAAAGAGGTAATCAAAAGCCGTAAATAGAAGAAGGACAGACAATACAATGACAAAATGAAAAGGGCAAAAGGGCAAAGAGAGACTTTAAGATACCAAAGATGTAATCAGAAGAAGTAAATAGAAGGACAGACAATACAATGACAAAAGAAAAAGGGCAAAAGGACAAAGAGAAGCTTGAAGATACCAAAGAGGTAATCAAAAGCCGTAAATTGGAGAAGGACAGACAATACAATGACAAAATGAAAAGGGCAAAAGGACAAAGAGAGGCTTGAAGATATCAAAGAGGTAATCAGAAGCCGTAAATAGAAAAATGACAAACAATACAATGGCAAAAGAAAAAAGGCAAAAGGAAAAAGAGAAGCTTGAAGGTACCAAAGAGGTAATCAGAAGCTGTAAATAGAAGAACGACAGACAATACAATGACAAGAAAAAGGACAAAAGGATAAAGAGAAGCTTGAAGATACCAAAGAGGTAATCAGAAGCCGTAAATAGAAGAAGGACAGACAATACAATGACAAAAGAAAAATGGCAAAGGGACAAAGAGAAGCTTGAAGGTTCCAAAGAGGTAATCAGAAGCCGTAAATAGAAGGACAGACAATACAATGACAAAATAAAAAGGACAAAAGGACAAAGAGAAGCTTGAAGATAACAAAGAGGTAATCAGAAGCCGTAAATAGAAAAACGACAAACAATACAATGGCAAAAGAAAGAGAGCAAAAGGACAAAGAGAAGCTTGAAGATACCAAAGAGGTAATCAGAAACCGTAAATAGAAGAACAACAGACAATACAATGATAAAATGAAAAGGGCAAAAGGACAAAGAGAGGCATGAAGATACCAAAGAGGTAATCAGAAGTCGTAAATAGAAGGACAGACTATACAATGACAAAAGAAAAAGGGCAAAAGGACAAAGAGAAGCTTGAAGATACCAAAGAGGTAATCAGAAGCCGTAAATAGATGGACAGACAATACAATGACAAAAGAAAAATGGGAAAACGACAAAGAGAAGCTTGAAGGTACCAAAAAGTTAATCAGAAGCCGTAAATAGGAAAAGGACAGACAATACAATGACAAAAGAAAAATGGCAAAAGGACAAAGAGAAGCTTGAAGATACCGAAGAGATAATCAGAAGCCGTAAATAGAAGGACAGACAATACAATGACAAAAGAAAAAGGGAAAAAGGACAAAGAGAAGCTTGAAGGTACCAAAGAGGTACTCAGAAGCCGTAAACAGAAGGACAGACAATACAATGACAAAAGAAAAAGGGAAAAAGGACAAAGAGAAGCTTGAAGGTACCAAAGAGGTAATCAGAAGCCGTAAATAGAAGGACAGACAATACAATGACAAAAGAAAAAGGGCAAAAGGACAAAGAGAAGCTTGAAGATACCAAAGGGATGATCAGAAGCCGTAAATACAAGAACGACAGAAAATACAATGACAAAAGAAAAAGGACAAAAGGACAAAGAGAAGCTTGAAGATACCAAAGAGGTAATCAGAAACCGTAAATAGAAGAACAACAGACAATACAATGACAAAATAAAAAGGACAAAGGGACAAAGAGAAGCTTGAAGGTACCAAAGAGGTAATCAGAAGCCGTAAATAGAAGAAGGACAGACAATACAATGACAAAATGAAAAGGGCAAAAGGACAAAGAGAAGCTTTAAGGTACCAAAGAGGTAATCAAAAGCCGTAAATAGAAGAAGGACAGACAATACAATGACAACATGAAAAGGGCAAAAGGGCAAAGAGAGGCTTGAAGATACCAAAGATGTAATCAGAAGAAGTAAATAGAAGGACAGACAATACAATGACAAAAGAAAAAGGGCAAAAGGACAACGAGAAGCTTGAAGATACCAAAGAAGTAATCAAAAGCCGTAAATTGGAGAAGGACAGACAATACAATGACAAAATGAAAAGGGCAAAAGGACAAAGAGAGGCTTGAAGATATCAAAGAGGTAATCAGAAGCCGCAAATAGAAGGACAGACAATACAATGGCAAAATGAAAAGGACAAAAGGACACCGAGAGGCTTGAAGATTCCAAAGAGGTGATCAGCAGCTGTAAATAGAAGAAGGACAGACAATACAATGACAAAAGAAAATCGGCAAAAGGACAAAGAGAAGCTTGAAGGTACCAAAAAGGTAATCAGAAGCCGTAAATAGAAAAAGGACAGACAATACAATGATAAAATGAAAAGGGCAAAAGGACAAAGAGAGGCATGAAGATACCAAAGAGGTAATCAGAAGTCGTAAATAGAAGGACAGACTATACAATGACAAAAGAAAAAGGGCAAAAGGACAAAGAGAAGCTTGAAGATACCAAAGAGGTAATCAGAAGCCGTAAATAGATGGACAGACAATACAATGACAAAAGAAAAAGGGCAAAAGGACAAAGAGAAACTTGAAGGTACCAAAAAGGTAATCAGAAGCCGTAAATAGAAAAAGGACAGACAATACAATGACAAAAGAAAAAGGGCAAAAGGATAAAGAGAAGCTTGAAGATACCAAAGAGATAATCAGAAGCCGTAAATAGAAGGACAGACAATACAATGACAAAAGAAAAAGGGAAAAAGGACAAAGAGAAGCTTGAAGGTACCAAAGAGGTACTCTGAAGCCGTAAATAGAAGGACAGACAATACAATGACAAAAGAAAAAGGGAAAAAGGACAAAGAGAAGCTTGAAGGTACCAAAGAGGTAATCAGAAGCCGTAAATAGAAGGACAGACAATACAATGACAAAAGAAAAAGGACAAAAGGACAAAGAGAAGCTTGAAGATACCAAAGAGGTAATCAGAAACCGTAAATAGAAGAACAACAGACAATACAATGACAAAATAAAAAGGACAAAGGGACAAAGAGAAGCTTGAAGGTACCAAAGAGGTAATCAGAAGCCGTAAATAGAAGAAGGACAGACAATACAATGACAAAATGAAAGGGGCAAAACGACAAAGAGAGGCTTGTAGTTACCAAAGAGGTAATCAGAAGCCGTAAATAGAAGGACAGACAATACAATGATAAAAGAAAAAGGGCAAAAGGACAAAGAGAAGCTTGAAGATACCAAAGAGGTAATCAGAAGCCGTAAATAGAAGGACAGACAATACAATGGAAAAATGAAAAGGGCAAAAGGACAAAGAGAAGCTTTAAGGTACCAAAGAGGTAATCAAAAGCCGTAAATAGAAGAAGGACAGACAATACAATGACAAAATGAAAAGGACAAAAGGGCAAAGAGAGACTTGAAGATACCAAAGATGTAATCAGAAGAAGTAAATAGAAGGACAGACAATACAATGACAAAAGAAAAAGGGCAAAAGGACAAAGAGAAGCTTGAAGATACCAAAGAGGTAATCAAAAGCCGTAAATTGGAGAAGGACAGACAATACAATGACAAAAATGAAAAGGGCAAAAGGACAAAGAGAGGCTTGAAGATATCAAAGAGGTAATCAGAAGCCGTAAATAGAAAAATGACAAACAATACAATGGCAAAAGAAAAAAGGAAAAAGGACAAAGAGAATCTTGAAGGAACCAAAGAGGTAATCAGAAGCCGTAAATAGAAGGACAGACAATACAATGACAAAATGAAAAGGGCAAAAGGACAAAGAGAAGCTTTAAGGTACCAAAGAGGTAATCAAAAGCCGTAAATAGAAGAAGGACAGACAATACAATGACAAAATGAAAAGGGCAAAAGGGCAAAGAGAGACTTGAAGATACCAAAGATGTAATCAGAAGAAGTAAATAGAAGGACAGACAATACAATGACAAAAGAAAAAGGCAAAAGGACAAAGAGAAGCTTGAAGATACCAAAGAGGTAATCAAAAGCCGTAAATTGGAAAAGGACAGACAATACAATGACAAAATGAAAAGGGCAAAAGGACAAAGAGAGGCTTGAAGATATCAAAGAGGTAATCAGAAGCCGTAAATAGAAAAATGACAAACAATACAATGGCAAAAGAAAAAAGGCAAAAGGAAAAAGAGAAGCTTGAAGGTACCAAAGAGGTAATCAGAAGCCGTAAATAGAAGGACAGACAATACAATGACAAAATGAAAAGGGCAAAAGGACAAAGAGAAGCTTTAAGGTACCAAAGAGGTAATCAAAAGCCGTAAATAGAAGAAGGACAGACAATAGAATGACAAAATGAAAAGGGCAAAAGGGCAAAGAGAGGCTTGAAGATACCAAAAATGTAATCAGAAGAAGTAAATAGAAGGACAGACAATACAATGACAAAAGAAAAAGGGCAAAAGGACAAAGAGAAGCTTGAAGATACCAAAGAAGTAATCAAAAGCCGTAAATTAGAGAAGGACAGACAATACAATGACAAAATGAAAAGGGCAAAAGGACAAAGAGAGACTTGAAGATATCAAAGAGGTAATCAGAAGCCGCAAATAGAAGGACAGACAATACAATGACAAAATGAAAAGGACAAAAGGACACCGAGAGGCTTGAAGATTCCAAAGAGGTAATCAGCAGCCGTAAATAGAAGAAGGACAGACAATACAATGACAAAAGAAAAAGGGCAAAAGGACAAAGAGAAGCTTGAAGATACCAAAGAGGTAATCAGAAGCCGTAAATAGATGGACAGACAATACAATGACAAAAGAAAAAGGGCAAAAGGACAAAGAGAAGCTTGAAGGTACCAAAAAGGTAATCAGAAGCCGTAAATAGAAAAAGGACAGACAATACAATGATAAAATGAAAAGGGCAAAAGGACAAAGAGAGGCATGAATATACCAAATAGGTAATCAGAAGTCGTAAATAGAAGGACAGACTATACAATGACAAAAGAAAAAGGGCAAAAGGACAAAGAGAAGCTTGAAGATACCAAAGAGGTAATCAGAAGCCGTAAATAGATGGACAGACAATACAATGACAAAAGAAAAAGGGCAAAAGGACAAAGAGAAACTTGAAGGTACCAAAAAGGTAATCAGAAGCCGTAAATAGAAAAAGGACAGACAATACAATGACAAAAGAAAAAGGGCAAAAGGACAAAGAGAAGCTTGAAGATACCAAAGAGATAATCAGAAGCCGTAAATAGAAGGACAGACAATACAATGACAAAAGAAAAAGGGAAAAAGGAGAAAGAGAAGCTTGAAGGTACCAAAGAGGTAATCAGAAGCCGTAAATAGAAGGACAGACAATACAATGACAAAAGAAAAAGGACAAAAGGACAAAGAGAAGCTTGAAGATACCAAAGAGGTAATCAGAAGCCGTAAATAGAAGAAGGACAGACAATACAATGACAAAATGAAAGGGGCAAAACGACAAAGAGAGGCTTGTAGTTACCAAAGAGGTAATCAGAAGCCGTAAATAGAAGGACAGACAATACAATGATAAAAGAAAAAGGGCAAAAGGACAAAGAGAAGCTTGAAGATACCAAAGAGGTAATCAGAAGCGGTAAATAGAAGTACAGACAATACAATGGAAAAATGAAAAGGGCAAAAGGACAAAGAGGAGCTTGAAGATACCAAAGAGGTAATCAGAAGCAGTAAATAGAAAAATGACAAACAATACAATGGCAAAAGAAAAAAGGCAAAAGGACAAAGAGAAGCTTGAAGGAACCAAAGAGGTAATCAGAAGCTGTAAATAGAAGGACAGACAATACAATGACAAAATGAAAAGGGCAAAAGGACAAAGAGAAGCTTGAAGGTACCAAAATGGTAATCAGAAGCCGTAAATAGAAAAAGGACAGACAATACAATGACAAAAGAAAAAGGAAAAAAGGACAAAGAGAAGCTTGAAGATACCAAAGAGGTAATCAGAAACCGTAAATAGAAGAACAACAGACAATACAATGATAAAATGAAAAGGGCAAAAGGACAAAGAGAGGCATGAAGATACCAAAGAGGTAATCAGAAGTCGTAAATAGAAGGACAGACTATACAATGACAAAAGAAAAAGGGCAAAAGGACAAAGAGAAGCTTGAAGATACCAAAGAGGTAATCAGAAGCCGTAAATCGATAGACAGACAATACAATGACAAAAGAAAAAGGGCAAAAGGACAAAGAGAAACTTGAAGGTACCAAAAAGGTAATCAGAAGCCGTAAATAGAAAAAGGACAGACAATACAATGACAAAAGAAAAAGGGCAAAAGGACAAAGAGAAGCTTGAAGGTACCAAAGAGGTACTCTGAAGCCGTAAATAGAAGGACAGACAATACAATGACAAAAGAAAAAGGGGAAAAGGACAAAGAGAAGCTTGAAGGTACCAAAGAGGTAATCAGAAGCCGTAAATAGAAGGACAGACAATACAATGACAAAAGAAAAAGGACAAAAGGAAAAAGAGAAGCTTGAAGATACCAAAGAGGTAATCAGAAACCGTAAATAGAAGAACAACAGACAATACAATGACAAAATAAAAAGGACAAAGGGACAAAGAGAAGCTTGAAGGTACCAAAGAGGTAATCAGAAGCCGTAAATAGAAGAAGGACAGACAATACAATGACAAAATGAAAGGGGCAAAACGACAAAGAGAGGCTTGTAGTTACCAAAGAGGTAATCAGAAGCCGTAAATAGAAGGACAGACAATACAATGATAAAAGAAAAAGGGCAAAAGGACAAAGAGAAGCTTGAAGATACCAAAGAGGTAATCAGAAGCCGTAAATAGAAGTACAGACAATACAATGGAAAAATGAAAAGGGCAAAAGGACAAAGAGGAGCTTGAAGATACCAAAGAGGTAATCAGAAGCAGTAAATAGAAAAATGACAAACAATACAATGGCAAAAGAAAAAAGGCAAAAGGACAAAGAGAAGCTTGAAGGAACCAAAGAGGTAATCAGAAGCTGTAAATAGAAGGACAGACAATACAATGACAAAATGAAAAGGGCAAAAGGACAAAGAGAAGCTTGAAGGTACCAAAATGGTAATCAGAAGCCGTAAATAGAAAAAGGACAGACAATACAATGACAAAAGAAAAAGGAAAAAAGGACAAAGAGAAGCTTGAAGATACCAAAGAGGTAATCAGAAACCGTAAATAGAAGAACAACAGACAATACAATGATAAAATGAAAAGGGCAAAAGGACAAAGAGAGGCATGAAGATACCAAAGAGGTAATCAGAAGTCGTAAATAGAAGGACAGACTATAGAATGACAAAAGAAAAAGGGCAAAAGGACAAAGAGAAGCTTGAAGATACCAAAGAGGTAATCAGAAGCCGTAAATCGATAGACAGACAATACAATGACAAAAGAAAAAGGGCAAAAGGACAAAGAGAAACTTGAAGGTACCAAAAAGGTAATCAGAAGCCGTAAATAGAAAAAGGACAGACAATACAATGACAAAAGAAAAAGGGCAAAAGGACAAAGAGAAGCTTGAAGGTACCAAAGAGGTACTCTGAAGCCGTAAATAGAAGGACAGACAATACAATGACAAAAGAAAAAGGGGAAAAGGACAAAGAGAAGCTTGAAGGTACCAAAGAGGTAATCAGAAGCCGTAAATAGAAGGACAGACAATACAATGACAAAAGAAAAAGGACAAAAGGACAAAGAGAAGCTTGAAGATACCAAAGAGGTAATCAGAAACCGTAAATAGAAGAACAACAGACAATACAATGACAAAATAAAAAGGACAAAGGGACAAAGAGAAGCTTGAAGGTACCAAAGAGGTAATCAGAAGCCGTAAATAGAAGAAGGACAGACAATACAATGACAAAATGAAAGGGGCAAAACGACAAAGAGAGGCTTGTAGTTACCAAAGAGGTAATCAGAAGCCGTAAATAGAAGGACAGACAATACAATGATAAAAGAAAAAGGGCAAAAGGACAAAGAGAAGCTTGAAGATACCAAAGAGGTAATCAGAAGCCGTAAATAGAAGTACAGACAATACAATGGAAAAATGAAAAGGGCAAAAGGACAAAGAGGAGCTTGAAGATACCAAAGAGGTAATCAGAAGCAGTAAATAGAAAAATGACAAACAATACAATGGCAAAAGAAAAAAGGCAAAAGGACAAAGAGAAGCTTGAAGGAACCAAAGAGGTAATCAGAAGCTGTAAATAGAAGGACAGACAATACAATGACAAAATGAAAAGGGCAAAAGGACAAAGAGAAGCTTGAAGGTACCAAAATGGTAATCAGAAGCCGTAAATAGAAAAAGGACAGACAATACAATGACAAAAGAAAAAGGAAAAAAGGACAAAGAGAAGCTTGAAGATACCAAAGAGGTAATCAGAAACCGTAAATAGAAGAACAACAGACAATACAATGATAAAATGAAAAGGGCAAAAGGACAAAGAGAGGCATGAAGATACCAAAGAGGTAATCAGAAGTCGTAAATAGAAGGACAGACTATACAATGACAAAAGAAAAAGGGCAAAAGGACAAAGAGAAGCTTGAAGATACCAAAGAGGTAATCAGAAGCCGTAAATCGATAGACAGACAATACAATGACAAAAGAAAAAGGGCAAAAGGACAAAGAGAAACTTGAAGGTACCAAAAAGGTAATCAGAAGCCGTAAATAGAAAAAGGACAGACAATACAATGACAAAAGAAAAAGGGCAAAAGGACAAAGAGAACCTTGAAGATACCAAAGAGATAATCAGAAGCCGTAAATAGAAGGACAGACAATACAATGACAAAAGAAAAAGGGAAAAAGGACAAAGAGAAGCTTGAAGGTACCAAAGAGGTACTCTGAAGCCGTAAATAGAAGGACAGACAATACAATGACAAAAGAAAAAGGGGAAAAGGACAAAGAGAAGCTTGAAGGTACCAAAGAGGTAATCAGAAGCCGTAAATAGAAGGACAGACAATACAATGACAAAAGAAAAAGGGCAAAAGGACAAAGAGAAGCCTGAAGATACCAAAGGGATGATCAGAAGCCGTAAATACAAGAACGACAGAAAATACAATGACAAAAGAAAAAGGACAAAAGGACAAAGAGAAGCTTGAAGATACCAAAGAGGTAATCAGAAACCGTAAATAGAAGAACAACAGACAATACAATGACAAAATAAAAAGGACAAACGGACAAAGAGAAGCTTGAAGGTACCAAAGAGGTAATCAAAAGCCGTAAATAGAAGAAGGACAGACAATACAATGACAAAATGAAAGGGGCAAAACGACAAAGAGAGGCTTGTAGTTACCAAAGAGGTAATCAGAAGCCGTAAATAGAAGGACAGACAATACAATGATAAAAGAAAAAGGGCAAAAGGACAAAGAGAATCTTGAAGATACCAAAGAGGTAATCAGAAGCCGTAAATAGAAGGACAGACAATACAATGGAAAAATGAAAAGGGCAAAAGGACAAAGAGAAGCTTGAAGATACCAAAGAGGTAATCAGAAGCCGTAAATAGAAAAATGACAAACAATACAATGGCAAAAGAAAAAAGGCAAAAGGACAAAGAGAAGCTTGAAGGTACCAAAGAGGTAATCAGAAGCCGTAAATAGAAGGACAGACAATACAATGACAAAATGAAAAGGGCAAAAGGACAAAGAGAAGCTTTAAGGTACCAAAGAGGTAATCAAAAGCCGTAAATAGAAGAAGGACAGACAATACAATGACAAAATGAAAAGGGCAAAAGGGCAAAGAGAGACTTGAAGATACCAAAGATGTAATCAGAAGAAGTAAATAGAAGGACAGACAATGCAATGACAAAAGAAAAAGGGCAAAAGGACAAAGAGAAGCTTGAAGATACCAAAGAGGTAATCAAAAGCCGTAAATTGGAGGACAGACAATACAATGACAAAATGAAAAGGACAAAAGGACAACGAGAGGCTTGAAGATTCCAAAGAGGTAATCAGCAGCCGGAAATAGAAGAAGGACAGAAAATACAATGACAAAAGAAAAAGGACAAAAGGACAAAGAGCAACTTGAAGGTACAAATGAGGTAATCAGAAGCCGTAAATAGAAGAAGGACAGACAATACGATGACAAAATGAAAAGGGCAAAACGACAAAGAGAGGCTTGTAGTTACCAAAGAGGTAATCAGAAGCCGTAAATAGAAGGACAGACAATACAATGATAAAAGAAAAAGGGCAAAAGGACAAAGAGAAGCTTGAAGATACCAAAGAGGTAATCAAAAGCCGTAAATTGGAGAAGGACAGACAATACAATGACAAAATGAAAAGGCAAAAGGACAAAGAGAGGCTTGAAGATATCAAAGAGGTAATCAGAAGCGTAAATAGAAGGACAGACAATACAATGACAAAATAAAAAGGACAAAAGGACAACGAGAGGCTTGAAGATTCCAAAGAGGTAATCAGCAGCCGTAAATAGAAGAAGGACAGACAATACACTGACAAAAGAAAATCGGCAAAAGGACAAAGAGGAGCTTGAAGGTACCAAAAAGGTAATCAGAAGCTGTAAATAGAAAAAGGACAGACAATACAATGACAAAAGAAAAAGGACAAAAGGAAAAAGAGAAGCTTGAAGATACCAAAGAGGTAATCAGAAACCGTAAATAGAAGAACAACAGACAATACAATGATAAAATGAAAAGGGCAAAAGGACAAAGAGAGGCATGAAGATACCAAAGAGGTAATCAGAAGTCGTAAATAGAAGGACAGACTATACAATGACAAAACAAAAAGGGCAAAAGGACAAAGAGAAGCTTGAAGATACCAAAGGGGTAATCAGAAGCCGTAAATAGATGGACAGACAATACAATGACAAAAGAAAAAGGGCAAAAGGACAAAGAGGAGCTTGAAGGTACCAAAAAGGTAATCAGAAGCCGTAAATAGAAAAAGGACAGACAATACAATGACAAAAGAAAAAGGGCAAAAGGACAAAGAGAAGCTTGAAGATACCAAAGAGATAATCAGACGCCGTAAATAGAAGGACAGACAATACAATGACAAAAGAAAAAGGGAAAAAGGACAAAGAGAAGCTTGAAGGTACCAAAGAGGTACTCTGAAGCCGTAAATAGAAGGACAGACAATACAATGACAAAAGAAAAAGGGAAAAAGGACAAAGAGAAGCTTGAAGGTACCAAAGAGGTAATCAGAAGCCGTAAATAGAAGGACAGACAATACAATGACAAAAGAAAAAGGACAAAAGGACAAAGAGAAGCTTGAAGATACCAAAGGGGTGATCAGAAGCCGTAAATACAAGAACGACAGAAAATACAATGACAAAAGAAAAAGGACAAAAGGATAAAGAGAAGCTTGAAGATACCAAAGAGGTAATCAGAAGCCGTAAATAGAAGGACAGACAATACAATGAAAAAATGAAAAGGGCAAAAGGACAAAGAGAAGCTTTAAGGTACCAAAGAGGTAATCAAAAGCCGTAAATAGAAGAAGGACAGACAATACAATGACAAAATGAAAAGGGCAAAAGGGCAAAGAGAGACTTGAAGATACCAAAGATGTAATCAGAAAAAGTAAATAGAAGGACAGACAATACAATGACAAATGATTAAGGGCAAAAGGAGAAAGAGAAGCTTGAAGATACCAAAGAGGTAATCAAAAGCCGTAAATTGGAGAAGGACAGACAATACAATGACAAAATGAAAAGGGCAAAAGGACAAAGAGAGGCTTGAAGATATCAAAGAGGTAATCAGAAGCCGTAAATAGAAGGACAGACAATACAATGACAAAATGAAAAGGACAAAAGGACAACGAGAGGCTTGAAGATTCCAAAGAGGTAATCAGCAGCCGTAAATAGAAGAAGGACATACAATACAATGACAAAAGAAAATCGGCAAAAGGACAAAGAGAAGCTTGAAGGTACCAAAAAGGTAATCAGAAGCCGTAAATAGAAAAAGGACAGACAATACAATGACAAAAGAAAAAGGACAAAAGGACAAAGAGAAGCTTGAAGGTACCAAAGAGGTAATCAGAAGCCGTAAATAGAAGGACAGACAATACAATGACAAAAAGAAAAGGGCAAAAGGACAAAGAGAAGCTTGAAGGTACCAAAGAGGTAATCAGAAGCCGTAAATAGAAGGACAGACAATACAATGACAAAATGAAAAGGACAAAAGGACAAAGAGAAGCTTGAAGGTACCAAAGAGGTAATCAGAAGCCGTCAATAGAAGAAGGACAGACAATACAATGACAAAATGAAAAGGGCAAATGGACAAAGAGAGGCTTGAAGATACCAAAGAGAGGCTTGAAGATACCAAAGATGTAATCAGAAGCCGTAAATAGAAGGACACACAATGCAATGACAAAAGAAAAAGGGCTAAAGGACAAAGAGAAGCTTGAAGGTACCAAAGGGGTAACCAAAAGCCGTAAATAGAAGAAGGACAGACAATACAATGACAAAATGAAAAGGGCAAAAGGGCAAAGAGAGGCTTGAAGATACCAAAGATGTAATCAGAAGAAGTAAATAGAAGGATAGACAATACAATGACAAAAGAAAAAGGGCAAAAGGACAAAGAGAAGCTTGAAGATACCAAAAAGGTAATCAAAAGCCGTAAATTGGAGATGGACAGACAATACAATGACGAAATGAAAAGGGCAAAAGCACAAAGAGAGGCTTGAAGATATCAAAGAGATAATCAGAAGCCGTAAATAGAAGGACAGACAATACAATGACAAAATTAAAAGGACAAAAGGACAACGAGAGGCTTGAAGGTACCAAAAAGGTAATCAGCAGCCGTAAATAGAAGAAGGACAGACAATACAATGACAAAGAAAAGGGCAAAAAGACAAACAGAAGCTTGAAGGTACCAAAAAGGTAATCAGAAGCCGTAAATAGAAAAAGGACAGACAATACAATGACAAAAGGAAAAGGGCAACAGGAAAAAAAGAAGTTTGAAGATACCAAAGGGGTAATCAGAAGCCGTAAATAGAAGGGCAGACAATACAATGACCAAATGAAAAGGGCAAAAGGACAAAGAGAAGCTTGAAGGTACCAAAGAGGTAATCAGAAGCCGTAAATAGAAAAACGACAAACAATACAATGGCAAAAGAAAAAGGGCAAAAGGACAAAGAGAAGCTTGAAGATACCAAAGACGAAATCAAAAGCCGTAAATTGGAGAAGGACAGACAATACAATGACAAAAAAAATGGCAAAAAGACAAACAGAAGCTTGAAGGTACCAAAAAGGTAATCAGAAGCCGTAAATAGAAAAAGGACAGACAATACAATGACAAAAGGAAAAGGGCAACAGGAAAAAAAGAAGTTTGAAGATACCAAAGGGGTAATCAGAAGCCGTAAATAGAAGGGCAGACAATACAATGACCAAATGAAAAGGGCAAAAGGACAAAGAGAGGCTTGAAGATACCAAAGAGAGGCTTGAAGATACCAAAGATGTAATCAGAAGCCGTAAATAGAAGGACAGACAATACAATGACAAAAGAAAAAGGGCAAAAGGACAAAGAGAAGCTTGAAGATACCAAAGACGAAATCAAAAGCCGTAAATTGGAGAAGGACAGACAATACAATGACAAAATGAAAAGGGCAAAAGGACAAAGAGAGGCTTGAAGATATCAAAGAGGTAATCAGAAGCCGTAAATAGAAGAAGGACAGACAATACAATGACAAAAGAAAAAGGGCAAAAGGACAAAGAGAAGCTTCAAGATACCAAAGGGGTAATCAGAAGCCGTAAATAGAAGGACAGACAATACAATGACAAAATGAAAAGGGCAAAAGGAGAACGAGAGGCTTGAAGATTCCAAAGAGGTAATCAGCAGCCGTAAATAGAAGAAGAACAGACAATACAATGACAAAAGAAAAAGGGTAAAAGGACAAAGAGAAGCTTGATGGTACCAAACAGGTAATCAGAAGCCGTAAATAGAAAAAGGACAGACAATACAATGACAAAAGGAAAAGGGCAAAAGGACAAAGAGAAGCTTGAAGATACCAAAGAGGTAATCAGAAGCCGTAAATAGAAGAAGGACAGACAATACAATGACAAAAAAAAGGGCAAAAAGACAAACAGAAGCTTGAAGGTACCAAAAAGGTAATCAGAAGCCGTAAATAGAAAAAGGACAGACAATACAATGACAAAATGAAAAGGGCAAAAGGACAAAGAGAAGCTTGAAGGTACCAAAGAGGTAATCAGAAGCCGTAAATAGAAGGACAGACAATACAATGACAAAATGAAAAGGACAAAAGGACAAAGAGAAGCTTGAAGGTACCAAAGAGGTAATCAGAAGCCGTCAATAGAAGAAGGACAGACAATACAATGACAAAATGAAAAGGGCAAATGGACAAAGAGAGGCTTGAAGATACCAAAGAGAGGCTTGAAGATACCAAAGATGTAATCAGAAGCCGTAAATAGAAGGACACACAATGCAATGACAAAAGAAAAAGGGCTAAAGGACAAAGAGAAGCTTGAAGGTACCAAAGGGGTAACCAAAAGCCGTAAATAGAAGAAGGACAGACAATACAATGACAAAATGAAAAGGGCAAAAGGGCAAAGAGAGGCTTGAAGATACCAAAGATGTAATCAGAAGAAGTAAATAGAAGGATAGACAATACAATGACAAAAGAAAAAGGGCAAAAGGACAAAGAGAAGCTTGAAGATACCAAAAAGGTAATCAAAAGCCGTAAATTGGAGATGGACAGACAATACAATGACAAAATGAAAAGGGCAAAAGGACAAAGAGAGGCTTGAAGATATCAAAGAGATAATCAGAAGCCGTAAATAGAAGGACAGACAATACAATGACAAAATGAAAAGGACAAAAGGACAACGAGAGGCTTGAAGGTACCAAAAAGGTAATCAGCAGCCGTAAATAGAAGAAGGACAGACAATACAATGACAAAGAAAAGGGCAAAAAGACAAACAGAAGCTTGAAGGTACCAAAAAGGTAATCAGAAGCCGTAAATAGAAAAAGGACAGACAATACAATGACAAAAGGAAAAGGGCAACAGGAAAAAAAGAAGTTTGAAGATACCAAAGGGGTAATCAGAAGCCGTAAATAGAAGGGCAGACAATACAATGACCAAATGAAAAGGGCAAAAGGACAAAGAGAAGCTTGAAGGTACCAAAGAGGTAATCAGAAGCCGTAAATAGAAAAACGACAAACAATACAATGGCAAAAGAAAAAGGGCAAAAGGACAAAGAGAAGCTTGAAGATACCAAAGACGAAATCAAAAGCCGTAAATTGGAGAAGGACAGACAATACAATGACAAAAAAAAGGGCAAAAAGACAAACAGAAGCTTGAAGGTACCAAAAAGGTAATCAGAAGCCGTAAATAGAAAAAGGACAGACAATACAATGACAAAAGGAAAAGGGCAACAGGAAAAAAAGAAGTTTGAAGATACCAAAGGGGTAATCAGAAGCCGTAAATAGAAGGGCAGACAATACAATGACCAAATGAAAAGGGCAAAAGGACAAAGAGAGGCTTGAAGATACCAAAGAGAGGCTTGAAGATACCAAAGATGTAATCAGAAGCCGTAAATAGAAGGACAGACAATACAATGACAAAAGAAAAAGGGCAAAAGGACAAAGAGAAGCTTGAAGATACCAAAGACGAAATCAAAAGCCGTAAATTGGAGAAGGACAGACAATACAATGACAAAATGAAAAGGGCAAAAGGACAAAGAGAGGCTTGAAGATATCAAAGAGGTAATCAGAAGCCGTAAATAGAAGAAGGACAGACAATACAATGACAAAAGAAAAAGGGCAAAAGGACGAAGAGAAGCTTCAAGATACCAAAGGGGTAATCAGAAGCCGTAAATAGAAGGACAGACAATACAATGACAAAATGAAAAGGGCAAAAGGAGAACGAGAGGCTTGAAGATTCCAAAGAGGTAATCAGCAGCCGTAAATAGAAGAAGGACAGACAATACAATGACAAAAGAAAAAGGGTAAAAGGACAAAGAGAAGCTTGATGGTACCAAACAGGTAATCAGAAGCCGTAAATAGAAAAAGGATAGACAATAGAATGACAAAAGGAAAAGGGCAAAAGGACAAAGAGAAGCTTGAAGATACCAAAGAGGTAATCAGAAGCCGTAAATAGAAGAAGGACAGACAATACAATGACAAAAAAAAGGGCAAAAAGACAAACAGAAGCTTGAAGGTACCAAAAAGGTAATCAGAAGCCGTAAATAGAAAAAGGACAGACAATACAATGACAAAAGGAAAAGGGCAACAGGAAAAAAAGAAGTTTGAAGATACCAAAGAGGTAATCAGAAGCCGTAAATAGAAGGGCAGACAATACAATGACCAAATGAAAAGGGCAAAAGGACAAAGAGAAGCTTGAAGGTACCAAAGAGGTAATCAGAAGCCGTAAATAGAAAAACGACAAACAATACAATGGCAAAAGAAAAAGGGCAAAAGGACAAAGAGAAGCTTGAAGATATCAAAGACGAAATCAAAAGCCGTAAATTGGAGAAGGACAGACAATACAATGACAAAAAAAAGGGCAAAAAGACAAACAGAAGCTTGAAGGTACCAAAAAGGTAATCAGAAGCCGTAAATAGAAAAAGGACAGACAATACAATGACAAAAGGAAAAGGGCAACAGGAAAAAAAGAAGTTTGAAGATACCAAAGGGGTAATCAGAAGCCGTAAATAGAAGGGCAGACAATACAATGACCAAATGAAAAGGGCAAAAGGACAAAGAGAGGCTTGAAGATACCAAAGAGAGGCTTGAAGATACCAAAGATGTAATCAGAAGCCGTAAATAGAAGGACAGACAATACAATGACAAAAGAAAAAAGGGCAAAAGGACAAAGAGAAGCTTGAAGATACCAAAGACGAAATCAAAAGCCGTAAATTGGAGAAGGACAGACAATACAATGACAAAATGAAAAGGGCAAAAGGACAAAGAGAGGCTTGAAGATATCAAAGAGGTAATCAGAAGCCGTAAATAGAAGAAGGACAGACAATACAATGACAAAAGAAAAAGGGCAAAAGGACAAAGAGAAGCTTCAAGATACCAAAGGGGTAATCAGAAGCCGTAAATAGAAGGATAGACAATACAATGACAAAAGAAAAAGGGTAAAAGGACAAAGAGAAGCTTGATGGTACCAAACAGGTAATCAGAAGCCGTAAATAGAAAAAGGACAGACAATACAATGACAAAAGGAAAAGGGCAAAAGGACAAAGAGAAGCTTGAAGATACCAAAGAGGTAATCAGAAGCCGTAAATAGAAGAAGGACAGACAATACAATGACAAAAGAAAACGGCAACAGGACAAAGAGAGGCTTGAAGATTCCAAAAAGGTAACCAAAAGCCGTAAATAAAAAAGGACAAACAATACAATGCCAAAATGAAAAGGGCAAAAGGACAAAGAGAAGCTTGCAGATATCAAAAAGGTAATCAGAAGCGTAAATAGAAAAACACAGACAATACAATGACAAAAGGAAAAGGGCAAAAGGAAAAACAGAAGCTTGAAGATACCAAAGGAGTAATCAGAAGCCGTAAATAGAAGGACAGACAATACAATGACAAAATGAAAAGGGTAAAAGGACAAAGAGAAGCCCGAAGATACAAAAGTGGTAATCAGAAGCCGTAAATAGAAGAAGGACAGACAATACAAAGACAAAATAAAAAGGGCAAAGGGACAAAGAGAAGCTTGAAGGTACCAAAGAGGTGATCAGAAACCGTTAACAGAAGAAGGACAGACAATACAATGACAAAAGAAAAAGGGCAAAAAGACAAAGAGAAGCTTGAAGGTACCAAAAAGGTAATCAGAAGCCGTAAATAGAAAAAGGACAGACAATACAATGACAAAAGAAAAAGGGGAAAAGGACAAAGAGAAGCTTGAAGATACCAAAGAGGTAATCAGAAGCTGTAAATAGAAGAACGACAGACAATACAATGACAAAAGAAAAAGGACAAAAGGACAAAGAGAAGCTTGAAGATACCAAAGAGGTAATCAGAAGCCGTAAATAGAAGAACGACAGACAATACATTTACGAAAGAAAAAATCAAAAGGACAAAGAGAAGCTTGAAGGTACCAAAGAGGTAATCAGAAGCCGTAAATAGAAGAAGGACAGACAATACAATGACAAAAGAAAAAGGGCAAATGGACAAAGAGAAGCTTGAAGGTACCAAAGAGGTAATCAGAAGCCATAAATAGAAGGACAGAAAATACAATGACAAAATGAAAAGAGCAAAAGGACAAGGAGAAGCTTGAATGTACCAAAGAGATAATCAGAAGCCGTAAATAGAAGAAGGACAGACAATACAATGACAAAATGAAAAGGGCAAAAGGACAAAGAGAAGCTTGAAGATACCAAAGAGGTAACCAGAAGCCGTAAATAGAAGAACGACAGACAGTACAATGACAAAAGAAAAAAGAAAAAAGGACAAAGAGAAGCTTGAAGGTACCAACAAGGCAATCAGAAGCTGTAAATGGAAAAAGGACAGACAACACAATGACAAAATGAAAAGGACAAATGGACAAAGAGAAGCTTGAAGATACCAAAAAGGTAATCAGAAGCCGTAAATAGAAGAAGGACAGACAATACAATGCCAAAAGAAAAGGGAAACAGGACAAAGAGAAGCTTGAAGATACCAAAAAGGTAATCAAAAGCCGTAAATTAAAAAGGACAGACAATACAATGACAAAAGGAAAAGGGCAAAAGGAAAAAGAGAAGCCTGAAGATACCAAAGAGGTAATCAGAACCCGAAAATAGAAGGACAAACAATACAATGACAAAATGAAAAGGGTAAAAGGACAAAGAGAAGCTTGAAGATATAAAAGTGGTAATCAGAAGAAGTAAATAGAAGAAGGACAGACAATACAATGACAAAAGAAAATGGGCAAAAGGACAAAGAGAAGCTTGAAGATACCAAAGAGGTAATCAGAAGCAGTAAATAGAAGGACAGACAATAAAATGACAAAAGAAAAATGGCAAAAGGACAAAGAGAAGCTTGAAGGTACCAAAGAGGTAATCAGAAGCCGTAAATAGAAGAAGGACAGACAATGCAATGACAAAAGAAAAAGGTCAAAGGGACAAAGAGAAGCTTGAAGGTACCAAAGAGGTAATCAGAAGCCGTAAATAGAAGGACAGACAATACAATGACAAAATGAAAAGGGCAAAGGGACAAAGAGAACCTTGAAGATACCAAAGAGGTAATCAGAAGCCGTAAATAGAAGGACAAACAATACAAAGACAAAATAAAAAGGGCAAAGGGACAAAGAGAAGCTTGAAGGTACCAAAGAGGTGATCAGAAACCGTTAACAGAAGAAGGACAGACAATACAATGACAAAAGAAAAAGGGCAAAAAGACAAAGAGAAGCTTGAAGGTACCAAAAAGGTAATCAGAAGGCGTAAATAGAAAAAGGACAGACAATACAATGACAAAAGAAAAAGGGGAAAAGGACAAAGAGAAGCTTGAAGATACCAAAGAGGTAATCAGAAGCTGTAAATAGAAGAACGACAGACAATACAATGACAAAAGAAAAAGGACAAAAGGACAAAGAGAAGCTTGAAGATACCAAAGAGGTAATCAGAAGCCGTAAATAGAAGAACGACAGACAATACATTTACGAAAGAAAAAATCAAAAGGACAAAGAGAAGCTTGAAGGTACCAAAGAGGTAATCAGAAGCCGTAAATAGAAGAAGGACAGACAATACAATGACAAAAGAAAAAGGGCAAATGGACAAAGAGAAGCTTGAAGGTACCAAAGAGGTAATCAGAAGCCATAAATAGAAGAAGGACAGAAAATACAATGACAAAATGAAAAGAGCAAAAGGACAAAGAGAAGCTTGAATGTACCAAAGAGATAATCAGAAGCCGTAAATAGAAGAAGGACAGACAATACAATGACAAAATGAAAAGGGCAAAAGGACAAAGAGAAGCTTGAAGATACCAAAGAGGTAACCAGAAGCCGTAAATAGAAGAACGACAGACAGTACAATGACAAAAGAAAAAAGGCAAAAGGACAAAGAGAAGCTTGAAGGTACCAACAAGGCAATCAGAAGCTGTAAATGGAAAAAGGACAGACAACACAATGACAAAATGAAAAGGACAAATGGACAAAGAGAAGCTTGAAGATACCAAAAAGGTAATCAGAAGCCGTAAATAGAAGAAGGACAGACAATACAATGCCAAAAGAAAAGGGAAACAGGACAAAGAGAAGCTTGAAGATACCAAAAAGGTAATCAAAAGCCGTAAATAAAAAAGGACAGACAATACAATGACAAAAGGAAAAGGGCAAAAGGAAAAAGAGAAGCCTGAAGATACCAAAGAGGTAATCAGAACCCGAAAATAGAAGGACAAACAATACAATGACAAAATGAAAAGGGTAAAAGGACAAAGAGAAGCTTGAAGATACAAAAGTGGTAATCAGAAACCGTAAATAGAAGAAGGACAGACAATACAATGACAAAAGAAAACGGCAACAGGACAAAGAGAGGCTTGAAGATTCCAAAAAGGTAACCAAAAGCCGTAAATAAAAAAGGACAAACAATACAATGCCAAAATGAAAAGGGCAAAAGGACAAAGAGAAGCTTGCAGATATCAAAAAGGTAATCAGAAGCGTAAATAGAAAAACACAGACAATACAATGACAAAAGGAAAAGGGCAAAAGGAAAAACAGAAGCTTGAAGATACCAAAGGAGTAATCAGAAGCCGTAAATAGAAGGACAGACAATACAATGACAAAATGAAAAGGGTAAAAGGACAAAGAGAAGCCCGAAGATACAAAAGTGGTAATCAGAAGCCGTAAATAGAAGAAGGACAGACAATACAAAGACAAAATAAAAAGGGCAAAGGGACAAAGAGAAGCTTGAAGGTACCAAAGAGGTGATCAGAAACCGTTAACAGAAGAAGGACAGACAATACAATGACAAAAGAAAAAGGGCAAAAAGACAAAGAGAAGCTTGAAGGTACCAAAAAGGTAATCAGAAGCCGTAAATAGAAAAAGGACAGACAATACAATGACAAAAGAAAAAGGGGAAAAGGACAAAGAGAAGCTTGAAGATACCAAAGAGGTAATCAGAAGCTGTAAATAGAAGAACGACAGACAATACAATGACAAAAGAAAAAGGACAAAAGGACAAAGAGAAGCTTGAAGATACCAAAGAGGTAATCAGAAGCCGTAAATAGAAGAACGACAGACAATACATTTACGAAAGAAAAAATCAAAAGGACAAAGAGAAGCTTGAAGGTACCAAAGAGGTAATCAGAAGCCGTAAATAGAAGAAGGACAGACAATACAATGACAAAAGAAAAAGGGCAAATGGACAAAGAGAAGCTTGAAGGTACCAAAGAGGTAATCAGAAGCCATAAATAGAAGGACAGAAAATACAATGACAAAATGAAAAGAGCAAAAGGACAAAGAGAAGCTTGAATGTACCAAAGAGATAATCAGAAGCCGTAAATAGAAGAAGGACAGACAATACAATGACAAAATGAAAAGGGCAAAAGGACAAAGAGAAGCTTGAAGATACCAAAGAGGTAATCAGAAGCCGTAAATAGAAGAACGACAGACAGTACAATGACAAAAGAAAAAAGAAAAAAGGACAAAGAGAAGCTTGAAGGTACCAACAAGGCAATCAGAAGCTGTAAATGGAAAAAGGACAGACAACACAATGACAAAATGAAAAGGACAAATGGCCAAAGAGAAGCTTGAAGATACCAAAAAGGTAATCAGAAGCCGTAAATAGAAGAAGGACAGACAATACAATGCCAAAAGAAAAGGGGAACAGGACAAAGAGAAGCTTGAAGATACCAAAAAGGTAATCAAAAGCCGTAAATTAAAAAGGACAGACAATACAATGACAAAAGGAAAAGGGCAAAAGGAAAAAGAGAAGCCTGAAGATACCAAAGAGGTAATCAGAACCCGAAAATAGAAGGACAAACAATACAATGACAAAATGAAAAGGGTAAAAGGACAAAGAGAAGCTTGAAGATACAAAAGTGGTAATCAGAAACCGTAAATAGAAGAAGGACAGACAATACAATGACAAAAGAAAATGGGCAAAAGGACAAAGAGAAGCTTGAAGATACCAAAGAGGTAATCAGAAGCAGTAAATAGAAGGACAGACAATAAAATGACAAAAGAAAAATGGCAAAAGGACAAAGAGAAGCTTGAAGGTACCAAAGAGGTAATCAGAAGCCGTAAATAGAAGAAGGACAGACAATGCAATGACAAAAGAAAAAGGTCAAAGGGACAAAGAGAAGCTTGAAGGTACCAAAGAGGTAATCAGAAGCCGTAAATAGAAGGACAGACAATACAATGACAAAATGAAAAGGGCAAAGGGACAAAGAGAACCTTGAAGATACCAAAGAGGTAATCAGAAGCCGTAAATAGAAGGACAGACAATACAAAGACAAAATAAAAAGGGCAAAGGGACAAAGAGAAGCTTGAAGGTACCAAAGAGGTGATCAGAAACCGTTAACAGAAGAAGGACAGACAATACAATGACAAAAGAAAAAGGGCAAAAAGACAAAGAGAAGCTTGAAGGTACCAAAAAGGTAATCAGAAGGCGTAAATAGAAAAAGGACAGACAATACAATGACAAAAGAAAAAGGGGAAAAGGACAAAGAGAAGCTTGAAGATACCAAAGAGGTAATCAGAAGCTGTAAATAGAAGAACGACAGACAATACAATGACAAAAGAAAAAGGACAAAAGGACAAAGAGAAGCTTGAAGATACCAAAGAGGTAATCAGAAGCCGTAAATAGAAGAACGACAGACAATACATTTACGAAAGAAAAAATCAAAAGGACAAAGAGAAGCTTGAAGGTACCAAAGAGGTAATCAGAAGCCGTAAATAGAAGAAGGACAGACAATACAATGACAAAAGAAAAAGGGCAAATGGACAAAGAGAAGCTTGAAGGTACCAAAGAGGTAATCAGAAGCCATAAATAGAAGAAGGACAGAAAATACAATGACAAAATGAAAAGAGCAAAAGGACAAAGAAAAGCTTGAATGTACCAAAGAGATAATCAGAAGCCGTAAATAGAAGAAGGACAGACAATACAATGACAAAATGAAAAGGGCAAAAGGACAAAGAGAAGCTTGAAGATACCAAAGAGGTAACCAGAAGCCGTAAATAGAAGAACGACAGACAGTACAATGACAAAAGAAAAAAGGCAAAAGGACAAAGAGAAGCTTGAAGGTACCAACAAGGCAATCAGAAGCTGTAAATGGAAAAAGGACAGACAACACAATGACAAAATGAAAAGGACAAATGGACAAAGAGAAGCTTGAAGATACCAAAAAGGTAATCAGAAGCCGTAAATAGAAGAAGGACAGACAATACAATGCCAAAAGAAAAGGGAAACAGGACAAAGAGAAGCTTGAAGATACCAAAAAGGTAATCAAAAGCCGTAAATAAAAAAGGACAGACAATACAATGACAAAAGGAAAAGGGCAAAAGGAAAAAGAGAAGCCTGAAGATACCAAAGAGGTAATCAGAACCCGAAAATAGAAGGACAAACAATACAATGACAAAATGAAAAGGGTAAAAGGACAAAGAGAAGCTTGAAGATACAAAAGTGGTAATCAGAAACCGTAAATAGAAGAAGGACAGACAATGCAATGACAAAAGAAAAAGGTCAAAGGGACAAAGAGAAGCTTGAAGGTACCAAAGAGGTAATCAGAAGCCGTAAATAGAAGGACAGACAATACAATGACAAAATGAAAAGGGCAAAGGGACAAAGAGAACCTTGAAGATACCAAAGAGGTAATCAGAAGCTGTAAATAGAAGAACGACAGATAATACAATGACAAAAGAAAAAGGACAAAAGGACAAAGAGAAGCTTGAAGATACCAAAGAGGTAATCAGAAGCCGTAAATAGACGAACGACAGACAATACAATTACGAAAGAAAAAAGGCAAAAGGACAAAGAGAAGCTTGAAGGTACCAAAGAGGTAATCAGAAGCTGTAAATAGAAGAACGACAGATAATACAATGACAAAAGAAAAAGGACAAAAGGACAAAGAGAAGCTTGAAGATACCAAAGAGGTAATCAGAAGCCGTAAATAGAAGAACGACAGACAATACAATTACGAAAGAAAAAAGGCAAAAGGACAAAGATAAGCTTGAAGGTACCAAAGAGGTAGTCAGAAGCCGTAAATAGAAGAAGGACAGACAATACAGTGACAAAATGAAAAGGGCAATAGGACAAAGAAAAACTTGAAGGTACCAAAGAGGTAATCAGAAGCCGTAAATAGAAGAAGGACAGACAATACAATGACAAAATGAAAAGAGAAAAAGGACAAAGAGAGGCTTGAAGATACCAAAGAGGTAATCAGAAGCCGTAAATAGAAGGACAGACAATACAATGACAAAATGAAAAGGGCAAAAGGACAAGGAGAAGCTTGAAGATACCAAAGAGGTAACCAAAAGCGTAAATAGAAGAACGACAGACAGTACAATGACAAAAGGGAAAAGGCAAAAGGACAAAGAGGAGCTTCAAGGTACCAAAGAGGTAATCAGAAGCGGTAAATAGAAGAAGGACAGACACTACAATGACACTATCATGAGTCGCGGTGTATTGGTAAAAAACGACATTTTCGGTTGACATCACTGTGTTTGGTCTTCAAATGACGCACATAATTTGCTCTGCAAGTAAGAGTGTTTCTGCACATAGAGCAAAAACCGTTTTCCTTCGTGTTTGCCTCTAGCATGGCGCTTTAAAGCGGTCTCATATCCAAAGACACTACTACATTCTTTACCTTTGAATTCACTCATGTCATATGCGGCATTCTTGTGGGCAACAAGACACTCCTTGTATCAATATTTTTGTCACAATCTGTACATGTGTACTGCTTTCTTGAAAAAAAAGTTGAAAGTCAGTATTTAATCGATACATCTACATACTATTTATAAACCTTATTTGTATACTTGTTTTACAAGGCAATGTCTCTTTAAAACTTTTACATCAACTATTTACAAAGTAATAGCAAAACAATATTCTTTAATAAATGCATATTATGATTTCTATGAAATACTTCTTTAATTTAGACTTTCACCAACTAATAAAATTTTTCTTAATCTGTAAAAGGAACAAGAAGTCTAAAATACCTAAAGGGTCAATCAAACTCAACAAATGTCTAAAAAGACAGACAACAGTATGACCAAAATTAAAAAGTCAAGCAGTAATTCACCAAGCACAACACAGAACGCTAAAAATTGAGCTACACAAACCCCACCAAAAATTAGGGGTGAAATCAGGTGCTCCGGAAGTATAAGCAGTTCCTGTTCCACTAATGGCACCCGTCGAGTAGCTCATGGTTTGTCAAGCATATGCATACCTCAACATGTAGAAGCACGTGTGACCTGAATAGTGTCTTTTACTGAAAGCCTTGTTGACATTGGCCACATTTATATATGGTCGTCTCATGATCCCTTGCATGATGGTCTTTTAATCCTTGAATAGATTTGTATCGCTTCCCACATTTATCGCATACATGGGAATCTACAAATAGACACAATTTCAATGCAAAGTATTTTCGGAGAAAATATATTTTCTGTTTATGTCAATGAATAAACTAGAAGTTGCTGTCAATACAAAGCGTCATCGAACGCACACAATATGACCGTAACACGCTTGACACACATAGCGTGGTATGTGACCCCAAGATTTTACCTACACATCATGTATTTTTGGAAACATTTTCTTAATGAAAAGTGTTTTTCATAAGAGGAAATAACTCTAGACAAGCAACTTGGTCAAATAAACCTGGAATAGGATTATACAGATACAGGGTAAATTACTCAAGGCAAGCAACTTGGTAAAATAAACCAAAAATAGGATTACATAGATAAAGGCAAAATAACTCAGGAGAAACTTGACAACGTGATCGAAATTGATAGAAACAGACCAGTCTTGTTTGACTACAGTGCTTAGATGAATACCTTAGAGATTGACAATCTATTGGATAAAAAACATCGTTTAATGAGGTTATATGCCAGAAACAGATTACCCAGACTATTAAACGTATCTTCGGCTCTTGTGGGAAATACGGATCCAGACAATCGAATGGTAAAACACTGGGTTGCTATATATATCGACGCCAATTCAATGAGAGAGTATTACAACCCTACTGGAAGACCACCCTTTTAAAGGGCTTACGTGAATTTCATGAAGCATTGTCATACTTGGACATACAACACCGTTCGAGTACAAGAAGAAGAATATACCGTGTGCGGATATCATTGCATTTTTTACCTCATTCATCGATGTGCAGGACATACCATGACAGACGTCACCAGGCTCTTAGAAAATCCCGTGAAAGCGACGACCATTGTAAAGGAAATTTATTTGCTACTGGATAAGCATATGCTATGTAAAAAAAAAAATGAAAAAAAAATGAAAAAAATAAAAAAAAGGTTAATGCGGCTCTATAAATAGAGCCAGTCACAAGCCTGGATAAATGCAGACTGACCTTCTATTGGGTGACTTAGGGAATCAAATAGAAATACCACACAGTGAGAACGCGGACGTGGAATACTACACAACATATCCAAAAACATCCGAAAAAAGTACGGGAAACCCCAACTTCTGGTTGCGCATGCACTCAAGGGAACCCCTTCGTTGTCAGGTCATTTCTGGTCAAAACACCCGAAAAAAACAACGGGAAACCCGGTTGCGCATGCGTGCACCCAAGAGAACCCCTTCGGGGTCAAGTGAACGTTGCTCACGTGTACCAACATTTTGTACTACTACTATAGTAAGAAAGCAAAAAAACGCGGGAAAAATCAGCGCATGCGCACTCGAGCACTTCTGGTCAGGGCCGCTTACGGTGACGTCACTTCCGCTAGCTTCACCACCTCATTGTGACTTTGTAGCCACATATATACTACTAACATCGCTTGGTCTACTTTTCAGTCATTGAAATGGATACAGCCACTTCCGGTTCAAAAGACGTTAATAGCTAGCCGCGCTGCGATTGGTGGAAGCGCCAATGGTCATAAAGGTGAAAACATGTGTAACAATACCATCATGATCATCTCCTCTCAAATGTGAAGTAAGCCTTTTAAATACAGATAATTGTTCCAATGCAGTTTATAAAAATATGTTCAACTCCAAATTACTGACATTTGATTTTTAAAGCATCTTTTTTTATTTTCGAAATCAATTTAGACCGGACTGGAAGTGGGTGTATCCGTTTCAATGACTGAAAAGTAGACCAATCGACGTTCCCTGAATATTAATGTCCAATTCGTCTGAGAGGGGCCCAGGTAGGTATATTTAAATGTGGCAGTCGAAAAGAGTAATATCTCGGGAGTGTAACGATATAATTGGGCAGCGAAAGGATCACAAATAAGCGAAAAATATTGAGACGAAGTGGGGAAGGGGAAAAGGGCAGATATTTACCTTGAAGTAAGGAAGAGGAAGTGGCATGTAAAAACACACAAGAAAACATAACTCAGCTTCCGCGTTATTTCTCAATATTACTACCATTTTTGGAAATACCTGATAAATAAAATCACCTTCCACACATTCCTACACACAAATTCATTCAGTTGAACATTATATTATCACACAGCAAGAGGAACTGGCACATTTACAGGTTAAATATGAGCGAACAAAATCAAGGTATGTGCTTAAGTAAATATATGAAAAATTGCAAAAAAAATAAATTCAAGAATATTATTGATATTCTTTTTGTATGATAAAAATGTTATTTTTACAAAGATAACAACAACGCGTTTACGATCAATAGGAATTAATATATACACAAGCGAAACAGGGTTGAGGCTAGGCTCACGCAAGGATTTATATAGTAGATAAATCCTTGGTTCACGCTAATAAAAACAAATTCGTTAGTTAGAAGTACGGATTTTTGTTGATATTATTTACAGTATTTTATTGTGAGATTATTAACTAGTAAATCAATGTTGTGTTTTCAAATTCATCGCAACATATTTTGCTTAAAGGGATTTTAAAGCTCGTTTTAACATATATTTTTTCAACTCGTGACGAAGGTTGTTTCTTTTCAATTTAATTGTAAAAACAATCCAAAAATACTTTGCACGCCAATATAATCCCTAATAACGTTAAAATATCACTTAAAAGGGTCGAAATGAATTTTTGTCCAGGAAGCAAAAATTCAATTAATGTCACTTTTACAAAGTTTAATTGAAAAAACCGGGTTAATGTTTCATTAAATATCATTTATTGAACCAATTGCAAGTTGTCATGAGATACACAACATTACCAAAATGAGCTTTAATATCCCTTTAAACGGGAGAATGTGTACGCGTACAAGACATAAACGCGCAAGGTCGATAATATATAGGACTTTGCTGTTTACTAAGATTATTAGTGTGGAACGTTTTAAGCATATATATAAAAAGATTAAAGCAAAACCGTCTGTTGCTATTTTTTCAAAACATGTATTATTTTCCCAAACGTCTAATGACGACTAAGCATTCCTTCGATGAATGAGTTACTACTATGCGAGCGTCTCATGCGATCATAGGTCTCGTGCGTATGATACCACTGACACCCGGAACCCGTGTTTAATAAAAGTCATTTTGTTAGCTTGTTCTACGTATATTGATATTTTCTAATTTATTAACTCTCTTCTGGCATACTGACAATAATTTTTGTTTCTATGCGGAAGTTAACTTTTGAGATTTCGGAAGGAACGACAGTTAGATTGAATGAGACTAGCTTCGACCCTGAAAAAGTCGACCCCGATATATCTCGGCCCAAAAAATCTCGACACTTTTTGATGCACTGTATGAGCGTGAAATTGCCAGATAATTTTCAGATTCGCGAGCATTCATGGCCGTGCATGTTTCATATTAATATTGTAGTGTTTTAATAATAATGATTCGAATGTATACATCTTGATGATTGATGTCAGCTTAAAGATGCTGCTTCTGCAGGGTACGATATTGACCGGAAGTATGCTATGCAAATGATTGGGATTAATAAATGCACATTGTTTTATATTGTTCCTTAAATACGTATGTAATCATATGGCTAAATCCGGCATCAACACTTCAAATATGATTTTGTTATTGTCTTTAATTTTCTTTCGCGTGTAAGCAGATTTGTTGTAGTAAATAATTGTAAATTTACACAAGTTATGTTTTTCCCCCAGCCAGAAATTGTTTTTCACACCAAAATCAGATGTAACATCTCGTTTTGAAAATGATTTTTTTAACGAAAGTTTATCTTAATTTATCATCGAATATTGCAGAAGATCATTGCAGGGTCAGTTTATTATTATTATTATTTGTATCTGTCAGTTCAATTACATTTTTTAAAATAAAATTGAAGCAATTTAAAAAAGAAAAGAATAAAAAGAAAAAAAGAAAAAAAAAAGATCCTATCACGATTCGACCATATCTTATTCTGCTTTTAGTGATTATTTGTTTCCTGTTAGCAGTATTTCATAAATATACAAGTGACGAACATTTTGTTTTCTTTCATATTTTCAAATACCTTTATTTAAAAAACATACTATCACAGACAATTGATCACAATATGCATTCAAAAATTTTATTTAACATAAAACAATATATCGAAATGGTTATATTAGCTATAGAAAAGCTTTCTTTACAAATTTAGAAAATAGTGTTCTTTTTTAACTTTAACAGCCAAAATAGAACAATATAATATGATAATAATAACAAAACAATAAACAAGAGATGAGAACAAGATTACAAATAACATTTTTTAACGTCAGCATGTAGATGAACTAATCTAACTAAATTCTTCCTTATTTTTGCTTTAAAACAAAAAATGTGAAAACAAAATACAACAAACATCTAATTTAAATTAGACTGATTTGTCAACAGGACTGGTGTTGATACAGCTGACGAATGTTTAGATGTGTGGCAGATTAAAAGGGGAGGGGGGTTAATGAATAGGTTTATTAAAAGAAAACGAACCAGCAAGGAACACTCTTTAAATGTGGGATGCTGCAAGCTGATTTCAAGTTCAACACGAAGCACAAATCTATCTCATGTTAGTGGGATTTGTGCATTTTAAAAATAGATATCATGTTCTGATTAAAACAAGAGGCTTACATGAACCTGTAATCCCTCACCTGTTCATTCATACAATTCATCAAGTCTAGATTCTCAGAATTTTTTTCATTCATTTCACATTTGGTTATATGATAAGAAAGGATAAGATAAAGATAAATTTTATTTTATTTAAGAGTCACATCCTGAACAAAAAAATATACATGTTTCAACAAATACAATAAAATGAGATCAGTACCCAGCCTTTAAAGAATTATCAGACACTATTTACAATAAAAACACAATCAACATAATATAAATAGATACAAGTATATAAAAACATTAAGTAAAACTCAACTTGTTCCTTGTAAACTGTATGTTAATCATTAATCCAATAAAATAGGACTTTTGAACCTCTCATATCTCTGCAACAGTAATACATGTAGGTTTTGGCCCCATTTTGATCCACGTACATCTTAGAAACGATAATAGCCATAAAACAATCTGTTAGCACACTATATAAAGATTATTTTATAAGTAACATAGAGAAGGATAACAATCGAGATTGGTTGAAAAATAAACGCTCCACATACAAAGCACCCTTTTGACATCTGTTGGGTCTCTTGTTTGTTTTGTGTACTTCCGGTCAACAAACAAAGGCATACAATTGGAAGAAAAGTAAGTCGAACAATGAAAAGATATGGAATTTATGGAAGAAAAATAAGTTGAATAGTGAAAAAATATGAAAAAGATGGAAGAATACCAAGTTGAATAGTCAAAAGATATGGAAATTATGGAAGAAAAGTAACTTGAATGGTGAAACGATTTGGAAAATACAGAAGAAAACAGTGAAAAGATAAGGAAAATATGGAAGAAATGTACGTTGAATTGTGAAATGATTTGGAAAATATGTAAGAAAAGTAAGTTAAATAGTGAAAAGATATGGAAAATGAGGAAGAAAAGTAGGTTGAATAGTGAAAAGATATGGAAAATGCGGACGGAAAGTAGGTTGAATTGTGAAATGATATGGAAAATATGGAAGAAACGTAAGTTGAATAGTGAAAAGATATGGAAAATGAGGAAGAAAAGTAGGTTGAATAGTGAAAAGATATGGAAAATGCGGACGAAAAGTAGGTTGAATTGTGAAATGATATGGAAAATTTGGAAGAAACATAAGTTGAATAGTGAAAAGATATGGAAATTATGGAAGAAAAGTAAGTTGAATAGTGAAAAAAATTGAAAAATACAGAAGAAAACAGTGAAAAGATAAGGAAAATATGGAAGAAATGTAAGTTGAATTGTGAAATGATTTGGAAAATATGTCAGAAAAGTAAGTTGAATAGTGAAAAGATATGGAAAATGAGGAAGAAAAGTAGGTTGAATAGTGAAAAGATATGGAAAATGCGGCCGAAAAGTAGGTTGAATTGTGAAATGATATGGAAAATATGGAAGAAACGTAAGTTGAAGAGTGAAAAGATATGGAAATTATGGAAGAAAAGTAAGTTGAATAGTGAAAAAATTTGAAAAATACAGAAGGAAACAGTGAAAAGATAAGGAAAATATGGAAGAAATGTTAGTTGAATTGTGAAATGATTTGGAAAATATGTCAGAAAAGTAAGTTGAATAGTGAAAAGATATGGAAAATGAGGAAGAAAAGTAGGTTGAATAGTGAAAAGATATGGAAAATGCGGACGAAAAGTAGGTTGAATTGTGAAATGATATGGAAAATATGGAAGAAACGTAAGTTGAATAGTGAAAAGATATGGAAATTATGGAAGAAAAGTAAGTTGAATAGTGAAAAAAATTGAAAAATACAGAAGAAAACAGTGAAAAGATAAGGAAAATATGGAAGAAATGTTAGTTGAATTGTGAAATGATTTGGAAAATATGTCAGAAAAGTAAGTTGAATAGTGAAAAGATATGGAAAATGAGGAAGAAAAGTAGGTTGAATAGTGAAAAGATATGGAAAATATAGAAGAAAAGTAAGTTGAATAGTGAAAAGATATGGAAAATGCGGAAGAAAAGTAGGTTGAATTATGAAATGATATGGAAATTATGGAAGAAAAGTAAGTTGAGTAGTGAAAAGATATGAATAATATGTCAGAAAAGTAAGTTGAATAGTGAACAGATTTGGAAACTACAGACGAATATAGTGAAAAGATATGAAAAATATGGAATAAAGGCAAGTTTAATAGTGAAAATATATTAAAAATATGGAAGAAAAATAGATTGAATAGTGAAAAGATATGGAAAATACAGAAGAAAAGAGCGATATCCACCACCACCACCACCACCACCACCAAGAGAAACAACTTGGTAAAATAAACCTGATATAGTATTACATAGTTAAGTAAAGGAGAAATAACTCAAGGCAAGCAACTTGGTCAAATAAACCTGGAATAGGACTATATAGATAAATGGGAAATTACTCAAGACAAGCAACTTGGTCAAATAAACCTGGAAAAGAATTATATAGATAAAGGGGAAATTACTCAAGGCGAGCAACTTGGTAAAATAAGCTTAAAATAGGATTACATATATAAAGGGAAAATAACTCAGGACAAACTTGACAACGTGATCGAAATTGATAGAAACAGACAAGTCTTGTTTGACTACAGTGCTTAGATCAATACCTTAGAGATTGACACTATATTGGGAAAAAAAATCCCCATTCCAGACCGGTGTCTAAGGGGGTCTATGCCAGAAACAGATTACCCAGACTATTAAGCGTACCTTCGGCCCTTGTGGGAAATACGGATCCAGACCATCCAATGGGACAACACTCGGTCGCTATATATATCGACGCCAATTCAAAGGGAGAGTATTATGACCCTACTGGAAGACCACCCTTTTTAAAGGCTTACGTGAATTTCATGAAGAAACATTGTCATACCTTGACATACAACACCGTTCGAGTACAAGAAGAAGGGTCTATCGTGTGCGGAAATCATTGCATTTTTTACATCATTCATTGATGTGCAGGACATACATTTGTACCATGACAGACGTCACCAGGCTTTTAGAAAATCCCATGGAAGCGACGACCTTTGTAAAGAAATTTGCTTAGTTACTTGTCAAGCATGTGCTATGAAAAAAAAAGAAGAAAAAGAAAGAAAAAAGCCTGGATAAATGCAGAGTGACCATCTATTGGCTGACTTAGGGAATCAAATGTACTCTTAGAAATACCACACAGTGAGAACGCGGACGTGGAGTACTAAACATATCCAAAAATACCAGAAAAAAGAACAGGAACCCCCATAGCTTCCTGCTGCGCCTGCGCACACCCAAGGGAACTACTTCAGGGTCATGTCATTTCCGGACAACACACTACGAAAAAACGGCGGGAAACACGGTTGCGCATGCGCGCACCCAAGGGAACCCCTTCGAGGTCACATGTATCAACATTTTGTACTACTACTATATTAAGGAAAAAAATGCGCGGGAAAAATCCGCGCATGCGCACGCGATCACTCCCGCGACCGCCGGTCAGGGCCACCTCTGGTAATGTCACTTACGGTAGCTCCACCACCGCAAATGTGACTTTGCAGCCACATATATATTACTAACGTCGCTTGGTCTACTTTTCAGTGATTGAGATGGATACAGCCACTTCCGGTTCAAAAGACGTTGATAGCTAACCGCGCTCCGATTGGTCGAAGCGCCAAAGGTCATAAAGGTGAATACATGTGTAACAATGCCATCATGAGCATCTCCTCTCAAATGTAAAGTAAGCCTTTACAATACAGATAATTGTTCGAATGCAGATTCTAAAAATATCTTCAACTCCAAATTACTGACAATTGATTTTTAAAGCATCTTTTATTTTTATTTTCTAGATCAAATTAGTAGATGGGAAGTGGGTGTATCCGTTTCAATGACATGGCAGAAGTGATAACATCAAACGTGAGGCTTTTCGCAGACGACACAATTGCATACTTGACAATTTCATCAGACCAAGATGCAAGAACGCTTCAATCAGATCTAGATAAGCTAGAAAAATGGGAAACATCATGGTTAATGCATTCCATCCAGAAAAATGCAATGCTCTAACCATTACAAAGAAAAGAAATCCAATAAATTTCAAAAGACCATCAATAAATTGTAACACCCTGGCATTCAGCATTCCATCATGCAGAATATCCATACGGTAGGAATCATTATATCCAAGAACCACCAAGGATTGGAATGCTCTAAAGGACGCCAGTGTTGGGGCACCGAGTCTTGAAGCTTTCAAAGCTTGCCTCCGTCAGTAAGCTGCCAGTGCCGTTTTTAACCTCACTGTAAATATTCCGCACACAAATTTTGTAGTTTTTTACATGCGCACACCCAAAGTGGCAGAATAGTCAATCAGATGACGAAGGCCGCTCAACGGAAGAAGAATGACTGAAAAGTAGACCAAGCGACGTTCGCTGAATATTCATGTCCAATTTGTCTGACGGGGGCTCGGTAGGTATATTTAAATGTGACAGTCTAAAAGAGAAATATATCGGGAGTGTAACGATATAATTGGGTCAACGAAAGGATCACAAATAAGCGAAAAATATTGAGGCGAAGTGGGGAAGGGGAAAAGGGCAGATATTTACCTTGAAGCAAGGAAGAGGACGGGGCATATATTTTTTTGAATGAAACAAGTGCCTGTGACTGGAATCCCATATTAACTGTGCTTGGGAAAAGAAGTTAATATATACTCACTGTTGACAGAACATAGCTTAAACATCCCACTGGCATAACAAGAATATGTGACCCAATTCTCTGCAATATGTGATTTTTGGGGGAGAAGGGGGGATATTTTCTCACTGTTGCAGTTGGAATAGCAGATCATAAATACCACAGAGCAAATTAAGCAGATAGTGTGATTGCTTGGCGTAAGATATTAAAATGCAGTTACGTATCCGTGGTCATATTTTGTATCGGTTAACCAAGCCATGGTGGCGACCGTAAAACTTGCGAAATGATGACTTCAACTTAGCCTCTACTAATCATTGGTTCAGAAGCTTCCTTGTTAACAGCAACCCGATATCAAGGAAATCCCCATAGGAACTGCAATTAAGCTCTGGAATGTCGTATTAACTGAAACTTATTATATTCCATATGCAGGTGACGCTGGAATAATGCTACTATTTAAATGGAAAGTTTACAATGGTTAAATTGAAACATCTCTTCTGTTGGAAAATTTCATCCTAAGTGACTCCCATTGTCAATATCTATGTGTATGTCAATGCATGAAGCAGACCTAGCTGTATTTGTGGTGTCCTGTATATGCGATCAACACAGTCAACACACTTGGAATATATCATCTAGTAGCGGAACGTGAAATTAAAGGATCAGGCTAGCTTCTTTTTAGTTTTTTCATGAGAAACCCCTGCATAAAGTCTGGTTCATACGAATAAAAGAATAAGTCAGCGAGGAGAGAAGCACAATTAGTATCCATAGGAGTGCCTAGCTCTCTAACTGTTGCAAAAGAGAAGTTCAATTTGAGTAGTCAAAGTAAACAGTTATTTTAATATTCCAAAAGCTGTGAAACGTCAAAGATTTTGGTTAGATTTAAGTTTTATTTAAAACAAAAACGTATTAGTTCCTGTGAATACATGACTATGAGCAATTCTGTATTGAAACCATTGAAATGGAATCGCATTTTTAAGTCGATAAAAATGACCATTTCAGGGAAAAAAAATAAACAATCCTAGCTACCCCACTTAGTTTCTGTTAATTTCCCGTTTCAACTTTTTTTATTTTCATGAGAATCGGACCCTTTGTGTTACCCCATTCTGACGGTCATAATTATATTAATAACCCAAGCATATGGCTGTAGGAATATTTACAAACGCACATTGATTAACTATAATGTATGGTCATATGAGTAGTGATAAAATAAAATAAATAAAATATCCTTATCACATCGATGATGAAATAATTAACAAGAACTATCTTTAAGAAAAGATGCACGACGAAACACAATTATCATTTTCTTCTACAAACAGTATTTCACTGAAATAACCTAATCATGTTGGTTTTATAGGATTTGATAAGACATGTAAAACCTTGCATCCTACTTAATGTGCAAGAATCGTTAATATTTAGTAACAGCATCCATCTTGGTCCGAGAACGGGACTGCCAGACAACATTTTGAAACGGGATCGATCACCAAAGGATTATTTTAGCAAAGCTTCAATCCAGTTGGCCCAGTAGTTTCAGAGAAAAACAAATAAAATTTCATCCCCTTTTTCTATTTTTAGCAACAGTGGCCATGTTAGTTGGATGTCTGGATTGCCAGACACAATTTTAAAAAGGGGTCATCCAAGGACTATCTAAGCGAAGTTTAGCTCAAATTGACCCAGTAGTTTCAGAGATGAAGATTTAAAAAATGTCATCCCCTTTTTTATGCTCCCGCGACGAAGAGTCGGGGGTGGGATATTAATTTACCCCTGTCCGTCCGTTCGTTCGGATATAGATACATGGTTTGTCCGGCTATCTTCTCCTACAGTTTTGGAGCTACAGCTTTAATATTTTGTATGATGTTTATACACATAATGGAGATGTGCATGTCCACATGATTTTGATTTTCATCAAATATTTGATAATGACAGGTAGTTATGCCCCCGCGACTAAGCTGATTCTAGATGGAATTATACCCATTTCACCACAGGCAATACCTTTATAATTTACATCTCAGGAATGAAAAATTAAAGGTACTATCTGTATGCAAGTTGAATATCATAAAACATCATACATAGTGTTAAAGAACTTTTGACTTGTTTATGCTTTCTTATGGTCAGGCGGGGGCATCATTTGTGTTCAAAATAACTTTGTCCATAATTATCAAGTGGAGGGGAATAATTTTTTTCTAGTTTAGTAATTGTGGACGGATGGGCGACGGACGCAAAGTGGTGACAAAAGCTCACATGACCATTTACCCTTTGGGTCAGGTGAGCTAAAAAAGGTGGGTGCATATTATTTCATATCCGTGGTAAAATCTCAAAAAGTTCATGGCTTCAACAATAACTTCTTAATATGTAATAGATGAAATGGCACTTTGCTCAGAACTTAATACCTCCAGTCGCTCACCTGAAGATTACATAATACATTGAAAATAAAACTTTACGACATATAATAAATTGGTTAAAGAGAATATCGCTTAAATTTAAATTTTAATACAGATATACCATTAAAAGTAACCATATTATCAGTTATACTCCAACTCCCTTTGGCTGTGCGGGACGTAGCACGACGGACGCAACCAATCAGCAAACTACTAAATGACTTGCTTATTACAAGTGCTTTAAATCCGACTTGCTTATTACAAAGTGCTTTAAGCCCTACTTGCTTAATACAAATCAGTGATTTTCCTACTCGTTTGTATCTGGGCCCCGGGTCGCTGGAAAATTAACGAGTAAATGAAGTGAATTGGGAAAAGATGGGAAGAGCAATACATTTATTAGTTTGGAGGTCCAGTAATAGAATAGCAATCATACTGTACCAAGGTTAATACCAACAGTAACAAATTCTTGTGATGAGGAAGAATGACCACAAAACAGTTCATAAAACTTACATAAGTACACTTGGTGTACCACACTGTCATATAGCCATAGGTACTTTTTTTTCAATTTTCATTGAACTGAACACACTGTCACCTGGTACCATGATCTCTGGAGCACAGCTGTCCGAATCAGAGTGACAGTCAGATTGCGAATATCAACATCACCACTATTTGCACTATTTACATGTTGTTGGATGTCATTTGAAGCTGTGTTAGGTAATAAAGATTTTGATTTGGTTGTTTTTGGAGTGACACTGGCAGTGGTAACAAGGCATTCAGCTTCTGGGCATGGTGTGTCAGTACTAGTGTCGGTGACTGGTAGGTTTGATTCCACCTAATCCCACTTTTTTTTAAATTCATTAAAGAAATCTAAAATTTCAAGTGGGAATAGCTATAATTAATGTATAAACGATGTGCAAATATTGGGACTTAGGGTGTATAAACACAAACTCATTAACTTCAGGTAAACCTTGATTAGAGAATGGAAAACTAATACATATTAATTTATCATTTTTATTCTAATGAAAAAAAACATACATGAATAAGTGATATCTCTATCAATACATTTATATTTCAACATCCATAGAGCATATTATTTATTTCTTAAACTACATGAAATAATAAACAAGCATGTCTTAGCTTATGCTTGTTACTATTCATTTTATAATGAAATTCTTATGATTCATGTTTTTTTTTTCAAAGGTACAAATATTTTTTAAAAGATATTTGACTATTTATGTCATACTTGATTTCACTCCATATGAAAAAATGTTTCATTCCAATTTATAATTTTTATTAACAACACTTACTTCACTCAAATAATATTTTCCCTTTTTCTGCAATATTTGACATAAAATACAGGTACATCACACGTAATAATTAATTAGATACTAATTGCAAAAAACAGCAAATTAACTGCAACAACATCTATTGGAATACCTGGAATATATTTTTTGTATATGGGATTAGATACAAGACATCATCGGTACTGCCGCAGTAGTGGGTCGTACTCCCTTTAAAGCACAAACAACTTCACTAGCTTTATCAACGTCATCAACCTCATTTTTCTCCTGGGGGAGGTAACAACTTTATTTAATCCAAAAGATTCAAGCTACATGTACTTGCTTCTATCATTACTGGTCAATTTCTTAACATATTATTTAGAATTATGCAACATCGTGACATTTTTATTTTTAACTTTAAAACAATAATTCGCGTATTCCGCTTATTATCCCTACCTTAAATCCGTTCTCTGAACTCTTACCAAATTTGTATTATTCTCCAATCAAAAAGTTAGAAAATATTTTCATCAATAAAATTGTTAGGCAAAAGCATGCATAGTTACAAAAGTAGGTCAAAAGCGATCGCATACGACTTTGTCGAAAAAAACAAACAAAAAACATTACTGAGCTTCCGCGTTATTTCGCAATATTAATAAAAATTTTGGAATTACCTGAAAAATAAAATCAGGTTGTTTACCTACGAATACGCATTTATCCGCACATTCCTACACACACAAAGTCATTCAGCTGTACGTGATAGTATCACACATCAAGAGGACTTGGTAAATTTACATGTTAAATATGAACGAACAAAATCAAGGTATGTGTTTAAGTAAATATATGAAAAATTGCGAAAAAAAACAGATTTTCAAGAATATTATTGATATTCTTTTTGTATGATAAAAATCTTATTTTTACAAAGATAACAACAACGCTTTTACTATTGAGGCTAGGTTCGCACAAGGATGTATATAGTAGATAAATCCTTGGTTCACGCTAATAAAAACAAATTCGTTAGTTAGAAGTTTGGATTTTTGTTGATATTATTTACAGTATTTTATTGTGAGATTATTAACTAGTAAATCAATGTTGTATTTTCAATTTAATCGCAACATATTTTGCTTAAAGTGATATTAAAGCTCGTTTTAACATATGTTTTTTCAACTCGTGACGAAGGTTGCTTCTTTTCAATTTAATTGTAAAAATAATCCAAAAATACTTTGCACGCCCATATAACCCCTAATATCGTTAGAATATCACTTAAAAGGGTCAAAATTCAATTAATGGAAAAACCGCAAGATATGATAGAATTATCAACGAATTATGTCACTTTTACAAAGTTTCATTGATAAAAACCGGGTTAATGTTTCATAAATATTATTTATTGAACCAATTGCAAGTTTTCATGAGATACAAAAAATTACCAAAAATGAGCTTTAATATCCCTTTAAAAGGGAGGATGTGTAGGCGTACAAGACATAAACACGCAAGGTCGATAATATATAAGACTTTGTTGTTTACTAAGATTACTAGTGTGGAACGTTTTAATACATATATATAAAAAGATTAAAACAAAACCATCTCTTGGTATTTTTTCAAAACATGTATTATTTCCACAAACGTCTAATGATGACTAAGCTCTTAAACCGACTGAACCCGGAACCCGTGTGTAATACAAGTCATTTTGTTAGCTTGTTTTACCTATATTGATATTTTTTAATTTATTAATTCTGACAAGAAATTTTGTTTCTATGCGGAAGTTAACTTTTGAGATTTCGTAAGGAACGACAGTTCGATTGAATGAGACTAGATTCAAATCTAAGCAAAGTCGTCCCCGATTTATTTTTTCCGGCCATCATATTGACCTTTGCATTAGATCTTTTTATTATCTTTCCAAATCAGTTTAAATTTTTTTAGATATCTTATGTCGTTTAGAAGTTACAAGGTAACATCTACTTTTTTTTTTTTTATATTTCCGGTTTTTCATTTTCCGCAGATTAGGGAATCCCCTTTGGAGTACAGTTTGACCTGGTAAACGTTCGGCTAACGATGTCCTGAGAAGCGCAATATTTGACCTTTCAGCACTGATTAATGACACACTTCAGAAACTACTGGGCCAATTGGACCCAAACTTTGGTGGAATGGTCTTTAGGTGGTCATCTTTCGGAATTGTTTCCGAAGACCCCATCCGCCAACGATGACTACCACCGTTACTTAGAATAGAAAATTCAGCAAAAAATCACTTTAAAATTATTTCCTCTGAAACTGCTGGGCCAATTGGGCCCAAACTATGGTGGAATGGTCTTTAGGTGATCCCCTTTCAGAATTCTGTCAGAGACCCCGGCCGCCAGCCAAGATGTTCGCCATTACTAAAGATAGAAAATTTGGCAAAACATCACTTAAAAATTATCTCCTCTGAAACTGCTGGGTCAAATGGGCCTAAACTATGGTGAAATGGTCTTTAAATGGCCCCATTGTCGAATTATATCCGACAACCCCACCGGCCAAAGAATATGGCGGCCATTGCTAAAAATAGAAGATTCGCAAATATTCACTTAACCATCATCTCCTCTGAAACTGCTGGGGCCCAACTATTGTGAAATGGTCATTAGTGGTCCCCTTTCAGAATTGTGTCTGGTGAGCCCATGCAACCTGCATGCGAGATTGTCGCCATCAGCAGACATAGATTTTACATAGGACCATGGGTTAAATGCTTAAAAATGCTCTACTGTGAAAGCAGTTACCCATTTAATTTAAAGCAAACATGCTTTCGGATATAGAACTTTTATTTTTTGTCTGATTTTGATGCAGTTTTTTCTTGAGATTCCTTATTAAATTATCTTTCAGTAGTATGTCAAAGGATTTGACTACATAATCGTCCATATACTTAGCAATAATTATGGCTTTTCTTTTTTTGGACCAACTTTGAGCCAGGTGAGCGATTACAGGCTCCTAGGAGCCTCTAGTTATATATTTTTGTCAAGATTTACATCCCTTAGATTAGACTCGCGCTGTCAACATGACCAGGTTTGGCAATGCAAATATAGTGTTACATTGTAAATTTTGTTATTATTACTATTATATTGAATTTGAGTGTGTTTTTCTTTGTCTGGAATGGGATGTTATGTACTAAATATTGGCCTCGCCGTTGGCTAAGGCACTATACCTCACCAGACAACTCTATAGGAGAACAGTTCCCTCAAGAGTAGACAATAATTGAATATGACCCGATGACAGTTACACTTGTTAAACGGTGATCGTCCATTGACTGTGAGCTCTGATTATCATTTTATTTCTTAAAATAATTTGTAACATGAATGCCTTCTATTCCTTTGATCTTTTTATGGTTTATATACCAGAATGTAAGCAACAACTATAAGAACTATGACATAATACCCGCAGATAACGAGATATTGAACACTTTAATATGGGTTGTAGCTTTATTACTCACAGAGAGAGAGAGCAGTGCAATAAATAACGACCTAGATGTGATATTTCATGGCTTCATGCTACAAATAATTTATACCACGGTTTTCCTGAGTTAAAGGGGAATTTGCGGTAGTGTCTACCGGCAAAATTTGTGGGCGGAGCTTATCATCAAAAATCCCCGTTGATATGAACAGCATATTCATGAATCTGTATGTCACATGACCAACATGACCAAAAGGTCACATACCTCAGAAAATTGAATTTCCGAAGTGAATTTTGTAGATTTTAGACTGACGAAGAATTTTTGTTTAATAAGATTGAACGTGTCGTAGGGAGGAACAGTAGTAACCATGCCTGTCAAATATTTTGCTTCAAAAGTAACTGTATCATTGATTTGTCCTTCTCGAAATAACCGTGGTCAAAAAATGATTGCTCCGCCCACAGCTATTTATAACCACGGTCCCGGTTTAAACAACCTCTCGCTTCGCCTTTCGATCGTCAAACCGTTGAACTCGGAAAACCATGGTATAAATATTACATATCATAGCATATTATTTAGAAAACAATTTACACTATGCATAGGATACCGAACATTTCAAACAAAAGAACTTTCTTTTATTGGATCTGGGAGGCTTCTGTTTCCGCACGAGTACAAAAGTGAAGACCGAGACGCCGAAGGCGTCGAGGCCTTTACCTGTGATCGAGTGCGGAAAAAAAGGCTTTCCATATTTTTTAATGCTCAGTTCTTTTGTTTGAAATGTACGGTATCTAACTTGGACAATGATTGAACTTGTAAATAAAATGAAATATGCATGTTTTTGGTTTTTCATTTTTTTTTTTTTTTTTTTTTTGTTGCTTTGTACAGAAAATTAATTTATATTTTAAAGGAACACCCCACCTGTATAAAGGGGGAAATTATAAATAGAAAATTGTATTCAAATCTGGTTATGTGTATTTCAATTTTATTGCAATAATCGAACCAGTAACAAAATCTACACTAAAAGATGCATTGTTTTGTATTGCAATCTTACATTGTTAATAAATTAAATAAAAAATCTACAAGCAATTAATTTTTTAAACTTATTCGCCGTTAGTCGCTTCTCCACAAATGATATCTGATACGAAAATAATATGGGTTAAAATGGATTATTGCGTCGTAAATATAATACTCTTTGAAGTCGAACTATTGTTATTGAGTCGATATTTGCGATATGCAAATAATGTAAACAGTCAAGTAGATGTGTTTTGTACCTGATATCACATTCGAATACACCTTGATAGTTATGAATAGATTCAAGGTCAAATTAGAGCCCCGACATAATTTAATCGTGGTCGGACAAGGCACAAGCTGGATACCAAAATTAGTTACTGGGAACTTTTTACGCATGTTGAATTTAATCATTACTAGTTTTATTAACCATGACTCTATAAACGGCCACCGTAAAGGGGTGCTCGACTACTGGTCTGTTTTATTTATATCGTCTGTAATAAATAATAGGCATAGAAGACGATATAAATAAAACAGACCAGAAATCGAACACTCATTTACCTTGACCGTTTAAAGGGTCATGGTTAATAAAACCAGTAATGCATAAAATCATCAGGCGTAAAAAGTAGCCGGTAACTAATTTGGGAGGCCAGTTTTATGAATAGCTTTGATGGGGGTATTATTCTACAACTTACGTTAAAGCTGAGCTCAGCCTTTGTTTATGGTAAAGGTAAATACTATACATGTTAGCTACATTAAATGTGTGTAATTTACACACTAGGTGAGTGAGTGGTTGTTGGGTTATTCCAAGTGAGAATTTCCAGCTAATAATACATTTCTCTGATGTCACACTATTGTTCCAACAGTGGATTATCTCTAAGAATCTACAGTTAATTCTTTTGTTCTTGAATATATGAACTTTAACCTTTTATTGTTTTAGACTTAAAAACGACGAAATGCATATTTTGGGACTTTCGGGTACCGAACCCAATGCTAAGCTTTTTAAGGTCTACTTTTACTTTTAAAACTTCCATCTTACCACTCGGCTAATGCGACCACATTACTATTTTCTATGATTAGTATATATAACTCTTGATAGTAAGCTGTGTTAAAATAAATATCAACAATATGCTTAAAAAAGCAATTGATCAATATATCCAAGACACGATACAAGTATTTCAGATCTGGCATAATTTATGCTCAGAACTGACGAGTATTCTCGCAATACAAAAGCAACCAACGAACCGACCGCAACTTAGCAAATCAGACAGACCACAGGTGAACATTTGGGACACTTGAAACACCTTGAAATATCAAAATATAAACGAAATACCTTGAAATATCTACATATAAACGGGAATGGAAAGCACGAATGCCGATAAAATTTTGCTGTTTAATTTTTGTTAATTGTGGCTTATTTAGCTTTCTGAAAATTAAAGGGTAAAAATATAAAATGAAAACACTGTTGCAGATGGAAATGTATTATGTAAGAGAATACACATCAACTTGTAGATTCTTAAAAATAATCAACTCGACACTGACGGGTCTCGTTGATTATTTCTAAGAATTCACAGTTGGAGTATATTCTCCATTACTTAATAGTCTGTCTCACTACTGGTACGTTCGTTTGAATATATAGACAATATACGTATATTTATATCGGAAAATATACAATTTATTTGTATGAGCTTTTAGAATGTTCTGTTTCGCAGCGAGTGTAAATGAATGTGATATTTGCCAACAATGTACGTAAATTGTATAAACTTAACCTACAATGTTAAAAAGCTCCAAAACAACTGCCAAATTGTCTAATAAGAGCAGAAACAAGTGTTGTTCTAATAGTTTTTTGATGGTGTCCTCTGTAAAGTCGGCGCTTCTACTGTTCCTGTTTCTTACGGTGACACTACCTGAATCAGGTACCATAACACGATATCTTGGTCATCGATCCTATGCATGTATATAGCAAACATGTATCCAGTCAATGCATTTTGACTTCTCAGATAGAACCAGGGCTTGATCAAACATATTTCTATTCACTGTTCATCCTCACACGATTAGATCGACGCTTGACAATTCGTACCAGAAAATACAGATTTTGCTATGAATACGAATTTAACATTATGCTCGATATGACCTGTATTCAAAAGATATACTTTATTGTACACATGTATCGTTATTTATTATTTAAGAAATATAACAAATTAACTAGATATAACCAAGTTTTCTCCGGGTAGTCCGGTTTCTTCCACCAATAATACTGACTGCCACGATACAACTGAAATATTGTTGAAAGTGGCGTTAAACACCATAATCCCAATTGTCCATAATATATAGAAATCGTAGTGGTCATTGGTGGCAAGCTGCAAGGCAAAATCTTCTGACCTCATGGAAATTTTAATTATTATTAAAACTTTAGGTTATCCCCTCCTTCCCCCAGGCATAGGGGGCTTCGCTGATTTTTTGTTATTCTTTGGGTTTCGTGCCCCCTACAACTTTTAAATTATTTGGGTTTTGAATATTTTGACCTTGAGCGTACCTGGTGGGTGTTGTTCCGGAGTCTCGTCGTGCGTACTAGATTCGATCTCTATGTTTTTATTACCACATTTTTTACTTGACAATCTAAATTTCGTCCAACAGGTTCCATCACAGTGTCATCTTTTTACCTACATTATTCATTTATTGATTGATTGGTGTTTAACGCCAATGCTAGCAGTATTTAAGTTTTTTATTTATTAAAAAGTGCTTCTCGGCTGAACACACAGTTGTTAGTTGCAAAGACTAGTTGGCTCGTAATCAAGATAATGTGTCCGAGTGGAGCCACATGTCTACCCGAGGCTTGCTTGTTCCAGTGAGCTAGCACTATAAAGATCTAATTGAGTATTTTGGTGTATTACAAAGCGGACATCATCATCATCATCATCATGTCATTGAATGTACCTTGTTCTCGCCACGATATTGTTGAAAAATTGCTCATGTTTGTCGTTAAGAAACAATCTCTCACTCAAAAAGCAAGTTGTGACAACATAATGTGATTGGGAATGTCGAATGAATTTTGTGAGTGAAGTGAAGAATATGGTGTTATGTACATATTAGAAAAACAATGGTTACTTAATTGGGTAAAAAAAATATAAGAACAGTGTTAGGTCAAGTTACACTCAAATAGAAATGGAACATGACATACATGTATATAAAACAAGATAGTAATCATAAAGATAATACAACATATACATGTAAACTCGTGGAGCACAGAGTCTTCTGACGACAGTACTAAATACTGTTTAAAAAAGGAGCATACAGTGACGTTTTAAGATACCAACGAAATAATCACAAGCCGTAAATCGAAGACAGACAATACAATGGCAAAACAAGAAAACAAACCGGAAAAAGAATAAACAATGATCAACAAAGCATAGCACAGAAAACAAAAGATCGAGAAACACAAACCCCACTAAAACCCGGGAGTGAACTCAGGTGCTTCAGAAGCTTAAGCAGTTCCTGCTCCGCACTTGCTTGGTGGTAGTCGGATTTAAAATATATGATTATTTTTATTCTGCAAAGTCATTATAATAGGATTATTCAATAAAGTTTTGCCATAAATTATTATTAATTTTACAGAATAAAAAGAAATGGGATTCATTATCTATAACTTTGCATATTATTGCATGATCTGAAGTCACGTGGGCTTATTATTTTGTCTACCAGTTTGACAGGCATTTGTCTTGATTAACGTGTAGTATTATTACATTTCCTCCAAATAATAATAACTAACTACTGTAGGGTTCTTCTACTTTTATTTGCTTAGACACAATATTTCATATATCATATATATTATATATTAATCATATAATATCTAATATCCCTGCAATTAAAATAAACAATATAAATACAGTCAATGAAAAAACCATACCCCCCCCCCCCCCCCCGCCCTTCAAGTTAAACGGTCGTTCCCTAAGCTAAATAACTTATTAACTAAGTTACTTTGCAAAGCAAAACAAAACAAAAGCAAAGCAACGTTAAAATAGAATGCACTGATTCTTACCTCACATGAGGTGTAAAGGATTTCTTGATTAAATCTCCATAGGTGGATTGGTGGTGAAATCAATTCAATATTACCTGTATAACAAAAGAGTGAGTTTACTCTGACTGTTTAATATATACATGACATTTTAGTCACGTGGATAGTCAAGATGGAGGTTGGTGAAACTTTGTTGTAGTAAAAACTTTCAAATTAACCATCTTTTATCGGTTAACTAGTTTTGAAAATGGTTATGTATTATATATGGACCCTCAGCCCCGGGTAGCTCCAAACCTGATGCCCAATATCAGTACAGATTGAATGTTATAGAGGATTCATCGCGAAAAATTCTGAAACTGACCTTTGACCGCGGAAATCTGAATATCTTCAAGCAGTTTACAAGTAAACAGTACGTGTACAGATTAAACTTAGACGTGAACTGTTCTTAGTATCATAAAAGTGTAACAGTGAAAACATCGTACCATTTGTTGAGTGACCACTTATTAATCTTATTAGACACTGATTGCCAAACAATACCAAATAGAAATGTCACTCGGAGAAACATCAAAATTGTTATTGGAAAGTCAGAAGATCTTTGACTCTAGTGAAGACCTCAATACCAATACACCTGTAATTTTGAATATGTTATTGCAGCTAGTATCATCTATTGACGGAAGATTAAAATCTATAGAAACGGCAGTCGATTCTATTAAAGACATAAAAAGGGAATTACTTCTTATGTCAGCTAAGATGAGAGAACTTGAATTTAAAGTTTCAGAAACAGCAAAATCACAAAAACACGTAGAAACTAGTTGCCAGGTTCTTAGTGATATGTTCGATGATGTTAAAAATAAAAGTGACAAACGAGATGATCTCATAAATAAACATACTGAACAGTTTGTAAAACATTCACAAGACATCAGTAAGCAATCTGACCAAATAAAAATAATATCAACAAACTTTGATGAATTGAAAAAACAAATAGCGGATACGAAATCACAGCATAGTGATCAAGATGAAGTACGTAAACTACAAAACACTGTTCTTGACTTGCAATGTCGCTCGATGAAAAATAACCTTATTTTCACAAATCTATTCGAGCAGAGAACTGAGAACGTTGAGGAAAAACTAAGGGCTTTTATTTACGAGAAACTCGGGATAGAACATCATATTGAATTTGGTAACGTGCACCGATTCGGAAAACGCTCAAATGACAGACCGAGACCAATCGTGGCGAGATTCTTGTACCACAAAGATCTGAGACTAGTTCTCGACCGAGCAAAATGGCTTAAAAACACCCCTTTCGGTATTCACGAGCAGTTTCCAAATGCAATAGAGGAAAGACGAAAGAAGCTGTATCCAATTCAAAAAGAGGCTAGGAAACAGGGAAAACATGTCGTGCTAGTAAGGGACAAACTATTTATCGACGGAATGCTATACTGTCAAGACGAAAATGACAACGAAAATACAAATGCTACATCAGCAAAGAAGTACGGATACCGTGACTCGCTCTTGACAACACCGAAGGAGGCCAACAGACCATACAAGCGTCCACGCCCATCAGATACCCCCCGTTATTGAATGATAGTAATCATTATTAGCACAGCCATGGAGAACAATTACCCAATGAACTGTTATGTAATTTACGAAAAGATTGTAATTGTGTTAAATGCCGTGATAGCAAAGTTATTTATAATAATATATGTACAGTTTACAGTGAAAATAACACTGACAATATAAATAATATTAATTATGTTGTTACTCAATATGAATCTAAAGAAATATTACATAATTTAATAGACGGTAATGATTATGAACTTACAGTTGAAGTAGAAGAAGAATATTCTAACAATATATATAATTTTTATAAAATTAATGATATATCTGTTGTTATTGATTATAAACAAAATGTAAGTAATTGTAATAATTCTATTGTTGATTGTAGTGATGAGTCTCGTCATACATGTATAACTGTAAATACTAGTCATAGTTCTGATATAACTGTCAATAGGTCAGTCAGTGATTCTAATGATATAACTGTCAATAGGTCAGTCAGTGATTCTAGTGATATAACTGTCAATAGGTCAACCAGTGATTCTAGTGATATAACTATCAATAGGTCAGTCAGTGATTCTAGTGATATAACTGTCAATAGGTCAATCAGTGATTCTAGTGATATAACTATCAATAGGTCAGTCAGTGATTCTAGTGATATAACTGTCAATAGGTCAGTCAGTAATTATAATGATATAACTGTCAATAGGTCAGTCAGTGATTATAATGATACATGTATAACTGTAAATACTAGTCATACTTCTGATATAACTATCAATAGGTCAGTCAATGATTCTAATAATAATTGTATTAATTTGTTAAGTTTGAACTGTTGTGGGATCAAGTCAAGGTTGCAGTATCCGGAATTTCAAAACATGATTAGAAATCATGATATCTTATGTTTTGTCGAGACAAAAACTGACGACTTGGATGTTATTAATTTTCCTGGTTTTAAGTTCATAATGAAAAACCGAAAGAATATAGCTTATCGTCGGTCAGGTGGGATTATGGTCGGATATAGAGACACTTTAGTGAACATGATTGAAATAAAAGAAACTAGTTGTAAATATGTTCTGTGGTTTAAGTGTAATGGGGGGTTATTCAAACTAGACCAACCGGAAATTTTTGGTGTAGTTTATATACCTCCTGAATACACAAAGTACTCATCAGACGAAGCATTTAATGAAATTCAACAAGAATACTTATCACTTTTAAATATTTCGAAATATATTTGCCTTGTCGGGGATTTTAATGCAAGGACAAGTAATTGTGATGATTTTATTATTCTAGATGACAACAATCATAATAATAATAATATTTCAGATTATGTCGATAACTATACTGAAGTATTAGAATCATTGTCTCTCCCTGTTGAACGAAGTAGTATGGATATGATAAGAAATAGGTATGGAAATATGTTGTTAGAATGTTGTAAAGGTAATAGCCTATTTATAGTGAATGGTAGAGTAGGTAAGGATAAAAATATTGGAAGATTTACTTGTAGAAACGCCAGTGTTGTAGATTACTGTATTAGTAGTCCATATTTGCTGAAATCATTCAAAGATTTTGACATCCTTGATTCTAGTAAGCTATATTCAGATGTTCACTCGCCTATTACGATATGTTTTTCTTCTGAAAATTTTTCACAAAGCAGCAAAGATGAATATGTGGATTCTCGGAACCATACTGTTGAAAATATAATAAAAACTAAAAGATGGGATCCCAAAAACAAATTCATTTTCAGAACAATATTGATATTGAAAAAATGTTAGAATTAGAACATATGCTTACTCTATGTGGTACAGAAAAAGATATCATTACTCAAGATACTGTTGACATATTGATAGAAAATTTATGTAATATATTTGTCACATCTGGCCAAAAAACTTTTGGAACTTATATTGTTAAGGAAAAAAACAAGAATAATACTTTCAAAAAAGAAAATAAACCCTGGTTTGATTTAGACTGTAGATTTGCACGTCAAAACTACAGAAAACTTAAGAAACGTTTTAAACGTTCAACTTACCCACAAAATCGCTTAGCTATGATTGACGCTGAAAAACATTACAAACATACACTGGACAGAAAATATAAAAATTATCGAAAGAAATTTTCAGAAGATATACAAAATATGAGTAAAAACAATCCTAAAGAAATTTGGAAACTTTTGAACAAAGGTAAAAAAAAGAAGCAACCGAATATTGAAATTGATAAACTTTATGACTTTTTTCAAAATTTGAATACAAGAGACATTTGTGATGGTAACAACGGCTTACCAGAGGTTAATATTCTACAGAATGAACCAATCAATGAACACATAAACGCCTATATCTCAAAGGAAGAAATTTTAAAATGTATACAAAAATTAAAGAATGAAAAAGCTTGTGGTGAGGATGAAATTATAAACGAATACATCAAGTCGACATCAAATCAATTGATAAATATTTATGAGAAGTTATTTAACATTATCTTTGATAATGGTTTAGTTCCTCATATTTGGTTGATTGGTACAATCAAGCCTATTTATAAGAATAAAGGCGATATTTATGAACCCAAGAACTATAGGCCTATCACAATTGTAAGTTGCTTGGGAAAATTATTTACATCAATTCTGAATACAAGACTCAATAACTTTTCTGAGAAATACAGACTTATAAAAGAAAACCAATTCGGATTTCGCCAAAATTATTCAATTATAGATAACATTTTCACTCTCTTTTCGTTTTTCCAAATAATAAAACTTAAAAAAAGGATATTATTTTGTGCCTTTATAGATTTCGAAAAGGCTTTTGATAAGGTATGGAGGGAAGGGCTTTTCTATAAAATAATGTTAAATAAAATCAATGGCAAAATGTATAATGTTATTATTAATATGTATGATAGTATAAAATCTTGTATCTCATATAATAATTGTATATCAGAATACTTTGATTGTGCAAATGGAGTCAGACAAGGGGAAAACCTGTCCCCTTTTCTTTTTTCATTGTTTATAAATGACATTGACACTTTTTTAGAAAACAAAAATATTACAGGACTACAAACTATCTCAGATGAAATAGAAAACAATTTAGACATTTACCTTAAACTTTTTATTCTGTTATATGCTGATGACACTGCATTGTTAGCTGAGACAGCAAATGATCTCCAAACTCAATTGGATGCCTTTCATGAATATTGTAATTTGTGGAAATTAAAAGTAAATGCAGATAAAACCAAAGTAATGGTGTTTGGAAATGGGAGATTACCACAAAATTTGAGCTTCAGCTTTGATAATCTAAATCTTGAGATAGTTAAAAATTTCAACTATCTTGGGATTATTTTTACTAGAACAGGAAATTTTAGTTTAACAAAAAAACATCTAGCTGATAAAGCACTAAAAGCTATGTATGAAGTTTTGAAAATGGGAAGAATGTATAAACTATCAATAAAATGTCTACTTGATCTATTTGACAAAATGATTAAGCCCATCCTGTTATATGGCTGTGAAGTGTGGGGCTTTAGTAACAATGATATTCTGGAAAAAATACATCTAAAATTTTGTAAGATTCTTTTAAATTTAAAAACATCAACGCCTAGCTATATGGTGTATGGTGAACTAGGGCGATACCCTATATATATTGATAATAAAATCAGAACCGTATGTTACTGGGCAAGACTTATAGTTGGTAAACAAAGTATTCTAATATATTGTATAGACTATGTCGTCAATTGAATGAAAATCATAATATGCAGTTTAGCTGGATATTGTTTGTAAAACAAATATATAATGAGTGTGGCTTCCCAAATATATGGGAAACAGAACTTTTTGACAATGTAGATTATTTGAAATGTGTAATTAAACAGCGATTAGAGGATCAGTTTCTTCAAAATTGGAATTCTTTAGTACAAAATTCACCTAAAGCCATAAATTATAAAACATTTAAAACAGAGTTTAAATATGAAGAATATTTAAATATTTTAGAAATAAGAGATTCAATTTTGCTTTGCAGATTTAGAACAACAAATAATAAACTCCCCATCGAAACAGGGCGATGGCAGAACATTCCAAGAGAAAATCGTAAATGTATATTATGTAATAGATCCCAAATTGGAGATGAATACCATTATATTTTTGAATGTATTTATTTTAACCAAGAACGTAAGCAGTCACTGTTAAATTATTTCATATATAGACATAATATTATCAAATTTTCTGAACTTATGTCAAGTAAAAGAAAACCAATACTGAAAAAACTCTGTCATTTTATAAGTGCTATCAATACCGGTGTTTGTCCTCCAGGCTCTTAATCCTTTGTAACCTCTCTCCTAATTTATATATATGTTGTAAATAGTTGTTGTTATTTTGATTTTATTGTTATATCTCTGTACCATTGTTATACATTGGCTTTATGAGAATAAAGATATATAATAAACAAAAATACACACACGACTGTATTTATAAATTACTGTTTTATGAATTATGTTTACCATTTACCTGTTTTAAAATCTTAACTGCTCTCACTCCTCTGACATTCTTAGTTGTAAACTTGTTAGGATAATAAATTTAATTAACAGTCCATTTGTTAATTTAAATTCTCAACTTTGATATACATAATCATTATTTACAAAATTTAAAAGGTTTAATCTGTAGTCAAGTTTATCATTTATTTTACACTTTCAACTATCATTGAGATGACTCATTCAAATTCATACAATGTCATACAATCCATTCATATAGGATAAAATTATGAATACGGACATTTAGTATAATATTAGATATTAGAAAAGAAAGTAACTGACCTTAGAAAAGAGATAAGTTCTCCAAATATTAGATTTTCAACTTCTGAATCGCAGCTCTAAATTTCAATGTTGCACAGAGATACATCAAAAGCAATATGGTGTCGTATAGAATTTAAGACAATAGACAAAGGAATTTACCGACAAAGATAGAAGTGACCAATGAAGATAAAGTAAGAGTGCGGTTCAACGAACCATGGATATAAATGGTTAGAGTTAAATATAGCAGAACCAGTCCGTGATTAAGTCATGTCCGTCAAACAGGTCTATATTAAAATCAATTAATCAAAATAATATCAACATACTTAATTACACTTTGTAATTAATCTATTATAAAAGAAAGTAATTAAATAATTCCATTTAATTAAATTATTACCAATGACAATACTGAAAACAATAGAAATACAAAAACATATAAAATGATTAAAATACAGACTGTCACATACGCATCTTTACTTTCCACACTAATCTGTTTAGTAGTGTGAATAGAAAAGATACGTATCTGTGACCCGTTTCCATAGCTAACGAATCATCAATATTTCTACATTGATATATTAGTTTTCTTATTTCAAAAACAGGATATGTCATATGATTGTAATATACTCGGGTTTTAACCCTTTAAGTAGTTGGAGTTTGTTATTATGATCACCTGATGTAATTTCATTGTCATACATGTTTTTTGTATAGCTTTGTTAAATTCCTTTCTATAACATATTAGGTTGGTTTGGATGGATAACGCCACTTTCAACAATATTTCAGTTATACTGTTGCGGACAGCTTTACTGGTGGGGGATACCGGAATACCCAGAGAAAACCACCGAACTGTCGTATGTCACTGATAAATTTTATCACATAATGTTGTATCGAATACACCTCGCCATGAACGGGGTTCGAACTTATAATATATTAAAGTCAGATTGAAATCTGTTAATTTTAGTAAAATACCCACCAAATGTACAATATGGACAGCAGGGATATCAGCAACAAAGCTATCAACAACCTCACCAGTATGGTAACCAGCCAACATATGGCAGTCAATCCCAGCAGCACATTGTTGTAAGTATACATGAACATCAGATGACAAGAAGTATCACTTCCAAAAAGGAGCTCAGTAATTGTGTGTATGTGTTTGTGTATTCATTAATTAAAAGGGAAGGTTTTAACCCATAAAAAGTGCCTGCACCAAACCTTAAAAATGAACGGACATGTATTTGGGTGTTAAGGGTATCTATTTTGCTTCTTCATGTGATTTTTCTATTGGATTTTGGAATTTTTCACCTCCGTATTTTATTGAGGTCCGTGTTACTCGATCTTTAGTTTTATTTGTAATGTTTTGTAGATAGTTGTTTGTCCTTTTGTTTATTGCCTTTGGCTATTGTGTTGTCTGTCCTTCCTCGATTTACAGATTCTGATTTGCCCCTTTGGTATCTTCCAACTCTTCTTCCGACAGTATGACATTTCTTGTTTTTCATTTTATTGATTCTTGTTTAACATCACGTGATCAGCATGTTTTGATATTCACTCGTTTACAAACTAATTAAGGTTCGACGGATTAGAAAGTGATACTGGTATTATCTGTTGGTATAACCGAGGAACACCAAGGGTTTAGAAATACGGTCTATATTCTCCACTGTTGTAGTACAACCTTCAGAACGGAGCGTGCAATCATGGTTGTGTGGAACAAACACAAACACATCTCACTCTCTGGACTGGACGTAAATGACTGTCTCATATAATAAAAACATAGGTATAGGTTTATGGTGCTTAACGCCACTTTCAACAATATTTCAGTTATGTCGTGGTGGTCAGTTTTATTGGTGGGGAAACCAGATTACATGGAGAAAACCACCGTTCTGCCGCAAGTCACTGACAAACTTTATCACATAATGTTGTAGCGAGAACACCTTGATAAAACCGGGTTCGAACTCACAACTTTAGTGGCGATAGGCACTGATTGCACAGATAGTTGTAAATCCAATTACCATACGGTCACGACCACGAGGATCCCTAATAAAATACAATATTCCTTGCAGGTATAAGATAACTTGGAATGACCCCTGATGGGTGGGGTTGGTGATCGTATCTGTCCCTATCCATATGCTATTTTCATGCTGCAATCTTTGCTTCCTCCCATGGGTCAATCCCGGTGACATAGTTTACCTGACGTTACTTTTCATTGCGTCTAGACGACATGTCCGTTCGTTTTCAATCAGCTTACAAACTGTTGTTGTATTTGAACAACAGCACTATTTTTTTCTACACAAAACCCCGAAATTATAAGGAGTTGTATATTGTATACGGAATACACTATCTGGCCCAAATACTTAAATTACTGAAAGTGGCTGATTTCCAGATAAAATATTATGACCATACTAATATATGCCAATCTAAAATTAAATATCTAGGAATAGAGTGAGTGAGTGATTGTTGCTTAACGCCAACCAGGAATAGATATATACCATCTCTATTCATACCAAAATACTATGGATTGGTTGGTTGTGGGTTTTTTATGGTGTTTAACGCCACTTTCAACAATATTGTGGCGGTCAGTTTTATTACACCCGGGGGAAGCCACAGACCTGCCTCAAGTCACTGACAAAGTTTATCACATAATGTTGTACACCTCGCCCTGAGCTGGATTTGAACTCACAATATCAGTGGTGATACGCATCGAATATACAATGGACAAGGTAAAATACGGCCGGGATAAGAACGAAGTAAATTAATCTACAGGATGCATAAAATGCACTATTGACCGTCTTATTTATGATGATCTCTTGTGTGACCCCACAGTATACAATCAATCATCTGTATATAATTATAATGATAACAGAAGATATACACATATACATATACAATAACAAATACAAAATGGATATACATATACGTGTATATACAATATACACAATAGGAACAGGGGTGCGAGACAGCCCAGAGAACGAAAGATTTATTTATATTTAGTATAAATTTACATATTTTTTTCTAAATTTTGTTTCTGAGAAGCACTCATAATTTGCTTAACATTAAAGGTTAGGATGCTTAACGCCACTTTCAACACTATTTCTGTTATATCGTGGTTGTCAGTTTTATTGGTGGAGTAAACCATCGACCTGTCGCATGTCACTGACAAAACTTTATCACAAAATGGCCTTGGGTCTAGTTGGCCTTAGTTCAAAATTTATACTGTACCCTTATACTTTTATAATTTCTTTTGAATTTAAAAAAGTCCTTGTGGTCAAAAATTAACATATGTTATGCTCATATGTTCAACAAATCTTCTTTACCACATGGGCGATACCTGTAGGTTACATGCTATAAATTTATGTTAGCCTCTGACGTTTTTGTTGAAGAAAAGAAAACATAATACTAAATGTCTGTACTCATTCTTGAACAAATAGATCAAACAACATAACAATATATTAGAGCATATGTAATGCGTTGGGAATAAGAAAAGCTTGGAGATACCAAAGGGGTAGTTAGAAGCTGAAAATGGAAGAAGGATCGACAATACAATGGCCATGAAAGAACAAAGGACAATACACTCACCAAACCAGGACAAACACTGATCTACAAAAGACTACACAAAAAACTACAGATCGATCGACACGAACCTCACTAAAACTGGAGGTGAACTCAGGTGCTTCGGAAGGGTTTGCAGGTCCTGCTCCACTTCTAACACCCATGATGTTACTGGTAAACAACACGAACATCATATAATATTGAAATCGTGTTGGACACTGGAATAATTCTCCTTACCTGTCACATAGTCAACAGCAGAACCATTCCTTTATTTAAAACTACATTTTAGATTGCCCAACCAGCACCAACTGTGATTGTAGATTATCAGCCAAGACCATCCAACTATTTGGTACCGGCAATCTTTGCATGTCTATGTTGTTTCTGGCCAACTGGTATCTGTGCTATTGTTGCTGCCAGCAATGTAAGTATTTATTCTTCAGATAAATAATTATTTTCCCTTTCTCCTCGACAAAAGTAGTACACTGATTTTCACCTGTATATTCGTCTTCAAGTCTACAACATGGTCTGTTTTACAAGGTGACATTATACATAGCGAAACTTGATTATAGCTGTAAAATTATATATCGCGAATCACTCACAGAATATTTCCAAATAACTCGGTTATGAATGACCTTTTCAAAACCAGCAGTTTAAGAAAAGTTTGAAGACACCAAAGGGGCAATCAGAAGCCATAATTCGAAGAAGGTGTACCATCTTATATAAATGTATGTCGATCTATGCATTTGGAAAGTGTTCAAATCTTTTATTTTATTTGATATTTTCTGTTTTCTGTAACAGGCTAATTCGGCTGCTGATAGGGGAGATATGGCAAATGCTGAGGAGAAGACAAGAAAAGCCAGAAACCTGATAATCGTGACCGTTGTTTTGGGGGTTATTTGTATTGTTCTCACCATAGTGTATCGAGTGGCATTGGCGAAGTCTTCAGCCAACGGCTATTAGTAGTCCTTGCACACTAACAGGAGGAGGACTTCGTTGGATAGATGCAGAACAATGCAAAAACACCGTGGCCGTTTCTCTATGAATAGTTATTCATTAAAACCATTGGAACAACCATTGTTGCCTGACATGAGAAATTGACATAATTATGCATTGTACCGTTAGATTATGCAATTGTTGAATACCATGCCGTCGTCGATTTTTAGTTGTATATCCTGGGATCACATGGCATGACATCAGCGGGTTTAATCTCTGTATTATAGCATTACAAACTGTATATATTTGATATTAGTGTGCATGGCTTTTTGTCAATGAATTTACATAATTTTAACCAATCTCTTACTCAAAGATATTTATTCTTGCACTGCTTCATTAACCATTGTCTCACAATGTCTCACACATTCAAAGTTTAGCGCTAGAAAATCACAATAAAAACTGAATTAATTGAACGATATCAATTTAACTTTGTCCGGATATTACTTGTTCAGAGAATGTGATAGATGACATTTAAAAAAATAATAATAATTGCCCACTGTAAAGAAATTGTGAATGAAAAGAATCTGAAATGTTTTGCAATCTGTGATAATAAGCTTAAGATAAATGGATAAATGCTTGAAATTTGAGCTCAGAATTGAGCTGCAGACGTTGACAGAGGTATTTGAGCGAGTATGAGGACCGATAACTCTGTGTAAGAGTTTGAACTTTGAACTAAAGGAACGTCGTATACGTTTCCGGTGAAACATTTGACCTCGTTAGAAATTGGACATTGTCCAAATTTCTACGTAAAAAAAAACGGATGAACTAATAGATAAGTGAACTTGTTATCCAGAATTTTATGGATTTTCCTAAATTTCTTTACAGGGACTGTAGATTTTGTCTGCGATGATCAGTTATATGGGAACAGCCCACAAAAGCAGCCTTACGTCCAGCGCCCTAGACCACTCGATCACATCCACTCCCAAGAAAAGGAGTTTCATTAATCGTAGTGTTATCTTTTCTCTTAAGGCAAATCTAGGGATAGACGTAAGACATGTGTATAAGCGTGTGTAGATGGTACATATATACTTAATAGTATAATTTGACAGCAATCTAACTCAGCAATTTTTAATATATTGTATAGGATAATGAAGAATTCATTATACAGTCACAGGAAATAAAGTATAATATACTTCATTATCCTATGCGATAGGATAATGAAGAATTCATTATGCAGTCACAGGAAACAAAGTATAATATGCTTCATTATCCTATGCGATAGGATAATGAAGAATTCATTAACCAGTCACAGGAAATAAAGTATAATATACTTTATTTCCTGTGACTGTATAATGAATTCTTCATTATCCTATGCAATATATTAAAAACTGCTGTGTTAGATTGCTGTCAAATTATAATATTAAGCAAACAGTATATATGTACCATCTACACACGCTTATACGGGTACACATGTCTTATGACTATCTCTAGATTTGCATTACGAGACAAGGTAACACTACGATTATTGCAGCTCCTTTTTTAGGGAGCTAATGTGGTCGAGTGGTCTAGGGCGCTGGACGTAAGGCTAAGCGATTGGTGCTGTAGTGCATCAATGGTGTGAGTTCAAATCCCGTCGAGGGAAGAGCAAAAATTTGACAGCTCAAAAATCTAATTCTAACACTGTTTGGTTTAATTTTCAAACGTGTATATATATATATATATATATATATATATATATATATATATATATATAATCTACCAACCAGAGAAATTAATGAGTAACGGATCGTCGAGTCATGACGATGCAGCACAAACAAAATAAATTATAGAAGTCTCGAAGATTGTGCAACGATACCGATAAAGTGCTACAAAAAATATATTGACCACATTTTCGATCAACAAATGACCTTCGTCAGTGTCGTGTCTATCAAAGTTAGATTGAGTTTGTAAAGATTAGATGGTATAATTACAACTCACTAAATAGTCAGGTGACAAAGTGTGACGTATTAAAAATCTTTAAAAATCTTTAACTCCCTCATTTCACTGTATAGATATGATGGTATAATTGTCACCTGGTAAAGTGTGACGCATTTGAGAATGCTAAGGATAATCGTTAATCAAAGGTGGTGAGCACAAATATTTAACTTTGTGACAGTAGTAACATATTCGTTAACTATAAACCCTGTGAAAGAAAATGTACATAAAAAAATATTGTTTTCTGTTAATACCGTCTGGATGTAAAACACGGAGTTCTCAAATCCAAAATCTTTCCCAATTCTCACGTTGAAAATTACTCCACAGACAGTTCTGTGCAATGATGAGGATTTTCATTCTGTTGAAATCCTCGAGACTGTGGTCAGACAGTCTGGAGTGCTGGCTCGCAGGAAGAAATGTCTTTTTTGTAAGGTCACTTCTGTGTCCATTCAGGCGTTTCTGGAAGGGCTGCTTAGACTCGCCAACGTATTGGAGGCCACAAACGGAACACTCAAGAATGTAAATAACATTTTGCACTCTTGCAATTAACAGTGCAAAATATTTTGTACTGTTTTCCGGTGACCTTACTGGTATACGATGACGAGTGTTGCATATGTTTACAGCATTTGCAGCGTTTGTCTCCACAAGAGTGACTCTTTCCTATAGTTGTGTTAGGCTTTGACATCTCTGCGCGCACCTGTTGAGAAGCCTGTTGGTGCGGGCAGAGATGTCAAATTCGTCATCCAATGTCAAAGAGATGTGAAAATTAAGCCAAACAGTGTCAGAATTTGATTTTAGACAGTTCTAAAATCTAATTCTAACACTGTTTGGTTTAATTTTCAGACGTATATAATATTTAGTAATAACCTAGTATCCTTAGTAACTTTGAGATCCAGTGGGACAGATATATTGTATGGTTGTCACTTGCTTCTAGACGTTTATATATATATATACGTCTGAAAATTAAACCAAACAGAGTTAGAATTAGATTTTAGAGCTGTCAAATTTATGCTCTTCCCTCGACGGGATTTGAACCCACACAATTGATACACTGCAGCACCATTCGCTTAGCCTTACGTCCAGCGCCCTAGACCACTCGACCACATCCACATATATATAAACAAATACAACTGCCATTATTTGATAAAAACAATATTATGTTTAATATGGACCATAGTGAACCATGGACCATAGTGAACCTCATGTTCGCACTTCTAATGATCGCTTTATAAAGTTATAAACACTGGGCAAAATTTCTTTATCAGGATTAAGAAAAAAAGTTTACTTTTCAAAGGAGTCTAGTTGATTAAAGTGGGGATATTTTGTTTTCATAAAATCAATAAAGGAAGGTATAATCTTATTAGTAACTTTACAATCAAAGAAAACGTGGAAATCGTCATCCAATGTTTTACAAAATTTACAATGTCATTGATTTCGTGGAATATTTTTGCCACTGCCTAGTTCTATTTCTAAGCTATGATCACTTAAGCGAAATTTTGTCAACAATTGACGATTTTTGAAATTTCTTTCACTTTTTAAATATTCTTCTAGTTTAATATCAGATTTTAGCTTACTGTATTAGAAAAGTTTTGAAGTCATTATTCAAAGAAAGATTTCTGTTAATTGTTTTTCATAATGTTCATAAACAGATTTTTAAAATATATTTTAATAGTGATTTTAGCAATTTTAAATGGCAAATATTTCTTTTGGAAAAGTGTACCATGTGAATATGCCATTAGCATGCATAGATTTATTTAGATTGAATGCCTCTTTTATCAGAGGATTTATTTTATCAGAATGAATGCGTGAATAATACATCATAACTTGTGTCTTTATAAAAGAATTTAAAGGGAATCGTCCCAGCTCAGTCTTTGCTGCCATATTACATGCAGTTTTTCTTATACCTAAAAGGGTTTTGCAAGATGTACCATGTTCTTTAACATTAGAAAAATATTTATATATCATAAGCAGAGGAGGGAGTATCGTATATAATGATAGAGACAAACAAATGTTTCATCTCATAAAAATGTTGTTTCCAAATGTCTATATATGTTTACTTTTATAATGACATAAAAATATGACAAAATTGTATGTGGTTTTTAAAATATAACATTATCTCACTTTAAACGATAAATGGTTAAAGGGATATTATTGTCTACCTGCTGCGTAATTTTTTCATACCCAAAATTATTGTCGATTTCCGTACTGACCTTCATAAAATGAAGATTAACACCGAGTTATGCTGCAAAAGATACTATTTTTTGACAAAAAAGACCCAAAACTATCGTTATCAGAATTATTATCTGGATGACAATATTCAAATCTATTCCACAGGCGCATGGGGCATGGATCTCGTTTCCTCCTCCCCCTTTTCTCTACTACCCCCCCTCCCCCCACCTTTTTTTCAAAATTTTCATATAAATCATTCCTTTTTTCTTCATTTGACAATATCAGTATATTGTATCGGTCGAAAAACTGTGGACACAGAATACACGTATTATTCATGATGTATGACGTCTACTGATATTGTCAAATGAAGAAAAAACGAATGATTATGAAAATTTTGAAAAAGGAATGATTTATATGAACATTTTGAAAAAAAGGGGGGAGGTAGTAGAGAAAAGGGGGAGGAGGAAACGAAATCCATGCCCCATGCGCCTGTGATCTATTCATATGGCCTTTTATGTGAACACGTCTTGAGCATGCGCACTGTTTAGAAACAATAAACAACATGTGGTTCTTGGGCAAAAGAGAAACTGTCAACTGCGTGGAAGAAAGCGGACTTTGACGGATTCAGAGATAAAGAGGAATAGAAGTGAAGTATCTTCCAAATGGAACAAATGCAGGAAATATGTAGGGGATCAGTTGGACCGTTGCCGTTGGATGGAGCGAACTCAAGGAAGTGCTACGCGTCAAATCGCACGCTGAAGTGGCAAAGATTTTGCTTGATTATTGTTGATAGGTTGCCGTCTTTTCTCAATCGTTTTTCATATTTTATGAATTTATGATGATGCGTATGATCATTTTCGGTAGATATTAATCAATATATGTAATTTTGCATCTGACAACAGCACATTATTGTCAATGAGTAGCATAAAACGGCCGTATTTACGAGGCAAACAAACACAAATTTTAAGAGGTCAGCAAAGGGGTAATGGAAGTGCAAAAATGATATCAATGGCAATGCAGTTTATTATTATCAATTTAAAAAAAATATCGAATCAATTCATTTTTAATGCAAGAATTAAAACTGTACATGGCTTAATGAAAACCCTATAAAGTTCTTTTTATTCAAGCAAATTTATTTCTTTGATATACAACATATAATTAGGCTTTTAATTTTATCAAATTTCAAGAACTTGGACATGAAACTTAGTTTTGGGAACCAAAAGTATATACCTTACTTTCTGCGAATTATCACTATATAATGGAAAATCAGTATGTATTTTTCAAATAAAAGCTTTCTATTTAAAGAAGCTTCATTTCAATTGCACTTTTAGTTTGGATCCTGTAAGTATAATATATAATTATAAACAAGGTTTAGAAGAAATGATATGAATATCCATTGAAATTTTCCAGTTTCAGAACTTTTTTTATATATGACTACAAAATTTTACTGAAAATTTCAGAAATGTCCTAAAATGCATATTTTAGACCATGGCTAAATGAAAATCATTTTCAATTCCTTTATGCAAACAAGTTTATATCTTGGGTACTGGAAATACATTACATAAATAAGGTTAAAAGTACTTTTCAACAAGTTTGAACATAAAGCTTTGTTATGAGAGGCCAAATTATATCTTCCTGTCTGTGAATTATCACCATAGTGGAAAATCAGTATGTATCTTTTATATAAAAAGCTTTCCATTTAAATAAGTGTCATTTCAGTAGCATTTTTAGTTTGGATCCTGTAAGTATGATACATAAACAAGGTTTTAAAAAATAATATGAAGATCCATAGATATTTGCAAGTTTCAGAAACTTTTCTATATATGTGTCTATAAAATTTTACTGAAATGTCCTGAACTGCATATTTTAGACTATGACTAAATGAAAATCGTTTTCAATTTCCTTATGCAAACCAAGTTTATTTCTTGACTATTCTAAAAACATTACATTAACTAGTTTTTTACTACATTTCAACAATTTTGGACATAATTTTTAGTTCAGGGAGCCAAAATTATACTTTACTATCTTAGAATTATCAACATAGACCTGATAGAGGGAAATCAATATGTATTTTTCATATAAAGGCTTTCTATTTAAAGAATTGTCATTTGAACTGCTTTTTATCCCCTCGCCAACGAAGTTGCGAAGGGATATAGTAACGCTATCGTCCATCACATCCTTGTGAACACTCTAGAATCAACATCCTTCAATGGATTTTGACCAAACTTGGTACATACTTAGTCCTTAAGAGAATTTGAAACCATATTGATTTTCAAGGTCAAAGGTCAAGGTCACAGGGTCAAATTTTTACTGTGTAACATCTTTGTGAACACTCTAGAATCAACATCTTTCAATGGATTTTGACCAAACTTGGTACATACTTAGTCCTTAAGAGAATCTGGAACCATATTGATTTTCAAGGTCATATGTCAAAGATCAAGGTCACAGCAGGGGTTTCAAAGTGGGCCGGTACCCGGTACTTTTACCCGCCTGAGATCGTGTATAGTACCGGCAGAAATTACTGAACCCCCCAAAATTAGCGGTGGTCAAAACCACAAGTACGATGGTCGATAGGCTTGTGGAATATTTTTCATTAAAGATTAATGATCACGTCAATTGCTGAATTCTCGCATTCAAATCGAACAACTGCGTCACGACCAAGTTGATGGGATACTTCCTGTTTTAATAATAACTTTACCTTAGAATCGTAAATAGCAGTTTGCGCATGCGGTAAATAGATATGTTTTCGCCCCAATATCTTTTCATCCTTGTGTAAAAGTCGGACCGGAACAAAGCTGACATCATTTCAAAATAAAAAAATGTCCGATTACAAATTATGTTCAAACACAATTTAGTGTAATCTTCAGTAATATAAGTATGATCATTATGTATTATGAATATATGACTACACAATATTTTGTGCGATTTTTTTTATCCATTTAAAACCCAGGGTCGAATCATTCTGGGGCGTACTGTCTTGTTGCTTAACTCCATCCATATTGTTTAACTTCCGGTATAAAAAAATAAAAACCTATGGCTAATTTATTTACATATTTTGACGGGGCCCTACCGCGGTTGTTCACAGAAATGAAAGTGTGCTGAAAATCATTTTTAAAAGGGGGTACGAGGAGATAAGGGATAGAAAATTACTAGAAATCTTGAAAAAGGACCGGACATGGCTCAAATACGAATTACATTGCAATGTCAAAACGCCGGGCCCCCTTTTTTTTCAAAATAATTTAACTTTTGTGATTCAAATGTTAATAAATGTCTTCCCGCGAATCGTTTGTGTTCGAACATTTTTTTTGCACATAAGTCGTGAAAGTAACAATATATATTGTTTTTGTTTAATTATATTTGTATTGATATATTAAAAAATTATAAATTTTATTAAAGATTGATGATTGCAAATTAAATTTATATGTTTCATCAAGGACGTATTCTATATACGTCCTTGGTTTCATTAATTATGACACTTGTATGTCTTGATCCTGGCATTATGCATGGTCTTCACTCTTGGTGAAATCTGAACTCTAAAGTTAATGGGATTTTTCTTTCAAAAACATATAATGTTTTGCAGTCTCTGAAGTACCTTTTTTGGTCCACAAAATGCTAGATTTCAGGGGCTTCCGCCCCCTGGACCCCAGTTACGGCCCTCAGCTTAATTTTTTAGGTACCTCCTATTATAAAAAACTTTGAAATCCCTGGTCACAGGCTCAAATTTTTACCGCATAACATTCTTGTGAACACTAGAATCAACATCCTTCAATGGATTTTTGACAAAACTTGGTACATACAAGTACTTAGTCCTTAAGATAACCGAAACCCTATTGATTTTCAAGGTCATAGCCTCATAGGTGAAAGGTCAAGATAACCGGGTCAACATTTTACTGCGCAACATCCTTGTGAACACTTTAGAATCAACATCCTTCAATGGATTTTGACCAAACTTGGTACATACTTAGTCCTTAAGAGAATTTGAAACCCTATTGATTTTCAAGGTCAAAGGTCAAGGTCACAGGGTCAAATTTTTACTGCGTAACATTCTTGTGAACACTCTAGAATCAACATCCTTCAATGGATTTTGACCAAACTTGACACATACTTAATCCTTAAGAGAATTTGAAACCCTATTGATTTTCAAGGTCAAAGGTCAAGGTCACAGGGTCAAATTTTTACTGTGTAACATCCTTGTGAACACTCTAGAATCAACATCTTTAAATAGATTTTGACCAAACTTGGTACATACTTAGTCCTTAAGAGAATCTGGAACCCTATTGATTTTCAAGGTCATATGTCAAAGATCAAGGTCACAGGCTCAAATTTTTAACGCAAAACATTCTTGTGAACACTAGAATCAACATCCTTCAATTGATTTTTGACAAAACTTGGTACATACATGTATTTAGTCCTTAAGATAACCGAAACCTTATTGATTTTCAAGGTCATAGCCTCATAGGTGAAAGGTCAAGATAACCGGGTCAAAATTTTACTGCACAACATCCTTGTGAACACTCTAGAATCAACATCCTTCAATGGATTTTGACCAAACTTGGTACATACTTAGTCCTTAAGAGAATTTGAAACCCTATTGATTTTCAAGGTCAAAGGTCAAGATCACAGGGTCAAATTTTTACTGTGTAACATCCTTGTGAACACTCTAGAATCAACATCCTTCAATGGATTTTGACCAAACTTGGTACATACTTAGTCATTAGGAGAATCTGGAACCCTATTGATTTTCAAGGTCAAAGGTCAAGGTCACAGGCTCAAATTTTTACCACATCATTCTTATGAACACTAGAATCAACATCCTTCAATGGATTTTTGACAAAACTTGGTACATACATGTACTTAGTCCTTAAGATAACCGAAACCCTATTGATTTTCAAGGTCATAGCCTCATAGGTGAAAGGTCAAGATAACCGGGTCAAAATTTTACTGCGCAACATCCTTGTGAACACTCTAGAATCAACATCCTTCAATGGATTTTGACCAAACTTGGTACATACTTAGTCCTTAAGAGAATTTGAAACCCTATTGATTTTCAAGGTCAAAGGTCAAGGTCACAGGGTCAAATTTTTACTGCGTAACATCCTTGTGAACACTCTAGAATCAACATCCTTCAATGGATTTTGACCAAACTTGACACATACTTAGTCCTTAAGAGAATTTGAAACCCTATTGATTTTCAAGGTCAAAGGTCACGGTCACAGGGTCAAATTTTTACTGTGTAACATCCTTGTGAACACTCTAGAATCAACATCTTTCAATGGATTTTGACCAAACTTGGTACATACTTAGTCCTTAGGAGAATCTGGAACCCTATTGATTTTCAAGGTCAAAGGTCAAGGTCACAGGGTCAAATTTTTACTGCGTAACATCCTTGTGGACACTCTAGAATCAACATCCTTCAATGGATTTTGACCAAACTTGACACATACTTAGTCCTTAAGAGAATTTGAAACCCTATTGATTTTCAAGGTCAAAGGTCACGGTCACAGGGTCAAATTTTTACTGTGTAACATCCTTGTGAACACTCTAGAATCAACATCTTTCAATGGATTTTGACTAAACTTGGTACATACTTAGTCCTTAGGAGAATCTGGAACCCTATTGATTTTCAAGGTCATATGTCAAAGATCAAGGTCACAGGCTCAAATTTTTACCGCATAACATTCTTGTGAACACTAGAATCAACATCCTTCAATGGATTTTTGACAAAACTTGGTACATACATGTACTTAGTCCTTAAGATAACCGAAGCCCTATTGATTTTCAAGGTCATAGCCTCATAGGTGAAAGGTGAAGATAACCGGGTCAACATTTTACTGCGCAACATCCTTGTGAACACTCTAGAATCAACATCCTTCAATGGATTTTGACCAAACTTGGTACATACTTAGTCCTTAAGAGAATCTGGAACCCTATTGATTTTCAAAGTCAATGGTCAAGGTCACCAGGTCAAATTTTTAGGCGAGGGGATATGCCACGCTTTGCTCTTGTTTAGTTTGGATCTTGTAAATATGATTTATAAACAAGATTTTTAAGAAATAATGTGAAGATCCATAGCAATTTGCATGTTTCACAGTGTGTGAATTTAACAGTAGACAGATGGCCCATGTCTGTGTTAAAATCATGCAGGTTTTTGTAAAATTATCTTAATTTTTTAGGCAAATTACTACAAAAACTGGTAATTTCAGACAAATGTGATTTTGTAGTGATTGATATTTGTACTTTTGAATTAGATATTCTGATCAAGGTATTTCTAGAGTAGAAGAAATGAGCAGCCATCACATTTCAACGAAACGGATGAAACTGGAGAAATTGAGTTCATTTGTGAACCCATTTGAGCATGTTCATTTTGTTAAAGATTAGACATATTCTACATTATGTTAATAGGTAACATTGTCAATATTGTTCAACACAGTCACTTGTATAACAGTTTCCTATTAATTATTGTGGCTTGCATAGTGATACTACTAGTAGCTATATTATATGGGATCATGTTGGCTACTGCGTCATCATTACATTTTCATCAATCCACAAGCTGAAATGGCCAGTCCTCCTTAGCTACTTACGGGAATGAAGCCAAACGGGGACAGAATTGACGCACGTCTGGCGCATCAAATTTTGTCCTGGAACTTTGATGTAATTTTGTCTCTTTATATTGGGTTGTGTAGATGTATGCTGGATACATGTATATAGATTTAATATTATTTTGAAAAGCTTTTTTGTTATACAGCTGCACATCAGAACCATATAACAAAATTTGTTTCGATATTATACACATACACTGTAATAAACAATTATTTTTTGATTCTTACAGTCTCTCAATAGATATTACTGGAGAGGGCAGTGATGTTGGTGATGATTCTGACGATGAAGATTTTGAACCTAGCCTCAACTTCACTCTAAGGTTTGTCATGTTAATTTCATATGTTTCAGTTGTAACTTACATACTTGAAATTTTGTCCTAATAACAGAACCATGTATGATCATATGCCATAGGAGCTTTATTATACCCCCGCTCCACTGAAAGGGGGGGTATACTGTTTCACCTCTGTCCGTCCGTTCGTCCCAAGATGTTCATAACATTTTTCTCAGTAATTATTTATGGCAGCAATCTGATATTTGATCATAGGCTTCAGAAGGGTCAATCGAAAGTCGCAAATCCGCTGCATTGTCCATGGTCAAGTCCGGTAGAAATCCCATCCGATGAAGGGAAAGACATCAACAACAAATGAAGATCAGTTCTGATTCTTGTGAATTACATTGTATGTATTTTTCTACTTCAGGTGGCAGAGAAGTTACAACAAAAAGACAACTAGATGGTCTGTGCAGCCTGTTAAAGCTGACAAGTCATATTCCTATGTTCCAAGACTATTAAGGGTCATCATTTGTATGAGACTGCAAGATAATGAAGGAATGAATTAACGTGTGCAGTTGGAAGTAGATGATCCCAGAAGAATCTCGGTTCATCTTGCACCAATTCCACAACCTCCAACTTGGGATAATATTGTAGCATCTCAGAAATCCAGATTTGAAGACCAAGACAAAACAATTGACTATATTGTCGAATAAAATAAATTTTGATTGTCACTCTTTGTTTTTCCTGGTCTAACAGAAGTTCTGCACATTTAGAGCGGAAAAGTACCCAAGTCAGGATAATGGACATTACAAATTGTCCAATGCACAATAATGATAGCACTCAGTGTGTTGGTATAGTTAGTAAAAACCAGGACAACTTTTTAGGACCTCACAAGAAACATCTCTGCCAAGTTTGGTTAAATTCTGTTCGGCTTTTCTCAAGAAGAAGATGAAAATGTTGTTTCCCATAGGGTTTCAATGCAAACTTTGACCTCCGCTGGTGGCCATTTTGAATTTTCAAATGGCGCAAACAGTAACAACACATGTTAAAGATATTCATAGGAGCATATATACCAGATTTCAATTCAATCCCTTCAGCGGTTCTTGAGAAGAAGTTTCTTGAAAATCGACCAATCAGAATTTTCAAAGTCACATGGTGGCCATGTTTTTTGACGAATCTGCAGAAAAGTAACAACTCTTGTGTAGGACCTCATAGAAAACATTTCTGCCAAGTTTGGTTTTGAATTATATAAAAGACTGTCAGTCCATTTTAGAAGAACTTGTGAGTGCTGATAGAACAAAAAATAATAAGATGGCAAAACTTTCAAATTAAATTTAAAATTCCAACTGACCAACTTGTGAAATTAACAACTCATTAGGGTTGATTTATTTTTTATTTTTGGTGTTTTAACGCCACTTTCAGCAATATTTCAGCTATATCATGGCGACCAGTTTTAGTGGTGGAGGAAGCCAGAGTACCCGGACAACCACCGACCATAGGGAAGCAAGTGGTAAACTTTATCATTAGGGTATATGGGATAAAATACAAAATATTTCATGAACAAGTTTTAATTAAATCGTCTAGGAATGAAACCCTTGTATTGTCCATATAGATCAGGATACTTGTCTCTAATTTTCCAGAAGTTGCCATAACGACACGGGGTATGTTAGTGCCTCGTGGTGATAGTATTTCACGCTCCATGTATGCAAGAAAGATAACCTTATAAAGTATATACTGGGTATGGTGGGGTGGGTTGAAGGGGTTTACATCTAGTTTATTTTGTGTTTTTTGTTTTGTAAAGGTTATAAATGTACTCTAAAATTGGAAACAAGTCCCAATATCTATATCCCTCGGATTAGATTGATTGATTGTTGCTTAACACCAACGTAAGCAATATTTCAGTTATATTATCGTGTGTCAGTTGGGTAGATAATCTGTCACTTTATAAGATTTTTCTTCATATCAGGTGTCTTGTTCTAAATAAATATCAATATAAATTCCTCCTCTCGACACGTACAAAGTTTCGGAATGGTTTTATAAATGAATGCAGAATATATGGAAATAATGCAAGTTTATGCCGACAAATTGACAGAGATATCAAAGAGTGATATCTAATGAGTTCTGAATCACAATATAATCAGGGTGTGTATCTATTACCAGGATCTTGTATTAATTGTTGTACAATAATACCTCCAGCAACGCTATTGTAAATGCGGCCTCTGATATCACATACAGGCCAGTAATAGAGACAGATGATACAGGCCGCTAATAGAGGCCGATGGAACAGGCCGCTGTACTGAATATATGAACTTTAACCTTTTACTGTTTTAGGCTTAAAAACGTGCTAAGCATAATTTGGGACTTTCGGGTATCGAACCACTGTTGGGCTTTTCAAGCTACTTAGACTTCACAACTTCCACCTAACCACTCAGCTACGGTGACCACACTGTTAAACTCTATAATTAGTATATATGACTCTTGATAGTAAACTTTGCTTAAAAAAATATCAATAATTTGTTTAGAAAAGCAATATACAAGACACGATACAAGTGTTTCAGATCTGGCATAATTTATGTTCAGAACTGACGAGTATGTGAACTTTTAAAATGTATTCTCGCAATACAAAAACAACTAACGAACCGACCACAAGTAATAACAAATCAGACAGACCACAGGTGAACATTTGGGACACTTGAAAGACCTTGAAATATCTAAATATAAACGTTTCTTTTCACGTGAAAGACCTTGAAATATCTAAATATAGACGAGAATCGGAAGGACGTTGACCGATACACATTTGTCGTTTTATTTTTGTTAATTGTTGTCTTATTTGGCTTTCTAAACATTAAAGATGTTAAAAAATATATGCCATACCATTTATTTTTTCAACAACACTATTATTGTACAAGTTAGATACATTATTATTACATACTTCGTTCAAATAAAGGCATTTTTGTATGACCAATATGATCGGAAGTAAACTGTCCATATTTTCACACCCCGGGACAATAACCGGTTATTGGATTACTACAAGATCATTTCCATATCGAGGCCCATATTGGCCCGGGCCAATATGGGCCTCGATTTCGTCTAAGGCCAATATGGGTGTCTCTTTTCTAGATGTCGGAAGTATGTAATAAATAGCTTAATACATGGGCATTTCAATTTTGGCCTGGTTATCATCCCTCGACACATAGTGGCCCTCGACTGCGTCTCGGGCCAATATGGGGGTCTCGGGATGATAACCAGGTCAATATGGAAATGCCCATGTATTAATCTGCATTTATTGAAACAAAAGAATTTGCTCGTATTGGATATAACGGGTTTCTTTTTCCGCATTCGTACTCAGGTGACGGACTTGGTGCTACGCACCTCGGCCTTCACCTGAGTATTCATGCGGAAAAAGAAACCGTAATATCCAATACGAGTCGCTTCTTTTGTTTCAATAGTACTGTATCTTATACAAAAAATATATTTCATTAAATTGAGTGAGTGATTGTTGTTTAACGCCAACTCAGCAAAAATAAATGAGATTGTAACGAAATGAACTTAATCAAATTTGTAATTTTTTTATAAAATGTGGTTTTATTTGGGTACTCCGGTTTCCTCCACCGAATAAAATGGGTATTTGTGACGATTCCTATGCTTCGAACCACATACCTGCACTGCTCGTACCGGGTGGCGAATAGGAAAGCTCTCGATGGAGATGGGGGTGTCAAGTTATTAATATAAACGCAAAAACAATAAACGTTAGAGAAAACCGAAGGGACAATCCAGAGAAAACTGGCAACATTGAGCATACCACTTTGAAAAGGACCTGCCCTGGTTATGCAGAATAATCAAATGCAGAAGTTGCCATAACAACGTGGGGTATGTTAGTGCCTCGTGGAGGTAGTATTTCACGCTCCATGTATGCAAGAGAGATAACCTTATAAAGTATATACTGGGTATGGTGGGATGGGTTGAAGGGGTTTACATCTAGTTTATTTTGTGTTTTTTGTTTTGTAAAGGTTATAAATGTACTCTAAAATTGGAAACAAGTCCCAATATCTATATCCCTTGGTTTAGATTGATTGTTTCTTAACACCAACTTAAGCTATATTTCAGTTATAATAGCGTGTGTCAGTTGGGTAGATAATATGTGAATCTATAAGATTGTTCTTCATATCAGGTGTCTGGGTCTAAATAAATATCAATATGAATTCCTCCTCTCGACATGTGCAAAGTTTAAGAATGGTTTTATAAATGAATGCAGGATATATGGAAATAAGGCAAGATTATGCCAACAAATTGACAGAGATATCAAAGAGTGATATCTAAAGAGTTCTGAATCACAATATAATCAGGGTGGGTATCTATTACCAGGGTCTTGTATTAATTGTTATTAATTAAGATACAAAAAATATATTTCATTAAATTGAGTGAGTGATTGTTGTTTAACGCCATCTCAACAAAAATAATGAGATTGTAACGAATAAAGGTAATAACAAAATTACCGAACTCTGAACAATCTTACAAAGGGAAAGTAAAAACTCATAAGTATATAAACAGACAAAATCAGTCAACAACCGGAAAACTGTGAAAACCGTAATGACCATGACTTGGTACAGGCATTTCTAAAGAAATAGTGGGTTCAATCAGATTTTAAAGCGCCAAACATCCCGCTTTCATTACGGCTCAAAGTCTCCGGCTGTCACTTTAACCGTATTTATAATAATACTGGAACAAAACAGGTAACACAGTTGTCAAAGCAGCACCAAGCTCAGTGAAGTAAATGTCAAAGACACTTTTACGTCACACATTGAAAAAAATTTAAGAGATCGAATAAGGCGAATCTTTTTATAACCCTTGTCCAGTAGTCTGTTTCTCAGATGAAGATGGCGTTTCAGGAAATCAGAATAATTGCTGCTGGCCCTTGCATAGCGAATCAGTTACGAGATGTAGACACCATATGCAGGAGAAGCTGGTATATTGCTGCACATGTTTGGAAAATTTATGATTTTAAAATTGAAGTCGTCCCGTTTATCATAAATTTTAGTACTGATTTGGTAAAAGTCCAAAAATGATGCGGACGAAGCGGTATTTGTGGTCTCTTTAACATCCAGCTCTGGAGGATATATCAACGGAAGAAATTCTGCAAATCTAGAATTATTGATAGATAAAACGTCATCAATATACCTGTATGTGAAATTAAAGGCTCTAACCTCATGAATCTTCTTATCTTTTACAAGCTTTTGAAGAAACTCATATGAGTATAAAAATAAATCGGCTAGAAGAGGGGCGCAATTCGTACTCATTGGTATGCCGACGACCTGCTGAAACAGTGTCCCTCCAAAGGAGACAAATATGTTATCGATGAGGAATTCCAGCATTCTGATCACTTGTTCCTCGGAGTAGCATGTATTACCTTTTTGAATTTTGTTTGAAAAATATGTGGAATTGTAGCCTAACACAACAAATGTTGAGCCATGGTTTCTATGACTGAAAGCTTTGTGAATTGTTTCTTTTAAGCAGGTTTTTAATTTGTCATGCGGTAGGGTGGTATATAGAGTTGAAAAATCAAAAGTTTTGATGGAGGATACCTGAGAGAAAGATCTTGATTTAAGGTTATCCAAAAGATCTTTAGAATTTTTCAAAATCCACATGTGATTTATGCCACTACGCGAGTAAACAGTTTCACAATATTTCTGTTGTCCCTCTTTTACAGCAGACAGAATCTTTGTCAGGTGAATAGACAATTCTTTCGTCGAACAAGTTGATGATCCCGCTATGTACCTTTCTTTGCATGGTGTCTTATGGAGTTTAGGTACCCAATATCAATAGGGTAAATCCTCAGACTCTTTACCAGAGGTCATGAATGATCTGTGGTTAGCTAGGATTTCATCTTTGTCGAACGAAGTAGGTTTGTATGTGGTATTACTGGAGGTGTTGTTATTTATGCCTAATTCCTTGATTAGGCATTCTAAGTAATATGATTTACATACAAACACGATATTGTTGGAAGCCTTGTCCGCAAGAACGATAACATATTTGTCATGAAGAGAGGAAAGACACTTAACAGCTTCTTGGTCTTTAAATACAGACTTAGGTAGGCTATTAACACAATTTTTGAGTTTGTGAATCCGACCTAGTACTAGAGACCTAATTGTTCTAACCCAGTCTGACAAGAACTCTAACTCAGGATCTTGGTCTACTTCTCTCTTTATCCACCTTCTGGCATAATCTTCAACAGCAATGACCTTAATCTAATTTGTAATTTATTATAAAATGTGGTTTTATTTGGGTACTCCGGTTTCCTCCACCAAATAAAATGGGTATTTGTAACGATTCCTATGCTTCGAACCACATACCTGTACTGCTCGTACCTGGTGACGAATAGGAAAGCTCTAGATGGAGATGGGGGTGTCAAGTTATTAATAAAAACGGAAAAAGAATAAACGTTAGAGAAAACCGAAGGGACAATCAAGAACGGGCAATCCAGAGAAAACTGGCAACATTGACCATACCACTTTGAAAGGACCTGCCCTGGTTATGCAGAATAATCACACGCAGAAGTTGCCATAACGACACGGGGTATGTAAAGGTTTTAAATGTACTCTAAAATTGGAAACAAGTCCAATATCTATATCCCTTGGTTTAGATTGATTGATTGTTGCTTAACACCAACTTAAGCAATATTTCAGTTATATTATCATGTGTCAGTTGGGTAGATAATCTGTGAATCTATAAGATTTTTCTTCATATCAGGTGTCTGGTAAATAAATGATTGTTATTCAAATATGCCTTTATTTGGTTCATTCAACCTATGCCAACATTTTACAAAATATATATAAAAAGGTATGGAAATAACAAACAAAAAATCAGTATAGCAGCACATATATTCAATATCAAACTACCTGGTGACGAATAGGAAAGCTCTAGATGGAGATGGGGGTGTCAAATTATTAATAAAAACGGAAAAAGAATAAACGTTAGAGAAAACCGAAGGGACAATCAAGAATGGGCAATCCAGAGAAAACTGGCAACATTGAGCATACCACTTTGAAAAGGACCTGCCCTGGTTTTGCAGAATAATCAAATGCAGAAGTAGAAATAACAACACGGGGTATGTAAAGGTTATAAATGTACTCTAAAATTGGAAACAAGTCCAATATCTATATCCCTTGGTTGAGATTGATATCTATATCCCTTGGTTGAGATTGATTGATTGTTGCTTAACACCAACATAAGAAATATTTCAGTTATATTATCATGTGTCAGTTGGGTCTGTGACTCTATAAGATTTTTCTTCATATCAGGTGTCTGGTAAATAAATGATTGTTATTCAAATATGCCTTTATTTGGTTCATTCAACCTATGCCAACATTTTACAAAATATATAAAAAAGGTATGGAAATAACAAACAAAAAATCAGTATAGCAGCATATATATTCAATATCAAACTATATAAAAATAATTAGGATATTATTATAAGCGCATATATTTTAACATCAATCATTATGAAAATAAAACAGGATATTATAAACATATATATTTTTATATCATACATGATGAAAATAAATTAGGATATTACAAGCACAGATATTTTTTTTAACATACTTCATGAAAATAAATTAAAGATATTATAGGCACAGATATTTTGTTTATCATACTTTATCAAAATAACCAAAAACAATCAGTATACACAATCACATTGCAAATTGCTAAAAATACAATTGTCTTAGATTTTGGATAACAATATTGGATTTCGAAATCATAGAAATTGTGATAATTCTAAATTTATAAATAAATATTATTAAAGACTTTTGAATTTAGATTTTAAGAAAATTGCTTAATTGCATGAGTATCATACAATATTTTAAATTCATACGTTTTAGAAAGATTGTTTACTTAAATTCTTCTAAAATTATATATTTTTATCTTTTATTTACAGATTTTTGTGTAATTTTACCAGATTTTCATTTTATATATAATTTTTTTTTAAAGTTTAATTATTTTCTTTTCAGGTTATTAAATTTTAACAGACTTATACTTATATCTTTAGATTGTTTTTTGTTTTTGTTTTTTTAATAATTGTTTATTTAAATTATTCAAAAATTTTATATTGAAAATATAAAATTTTTGAATAATTTAAATAAACAATTATTAAAAAATCTTTTATATTTTTTTTTTATTTTTTGCTTTGCTTTGGTTTTTTTTAAATAATAAAATTCACTTTTGAGATCTGCATTTCCAAATTTACTTACCTGTAAATGTCATTAATTGCTATATAAACACCTGTAATAAAATGTTTGTTGGCATACCTTGAATATGATATTTCAAAATGTTGGCATAGGTTGAAGACACCCTTTATTCGTATACCGAATACGGGACGTCATATTAGAATTTCATTATATCAATTTACACTATGATTTTAAGATCAAAAAGTAATAGTTCGATACCAATATATGCATTCTCTAAGCACTCCATACACCCGGCGGGGTATTTTCAATCACAGCAGAATGCATTCCCTAAGCACTCATTAAAGCCGGTGGGGTTTTTGAGTCACAGCAGAATGCATTATCTAAGCACTCATTACAGCCGGCGGGGTATTTTGAGTCACAGCAGAATGCATTATCTAAGCACTCATTACAGCCGGCGGGGTATTTTGAGTCACAGCAGAATGCATTATCTAAACACTAATTACACCCAGCGGGGAATTTTCAATAACAACAGAGTGCATTCTTTAAAAACACTCATTACACACGTGTGCATTTCCAATCAAGCAGCTTGCAATTCTCCAAACGCTCATTATGCCCATTGTGTATTCCATTCGGAGGTTTTGTACCCCACAGTCCTATTTTTTCCATTGGTTTCTCTTTCTGTTCCCATTCTCCTACTGTCACAATTGGGTGTACAATTAATTCACAAGCTTCCCTAGAATTGTGTGCTTCACCTGTAAAGATAATAATGTCTTGAAATGTCTTTGGCTTGCCATTTTACATCATCATCAAAATATGTAATCAAAGAAAAAAAAATAGCTAAAGAAAATATGAAATTCAAAATTCAAAATTAGCATGGATAATCTTAGTAATAAAAGGAATCAGCATTGAACTTTTTAAATGAAAATGTTAACTAGAATTTTTCTCTCGTTTCATTATTGAAAGTGAATACTTTTTGACATTGATTATATATATTAATAGTTGTAGTAAATAAATAACTTAATTTGTTTATGGCCCATAAATAATCCATAAATATGATAAAGATGAATACAAAAACAACAACAACCATAATGCATTATAACTAGAATATAGATTAAAAAGGTCCAATTTTGGAAATTGGATATATTAGTCCTTTCGATCAAGGTGATCTCAGAAACCATATAAGATAGAGAAAATCCGAAGCTTTCGGCACAATCAATTCGAAGAAAAAAATATATATGCCTTCCAAATATGTCAAATGTCCTAATGTGGGCCCTATTAGACCCCTTTCGAAATAAAATAGGTACCTCTTAAACGACCAATCAAAATAATCATCTTGCAAAAGACTGCAATACAATTGTATGACAAATAAAAAAGTAAAAATTTTGATATTCTCCATTTTTTTTTTCAGAAACGGTAATAGTTACATAATAACGTTTGCATTTTTATAAGGATTTTGTCCAACAGTTATGCTGCAATTTTGGTTAAGTTTAAGCATATTTTATTTCCATGATGAACAACCAATGAGATTGGACACCAGTTATTACAACATTAGTGAAGTCCTTTCCTTTTTGCAAAAATATGAACAAAAATGATAGAACATAATGGCGATAATTATATAATGAGCATTACAATATTAAGAGACCTTTATATGAAATAAAATAGTTTTTATGCTGTGATGAATGTGTGTAGTAAATAAATGTGGAATCACATTACTGCTTACCATTGCCTGCTCGGCGTTTTCTCAACCAGATCAGGACCACACTGAGTACAACACCACATACTACTAATACTGATACAACTGAAACAGCTATTACAATGGCTTTATCAACACCCCGGGTGGTTTCTGTTGTCATTTCTGAAATCATATTATATTTTACTGCCTATGACGTACTTTGTAATAATAAATGAGTGAGTGAGTGATGATTATTAAAGCCTAGTGAACATTTCTTCAGCTATGTCATGAAGAGAACAACTAACACTTGATCAAATAATAATAATGTATGCTTTTGTCCAGACCATTGCACTTAAGGTTAGACATGTCGCTCCACTCTGACACACTATATCGACTCTGTCTTTGTCCTTTCTCCTTAATGATGTTTGCTTTGCTCAGTGGAGACAAATGAAATACCAATTTCATAGTCGCTGGTTTGACCCGACTGGGATCGTACCCACGAAAACAATTAAAAAAACAAAAAAATAAAGCTAAAACATTACACTACTGATTGTGTGTTGTTATATTATAATATAAAGCTGTGACAAGTCATACTTTGAAAGAATAAAAGTGCAACCCCTGCACCCCTGGTGTTAGAATCGGACACTCAGAGGTGACGGTGCTCGCATAAGTTTTAAAGGGATTCTTAAGGCGGTGAAGATGGTGTCACGTTAGATGTTACCACCAACTTCACTACGTTATCGAAATGGGTTCTGGAATATCCCAGTTAGTCGATATAACTAATCAATGTTTCCTCTTGAGGAGCAATACAAGTTGTAAATACAAAATACGTTCAATGTATAATTTATTAAAACAGTTAAATATTGACGGAGGAGCTGGCTGCAACTGGTCCCATGGATGGTCGTCAACAGATTACTAGGACGTCTAGTAATTTAATATTATTCGACGGATAAATATTCAAATATGGTACACACTAATCGAATCACAAATCACCGTACTTCTATAGAAGAACAACACAGTGTGTCACAATAATATTATTTCAAAGGATGGTCACCGTCACAAGCTATTCACCTGTCACCGTTACCATAAACTTATAATTAGAGTGTCAACACTTAGATATTAGACAATGTCACCAGATCATCTGTGTCACCGCCACCGGCATCATACACATATGGTTAAATAACTAACTTAAATATTAGACGAGGTCACCCAACCACCGTCACCGGTACCATCACCGTAAACCTATGGTTAAATAACTAACGTATATATTAGACGCTGTCACCCGACCACCGTCACCGGTACCATCACCGTCACCATAATAATTAAAGAACTAACACTTAAGATGGGACGACGTCACCAGACCACGGTCACCATGAATATAAGGTTAAATAACTAACTGATATATTAGACGATGTCACCCAACCACCGTCACCGGTACCAGGAAATTAATAATAAAATAACTAATACTTAATATGGGACAATGTCACCAAACCACATTGGTCACCGTCACCTATCCGGTGATAAATTACATATTACGTACTGTAGCATATACACTCCGTCTATCAGACATTTTCAGGGTAATCAACTGTACTAATTTTAAAGCGTCCCTTGAAGATATAACCAATCTATCTTGCTGTTTCGGCTGAGTTCCTGCTTTTATACCCACGTTGAACCAACGGCTGACGTCGTTATATCCCTCAACCAATCAGCATCACGGAAACAAGGAAAAGGGACTTTCCCCTGACGTCATATATTAGGTAGGTCATTTTGTCAACAATTGACGTTCATAAACAATAAAGAAATTTGTTTTAATTTCCTACTAGCTGCTCATTTGTATTTAATTATTTTAGAATAATTATATCAAAAAGATAGGATTATATTTTAGCTGCTGACCGGACATTATTTGAGAAGCACCGGCTTATTTGATATGGAAACAAACTGTCACCGACGTGGTCACCGGCGGTGACGAATGTAAGCAAAAGCTGAACTACGACCTACGGCACCCTAAAATCAGTCACCTTTGACTAAATATTGATTAACGACTATGATAATTTCATGTTTATTAATAGGGTATTCCTGCATAAATTGTGCTTGACAGAATCTGGGGTTTGAGTACCGCACATTCAATCGGTAGACCAAATTCAACAGCACGGTGACAAAACAAATATCTGACTGCACCCTCGAATTCATAATCTCATGTCATATACACCACATTATGAAACAATAGCTCTGTTTGATTTCAAACCTTTACATCGCATCCGAGCTGTGAAACAATAAATCTGCTTCACTCTCTAATACTTGAGAAAATAATAATACATGAAATAGCCGGCATTGCAAAAGCATTATATAATTTTGAAGATAGATGAATTCACCAAACTCATTCAAAACGGGATATGAAGTTTATTTAGAAATATTCGGAAAATTGTAGCGTAGCCATATTACTTATTACTCAGGAGATATGTATTGATAATTAGCAGAAAATAGATACCCAGACACTGCTCCGGTTGTGTTTTCCAAATTGGTAATCTTCTTTCGCCAATAAAACACTCAATTCTAGTTTCTGTTCTACAAGAGTTATCTTCCCACGTGTAATCAATGGTCATGGATAATTGGTAGAAAAGTCCAGGTTGTGCTTTACGTGAAACAGACATATTGAACTTTGACCCCTGCAATTAATTAACATAAAAGTTCATGTGATATTAAATATCAACGTATGCTCAGAAACTACTCATAAACTAAATATTGATCAACACGAACCCCTAATAAAAAAAATGGGGCTGACCTCAGGTGCTTCGGAAGGGTAAGCAGTTCCTGTTAATCTTTGCAAACCTGGTAATGGAATAGCTGATCAACTGAGAGATATATACTACATATGCATGTTTTACCAGAATGTTGCTACATATAAATGGTAAGTTCACAGTGAAGCAGACCTAACTATATCTGTAATATTTTTTTATTCCAAACTCAATGGAAACAACCCAGTCTCTGCTAACATGTCTACCTAATACACTCCTTAAATATATTCTTTGAAAAGATTACAACTAGGACACCGACTGTAAGACCCCCTATAATAAAATGGTAGGTGCCTAATGCTATATATTTTGCTTCTCGTTGAATGTCTTTAGATCAATTAGTGAAACAGCAACATTTTTTTTAATAATTATTATCATCGAATTTCTGATCTTGTCACCAGTTATCATCATCATCGTCGTCGTCATCATCATCATCTTAAAATTAGCTATATAGCTTTTTCTTTTATCATCGTAAAATTTCACAAACATTACAATATATTAATAGATTTTGCAATAAGAAGAGTTTAAAGATACCAAAGAATCAGAATCCGTATATCGAAGAAGAACAAAGAACACAATGGTCAAAAGAAAAAGCATAGGAAAAACAACGATCTACAAAACATACCTATTAATCTAAAGAATGAGTAACACGAACCCCAGTAGTGGCACCCGTCGTGTTAATCTAGTTATAGACCCGGTGATAAGTCAAATTAATTATGATTAAACATACCCCGACTGACAACATACATTCCGGTAAAGGATATATATTTTGAAATGTAAGGTTGGCAGATATATGTTTGTCTTCTTGGCTATAATTAATTTCCGTGTTGATTTCGTCAGCGGCAGGTATATCTGTGAGAGAAAAAAAAGTTTATTTGAAAAATTGAATATATCAATATTAATTAGGGAATTTTGAAGAAATCTTATATTCATAGAAAAATTGTTTTTACGCAACAACACATATGCATTTATTGTAAAAATCATTAATTGTTTAGAATTTATTAGGAAGTTTAGGAGAAACGTAATATTCATAAATGATTTGTCACTCGATAACACAGTATGTTTTTCAATAAAAACAAAAAATCCCTAATTTCTGGACAGAATAATAAAAGCTAACGATTGATGGATGAAAAACAGTGACCAAGGGGAAAACAGATGTTTTGTGTGGACATGTTGATCATGTTGGATATATTTATCAGTTTATGCAATGAGGAATCGCTTAAATTATATTAAATGAATTTAATTTGTACTTACACTGATATTTCGTGGTATTTAAATCTAACATTTTCCCATCGAATTCGAAACCATACGCACATTTGTAATAACAATTTACATCTGCTTCACTGGTGTTGAATATCTTTAGACGAAATTGCCTTGTAGAGATGACATTTTCTACATATTTATTTGGATCTGAAGAGAAGCCATTGAAGCTTAAAACATTGTTCTCACTGCCACCAGACCATTTCCGACTTCTACCATTGGTGAGGTTTAGTGAATCGTCAAGCGTACAAAGTAGGTGAATCGTTGAACCAAATACAATTATGTCATCTTGTACAATCCAGGAAACTACAATTAGAGAACAATCAAGAAATAAAAAAGTTCTTACATATATTATGTATAATGTTCAAGATTATAGCATTCTTTATAATCAAGTTGTTCGCCGGTTACATGTGAGGATTGGCATTTTACTCACAACTGCAAACAATTGCATGACCCCATCATTTGGGCTCATAAAACTAGTCTTGCCCCGTCACTTTTTATTGAAGTACCTGTACCAAACCAGGAAAGTAAATGGCCATATATATGTGTTCGATGTGTCGATTTTGCCTCTATTTACTCAGTTCAAGATATTTGAAAGATTGATAAAAATTGTGTTTGATTTGTGCATAAAGATATATTTATGTAGGATTGTTAGTACGCACTAGTAATGATATATGTTGAGTCATGCTCGTTATAGAAGATCCTACAGTGACTGTGAAATGTAGAACAACAATAAAGATATATTGATGTAGGATATATAGTACGCATTAGTAATGATATATGTTAAGTCATGCTCGTTATAGAAGACTCTAAAGTGACTGTGAAATGTAGAACAACAATAAAAGCACTGAATCTTTAATTTATGTAATGTTGAATAGTCTCTCTAACTGATCGATTCCTCTATATAGAGAAACATCCAATCAAATTTGATTGGTTTTTTTTATGAGAGGGTATCTATATGGCTGTTCCCCTTTATGATAATCTGGCAAATACACTCGTGTATCCAACTTTTTGAAAAATATTAAACACATACATTGTACATTAGCTAGCTCTTTCTGTATTAGTCTCGTCTTAGAATCTCGGTCTCGGCGTAAGACGGGCCAATACATATATTGTTATGAGTTCGAATGCCGCTCATGAAGAGGTGTACGACATTATCTGTTAAAGTTTGTCAGTGACTTACTGTCGGTGGTTTTCTCCGGGTACTCCGGTTTCCCCCATCAATAAAATCGACCACCACGATAAAACTTAAATATTGTTGAACGTAGCCATAAAACCAACCAACCAATACATCTAACATTGAATCTATAAGAGAACCAATATAGAATAAATTCAGTCAATAAGAATTGAATTATGATATTCCCATTATCATGATTACAAACAATATAACTTACCTGGTGATGATTGAACGCCTGATATTATAATGATAAAACACAAAATTGGATTAAGAAACATCTTTACTTCCACACTATTAAACTGTTTTATAACAGACCCAATATAGAATAAATTCAGTCAATAAGAATTGAATTATGATCTTCCCATTATCATGATTACAAACAATATAGCTTACCTGGTGATGATTGAACGCCTGATATTATAATGATAACACACACAATTGGATTAAGAAACATCTTTACTTCCACACTATTAAACTGTTTTATAACAGACCCAATATAGAATAAATTCAGTCAATAAGAATTGAATTATGATCTTCCCATTATCATGATTACAAACAATATAACTTACCTGGTGATGATTGAACGCCTGACATTATATTGATAAAATAACCAAATTGGATTAAGAAACATTTTTACTTCCACACTATTAAACTGTTTTATAACAGACCCAATATAGAATAAATTCAGTCAATAAGAATTGAATTATGATCTTCCCATTATCATGATTACAAACAATATAACTTACCTGGTGATGAGTGAACGCCTGACATTATAATGATAAAACATAAAATTGGATTAAGAAACATCTTTACTTCCACACTATTAAGCTGTTTTATAACAGACCCAATATAGAATAAATTCAGTCAATAAGAATTGAATTATGATCTTCCCATTATCATGATTACAAACAATATAACTTACCTGGTGATGAGTGAACGCCTGACATTATAATGATAAAACGTAAAATTGGATTAAGAAACATCTTTACTTCCACACTACTAAACTGTTTTATAACAGACCCAATATAGAATAAATTCAGTCAATAAGAATTGAATTATGATCTTCCCATTATCATGATTGCAAACAATATAACTTACCTGGTGATGATTGAACGCCTGACATTATAATGATAAAACACAAAATTGGATTAAGAAACATCTTTACTTCCACACTATTAAACTGCTTTTTTAGTTATTTTTTCAAATTTTAAATATAATTTACCAACACCTTTAACTCAATGCAGGTCACAATGTTATGTAAGCAATATCAAACCAGCCTTTTAATTATTTGAATATAATACTTTGTATGGCATGAAAGGTTTCCGCTTGATGTGATACATTTGTGCATTTAAAAAAAAAAACAGATAACAATAAATAAGAGTAATAACAAAATTGCCGAACTTCGAACAATCTTACAAAGGGAAAGTGAAAACTCATAATTATATAAACAGACAAAATCAGTCAACAACCGGAAAACTGTGAAAACCGCAATGAAATGTAGAACAACAATGAAGATATGTCTATGTAGGATATATAGTACGTATTAGTAATGATATATGTTGAGTCATGCTCGTTATAGAAGATCCTACAGTGACTGTGAAATGTAGAACAACAATAAAGATATATTTATGTAGGATATATAGTATGTATTAGTAATGATATATGTTGAGTTATGCTCGTTATAGAAGATCCTACAGTGACTGTGAAATGTAGAACAACAATAAAGATATATTTATGTAGGAAATATAGTACGCATTAGTAATGATATATGTTGAGTCATGCTCGTTATAGAAGATCCTACAGTGACTGTGAAATGTAGAACAACAATAAAGATATATCTATGTAGGATATATAGTACGCATTAGTAATGATATATGTTGAGTCATGCTCGTTATAGAAGACTCTACAGTGACTGTGAAATGTAGAACAACAATAAAAGCACTGAATCTTTAATTTATGTAATGTTGAATAGTCTCTCTAACTGATCGATTCCTCTATATGGAGAAACATCCAATCAAATTTGATTGTTTTTTTTATGAGAGGGTATCTATATGGCTGTTCCAATTTATGATAATCTGGCAAATACACTCGTGTATCCAACTTTTTGAAAAATATTAAACACATACATTGTACATTAGCTAGCTCTTTCTGTATTAGTCTCGTCTTAGAATCTCGGTCTCGGCGTAAGACGGGCCAATACATATATTGTTATGAGTTCGAATGCCGCTCATGAAGAGGTGAACGACATTATGTGATAAAGTTTGTCAGTGACTTACTGTCGGTGGTTTTCTCCGGGTACTCCGTTTCCCCCATCAATAAATTCGACCACCACGATAAAACTTAAATATTGTTGAACGTAGCCATAAAACCAACCCACCAATACATCTAACATTGCATCTATAACAGACCCAATATAGAATAAATTCAGTCAATAAGAATTGAATTATGATCTTCCCATTATCATGATTACAAACAATATAACTTACCTGGTGATGATTGAACGCCTGACATTATAATGATAAAAAAACCAAATTGGATTAAGAAACATCTTTACTTCCACACTATTAAACTGTTTAATAACAGACCCAATATAGAATAAATTCAGTCAATAAGAATTGAATTATGATCTTCCCATTATCATGATTACAAACAATATAACTTACCTGGTGATGATTGAACGCCTGACATCATAATGATAAAAAAACTAAATTGGATTAAGAAACATCTTTACTTCCACACTATTAAACTGTTTTATAACAGACCCAATATAGAATAAATTCAGTCAATAAGAATTGAATTATGATCTTCCCATTATCATGATTACAAACAATATAACTTACCTGGTGATGAGTGAACGCCTGACATTATAATGATAAAACATAAAATTGGATTAAGAAACATCTTTACTTCCACACTATTAAACTGTTTTATAACAGACCCAATATAGAATAAATTCAGTCAATAAGAATTGAATTATGATCTTCCCATTATCATGATTACAAACAATATAACTTACCTGGTGATGATTGAACGCCTGACATTATAATGATAAAACACAAAATTGGATTAAGAAACATCTTTACTTCCACACTATTAAACTGCTTTTTTAGTTATTTTTTCAAATTTTAAATATAATTTACCAACACCTTTAACTCAATTCAAGTCACAATGTTATGTAAGCAATATCAAACCAGCCTTTTAATTATTTGAATATAATACTTTGTATGGCATGAAAGGTTTCCGCTTGATGTGATACATTTGTGCATTTAAAAAAAAAACAGATAACAATAAATAAGAGTAATAACAAAATTGCCGAACTTCGAACAATCTTACAAAGGGAAAGTGAAAACTCATAATTATATAAACAGACAAAATCAGTCAACAACCGGAAAACTGTGAAAACGCAATGAAATGTAGAACAACAATAAAGATATGTTTATGTAGGATATATAGTACGTATTAGTAATGATATATGTTGAGTCATGCTCGTTATAGAAGATCCTACAGTGACTGTGAAATGTAGAACAACAATAAAGATATATTTATGTAGGATATATAGTACGTATTAGTAATGATATATGTTGAGTCATACTCGCTATAGAAGATCCTACAGTGACTGTGAAATGTAGAACAACAATAAAGATATATTTATGTAGGATATATAGTACGTATTAGTAATGATATATGTTGAGTCATGCTCGTAATAGAAGATCCTACAGTGACTGTGAAATGTAGAACAACAATAAAGATATATTTATGTAGGATATATAGTACGCATTAGTAATGATATATGTTGAGTCATGCTCGTTATAGAAGACTCTACAGTGACTGTGAAATGTAGAACAACAATAAAAGCACTGAATCTTTAATCTATGTAATGTTGAATAGTCTCTCTAACTGATCGATTTCTCTATATGGAGAAACATCCAATCAAATTTGATTGTTTTTTTTTATGAGAGGGTATCTATATGGCTGTTCCACTTAATGATAATCTGGCAAATACACTCGTGTATCCAACTTTTTGAAAAAATATTAAACACATACATTGTACATTAGCTAGCTCTTTCTGTATTAGTCTCGTCTTAGAATCTCGGTCTCGGCGTAGGACGGGCCAATACATATATTGTTATGAGTTCGAATGCCGCTCATGAAGAGGTGTACGACATTATGTGATAAAGTTTGTCAGTGACTTACTGTAGGTGGTTTTCTCCGGGTACTCCGGTTTCCCCCATCAATAAAATCGACCACCACGATAAAACTTAAATATTGTTGAGCGTAGCCATAAAACCAACCCACCAATACATCTAACATTGAATCTATCACAGACCCAATATAGAATAAATTCAGTCAATAAGAATTGAATTATGATCTTCCCATTATCATGATTACAAACAATATAACTTACCTGGTGATGATTGAACGCCTGACATTATAATGATAAAACACAAAATTGGATTAAGAAACATCTTTACTTCCACACTATTAAACTGCTTTTTTAGTTATTTTTTCAAATTTTAAATATAATTTACCAACACCTTTAACTCAATGCAGGTCACAATGTTATGTAAGCAATATCAAAGCAGCCTTTTAATTATTTGAATATAATACTTTGTATGACATGAAAGGTTTCCGCTTGATGTGATACATTTGTACATTTAAAAAAAAAACAGATAACAATAAATAAGGGTAATAACAAAATTGCCGAACTCCGAACAATCTTACAAAGTGAAAGTGAAAACTCATAATTATATAAACAGACAAAATCAGTCAACAACCGGAAAACTGTGAAAACCGCAATGAAATGTAGAACAACAATAAAGATATATTGATGTAGGATATATAGTATGTATTAGTAATGATATATGTTGAGTCATGCTCGTTATAGAAGATCCTACAGTGACTGTGAAATGTAGAACAACAATAAAGATATATTTATGTAGGATATATAGTACGTATTAGTAATGACATATGTTGAGTCATGCTCGTTATAGAAGATCCTACAGTGACTGTGAAATGTAGAACAACAATAAAGATATATTTATGTAGGATATATAGTACGTATTAGTAATGATATATGTTGAGTCATGCTCGTTATAGAAGATCCTACAGTGACTGTGAAATGTAGAACAACAATAAAGATATATTTATGTAGGATATATAGTACGTATTAGAAATGATATATGTTGAGTCATGCTCGTTATAGAAGATCCTACAGTGACTGTGAAATGTAGAACAACAATAAAGATATATTTATGTAGGATATATAGTACGCATTAGTAATGATATATGTTGAGTCATGCTCGTTATAGAAGATTCTACAGTGACTGTGAAATGTAGAACAACAATAAAAGCACTGAATCTTTAATTTATGTAATGTTGAATAGTCTCTCTAACTGATCGATTCCTCTATATGGAGAAATATCCAATCAAATTTGATTGTTTTTTTTATGAGAGGGTATCTATATGGCTGTTCCACTTTATGATAATCTGGCAAATACACTCGTGTATCCAACTTTTTGAAAAAATATTAAACACATACATTGTACATTAGCTAGCTCTTTCTGTATTAGTCTCGTCTTAGAATCTCGGTCTCGGCGTAGGACGGGCCAATACATATATTGTTATGAGTTCGAATGCCGCTCATGAAGAGGTGTACGACATTATGTGATAAAGTTTGTCAGTGACTTACTGTAGGTTGTTTTCTCCGGGTACTCCGGTTTCCCCCATCAATAAAATCGACCACCACGATAAAACTTAAATATTGTTGAGCGTAGCCATAAAACCAACCCACCAATACATCTAACATTGAATCTATCACAGACCCAATATAGAATAAATTCAGTCAATAAGAATTGAATTATGATCTTCCCATTATCATGATTACAAACAATATAACTTACCTGGTGATGATTGAACGCCTGACATTATAATGATAAAACACAAAATTGGATTAAGAAACATCTTTACTTCCACACTATTAAACTGCTTTTTTAGTTATTTTTTCAAATTTTAAATATAATTTACCAACACCTTTAACTCAATGCAGGTCACAATGTTATGTAAGCAATATCAAAGCAGCCTTTTAATTATTTGAATATAATACTTTGTATGACATGAAAGGTTTCCGCTTGATGTGATACATTTGTGGATTTAAAAAAAAAACAGATAACAATAAATAAGGGTAATAAAAAAATTGCCGAACTCCGAACAATCTTACAAAGGGAAAGTGAAAACTCATAATTATATAAACAGACAAAATCAGTCAACAACCGGAAAACTGTGAAAACCGCAATGAAATGTAGAACAACAATAAAGATATATTGATGTAGGATATATAGTATGTATTAGTAATGATATATGTTGAGTCATGCTCGTTATAGAAGATCCTACAGTGACTGTGAAATGTAGAACAACAATAAAGATATATTTATGTAGGATATATAGTACGTATTAGTAATGACATATGTTGAGTCATGCTCGTTATAGAAGATCCTACAGTGACTGTGAAATGTAGAACAACAATAAAGATATATTTATGTAGGATATATAGTACGTATTAGTAATGATATATGTTGAGTCATGCTCGTTATAGAAGATCCTACAGTGACTGTGAAATGTAGAACAACAATAAAGATATATTTATGTAGGATATATAGTACGCATTAGTAATGATATATGTTGAGTCATGCTCGTTATAGAAGACTTTACAGTGACTGTGAAATGTAGAACAACAATAAAAGCACTGAATCTTTAATTTATGTAATGTTGAATAGTCTCTCTAACTGATCGATTCCTCTATATGGAGAAATATCCAATCAAATTTGATTGGTTTTTTTATGAGAGGGTATCTATATGGCTGTTCCAATTTATGATAATCTGGCAAATACACTCGTGTATCCAACTTTTTGAAAAAATATTAAACACATACATTGTACATTAGCTAGCTCTTTCTGTATTAGTCTCGTCTTAGAATCTCGGTCTCGGCGTAGGACGGGCCAATACATATATTGTTATGAGTTCGAATGCCGCTCATGAAGAGGTGTACGACATTATGTGATAAAGTTTGTCAGTGACTTACTGTAGGTGGTTTTCTCCGGGTACTCCGGTTTCCCCCATCAATAAAATCGACCACCACGATAAAGCTTAAATATTGTTGAGCGTAGCCATAAAACCAACTCACCAATACATCTAACATTGAATCTATCACAGACCCAATATAGAATAAATTCAGTCAATAAGAATTGAATTATGATCTTCCCATTATCATGATTACAAACAATATAACTTACCTGGTGATGATTGAACGCCTGACATTATAATGATAAAACACAAAATTGGATTAAGAAACATCTTTACTTCCACACTATTAAACTGCTTTTTTAGTTATTTTTTCAAATTTTAAATATAATTTACCAACACCTTTAACTCAATGCAGGTCACAATGTTATGTAAGCAATATCAAAGCAGCCTTTTAATTATTTGAATATAATACTTTGTATGACATGAAAGGTTTCCGCTTGATGTGATACATTTGTGCATTTAAAAAAAAAACAGATAACAATAAATAAGGGTAATAACAAAATTGCCGAACTCCGAACAATCTTACAAAGGGAAAGTGAAAACTCATAATTATATAAACAGACAAAATCAGTCAACAACCGGAAAACTGTGAAAACCGCAATGAAATGTAGAACAACAATAAAGATATATTGATGTAGGATATATAGTATGTATTAGTAATGATATATGTTGAGTCATGCTCGTTATAGAAGATCCTACAGTGACTGTGAAATGTAGAACAACAATAAAGATATATTTATGTAGGATATATAGTACGTATTAGTAATGACATATGTTGAGTCATGCTCGTTATAGAAGATCCTACAGTGACTGTGAAATGTAGAACAACAATAAAGATATATTTATGTAGGATATATAGTACGTATTAGTAATGATATATGTTGAGTCATGCTCGTTATAGAAGATCCTACAGTGACTGTGAAATGTAGAACAACAATAAAGATATATTTATGTAGGATATATAGTACGTATTAGAAATGATATATGTTGAGTCATGCTCGTTATAGAAGATCCTACAGTGACTGTGAAATGTAGAACAACAATAAAGATATATTTATGTAGGATATATAGTACGCATTAGTAATGATATATGTTGAGTCATGCTCGTTATAGAAGACTCTACAGTGACTGTGAAATGTAGAACAACAATAAAAGCACTGAATCTTTAATTTATGTAATGTTGAATAGTCTCTCTAACTGATCGATTCCTCTATATGGAGAAATATCCAATCAAATTTGATTGTTTTTTTTATGAGAGGGTATCTATATGGCTGTTCCACTTTATGATAATCTGGCAAATACACTCGTGTATCCAACTTTTTGAAAAAATATTAAACACATACATTGTACATTAGCTAGCTCTTTCTGTATTAGTCTCGTCTTAGAATCTCGGTCTCGGCGTAGGACGGGCCAATACATATATTGTTATGAGTTCGAATGCCGCTCATGAAGAGGTGTACGACATTATGTGATAAAGTTTGTCAGTGACTTACTGTAGGTTGTTTTCTCCGGGTACTCCGGTTTCCCCCATCAATAAAATCGACCACCACGATAAAACTTAAATATTGTTGAGCGTAGCCATAAAACCAACCCACCAATACATCTAACATTGAATCTATCACAGACCCAATATAGAATAAATTCAGTCAATAAGAATTGGATTATGATCTTCCCATTATCATGATTACAAACAATATAACTTACCTGGTGATGATTGAACGCCTGACATTATAATGATAAAACACAAAATTGGATTAAGAAACATCTTTACTTCCACACTATTAAACTGCTTTTTTAGTTATTTTTTCAAATTTTAAATATAATTTACCAACACCTTTAACTCAATGCAGGTCACAATGTTATGTAAGCAATATCAAAGCAGCCTTTTAATTATTTGAATATAATACTTTGTATGACATGAAAGGTTTCCGCTTGATGTGATACATTTGTGGATTTAAAAAAAAAACAGATAACAATAAATAAGGGTAATAACAAAATTGCCGAACTCCGAACAATCTTACAAAGGGAAAGTGAAAACTCATAATTATATAAACAGACAAAATCAGTCAACAACCGGAAAACTGTGAAAACCGCAATGAAATGTAGAACAACAATAAAAATATATTGATGTAGGATATATAGTATGTATTAGTAATGATATATGTTGAGTCATGCTCGTTATAGAAGATCCTACAGTGACTGTGAAATGTAGAACAACAATAAAGATATATTTATGTAGGATATATAGTACGTATTAGTAATGACATATGTTGAGTCATGCTCGTTATAGAAGATCCTACAGTGACTGTGAAATGTAGAACAACAATAAAGATATATTTATGTAGGATATATAGTACGTATTAGTAATGATATATGTTGAGTCATGCTCGTTATAGAAGATCCTACAGTGACTGTGAAATGTAGAACAACAATAAAGATATATTTATGTAGGATATATAGTGCGTATTAGTAATGATATATGTTGAGTCATGCTCGCTATAGAAGATCCTACAGTGACTGTGAAATGTAGAACAACAATAAAGATATATTTATGTAGGATATATAGTACGCATTAGTAATGATATATGTTGAGTCATGCTCGTTATAGAAGACTCTACAGTGACTGTGAAATGTAGAACAACAATAAAAGCACTGAATCTTTAATCTATGTAATGTTGAATAGTCTCTCTAACTGATCGATTCCTCTATATGGAGAAACATCCAATCAAATTTGATTGTTTTTTTTATGAGAGGGTATCTATATGGCTGTTCCACTTTATGATAATCTGGCAAATACACTCGTGTATCCAACTTTTTGAAAAAATATTAAACACATACATTGTACATTAGCTAGCTCTTTCTGTATTAGTCTCGTCTTAGAATCTCGGTCTCGGCGTAAGACGGGCCAATACATATATTGTTATGAGTTCGAATGCCGCTCATGAAGAGGTGTACGACATTATGTGATAAAGTTTGTCAGTGACTTACTGTAGGTGGTTTTCTCCGGGTACTCCGGATATATGTTGAGTCATGCTCGTTATAGAAGATCCTACAGTGACTGTGAAATGTAGAACAACAATAAAGATATATTTATGTAGGATATATAGTACGTATTAGTAATGATATATGTTGAGTCATGCTCGTTATAGAAGATCCTACAGTGACTGTGAAATGTAGAACAACAATAAAGATATATTTATGTAGGATATATAGTACGTATTAGTAATGATATATGTTGAGTCATGCTCGTTATAGAAGATCATACAGTGACTGTGAAATGTAGAACAACAATAAAGATATATTTATGTAGGATATATAGTACGTATTAGTAATGATATATGTTGAGTCATGCTCGTTATAGAAGATCCTACAGTGACTGTGAAATGGAGAACAACTATAAAGATATATTTATGTAGGATATATAGTACGCATTAGTAATGATATATGTTGAGTCATGCTCGTTATAGAAGATCCTACAGTGACTGTGAAATGTAGAACAGCAATAATAGCACTGAATCTTTAATTTATGTAATGTTGAATAGTCTCTCTAACTGATCGATTCCTCTATATGGAGAAACATCCAATCAAATTTGATTGTTTTTTTTTATGAGAGTGTATCTATATGGCTGTTCCAATTTATGATAATCTGGCAAATACACTCGTGTATCCAACTTTTTGAAAAATATTAAACACATACATTGTACATTAGCTAGCTCTTTCTGTATTAGTCTCGTCTTAGAATCTCGGTCTCGTCGTAAGACGGGCCAATACATATATTGTTATGAGTTCGAATGCCGCTCATGAAGAGGTGTACGACATTATGTGATAAAGTTTGTCGGTGTCTTACTGTCGGTGGTTTTCTTCGGGTACTCCGGTTTCCCCCATCAATAAAATCGACCACCACGATAAAGCTTAAATATTGTTGAACGTAGCCATAAAACCAACCCACCAATACATCTAACATTGAATCTATAAGAGACCCAATATAGAATAAGCTCAGTCAATAAGAATTGAATTATGATCTTCCCATTATCATGATTACAAACAATGTAACTTACCTGGTGAGGATTGAACGCCTGATATTATAATGATAAAACACAAAATTGGATTAAGAAACATCTTTACTTCCACACTATTAAACTGTTTTATAACAGACCCAATATAGAATAAATTCAGTCAATAAGAATTGAATTATGATCTTCGCATTGTCATGATTACAAACAATATAGCTTACCTGGTGATGATTGAACGCCTGACATTATAATGATAAAACACAAAATTGGATTAAGAAACATCTTTACTTCCACACTATTAAACTGCTTTTTTAGTTATTTTTTTCAAATTTTAAATAAAATTTACCGACACCTTTAACTCAATGCAGGTCACAATGTTATGTAAGCAATAGCAAACCAGCCTTTTAATTATTTGAATATAATACTTTGTATGACATGAAAGGTTTCCGCTTGATGTGATACATTTGTGTATTTAAAAAAAACCCAGATAACAATAAATAAGGGTAATAACAAAATTGCCGAACTCCGAACAATCTTACAAAGGGAAAGTAAAAACTCATAATTATATAAACAGACAAAATCAGTCAACAACCGGAAAACTGTGAAAACCGCAATGAAATGTAGAACAACAATAAAGATATATTTATGTAGGATATATAGTACGTATTACTAATGATATATGTTGAGTCATGCTCGCTATAGAAGATCCTACAGTGACTGTGAAATGTAGAACAACAATAAAGATATATTTATGTAGGATATATAGTACGTATTAGTAATGATATATGTTGAGTCATGCTCGTTATAGAAGATCCTACAGTGACTGTGAAATGTAGAACAACAATAAAGATATATGTATGTAGGATATATAGTACGTATTAGTAATGATACATGTTGAGTCATGCTCGTTATAGAAGATCCTACAGTGACTGTGAAATGTAGAACAACAATAAATATATATTTATGTAGGATATATAGTACGTATTAGTAATGATATATGTTGAGTCATGCTCGTTATAGAAGATCCTACAGTGACTGTGAAATGTAGAACAACAATAAAGATATATTTATGTAGGATATATAGTACGGATTAGTAATGATATATGTTGAGTCATGCTCGCTATAGAAGATCCTACAGTGACTGTGAAATGTAGAACAGCAATAATAGCACTGAATCTTTAATTTATGTAATGTTGAATAGTCTCTCTAACTGATCGATTCCTCTATATGGAGAAACATCCAATCAAATTTTATTGTTTTTTTTTATGAGAGGGTATCTATATGGCTGTTCCAATTTATGATAATCTGGCAAATACACTCGTGTATCCAACTTTTTGAAAAATATTAAACACATACATTGTACATTAGCTAGCTTTTTCTGTATTAGTCTCGTCTTAGAATCTCGGTCTCGGCGTAAGACGGGCCAATACATATATTGTTATGAGTTCGAATGCCGCTCATGAAGAGGTGTACGACATTATGTGATAAAGTTTGTCGGTGTCTTACTGTCGGTGGTTTTCTTCGGGTACTCCGGTTTCCCCCATCAATAAAATCGACCACCACGATAAAGCTTAAATATTGTTGAACGTAGCCATAAAACCAACCCACCAATACATCTAACATTGAATCTATAAGAGACCCAATATAGAATAAGCTCAGTCAATAAGAATTGAATTATGATCTTCCCATTATCATGATTACAAACAATATAACTTACCTGGTGAGGATTGAACGCCTGATATTATAATGATAAAACACAAAATTGGATTAAGAAACATCTGTACTTCCACACTATTAAACTGTTTTATAACAGACCCAATATAGAATAAATTCAGTCAATAAGAATTGAATTATGATCTTCCCATTATCATGATTACAAACAATATAACTTACCTGGTGAGGATTGAACGCCTGATATTATAATGATAAAACACAAAATTGGATTAAGAAACATCTTTACTTCCACACTATTAAACTGTTTTATAACAGACCCAATATAGAATAAATTCAGTCAATAAGAATTGAATTATGATCTTCCCATTATCATGATTACAAACAATATAACTTACATGGTGATGATTGAACGCCTGACATTATAATGATAAAAAAACCAAATTGGATTAAGAAACATCTTTACTTCCACATTATTAGACTGTTTTATAACAGACCCAATATAGAATAAATTCAGTCAATAAGAATTGAATTATGATCTTCCCATTATCATGATTACAAACAATATAACTTACCTGGTGATGATTGAACGCCTGACATTATAATGATAAAAAAAACAAATTGGATTAAGAAACATCTTTACTTCCACACTATTAAACTGTTTTATAACAGACCCAATATAGAATAAATTCAGTCAATAAGAATTGAATTATGATCTTCCCATTATCATGATTACAAACAATATAACTTACCTGGTGATGATTGAACGCCTGACATTATAATGATAAAACACAAAATTTGATTAAGAAACATCTTTACTTCCACACTATTAAACTGCTTTTTTAGTTATTTTTTTCAAATTTTAAATAAAATTTACCAACACCTTTAACTCAATGCAGGTCACAATGTTATGTAAGCAATAGCAAACCAGCCTTTTAATTATTTGAATATAATACTTTGTATGGCATGAAAGGTTTCCGCTTGATGTGATACATTTGTGCATTTAAAAAAAAAACAGATAACAATAAATAAGGGTAATAACAAAATTGCCGAACTCCGAACAATCTTACAAAGGGAAAGTGAAAACTCATAATTATATAAACAGACAAAATCAGTCAACAACCGGAAAACTGTGAAAACCGCAATGAAATGTAGAACAACAATAAAGATATATTTATGTAGGATATATAGTACGTATTACTAATGATATATGTTGAGTCATGCTCGTTATAGAAGATCCTACAGTGACTGTGAAATGTAGAACAACAATAAAGATATATTTATGTAGGATAAATAGTACGTATTAGTAATAATATATGTTGAGTCATGCTCGTAATAGAAGATCCTACAGTGACTGTGAAATGTAGAACAACAATAAAGATATATTTATGTAGGATATATAGTACGTATTAGTAATGATATATGTTGAGTCATGCTCGTTATAGAAGATCCTACAGTGACTGTGAAATGTAGAACAACAATAAAGATATATTTATGTAGGATATATAGTACGTATTAGCAATGATACATGTTGAGTCATGCTCGTTATAGAAGATCCTACAGTGACTGTGAAATGTAGAACAACAATAAAGATATATTTATGTAGGATATATAGTACGTATTAGCAATGATACATGTTGAGTCATGCTCGTTATAGAAGATCCTACAGTGACTGTGAAATGTAGAACAACAATAAAGATATATTTATGTAGGATATATAGTACGTATTAGTAATGATATATGTTGAGTCATGCTCGTTATAGAAGATCCTACAGTGACTGTGAAATGTAGTACAACAATAAAGATATATTTATGTAGGATATATAGTACGCATTAGCAATGATATATGTTGAGTCATGCTCGTTATAGAAGATCCTACAGTGACTGTGAAATGTAGAACAACAATAAAGATATATTTATGTAGGATATATAGTACGCATTAGTAATGATATATGTTAAGTCATGCTCGTTATAGAAGACTCTACAGTGAGTGTGAAATGTAGAACAACAATAAAAGCACTGAATCTTTAATTTATGTAATGTTGAATAGTCTCTCTAACTGATCGATTCCTCTATATGGAGAAACATCCAATCAAATTTTATTGTTTTTTTTTATGAGAGTGTATCTATATGGCTGTTCCAATTTATGATAATCTGGCAAATACACCCGTGTATCCAACTTTTTGAAAAATATTAAACACATACATTGTACATTAGCTAGCTCTTTCTGTATTAGTCTCGTCTTAGAATCTCGGTCTCGTCGTAAGACGGGCCAATACATATATTGTTATGAGTTCGAATGCCGCTCATGAAGAGGTGTACGACATTATGTGATAAAGTTTGTCGGTGTCTTACTGTCGGTGGTTTTCTTCGGGTACTCCGGTTTCCCCCATCAATAAAATCGACCACCACGATAAAGCTTAAATATTGTTGAACGTAGCCATAAAACCAACCCACCAATACATCTAACATTGAATCTATAAGAGACCCAATATAGAATAAGCTCAGTCAATAAGAATTGAATTATGATCTTCCCATTATCATGATTACAAACAATATAACTTACCTGGTGAGGATTGAACGCCTGATATTATAATGATAAAACACAAAATTGGATTAAGAAACATCTTTACTTCCACACTATTAAACTGTTTTATAACAGACCCAATATAGAATAAATTCAGTCAATAAGAATTGAATTATGATCTTCGCATTGTCATGATTACAAACAATATAGCTTACCTGGTGATGATTGAACGCCTGATATTATAATGATAAAACACAAAATTGGATTAAGAAACATCTTTACTTCCACACTATTAAACTGCTTTTTTAGTTATTTTTTTCAAATTTTAAATAAAATTTACCAACACCTTTAACTCAATGCAGGTCACAATGTTATGTAAGCAATAGCAAACCAGCCTTTTAATTATTTGAATATAATACTTTGTATGACATGAAAGGTTTCCGCTTGATGTGTACATTTGTGTATTTAAAAAAAACCCAGATAACAATAAATAAGGGTAATAACAAAATTGCCGAACTCCGAACAATCTTACAAAGGGAAAGTAAAAACTCATAATTATATAAACAGACAAAATCAGTCAACAACCGGAAAACTGTGAAAACCGCAATGAAATGTAGAACAACAATAAAGATATATTTATGTAGGATATATAGTACGTATTACTAATGATATATGTTGAGTCATGCTCGCTATAGAAGATCCTACAGTGACTGTGAAATGTAGAACAACAATAAAGATATATTTATGTAGGATAAATAGTACGTATTAGTAATAATATATGTTGAGTCATGCTCGTTATAGAAGATCCTACAGTGACTGTGAAATGTAGAACAACAATAAAGATATATTTATGTAGGATATATAGTACGTATTAGTAATGATATATGTTGAGTCATGCTCGTTATAGAAGATCCTACAGTGACTGTGAAATGTAGTACAACAATAAAGATATATTTATGTAGGATATATAGTACGCATTAGTAATGATATATGTTGAGTCATGCTCGTTATAGAAGATCCTACAGTGACTGTGAAATGTAGAACAACAATAAAGATATATTTATGTAGGATATATAGTACGCATTAGTAATGATATATGTTAAGTCATGCTCGTTATAGAAGACTCTACAGTGACTGTGAAATGTAGAACAACAATAAAAGCACTGAATCTTTAATTTATGTAATGTTGAATAGTCTCTCTAACTGATCGATTCCTCTATATGGAGAAACATCCAATCAAATTTTATTGTTTTTTTTTTATGAGAGGGTATCTATATGGCTGTTCCACTTTATGATAATCTGGCAAATACACTCGTGTATCCAACTTTTTGAAAAATATTAAACACATACATTGTACATTAGCTAGCTCTTTCTGTATTAGTCTCGTCTTAGAATCTCGGTCTCTGCGTAAGACGGGCCAATACATATATTGTTATGAGTTCGAATGCCGCTCATGAAGAGGTGTACGACATTATGTGATAAAGTTTGTCAGTGACTTACTGTAGGTGGTTTTCTCCGGGTACTCCGGTTTCCCCCATCAATAAAATCGACCACCACGATAAAACTTAAATATTGTTGAGCGTAGCCATAAAACCAACCCACCAATACATCTAACATTGAATCTATAACAGACCCAATATAGAATAAATTCAGTCAATAAGAATTGAATTATGATCTTCCCATTATCATGATTACAAACAATATAACTTACCTGGTGATGATTGAACGCCTGACATTATAATGATAAAACACAAAATTGGATTAAGAAACATCTTTACTTCCACACTATTAAACTGTTTTATAACAGACCCAATATAGAATAAATTCAGTCAATAAGAATTGAATTATGATCTTCCCATTATCATGATTACAAACAATATAACTTACCTGGTGATGATTGAACGCCTGACATTATAATGATGAAAAAACCAAATTGGATTAAGAAACATCTTTACTTCCACACTATTAAACTGTTTTATAACAGACCCAATATAGAATAAATTCAGTCAATAAGAATTGAATTATGATCTTCCCATTATCATGATTACAAACAATATAACTTACCTGGTGATGATTGAACGCCTGACATTATAATGATAAAAAAAAACAATTGGATTAAGAAACATCTTTACTTCCACACTATTAAACTGTTTTATAACAGACCCAATATAGAATAAATTCAGTCAATAAGAATTGAATTATGATCTTCCCATTATCATGATTACAAACAATATAACTTACCTGGTGATGATTGAACGCCTGACATTATAATGATAAAACACAAAATTGGATTAAGAAACATCTTTACTTCCACACTATTAAACTGCTTTTTTAGTTATTTTTTCAAATTTTAAATATAATTTACCAACACCTTTAACTCAATGCAGGTCACAATGTTATATAAGCAATAGCAAAGCAGCCTTTTAATTATTTGAATATAATACTTTGTATGACATGAAAGGTTTCCGCTTGATGTGATACATTTGTGCATTTAAAAAAAAACCAGATAACAATAAATAAGGGTAAAAACAAAATTGCCGAACTCCGAACAATCTTACAAAGGGAAAGTGAAAACTCATAATTATATAAACAGACAAAATCAGTCAACAACCGGAAAACTGTGAAAACCGCAATGAAATGTAGAACAACAATAAAGATATATTGATGTAGGATATATAGTACGCATTAGTAATGATATATGTTGAGTCATGCTCGTTATAGAAGATCCTACAGTGACTGTGAAATGTAGAACAACAATAAAGATATATTTATGTAGGATATATAGTACGTATTAGTAATGATATATGTTGAGTCATGTTCGTTATAGAAGATCCTACAGTGACTGTGAAATGTAGAACAACAATAAAGATATATTTATGTAGGATATATAGTACGTATTAGTAATGATATATGTTAAGTCATGCTTGTTATAGAAGATCCTACAGTGACTGAAATGTAGAACAACAATAAAGATATATTTTTGTAGGATATATAGTACGCATTAGTAATGATATATGTTAAGTCATGCTCGTTATAGAAGACTCTACAGTGACTGTGAAATGTAGAACAACAATAAAAGCACTGAATCTTTAATTTATGTAATGTTGAATAGTCTCACTAACTGATCGATTCCTCTATATGGAGAAACATCCAATCAAATTTGATTGGTTTTTTTTATGAGAGGGTATCTATATGGCTCTTCCACTTGATGATAATCTGGCAAATACACTCGTGTATCCAACTTTTTGAAAAATATTTAACACATACATTGTACATTAGCTAGCTCTTTCTGTATTAATCTCATTTTAGAATCTCGGTCTCGGCGTAAGACGGGTCAATACATATATTGTTATGAGTTCGAATGTTGCTCATGAAGAGGGGTACGACATTATGTGATAAAGTTTGTCAGTGACTTACTGTCGGTGGTTTTCTCCGGGTACTCCGGTTTCCACATCAATAAAATCGACAACCACGATAAAACTTAAATATTGTTGAACGTAACAATAAAACCAACCCACCAATACATCTAACATTGAATCTATAAGAGAACCAATATAGAATAAATTCAGTCAATAAGAATTGAATTATGATATTCCCATTATCATGATTACAAACAATATAACTTACCTGGTGATTATTGAACACCTGATATTATAATGATAAAACACAAAATTGGATTAAGAAACATCTGTACTTCTACACTATTAAACTGTTTTATAACAGACCCAATATAGAATAAATTCAGTCAATAAGAATTGAATTATGATCTTCCCATTATCATGATTACAAACAATATAACTTACCTGGTGATGATTGAACGCCTGATATTATAATGATAAAACACAAAATTGGATTAAGAAACATCTTTACTTCCACACTATTAAACTGTTTTATAACAGACCCAATATAGAATAAATTCAGTCAATAAGAATTGAATTATGATCTTCCCATTATCATGATTACAAACAATATAACTTACCTGGTGATGATTGAACGCCTGATATTATAATGATAAAACACAAAATTGGATTAAGAAACATCTTTACGTCCACACTATTAAACTGTTTTATAACAGACCCAATATAGAATAAATTCAGTCAAGAAGAATTGAATTATGATCTTCCCATTATCATGATTACAAACAATATAATTACCTGGTGATGATTGAACGCCTGATATTATAATGATAAAACACAAAATTGGATGAAGAAACATCTTTACTTCCACACTATTAAACTGTTTTATAACAGACCCAATATAGAATAAATTCAGTCAATAAGAATTGAATTATGATCTTCCCATTATCATGATTACAAACAATATAACTTACCTGGTGATGATTGAACGCCTGACATTATAATGATAAAACACAAAATTGGATTAAGAAACATCTTTACTTCCACACTATTAAATTGCTTTTTTAGTTATTTTATCAAATTTTAAATAAAATTTACCAACACCTTTAACTCAATGCAGGTCACAATGTTATGTAAGCAATAGCAAACCAGCCTTTTAATTATTTGAATATAATACTTTGTATGGCATGAAAGGTATCCGCTTGATGTGATACATTTGAGCATTTAAAAAAAAAATAACAATAAAAAAGGGTAATAACAAAATTGTCGAACTCCGAACAATCTTACAAAGGGAAAGTAAAAACTCATAATTATATAAACAGACAAAATCAGTCAATGAAATGTAGAACAACAATAAAGATATATTTATGTAGGATATATAGTACGTATTAGTAATGATATATGTTGAGTCATGCTCGTTATAGAAGATCCTACAGTGACTGTGAAATGTAGAACAACAATAAAGATATATTTATGTAGGATATATAGTACGTATTAGTAATGATATATGTTGAGTCATGCTCGTTATAGAAGATCCTACAGTGACTGTGAAATGTAGAACAACAATAAAGATATATTTATGTAGGATATATAGTACGCATTAGTAATGATATATGTTGAGTCATGCTCGTTATAGAAGATCCTACAGTGACTGTGAAATGTAGAACAACAATAAAGATATATTTATGTAGGATATATAGTACGCATTAGTGATGATATATGTTGAGTCATGCTCGCTATAGAAGATCCTACAGTGAATGTGAAATGTAGAACAACAATAAAGATATATTTATGTAGGATATATAGTACGTATTAGTAATGATATATGTTGAGTCATGCTCGTTATAGAAGATCCTACAGTGACTGTGAAATGTAGAACAACAATAAAGATATATTTATGTAGGATATAAAGTACGTATTAGTAATGATATATGTTGAGTCATGCTCGTTATAGAAGATCCTACAGTGACTGTGAAATGTAGAACAACAATAAAGATATATTTATGTAGGATATATAGTACGCATTAGTAATGATATATGTTGAGTCATGCTCGTTATAGAAGATCCTACAGTGACTGTGAAATGTAGAACAACAATAAAGGTATATTTATGTAGGATATATAGTACGTATTAGTAATGATATATGTTGAGTCATGCTCGTTATAGAAGATCTTACAGTGACTGTGAAATGTAGAACAACAATAAAGATATATTTATGTAGGATATATAGTACGCATTAGTAATGATATATGTTGAGTCATGCTCGTTATAGAAGATCCTACAGTGACTGTGAAATGTAGAACAACAATAAAGATATATTTATGTAGGATATATAGTACGCATTAGTAATGATATATGTTAAGTCATGCTCGTTATAGAAGACTCTACAGTGACTGTGAAATGTAGAACAACAATAAAAGCACTGAATCTTTAATTTATGTAATGTTGAATAGTCTCTCTAACTGATTGATTCCTCTATATGCAGAAACATCCAATCAAATTTGATTGGTTTTTTTATGAGAGGGTATCTATATGGCTGTTCCCCTTTATGATAATCTGGCAAATACACTCGTGTATCCAACTTTTTGAAAAATATTAAACACATACATTGTACATTAGCTAGCTCTTTCTGTATTAGTCTCGTCTTAGAATCTCGGTTTCGGCGTAAGACGAGCCAATACATATATTGTTATGAGTTCGAATGCCGCTCATGAAGAGGTGTACGACATTATGTGATAAAGTTTGTCAGTGACTTACTGTCGGTTGTTTTCTCCGGGTACTCCGGTTTCCCCCATCAATAAAATCGACCACCACGATAAAACTTAAATATTGTTGAACGTAGCCATAAAACCAACCCACCAATACATCTAATATTGAATCTATAAGGGAACCAATATAGAATAAATTCAGTCAATAAGAATTGAATTATGATATTCCCATTATCATGATTACAAAAAATATAACTTACCTGGTGATGATTGAACGCCTGATATTATAATGATAAAACACAAAATTGGATTAAGAAACATCTTTACTTCCACACTATTAAACTGTCCTATAACAGACCCAATATAGAATAAATTCAGTCAATAAGAATTGAATTATGATCTTCCCATTATCATGATTACAAACAATATAACTTACCTGGTGATGATTGAACGCCTGATATTATAATGATAAAACACAAAATTGGATTAAGAAACATCTTTACTTCCACACTATTAAACTGTTTTATAACAGACCCAACATAGAATAAATTCAGTCAATAAGAATTGAATTATGATCTTCCCATTATCATGATTACAAACAATATAACTTACCTGGTGATGATTGAACGCCTGATATTATAATGATAAAACACAAAATTGGATTAAGAAACATCTTTACTTCCACACTATTAAATTGCTTTTTTAGTTATTTTATCAAATTTTAAATAAAATTTACCAACACCTTTAACTCAATGCAGGTCACAATGTTATGTAAGCAATAGCAAACCAGCCTTTTAATTATTTGAATATAATACTTTGTATGGCATGAAAGGTATCCGCTTGATGTGATACATTTGAGCATTTAAAAAAAAAAAAACAATAAAAAAGGGTAATAACAAAATTGCCGAACTCCGAACAATCTTACAAAGGGAAAGTGAAAACTCATAATTATATAAACAGACAAAATCAGTCAACAACCGGAAAACTGTGAAAACCGCAATGAAATGTAGAACAACAATAAAGGTATATTTATGTAGGATATATAGTACGTATTAGTAATGATATATGTTGAGTCATGCTCGTTATAGAAGATCCTACAGTGACTGTGAAATGTAGAACAACAATAAAAATATATTTATGTAGGATATATAGTACGTATTAGTAATGATATATGTTGAGTCATGCTCGTTATAGAAGATCCTACAGTGACTGTGAAATGTAGAACAACAATAAAGATATATTTATGTAGGATATATAGTACGCATTAGTAATGATATATGTTGAGTCATGCTCGTTATAGAAGATCCTACAGTGACTGTGAAATGTAGAACAACAATAAAGATATATTTATGTAGGATATATAGTACGCATTAGTGATGATATATGTTGAGTCATGCTCGCTATAGAAGATCCTACAGTGAATGTGAAATGTAGAACAACAATAAAGATATATTTATGTAGGATATATAGTACGTATTAGTAATGATATATGTTGAGTCATGCTCGTTATAGAAGATCCTACAGTGACTGTGAAATGTAGAACAACAATAAAGATATATTTATGTAGGATATAAAGTACGTATTAGTAATGATATATGTTGAGTCATGCTCGTTATAGAAGATCCTACAGTGACTGTGAAATGTAGAACAACAATAAAGATATATTTATGTAGGATATATAGTACGCATTAGTAATGATATATGTTGAGTCATGCTCGTTATAGAAGATCCTACAGTGACTGTGAAATGTAGAACAACAATAAAGGTATATTTATGTAGGATATATAGTACGTATTAGTAATGATATATGTTGAGTCATGCTCGTTATAGAAGATCTTACAGTGACTGTGAAATGTAGAACAACAATAAAGATATATTTATGTAGGATATATAGTACGCATTAGTAATGATATATGTTGAGTCATGCTCGTTATAGAAGATCCTACAGTGACTGTGAAATGTAGAACAACAATAAAGATATATTTATGTAGGATATATAGTACGCATTAGTAATGATATATGTTAAGTCATGCTCGTTATAGAAGACTCTACAGTGACTGTGAAATGTAGAACAACAATAAAAGCACTGAATCTTTAATTTATGTAATGTTGAATAGTCTCTCTAACTGATGGATTCCTCTATATGCAGAAACATCCAATCAAATTTGATTGGTTTTTTTATGAGAGGGTATCTATATGGCTGTTCCCCTTTATGATAATCTGGCAAATACACTCGTGTATCCAACTTTTTGAAAAATATTAAACACATACATTGTACATTAGCTAGCTCTTTCTGTATTAGTCTCGTCTTAGAATCTCGGTTTCGGCGTAAGACGAGCCAATACATATATTGTTATGAGTTCGAATGCCGCTCATGAAGAGGTGTACGACATTATGTGATAAAGTTTGTCAGTGACTTACTGTCGGTTGTTTTCTCCGGGTACTCCGGTTTCCCCCATCAATAAAATCGACCACCACGATAAAACTTAAATATTGTTGAACGTAGCCATAAAACCAACCCACCAATACATCTAATATTGAATCTATAAGGGAACCAATATAGAATAAATTCAGTCAATAAGAATTGAATTATGATATTCCCATTATCATGATTACAAAAAATATAACTTACCTGGTGATGATTGAACGCCTGATATTATAATGATAAAACACAAAATTGGATTAAGAAACATCTTTACTTCCACACTATTAAACTGTCCTATAACAGACCCAATATAGAATAAATTCAGTCAATAAGAATTGAATTATGATCTTCCCATTATCATGATTACAAACAATATAACTTACCTGGTGATGATTGAACGCCTGATATTATAATGATAAAACACAAAATTGGATTAAGAAACATCTTTACTTCCACACTATTAAACTGTTTTATAACAGACCCAATATAGAATAAATTCAGTCAATAAGAATTGAATTATGATCTTCCCATTATCATGATTACAAACAATATAACTTACCTGGTGATGATTGAACGCCTGATATTATAATGATAAAACACAAAATTGGATTAAGAAGCATCTTTACTTCCACACTATTAAACTGTTTCATAACAGACCCAATATAGAATAAATTCAGTCAATAAGAATTGAATTATGATCTTCCCATTATCATGATTACAAACAATATAACTTACCTGGTGATGATTGAACGCCTGACATTATAATGATAAAACACAAAATTGGATTAAGAAACATCTTTACTTCCACACTATTAAACTGCTTTTTTAGTTATTTTTTCAAATTTTAAATATAATTTACCAACACCTTTAACTCAATGCAGGTCACAATGTTATGTAAGCAATAGCAAACCAGCCTTTTAATTATTTGAATATAATACTTTGTATGGCATGAAAGGTTTCCGCTTGATGTGATACATTTGTGCATTTTTAGAAAAAAACAAATAACAATAAATAAGGGTAATAACAAAATTGCCGAACTCCGAACAATCTTACAAAGGGAAAGTGAAAACTCATAATTATATAAACAGATAAAATCAGTCAACAACCGGAAAACTGTGAAAACCGTAATGAAATGTAGAACAACAATAAAGATATATTTATGTAGGATATATAGTACGTATTAGTAATGATATATGTTGAGTCATGCTCGTTATAGAAGATCCTACAGTGACTGTGAAATGTAGAACAACAATAAAGATATATTTATGTAGGATATATAGTACGTATTAGTAATGATATATGTTGAGTCATGCTCGTTATAGAAGATCCTACAGTGACTGTGAAATGTAGAACAACAATAAAGATATATTTATGTAGGATATATAGTACGTATTAGTAATGATATATGTTGAGTCATGCTCGTTATAGAAGATCCTACAGTGACTGTGAAATGTAGAACAACAATAAAGATATATTTATGTAGGATATATAGTACGAATTAGTAATGATATATGTTGAGTCATGCTCGTTATAGAAGATCCTACAGTGACTGTGAAATGTAGAACAACAATAAAGATATATTTATGTAGGATATATAGTACGTATTAGTAATGATATATGTTGAGTCATGCTCGTTATAGAAGATCCTACAGTGACTGTGAAATGTAGAACAACAATAAAGATATATTTATGTAGGATATATAGTACGTATTAGTAATGATATATGTTGAGTCATGCTCGTTATAGAAGATCCTACAGTGACTGTGAAATGTAGAACAACAATAAAGATATATTTATGTAGGATATTTAGTACACATTAGTAATGATATATGTTGAGTCATGCTCGTTATAGAAGATCCTACAGTGACTGTGAAATGTAGAACAACAATAAAGATATATTTATGTAGGATATATAGTACACATTAGTAATGATATATGTTGAGTCATGCTCGCTATAGAAGATCCTACAGTGACTGTGAAATGTAGAACAACAATAAAGATATATTTATGTAGGATATATAGTACGCATTAGTAATGATATATGTTAAGTCAAGCTCATTATAGAAGACTCTACAGTGACTGTGAAATGTAGAACAACAATAAAAGCACTGAATCTTTAATTTATGTAATGTTGAATAGTCTCTCTAACTGATCGATTCCTCTATATGGAGAAACATCCAATCAAATTTGATTGGTTTTTTTTATGAGAGGGTATCTATATGGCTGTTCCCCTTGATGATATTCTGGCAAATACACTCGTATATCCAACTTTTTGAAAAATATTAAACACATACATTGTACATTAGCTAGCTCTTTCTGTATTAGTCTCGTCTTAGAATCTCGGTCTCGGCGTAAGAAGAGCCAATACATATATTGTTATGAGTTCGAATGCCGCTCATGAAGAGGTGTACGACATTATGTGTTAAAGTTTGTCAGTGACTTACTGTGGGTGGTTTTCTACGGGTACTCCGGTTTCCCCCATCAATAAAATCGACCACCACGATAAAACTTAAATATTGTTGAACGTAGCCATAAAACCAACCCACCAATACATCTAACATTGAATATATAAGAGAACCAATATAGAATAAATTCAGTCAATAAGAATTGAATTATGATATTCCCATTATCATGATTACAAACAATATAACTTACCTGGTGATGATTGAACGCCTGATATTATAATGATAAAACACAAAATTGGATTAAGAAATATCTTTACTTCCACACTATTAAACTGTTTTATAACAGAACCAATATAGAATAAATTCAGTCAATAAGAATTGAATTATGATTTTCCCATTATCATGATTACAAACAATATAACTTACCTGGTGATGATTGAACGCCTGACATTATAATGATAAAACATAAAATTGGATTAAGAAACATCTTTACTTCCACACTATTAAACTGTTTTATAACAGACCCAATATAGAATAAATTCAGTCAATAAGAATTGAATTATGATTTTCCCATTATCATGATTACAAACAATATAACTTACCTGGTGATGATTGAACGCCTGACATTATAATGATAAAACATAAAATAGGATTAAGAAACATCTTTACTTCCACACTATTAAACTGTTTTATAACAGACCCAATATAGAATAAATTCAGTCAATAAGAATTGAATTATGATTTTCCCATTATCATGATTACAAACAATATAACTTACCTGGTGATGATTGAACGCCTGATATTATAATGATAAAACACAAAATTGGATTAAGAAACATCTTTACTTCCACACTATTAAACTGTTTTATAACAGACCCAATATAGAATAAATTCAGTCAATAAGAATTGAATTATGATCTTCCAATTATCATGATTACAAACAATATAACTTACCTGGTGATGATTGAACGCCTGCTATTATAATGATAAAACACAAAATTGGATTAAGAAACATCTTTACTTCCACACTATTAAACTGTTTTATAACAGACCCAATATAGAATAAATTCAGTCAATAAGAATTGAATTATGATCTTCCCATTATCATGATTACAAACAATATAACTTACCTGGTGATGATTGAACGCCTGACATTATAATGATAAAACACAAAATTGGATTAAGAAACATCTTTACTTCCACACTATTAAACTGTTTTATAACAGACCCAATATAGAATAAATTCAGTCAATAAGAATTGAATTATGATCTTCCCATTATCATGATTACAAACAATATAACTTACCTGGTGATGATTGAACGCCCGACATTATAATGATAAAACACAAAATTGGATTAAGAAACATCTTTACTTCCACACTATTAAACTGTTTTATAACAGACCCAATATATAATAAATTCAGTCAATAAGAATTGAATTATGATCTTCCCATTATCATGATTACAAACAATATAACTTACCTGGTGATGATTGAACGCCTGATATTATAATGATAAAACACAAAATTGGATTAAGAAACATCTTTACTTCCACACTATTAAACTGTTTTATAACAGACCCAATATAGAATAAATTCAGTCAATAAGAATTGAATTATGATCTTCCCATTATCATGATTACAAGCAATATAACTTACCTGGTGATGATTGAACGCCTGACATTATAATGATAAAACACAAAATTGGATTAAGAAACATCTTTACTTCCACACTATTAAACTGTTTTATAACAGACCCAATATAGAATAAATTCAGTCAATAAGAATTGAATTATGATCTTCCCATTATCATGATTACGAACAATATAACTTACCTGGTGATGATTGAACGCCTGACATTATAATGATAAAACACAAAATTGGATTAAGAAACATCTTTACTTCCACACTATTAAACTGCTTTTTTAGTTATTTTTTCAAATTTTAAATATAATTTACCAACACCTTTAACTCAATGCAGGTCACAATGTTATGTCAGCAATATCAAACCAGCCTTTTAATTATTTGAATATAATACTTTGTATGGCATGAAAGGTTTCCGCTTGATGTGATACATTTGTGCATTTAAAAAAAAAAACAGATAACAATAAATAAGGGTAATAACAAAATTGCCGAACTCCGAACAATCTTACAAAGGGAAAGTAAAAACTCATAATTATATAAACAGACAAAATCAGTCAACAACCGAAAACTGTGAAAACCGCAATGAAATGTAGAACAACAATAAAGATATATTTATGTAGGATATATAGTACGTATTAGTAATGATATATGTTGAGTCATGCTCGTTATAGAAGATCCTACAGTGACTGTGAAATGTAGAACAACAATAAAGAAATATTTATGTAGGATATATAGTACGTATTAGTAATGAAATATGTTAAGTCAAGCTCATTATAGAAGACTCTACAGTGACTGTGAAATGTAGAACAACAATATAAGCACTGAATCTTTAATTTATGTAATGTTGAATAGTGTCTCTAACTGATCGATTCCTCTATATGGAGAAACATCCAATCAAATTTGATTGGTTTTTTTTATGAGAGGGTATCTATATGGCTGTTCCCCTTTATGATAATCTGGTAAATACACTCATGTATCCAACTTTTTGAAAAATATTAAACACATACATTGTACATTAGCTAGCTCTTTCTGTATTAGTCTCGTCTTAAAATCTCGTTCTCGGCGTAAGACGAGCCAATACATATAGTGTTATGAGTTCGAATGCCGCTCATGAAGAGGTGTACGACATTATGTGATAAAGTTTGTCAGTGGCTTACTGTCGGTGGTTTTCTCCGGGTACTCCGGTTTCCCCCATCAATAAAATCGACCACCACGATAAAACTTAAATATTTTTAAACGTAGCCATAAAACCAACCCACCAATACATCTACCATTGAATCTATAAGAGAACCAATATAGAATAAGCTCAGTCAATAAGAATTGAATTATGATATTCCCATTATCATGATTACAAACAATATAACTTACCTGGTGATGATTGAACGCCTGACATTATAATGATAAAACACAAAATTGGATTAAGAAACATCTTTACTTCCACACTATTAAACTGTTTTATAACAGACCCAATATAGAATAAATTCAGTCAATAAGAATTGAATTATGATCTTCCCATTATCATGATTACAAACAATATAGCTTACCTGGTGATGATTGAATGTCTGATATTAAAATGATAAAACACGAAATGGGATTAAGAAACATCTTTACTTCCACACTATTAAACTGTTTTATAACAGACCCAATATAGAATACATTCAGTCAATAAGAATTGAATTATGATCTTCCCATTATTATGATTACAAACAATATAACTTACCTGGTGATGATTGAACGCCTGACATTATAATGATAAAACACAAAATTGGATTAAGAAACATCTTTACTTCCACACTATTAAACTGTTTTATAACAGACCCAATATAGAATAAATTCAGTCAATAAGAATTGAATTATGATATTCCCATTATCATGATTACAAACAATGTAACTTACCTGGTGATGATTGAACGCCTGATATTATAATGATAAAACACAAAATTGGATTAAGAAACATCTTTACTTCCACACTATTAAACTGTTTTATAACAGACCCAATATAGAATAAATTCAGTCAATAAGAATTGAATTATGATATTCCCATTATCATGATTACAAACAATATAACTTACCTGGTGATGATTGAACGCCTGATATTATAATGATAAAGCACAAAATTGGATTAAGAAACATCTTTACTTCCACACTATTAAACTGTTTTATAACAGACCCAATATAGAATAAATTCAGTCAATAAGAATTGAATTATGATCTTCCCATTATCATGATTACAAACAATATAACTTACCTGGTGATGATTGAACGCCTGACATTATAATGATAAAACACAAAATTGGATTAAGATACATCTTTACTTCCACACTATTAAACTGTTTTATAACAGACCCAATATAGAATAAATTCAGTCAATAAGAATTGAATTATGATCTTCCCATTATCATGATTACAAACAATATAGCTTACCTGGTGATGATTGAATGCCTGATATTATAATGATAAAACACGAAATGGGATTAAAAAACATCTTTACTTCCACACTATTAAACTGTTTTATAGCAGACCCCATATAGAATACATTCAGTCAATAAGAATTGAATTATGATCTTCCCATTATTATGATAACAAACAATATAACTTACCTGGTGATGATTGAACGCCTGACATTATAATGATAAAACACAAAATTGGATTAAGAAACATCTTTACTTCCACACTATTAAACTGTTTTATAACAGACCCAATATAGAATAAATTCAGTCAATAAGAATTGAATTATGATATTCCCATTATCATGATTACAAACAATATAACTTACCTGGTGATGATTGAACGCCTGATATTATAATGATAGAACACAAAATTGGATTAAGAAACATCTTTACTTCCACACTATTAAACTGTTTTATAACAGACCCAATATAGAATAAATTCAATCAATAAGAATTGAATTATGATCTTCCCATTATCATGATTACAAACAATATAACTTACCTGGTGATGATTGAACGCCTGACATTATAATGATAAAACACAAAATTGGATTAAGAAACATCTTTACTTCCACACTATTAAACTGCTTTTTTAGTTATTTTTTCAAATTTTAAATATAATTTACCAACACTTTTAACTCAATGCAGGTCACAATGTTATGTAAGCAATAGCAAACCAGCCTTTTAATTATTTGAATATAATACTTTGTATGGCATGAAAGGCTTCCGCTTGATGTGATACATTTGTGCATTTAAAAAAAAAACAGATAACAATAAATAAGGGTAATAACAAAATTGCCGAACTCCGAACAATCTTACAAAGTGAAAGTAAAAACTCATAATTATATAAACAGACAAAATCAGTCAACAACCGGAAAACTGTGAAAATCGCAATGAAATGTAGAACAACAATAAAGATATATTTATGTAGGATATATAGTACGTATTAGTAATGATATATGTTGAGTCATGCTCGTTATAGAAGATCCTACAGTGACTGAAATGTAGAACAACAATAAAGATATATTTATGTAGGATATATAGTATGTATTAGTAATGATATATGTTGAGTCATGCTCGTTATAGAAGATCCTACAGTGACTGAAATGTAGAACAACAATAAAGATATATTGATGTAGGATATATAGTACGCATTAGTAATGATATATGCTGAGTCATGCTCGTTATAGAAGATCCTACAGTGACTGTGAAATGTAGAACAACAATAAAGATATATTTATGTAGGATATATAGTACGCATTAGTAATGATATATGTTAAGTCATGCTCGTTATAGAAGACTCTACAGTGACTGTGAAATGTAGAACAACAATAAAAGCACTGAATCTTTAATTTATGTAATGTTGAATAGTGTCTCTAACTGATCGATTCCTTTATATGGAGAAACATCCAATCAAATTTGATTGTTTTTTTTTATGAGAGGGTATCTATATGGCTGTTCCCCTTTATGATAATCTGGCAAATACACTCGTGTATCCAACTTTTTGAAAAATATTAAACACATACAATGTACATTTGCTAGCTCTTTCTGTATTAGTCTCGTCTTAGAATCTTGGTCTCGGCGTAAGACGGTCCAATACATATATTGTTATGAGTTCGAATGCCGCTCATGAAGAGGTGTACGACATTATGTGATAAAGTTTTTCAGTGACTTACTGTCGGTGGTTTTTTTCGGGTACTCCGGTTTCCCCCATCAATAAAATCGACCACCTCGATAAAACTTAAATTTTGTTGAACGTAGCCATAAAACCAACCCACCAATACATCTAACATTGAATCTATAACAGACCCAATATAGAATAAATTCAGTCAATAAGAATAGAATTATGATCTTCCCATTATCATGATTACAAACAATATAACTTACCGGGTGATGATTGAACGCCTGACATTATAATGATAAAACACAAAATTGGATTAAGAAACATCTTTACTTCCACACTATTAAACTGTTTTATAACAGACCCAATATAGAATAAATTCAGTCAATAAGAATTGAATTATGATCTTCCCATTATCATGATTACAAACAATATAGCTTACCTGGTGATGATTGAACGCCTGATATTATAATGATAAAACACAAAATGGGATTAAGAAACATCTTTACTTCCACACTATTAAACTGTTTTATAACAGACCCAATATATAATAAATTCAGTCAATAAGAATTGAATTATGATCTTCCCATTATTATGATTACAAACAATATAACTTACCTGGTGATGATTGAACGCCTGACATTATAATGATAAAACACAAAATTGGATTAAGAAACATCTTTACTTCCACACTATTAAACTGTTTTATAACAGACCCAATATAGAATAAATTCAGTCAATAAGAATTGAATTATGATCTTCTCATTATCATGATTACAAACAATATAGCTTACCTGGTGATGATTGAACGCCTGACATTATAATGATAAAACACAAAATTGGATTAAGAAACATCTTTACTTCCACACTATTAAACTGTTTTATAACAGACCCAATATAGAATAAATTCAGTCAATAAGAATTGAATTATGATCTTCTCATTATCATGATTACAAACAATATAGCTTACCTGGTGATGATTGAACGCCTGACATTATAATGATAAAACACAAAATTGGATTAAGAAACATCTTTACTTCCACACTATTAAACTGCTTTTTTAGTTATTTTTTCAAATTTTAAATATAATTTACCAACACCTTTAACTCAATGCAGGTCACAATGTTATGTAAGCAATAGCAAAGCAGCCTTTTAATTATTTGAATATAATACTTTGTATGGCATGAAAGGTTTCCGCTTGATGTGATACATTTGTGCATTTAAAAAAAAAACCAGATAACAATAAATAAGGGTAATAACAAAATTGCCGAACTCCGAACAATCCTACAAAGGGAAATTGAAAACTCATAATTATATAAACAGACAAAATCAGTCAACAACCGGAAAACTGAAAACCGCAATGAAATGTAGAACAACAATAAAGATATATTTATGTAGGATATATAGTACGTATTAATAATGATATATGTTGAGTCGTGCTCGTTATAGAAGATCCTACAGTGACTGTGAAATGCAGAACAACAATAAAGATATATTTATGTAGGATATATAGTACGTATTAGTAATGATATATGTTAAGTCATGCTCGTTATAGAAGATCCTACAGTGACTGTGAAATATAGAACAACAATAAAGATATATTTATGTAGGATATATAGTACGTATTAGTAATGATATATGTTGAGTCATGCTCGTTATAGAAGATCCTACAGTGACTGTGAAATGTAGAACAACAATAAAGATATATTTATGTAGGATATATAGTACGTATTAGTAATGATATATGTTGAATCATGCTCGTTATAGAAGATCCTACAGTGACTGTGAAATGTAGAACAACAATAAAGATATATTTATGTAGGATATATAGTACATATTAGTAATGATATATGGTGAGTCATGCTCGTTATAGAAGATCCTACAGTGACTGAAATGTAGAACAACAATAAAGATATATTTATGTAGGATATATAGTACACGTTAGTAATGATATATGTTGAGTCATGCTCGTTATAGAAGACTCTACAGTGACTGTGAAATGTAGAACAACAATAAAGATATATTTATGTAGGATATATAGTACGTATTAGTAATGATATATGTTAAGTCATGCTCGCTATAGAAGATCCTACAGTGACTGTGAAATGTAGAACAACAATAAAGATATATTTATGTAGGATATATAGTACGTATTAGTAATGATATATCTTGATACATGCTCGTTATAGAAGACCCTACAGTTACTGTGAAATGTAGAACAACAATAAAGATATATTTATGTAGGATATATAGTACGTATTAGTAATGATATATGTTGAGTCATGCTCGTTATAGAAGATCCTACAGTGACTGTGAAATGTAGAACAACAATAAAGATATATTTATGTAGGATATATAGTACGCATTAGTAATGATATATGTTGAGCTATGCTCGTTATAGAAGATCCTACAGTGACTGTGAAATGTAGAACAACAATAAAGATATATTTATGTAGGATATATAGTACGCATTAGTAATGATATATGTTAAGTCATGCTCGTTATAGAAGACTCTACAGTGACTGTGAAATGTAGAACAACAATAAAAGCACTGAATCTTTAATTTATGTAATGTTGAATAGTCTCTCTAACTGATCGATTCCTCTATATGGAGAAACATTCAATCAAAGTTGATTGGTTTTTTTTATGAGAGGGTATCTATATGGCTGTTCCCCTTTATGATAATCTGACAAATACATTCGTGTATCGAACTTTTTGAAAAATATTAAACACATACATTGTACATTAGCTAGCTCTTTCTGTATTAGTCTCGTCTTAGAATCTCGGTGTCGGCGTAAGACGGGCCAATAGATATATTGTTATGAGTTCGAATTCCGCTGATGAAGAGGTGTACGACATTATGTGATAAAGTTTGTCAGTGACTTACTGTCGGTGGTTTTCTCCGGGTACTCCGGATTCCCCCATCAATAAAATCGACCACCACGATAAAACTGAAATATTGTTGAACGTAGCCATAAAACCAACCCACCAATACATCTAACATTGAATCTATAAGAGAACCAATATAGAATAAATTCAGTCAATAAGGATTGAATTATGATATTCCCATTATCATGATTACAAACAATATAACTTACCAGGTGATGATTGAACACCTGATATTATAATGATAAAACACAAAATTGGATTAAGAAGCATCTTTACTTCCACACTATTAAACTGTTTTATAACAGACCCAATATAGAATAAATTCAGTCAATAAGAATTGAATTATGATCTTCCCATTATCGTGATTACAAACAATATAACTTACCTGGTGATGATTGAACGCCTGACATTATAATGATAAAACACAAAATTGGATTAAGAAGCATCTTTACTTCCACACTATTAAACTGTTTTATAACAGACCCAATATAGAATAAATTCAGTCAATAAGAATTGAATTATGATCTTCCCATTATCATGATTACAAACGATATAACTTACCTGGTGATGATTGAACGCCTGACATTATAATGATAAAAAAAACCAAATTGGATTAAGAAACATCTTTACTTCCACACTATTAAACTGTTTTATAACAGACCCAATATAGAATAAATTCAATCAATAAGAATTGAATTATGATCTTCCCATTATCATGATTACAAACAATATAACTTACCTGGTGATGATTGAACGCCTGACATTATAATGATAAAACACAAAATTGGATTAAGAAACATCTTTACTTCCACACTATTAAACTGCTTTTTCAGTTATTTTTTCAAATTTTAAATATAATTTACCAACACCTTTAACTCAATGCAGGTCACAATGTTATGTAAGCAATAGCAAACCAGCCTTTTAATTATTTGAATATAATACTTTGTATGGCATGAAAGGTTTCCGCTTGATGTGATACATTTGTGCATTTAAAAAAAAAACAGATAACAATAAATAAGGGTAATAACAAAATTGCCGAACTCCGAACAATCTTACAAAGGGAAAGTAAAAACTCATAATTATATAAACAGACAAAATCAGTCAACAACCGGAAAACTGTGAAAACCGCAATGAAATGTAGAACAACAATAAAGATATATTTATGTAGGATATATAGTACGTATTAGTAATGATATATGTTGAGTCATGCTCGTTATAGAAGATCCTACAGTGACTGTGAAATGTAGAACAACAATAAAGATATATTTATGTAGGATATATAGTACGTATTAGTAATGATATATGTTGAGTCATGCTCGTTATAGAAGATCCTACAGTGACTGTGAAATGTAGAACAACAATAACGATATATTTATGTAGGATATATAGTACGTATTAGTAATGATATATTTTGAGTCTTGCTCGTTATAGAAGATCCTACAGTGACTGTGAAATGTAGAACAACAATAAAGATATATCTATGTAGGATATATAGTACGTATTAGTAATGATATATGTTGAGTCATGCTCGTTATAGAAGATCCTGCAGTGACTGTGAAATGTAGAACAACAATAAAGATATATTTATGTAGGATATATAGTACGTATTAGTAATGATATATGTTGAGTCATGCTCGTTATAGAAGATCCTACAGTGACTGTGAAATGTAGAACAACAATAAAGATATATTTATGTAGGATATATAGTACGTATTAGTAATGATATATGTTGAGTCATGCTCGTTATAGAAGATCCTGCAGTGACTGTGAAATGTAGAACAACAATAAAGATATATTTATGTAGGATATATAGTACGTATTAGTAATGATATATGGTGAGTCATGCTCGTTATAGAAGATCCTACAGTGACTGAAATGTAGAACAACAATAAAGATATATTTATGTAGGATATATAGTACACGTTAGTAATGATATATGTTGGGTCATGCTCGTTATAGAAGACTCTACAGTGACTGTGAAATGTAGAACAACAATAAAGATATATCTATATAGGATATATAGTACGTATTAGTAATGATATGTGTTAAGTCATGCTCGCTATAGAAGATCCTACAGTGACTGTGAAATGTAGAACAACAATAAAGATATATTTATGTAGGATATATAGTACGTATTAGTAATGATATATGTTAAGTCATGCTCGCTATAGAAGATCCTACAGTGACTGTGAAATGTAGAACAACAATAAAGATATATTTATGTAGGATATATAGTACGCATTAGTAATGATATATGTTAAGTCATGCTCGTTATAGAAGACTCTACAGTGACTGTGAAATGTAGAACAACAATAAAAGCACTGAATCTTTAATTTATGTAATGTTGAATAGTGTCTCTAACTGATCGATTCCTTTATATGGAGAAACATCCAATCAAATTTGATTGTTTTTTTATGAGAGGGTATCTATATGGCTGTTCCCCTTTATGATAATCTGGCAAATACACTCGTGTATCCAACTTTTTGAAAAATATTAAACACATACAATGTACATTAGCTAGCTCTTTCTGTATTAGTCTCGTCTTAGAATCTCGGTCTCGGCGTAAGAAGGTCCAATACATATATTGTTATGAGTTCGAATGCCGCTCATGAAGAGGTGTACGACATTATGTGATAAAGTTTGTCAGTGACTTACTGTCGGTGGTTTTTTTCGGGTACTTCGGTTTCCCCCATCAATAAAATCGACCACCACGATAAAACTTAAATTTTGTTGAACGTAGCCATAAAACCAACCCACCAATACATCTAACATTGAATCTATAAGAGAACCAATATAGAATAAATTCAGTCAATAAGGATTGAATTATGATATTCCCATTATCATGATTACAAACAATATAACTTACCTGGTGATGATTGAACACCTGATTTTATAATGATAAAACACAAAATTGGATTAAGAACCATCTGTACTTCCACACTATTAAACTGTTTTATACCAGACCCAATATAGAATAAATTCAGTCAATAAGAATTGAATTATGATCTTCCCATTATCGTGATTACAAACAATATAACTTACCTGGTGATGATTGAACGCCTGACATTATAATGATAAAACACAAAATTGGATTAAGAAGCATCTTTACTTCCACACTATTAAACTGTTTTATAACAGACCCAATATAGAATAAATTCAGTCAATAAGAATTGAATTATGATCTTCCCATTATCATGATTACAAACAATATAACTTACCTGGTGATGATTGAACGCCTGACATTATAATGATAAAACACAAAATTGGATTAAGAAACATCTTTACTTCCACACTATTAAACTGTTTTATAACAGACCCAATATAGAATAAATTCAGTCAATAAGAATTGAATTATGATCTTCTCATTATCATGATTACAAACAATATAGCTTACCTGGTGATGATTGAACGCCTGACATTATAATGATAAAACACAAAATTGGATTAAGAAACATCTTTACTTCCACACTATTAAACTGCTTTTTTAGTTATTTTTTCAAATTTTAAATATAATTTACCAACACCTTTAACTCAATGCAGGTCACAATGTTATGTAAGCAATAGCAAACCAGCCTTTTAATTATTTGAATATAATACTTAGCATGGCATGAAAGGTTTCCACTTGATGTGATACATTTGTGCATTTAAAAAAAAACAGATAACAATAAACAAATCTTACAAAGGGAAATTGAAAACTCATAATTATATAAACAGACAAAATCAGTCAACAACCGGAAAACTGAAAACCGCAATGAAATGTAGAACAACAATAAAGATATATTTATGTAGGATATATAGTACGTATTAATAATGATATATGTTGAGTCATGCTCGTTATAGAAGATCCTACAGTGACTGTGAAATGCAGAACAACAATAAAGATATATTTATGTAGGATATATAGTACGTATTAGTAATGATATATGTTAAGTCATGCTCGTTATAGAAGATCCTACAGTGACTGTGAAATGTAGAACAACAATAAAGATATATTTATGTAGGATATATAGTACGTATTAGTAATGATATATGTTGAGTCATGCTCGTTATAGAAGATCCTACAGTGACTGTGAAATGTAGAACAACAATAAAGATATATTTATGTAGGATATATAGTACGTATTAGTAATGATATATGTTGAGTCATGCTCGTTATAGAAGATCCTACAGTGACTGTGAAATGTAGAACAACAATAAAGATATATTTATGTAGGATATATAGTACATATTAGTAATGATATATGGTGAGTCATGCTCGTTATAGAAGATCCTACAGTGACTGAAATGTAGAACAACAATAAAGATATATTTATGTAGGATATATAGTACACGTTAGTAATGATATATGTTGAGTCATGCTCGTTATAGAAGACTCTACAGTGACTGTGAAATGTAGAACAACAATAAAGATATATTTATATAGGATATATAGTACGTATTAGTAATGATATATGTTAAGTCATGCTCGCTATAGAAGATCCTACAGTGACTGTGAAATGTAGAACAACAATAAAGATATATTTATGTAGGATATATAGTACGTATTAGTAATGATATATCTTGATTCATGCTCGTTATAGAAGACCCTACAGTGACTGTGAAATGTAGAACAACAATAATGATATATTTATGTAGGATATATAGTACGTATTAGTAATGATATATGTTGAGTCATGCTCGTTATAGAAGATCCTACAGTGACTGTGAAATGTAGAACAACAATAAAGATATATTTATGTAGGATATATAGTACGCATTAGTAATGATATATGTTGAGCTATGCTCGTTATAGAAGATCCTACAGTGACTGTGAAATGTAGAACAACAATAAAGATATATTTATGTAGGATATATAGTACGCATTAGTAATGATATATGTTAAGTCATGCTCGTTATAGAAGACTCTACAGTGACTGTGAAATGTAGAACAACAATAAAAGCACTGAATCTTTAATTTATGTAATGTTGAATAGTCTCTCTAACTGATCGATTCCTCTATATGGAGAAACATCCAATCAAATTTGATTGTTTTTTTTTATGAGAGGGTATATATATGGCTGTTCCCCTTTATGATAATCTGGCAAATACATTCGTGTATCCAACTTTTTGAAAAATATTAAACACATACATTGTACATTAGCTAGCTCTTTCTGTATTAGTCTCGTCTTAGAATCTCGGTGTCGGCGTAAGACGGGCCAATAGATATATTGTTATGAGTTCGAATTCCGCTGATGAAGAGGTGTACGACATTATGTGATAAATTTTGTCAGTGACTTACTGTCGGTGGTTTTCTCCGGGTACTCCGGTTTCCCCCATCAATAAAATCGACCACCACGATAAAACTGAAATATTGTTGAACGTAGCCATAAAACCAACCCACCAATACATCTAACATTGAATCTATAAGAGAACCAATATAGAATAAATTCAGTCAATAAGGATTGAATTATGATATTCCCATTATCATGATTACAAACAATATAACTTACCTGGTGATGATTGAACACCTGATTTTATAATGATAAAACACAAAATTGGATTAAGAACCATCTGTACTTCCACACTATTAAACTGTTTTATATCAGACCCAATATAGAATAAATTCAGTCAATAAGAATTGAATTATGATCTTCCCATTATCGTGATTACAAACAATATAACTTACCTGGTGATGATTGAACGCCTGACATTATAATGATAAAACACAAAATTGGATTAAGAAGCATCTTTACTTCCACACTATTAAACTGTTTTATAACAGACCCAATATAGAATAAATTCAGTCAATAAGAATTGAATTATGATCTTCCCATTATCATGATTACAAACAATATAACTTACCTGGTGATGATTGAACGCCTGACATTATAATGATAAAACACAAAATTGGATTAAGAAACATTTTTACTTCCACACTATTAAACTGTTTTATAACAGACCCAATATAGAATAAATTCAGTCAATAAGAATTGAATTATGATCTTCCCATTATCATGATTACAAACAATATAACTTACCTGGTGATGATTGAACGCCTGACATTATAATGATAAAACACAAAATTGGATTAAGAAACATCTTTACTTCCACACTATTAAACTGCTTTTTTAGTTATTTTTTCAAATTTTAAATATAATTTACCAACACCTTTAACTCAATGCAGGTCACAATGTTATGTAAGCAATAGCAAACCAGCCTTTTAATTATTTGAATATAATACTTTGCATGGCATGAAAGGTTTCCACTTGATGTGATACATTTGTGCATTTTAAAAAAAACAGATAACAATAAACAAATCTTACAAAGGGAAATTGAAAACTCATAATTATATAAACAGACAAAATCAGTCAACAACCGGAAAACTGAAAACCGCAATGAAATGTAGAACAACAATAAAGATATATTTATGTAGGATATATAGTACGTATTAATAATGATATATGTTGAGTCATGCTCGTTATAGAAGATCCTACAGTGACTGTGAAATGCAGAACAACAATAAAGATATATTTATGTAGGATATATAGTACGTATTAGTAATGATATATGTTAAGTCATGCTCGTTATAGAAGATCCTACAGTGACTGTGAAATGTAGAACAACAATAAAGATATATGTATGTAGGATATATAGTACGTATTAGTAATGATATATGTTGAGTCATGCTCGTTATAGAAGATCCTACAGTGACTGTGAAATGTAGAACAACAATAAAGATATATTTATGTAGGATATATAGTACGTATTAGTAATGATATATGTTGAGTCATGCTCGTTATAGAAGATCCTACAGTGACTGTGAAATGTAGAACAACAATAAAGATATATTTATGTAGGATATATAGTACATATTTGTAATGATATATGGTGAGTCATGCTCGTTATAGAAGATCCTACAGTGACTGAAATGTAGAACAACAATAAAGATATATTTATGTAGGATATATAGTACACGTTAGTAATGATATATGTTGAGTCATGCTCGTTATAGAAGACTCTACAGTGACTGTGAAATGTAGAACAACAATAAAGATATATCTATATAGGATATATAGTACGTATTAGTAATGATATGTGTTAAGTCATGCTCGCTATAGAAGATCCTACAGTGACTGTGAAATGTAGAACAACAATAAAGATATATTTATGTAGGATATATAGTACGTATTAGTAATGATATATGTTAAGTCATGCTCGCTATAGAAGATCCTACAGTGACTGTGAAATGTAGAACAACAATTAAGATATATTTATGTAGGATATATAGTACGCATTAGTAATGATATATGTTAAGTCATGCTCGTTATAGAAGACTCTACAGTGACTGTGAAATGTAGAACAACAATAAAAGCACTGAATCTTTAATTTATGTAATGTTGAATAGTGTCTCTAACTGATCGATTCCTTTATATGGAGAAACATCCAATCAAATTTGATTGTTTTTTTTTATGAGAGGGTATCTATATGGCTGTTCCCCTTTATGATAATCTGGCAAATACACTCGTGTATCCAACTTTTTGAAAAATATTAAACACATACAATGTACATTAGCTAGCTCTTTCTGTATTAGTCTCGTCTTAGAATCTCGGTCTCGGCGTAAGAAGGTCCAATACATATATTGTTATGAGTTCGAATGCCGCTCATGAAGAGGTGTACGACATTATGTGATAAAGTTTGTCAGTGACTTACTGTCGGTGGTTTTTTTCGGGTACTTCGGTTTCCCCCATCAATAAAATCGACCACCACGATAAAACTTAAATTTTGTTGAACGTAGCCATAAAACCAACCCACCAATACATCTAACATTGAATCCATAAGAGACCCAATATAGAATAAATTCAGTCAATAAGAATAGAATTATGATCTTCCCATTATCATGATTACAAACAATATAACTTACCTGGTGATGATTGAACGCCTGATATTATAATGATAAAACACAAAATTGGATTAAGAACCATCTGTACTTCCACACTATTAAACTGTTTTATAACAGACCCAATATAGAATAAATTCAGTCAATAAGAATTGAATTATGATCTTCCCATTATCGTGATTACACACAATATAACTTACCTGGTGATGATTGAACGCCTGACATTATAATGATAAAACACAAAATTGGATTAAGAAACATTTTTACTTCCACACTATTAAACTGGTTTATAACAGACCCAATATAGAATAAATTCAGTCAATAAGAATTGAATTATGATCTTCCCATTATCATGATTACAAACAATATAACTTACCTGGTGATGATTGAACGCCTGACATTATAATGATAAAACACAAAATTGGATTAAGAAACATCTTTACTTCCACACTATTAAACTGCTTTTTTAGTTATTTTTTCAAATTTTAAATATAATTTACCAACACCTTTAACTCAATGCAGGTCACAATGTTATGTAAGCAATAGCAAACCAGCCTTTTAATTATTTGAATATAATACTTTGCATGGCATGAAAGGTTTCCACTTGATGTGATACATTTGTGCATTTAAAAAAAAACAGATAACAATAAACAAATCTTACAAAGGGAAATTGAAAACTCATAATTATATAAACAGACAAAATCAGTCAACAACCAGAAAACTGAAAACCGCAATGAAATGTAGAACAACAATAAAGATATATTTATGTAGGATATATAGTACGTATTAATAATGATATATGTTGAGTCATGCTCGTTATAGAAGATCCTACAGTGACTGTGAAATGCAGAACAACAATAAAGATATATTTATGTAGGATATATAGTACGTATTAGTAATGATATATGTTAAGTCATGCTCGTTATAGAAGATCCTACAGTGACTGTGAAATGTAGAACAACAATAAAGATATATTTATGTAGGATATATAGTACGTATTAGTAATGATATATGTTGAGTCATGCTCGTTATAGAAGATCCTACAGTGACTGTGAAATGTAGAACAACAATAAAGATATATTTATGTAGGATATATAGTACGTATTAGTAATGATATATGTTGAGTCATGCTCGTTATAGAAGATCCTACAGTGACTGTGAAATGTAGAACAACAATAAAGATATATTTATGTAGGATATATAGTACATATTAGTAATGATATATGGTGAGTCATGCTCGTTATAGAAGATCCTACAGTGACTGAAATGTAGAACAACAATAAAGATATATTTATGTAGGATATATAGTACACGTTAGTAATGATATATGTTGAGTCATGCTCGTTATAGAAGACTCTACAGTGACTGTGAAATGTAGAACAACAATAAAGATATATTTATATAGGATATATAGTACGTATTAGTAATGATATATGTTAAGTCATGCTCGCTATAGAAGATCCTACAGTGACTGTGAAATGTAGAACAACAATAAAGATATATTTATGTAGGATATATAGTACGTATTAGTAATGATATATCTTGATTCATGCTCGTTATAGAAGACCCTACAGTGACTGTGAAATGTAGAACAACAATAATGATATATTTATGTAGGATATATAGTACGTATTAGTAATGATATATGTTGAGTCATGCTCGTTATAGAAGATCCTACAGTGACTGTGAAATGTAGAACAACAATAAAGATATATTTATGTAGGATATATAGTACGCATTAGTAATGATATATGTTGAGCTATGCTCGTTATAGAAGATCCTACAGTGACTGTGAAATGTAGAACAACAATAAAGATATATTTATGTAGGATATATAGTACGCATTAGTAATGATATATGTTAAGTCATGCTCGTTATAGAAGACTCTACAGTGACTGTGAAATGTAGAACAACAATAAAAGCACTGAATCTTTAATTTATGTAATGTTGAATAGTCTCTCTAACTGATCGATTCCTCTATATGGAGAAACATCCAATCAAATTTGATTGGTTTTTTTTATGAGAGGGTATATATATGGCTGTTCCCCTTTATGATAATCTGGCAAATACATTCGTGTATCCAACTTTTTGAAAAATATTAAACACATACATTGTACATTAGCTAGCTCTTTCTGTATTAATCTCGTCTTAGAATCTCGGTGTCGGCGTAAGACGGGCCAATAGATATATTGTTATGAGTTCGAATTCCGCTGATGAAGAGGTGTACGACATTATGTGATAAATTTTGTCAGTGACTTACTGTCGGTGGTTTTCTCCGGGTACTCCGGATTCCCCCATCAATAAAATCGACCACCACGATAAAACTGAAATATTGTTGAACGTAGCCATAAAACCAACCCACCAATACATCTAACATTGAATCTATAAGAGAACCAATATAGAATAAATTCAGTCAATAAGGATTGAATTATGATATTCCCATTATCATGATTACAAACAATATAACTTACCTGGTGATGATTGAACACCTGATTTTATAATGATAAAACACAAAATTGGATTAAGAACCATCTGTACTTCCACACTATTAAACTGTTTTATAACAGACCCAATATAGAATAAATTCAGTCAATAAGAATTGAATTATGATCTTCCCATTATCGTGATTACAAACAATATAACTTACCTGGTGATGATTGAACGCCTGACATTATAATGATAAAACACAAAATTGGATTAAGAAGCATCTTTACTTCCACACTATTAAACTGTTTTATAACAGACCCAATATAGAATAAATTCAGTCAATAAGAATTGAATTATGATCTTCCCATTATCATGATTACAAACAATATAACTTACCTGGTGATGATTGAACGCCTGACATTATAATGATAAAACACAAAATTGGATTAAGAAACATTTTTACTTCCACACTATTAAACTGTTTTATAACAGACCCAATATAGAATAAATTCAGTCAATAAGAATTGAATTATGATCTTCCCATTATCATGATTACAAACAATATAACTTACCTGGTGATGATTGAACGCCTGACATTATAATGATAAAACACAAAATTGGATTAAGAAACATCTTTACTTCCACACTATTAAACTGCTTTTTTAGTTATTTTTTCAAATTTTAAATATAATTTACCAACACCTTTAACTCAATGCAGGTCACAATGTTATGTAAGCAATAGCAAACCAGCCTTTTAATTATTTGAATATAATACTTTGCATGGCATGAAAGGTTTCCACTTGATGTGATACATTTGTGCATTTAAAAAAAAACAGATAACAATAAACAAATCTTACAAAGGGAAATTGAAAACTCATAATTATATAAACAGACAAAATCAGTCAACAACCGGAAAACTGAAAACCGCAATGAAATGTAGAACAACAATAAAGATATATTTATGTAGGATATATAGTACGTATTAATAATGATATATGTTGAGTCGTGCTCGTTATAGAAGATCCTACAGTGACTGTGAAATGCAGAACAACAATAAAGATATATTTATGTAGGATATATAGTACGTATTAGTAATGATATATGTTAAGTCATGCTCGTTATAGAAGATCCTACAGTGACTGTGAAATATAGAACAACAATAAAGATATATTTATGTAGGATATATAGTACGTATTAGTAATGATATATGTTGAGTCATGCTCGTTATAGAAGATCCTACAGTGACTGTGAAATGTAGAACAACAATAAAGATATATTTATGTAGGATATATAGTACGTATTAGTAATGATATATGTTGAGTCATGCTCGTTATAGAAGATCCTACAGTGACTGTGAAATGTAGAACAACAATAAAGATATATTTATGTAGGATATATAGTACATATTAGTAATGATATATGGTGAGTCATGCTCGTTATAGAAGATCCTACAGTGACTGAAATGTAGAACAACAATAAAGATATATTTATGTAGGATATATAGTACACGTTAGTAATGATATATGTTGAGTCATGCTCGTTATAGAAGACTCTACAGTGACTGTGAAATGTAGAACAACAATAAAGATATATTTATGTAGGATATATAGTACGTATTAGTAATGATATATGTTAAGTCATGCTCGCTATAGAAGATCCTACAGTGACTGTGAAATGTAGAACAACAATAAAGATATATTTATGTAGGATATATAGTACGTATTAGTAATGATATATCTTGATTCATGCTCGTTATAGAAGACCCTACAGTGACTGTGAAATGTAGAACAACAATAATGATATATTTATGTAGGATATATAGTACGTATTAGTAATGATATATGTTGAGTCATGCTCGTTATAGAAGATCCTACAGTGACTGTGAAATGTAGAACAACAATAAAGATATATCTATGTAGGATATATAGTACGCATTAGTAATGATATATGTTGAGCTATGCTCGTTATAGAAGATCCTACAGTGACTGTGAAATGTAGAACAACAATAAAGATATATTTATGTAGGATATATAGTACGCATTAGTAATGATATATGTTAAGTCATGCTCGTTATAGAAGACTCTACAGTGACTGTGAAATGTAGAACAACAATAAAAGCACTGAATCTTTAATTTATGTAATGTTGAATAGTCTCTCTAACTGATCGATTCCTCTATATGGAGAAACATCCAATCAAATTTGATTGTTTTTTTTTATGAGAGGGTATATATATGGCTGTTCCCCTTGATGATAATCTGGCAAATACATTCGTGTATCCAACTTTTTGAAAAATATTAAACACATACATTGTACATTAGCTAGCTCTTTCTGTATTAGTCTCGTCTTAGAATCTCGGTGTCGGCGTAAGACGGGCCAATAGATATATTGTTATGAGTTCGAATTCCGCTGATGAAGAGGTGTACGACATTATGTGATAAAGTTTGTCAGTGACTTACTGTCGGTGGTTTTCTCCGGGTACTCCGGTTTCCCCCATCAATAAAATCGACCACCACGATAAAACTGAAATATTGTTGAACGTAGCCATAAAACCAACCCACCAATACATCTAACATTGAATCTATAAGAGAACCAATATAGAATAAATTCAGTCAATAAGGATTGAATTATGATATTCCCATTATCATGATTACAAACAATATAACTTACCTGGTGATGATTGAACACCTGATTTTATAATGATAAAACACAAAATTGGATTAAGAACCATCTGTACTTCCACACTATTAAACTGTTTTATACCAGACCCAATATAGAATAAATTCAGTCAATAAGAATTGAATTATGATCTTCCCATTATCGTGATTACAAACAATATAACTTACCTGGTGATGATTGAACGCCTGACATTATAATGATAAAACACAAAATTGGATTAAGAAGCATCTTTACTTCCACACTATTAAACTGTTTTATAACAGACCCAATATAGAATAAATTCAGTCAATAAGAATTGAATTATGATCTTCCCATTATCATGATTACAAACAATATAACTTACCTGGTGATGATTGAACGCCTGACATTATAATGATAAAACACAAAATTGGATTAAGAAACATCTTTACTTCCACACTATTAAACTGTTTTATAACAGACCCAATATAGAATAAATTCAGTCAATAAGAATTGAATTATGATCTTCTCATTATCATGATTACAAACAATATAGCTTACCTGGTGATGATTGAACGCCTGACATTATAATGATAAAACACAAAATTGGATTAAGAAACATCTTTACTTCCACACTATTAAACTGCTTTTTTAGTTATTTTTTCAAATTTTAAATATAATTTACCAACACCTTTAACTCAATGCAGGTCACAATGTTATGTAAGCAATAGCAAACCAGCCTTTTAATTATTTGAATATAATACCCTGTATGGCATGAAAGGTTTCCACTTGATGTGATACATTTGTGCATTTAAAAAAAAAACAGATAACAATAAATAAATCTTACAAAGGGAAATTGAAAACTCATAATTATATAAACAGACAAAATCAGTCAACAACCGGAAAACTGAAAACCGCAATGAAATGTAGAACAACAATAAAGATATATTTATGTAGGATATATAGTACCTATTAGTAATGATATATGTTAAGTCATGCTTGTTATAGAAGACTCTACAGTGACTGTGAAATGTAAAACAATAATAAAGATATATTTATGTAGGATATATAGTACGTATTAGTAATGATATATGTTAAGTCATGCTTGTTATAGAAGACTCTACAGTGACTGTGAAATGTAAAACAATAATAAAGATATATTTATGTAGGATATATAGTACGTATTAGTAATGATATATGTTAAGTCATGCTCGTTATAGAAGACTCTACAGTGACTGTGAAATGTAGAACAACAATAAAGATATATTTATGTAGGATATATAGTACGTATTAGTAATGATATATGTTAAGTCATGCTCGTTATAGAAGATCCTACAGTGACTGTGAAATGTAGAACAACAATAAAGATATATTTATGTAGGATATATAGTACGTATTAGTAATGATATATGTTGAGTCATGCTCGTTATAGAAGATCCTACAGTGACTGTGAAATGTAGAACAACAATAAAGATATATTTATGTAGGATATATAGTACGTATTAGTAATGATATATGTTGAGTCATGCTCGTTATAGAAGATCCTACAGTGACTGTGAAATGTAGAACAGCAATAAAGATATATTTATGTAGGATATATAGTACGTATTAGTAATGATATATGTTGAGTCATGCTCGTTATAGAAGATCCTACAGTGACTGTGAAATGTAGAACAACAATAAAGATATATTTATGTAGGATATATAGTACGTATTAGTAATGATATATGTTGAGTCATGCTCGTTATAGAAGATCCTACAGTGACTGTGAAATGTAGAACAACAATAAAGATATATTTATGTAGGATATATAGTACGTATTAGTAATGATATATGGTGAGTCATGCTCGTTATAGAAGATCCTACAGTGACTGAAATGTAGAACAACAATAAAGATATATTTATGTAGGATATATAGTACACGTTAGAAATGATATATGTTGAGTCATGCTCGTTATAGAAGACTCTACAGTGACTGTGAAATGTAGAACAACAATAAAGATATATTTATATAGGATATATAGTACGTATTAGTAATGATATATGTTAAGTCATGCTCGCTATAGAAGATCCTACAGTGACTGTGAAATGTAGAACAACAATAAAGATATATTTATGTAGGATATATAGTACGTATTAGTAATGATATATCTTGATTCATGCTCGTTATAGAAGACCCTACAGTGACTGTGAAATGTAGAACAACAATAAAGATATATTTATGTAGGATATATAGTACGTATTAGTAATGATATATGTTGAGTCATGCTCGTTATAGAAGATCCTACAGTGACTGTGAAATGTAGAACAACAATAAAGATATATTTATGTAGGATATATAGTACGCATTATTAATGATATATGTTGAGCTATGCTCGTTATAGAAGATCCTACAGTGACTGTGAAATGTAGAACAACAATAAAGATATATTTATGTAGGATATATAGTACGCATTAGTAATGATATATGTTAAGTCATGCTCGTTATAGAAGACTCTGCAGTGACTGTGAAATGTAGAACAACAATAAAAGCACTGAATCTTTAATTTATGTAATGTTGAATAGTCTCTCTAACTGATCGATTCCTCTATATGGAGAAACATTCAATCAAATTTTATTGTTTTTTTTATGAGAGGGTATCTATATGGCTGTTCCCCTTTATGATAATCTGGCAAATACATTCGTGTATCCAACTTTTTGAAAAATATTAAACACATACATTGTACATTAGTTAGCTCTTTCTGTATTAGTCTCGTCTTATAATCTCGGTCTCGGCGTAAGACGGGCCAATAGATATATTGTTATGAGTTCGAATTCCGCTGATGAAGAGGTGTACGACATTATGTGATAAAGTTTGTCAGTGACTTACTGTCGGTGGTTTTCTCCGGGTACTCCGGATTCCCCCATCAATAAAATCGACCACCACGATAAAACTGAAATATTGTTGAACGTAGCCATAAAACCAACCCACCAATACATCTAACATTGAATCTATAAGAGAACCAATATAGAATAAATTCAGTCAATAAGGATTGAATTATGATATTCCCATTATCATGATTACAAACAATATAACTTACCTGGTGATGATTGAACACCTGATATTATAATGATAAAACACAAAATTGGATTAAGAACCATCTGTACTTCCACACTATTAAACTGTTTTATAACAGACCCAATATAGAATAAATTCAGTCAATAAGAATTGAATTATGATCTTCCCATTATCGTGATTGCAAACAATATAACTTACCTGGTGATGATTGAACGCCTGACATTATAATGATAAAACACAAAATTGGATTAAGAAGCATCTTTACTTCCACACTATTAAACTGTTTTATAACAGACCCAATATAGAATAAATTCAGTCAATAAGAATTGAATTATGATCTTCCCATTATCATGATTACAAACGATATAACTTACCTGGTGATGATTGAACGCCTGACATTATAATGATAAAAAAAACAAATTGGATTAAGAAACATCTTTACTTCCACACTATTAAACTGTTTTATAACAGACCCAATATAGAATAAATTCAATCAATAAGAATTGAATTATGATCTTCCCATTATCATGATTACAAACAATATAACTTACCTGGTGATGATTGAACGCCTGACATTATAATGATAAAACACAAAATTGGATTAAGAAACATCTTTACTTCCACACTATTAAACTGCTTTTTTAGTTATTTTTTCAAATTTTAAATATAATTTACCAACACCTTTAACTCAATGCAGGTCACAATGTTATGTAAGCAATAGCAAACCAGCCTTTTAATTATTTGAATATAATACTTTGTATGGCATGAAAGGTTTCCGCTTGATGTGATACATTTGTGCATTTAAAAAAAAACACAGATAACAATAAATAAGGGTAATAACAAAATTGCCGAACTCCGAACAATCTTACAAAGGGAAAGTAAAAACTCATAATTATATAAACAGACAAAATCAGTCAACAACCGGAAAACTGTGAAAACCGCAATGAAATGTAGAACAACAATAAAGATATATTTATGTAGGATATATAGTACGTATTAGTAATGATATATGTTGAGTCATGCTCGTTATAGAAGATCCTACAGTGACTGTGAAATGTAGAACAACAATAAAGATATATTTATGTAGGATATATAGTACGTATTAGTAATGATATATGTTGAGTCATGCTCGTTATAGAAGATCCTACAGTGACTGTGAAATGTAGAACAACAATAAAGATATATTTATGTAGGATATATAGTACGTATTAGTAATGATATATCTTGATTCATGCTCGTTATAGAAGACCCTACAGTGACTGTGAAATGTAAAACAACAATAAAGATATATTTATGTAGGATATATAGTACGTATTAGTAATGATATATGTTGAGTCATGCTCGTTATAGAAGATCCTACAGTGACTGTGAAATGTAGAACAACAATAAAGATATATTTATGTAGGATATATAGTACGCATTAGTAATGATATATGTTGAGCTATGCTCGTTATAGAAGATCCTACAGTGACTGTGAAATGTAGAACAACAATAAAGATATATTTATGTAGGATATATAGTACGCATTAGTAATGATATATGTTAAGTCATGCTCGTTATAGAAGACTCTACAGTGACTGTGAAATGTAGAACAACAATAAAAGCACTGAATCTTTAATTTATGTAATGTTGAATAGTCTCCCTAACTGATCGATTCCTCTATATGGAGAAACATCCAATCAAATTTGATTGGGTTTTTTTATGAGAGGGTATCTATATGGCTGGTCCCCTTTATGATAATCTGGCAAATACATTCGTGTATCCAACTTTTTGAAAAATATTAAACACATACATTGTACATTAGCTAGCTCTTTCTGTATTAGTCTCGTCTTAGAATCTCGGTGTCGGCGTAAGACGGGCCAATAGATATATTGTTATGAGTTCGAATTCCGCTGATGAAGAGGTGTACGACATTATGTGATAAAGTTTGTCAGTGACTTACTGTCGGTGGTTTTCTCCGGGTACTCCGGATTCCCCCATCAATAAAATCGACCACCACGATAAAACTGAAATATTGTTGAACGTAGCCATAAAACCAACCCACCAATACATCTAACATTGAATCTATAAGAGAACCAATATAGAATAAATTCAGTCAATAAGGATTGAATTATGATATTCCCATTATCATGATTACAAACAATATAACTTACCTGGTGATGATTGAACGCCTGATATTATAATGATAAAACACAAAATTGGATTAAGAACCATCTGTACTTCCACACTATTAAACTGTTTTATAACAGACCCAATATAGAATAAATTCAGTCAATAAGAATTGAATTATGATCTTCCCATTATCGTGATTACAAACAATATAACTTACCTGGTGATGATTGAACGCCTGACATTATAATGATAAAACACAAAATTGGATTAAGAAGCATCTTTACTTCCACACTATTAAACTGTTTTATAACAGACCCAATATAGAATAAATTCAGTCAATAAGAATTGAATTATGATCTTCCCATTATCATGATTACAAACAATATAACTTACCTGGTGATGATTGAACGCCTGATATTATAATGATAAAACACAAAATTGGATTAAGAAACATTTTTACTTCCACACTATTAAACTGTTTTATAACAGACCCAATATAGAATAAATTCAGTCAATAAGAATTGAATTATGATCTTCCCATTATCATGATTACAAACAATATAACTTACCTGGTGATGATTGAACGCCTGACATTATAATGATAAAACACAAAATTGGATTAAGAAACATCTTTACTTCCACACTATTAAACTGCTTTTTTAGTTATTTTTTCAAATTTTAAATATAATTTACCAACACCTTTAACTCAATGCAGGTCACAATGTTATGTAAGCAATAGCAAACCAGCCTTTTAATTATTTGAATATAATACTTTGTATGGCATGAAAGGTTTCCACTTGATGTGATACATTTGTGCATTTAAAAAAAAAACAGATAACAATAAATAAATCTTACAAAGGGAAATTGAAAACTCATAATTATATAAACAGACAAAATCAGTCAACAACCGGAAAACTGAAAACCGCAATGAAATGTAGAACAACAATAAATATATATTTATGTAGGATATATAGTACGTATTAATAATGATATATGTTGAGTCATGCTCGTTATAGAAGATCCTACAGTGACTGTGAAATGTAGAACAACAATAAAGATATATTTATGTAGGATATATAGTACGTATTAGTAATGATATATGTTAAGTCATGCTCGTTATAGAAGACTCTACAGTGACTGTGAAATGTAGAACAACAATAAAGATATATTTATGTAGGATATATAGTACGTATTAGTAATGATATATGTTGAGTCATGCTCGTTATAGAAGATCCTACAGTGACTGTGAAATGTAGAACAACAATAAAGATATATTTATGTAGGATATATAGTACGTATTAGTAATGATATATGTTGAGTCATGCTCGTTATAGAAGATCCTACAGTGACTGTGAAATGTAGAACAACAATAAAGATATATTTATGTAGGATATATAGTACGTATTAGTAATGCTATATGGTGAGTCATGCTCGTTATAGAAGATCCTACAGTGACTGAAATGTAGAACAACAATAAAGATATATTTATGTAGGATATATAGTACACGTTAGTAATGATATATGTTGAGTCATGCTCGTTATAGAAGACTCTACAGTGACTGTGAAATGTAGAACAACAATAAAGATATATTTATATAGGATATATAGTACGTATTAGTAATGATATATGTTAAGTCATGCTCGCTATAGAAGATCCTACAGTGACTGTGAAATGTAGAACAACAATAAAGATATATTTATGTAGGATATATAGTACGTATTAGTAATGATATATCTTGATTCATGCTCGTTATAGAAGACCCTACAGTGACTGTGAAATGTAGAACAACAATAATGATATATTTATGTAGGATATATAGTACGTATTAGTAATGATATATGTTGAGTCATGCTCGTTATAGAAGATCCTACAGTGACTGTGAAATGTAGAACAACAATAAAGATATATTTATGTAGGATATATAGTACGCATTAGTAATGATATATGTTGAGCTATGCTCGTTATAGAAGATCCTACAGTGACTGTGAAATGTAGAACAACAATAAAGATATATTTATGTAGGATATATAGTACGCATTAGTAATGATATATGTTAAGTCATGCTCGTTATAGAAGACTCTACAGTGACTGTGAAATGTAGAACAACAATAAAAGCACTGAATCTTTAATTTATGTAATGTTGAATAGTCTCTCTAACTGATCGATTCCTCTATATGGAGAAACATCCAATCAAATTTGATTGGCTTTTTTTATGAGAGGGTATATATATGGCTGTTCCCCTTTATGATAATCTGGCAAATACATTCGTGTATCCAACTTTTTGAAAAATATTAAACACATACATTGTACATTAGCTAGCTCTTTCTGTATTAGTCTCGTCTTAGAATCTCGGTGTCGGCGTAAGACGGGCCAATAGATATATTGTTATGAGTTCGAATTCCGCTGATGAAGAGGTGTACGACATTATGTGATAAAGTTTGTCAGTGACTTACTGTCGGTGGTTTTCTCCGGGTACTCCGGTTTCCCCCATCAATAAAATCGACCACCACGATAAAACTGAAATATTGTTGAACGTAGCCATAAAACCAACCCACCAATACATCTAACATTGAATCTATAAGAGAACCAATATAGAATAAATTCAGTCAATAAGGATTGAATTATGATATTCCCATTATCATGATTACAAACAATATAACTTACCTGGTGATGATTGAACACCTGATATTATAATGATAAAACACAAAATTGGATTAAGAACCATCTGTACTTCCACACTATTAAACTGTTTTATAACAGACCCAATATAGAATAAATTCAGTCAATAAGAATTGAATTATGATCTTCCCATTATCGTGATTACAAACAATATAACTTACCTGGTGATGATTGAACGCCTGACATTATAATGATAAAACACAAAATTGGATTAAGAAGCATCTTTACTTCCACACTATTAAACTGTTTTATAACAGACCCAATATAGAATAAATTCAGTCAATAAGAATTGAATTATGATCTTCCCATTATCATGATTACAAACAATATAACTTACCTGGTGATGATTGAACGCCTGATATTATAATGATAAAACACAAAATTGGATTAAGAAACATTTTTACTTCCACACTATTAAACTGTTTTATAACAGACCCAATATAGAATAAATTCAGTCAATAAGAATTGAATTATGATCTTCCCATTATCATGATTACAAACAATATAACTTACCTGGTGATGATTGAACGCCTGACATTATAATGATAAAACACAAAATTGGATTAAGAAACATCTTTACTTCCACACTATTAAACTGTTTTATAACAGACCCAATATAGAATAAATTCAGTCAATAAGAATTGAATTATGATCTTCTCATTATCATGATTACAAACAATATAGCTTACCTGGTGATGATTGAACACCTGACATTATAATGATAAAACACAAAATTGGATTAAGAAACATCTTTACTTCCACACTATTAAACTGCTTTTTTAGTTATTTTTTTCAAATTTTAAATATAATTTATCAACACCTTTAACTCAATGCAGGTCACAATGTTATGTAAGCAATAGCAAACCAGCCTTTTAATTATTTGAATATAATACTTTGTATGGCATGAAAGGTTTCCACTTGATGTGATACATTTGTGCATTTAAAAAAAAAACAAATAACAATTAATAAATCTTACAAAAGGAAATTGAAAACTCATAATTATATAAACAGACAAAATCAGTCAACAACCGGAAAACTGAAAACCGCAATGAAATGTAGAACAACAATAAAGATATATTTATGTAGAATATATAGTACGTATTAGTAATGATATATGTTAAGTCATGCTCGTTATAGAAGATCCTACAGTGACTGTGAAATGTAGAACAACAATAAAGATATATTTATGTAGGATATATAGTACGTATTAGTAATGATATATGTTGAGTCATGCTCGTTATAGAAGATCCTACAGTGTCTGTGAAATGTAGAACAACAATAAAGATATATTTATGTAGGATATATAGTACGTATTAGTAATGATATATGTTGAGTCATGCTCGTTATAGAAGACCCTACAGTGACTGTGAAATGTAGAACAACAATAAAGATATATTTAGGTAGGATATATAGTACGCATTAGTAATGATATATGGTGAGTCATGCTCGTTATAGAAGATCCTACAGTGACTGAAATGTAGAACAACAATAAAGATATATTTATGTAGGATATATAGTACACGTTAGTAATGATATATGTTGAGTCATGCTCGTTATAGAAGATCCTACAGTGACTGTGAAATGTAGAACAACAATAAAGATATATTTATGTAGGATATATAGTACGCATTAGTAATGATATATGTTGAGCTATGCTCGTTATAGAAGATCCTACAGTGACTGTGAAATGTAGAACAACAATAAAGATATATTTATGTAGGATATATAGTACGCATTAGTAATGATATATGTTAAGTCATGCTCGTTATAGAAGACTCTACAGTGACTGTGAAATGTAGAACAACAATAAAAGCACTGAATCTTTAATTTATGTAATGTTGAATAGTCTCTCTAACTGATCGATTCCTCTATATGGAGAAACATCCAATCAAATTTGATTAGTTTTTTTTATGAGAGGGTATATATATGGCTGTTCCCCTTTATGATAATCTGGCAAATACATTCGTGTATCCAACTTTTTGAAAAATATTAAACACATACATTGTACATTAGCTAGCTCTTTCTGTATTAGTCTCGTCTTAGAATCTCGGTGTCGGCGTAAGACGGGCCAATAGATATATTGTTATGAGTTCGAATTCCGCTGATGAAGAGGTGTACGACATTATGTGATAAAGTTTGTCAGTGACTTACTGTCGGTGGTTTTCTCCGGGTACTCCGGTTTCCCCCATCAATAAAATCGACCACCACGATAAAACTGAAATATTGTTGAACGTAGCCATAAAACCAACCCACCAATACATCTAACATTGAATCTATAAGAGAACCAATATAGAATAAATTCAGTCAATAAGGATTGAATTATGATATTCCCATTATCATGATTACAAACAATATAACTTACCTGGTGATGATTGAACACCTGATATTATAATGATAAAACACAAAATTGGATTAAGAACCATCTGTACTTCCACACTATTAAACTGTTTTATAACAGACCCAATATAGAATAAATTCAGTCAATAAGAATTGAATTATGATCTTCCCATTATCGTGATTACAAACAATATAACTTACCTGGTGATGATTGAACGCCTGACATTATAATGATAAAACACAAAATTGGATTAAGAAGCATCTTTACTTCCACACTATTAAACTGTTTTATAACAGACCCAATATAGAATAAATTCAGTCAATAAGAATTGAATTATGATCTTCCCATTATCATGATTACAAACAATATAACTTACCTGGTGATGATTGAACGCCTGATATTATAATGATAAAACACAAAATTGGATTAAGAAACATTTTTACTTCCACACTATTAAACTGTTTTATAACAGACCCAATATAGAATAAATTCAGTCAATAAGAATTGAATTATGATCTTCCCATTATCATGATTACAAACAATATAACTTACCTGGTGATGATTGAACGCCTGACATTATAATGATAAAACACAAAATTGGATTAAGAAACATCTTTACTTCCACACTATTAAACTGTTTTATAACAGACCCAATATAGAATAAATTCAGTCAATAAGAATTGAATTATGATCTTCTCATTATCATGATTACAAACAATATAGCTTACCTGGTGATGATTGAACACCTGACATTATAATGATAAAACACAAAATTGGATTAAGAAACATCTTTACTTCCACACTATTAAACTGCTTTTTTAGTTATTTTTTTCAAATTTTAAATATAATTTACCAACACCTTTAACTCAATGCAGGTCACAATGTTATGTAAGCAATAGCAAACCAGCCTTTTAATTATTTGAATATAATACTTTGTATGGCATGAAAGGTTTCCACTTGATGTGATACATTTGTGCATTTAAAAAAAAAACAGATAACAATTAATAAATCTTACAAAAGGAAATTGAAAACTCATAATTATATAAACAGACAAAATCAGTCAACAACCGGAAAACTGAAAACCGCAATGAAATGTAGAACAACAATAAAGATATATTTATGTAGAATATATAGTACGTATTAGTAATGATATATGTTAAGTCATGCTCGTTATAGAAGATCCTACAGTGACTGTGAAATGTAGAACAACAATAAAGATATATTTATGTAGGATATATAGTACGTATTAGTAATGATATATGTTGAGTCATGCTCGTTATAGAAGATCCTACAGTGTCTGTGAAATGTAGAACAACAATAAAGATATATTTATGTAGGATATATAGTACGTATTAGTAATGATATATGTTGAGTCATGCTCGTTATAGAAGATCCTACAGTGACTGTGAAATGTAGAACAACAATAAAGATATATTTAGGTAGGATATATAGTACGCATTAGTAATGATATATGGTGAGTCATGCTCGTTATAGAAGATCCTACAGTGACTGAAATGTAGAACAACAATAAAGATATATTTATGTAGGATATATAGTACACGTTAGTAATGATATATGTTGAGTCATGCTCGTTATAGAAGACTCTACAGTGACTGTGAAATGTAGAACAACAATAAAGATATATTTATATAGGATATATAGTACGTATTAGTAATGATATATGTTAAGTCATGCTCGCTATAGAAGATCCTACAGTGACTGTGAAATGTAGAACAACAATAAAGATATATTTATTTAGGATATATAGTACGTATTAGTAATGATATATCTTGATTCATGCTCGTTATAGAAGACCCTACAGTGACTGTGAAATGTAGAACAACAATAAAGATATATTTATGTAGGATATATAGTACGTATTAGTAATGATATATGTTAAGTCATGCTCGTTATAGAAGACTCTACAGTGACTGTGAAATGTAGAACAACAATAAAGATATATTTATGTAGGATATATAGTACGCATTAGTAATGATATATGTTAAGTCATGCTTGTTATAGAAGATCCTACAGTGACTGTGAAATGTAGAACAACAATAAAGATATATTTATGTAGGATATATAGTACGTATTAGTAATGATATATGTTGAGTCATGCTCGTTATAGAAGATCCTACAGTGACTGTGAAATGTAGAACAACAATAAAGATATATTTATGTAGGATATATAGTACGTATTAGTAATGATATATGGTGAGTCATGCTCGTTATAGAAGATCCTACAGTGACTGAAATGTAGAACAACAATAAAGATATATTTATGTAGGATATATAGTACACGTTAGTAATGATATATGTTGAGTCATGCTCGTTATAGAAGACTCTACAGTGACTGTGAAATGTAGAACAACAATAATGATATATTTATGTAGGATATATAATACGTATTAGTAATGATATATGTTGAGTCATGCTTGTTATAGAAGATCCTACAGTGACTGTGAAATGTAGAACAACAATAAAGATATATTTATGTAGGATATATAGTACGCATTAGTAATGATATATGTTGAGCTATGCTCGTTATAGAAGATCCTACAGTGACTGTGAAATGTAGAACAACAATAAAGATATATTTATGTAGGATATATAGTACGCATTAGTAATGATATATGTTAAGTCATGCTCGTTATAGAAGACTCTACAGTGACTGTGAAATGTAGAACAACAATAAAAGCACTGAATCTTTAATTTATGTAATGTTGAATAGTCTCTCTAACTGATCGATTCCTCTATATGGAGAAACATCCAATCAAATTTGATTGTTTTTTTTTATGAGAGGGTATCTATATGGCTGTTCCCCTTTATGATAATCTGGCAAATACATTCGTGTATCCAACTTTTTGAAAAATATTAAACACATACATTGTACATTAGCTAGCTCTTTCTGTATTAGTCTCGTCTTAGAATCTCGGTGTCGGCGTAAGACGGGCCAATAGATATATTGTTATGAGTTCGAATTCCGCTGATGAAGAGGTGTACGACATTATGTGATAAAGTTGTCAGTGACTTACTGTCGGTGGTTTTCCCCGGGTACTCCGGTTTCCCCCATCAATAAAATCGACCACCACGATAAAACTGAAATATTGTTGAACGTAGCCATAAAACCAACCCCACCAATACATCTAACATTGAATCTATAAGAGAACCAATATAGAATAAATTCAGTCAATAAGGATTGAATTATGATATTCCCATTATCATGATTACAAACAATATAACTTACCTGGTGATGATTGAACATCTGATATTATAATGATAAAACACAAAATTGGATTAAGAATCATCTGTACTTCCACACTATTAAACTGTTTTATAACAGACCCAATATAGAATAAATTCAGTCAATAAGAATTGAATTATGATCTTCCCATTATCGTGATTACAAACAATATAACTTACCTGGTGATGATTGAACGCCTGACATTATAATGATAAAACACAAAATTGGATTAAGAAGCATCTTTACTTCCACACTATTAAACTGTTTTATAACAGACCCAATATAGAATAAATTCAGTCAATAAGAATTGAATTATGATCTTCCCATTATCATGATTACAAACAATATAACTTACCTGGTGATGATTGAACGCCTGATATTATAATGATAAAACACAAAATTGGATTAAGAAACATTTTTACTTCCACACTATTAAACTGTTTTATAACAGACCCAATATAGAATAAATTCAGTCAATAAGAATTGAATTATGATCTTCCCATTATCATGATTACAAACAATATAACTTACCTGGTGATGATTGAACGCCTGACATTATAATGATAAAACACAAAATTGGATTAAGAAACATCTTTACTTCCACACTATTAAACTGTTTTATAACAGACCCAATATAGAATAAATTCAGTCAATAAGAATTGAATTATGATCTTCCCATTATCATGATTACAAACAATATAACTTACCTGGTGATGATTGAACGCGTGACATTATAATGATAAAACACAAAATTGGATTAAGAAATATCTTTACTTCCACACTATTAAACTGCTTTTTTTGTTATTTTTTCAAATTTTAAATAAAATTTACCAACACCTTTAACTCAATGCAGGTCACAATGTTATGTAAGCAATAGCAAACCAGCCTTTTAATTATTTGAATATAATACTTTGTATGGCATGAAAGGTTTCCGCTTGATGTGATACATTTGTGCATTTAAAAAAAAAACAGTTAACAATAAATAAGGGTAATAACAAAATTACCGAACTCCGAACAATCTTACAAAGGGAAAGTCAAAACTCAAAATAATATAAACAGACAAAATCAGTCAACAACCGGAAAACTGTGAAAACCGCAATGACCCTGACTTCGTACAGGCATTTCTAAAGAAATGGTGGGTTGAATCAGATTTTAAAGCGCCAAACCTCACCGCTCTCATTACGATTCAAAGGCTCCGGCTGTCACTATAACAGTATTGAAATACAGGAACAAAATAGGTAAAATATGATATAATAATATCAAGATATACAACATATAAGTCAGCGATGCAACACAAAAGTGCATAGAATTTGTCATCATTCCGGTGGAAGTTCTTCCATCGAAATTCGGAAAGGTATGTCTGAAACAGTGCCCTGGACGTTCCAAATTGTCGACGTAGTTTTCGTTTCACGTTCATCCACATATTCTCTATATTTAGAGTGTGGATATCTGCATTGTCTGGATTGACAAAGTTGACATCATGAATGACAGTTTCATGTGTGTAATTTACGCCGTCCATTTGAAAATTTACGCTGCTCCTCTATAGGATTACCAAGAAATCTATATAGACAATTAGTGTAGTGTATTTTTGAATTTATGTCTCATATAATGCCTACATGTTCTATGGAAGAAAATCCCCCTTTTTGTAACATGTTTTTTTTTTCAATGAAAGTATCTTGTCCCATTATTAGAGGGTTAGTTTAAATATGATTGTCATGGGTTTTATTAAGATATCCTTATTATTGAAATGTATACTGTTCCTAAATAATATACGTTTATTACACAAACTGATGTTTACCTCCTTTTTTAGCATAAACATATTTTTATTTGCTAAATATAACAAATAGGGATCGGACACAAGTTTTTCCAACTTATGAAGTCTTCTCCCGAATACAATAATTTACAATATGGATTAGCATGCGCAATGAAATGATATAATATGTATATAATAGCATAGAGTTAAATATACAAATAATGATTATAAACAAAAACATAGGTTTAGACAATATACGAAAAAAAAAAAGAATAAAGAAAAAAGAAAAGAGAATAAATACTTTTGGAGATGTGTGTTGGTTCTTTAGATCATTTAGACAATTGTAAATCTTTTGGAGTTTTTAACATATTTAAAAGCATGTTTAAAAATAGTTATATTTTCTTGATATGTTAGGAGATAACTTCCTTTTGTCAGTAGATTTACATCAATATTAATGTTAGAAGGTAGCCAGTTAAGACTATTAAATACTATTTCCCTATTATCTGTATATTCATCACAATCAAAAAAGAAATGGTGAGAATGTTCACATGGTGCGCCACAGCAACAGGAAGCATTTGATACAATTTTTACTTTACATAAATCGTAATTCAAGAAGGATGCATAGCAGCGAAGCTGTGTTAGAATTATATTTAATTTTCTAGGACCATAAGAATAGTGTCTCAGAATTGGCATTGAGATTGAACTGCGGATTGCCGTTTTAAATTTAGATAGTGTGTCAAGATTACGCACTGAAAGATTAAGGTTATTCCATTCCCTTACTGTAGCTGAGACGAAAGAATCTCTAGTTAAAGATAGTCTACAGAATGGAACAATAATATCGTTGTCATTTCGAAGGGGATAAATAGTCGTACTTTGGATCGTTGGGGGAATAAGATCGAGTAAATAAGAGGGTGTGCTATCGTTTTGGATATTATATAATAATTGGAGCTTTCTCCTAGTTCTTCTTTCTTCCAATCTCTCCCAGCCAGTTTCTCTATATATATATTCTGTGTTGGTAAAGATCGGAAGTCTGGTGATAATTCTAGCTGCCTCCAACTGTAGCCTCTCCAATTTGCACGAATTAGAGACACCACAGTTATCCCAGACCTCACATGCATACTCAAATATTGGTTGAATGTAAATTAAGTATAATTTCTCTAAATTTTCTCTATTTAATTTATATTTCATTTTACGCAAAACACATATGTGATTAGAGACACTTTTTATTAAATTTTCTACATGTTTATTCCATTTTGCTTCCTCGCTAAATGGTATCCCCAAATGTTTATGGTCTGATGTAAGTGGAATTAATTTTCCATCAAAATAAAAATAAAAATTTGTTGAGTTTTCTACATTTTCAAAAAGCATGATTTCAGTTTTGTCTGGGTTGAAAGACATCAACCATCTCTTTGACCAGTCACCAAGTTCATGTAGATCATGATTTATGACATATTTTATTTGATCTTCATCTTGGTTTGCATAGCCAAGGGAAGTACCATCAGCAAACAAACGGCTTAAAGAAAGAAGCTTATCACCAATATCATTGATCTAAACAAGAAATAACAGAGGATCAAGAACAGATCCTTCGATCACATGTAGTTAACTTTAGCTGATTAGGCCTATCCTGTTTAGACCCTTTAGTTTATCTCCTTCGATCCCAAGTAGCTAGCTTTAGGCCTATTCTGTTTAGACCCTTTAGTTTATCTCCTTCGATCATATGTAGCTAACCTTAGGCCTATTCTGTTTAGACCCTTTAGTTTATCTCCTTCGATCACATGTAGCTAACCTTAGGCCTATTCTGTTTAGACCCTTTAGTGTGTATCCTTCGATCACATGTAGCTAACTTTAGGTCTATTCTGTTTAGACCCTATAGTTTTCTTGTTCGCAAAAACTGTTGAATCATTTGGCTTTCCAATATTTTGCCATTATGGACAAAGTGGTCCATTATTAAAAACAATTTGCCGCCCAATTTTAACACATTCGCTTGAGTTTTGTTTCTTTCGTTTTTGACTTCAAGACAGTGGATTTTCTGAAAATCGAGATTAGTGAAATAGACTATAGATTTCGATACGTCATCGTGGGCAAATATCAGTTGGGCAGACGACCATGGACACTAGTATACGCTTACACTTAGGTGTTTTTTTTTGTGTTTTTAATAAATATTTCATTAATCTAAAAGAAACATCAAGATGGTGATCAAGATGTGAAATCAATATCCATGAGACAACAATCCAGCAAAATAGTAAACATTACACCAATTTTTTTAAATGATTTAATTTAATTTTGTTATGTCAAGATACCTCTTGTCCGTCCGTGCGTCCCACAATGCCTAAGTTCTTGGATAAATATATTCCATATATTAGAAAGTATATATGTTATAGCAATGATACTTTCTTAGTGTGACAAATATGTACTACATCCGTGGCACATTTTCTAGTTTTAAATTTCCTTTCAGCTTATCTTACACCGAAATTATAGTCTAATAAAAAATGTATATCTGACATTATATGATCGTCAATTAATTCAGTCTAAATTTATAGAGAAATTAATAATATTTTATATCCTCAATGCAATAATACTTCATCACAAGTCATACCTCAAAATGTCTGTAAAATTCTTCAAGTGGAGAAAATTGTAACTAAAAAAAAAAGGGGGGGGTAGTCATATAACCAAGAAAATGTATGGATTGGATTGGATACTATAGCTACACTTCATTAATTATCTTAATTTAATAATAATTTCATCTGATATGTGTACAGATAAACTGTGTGGATTAATACGGGTTAGGAGTTATGTATGGTGTTTAACGCCATTTTCAATAATATTTCAGTTATATCGTGTATCAATAAGGAAGAGGGATATCAACTTGTGGTCAGCTTCCTTGTTTGATTGAAAAATATGAAATTCAGCAGATTTTTTATGTAAAAAATCAATGAAATCCCCTAAATGATGACTAATGTATAGATAGAGGAGAAGAAGGAAGATCCGTCCAAAACTATAATACATTTCTAGTGATACAATGAAAAACAAAAAAATACCACACTTTTAATTAATTATATACAAAGTTTGATGATACCAACTGGGTAGTCAGAAGCCACAAGCCAAGAAGAACAGACAATACAATGGTCAATTGAAAAAGGACAAACAATGATCAACAAAACACTACACAGGAAACTAAACATTGAGCAACATGAATCCCACTAAAATCCGGGTATGAACTCCTGTACTATAGAAGGGTGAGAAATTCCTGCTCCACTAATGACACCCGTTGTGTTACTGTCAAACGATATTAATATCATATATGTAAATCGTATTGGACACCAGTGTACGCATAGTGGATGTGGTCCGAGTTGTCTAGGGCGCTGGACGTAAGGCTAAGCGAATGGTGCTGCAGTGTATCAATGGTGTGAGTTCAAATCCCATCGAGTGAAGAAAAAAAATTTGACAGCTCTAAAATCTAATTCTAACACTGTTTGGTTTAATTTTCAGACGTGACACACCATTGATACACTGCAGCACCATTCGCTTAGTCTTACGTCCAGTGCCCTAGACCACTTGACCACATCCACTCCCTAGAAAAAGAAGCTTCAATAATCGTAGTGTTACCTTTTCTCTTAAGGCAAATCTAGGGATAGACGTAAGACATGTGTATAAGCGTGTGTAGATGGTACATATATACTTAATATTATAATTTGACAGCAATCTAACTCGGCAATTTTTAATATATTGCATAGGATAATGAAGAATTCATTATACCGTCACAGGAAATAAAGTATATTATACAAACGTCTAGAAGCAAGTGACAACCATACAATATATCTGTTCCACTGGATCTCAAAGTTACTAAGGATACTAGGTTAATACTAAATATTATATACGTCTGAAAAGTAAACCAAAAAGTGTTAGAATTAGATTTAAGAGCTGTAAATTTTTTGTTCTTCCCTCGACGGGATTTGAACCCACACCATTGATACACTGCAGCACCATTCGCTTAGCCTTACGTCCAGCGCACTAGACCACTCGACCACATCCACTCCATAAAAAAAGGAGCCTCAATAATCGTAGTGTTACCTTTTCTCGTAAGGCAAGTATATATATATATATATATAGAGAGAGAGAGATTATTACATGGCATTTTTCATATCATTCCCTTTATCAGCCCTAGGTCATGATATCAGGATGAGCCTGTTGACATATTATGTTTTAATTAGTTGCCACTACAAGGAAATAGAGAGACGGGAAGAGGTGGGAAAAAACCCCCAGAAAATTTGGTTTTGAATTTAATTTCAACATTATGTGGACATACAGATCCTTCTTTTCTGTCCAGTGTATATTTTTCCACTATAAACAAATTAATTTAACATTTTCAAGTCCGAGATATACCATGTTCTTTAAAAGTAGAAAATTGTTTATATATCACAAAGAGGGAGTATTGTTATTCACTATATAGAGATGTTTATTACAGCTACCATTACCAAATATCTAAAATTATCATGTTACCTTTTATAGGAAGTCATCTTGTGACAAACTTTTATGTAGATTTATTTTATTTTTAACCCACTTTAAATTTCTAGCTGTAATATTTACCTTGTCGTTAGTAAGGGACAATGACATTGTAATACAATTAATACTATAGTATTAATAAATGGGTGTTTTCATAATGGACCGGTTATATGTCCGAGGTTAGTCATAATGGCCCAAGGAAGGTTGTATTGTACTATTAGTTTTGAGGTTTTGTTATCAATTCGAATAATGTATCGTGTTTCCTCCATAACCACGTCTTCACGTAACTTCTTATGCTATACATGTATGACGAGAAAGTTTAAACAGTGATGATTATTAATTCCACCAATATCAACAAACAAGCACCTCTCTTCTCAACTGAACTCATTGAACATTAAACAAGAATACTACATATGCCGTTGGAATTCCAGGTCCTAGCTGGGACAGGCACAAACATGTGGCGGGGTTAAACCGGTTAATGGGATCCAAACCTTCCCCTTTAGATAACTGGATATCCAACAGCAATACATATATAAAGAAACGGTAAATAAAACGTGCATATAGTCGCGTCCACTCAAAAAGACCACTTACTACCACAAAAGTGAATGACAACATAAAAATGCATATTTCTGTGATCCCGTTTTCAGCACGTGATTCCACGTAAACCGCTATCTCACGTAGATCTCAATAATTTTGCAATGTTATTTTGCTGTCAATTCAGAAAAGACAATTTGAAGGTAATTAGAGGCCGTAAAGTTAAGAAGGTCCAAAATAAAGGTAATAACAAAATTACCGAACTCCGAACAATCTTACAAAGGGAAAGTCAAAACTCATAAGTATATAAACAGACAAAATCAGTCAACAACCGGAAAACTGTGAAAACCGTAATGATCCTGACTTGGTACAGGCATTTCTAAAGAAATGGTGGGTTGAATCAGATTTTAAAGTGCCAAAGAGACAACAATGTTTTACAAAACACTACACAAAAGACTAAGGATTGGTCAACACGAACCCCACTAAAAATCGAGGATAAACTCAGGTGCTTCAACCTCAGCCAATATCACACATATATTCTTATTGACAGAGTCGTCCGTGAATGTGATCGAAAAGTATTTCGATTGTAACGAAGTCCTCCCCCAAATAAACAGGGTATTAGTGATGATTTTTAGGATTCATCAGGTACCCTCAAGATCAACAAATTGGATAGGCAAACAATTTTGGAGTAAGACAACCAAATGGCCTAACAGGATAGACAAAATCTACTAAGGTTACCACCAAAACACATAGCAATTTGTAGGTATCTGGAAATCTGAACACTTGATGTGGGTAATAGGGCTCAAATCCCCGTAAATGGGGGAGGGGGGTTGTGGTCAACGACCCTCCAAACAGACTGTCACAGACCACCCAGTACATGTGAAATATCCCATCAAAAGGAGAGTTTGAAGATACCAAAGGAATAATCAGAATCCGTTATTCGTAGGATAATACAATGACAAAAGAAAAAGAACGATAGTACAAACAACGATCTACAAAACATGACACAGAAAACTATTAAAGATCAAGTAACACGAACCATGCTCAAAACCGGGGGTGAACTCAGGTGCTTCGGACAATTTAGGTTCAACTTTAGGACTAATAAATGTCAATAACAAGTTGTAAATCTCTCATAAAATCTAGGTATTTAGTGGACTCCTTAGTATTTGTTGTATAAGTATTAGATGATACCAATCTTGATAATATATGCCTGTCATGTCTGCAATAATAGAAAATACACAAGATTATATAGTTATATATATATATAATACAATAAGAAAACCAGCTAATAATTTTGATCTATAGCAATTTGTTACTTTTTCACGATGTTACCATTTGTCTATGACAACCAACACACATGTCTGCGTCATCAATGTAACAAAGCACCAAAACGAAAAATAAAATATCGCAAAGGATGAGAAGAGAAGATCATAAAATTCAAAATAATCGAGACCACACGACTGAAGCCAATATAGCAAATAAAGTTTGTCAGTGACTTGCGATAGCTGCAGGTCGGTGACTTTCTCCGGGTACTCCGGTTTCCTCCACCAATAAAACTAACCACCACGATATAACTGAAATATTGTTGAAAGTGGTATTAAACACCATAACCCTTACCCCTCTATAACGATTCCCAGATTGGCTTTTTTAATCACGTTCTTGGTATATCCTGCTAAATATAGCATTTAATGTATACAGATATCATTTACTTTGATGTAGTGTCGGTGAAGAAATAATTTTAAACTCACTTTTAACGAAATGCATATGGTAGCCCCGAAACAGGAGACTCCAAACACTATATACAAACAAAATATACTAGGTATATTCGATCTGCAATTTAACATCGTAGGAAACGGTATACACCAAATATCACGGGAAATTAATTTAAAAAAATGCTATGCGTCTACCAATCATGGCATTATGTCAAGGAACCATGCGTGGCCGGTTGATTGATACAGATTACTCGCTTTCTTGGAAATGTAACTAAGGTTCTCCTTCCTCAGGAATATGTGACCATATCCGATTGTTGGCTCTCCTGTTTATGCCCCTTTGGTTTTATTGCTTCCCGAGACTTTTAAATTGTTTGACTTTCCAATATTTCTGATTTTAGCTACCTGATGAAGGTTATTCCAGAAACGTGTCATGCGCACTGAATTTGATATCTACGATTATATTCGTAGTCAAGATGTGACTACAAAGAACATTGAAACAGTAATAATGAATAAAATAATGTTTTAATCTACTTCCAATATGCCCTTATCCATTAGTTGATGCAAGTTATCTTTTTTTACATACATGGAGGTAACATACCATGACAACTTCTACATTAGATTATCCTGCATAACCAGGGCAGCTCTTTTTCAAAGGCTATATATGTACTCTAAAATGGGGAAACTAGTCCCAATATCTATATATCTTGTATAAGATTATACAAAGTTTCGGAATGGTTTTATAAATCAATGCAGGACATATGGAGATAAGGCAAGATTATGCCAACAAATTGACAGAGGTATCACAGAGTGATATCGAACGAGTTCTGAATCACAATATAATCAGGGTGGGGTATATATTATCAGGGTCTTGTATTAATTGTTTTTAATTAAGATACAAAAAATATATATTTCAATAAGGTGAGTAAGTGAGTGATTGTTGTTTAACGCCAACTCAGCAAATTTTCCAGCTATATGATGACAAGAATAAGATAATTTTCAATGAAATGATAAGGTCCGCTTTGTACTAGATCAACACGCTGAGTTAATGCTGCATGCTTAGCGGAGTAGCAACAAATACCAACTTTATAGTCTTTGGTTTGACTCGATCGGGGATCGAACCCATGATCTACTGTAGTCATACTACAAATAAGGGTATGTAGTAATGATCATACAAATTAAATCGGTCACACAGCTCTGATAAATAAATCATTGATTGATTGATTGATTGATTGATTGATTGATTGATTGATTGACTGATTGATTGATTGATTGATTGATTGATTGATTGATTGATTGATTGAGAGAGGTGGACTTTAGGATGTTTGGTAAGAGTTGCCTTATAATAGGGGGATCTGTCCTGATAAGAGAGGTGGACTTTAGGATGTTTGGTAAGAGTTGCCTTATAATAGGGGGATCTGTCCTGATAAGAGGAGTGGACTTTAGGATGTTTGGTAAGAGTTGCCTTATAATAGGGGGATCTGTCCTGATAAGAGGGGTGGACTTTAGGATGTTTGGTAAGAGTTGCCTTATAATAGGGGGATCTGTCCTGATAAGAGGGGTGGACTTTAGGATGTTTGGTAAGAGTTGCCTTATAATTGGGGGATCTGTCCTGATAAGAGGGGTGGACTTTAGGATGCTTGGTAAGAGTTGCCTTATAATAGGGGGATCTGTCCTGATAAGAGGGGTGGACTTTGGGATGTTTCGTAAGAGTTGCCTTATAATAGGGGGATCTGTCCTGATAAGAGAGGTGGACTTTAGGATGTTTGGTAAGAGTTGCCTTATAATAGGGGGATCTGTCCTGATAAGAGGGGTGGACTTTAGAATGTTTGGTAAGAGTTGCCTTATAATAGAGGGATCTGTCCTGATAAGAGAGGTGGACTTTAGGATGTTTGATAAGAGTTGCCTTATAATAGGGGGATCTGTCCTGATAAGAGGGGTGGACTTTAGGATGTTTGGTAAGAGTTGCCTTATAATAGGGGGATCTGTCCTGATAAGAGGGGTGGACTTTAGGATGTTTGGTAAGAGTTGCTTTATAATAGGGGGATCTGTCCTGATAAGAGGGGTGGACTTTAGGATATTTGGTAAGAGTTGCCTTATAATAGAGGGATCTGTCCTGATAAGAGAGGTGGACTTTAGGATGTTTGGTAAGAGTTGCCTTATAATAGGGGGATCTGTCCTGATAAGAGAGGTGGACTTTGGGATGTTTGGTAAGAGTTGCATTATAATAGGGGGATCTGTCCTGATAAGAGGGGTGGACTTTGGGATGTTTGGTAAGAGTTGCATTATAATAGGGAGATCTGTCCTGATAATAGAGGTGGACCTTAGAATGTTTGGTAAGAGTTGCCTTATATTAGGGTGATCTGTCCTGATAAGAGAGGTGGACTTTAGGATGTTTGATAAGAGTTGCCTTATAATAGGGGGATCTGTCCTGATAAGAGAGGTGGACTTTAGGATATTTGGTAAGAGTTGCCTTATAATAGAGGGATCTGTCCTGATAACAGAGGTGGACTTTAGGATGCTTGGTAAGAGTTGCCTTATAATAGAGGGATCTGTCCTGATAAGAGAGGTGGACTTTAGGATGTTTGGTAAGAGTTGCCTTATAATAGGGGGATCTGTCCTGATAAGAGAGGTGGACTTTGGGATGTTTGGTAAGAGTTGCATTATAATAGGGAGATCTGTCCTGATAAGAGGGGTGGACTTTAGGATGTTTGGTAAGAGTTGCCTTATAATAGATGGATCTGTCCTGATAAGACAGGTGGACTTTAGGATGTTTGGTAAGAGTTGCCTTATAATAGGGGGATCTGTCCTGATAAGAGAGGTGGACATTGGATGTTTGGTAAGAGTTGCCTTATAATAGGTGGATCTGTCCTGATAAGAGAAGTGGACATTAGGATGTTTGGTAAGAGTTGCCTTATAATAGGGGGATCTGTCCTGATAAGAGAGGTGGACTTTGGGATGCTTGGTAAGAGTTACATTATAATAGGGGGATCTGTCCTGATAAGAGGGGTGGACTTTAGGATGTTTGGTAAGAGTTGCCTTATAATAGGGGGATCTGTCCTGATAAGAGAGGTGGACATTGGATGTTTGGTAAGAGTTGCCTTATAATAGGTGGATCTGTCCTGATAAGAGAAGTGGACATTAGGATGTTTGGTAAGAGTTGCCTTATAATAGGGGGATCTGTCCTGATAAGAGAAGTGGACATTAGGATGTTTGGTAAGAGTTGCCTTATAATAGGTGGATCTGTCCTGATAAGAGAAGTGAACATTAGGATGTTTGGTAAGAGTTGCCTTATAATAGGGGGATATGTCCTGATAAGAGAAGTGGACATTAGGATGTTTGGTAAGAGTTGCCTTATAATATGAGGATCTGTCCTGATAAGAGAGGTGGACTTTAGGATGCTTGGTAAGAGTTGCATTATAACAGGGGATCTGTCCTGATAATAGGGGTAGACTTTAGGATGTTTGGTAAGAGTTGCCTTATAATAGGGGGATCTGTCCTGATAAGATGGGTGGACTTTGGGATGTTTGGTAAGAGTTGCCTTATAATAGGGGGATCTGTCCTGATAAGAGAGGTGGACTTTAGGATGTTTGGTAAGAGTTGCATTATAATAGGGAGATCTGTCCTGATAATAGAGGTGGACCTTAGAATGTTTGGTAAGAGTTGCCTTATATTAGGGTGATCTGTCCTGATAAGAGAGGTGGACTTTAGGATGTTTGATAAGAGTTGCCTTATAATAGGGGGATCTGTCCTGATAAGAGAGGTGGACTTTAGGATGCTTGGTAAGAGTTGCATTATAACAGGGGATCTGTCCTGATAATAGGGGTAGACTTTAGGATGTTTGGTAAGAGTTGCCTTATAATAGGGGGATCTGTCCTGATAAGATGGGTGGACTTTGGGATGTTTGGTAAGAGTTGCCTTATAATAGGGGGATCTGTCCTGATAAGAGAGGTGGACTTTAGGATGTTTGGTAAGAGTTGCCTTATAATAGGGGGATCTGTCCTGATAAGAGAGGTGGACATTAGGATGTTTGGTAAGAGTTGCCTTATAATAGAGGGATCTGTCCTGATAAGAGAGGTGGACTTTTGGATGTTTGGTAAGAGTTGCCTTATAATAGGGGGATCTGTCCTGATAAGAGAGGTGGACATTGGATGTTTGGTAAGAGTTGCCTTATAATAGGTGGATCTGTCCTGATAAGAGAAGTGGACATTAGGATGTTTGGTAAGAGTTGCCTTATAATAGGGGGATCTGTCCTGATAAGAGAAGTGGACATTAGGATGTTTGGTAAGAGTTGCCTTATAATAGGTGGATCTGTCCTGATAAGAGAAGTGGACATTAGGATGTTTAGTAAGAGTTGCCTTATAATAGGGGGATCTGTCCTGATAAGAGAAGTGGACATTAGGATGTTTGGTAAGAGTTGCCTTATAATATGAGGATCTGTCCTGATAAGAGAGGTGGACTTTAGGATGCTTGGTAAGAGTTGCCTTATAATAGCGGATCTGTCCTGATAAGAGAGGTGGACATTGGATGTTTGGTAAGAGTTGCCTTATAATAGGTGGATCTGTCCTGATAAGAGAAGTGGACATTAGGATGTTTGGTAAGAGTTGCCTTATAATAGGTGGATCTGTCCTGATAAGAGAAGTGAACATTAGGATGTTTGGTAAGAGTTGCCTTATAATAGGGGGATATGTCCTGATAAGAGAAGTGGACATTAGGATGTTTGGTAAGAGTTGCCTTATAATATGAGGATCTGTCCTGATAAGAGAGGTGGACTTTAGGATGCTTGGTAAGAGTTGCCTTATAACAGGGGATCTGTCCTGATAATAGGGGTAGACTTTAGGATGTTTGGTAAGAGTTGCCTTATAATAGGGGGATCTGTCCTGATAAGATGTGTGGACTTTGGGATGTTTGGTAAGAGTTGCCTTATAATAGGGGGATCTGTCCTGATAAGAGAGGTGGACTTTGGGATGTTTCGTAAGAGTTGCATTATAATAGGGGGATCTGTCCTGATAAGAGGGGTGGACTTTAGGATGTTTGGTAAGAGTTGCCTTATAATAGAGGGATCTGTCCTGATAAGAGAGGTGGACTTTTGGATGTTTGGTAAGAGTTGCCTTATAATAGGGGGATCTGTCCTGATAAGAGAGGTGGACATTGGATGTTTGGTAAGAGTTGCCTTATAATAGGTGGATCTGTCCTGATAAGAGAAGTGGACATTATGATGTTTGGTAAGAGTTGCCTTATAATAGGGGGATCTGTCCTGATAAGAGAAGTGGACATTAGAATGTTTGGTAAGAGTTGCCTTATAATAGGTGGATCTGTCCTGATAAGAGAAGTGGACATTAGGATGTTTGGTAAGAGTTGCCTTATAATAGGGGGATCTGTCCTGATAAGAGAAGTGGACATTAGGATGTTTGGTAAGAGTTGCCTTATAATATGAGGATCTGTCCTGATAAGAGAGGTGGACTTTAGGATGCTTGGTAAGAGTTGCATTATAATAGCGGATCTGTCCTGATAATAGGGGTAGACTTTAGGATGTTTGGTAAGAGTTGCCTTATAATAGGGGGATCTGTCCTGATAAGAGGGGTGGACTTTGGGATGTTTGGTAAGAGTTGCATTATAATAGGGAGATCTGTCCTGATAATAGAGGTGGACTTTAGAATGTTTGGTAAGAGTTGCCTTATATTAGGGTGATCTGTCCTGATAAGAGAGGTGGACTTTATTATGTTTGGTAAGAGCTGCCTTATAATAAGGGGGTCTGTCCTGATAAGAGAGGTGGACTTTAGGATGTTTGGTATGAGTTGCCTTATAATAGGGGGATCTGTCCTGATAAGAGAGGTGGACTTTAGGATATTTGGTAAGAGTTGCCTTATAATAGAGGGATCTGTCCTGATAAGAGAGGTGGACTTTAGGATGTTGGTAAGAGTTGCCTTATAATAGAGGGATCTGTCCTGATAAGAGAGGTGGACATTAGGATGTTTGGTAAGAGTTGCCTTATAATAGGGGGATCTGTCCTGATAAGAGAGGTGTACTTTGGGATGTTTGGTAAGAGTTGCATTATAATAGGGGGATCTGTCCTGATAAGAGGGGTGGACTTTAGGATGTTTGGTAAGAGTTGCCTTATAATAGAGGGATCTGTCCTGATAAGAGAGGTGGACTTTAGGATGTTTGGTAAGAGTTGCCTGATAATAGGGGGATCTGTCCTGATAAGAGAGGTGGACATTGGATGTTTGGTAAGAGTTGCCTTATAATAGGTGGATCTGTCCTGATAAGAGAAGTGGACATTAGGATGTTTGGTAAGAGTTGCCTTATAATAGGGGGATCTGTCCTGATAAGAGAGGTGGACTTTGGGATGTTTGGTAAGAGTTGCATTATAATAGGGGAATCTGTCCTGATAAGAGGGGTGGACCTTAGGATGCTTGGTAAGAGTTGCCTTATAATAGAGGGATCTGTCCTGATAAGAGAGGTGGACTTTAGGATGATTGGTAAGAGTTGCCTTATAATAGGGGGATCTGTCCTGATAAGAGAGGTGGACATTGGATGTTTGGTAAGAGTTGCCTTATAATAGGTGGATCTGTCCTGATAAGAGAAGTGGACATTAGGATGTTTGGTAAGAGTTGCCTTATAATAGGGGGATCTGTCCTGATAAGAGAAGTGGACATTAGGATGTTTGGTAAGAGTTGCCTTATAATAGGTGGATCTGTCCTGATAAGAGAAGTGGACATTAGGATGTTTGGTAAGAGTTGCCTTATAATAGGGGGATCTGTCCTGATAAGAGAAGTGGACATTAGGATGTTTGGTAAGAGTTGCCTTATAATATGAGGATCTGTCCTGATAAGAGAGGTGGACTTTAGGATGCTTGGTAAGAGTTGCCTTATAATAGGGGATCTGTCCTGATAATAGGGGTAGACTTTAGGATGTTTGGTAAGAGTTGCCTTATAATAGGGGGATCTGTCCTGATAAGATGGGTGGACTTTGGGATGTTTGGTAAGAGTTGCATTATAATAGGGAGATCTGTCCTGATAATAGAGGTGGACTTTAGAATGTTTGGTAAGAGTTGCCTTATATTAGGGTGATCTGTCCTGATAAGAGAGGTGGACTTTATGATGTTTGGTAAGAGCTGCCTTATAATAAGGGGGTCTGTCCTGATAAGAGGGGTGGACTTTAGGATGTTTGGTAAGAGTTGCCTTATAATAGGGAGTTCTATCCTGATAATAGGGGTGGACTTTGGGATGTTTGATAAGAGTTGCCTTATAATAGGGGATCTGACCTGATAAGAGGGGTGGACTTTAGGATGTTTGGTAAGTGTTGCCTTATAATAGGGGATCTGTCCTGATAAGAGGGGTGGACTTTAGGATGCTTGGTAAGAGTTGCCTTATAATAGGGGATCTGTCCTGATAAGAAGGGTGGACTTTAGGATGCTTGGTAAGTGTTGCCTTATAATAGGGGTTCTGTCCTGATAAAAGAGGTGGACTTTAGGATGCTTGGTAAGAGTTGCCTTATAATAGGGGGATCTTTCCTGATAAGACAGGTGGACTTTAGGATGCTTGGTAAGAGTTGCCTTATAATAGGTGGATCTGTCCTGATAAGAGAAGTGGACATTAGGATGTTTGGTAAGAGTTGCCTTATAATAGGGGGATCTGTCCTGATAAGAGAAGTGGACATTAGGATGTTTGGTAAGAGTTGCCTTATAATAGGTGGATCTGTCCTGATAAGAGAAGTGGACATTAGGATGTTTGGTAAGAGTTGCCTTATAATAGGGGGATCTGTCCTGATAAGAGAAGTGGACATTAGGATGTTTGGTAAGAGTTGCCTTATAATATGAGGATTTGTCCTGATAAGAGAGGTGGACTTTAGGATGCTTGGTAAGAGTTGCCTTATAATAGGGGATCTGTCCTGATAATAGGGGTAGACTTTAGGATGTTTGGTAAGAGTTGCCTTATAATAGGGGGATCTGTCCTGATAAGATGGGTGGACTTTGGGATGTTTGGTAAGAGTTGCATTATAATAGGGAGATCTGTCCTGATAATAGAGGTGGACTTTAGAATGTTTGGTAAGAGTTCCCTTATATTAGGGTGATCTGTCCTGATAAGAGAGGTGGACTTTATGATGTTTGGTAAGAGCTGCCATATAATAAGGGGGTCTGTCCTGATAAGAGGGGTGGACTTTAGGATGTTTGGTAAGAGTTGCCTTATAATAGGGAGTTCTATCCTGATAATAGGGGTGGACTTTGGGATGTTTGATAAAAGTTGCCTTATAATAGGGGATCTGACCTGATAAGAGGGGTGGACTTTAGGATGTTTGGTAAGTGTTGCCTTATAATAGGGGATCTGTCCTGATAAGAGGGGTGGACTTTAGGATGCTTGGTAAGAGTTGCCTTATAATAGGGGATCTGTTCTGATAAGAAGGGTGGACTTTAGGATGCTTGGTAAGTGTTGCCTTATAATAGGGGTTCTGTCCTGATAAAAGAGGTGGACTTTAGGATGCTTGGTAAGAGTTGCCTTATAATAGGTGGATCTTTCCTGATAAGAGAGGTGGACTTTAGGATGTTTGGTAAGAGTTGCCTTATAATAGGGGGATCTGTCCTGATAAGAGAAGTGGACATTAGGATGTTTGGTAAGAGTTGCCTTATAATATGAGGATCTGTCCTGATAAGAGAGGTGGACTTTAGGATGCTTGGTAAGAGTTGCCTTATAATAGGGGATCTGTCCTGATAATAGGGGTAGACTTTAGGATGTTTGGTAAGAGTTGCCTTATAATAGGGGGATCTGTCCTGATAAGATGGGTGGACTTTGGGATGTTTGGTAAGAGTTGCATTATAATAGGGAGATCTGTCCTGATAATAGAGGTGGACTTTAGAATGTTTGGTAAGAGTTGCCTTATATTAGGGTGATCTGTCCTGATAAGAGAGGTGGACTTTATGATGTTTGGTAAGAGCTGCCTTATAATAAGGGGGTCTGTCCTGATAAGAGGGGTGGACTTTAGGATGTTTGGTAAGAGTTGCCTTATAATAGGGAGTTCTATCCTGATAATAGGGGTGGACTTTGGGATGTTTGATAAGAGTTGCCTTATAATAGGGGATCTGACCTGATAAGAGGGGTGGACTTTAGGATGTTTGGTAAGTGTTGCCTTATAATAGGGGATCTGTCCTGATAAGAGGGGTGGACTTTAGGATGCTTGGTAAGAGTTGCCTTATAATAGGGGATCTGTCCTGATAAGAAGGGTGGACTTTAGGATGCTTGGTAAGTGTTGCCTTATAATAGGGGTTCTGTCCTGATAAAAGAGGTGGACTTTAGGATGCTTGGTAAGAGTTGCCTTATAATAGGGGGATCTTTCCTGATAAGACAGGTGGACTTTAGGATGCTTGGTAAGAGTTGCCTTATAATAGGTGGATCTGTCCTGATAAGAGAAGTGGACATTAGGATGTTTGGTAAGAGTTGCCTTATAATAGGGGGATCTGTCCTGATAAGAGAAGTGGACATTAGGATGTTTGGTAAGAGTTGCCTTATAATAGGTGGATCTGTCCTGATAAGAGAAGTGGACATTAGGATGTTTGGTAAGAGTTGCCTTATAATAGGGGGATCTGTCCTGATAAGAGAAGTGGACATTAGGATGTTTGGTAAGAGTTGCCTTATAATATGAGGATTTGTCCTGATAAGAGAGGTGGACTTTAGGATGCTTGGTAAGAGTTGCCTTATAATAGGGGATCTGTCCTGATAATAGGGGTAGACTTTAGGATGTTTGGTAAGAGTTGCCTTATAATAGGGGGATCTGTCCTGATAAGATGGGTGGACTTTGGGATGTTTGGTAAGAGTTGCATTATAATAGGGAGATCTGTCCTGATAATAGAGGTGGACTTTAGAATGTTTGGTAAGAGTTGCCTTATATTAGGATGATCTGTCCTGATAAGAGAGGTGGACTTTATGATGTTTGGTAAGAGCTGCCATATAATAAGGGGGTCTGTCCTGATAAGAGGGGTGGACTTTAGGATGTTTGGTAAGAGTTGCCTTATAATAGGGAGTTCTATCCTGATAATAGGGGTCGACTTTGGGATGTTTGATAAAAGTTGCCTTATAATAGGGGATCTGACCTGATAAGAGGGGTGGACTTTAGGATGTTTGGTAAGTGTTGCCTTATAATAGGGGATCTGTCCTGATAAGAGGGGTGGACTTTAGGATGCTTGGTAAGAGTTGCCTTATAATAGGGGATCTGTTCTGATAAGAAGGGTGGACTTTAGGATGCTTGGTAAGTGTTGCCTTATAATAGGGGTTCTGTCCTGATAAAAGAGGTGGACTTTAGGATGCTTGGTAAGAGTTGCCTTATAATAGGTGGATCTTTCCTGATAAGAGAGGTGGACTTTAGGATGTTTGGTAAGAGTTGCCTTATAATAGGGGGATCTGTCCTGATAAGAGGGGTGGACTTTAGGATGTTTGGTAAGAGTTGCCTTATAATAGGGGATCTGTCCTGATAAGAGGGGTGGACTTTAGGATGTTTGGTAAGAGTTGCCTTATAATAGGGGGATCTGTCCTGATAAGAGGGGTGGACTTTAGGATGTTTGGTAAGAGTTGCTTTATAATAGGGGGATCTGTCCTGATAAGAGGGGTGGACTTTAGGATATTTGGTAAGAGTTGCCTTATAATAGAGGGATCTGTCCTGATAAGAGAGGTGGACTTTAGGATGTTTGGTAAGAGTTGCCTTATAATAGGGGGATCTGTCCTGATAAGAGAGGTGGACTTTGGGATGTTTGGTAAGAGTTGCATTATAATAGGGGGATCTGTCCTGATAAGAGGGGTGGACTTTGGGATGTTTGGTAAGAGTTGCATTATAATAGGGAGATCTGTCCTGATAATAGAGGTGGACCTTAGAATGTTTGGTAAGAGTTGCCTTATATTAGGGTGATCTGTCCTGATAAGAGAGGTGGACTTTAGGATGTTTGATAAGAGTTGCCTTATAATAGGGGGATCTGTCCTGATAAGAGAGGTGGACTTTAGGATATTTGGTAAGAGTTGCCTTATAATAGAGGGATCTGTCCTGATAACAGAGGTGGACTTTAGGATGCTTGGTAAGAGTTGCCTTATAATAGAGGGATCTGTCCTGATAAGAGAGGTGGACTTTAGGATGTTTGGTAAGAGTTGCCTTATAATAGGGGGATCTGTCCTGATAAGAGAGGTGGACTTTGGGATGTTTGGTAAGAGTTGCATTATAATAGGGAGATCTGTCCTGATAAGAGGGGTGGACTTTAGGATGTTTGGTAAGAGTTGCCTTATAATAGATGGATCTGTCCTGATAAGACAGGTGGACTTTAGGATGTTTGGTAAGAGTTGCCTTATAATAGGGGGATCTGTCCTGATAAGAGAGGTGGACATTGGATGTTTGGTAAGAGTTGCCTTATAATAGGTGGATCTGTCCTGATAAGAGAAGTGGACATTAGGATGTTTGGTAAGAGTTGCCTTATAATAGGGGGATCTGTCCTGATAAGAGAGGTGGACTTTGGGATGCTTGGTAAGAGTTACATTATAATAGGGGGATCTGTCCTGATAAGAGGGGTGGACTTTAGGATGTTTGGTAAGAGTTGCCTTATAATAGGGGGATCTGTCCTGATAAGAGAGGTGGACATTGGATGTTTGGTAAGAGTTGCCTTATAATAGGTGGATCTGTCCTGATAAGAGAAGTGGACATTAGGATGTTTGGTAAGAGTTGCCTTATAATAGGGGGATCTGTCCTGATAAGAGAAGTGGACATTAGGATGTTTGGTAAGAGTTGCCTTATAATAGGTGGATCTGTCCTGATAAGAGAAGTGAACATTAGGATGTTTGGTAAGAGTTGCCTTATAATAGGGGGATATGTCCTGATAAGAGAAGTGGACATTAGGATGTTTGGTAAGAGTTGCCTTATAATATGAGGATCTGTCCTGATAAGAGAGGTGGACTTTAGGATGCTTGGTAAGAGTTGCATTATAACAGGGGATCTGTCCTGATAATAGGGGTAGACTTTAGGATGTTTGGTAAGAGTTGCCTTATAATAGGGGGATCTGTCCTGATAAGATGGGTGGACTTTGGGATGTTTGGTAAGAGTTGCCTTATAATAGGGGGATCTGTCCTGATAAGAGAGGTGGACTTTAGGATGTTTGGTAAGAGTTGCATTATAATAGGGAGATCTGTCCTGATAATAGAGGTGGACCTTAGAATGTTTGGTAAGAGTTGCCTTATATTAGGGTGATCTGTCCTGATAAGAGAGGTGGACTTTAGGATGTTTGATAAGAGTTGCCTTATAATAGGGGGATCTGTCCTGATAAGAGAGGTGGACTTTAGGATGCTTGGTAAGAGTTGCATTATAACAGGGGATCTGTCCTGATAATAGGGGTAGACTTTAGGATGTTTGGTAAGAGTTGCCTTATAATAGGGGGATCTGTCCTGATAAGATGGGTGGACTTTGGGATGTTTGGTAAGAGTTGCCTTATAATAGGGGGATCTGTCCTGATAAGAGAGGTGGACTTTAGGATGTTTGGTAAGAGTTGCCTTATAATAGGGGGATCTGTCCTGATAAGAGAGGTGGACATTAGGATGTTTGGTAAGAGTTGCCTTATAATAGAGGGATCTGTCCTGATAAGAGAGGTGGACTTTTGGATGTTTGGTCAGAGTTGCCTTATAATAGGGGGATCTGTCCTGATAAGAGAGGTGGACATTGGATGTTTGGTAAGAGTTGCCTTATAATAGGTGGATCTGTCCTGATAAGAGAAGTGGACATTAGGATGTTTGGTAAGAGTTGCCTTATAATAGGGGGATCTGTCCTGATAAGAGAAGTGGACATTAGGATGTTTGGTAAGAGTTGCCTTATAATAGGTGGATCTGTCCTGATAAGAGAAGTGGACATTAGGATGTTTAGTAAGAGTTTCCTTTTAATAGGGGGATCTGTCCTGATAAGAGAAGTGGACATTAGGATGTTTGGTAAGAGTTGCCTTATAATATGAGGATCTGTCCTGATAAGAGAGGTGGACTTTAGGATGCTTGGTAAGAGTTGCCTTATAATAGCGGATCTGTCCTGATAATAGGGGTAGACTTTAGGATGTTTGGTAAGAGTTGCCTTATAATAGGGGGATCTGTCCTGATAAGAGGGGTGGACTTTGGGATGCTTGGTAAGAGTTGCATTATAATAGGGAGATCTGTCCTGATAATAGAGGTGGACTTTAGAATGTTTGGTAAGAGTTGCCTTATATTAGGGTGATCTGTCCTGATAAGAGAGGTGGACTTTATGATGTTTGGTAAGAGCTGCCTTATAATAAGGGGGTCTGTCCTGATAAGAGGGGTGGACTTTAGGATGTTTGGTAAGAGTTGCCTTATAATAGGGGGATCTGTCCTGATAAGAGAGGTGGACTTTAGGATATTTGGTAAGAGTTGCCTTATAATAGAGGGATCTGTCCTGAAAAGAGAGGTGGACTTTAGGATGTTGGTAAGAGTTGCCTTATAATAGAGGGATCTGTCCTGATAAGAGAGGTGGACTTTAGGATGTTTGGTAAGAGTTGCCTTATAATAGGGGGATCTGTCCTGATAAGAGAGGTGGACTTTGGGATGTTTGGTAAGAGTTGCATTATAATAGGGGGATCTGTCTTGATAAGAGGGGTGGACTTTAGGTTGTTTGGTAAGAGTTGCCTTATAATAGAGGGATCTGTCCTGATAAGAGAGGTGGACTTTAGGATGTTTGGTAAGAGTTGCCTTATAATAGGGGGATCTGTCCTGATAAGAGAGGTGGACTTTGGGATGTTTGGTAAGAGTTGCATTATAATAGGGGGATCTGTCCTGATAAGAGGGGTGGACTTTAGGATGTTTGGTAAGAGTTGCCTTATAATAGGGGGATCTGTCCTGATAAGAGAGGTGGACATTGGATGTTTGGTAAGAGTTGCCTTATAATAGGTGGATCTGTCCTGATAAGAGAAGTGGACATTAGGATGTTTGGTAAGAGTTGCCTTATAATAGGTGGATCTGTCCTGATAAGAGAAGTGAACATTAGGATGTTTGGTAAGAGTTGCCTTATAATAGGGGGATATGTCCTGATAAGAGAAGTGGACATTAGGATGTTTGGTAAGAGTTGCCTTATAATATGAGGATCTGTCCTGATAAGAGAGGTGGACTTTAGGATGCTTGGTAAGAGTTGCCTTATAACAGGGGATCTGTCCTGATAATAGGGGTAGACTTTAGGATGTTTGGTAAGAATTGCCTTATAATAGGGGGATCTGTCCTGATAAGATGTGTGGACTTTGGGATGTTTGGTAAGAGTTGCCTTATAATAGGGGGATCTGTCCTGATAAGAGAGGTGGACTTTGGGATGTTTCGTAAGAGTTGCATTATAATAGGGGGATCTGTCCTGATAAGAGGGGTGGACTTTAGGATGTTTGGTAAGAGTTGCCTTATAATAGAGGGATCTGTCCTGATAAGAGAGGTGGACTTTTGGCTGTTTGGTAAGAGTTGCCTTATAATAGGGGGATCTGTCCTGATAAGAGAGGTGGACATTGGATGTTTGGTAAGAGTTGCCTTATAATAGGTGGATCTGTCCTGATAAGAGAAGTGGACATTATGATGTTTGGTAAGAGTTGCCTTATAATAGGGGGATCTGTCCTGATAAGAGAAGTGGACATTAGAATGTTTGGTAAGAGTTGCCTTATAATAGGTGGATCTGTCCTGATAAGAGAAGTGGACATTAGGATGTTTGGTAAGAGTTGCCTTATAATAGGGGGATCTGTCCTGATAAGAGAAGTGGACATTAGGATGTTTGGTAAGAGTTGCCTTATAATATGAGGATCTGTCCTGATAAGAGAGGTGGACTTTAGGATGCTTGGTAAGAGTTGCATTATAATAGCGGATCTGTCCTGATAATAGGGGTAGACTTTAGGATGTTTGGTTAGAGTTGCCTTATAATAGGGGGATCTGTCCTGATAAGAGGGGTGGACTTTGGGATGTTTGGTAAGAGTTGCATTATAATAGGGAGGTCTGTCCTGATAATAGAGGTGGACTTTAGAATGTTTGGTAAGAGTTGCCTTATATTAGGGTGATCTGTCCTGATAAGAGAGGTGGACTTTATGATGTTTGGTAAGAGCTGCCTTATAATAAGGGGGTCTGTCCTGATAAGAGGGGTGGACTTTAGGATGTTTGGTATGAGTTGCCTTATAATAGGGGGATCTGTCCTGATAAGAGAGGTGGACTTTAGGATATTTGGTAAGAGTTGCCTTATAATAGAGGGATCTGTCCTGATAAGAGAGGTGGACTTTAGGATGTTGGTAAGAGTTGCCTTATAATAGAGGGATCTGTCCTGATAAGAGAGGTGGACTTTAGGATGTTTGGTAAGAGTTGCCTGATAATAGGGGGATCTGTCCTGATAAGAGAGGTGGACATTGGATGTTTGGTAAGAGTTTCCTTATAATAGGTGGATCTGTCCTGATAAGAGAAGTGGACATTAGGATGTTTGGTAAGAGTTGCCTTATAATAGGGGGATCTGTCCTGATAAGAGAGGTGGACTTTGGGATGTTTGGTAAGAGTTGCATTATAATAGGGGAATCTGTCCTGATAAGAGGGGTGGACCTTAGGATGCTTGGTAAGAGTTGCCTTATAATAGAGGGATCTGTCCTGATAAGAGAGGTGGACTTTAGGATGATTGGTAAGAGTTGCCTTATAATAGGGGGATCTGTCCTGATAAGAGAGGTGGACATTGGATGTTTGGTAAGAGTTGCCTTATAATAGGTGGATCTGTCCTGATAAGAGAAGTGGACATTAGGATGTTTGGTAAGAGTTGCCTTATAATAGGGGGATCTGTCCTGATAAGAGAAGTGGACATTAGGATGTTTGGTAAGAGTTGCCTTATAATAGGTGGATCTGTCGTGATAAGAGAAGTGGACATTAGGATGTTTGGTAAGAGTTGCCTTATAATAGGGGGATCTGTCCTGATAAGAGAAGTGGACATTAGGATGTTTGGTAAGAGTTGCCTTATAATATGAGGATCTGTCCTGATAAGAGAGGTGGACTTTAGGATGCTTGGTAAGAGTTGCCTTATAATAGGGGATCTGTCCTGATAATAGGGGTAGACTTTAGGATGTTTGGTAAGAGTTGCCTTATAATAGGGGGATCTGTCCTGATAAGATGGGTGGACATTGGGATGTTTGGTAAGAGTTGCATTATAATAGGGAGATCTGTCCTGATAAGAGAGGTGGACTTTAGAATGTTTGGTAAGAGTTGCCTTATATTAGGGTGATCTGTCCTGATAAGAGAGGTGGACTTTATGATGTTTGGTAAGAGCTGCCTTATAATAAGGGGGTCTGTCCTGATAAGAGGGGTGGACTTTAGGATGTTTGGTAAGAGCTGCCATATAATAAGGGGGTCTGTCCTGATAAGAGGGGTGGACTTTAGAATGTTTGGTAAGAGTTGCCTTATATTAGGGTGATCTGTCCTGATAAGAGAGGTGGACTTTATGATGTTTGGTAAGAGCTGCCTTATAATAAGGGGGTCTGTCCTGATAAGAGGGGTGGACTTTAGGATGTTTGGTATGAGTTGCCTTATAATAGGGGGATCTGTCCTGATAAGAGAGGTGGACTTTAGGATATTTGGTAAGAGTTGCCTTATAATAGAGGGATCTGTCCTGATAAGAGAGGTGGACTTTAGGATGTTGGTAAGAGTTGCCTTATAATAGAGGGATCTGTCCTGATAAGAGAGGTGGACTTTAGGATGTTTGGTAAGAGTTGCCTGATAATAGGGGGATCTGTCCTGATAAGAGAGGTGGACATTGGATGTTTGGTAAGAGTTGCCTTATAATAGGTGGATCTGTCCTGATAAGAGAAGTGGACATTAGGATGTTTGGTAAGAGTTGCCTTATAATAGGGGGATCTGTCCTGATAAGAGAGGTGGACTTTGGGATGTTTGGTAAGAGTTGCATTATAATAGGGGAATCTGTCCTGATAAGAGGGGTGGACCTTAGGATGCTTGGTAAGAGTTGCCTTATAATAGAGGGATCTGTCCTGATAAGAGAGGTGGACTTTAGGATGATTGGTAAGAGTTGCCTTATAATAGGGGGATCTGTCCTGATAAGAGAGGTGGACATTGGATGTTTGGTAAGAGTTGCCTTATAATAGGTGGATCTGTCCTGATAAGAGAAGTGGACATTAGGATGTTTGGTAAGAGTTGCCTTATAATAGGGGGATCTGTCCTGATAAGAGAAGTGGACATTAGGATGTTTGGTAAGAGTTGCCTTATAATAGGTGGATCTGTCGTGATAAGAGAAGTGGACATTAGGATGTTTGGTAAGAGTTGCCTTATAATAGGGGGATCTGTCCTGATAAGAGAAGTGGACATTAGGATGTTTGGTAAGAGTTGCCTTATAATATGAGGATCTGTCCTGATAAGAGAGGTGGACTTTAGGATGCTTGGTAAGAGTTGCCTTATAATAGGGGATCTGTCCTGATAATAGGGGTAGACTTTAGGATGTTTGGTAAGAGTTGCCTTATAATAGGGGGATCTGTCCTGATAAGATGGGTGGACATTGGGATGTTTGGTAAGAGTTGCATTATAATAGGGAGATCTGTCCTGATAAGAGAGGTGGACTTTAGAATGTTTGGTAAGAGTTGCCTTATATTAGGGTGATCTGTCCTGATAAGAGAGGTGGACTTTATGATGTTTGGTAAGAGCTGCCTTATAATAAGGGGGTCTGTCCTGATAAGAGGGGTGGACTTTAGGATGTTTGGTAAGAGTTGCCTTATAATAGGGAGTTCTATCCTGATAATAGGGGTGGACTTTGGGATGTTTGATAAGAGTTGCCTTATAATAGGGGATCTGACCTGATAAGAGGGGTGGACTTTAGGATGTTTGGTAAGTGTTGCCTTATAATAGGGGATCTGTCCTGATAAGAGGGGTGGACTTTAGGATGCTTGGTAAGAGTTGCCTTATAATAGGGGATCTGTCCTGATAAGAAGGGTGGACTTTAGGATGCTTGGTAAGTGTTGCCTTATAATAGGGGTTCTGTCCTGATAAAAGAGGTGGACTTTAGGATGCTTGGTAAGAGTTGCCTTATAATAGGGGGATCTTTCCTGATAAGACAGGTGGACTTTAGGATGCTTGGTAAGAGTTGCCTTATAATAGGTGGATCTGTCCTGATAAGAGAAGTGGACATTAGGATGTTTGGTAAGAGTTGCCTTATAATAGGGGGATCTGTCCTGATAAGAGAAGTGGACATTAGGATGTTTGGTAAGAGTTGCCTTATAATAGGTGGATCTGTCCTGATAAGAGAAGTGGACATTAGGATGTTTGGTAAGAGTTGCCTTATAATAGGGGGATCTGTCCTGATAAGAGAAGTGGACATTAGGATGTTTGGTAAGAGTTGCCTTATAATATGAGGATTTGTCCTGATAAGAGAGGTGGACTTTAGGATGCTTGGTAAGAGTTGCCTTATAATAGGGGATCTGTCCTGATAATAGGGGTAGACTTTAGGATGTTTGGTAAGAGTTGCCTTATAATAGGGGGATCTGTCCTGATAAGATGGGTGGACTTTGGGATGTTTGGTAAGAGTTGCATTATAATAGGGAGATCTGTCCTGATAATAGAGGTGGACTTTAGAATGTTTGGTAAGAGTTGCCTTATATTAGGGTGATCTGTCCTGATAAGAGAGGTGGACTTTATGATGTTTGGTAAGAGCTGCCATATAATAAGGGGGTCTGTCCTGATAAGAGGGGTGGACTTTAGGATGTTTGGTAAGAGTTGCCTTATAATAGGGAGTTCTATCCTGATAATAGGGGTGGACTTTGGGATGTTTGATAAAAGTTGCCTTATAATAGGGGATCTGACCTGATAAGAGGGGTGGACTTTAGGATGTTTGGTAAGTGTTGCCTTATAATAGGGGATCTGTCCTGATAAGAGGGGTGGACTTTAGGATGCTTGGTAAGAGTTGCCTTATAATAGGGGATCTGTTCTGATAAGAAGGGTGGACTTTAGGATGCTTGGTAAGTGTTGCCTTATAATAGGGGTTCTGTCCTGATAAAAGAGGTGGACTTTAGGATGCTTGGTAAGAGTTGCCTTATAATAGGTGGATCTTTCCTGATAAGAGAGGTGGACTTTAGGATGTTTGGTAAGAGTTGCCTTATAATAGGGGGATCTGTCCTGATAAGAGAAGTGGACATTAGGATGTTTGGTAAGAGTTGCCTTATAATATGAGGATCTGTCCTGATAAGAGAGGTGGACTTTAGGATGCTTGGTAAGAGTTGCCTTATAATAGGGGATCTGTCCTGATAATAGGGGTAGACTTTAGGATGTTTGGTAAGAGTTGCCTTATAATAGGGGGATCTGTCCTGATAAGATGGGTGGACTTTGGGATGTTTGGTAAGAGTTGCATTATAATAGGGAGATCTGTCCTGATAATAGAGGTGGACTTTAGAATGTTTGGTAAGAGTTGCCTTATATTAGGGTGATCTGTCCTGATAAGAGAGGTGGACTTTATGATGTTTGGTAAGAGCTGCCTTATAATAAGGGGGTCTGTCCTGATAAGAGGGGTGGACTTTAGGATGTTTGGTAAGAGTTGCCTTATAATAGGGAGTTCTATCCTGATAATAGGGGTGGACTTTGGGATGTTTGATAAGAGTTGCCTTATAATAGGGGATCTGACCTGATAAGAGGGGTGGACTTTAGGATGTTTGGTAAGTGTTGCCTTATAATAGGGGATCTGTCCTGATAAGAGGGGTGGACTTTAGGATGCTTGGTAAGAGTTGCCTTATAATAGGGGATCTGTCCTGATAAGAAGGGTGGACTTTAGGATGCTTGGTAAGTGTTGCCTTATAATAGGGGTTCTGTCCTGATAAAAGAGGTGGACTTTAGGATGCTTGGTAAGAGTTGCCTTATAATAGGGGGATCTTTCCTGATAAGACAGGTGGACTTTAGGATGCTTGGTAAGAGTTGCCTTATAATAGGTGGATCTGTCCTGATAAGAGAAGTGGACATTAGGATGTTTGGTAAGAGTTGCCTTATAATAGGGGGATCTGTCCTGATAAGAGAAGTGGACATTAGGATGTTTGGTAAGAGTTGCCTTATAATAGGTGGATCTGTCCTGATAAGAGAAGTGGACATTAGGATGTTTGGTAAGAGTTGCCTTATAATAGGGGGATCTGTCCTGATAAGAGAAGTGGACATTAGGATGTTTGGTAAGAGTTGCCTTATAATATGAGGATTTGTCCTGATAAGAGAGGTGGACTTTAGGATGCTTGGTAAGAGTTGCCTTATAATAGGGGATCTGTCCTGATAATAGGGGTAGACTTTAGGATGTTTGGTAAGAGCTGCCATATAATAAGGGGGTCTGTCCTGATAAGAGGGGTGGACTTTAGGATGTTTGGTAAGAGTTGCCTTATAATAGGGAGTTCTATCCTGATAATAGGGGTGGACTTTGGGATGTTTGATAAAAGTTGCCTTATAATAGGGGATCTGACCTGATAAGAGGGGTGGACTTTAGGATGTTTGGTAAGTGTTGCCTTATAATAGGGGATCTGTCCTGATAAGAGGGGTGGACTTTAGGATGCTTGGTAAGAGTTGCCTTATAATAGGGGATCTGTTCTGATAAGAAGGGTGGACTTTAGGATGCTTGGTAAGTGTTGCCTTATAATAGGGGTTCTGTCCTGATAAAAGAGGTGGACTTTAGGATGCTTGGTAAGAGTTGCCTTATAATAGGTGGATCTTTCCTGATAAGAGAATTGGACTTTAGGATGTTTGGTAAGAGTTGCCTTATAATAGGGGGATCTGTCCTGATAATAGGGGTGGACTTTAGGATGTTTGGTAAGAGTTGCCTTATAATAGGGGATCTGTCCTGATAAGAGGGGTGGACTTTAGGATGTTTGGTAAGAGTTGCCTTATAATAGGGGGATCTGTACTGATAAGAGAGGTGGACTTTAGGATGTTTGGTAAGAGTTGCCTTAAAATAGGGGGATCTATCCTGATAAGAGAAGTGGACATTAGGATGTTTGGTAAGAGTTGCCTTATAATAGGGGGATCTGTCCTGATAAGAGAGGTGGCCTTTAGAATGTTTGGTAAGAGTTGCCTTATAATAGGGGGATCTGTCTTGATAAGAGAGGTGGACTTTAGGATGTTTGGTAAGAGTTGCCTTATAATAGGAGGATCTGTCCTGATAAGAGAGGTGGACTTTAGGATGTTTGGTAAGAGTTGCCTTATAATAGGGGGATCTGTCCTGATAAGAGGGGTGGACTTTAGGATGTTTGGTAAGAGTTGCCTTATAATAGGAGATCTGTCCTGATAAGAGGGGTGGACTTTAGGATGTTTGGTAAGAGTTGCCTTATAATAGGGGGATCTGTACTGATAAGAGAGGTGGACTTTAGGATGTTTGGTAAGAGTTGCCTTAAAATAGGGGGATCTATCCTGATAAGAGAAGTGGACATTAGGATGTTTGGTAAGAGTTGCCTTATAATAGGGGGATCTGTCCTGATAAGAGAGGTGGCCTTTAGAATGTTTGGTAAGAGTTGCCTTATAATAGGGGGATCTGTCTTGATAAGAGAGGTGGACTTTAGGATGTTTGGTAAGAGTTGCCTTATAATAGGGGGATCTGTCCTGATAAGAGAGGTGGACATTGGATGTTTGGTAAGAGTTGCCTTATAATAGGTGGATCTGTCCTGATAAGAGAAGTGGACATTAGGATGTTTGGTAAGAGTTGCCTTATAATAGGGGGATCTGTCCTGATAAGAGGGGTGGACTTTAGGATGTTTGGTAAGAGTTGCCTTATAATAGGGGGATCTGTCCTGATAAGAGGGGTGGAATTTAGGATGTTTGGTAAGAGTTGCCTTATAATAGGGGGATCTGTCCTGATAAGAGAGGTGGACTTTAGGATGTTTGGTAAGAGTTGCCTTATAATAGGGGGATCTGTCCTGATAAGAGAGGTGGACATTAGGATGTTTGGTAAGAGTTGCCTTATAATAGGGGGATCTGTCCTGATAAGAGAGGTGGCCTTTAGAATGTTTGGTAAGAGTTGCCTTATAATAGGGGGATCTGTCTTGATAAGAGAGGTGGACTTTAGGATGTTTGGTAAGAGTTGCCTTATAATAGGGGGATCTGTCCTGATAAGAGAGGTGGACTTTAGGATGTTTGGTAAGAGTTGTCTTATAATAGGGGGATCTGTCCTGATAAGAGAGGTGGACTTTAGGATGTTTGGTAAGAGTTGCCTTATAATAGGGGATCTGTTCTGATAAGAAGGGTGGACTTTAGGATGCTTGGTAAGTGTTGCCTTATAATAGGGGTTCTGTCCTGATAAAAGAGGTGGACTTTAGGATGCTTGGTAAGAGTTGCCTTATAATAGGTGGATCTTTCCTGATAAGAGAGGTGGACTTTAGGATGTTTGGTAAGAGTTGCCTTATAATAGGGGGATCTGTCCTGATAAGAGAAGTGGACATTAGGATGTTTGGTAAGAGTTGCCTTATAATATGAGGATCTGTCCTGATAAGAGAGGTGGACTTTAGGATGCTTGGTAAGAGTTGCCTTATATTAGGGGATCTGTCCTGATAATAGGGGTAGACTTTAGGATGTTTGGTAAGAGTTGCCTTATAATAGGGGGATCTGTCCTGATAAGATGGGTGGACTTTGGGATGTTTGGTAAGAGTTGCATTATAATAGGGAGATCTGTCCTGATAATAGAGGTGGACTTTAGAATGTTTGGTAAGAGTTGCCTTATATTAGGGTGATCTGTCCTGATAAGAGAGGTGGACTTTATGATGTTTGGTAAGAGCTGCCTTATAATAAGGGGGTCTGTCCTGATAAGAGGGGTGGACTTTAGGATGTTTGGTAAGAGTTGCCTTATAATAGGGAGTTCTATCCTGATAATAGGGGTGGACTTTGGGATGTTTGATAAGAGTTGCCTTATAATAGGGGATCTGACCTGATAAGAGGGGTGGACTTTAGGATGTTTGGTAAGTGTTGCCTTATAATAGGGGATCTGTCCTGATAAGAGGGGTGGACTTTAGGATGCTTGGTAAGAGTTGCCTTATAATAGGGGATCTGTCCTGATAAGAAGGGTGGACTTTAGGATGCTTGGTAAGTGTTGCCTTATAATAGGGGTTCTGTCCTGATAAAAGAGGTGGACTTTAGGATGCTTGGTAAGAGTTGCCTTATAATAGGGGGATCTTTCCTGATAAGACAGGTGGACTTTAGGATGCTTGGTAAGAGTTGCCTTATAATAGGTGGATCTGTCCTGATAAGAGAAGTGGACATTAGGATGTTTGGTAAGAGTTGCCTTATAATAGGGGGATCTGTCCTGATAAGAGAAGTGGACATTAGGATGTTTGGTAAGAGTTGCCTTATAATAGGTGGATCTGTCCTGATAAGAGAAGTGGACATTAGGATGTTTGGTAAGAGTTGCCTTATAATAGGGGGATCTGTCCTGATAAGAGAAGTGGACATTAGGATGTTTGGTAAGAGTTGCCTTATAATATGAGGATTTGTCCTGATAAGAGAGGTGGACTTTAGGATGCTTGGTAAGAGTTGCCTTATAATAGGGGATCTGTCCTGATAATAGGGGTAGACTTTAGGATGTTTGGTAAGAGTTGCCTTATAATAGGGGGATCTGTCCTGATAAGATGGGTGGACTTTGGGATGTTTGGTAAGAGTTGCATTATAATAGGGAGATCTGTCCTGATAATAGAGGTGGACTTTAGAATGTTTGGTAAGAGTTGCCTTATATTAGGGTGATCTGTCCTGATAAGAGAGGTGGACTTTATGATGTTTGGTAAGAGCTGCCATATAATAAGGGGGTCTGTCCTGATAAGAGGGGTGGACTTTAGGATGTTTGGTAAGAGTTGCCTTATAATAGGGAGTTCTATCCTGATAATAGGGGTGGACTTTGGGATGTTTGATAAAAGTTGCCTTATAATAGGGGATCTGACCTGATAAGAGGGGTGGACTTTAGGATGTTTGGTAAGTGTTGCCTTATAATAGGGGATCTGTCCTGATAAGAGGGGTGGACTTTAGGATGCTTGGTAAGAGTTGCCTTATAATAGGGGATCTGTTCTGATAAGAAGGGTGGACTTTAGGATGCTTGGTAAGTGTTGCCTTATAATAGGGGTTCTGTCCTGATAAAAGAGGTGGACTTTAGGATGCTTGGTAAGAGTTGCCTTATAATAGGTGGATCTTTCCTGATAAGAGAGGTGGACTTTAGGATGTTTGGTAAGAGTTGCCTTATAATAGGGGGATCTGTCCTGATAAGAGGGGTGGACTTTAGGATGTTTGGTAAGAGTTGCCTTATAATAGGGGATCTGTCCTGATAAGAGGGGTGGACTTTAGGATGTTTGGTAAGAGTTGCCTTATAATAGGGGGATCTGTACTGATAAGAGAGGTGGACTTTAGGATGTTTGGTAAGAGTTGCCTTAAAATAGGGGGATCTATCCTGATAAGAGAAGTGGACATTAGGATGTTTGGTAAGAGTTGCCTTATAATAGGGGGATCTGTCCTGATAAGAGAGGTGGCCTTTAGAATGTTTGGTAAGAGTTGCCTTATAATAGGGGGATCTGTCTTGATAAGAGAGGTGGACTTTAGGATGTTTGGTAAGAGTTGCCTTATAATAGGAGGATCTGTCCTGATAAGAGAGGTGGACTTTAGGATGTTTGGTAAGAGTTGCCTTATAATAGGGGGATCTGTCCTGATAAGAGGGGTGGACTTTAGGATGTTTGGTAAGAGTTGCCTTATAATAGGGGATCTGTCCTGATAAGAGGGGTGGACTTTAGGATGTTTGGTAAGAGTTGCCTTATAATAGGGGGATCTGTACTGATAAGAGAGGTGGACTTTAGGATGTTTGGTAAGAGTTGCCTTAAAATAGGGGGATCTATCCTGATAAGAGAAGTGGACATTAGGATGTTTGGTAAGAGTTGCCTTATAATAGGGGGATCTGTCTTGATAAGAGAGGTGGACTTTAGGATGTTTGGTAAGAGTTGCCTTATAATAGGGGGATCTGTCCTGATAAGAGAGGTGGACATTGGATGTTTGGTAAGAGTTGCCTTATAATAGGTGGATCTGTCCTGATAAGAGAAGTGGACATTAGGATGTTTGGTAAGAGTTGCCTTATAATAGGGGGATCTGTCCTGATAAGAGGGGTGGACTTTAGGATGTTTGGTAAGAGTTGCCTTATAATAGGGGGATCTGTCCTGATAAGAGAGGTGGACTTTAGGATGTTTGGTAAGAGTTGCCTTATAATAGGGGGATCTGTCCTGATAAGAGAGGTGGACATTAGGATGTTTGGTAAGAGTTGCCTTATAATAGGGGGATCTGTCCTGATAAGAGAGGTGGCCTTTAGAATGTTTGGTAAGAGTTGCCTTATAATAGGGGGATCTGTCTTGATAAGAGAGGTGGACTTTAGGATGTTTGGTAAGAGTTGCCTTATAATAGGGGGATCTGTCCTGATAAGAGAGGTGGACTTTAGGATGTTTGGTAAGAGTTGTCTTATAATAGGGGGATCTGTCCTGATAAGAGAGGTGGACTTTAGGATGTTTGGTAAGAGTTGCCTTATAATAGGGGGATCTGTCCTGATAAAAGAGGTGGACATTGGATGTTTGGTCAGAGTTGCCTTATAATAGGTGGATCTGTCCTGATAAGAGAAGTGGACATTAGGATGTTTGGTAAGAGTTGCCTTATAATAGGGGGATCTGTCCTTATAAGAGAAGTGGACATTAGGATGTTTGGCAAGAGTTGCCTTATAATAGGTGGATCTGTCCTGATAAGAGAAGTGGACATTAGGATGTTTGGTAAGAGTTGCCTTATAATAGGGGGATCTGTCCTGATAAGAGAAGTGGACATTAGGATGTTTGGTAAGAGTTGCCTTATAATATGAGGATCTGTCCTGATAAGAGAGGTGGACTTTAGGATGCTTGGTAAGTGTTGCCTTATAATAGGGGATCTGTCCTGATAAGAGGGGTGGACTTTAGGATGCTTGGTAAGAGTTGCCTTATAATAGGGGATCTGTCCTGATAAGAAGGGTGGACTTTAGGATGCTTGGTAAGTGTTGCCTTATAATAGGGGATCTGTCCTGATAAAAGAGGTGGACTTTAGGATGCTTGGTAAGAGTTGCCTTATAATAGGGGGATCTTTCCTGATAAGAGAGGTGGACTTTAGGATGTTTGGTAAGAGTTGCCTTATAATAGGGGGATCTGTCCTGATAAGAGGGGTGGACTTTAGGATGTTTGGTAAGAGTTGTCTTATAATAGGGGATCTGTCCTGATAAGAGGGGTGGACGTTAGGATGTTTGGTAAGAGTTGCCTTATAATAGGGGGATCTGTCCTGATAAGAGAGGTGGACTTTAGGATGTTTGGTAAGAGTTGCCTTATAATAGGGGGATCTGTCCTGATAAGAGAGGTGGACATTAGGATGTTTGGTAAGAGTTGCCTTATAATAGGGGGATCTGTCCTGATAAGAGAGGTGGCCTTTAGAATGTTTGGTAAGAGTTGCCTTATAATAGGGGGATCTGTCTTGATAAGAGAGGTGGACTTTAGGATGTTTGGTAAGAGTTGCCTTATAATAGGGGGATCTGTCCTGATAAGAGAGGTGGACTTTATGATGTTTGGTAAGAGTTGTCTTATTATAGGGGGATCTGTCCTGATAAGAGAGGTGGACATTGGGATGTTTGGTAAGAGTTGTCTTATAATAGGGGGATTTGTCCTGATAAGAGGGGTGGACTTTAGAATGTTTGGTAAGAGTTGCCTTATAATAGGGGGATCTGTCCTGATAAGAGAGGTGGACATTAGGATGTTTGGTAAGAGTTGCCTTATAATAGAGGGATCTGTCCTGATAAGAGAGGTGGACTTTTGGATGTTTGGTAAGAGTTGCCTTATAATAGGGGGATCTGTCCTGATAAGAGAGGTGGACATTGGATGTTTGGTAAGAGTTGCCTTATAATAGGTGGATCTGTCCTGATAAGAGAAGTGGACATTAGGATGTTTGGTAAGAGTTGCCTTATAATAGGGGGATCTGTCCTGATAAGAGAAGTGGACATTAGGATGTTTGGTAAGAGTTGCTTTATAATATGAGGATCTGTCCTGATAAGAGAGGTGGACTTTAGGATGCTTGGTAAGAGTTGCCTTATAATAGGGGATCTGTCCTGATAATAGGGGTAGACATTAGGATGTTTGGTAAGAGTTGCCTTATAATAGGGGGATCTGTCCTGATAAGAGGGGTGGACTTTGGGATGTTTGGTAAGAGTTGCATTATAATAGGGAGATCTGTCCTGATAATAGAGGTGGACTTTAGAATGTTTGGTAAGAGTTGCCTTATATTAGGGTGATCTGTCCTGATAAGAGAAGTGGACTTTATGATGTTTGGTAAGAGCTGCCATATAATAAGGGGGTCTGTCCTGATAAGAGGGGTGGACTTTAGGATGTTTGGTAAGAGTTGCCTTATAATAGGGGGATCTGTCCTGATAAGAGAGGTGGACTTTAGGATATTTGGTAAGAGTTGCCTTATAATAAAGGGATCTGTCCTGATAAGAGAGGTGTACTTTAGGATGTTGGTAAGAGTTGCCTTATTATAGAGGGATCTGTCCTGATAAGAGAGGTGGACTTTAGGATGTTTGGTAAGAGTTGCCTTATAATAGGGGGATCTGTCCTGATAAGAGAGGTGGACTTTGGGATGTTTGGTAAGAGTTGCATTATAATAGGGGGATCTGTCCTGATAAGAGGGGTGGACTTTAGGATGTTTGGTAAGAGTTGCCTTATAATAGAGGGATCTGTCCTGATAAGAGAGGTGGACTTTAGGATGTTTGGTAAGAGTTGCCTTATAATAGGGGGATCTGTCCTGATAAGAGAAGTGGACATTGGATGTTTGGTAAGAGTTGGCTTATAATAGGTGGATCTGTCCTGATAAGAGAAGTGGACATTAGGATGTTTGGTAAGAGTTGCCTTATAATAGGGGGATCTGTCCTGATAAGAGAGGTGGACTTTGGGATGTTTGGTAAGAGTTGCATTATAATAGGGGAATCTGTCCTGATAAGAGGGGTGGACTTTAGTATGTTTGGTAAGAGTTGCCTTATAATAGAGGGATCTGTCCTGATAAGAGAGGTGGACTTTAGGATGTTTGGTAAGAGTTGCCTTATAATAGGGGGATCTGTCCTGATAAGAGAGGTGGACATTGGATGTTTGGTAAGAGTTGCCTTATAATAGGTGGATCTGTCCTGATAAGAGAAGTGGACATTAGGATGTTTGGTAAGAGTTGCCTTATAATAGGGGGATCTGTCCTGATAAGAGAAGTGGACATTAGGATGTTTGGAAAGAGTTGCCTTATAATAGGTGGATCTGTCCTGATAAGAGAAGTGGACATTAGGATGTTTGGTAAGAGTTGCCTTATAATAGGGGGATCTGTCCTGATAAGAGAAGTGGACATTAGGATGTTTGGTAAGAGTTGCCTTATAATAGAGGGATCTGTCCTGATAATAGAGGTGGACTTTAGAATGTTTGGTAAGAGTTGCCTTATATTAGGGTGATCTGTCCTGATAAGAGAAGTGGACTTTATGATGTTTGGTAAGAGCTGCCATATAATAAGGGGGTCTGTCCTGATAAGAGGGGTGGACTTTAGGATGTTTGGTAAGAGTTGCCTTATAATAGGGGGATCTGTCCTGATAAGAGAGGTGGACTTTAGGATATTTGGTAAGAGTTGCCTTATAATAAAGGGATCTGTCCTGATAAGAGAGGTGTACTTTAGGATGTTGGTAAGAGTTGCCTTATTATAGAGGGATCTGTCCTGATAAGAGAGGTGGACTTTAGGATGTTTGGTAAGAGTTGCCTTATAATAGGGGGATCTGTCCTGATAAGAGAGGTGGACTTTGGGATGTTTGGTAAGAGTTGCATTATAATAGGGGGATCTGTCCTGATAAGAGGGGTGGACTTTAGGATGTTTGGTAAGAGTTGCCTTATAATAGAGGGATCTGTCCTGATAAGAGAGGTGGACTTTAGGATGTTTGGTAAGAGTTGCCTTATAATAGGGGGATCTGTCCTGATAAGAGAAGTGGACATTGGATGTTTGGTAAGAGTTGGCTTATAATAGGTGGATCTGTCCTGATAAGAGAAGTGGACATTAGGATGTTTGGTAAGAGTTGCCTTATAATAGGGGGATCTGTCCTGATAAGAGAGGTGGACTTTGGGATGTTTGGTAAGAGTTGCATTATAATAGGGGAATCTGTCCTGATAAGAGGGGTGGACTTTAGTATGTTTGGTAAGAGTTGCCTTATAATAGAGGGATCTGTCCTGATAAGAGAGGTGGACTTTAGGATGTTTGGTAAGAGTTGCCTTATAATAGGGGGATCTGTCCTGATAAGAGAGGTGGACATTGGATGTTTGGTAAGAGTTGCCTTATAATAGGTGGATCTGTCCTGATAAGAGAAGTGGACATTAGGATGTTTGGTAAGAGTTGCCTTATAATAGGGGGATCTGTCCTGATAAGAGAAGTGGACATTAGGATGTTTGGAAAGAGTTGCCTTATAATAGGTGGATCTGTCCTGATAAGAGAAGTGGACATTAGGATGTTTGGTAAGAGTTGCCTTATAATAGGGGGATCTGTCCTGATAAGAGAAGTGGACATTAGGATGTTTGGTAAGAGTTGCCTTATAATATGAGGATCTGTCCTGATAAGAGAGGTGGACTTTAGGATGCTTGGTAAGAGTTGCCTTATAATAGGGGATCTTTCCTGATAATAGGGGTAGACTTTAGAATGTTTGGTAAGAGTTGCCTTATAATAGGGGGATCTGTCCTGATAAGATGTGTGGACTTTGGGATGTTTGGTAAGAGTTGCATTATAATAGGGAGATCTGTCCTGATAATAGAGGTGGACTTTAGAATGTTTGGTAAGAGTTGCCTTATATTAGTGTGATCTGTCCTGATAAGAGAGGTGGACTTTAGGATGTTTGGTAAGAGTTGCCTTATAATAGGGAGTTCTATCCTGATAATAGGGGTGGACTTTGGGATGTTTGATAAGAGTTGCCTTATAATAGGGGATCTGACCTGATAAGAGAGGTGGACTTTAGGATGTTTGGTAAGTGTTGCCTTATAATAGGGGATCTGTCCTGATAAGAGGGGTGGACTTTAGGATGCTTGGTAAGTGTTGCCTTATAATAGGGGTTCTGTCCTGATAAAAGAGGTGGACTTTAGGATGCTTGGTAAGAGTTGCCTTATAATAGGGGGATCTTTCCTGATAAGAGAGGTGGACTTTAGGATGTTTGGTAAGAGTTGCCTTATAATAGGGGGATCTGTCCTGATAAGAGGGGTGGACTTTAGGATGTTTGGTAAGAGTTGCCTTATAATAGGGGGATCTGTCCTGATAAGAGAGGTGGACTTTAGGATGTTTGGTAAGAGTTGCCTTATAATAGGGGGATCTGTCCTGATAAGAGAGGTGGACATTAGGATGTTTGGTAAGAGTTGCCTTATAATAGGGGGATCTGTCCTGATAAGAGAGGTGGCCTTTAGAATGCTTGGTAAGAGTTGCCTTATAATAGGGGGATCTGTCTTGATAAGAGAGGTGGACATTAGGATGTTTCGTAAGAGTTGTCTTATAATAGGGGGATCTGTCCTGATAAGAGAGGTGGACATTGGGATGTTTGGTAAGAGTTGTCTTATAATAGGGGGATCTGTCCTGATAAGAGGGGTGGACTTTAGGATGCTTGGTAAGAGTTGCCTTATAATAGGGGGATCTGTCCTGATAAGAGAGGTGGACATTAGGATGTTTGGTAAGAGTTGCCTTATAATAGAGGGATCTGTCCTGATAAGAGAGGTGGACTTTGGGATGTTTGGTAAGAGTTGCCTTATAATAGAGGGATCTGGCCTGATAAGAGAGGTGGACTTTAGGATGTTTGGTAAGAGTTGCCTTATACTAGGGGGATCTGTCCTGATAAGAGAGGTGGACATTGGATGTTTGGTAAGAGTTGCCTTTTAATAGGTGGATCTGTCCTGATAAGAGAAGTGGACATTAGGATGTTTGGTAAGAGTTGCCTTATAATAGGGGGATCTGTCCTGATAAGAGAAGTGGACATTAGGATGTTTGGTAAGAGTTGCCTTATAATAGGTGGATCTGTCCTGATAAGAGAAGTGGACATTAGGATGTTTGGTAAGAATTGCCTTATAATAGGGGGATCTGTCCTGATAAGAGAAGTGGACATTAGGATGTTTGGTAAGAGTTGCCTTATAATATGAGGATCTGTCCTGATAAGAGAGGTGGACTTTAGGATGCTTGGTAAGAGTTGCCTTATAATATGAGGATCTGTCCTGATAAGAGAGGTGGACTTTAGGATGCTTGGTAAGAGTTGCCTTATAATAGGGGATCTTTCCTGATAATAGGGGTAGACTTTAGAATGTTTGGTAAGAGTTGCCTTATAATAGGGGGATCTGTCCTGATAAGATGTGTGGACTTTGGGATGTTTGGTAAGAGTTGCATTATAATAGGGAGATCTGTCCTGATAATAGAGGTGGACTTTAGAATGTTTGGTAAGAGTTGCCTTATATTAGTGTGATCTGTCCTGATAAGAGAGGTGGACTTTAGGATGTTTGGTAAGAGTTGCCTTATAATAGGGAGTTCTATCCTGATAATAGGGGTGGACTTTGGGATGTTTGATAAGAGTTGCCTTATAATAGGGGATCTGACCTGATAAGAGAGGTGGACTTTAGGATGTTTGGTAAGTGTTGCCTTATAATAGGGGATCTGTCCTGATAAGAGGGGTGGACTTTAGGATGCTTGGTAAGTGTTGCCTTATAATAGGGGTTCTGTCCTGATAAAAGAGGTGGACTTTAGGATGCTTGGTAAGAGTTGCCTTATAATAGGGGGATCTTTCCTGATAAGAGAGGTGGACTTTAGGATGTTTGGTAAGAGTTGCCTTATAATAGGGGGATCTGTCCTGATAAGAGGGGTGGACTTTAGGATGTTTGGTAAGAGTTGCCTTATAATAGGGGGATCTGTCCTGATAAGAGAGGTGGACTTTAGGATGTTTGGTAAGAGTTGCCTTATAATAGGGGGATCTGTCCTGATAAGAGAGGTGGACATTAGGATGTTTGGTAAGAGTTGCCTTATAATAGGGGGATCTGTCCTGATAAGAGAGGTGGCCTTTAGAATGCTTGGTAAGAGTTGCCTTATAATAGGGGGATCTGTCTTGATAAGAGAGGTGGACATTAGGATGTTTCGTAAGAGTTGTCTTATAATAGGGGGATCTGTCCTGATAAGAGAGGTGGACATTGGGATGTTTGGTAAGAGTTGTCTTATAATAGGGGGATCTGTCCTGATAAGAGGGGTGGACTTTAGGATGCTTGGTAAGAGTTGCCTTATAATAGGGGGATCTGTCCTGATAAGAGAGGTGGACATTAGGATGTTTGGTAAGAGTTGCCTTATAATAGAGGGATCTGTCCTGATAAGAGAGGTGGACTTTGGGATGTTTGGTAAGAGTTGCCTTATAATAGAGGGATCTGGCCTGATAAGAGAGGTGGACTTTAGGATGTTTGGTAAGAGTTGCCTTATACTAGGGGGATCTGTCCTGATAAGAGAGGTGGACATTGGATGTTTGGTAAGAGTTGCCTTTTAATAGGTGGATCTGTCCTGATAAGAGAAGTGGACATTAGGATGTTTGGTAAGAGTTGCCTTATAATAGGGGGATCTGTCCTGATAAGAGAAGTGGACATTAGGATGTTTGGTAAGAGTTGCCTTATAATAGGTGGATCTGTCCTGATAAGAGAAGTGGACATTAGGATGTTTGGTAAGAATTGCCTTATAATAGGGGGATCTGTCCTGATAAGAGAAGTGGACATTAGGATGTTTGGTAAGAGTTGCCTTATAATATGAGGATCTGTCCTGATAAGAGAGGTGGACTTTAGGATGCTTGGTAAGAGTTGCCTTATAATAGGGGATCTGTCCTGATAATAGGGGTAGACTTTAGGATGTTTGGTAAGAGTTGCCTTATAATAGGGGGATCTGTCCTGATAAGATGGGTGGACTTTGGGATGTTTGGTAAGAGTTGCATTATAATAGGGAGATCTGTCCTGATAATAGAGGTGGACTTTAGAATGTTTGGTAAGAGTTGCCTTATATTAGGGTGATCTGTCCTGATAAGAGAGGTGGACTTTATGATGTTTGGTAAGAGCTGCCATATAATAAGGGGGTCTGTCCTGATAAGAGGGGTGGACTTTAGGATGTTTGGTAAGAGTTGCCTTATAATAGGGAGTTCTATCCTGATAATAGGGGTGGACTTTGGGATGTTTGATAAGAGTTGCCTTATAATAGGGGATCTGACCTGATAAGAGGGGTGGACTTTAGGATGTTTGGTAAGTGTTGCCTTATAATAGGGGATCTGTCCTGATAAGAGGGGTGGACTTTAGGATGCTTGGTAAGAGTTGCCTTATAATAGAGGATCTGTCCTGATAAGAAGGGTGGACTTTAGGATGCTTGGTAAGTGTTGCTTTATAATAGGGGTTCTGTCCTGATAAAAGAGGTGGACTTTAGGATGCTTGGTAAGAGTTGCCTTATAATAGGGGGATCTTTCCTGATAAGAGAGGTGGACTTTAGGATGTTTGGTAAGAGTTGCCTTATAATAGGGGGATCTGTCCTGATAAGAGGGGTGGACTTTAGGATGTTTGGTAAGAGTTGCCTTATAATAGGGGATCTGTCCTGATAAGAGGGGTGGACTTTAGGATGTTTGGTAAGAGTTGCCTTATAATAGGGGGATCTGTCCTGATAAGAGAGGTGGACTTTAGGATGTTTGGTAAGAGTTGCCTTATAATAGGGGGATCTGTCCTGATAAGAGAGGTGGACATTAGGATGTTTGGTAAGAGTTGCCTTATAATAGGGGGATCTGTCCTGATAAGAGAGGTGGCCTTTAGAATGTTTGGTAAGAGTTGCCTTATAATAGGGGGATCTGTCTTGATAAGAGAGGTGGACTTTAGGATGTTTGGTAAGAGTTGCCTTATAATAGGGGGATCTATCCTGATAAGAGAGGTGGACATTGGATGTTTGGTAAGAGTTGCCTTATAATAGGTGGATCTGTCCTGATAAGAGAAGTGGACATTAGGATGTTTGGTAAGAGTTGCCTTATAATAGGGGGATCTGTCCTGATAAGAGAAGTGGACATTAGGATGTTTGGTAATAGTTGCCTTATAATATGAGGATCTGTCCTGATAAGAGAGGTGGACTTTAGGATGCTTGGTAAGAGTTGCCTTATAATAGGGGATCTGTCCTGATATTAGGGGTAGACTTTAGGATGTTTGGTAAGAGTTGTCTTATGATAGGGGGACCTGTCCTGATAAGAGGGGTGGACTTTGGGATGTTTGGTAAGAGTTGCATTATAATAGGGAGATCTGTCCTGATAATAGAGGTGGACTTTAGAATGTTTGGTAAGAGTTGCCTTATATTAGGTGATCTGTCCTGATAAGAGAGGTGGACTTTATGATGTTTGGTAAGAGCTGCCATATAATAAGGGGGTCTGTCCTTATAAGAGGGGTGGACTTTAGGATGTTTGGTAAGAGTTGCCTTATAATAGGGGGATCTGTCCTGATAAGAGAGGTGGACTTTAGGATATTTGGTAAGAGTTGCCTTATAATAGAGGGATCTGTCCTGATAAGAGAGGTGGACTTTAGGATGTTGGTAAGAGTTGCCTTATAATAGAGGGATCTGTCCTGATAAGAGAGGTGGACATTAGGATGTTTGGTAAGAGTTGCCTTATAATAGGGGGATCTGTCCTGATAAGAGAGGTGGACTTTGGGATGTTTGGTAAGAGTTGCATTATAATAGGGGGATCTGTCCTGATAAGAGGGGTGGACTTTAGGATGTTTGGTAAGAGTTGCCTTATAATAGAGGGATCTTTCCTGATAAGAGAGGTGGACTTTAGGATGTTTGGTAAGTGTTGCCTGATAATAGGGGGATCTGTCCTGATAAGAGAGGTGGACATTGGATGTTTGGTAAGAGTTGCCTTATAATAGGTGGATCTGTCCTGATAAGAGAAGTGGACATTAGGATGTTTGGTAAGAGTTGCCTTATAATAGGGGGATCTGTCCTGATAAGAGAGGTGGACTTTGGGATGTTCGGTAAGAGTTGCATTATAATAGGGGAATCTGTCCTGATAAGAGGGGTGGACTTTAGGATGTTTGGTAAGAGTTGCCTTATAATAGAGGGATCTGTCCTGATAAGAGAGGTGGACTTTAGGATGTTTGGTAAGAGTTGCCTTATAATAGGGGGATCTGTCCTGATAAGAGAGGTGGACATTGGATGTTTGGTAAGAGTTGCCTTATAATAGATGGATCTGTCCTGATAAGAGAAGTGGACATTAGGATGTTTGGTAAGAGTTGCCTTATAATAGGGGGATCTGTCCTGATAAGAGAAGTGGACATTAGGATGTTTGGTAAGAGTTGCCTTATAATAGGTGGATCTGTCCTGATAAGAGAAGTGGACATTAGGATGTTTGGTAAGAGTTGCCTTATAATAGGGGGATCTGTCCTGAAAAGAGAAGTGGACATTAGGATGTTTGGTAAGAGTTGCCTTATAATATGAGGATCTGTCCTTATAAGAGAGGTGGACTTTAGGATGCTTGGTAAGAGTTGCCTTATAATAGGGGATCTGTCCTGATAATAGGGGTAGACTTTAGGATGTTTGGTAAGAGTTGCCTTATAATAGGGGGATCTGTCCTGATAAGATGGGTGGACTTTGGGATGTTTGGTAACAGTTGCATTATAATAGGGAGATCTGTCCTGATAATAGAGGTGGACTTTAGAATGTTTGGTAAGAGTTGCCTTATATTAGGGTGATCTGTCCTGATAAGAGAGGTGGACTTTATGATGTTTGGTAAGAGCTGCCATATAATAAGGGGGTCTGTCCTGATAAGAGGGGTGGACTTTAGGATGTTTGGTAAGAGTTGCCTTATAATAGGGAGTTCTATCCTGATAATAGGGTTGGACTTTGGGATGTTTGATAAGAGTTGCCTTATAATAGGGGATCTGACCTGATAAGAGGGGTGGACTTTAAGATGTTTGGTAAGTGTTGCCTTATAATAGGGGATCTATCCTGATAAGAGGGGTGGACTTTAGGATGCTTGGTAAGAGTTGCCTTATAATAGGGGATCTTTCCTGATAAGAGAGGTGGACTTTAGGATGTTTGGTAAGAGTTGCCTTATAATAGGGGGATCTGTCCTGATAAGAGGAGTGGACTTTAGGATGTTTGGTAAGAGTTGCCTTATAATAGGGGATCTGTCCTGATAAGAGGGGTGGACTTTAGGATGTTTGGTAAGAGTTGCCTTATAATAGGGGGATCTGTCCTGATAAGAGAGGTGGACTTTAGGATGTTTGGTAAGAGTTGCCATATAATAGGGGGATCTGTCCTGATAAGAGAGGTGGACATTAGGATGTTTGGTAAGAGTTGCCTTATAATACGGGGATCTGTCCTGATAAGAGAGGTGGCCTTTAGAATGTTTGGTAAGAGTTGCCTTATAATAGGGGGATCTGTCTTGATAAGAGAGGTGGACATTAGGATGTTTGGTAAGAGTTGCCTTATAATACGGGGATCTGTCCTGATAAGAGAGGTGGCCTTTAGAATGTTTGGTAAGAGTTGCCTTATAATAGGGGGATCTGTCTTGATAAGAGAGGTGGACTTTAGGATGTTTGGTAAGAGTTGCCTTATAATAGGGAGATCTGTCCTGATAAGAGAGGTGGACATTGGATGTTTGGTAAGAGTTGCCTTATAATAGGTGGATCTGTCCTGATAAGAGAAGTGGACATTAGGATGTTTGGTAAGAGTAGCCTTATAATAGGGGGATCTGTCCTGATAAGAGAAGTGGACATTAGGATGTTTGGTAAGAGTTGCCTTATAATAGGTGGATCTGTCCTGATAAGAGAAGTGGACATTAGGATGTTTGGTAAGAGTTGCCTTATAATATGAGGATCTGTCCTTATAAGAGAGGTGGACTTTAGGATGCTTGGTAAGAGTTGCCTTATAATAGGGGATCTGTCCTGATAATAGGGGTAGACTTTAGGATGTTTGGTAAGAGTTGCCTTATAATAGGGGATCTGTCCTGATAAGAGGGGTGGACTTTAGGATGTTTGGTAAGAGTTGCCTTATAATAGGGAGTTCTATCCTGATAATAGGGTTGGACTTTGGGATGTTTGATAAGAGTTGCCTGATAATAGGGGATCTTTCCTGATAAGAGAGGTGGACTTTAGGATGTTTGGTAAGAGTTGCCTTATAATAGGGGGATCTGTCCTGATAAGAGAAGTGGACATTAGGATGTTTGGTAAGAGTTGCCTTATAATAGGGGGATCTTTCCTGATAAGAGAGGTGGACTTTAGGATGTTTGGTAAGAGTTGCCTTATAATAGGGGGATCTGTCCTGATAAGAGAAGTGGACATTAGGATGTTTGGTAAGAGTTGCCTTATAATATGAGGATCTGTCCTTATAAGAGAGGTGGACTTTAGGATGCTTGGTAAGAGTTGCCTTATAATAGGGGATCTGTCCTGATAATAGGGGTAGACTTTAGGATGTTTGGTAAGAGTTGCCTTATAATAGGGGGATCTGTCCTGATAAGATGGGTGGACTTTGGGATGTTTGGTAACAGTTGCATTATAATAGGGAGATCTGTCCTGATAATAGAGGTGGACTTTAGAATGTTTGGTAAGAGTTGCCTTATATTAGGGTGATCTGTCCTGATAAGAGAGGTGGACTTTATGATGTTTGGTAAGAGCTGCCATATAATAAGGGGGTCTGTCCTGATAAGAGGGGTGGACTTTAGGATGTTTGGTAAGAGTTGCCTTATAATAGGGAGTTCTATCCTGATAATAGGGTTGGACTTTGGGATGTTTGATAAGAGTTGCCTTATAATAGGGGATCTGACCTGATAAGAGGGGTGGACTTTAAGATGTTTGGTAAGTGTTGCCTTATAATAGGGGATCTATCCTGATAAGAGAGGTGGACTTTAGGATGCTTGGTAAGAGTTGCCTGATAATAGGGGATCTTTCCTGATAAGAGAGGTGGACTTTGGGATGTTTCGTAAGGGTTGCCTTATAATAGGGGATCTTTCCTGATAAGAGAGGTGGACTTTAGGATGTTTGGTAAGAGTTGCCTTATAATAGGGGGATCTGTCCTGATAAGAGGAGTGGACTTTAGGATGTTTGGTAAGAGTTGCCTTATAATAGGGGATCTGTCCTGATAAGAGGGGTGGACTTTAGGATGTTTGGTAAGAGTTGCCTTATAATAGGGGGATCTGTCCTGATAAGAGAGGTGGACTTTAGGATGTTTGGTAAGAGTTGCCTTATAATAGGGGGATCTGTCCTGATAAGAGAGGTGGACATTAGGATGTTTGGTAAGAGTTGCCTTATAATACGGGGATCTGTCCTGATAAGAGAGGTGGCCTTTAGAATGTTTGGTAAGAGTTGCCTTATAATAGGGGGATCTGTCTTGATAACAGAGGTGGACATTAGGATGTTTGGTAAGAGTTGCCTTATAATACGGGGATCTGTCCTGATAAGAGAGGTGGCCTTTAGAATGTTTGGTAAGAGTTGCCTTATAATAGGGGGATCTGTCTTGATAAGAGAGGTGGACTTTAGGATGTTTGGTAAGAGTTGCCTTATAATAGGGAGATCTGTCCTGATAAGAGAGGTGGACATTGGATGTTTGGTAAGAGTTGCCTTATAATAGGTGGATCTGTCCTGATAAGAGAAGTGGACATTAGGATGTTTGGTAAGAGTTGCCTTATAATAGGTGGATCTGTCCTGATAAGAGAAGTGGACATTAGGATGTTTGGTAAGAGTTGCCTTATAATAGGAGGATCTGTCCTGATAAGAGAGGTGGACTTTGGGATGTTTGATAAGAGTTGTCTTATAATAGGAGGATCTGTCCTGATAAGAGAGGTGGACTTTAGGATGTTTGGTAAGAGTTTCCTGATAATAGGGGGATCTGTCCTGATAGGAGGGGTGGATTTTAGGATGTTTGGTAAGAGTTACCTTATAATAGGGGGATCTGTCCTGATAAGAGGGGTGGACTTTGGGATGTTTGGTAAGAGTTGCCTGATAATAGGGGGATCTGTCCTGATAAGAGGGGTGGACATTAGGATGTTTGGTAAAAGTTGTCTTATAATAGGGGGATCAGTACTGATAAGAGAGGTGGACTTTAGGATGTTTGGTAAAAGTTGCCTTATAATAGGGGGATCTGTCCTGATAAGAGAGGTGGACATTAGGATGTTTTGTAAGAGTTGCCTTATAATAGGGGGATCTGTCCTGATAAGAGAGGTAGATTTTTGGATGTTTGGTAAGAGTTGCCTTATTATAGGGGGATCTGTCCTGATAAGAGAGGTGGACATTAGGATGTTTGGTAAGAGTTGTTTTATTATAGGGGGATCTGTCCTGATAAGAGAGGTGGACCTTAGGATGTTTGGTAAGAGTTGCCTTATAATAGGGGATCTGTTCTGATAAGAGAGGTGGACTTTAGGATGTTTGGTAAGAGTTGCCTGATAATAGGGGGATCTGTCCTGATAAGAGAGGTGGACATTAGGATGTTTGGTAAGAGTTGTCTGATAATAGGGGGATCTGTCCTGATAAGAGAGGTGGACATTAGGATGTTTGGTAAGAGTTGCCTGATAATAGGAGGATCTGTCCTGATAAGAGAGGTGGACTTTAGGATGTTTGGTAAGAGTTGCCTGATAATAGGAGGATCTGTCCTGATAAGAGAGGTGGACTTTAGGATGTTTGGTAAGAGTTGCCTGATAATAGGAGGATCTGTCCTGATAAGAGAGGTGGACCTTAGGATGTTTGGTAAGAGTTGCCTGATAATAGGAGGATCTGTCCTGATAAGAGAGGTGGACTTTAGGATGTTTGGTAAGAGTTGCCTTATAATAGGGGGATCTGTCCTGATAGGAGAGGTGGACTTTAGGATGTTTGGTAAAAGTTGCCTGATAATAGGAGGATCTCTCCTGATAAGAGAGGTGGACTTTAGGATGTTTGATAAGAGTTGTCTTATAATAGGGGGATCTGTCCTGATAAGAGGGGTGGACTTTAGGATGTTTGGTAAGAGTTGCCTTATAATAGGAGGATCTGTCCTGATAAGAGAGGTGGACTTTGGGATGTTTGATAAGAGTTGTCTTATAATAGGAGGATCTGTCCTGATAAGAGAGGTGGACTTTAGGATGTTTGGTAAGAGTTTCCTGATAATAGGGGGATCTGTCCTGATAGGAGGGGTGGATTTTAGGATGTTTGGTAAGAGTTGCCTTATAATAGGGGGATCTGTCCTGATAAGAGGGGTGGACTTTGGGATGTTTGGTAAGAGTTGCCTGATAATAGGGGGATCTGTCCTGATAAGAGGGGTGGACATTAGGATGTTTGGTAAAAGTTGTCTTATAATAGGGGGATCAGTCCTGATAAGAGAGGTGGACTTTAGGATGTTTGGTAAAAGTTGCCTTATAATAGGGGGATCTGTCCTGATAAGAGAGGTGGACATTAGGATGTTTGGTAAGAGTTGCCTTATAATAGGGGGATCTGTCCTGATAAGAGAGGTAGATTTTTGGATGTTTGGTAAGAGTTGCCTTATTATAGGGGGATCTGTCCTGATAAGAGAGGTGGACATTAGGATGTTTGGTAAGAGTTGTTTTATTATAGGGGGATCTGTCCTGATAAGAGAGGTGGACCTTAGGATGTTTGGTAAGAGTTGCCTTATAATAGGGGATCTGTTCTGATAAGAGAGGTGGACTTTAGGATGTTTGGTAAGAGTTGCCTGATAATAGGGGGATCTGTCCTGATAAGAGGGGTGGACATTAGGATGTTTGGTAAAAGTTGTCTTATAATAGGGGGATCAGTACTGATAAGAGAGGTGGACTTTAGGATGTTTGGTAAAAGTTGCCTTATAATAGGGGGATCTGTCCTGATAAGAGAGGTGGACATTAGGATGTTTTGTAAGAGTTGCCTTATAATAGGGGGATCTGTCCTGATAAGAGAGGTAGATTTTTGGATGTTTGGTAAGAGTTGCCTTATAATAGGGGGATCTGTCCTGATAAGAGAGGTGGACATTAGGATGTTTGGTAAGAGTTGTTTTATTATAGGGGGATCTGTCCTGATAAGAGAGGTGGACCTTAGGATGTTTGGTAAGAGTTGCCTTATAATAGGGGATCTGTTCTGATAAGAGAGGTGGACTTTAGGATGTTTGGTAAGAGTTGCCTGATAATAGGGGGATCTGTCCTGATAAGAGAGGTGGACATTAGGATGTTTGGTAAGAGTTGTCTGATAATAGGGGGATCTGTCCTGATAAGAGAGGTGGACATTAGGATGTTTGGTAAGAGTTGCCTGATAATAGGAGGATCTGTCCTGATAAGAGAGGTGGACTTTAGGATGCTTGGTAAGAGTTGCCTGATAATAGGAGGATCTGTCCTGATAAGAGAGGTGGACTTTAGGATGTTTGGTAAGAGTTTCCTGATAATAGGAGGATCTGTCCTGATAAGAGAGGTGGACCTTAGGATGTTTGGTAAGAGTTGCCTGATAATAGGAGGATCTGTCCTGATAAGAGAGGTGGACTTTAGGATGTTTGGTAAGAGTTGCCTTATAATAGGGGGATCTGTCCTGATAGGAGAGGTGGACTTTAGGATGTTTGGTAAAAGTTACCTGATAATAGGAGGATCTCTCCTGATAAGAGAGGTGGACTTTAGGATGTTTGATAAGAGTTGTCTTATAATAGGGGGATCTGTCCTGATAAGAGGGGTGGACTTTAGGATGTTTGGTAAGAGTTGCCTTATAATAGGAGGATCTGTCCTGATAAGAGAGGTGGACTTTGGGATGTTTGATAAGAGTTGTCTTATAATAGGAGGATCTGTCCTGATAAGAGAGGTGGACTTTAGGATGTTTGGTAAGAGTTGCCTTATAATAGGGGGATCTGTCCTGATAAGAGAGGTAGATTTTTGGATGTTTGGTAAGAGTTGCCTTATTATAGGGGGATCTGTCCTGATAAGAGAGGTGGACATTAGGATGTTTGGTAAGAGTTGTTTTATTATAGGGGGATCTGTCCTGATAAGAGAGGTGGACCTTAGGATGTTTGGTAAGAGTTGCCTTATAATAGGGGATCTGTTCTGATAAGAGAGGTGGACTTTAGGATGTTTGGTAAGAGTTGCCTGATAATAGGGGGATCTGTCCTGATAAGAGGGGTGGACATTAGGATGTTTGGTAAAAGTTGTCTTATAATAGGGGGATCAGTACTGATAAGAGAGGTGGACTTTAGGATGTTTGGTAAAAGTTGCCTTATAATAGGGGGATCTGTCCTGATAAGAGAGGTGGACATTAGGATGTTTTGTAAGAGTTGCCTTATAATAGGGGGATCTCTCCTGATAAGAGAGGTAGATTTTTGGATGTTTGGTAAGAGTTGCCTTATAATAGGGGGATCTGTCCTGATAAGAGAGGTGGACATTAGGATGTTTGGTAAGAGTTGTTTAATTATAGGGGGATCTGTCCTGATAAGAGAGGTGGACCTTAGGATGTTTGGTAAGAGTTGCCTTATAATAGGGGATCTGTTCTGATAAGAGAGGTGGACTTTAGGATGTTTGGTAAGAGTTGCCTGATAATAGGGGGATCTGTCCTGATAAGAGAGGTGGACATTAGGATGTTTGGTAAGAGTTGTCTGATAATAGGGGGATCTGTCCTGATAAGAGAGGTGGACATTAGGATGTTTGGTAAGAGTTGCCTGATAATAGGAGGATCTGTCCTGATAAGAGAGGTGGACTTTAGGATGTTTGGTAAGAGTTGCCTGATAATAGGAGGATCTGTCCTGATAAGAGAGGTGGACTTTAGGATGTTTGGTAAGAGTTTCCTGATAATAGGAGGATCTGTCCTGATAAGAGAGGTGGACCTTAGGATGTTTGGTAAGAGTTGCCTGATAATAGGAGGATCTGTCCTGATAAGAGAGGTGGACTTTAGGATGTTTGGTAAGAGTTGCCTTATAATAGGGGGATCTGTCCTGATAGGAGAGGTGGACTTTAGGATGTTTGGTAAAAGTTACCTGATAATAGGAGGATCTCTCCTGATAAGAGAGGTGGACTTTAGGATGTTTGATAAGAGTTGTCTTATAATAGGGGGATCTGTCCTGATAAGAGGGGTGGACTTTAGGATGTTTGGTAAGAGTTGCCTTATAATAGGAGGATCTGTCCTGATAAGAGAGGTGGACTTTGGGATGTTTGATAAGAGTTGTCTTATAATAGGAGGATCTGTCCTGATAAGAGAGGTGGACTTTAGGATGTTTGGTAAGAGTTTCCTGATAATAGGGGGATCTGTCCTGATAGGAGGGGTGGATTTTAGGATGTTTGGTAAGAGTTGCCTTATAATAGGGGGATCTGTCCTGATAAGAGGGGTGGACTTTGGGATGTTTGGTAAGAGTTTCCTGATAATAGGGGGATCTGTCCTGATAAGAGGGGTGGACATTAGGATGTTTGGTAAAAGTTGTCTTATAATAGGGGGATCAGTCCTGATAAGAGAGGTGGACTTTAGGATGTTTGGTAAAAGTTGCCTTATAATAGGGGGATCTGTCCTGATAAGAGAGGTGGACATTAGGATGTTTGGTAAGAGTTGTCTTATAATAGGGGGATCTGTCCTGATAAGAGAGGTAGATTTTTGGATGTTTGGTAAGAGTTGCCTTATTATAGGGGGATCTGTCCTGATAAGAGAGGTGGACATTAGGATGTTTGGTAAGAGTTGTTTTATTATAGGGGGATCTGTCCTGATAAGAGAGGTGGACCTTAGGATGTTTGGTAAGAGTTGCCTTATAATAGGGGATCTGTTCTGATAAGAGAGGTGGACTTTAGGATGTTTGGTAAGAGTTGCCTGATAATAGGGGGATCTGTCCTGATAAGAGAGGTGGACATTAGGATGTTTGGTAAGAGTTGTCTGATAATAGGGCGATCTGTCCTGATAAGAGAGGTGGACTTTAGGATGTTTGGTAAGAGATGCCTGATAATAGGAGGATCTGTCCTGATAAGAGAGGTGGACTTTAGGATGTTTGGTAAGAGTTGCCTTATAATAGGGGGATCTGTCCTGATAAGAGAGGTGGACATTAGGATGTTTGGTAAGAGTTCCCTTATAATAGGGGGATCTGTCCTGATAAGAGAGGTGGACTTGAGGATGTTTGGTAAGAGTTGTCTTATAATAGGGGGTTTTGTCCTGATAAGAGAGGTGGACTTTAGGATGTTTGGTAAGAGTTGCCTTATAATAGGGGGATCTGTCCTGATAAGAGGGTTGGACATTAGGATGTTTGGTAAGAGTTGTCTTATAATAGGGGGATCTGTCCTGATAAGAGAGGTGGACTTGAGGATTTTGGTAAGAGTTGCCTGATAATAGGGGGATCTGTTCTGATAAGAGAGGTGGACTTGAGGATGTTTGGTAAGAGTTGCCTGATAATAGGGGGATCTGTTCTGATAAGAGAGGTGGACTTGAGGATGTATGGTAAGAGTTGCCTGATAAGAGGGGGATCTGTCCTGATAAGAGAGGTGGACTTTAGGATGTTTCGTAAGAGTTGCCTTATAATAGGGGGATCTGTCCTGATAAGAGAGGTGGACGTTAGGATGTTTGGTAAGAGTTGCCTGATAATAGGGGGATCTGTCCTGATAAGAGAGGTGAACTTTAGGATGTTTGGTAATAGTTGTCTGATAATAGGGGGATCTGTCCTGATAAGAGAGGTGGACTTTAGGATGTTTGGTAAGAGTTGCCTGATAATAGGGGGATCTGTCCTGATAAGAGAGGTGGACTTTAGGATGTTTGGTAAGAGTTGCCTTATAATAGGGGGATCTGTTCTGATAAGAGAGGTGGACTTTATGATGTTTGGTAAGAGTTGCCTGATAATAGGGGGATCTGTCCTGATAAGAGGGGTGGACTTTAGGATGTTTGGTAAGAGTTGCCTTATAATAGGGGATCTGTCCTGATAAGAGAGGTGGACTCTAGGATGTTTGGTAAGAGTTGTCTTATAATAGGAGGATCTGTCCTGATAAGAGAGGTGGACTTTAGGGTGTTTGGTAAGAGTTGTCTTATAATAGGGGGATCTGTCTTGATAAGAGAGGTGGACTTTAGGATGTTTGGTAAGAGTTGCCTTATAATAGGGGGATCTGTCCTGATAAGAGAGGTGGACTTTAGGATGTTTGGTAAGAGTTACCTTATAATAGGAGGATCTGACCTGATAAGAGAGGTGGACTTTGGGATGTTTGGTAAGAGTTGCCTTATAATAGGGGGATCTATCTTTAATAAACTTTATTTAAATTGATTTGCTTCATGGAAACGCAATATTTCAAATTATCTTAATTGTGGAAATTTTTCAGATATATGGGCAAAATATACTTAATTTTCAATGGCTGCTGCCAGGCTGCTTTAAGAAAGTTTGAGGATACCAATGGGGTGATCAGAGGCCACCATCTGAAGGACAGATAATACAATGGCCAATTTAAAGACAAAAAGACGATCAATCAAAGGTTGGCAAAATACTACACAGAAAACTAAAACTTACAAAGGCAAACATAGTTATAGAAGAACATCAAAATTTAATGTAGTAAAATAGCTTCTAGTTATTTGCCTATAGAAATATATTATGACTGAATACACTTTATTAAACAATATTATTTGTTTCAGTTGCATGGACGATATGGTATAATAGAAGAAAGTGGACTGACCTTTTTGTACTTGGCTGCAGATGCCACGTTTTGTACGGGAATAGATATTAATTTGTCAGGAGGAGCAGAATTAAATTATGGAAATAAAAATCAAAAGATTGAGAAGAAATCACGGGATTAAATGTTTATTTGAAAATAATTATAAAATAAATGTTTGATTTTACCTACTTAAAATATCTACTAGCAGGTGTATGTTGAAAATGGAATTCAGCATGTGATGCATTGAAGTAAACCGAAAACCTGCCTAAACTGAACCCTGAGTAAACCGAAAACCTGCCCAAACCAGACAGACTACAGTCCAATTTACAAAATGTCAATGTAATTTGAACCTTTGTAAACCAAACCAAACAAAACAAAATATTCTTCAGTCCCAAAGAGGTTCCGTTTAAACAGGTTTTACTATATAAATAATTTGATTGAAATATAAATGTGGATTATAAACTGTACATACAATAAGAGAATGGGAATGTGTGTCTAATTTTTTTTGCAATCTTGATTCATTTTGATGTTTCAGACAGATTGTTTACATGTTAATACATGTATTTTTTTTAATCAAATCCCTTATTTTGTGCCATAATTTGATAATATACTATGTTTTTATTTTTTATTTTGATTGATTGATTGATGTTGAATGTCAAGTACCGTAAGCAGTATTACAGACTAATTGATGACTAGAACAAGCCTACACACATTAAAACGACGATCATATTGTATCTTATAATTATTAGTTCTGTAGGAAAAATAGAAGTGTTGTATAATCATGCTATGGGAATTGTTGAATATTTATGAAAATATGTGTACATTATCCGTCTTGGATTTACAACTACCTCTGCAATTAGTGCTTATCACCACCAACGTTGTGAGTTCGAATCACGGTCAGGCGTGTGATAAAGTTTGTCAGTGACTTGTGGCAGATCGGTGGTTTTCTCCGAGTACTCCGGTTTCCTCCACCAATAAAACTGACCGACTATATAGCAAAAATATTGTTGAAAGTGGCGATAAACACCATAACCCTAACCCTATGGTTGGCCGAAATACAAAGAATGCTTTACATCGATGTTGATTTTGTGTAAATAAATTCATTGTCATCTGCTATTGTGGCTTCTGTAATGAAGTGATAAAGGAAAAAAGTCATATTCTGCACATTGCTATGAATTTTCCTTTCAAACAAAGCTTTGGATATTAACGAAGGTCTTGGACTGTAAACCAATCAACACTCTACTTTCTATAGGAATGTCCGATAATAATAATTGAAAGGTTGGTTGGTTTATGGTGCTTAACGCCACTTTCAACAATATTTCAGTAATATCGTAGCGGTCAGTTTTATTGGTGGAGAAAACCGGAGTACCCTGAGAAAACCACCGACCTGTCGCTGACAAATTTATCACATAATGTTGTATCGAGTACACCTCACAATGAACGGGGTTTGAACTCACAACTTTAGTTGTGATAGGCACTGATTGCATACGACCACGACGGCCCATATCATTGAAAGGTAATTTTAGCATGTTCACAAAACTAATATATTTTATTCAACTAGTCAAAATGTATAATGTGAATGAAATAATTCTTTAAATTATCTAATGATCAAAATATCAATTCATGCCTGTTAAATTCTTTATAACATCAAATATTGTTTTAAATAGTTTGTTATAATTAGATGTGCAATAAAATTATATTTGTCCTACAATTTCCGATTTGAATTGACTGAATAAAACCTGAAAAATAACATCTAGCTTTACTGACCGAATAAAGCCTGCAAATTAACATCGGCTTTACTGACTAAATAAAGCCTGGAAAGTAATACCTAGCTTTACTGACTGAATAAAGCCTGCAAAATAACACCTAGCTCTACTGACTGAATAAAGCCTGCAAAATAACATCTGGCTTTACTGACTGAATAAAGCCTAGAAAATAACACCTAGCTTTACCGACTGAATAAAGCCTCCAAGATAACATCTAGCATTACTGACTGAATAAAACATGCAAAATAACGCCTAGCTTTACTGACCGAATAAAGCCTGCAAAATAACATCTAGCTTTACTGACCGAATAAAGCCTGCAAAATAACACCTAGCTTTACTGACTAAATAAAGCCTGCAAAATAACACCTAGCTTTACCGACTGAATAAAGCCTACAAAATAACATCTGGATTTACTGACTGAATAAAGCATGGAAAATAACACATAGCTTTACCGACTGAATAAAGCCTCCAAAATAACATCTAGCTTTACTGACCAAATAAAGCCTGAAAAATAACATCTAGCTTTACCGACTGAATGGAACCTGCAAAATAACATCTAGCTTTACCGACTGAATAAAGCCTGCAAAATAACATCTAGCTTTACTGACCGAATAAAGCCTGCAAAATAACACCTAGCTTTACAGACTGAATAAAGCCTGCAAAATAACACCTAGATTTACAGACTGAATAAAGCCTGCAAAATAACATCTAGAATTCAGAGACTGAATAAAGCCTGCAAAATAACATCTAGAATTTACAGACTGAATAAAGCCTGTAAAATAACACCTAGCTTTACTGACTGAATAAAACCTGCAAAATAACACCTAGCTTTACCGACTGAATAAACCTGCATAATAACATTCAGCTTTACAGACTGAATAAAGCCTGCAAAATAACATCTAGCTTTACCGACTGAATAAAGCCTGCAAAATAACACCTAGCTTTACCGACTGAATAAAGCCTGCAAAATAACATCTAGCATTACCGACTGAATAAAGCCTGCAAAACAACACCTAGCTTTACAGACCGAATAAAGCCTGCAAAATAACATCTAGCTTTATTGACTGAATGAAGCATGGGAAATAACACCTAGCTTTTCTATGAAGTACATTAAACACCAGACTTGTCGGTAAACTACATTATACTTCATGCTGTCTATAAATTACATTGAGTGAGTGAGTGATTGTTGTTTAACGCCAATTCAGCAATTTTTCAGCGATATTATGGCCAGAACAAGTTAATTTTCAATGAGATAATGATGAGGTCTGCTTTGTTTTAGACCAACACGCTGAGTTGGATTTATATAGTGCTCTTTCGGACACATTATTCTGATTCTGAGCCAAGCAGTCTTTGCTCTTTCTCCTTAATGCTGCGTGATTAGCGGAGAAGCAACAAATACCAATTTTTTAGTCTTTGGTTTGACCCGACCGGGGCTCGATCTCACAATCTACCGTACTCGAGGTGAGCACGCTAACCATTACGCCAGCGATGCGGTTTAAATTACATTAAACACCAGACATGTGAGTAAACCACTTAAATAAACGTTTAAAGATACCAAAGGGGAAATCAGAACCTGTATATTGAAGGACAGATATACAATGACCAACATAAAAAGGACAAAAGGACAGACAATGATCTACACGCACATTTTCATACACAAACACACATTGTAATTAAAAGATATATACAAGTGAAGGCTATATAGATTTTATCAATTATATACATTCATTTTCATATGCCCAAGTAAGGTCAAAGATGTATCAGATTGAGAGTAAAACTTTGGTTTAGCATTTTGTTTTCTCACATCTAAAAGGGTAAATGATGTGTTGTCATCACCCTGTGTCCATTAAGTGTTATATTTATTCTAATTATATAAGATACCACTGCACAAAACAAACTGCAACCTAGCTTTACAAGAAAATTAGAGTCTTAGCAAAGCTTATAAACACAGAAATAAACAAATCAGCTTTGATAGTTACATGAGATAGGTACAACAGTGACCATAACTGACATTCCAACAAAAAAATGTTCTGTTGGGTAAATATATACTTATAGTGTATTGATAACTTTTTAAAACTATTCCGTATATATCTATGTTATGTTTTTCTATGTCTGAAGAAATATGTGAATACTTTGAAGATATCTGGCAAAACAACGACACATACTATTGAAGCAAGAAAAATAATTCCTCCTATACCAATCATCTGACTGGATTTCCTGTCGTCATGGGCACTGGTGATTGAACGTCTATATGACGACGTGCTATTTTTGCTGACACGAAGTTTGGTTATGAGATCTTCAATTTCCTCGTTACTAAGAGTATTAAAACCAGAAAATGGCGTCGGGCATGTTGAATAAAAACATATAAAGTAGCAATAAATGTTAATGTCATACAATACGAGACTGCCAAATAAATACAGTGAAACATGTCTAAGCCGAACCCTGAATAAACTAGAATTCTATATAACACGAAACTTTAAATAAAGTCTCAAAGTATAGAAATTTTTGTTACTTTTATTTGCTTAAGCCGAACACCTGTCTATTCCGAACACAAAAGTAAGTCCCAAGGATGTTCGGTTAGACAGGATTAACTATATACGTTATCAGTCTCGAGATGTTATATATCCTGTTTTAAAGGGCAGTGGTTTTGTTAAAAGGCGAACCATTTAACAAAACTACTGCCCTTTAAAACGGTATTTATAACATCTAGAGATTGATAACATTTTTATCTGAATGTTCCAACATTAATAAGTATGTCCTTATTATAGGAAAAACATAACGTGTATCTTTGGACAAAGATCACAGAGAGCGATTATTGATTTTCTGTCATCTTGTTAAATGTGTGTCGTCTGCTGTGCACAATGTAAATGGACAGCACATAGGTGAGAGCGATTATTGATTTTCTGTCACTGCACGGCTTCCCTGAAGTTTTAAAAAGTACCTTGTTAGCCAATCAAATTTCTACTTGCCACGAGAACATCAGATAATAATATTTAAACATATAGTAGTTAAGCATCTTTACTGTTTTTACGACAGTCACAGACTATTCCATTCCCAACATGTTTGTTATATAACGTATAAAACGTTGTAATTCCGTATTAATAAAGTCATAATGGCGACAAAAGAATTTGTGAACAGGCGACTTAAGCTTAGGGTGAGTAATTTGCAATATAATATTAGCCTGTTGTTAAAAAATGCTGATGAGAACAGCATCTGGAAAAGCATATTAATTGTGATGCTAGCATGTAAACATTTTGCTACTCAAGAATGTAACATTTTCTACTACAAACACATGTAGCTCATCAATAGACTAACCACATCGATGATGTGATGGTTAGCAAGCTCGTCTCAAGTGCCGTTGATTGTGAGTTTGAGTCCGGATCGTGTCAAATCAAAGACAATGAAATTGATATTTGCTGCATGTTCCGATAAGCAGCAATATTAGGGAGTGGGAGTAAAGATTAGTGGGCTCAGAATCACGATAATGCGTCAGAATGAAACAAGATGTCTACCCCCGGACTATTGTTTTAGTGAGCTTGTATGATAAAGAAGGGTTCCTAGTGGCTAAGTTGAAGTAATCACTTTGAAAGCTTTACGATCACCATTATGACTTTGTTAACCATTGCAGAATATAAGTGTCACAAATTAGCTTGGGTATATTCTGCTTGTCGTAATCCAAAAGCCGTCCTTGCATCACTCATGACTTATCACTTCTACTTTTACTTCTACTATATAAGAGGCCGCCTTCAACTAACTGAAGATTCCGCCAATTACGTTAGGTACTGCGCTTCAGGCGCTATAATTTACAATTTTACTTTAGAAAATGAGATTTAATGAGTATTTTTTTTTTTACTTTTGAATTTAAGATAAAACTATATACAAGAGTTTTTGATGAAATAGTGGTTAATGAGTGAGACAGCTGATTTGAATGACTCAACCGAGTCACTCTTCACAGTGTTCATGGGAAGACTGTTCCAGTTTCGTATTGTTCGCGAGAAGAAAGATTGCTGTCTGAGTTGCAAGCGTGTTTGTAGTATGTGAGTGCATGTTCCGGGAGAATCTAAATGGTGATATGAGTTTATCTGTTTTGGGGATAGCTATTAGTTAATGCGAGATCTTATATAACATGACTAGACGTGTATCTGATCTTCGATCTGCTAGGCTTTGCCAATTTAGATGTTCTATCATGTTACTAACATATCTGGCAGCCCTATGTTGTACTTGTTCTAGTTGCGTTACGTTTTCTTTGGTGTATGGGTCCCATACAGAACAGGCAGAACTAGAGATTGCTATGACTATTCTTTGACTGTGGTGGAACTGGTGTTAATATTCCTACGGAGGAACCCAAGTGTCTTGTTTGCCTTTGTTGTAATACTGTTTATATGGCTATCCCATTTAAGATCCGATTGCATACTGACACCCAGATATTTGGATGTATCGGCATGTTCAAGTTGATGTCCATATACGGTGTATGAATATTTTACTGGTGTTTTATTTCGTGTGATGAATAGCACGTTAGGGTGGAAAGTCATTTTCCATTTTTGCTCCCATATTATGAAATGCTAGGATGTCCGGATAATAGATGTTTTAAGGGTCTGGGTGGCTCAACGAGTTAGGTAGTTGGATTACCTAACAACTCATACACGCCTATCATGCACCAATACGGCGTGGGTTCGCGCCCGGCTTTGTATATTACAAAAAAGGGTGCACTCGACTCGCATCCGCAAGTGATAAAGTTTACCAGTTGCTTGCCCATGGTCGGTTGTTCTCTCCGGGTACTCCGGCTTCTTCCACCACTAAAACTGGTCGCCATGATATAGCTGAAAGTGGCGTTAAAACACCAACCAGAGGCTCTCAAGAGCCTGTATCGTTCACCTGGTTATAAAAAGAACCAATTGGTCCTATGCAAAAACTATGTCCTGCAGTGGTAGCCATCTTGGAATTCCGATCAACATAAAAAACACAAAGTTTGTAAAGGATCTTCCAATGATTGATTCACAGTTTAGATTCAATCAGTAAAATAGCTTCAGAGAAGAACATATTTCCCTATTTTCCCCATATGGTCCTGTGTTAATACTATGACCTGTGGTGGCAGCCATCTTGAATTTCGGATCGGCATGAAAAAAAACCTTTTAGAGGACCATCAAATGATTATTCCTGGGCAGTTTGGTTTCATTTATCTAATTGGTTTCAGAGAGGAAGCGTTTTGAGACACTTTTCCCATAGGGTCCAATGTTAAACTAAGTCCTACTGTAGCTGCCATCTTCCATTTTATATTGGAACAAAAAACCTAAAGTGTGTAGAGGACCACCCAATGAACATTCATGTACAGTTTGGCTTTAATGATATTTGTAGTTTCTGAGAAGAAGGCATTTGAACATTTTCCCATAGGGTCCAATGTTAATCTATGTTCTGCAGTGAAGGTCATCTTGGATTTTCGATCGGCATAAAAAACAGAAACTGTGCACAGGACCTTCCAATGATCATTGCTGGGCAGTTTGGTTTCAATTGTCCAAGTGGTTTCAGAGAAGAAGCGTTTTGAAACATGTTTCCCATAGGACCAATGTTAAACTAAGTCCTGCCGTAGCCGCCATTTTGAATTTCTTATCGAAACAAAAAACCTAGCGTTTGTAGAGGACCATTCAATGAACATTCATGCACAGTTTGGCTTATCATATTTGTAGTTTCTGAGAAGAAGGCATTTGAACATTTTCCCATAGGGTCCAATGTTAAACTAAGTGCTGCCTTAGTCGCCATTTTGAATTTCATATCGGAACAAAAAACCTAAAGTTTGTAGAGGACCATCCAATGAACATTCATGTACAATTTAGCATTGATCATATTTGTAGTTTCTGAGAAGAAGGCATTTTAACATTTTCCCATAGGGTCCAATGTTAATATATGCCATGCGGTGGCGGCCATCTTGGATTTCCGATCGGCAAGGAAACAGAAAATTTGTAGAGGACCTTCCAATGATCATTCCTGGGCAGTTTGGTTTCATTTGTCCAAGTGGTTTCAGAGAGGAAGCGTTTTGAGACACTTTTCCCATAGGGTCCAGTGTTAAACTAAGTCCTGCCATAGCCGCCATTTTGAATTTCTTATCGAAACAAAAAAACCTAGCGTTTGTAGAGGACCATCCAATGAACATTCATGCACAGTTTGGCTTATCATATTTGTAGTTTCTGAGAAGAAGGCATTTGAACATTTTCCCATAGGGTCCAATGTTAAACTAAGTGCTGCCTTAGTCGCCATTTTGAATTTCATATCGGAACAAAAAACCTAACGTTTGTAGAGGACCACCCAATGAACATTCATGTACAGTTTAGCTTTGATCATATTTGTAGCTTCTGAGAAGAAGGCATTTGAACATTTTCCCATAGGATCCAATGTTAATCTATGTCCTGTGGTGGCGGCCATTTTGGATTTCCGATCGGCATAGAAAACAGATAATTTGTAGAGGACCTTCCAATGATCATTGCTGGGCAGTTTGGTTTCAATTGTCCAAGTGGTTTCATAGAAGAAGCATTTTGAAACATATTTCCCATAGGGTCCAATGTTAAACTAAGTCCTGCCGTTGCCGCCATTTTGAATTTCATATCGGAACAAAAATCCTAAAGTTTGTAGAGGACCATCCAATGAACATTCATGTACAGTTTAGCTTTGATCATATTTGTAGTTTCTGAGAAGAAGCCATTTGAACATGTTCACATAGGGTCCAATGTTAATATATGCCATGCGGTGGCGGCCATCTTGGATTTCCGATCGGCAAAGAAACAGAAAATTTGTAGAGGACCTTCCAATGATCATTCCTGGGGAGTTTGGTTTCATTTGTCCAAGTGGTTTCAGAGAAGAAGCGTTTTGAGACACTTTTCCCATAGGGTCCAATGTTAAACTAAGTCCTGCTGTAGCCGCCATCTTCCATTTTATTTTGGAACAAAAACCTAAAGTTTGTAGAGGACCATCCAATGAACATTCACGTACAGTTTAGCTTTGATCATATTTGTAGTTTCTGAGAAGAAGGCATTTGAACATTTTCACATAGGGTCCAATGTTAATCTATGTCCTGCGGTGGCGGCCATTTTGGATTTCCGATCGGCATAGAAAACATATAATTTGTAGAGGACCTTCCAATGATCATTGCTGGGCAGTTTGGTTTCAATTGTCCAAGTGGTTTCATAGAAGAAGCATTTTGAAACATATTTCCCATAGGGTCCAATGTTAAACTAAGTCCTGCCGTTGCCGCCATTTTGAATTTCATATCGGAACAAAAATCCTAAAGTTTGTAGAGGACCATCCAATGAACATTCATGTACAGTTTAACTTTGATCATATTTGTAGTTTCTGAAAAGAAGGCATTTGAACATTTTCACATAGGGTCCAATGTTAATCTATGTCCTGCGGTGGCGGCCATTTTGGATTTCCGATCGGCATAGAAAACATATAATTTGTAGAGGACCTTCCAATGATCATTGCTGGGCAGTTTGGTTTCAATTGTCCAAGTGGTTTCATAGAAGAAGCATTTTGAAACATATTTCCCATAGGGTCCAATGTTAAACTAAGTCCTGCCGTTGCCGCCATTTTGAATTTCATATCGGAACAAAAATCCTAAAGTTTGTAGAGGACCATCCAATGAACATTCATGTACAGTTTAGCTTTGATCATATTTGTAGTTTCTGAAAAGAAGGCATTTGAACATTTTCACATAGGGTCCAATGTTAATCTATGTCCTGCGGTGGCGGCCATCTTGGATTTCTGATCGGCATAACAAAACAGAAACTTTGTAGAGGACCTTCCAATGATCATTCCTGGACAGTTTGGTTTCAATTGTCCAAGTGGTTTCAGAGAAAAAGCGTTTTGAAACATTTTTTCAATAGGGTCCAATGTTAAACTAAGTCCTGCCGTAGCCGCCATTTTGAATTTCATATCGGAAGAAAGAGCCTAAAGTTTGTAGAGGACCATCCAATGAACATTCATGTACAGTTTAGCTTTGATCATATTGGTAGTTTCTGAGAAGAAGGCATTTGAGCATTTTCCCATAGGGTCCAATGTTAATTTATGTCCTGCGGTGGCGGCCATCTTGGATTTCCGTTCGGCATAGAAAACAGAGTTTGTAGAGGACCTTCCAATGATCATTGCTGGGCAGTTTGGTTTCAATTGTCCAAGTGGTTTCATAGAAGAAGCATTTTGAAACATATTTCCCATAGGGTCCAATGTTAAACTAAGTCCTGCCGTAGCCGCCATTTTGAATTTCATATCGGAACAAAAAACCTAAAGTTTGTAGAGGACCATCCAATGAACATTCATGTACAGTTTAGCTTTAATCATATTGGTAGTTTCTGAGAAGAAGCCATTTGAACATTTTCCCATAGGATCCAATGTTAATCTATGTCCTTCGGTGGCGGCCATCTTGGATTTCCGATCGGCATAAAAAACTGATTCTTTGTAGAGGACCTTCCAATGATCATTACTGGGCAGCTTGGTTTCAATTGTCCAAGTGGTTTAATAGAAGAAGCATTTTGAAACATATTTCCCATAGGGTCCAATATTAAACTAAGTCCTGCCGTAGCCGCCATTTTGAATTTCATATCGGAACAAAAAACCTAAAGTTTGTAGAGGACCATCCAATGAACATTCATGTACAGTTTAGCTTTTATTTTTTTTTTGTAGTTTCTGAGAAAAGGCATTTGAGCATTTTCCCATAGGGTTCAATGTTAATTTATATCCTGCGGTGGCGGCCATCTTGGATTTCCGATCGGCATAAAAAAACAGAAATTTGATAAAGGACATTCCAATGATCATTCACCTACAGTTTGGGTTCAGTCAGTTCATTATATTCAGAGAAGAAGATCTTTGAAATTTCAGCCAATCAGAGCATATTATCGGCCCTGGCAGCCACCCTGAATATCCGACTGGAACGAAAAACAGAAACTTTGTAGAGGATCATCCAAGGAACTTTCCTGCTAAGTTTGGTTCCAATTGGCCCAGTGGTTTCGGAGAAGAAGCTTGAAATGTGAAACGTTTACAGACGACAGACGACGGACTTTTGGTCCAGGTGAACTAAAAATCAATCATTAAATCAAACAGATGTTTTACCTGTACAGGCTGGAGGAACACCATCCCAAACACCATTACTTTTACATGTACGTGAACTTGAACCACCTATTATGGAAAATCCTTTATCACATTGGTAGGTGATAACAGTACTAGGAAGATATACGGCAGATGATTGTGTGAATGATCCATTACCAACAAGATCCGGCATGGGACAACTGATAACTGAAATAATATATTGATTGAAAAATAACGACTTCAATTTTGAGCACTAAATTTGTAGTCAGGGATTTTTACAGAATTGTCTCATCCTGTCCATCAAATAGGTTTTTTTCCGAAGATATCAAAACCTTGTTGAAATGTATTCTGTGACTTGCGCACAGAAGACTAGAGATAGTATTGTCAATTAAGTTTTGGTTCAAAGATAACCATTTTGTTTCCCTTTTATATTTACCGATTGCTTTTTTATATATATATATAATTAGTTATTATACATACGACAAATTTTGCATCATGAAGAATAAATATATCATGCATAAACTTGTCCCAGTTATTTGTGATGGTCAGCATTTTACTCACATATCAAGAAAAAAACTTGCATGACAGCACCATTTCACTAAGAAGTGAGGTGGGGTCGGGTCCAGAAACAAGTTTAAGCCCATCACTTTTTATATTGAAGTGTCTGTAACAAGTTAGGAGAGTGCTCCTTTCTTTAGGAGTATTCTAAAGGAGTGGTATATATTGGTTTTCATTTATTACTCGTCAGTGCCGGATTTAGATAAAGAGAGGCCCTAGGCTATTCGACTTGTGAGGCCCCTCCCAATTCCCCACCTTCACGTCTGGAGGAAGATGGAAGTGTGTTTAATCAATAAGAATAAAGGCGAGGGTGATGAGGGGTGTTTAAAATTCTGCAATATTCTTAAATGGAGCCTGAAACTGTGCAAGGAAATTACTGTGGGGTTGTTTAGAAAGTACAGTACGTTATGACAGCACAAGTGTGAAAGTCAAATAAGGATGTTAAAAATATCATACACCTTGGCCGGAGGCCCCCTAAATTTTGAGGGCCTAGGCTTCAGCCTATCGAGCCTATAGGTAAATCCTGCACAGCGTATTGCTACATCAGTTCGTGTTGAGTCTGTACTACCGATTGTTGTTTAGTACCACCTTCGGATGCACAAAAATACACATTTTATTTTCTTACTTTTAATTGCAATTGGGGAACAACTGATTTTTAAACGCATTAGTAAATAGGTTTGGTTTGGTTTGGTTTTATGGTGTTTAACGCCACTTTCAACAATATTTCAGTTGTATCGCGGCAATCAGTTTTATTGGTGGAGGAAAGCGAAGTACCCCGAGAAAACAAACTTTATCACATAACATTAGTAAGTATGTATATTAACCAACTACACATCATTAGGCATAATTACCTGTACAAGCTGGAGGCTGACCATCCCATTTCTCACTGCTTTGACATGTTCGCTTAGGTGAACCAACAGTCATCTCATACCCTGAGTTACAACTGTACACGATAACACTTCCAGTTGAAAATAAAGACGTGGACAACAAGACTGTTGATGTTGTATTTGTAGCATTGTGAACATCATCTGGTGTAGGACATCCAGAAGCTTAAGATAGAAATGAAATTGTATCGGACAAGTCGTTTGCTTGGATATCTCGAAGTTAACAATTGGTCCATACGTAGTAGCTCTTAGCTTAATTTATCAAGGGTGACTCGAATAGTCGCTTACTTTGAAGTAAAATCATCGGTTTTATCGACAACTTTGAAGTAAAATCATCGGTTTGATCGACTACTTTGAAGTAAGATAATCGGTCTGATCGACTACTTTGAAGTAAGATAATCGGTCTGATCGACTACTTTGAAATAAAATCATCGGTCTATTCGACTACTTTGAAATAAAATCATCTGTTTGATCGACTACTTTGAAGTAAAATCATCGGTTTGATCGCCTACTTTGAAGTAAAATCATCGGTTTGATCGACTACTTTGAAGTAAAATCATCAGTCCGTTCGACTACTTTGAAGCAAAATCATCGGTTTGATCGACTACTTTGAAGTAAAATCATCAATTCCATCGACTACTTTGAAGTAAAATCATCGTCTGATCGACTACTTTGAAGTAAAATCATCGGATTGATCGACTACTTTGAAGTAAAATCACCGGTCTGTTCAACTACATTGAAGTAATATTGTCGGTCTGTTTGACTTCGAAACAACCATGTTCGAATATATAAATCAAGACTAACAATAATTTTAAACATTAAATAAGATGAACTTGTATAATGCTGATTGAACAGAATCACTGACTGTTTTTTTATTAATTGCCAACATATATGTATAAATAAATCATGCGACATGAATTGATATATCATAGCTTTTATTAATATGATATTTAATATTAACCTTTGCATAATGGAGGGCTACCAGTCCACAAACCACTGTTATTACATGTACGTGAGACAGTAGCGTCAGTAACGGTATACTCTGAGTAACACTGGTATGTTATTACGTCATCTGGTATATATACTGAAGCTATAGGTGTATACAATCCATTTAATAGTTGATCTGGTACTGGACAACTGATTACTGAAATCGAAATTGACATCATATTATCAACAAGATATGGCTTTGAGAAACTGATTACTGATAACTGAAATGAATGCTTACCCTTCGCTTGCACATTGATTCACCTCCGTTTTTTATTAGGTCCGTGTTTCTCATCTTTCTAATTTTCTCTGTTACGTTTTTTTTTCTTGCTTTTATTTGTCTTCGTTCTGTATCTTATGCACAGAGTTTAAAGATACCAAAGTGGTAATCAAAATCCGTAAGTCGAAGAAGGACAGACAACGCAATGGCCAAAAGAAAAAGGAGAAAGGGAAGGACAACGATCTAAAAAACACTACAATTACTGTGGGGTTGTTTAGAAAGTACAGTACGTTATGACAGCATAAGTGTGAAAGTCAAATAACGTTGTTAAAAATATTATACACCTTGGCCGGAGCCCCCCTAAAATTTGAGGGCCTAGGCTTCAGCCTATCGAGCCTATAGGTAAATCCTGCACAGCGTATTGCTACATCAGTTCGTGTTGAGTCTGTACTACCGATTGTTGTTTAGTACCACCTTCGGGTGCACCAAAATACACATTTTATTTTCTTACTTTTAATTGCAATTGGGGAACAACTGATTTCTAAACGGTATTAGTAAATAGGTTTGGTTTGGTTTTATGGTGTTTAACGCCACTTTCAACAATATTTCAGTTATATCGCGGCAATCAGTTTTATTGGTGGAGGAAAGCGGAGTACCCCAAGAAAACAAACTTTATCACATAACATTAGTAAGTATGTATATTAACCAACTATACATCATTAGGCATAATTACCTGTACAAACCGGAGGCTGACCATCCCATTTCTCACTGCTTTGACATGTTCGCTTAGGTGAACCAACAGTCATCTCATACCCTGAGTTACAACTGTACACGATAACACTTCCAGTTGAAAATAAAGACGTGGACAACAAGACTGTTGATGTTGTATTTATAGCATTGTGAACATCCTCTGGTGTAGGACATCCAGAAGCTTAAGATAGAAATGAAATTGTATCGGACAAGTCGTTTGCTTGGATATCTCGAAGTTAACAATTGGTCCATACGTAGTAGCTTTTAGCTTAATTTATCAAGGGTGACTCGAATAGTCGCTTACTTTGAAGTAAAATCATCGGTTTTATCGACAACTTTGAAGTAAAATCATCGGTTTGATCGACTACTTTGAAGTAAGATAATCGGTCTGATCGACTACTTTGAAGTAAGATAATCGGTCTGATCGACTACTTTGAAGTAAAATCATCGGTCTGATCGACTACTTTGAAGTAAAATCATCTGTCTGATCGACTACTTCGAAATAAAATCATCTGTTTGATCGACTACTTTGAAGTAAAATCATCGGTTTGATCGCCTACTTTGAAGTAAAATCATCGGTTTGATCGACTACTTTGAAGTAAAATCATCAGTCCGTTCGACTACTTTGAAGCAAAATCGTCGGTTTGATCGACTACTTTGAAGTAAAATCATCAGTTTCATCAACTACTTTGAAGTAAAATCATCGGTCTGATCGACTACTTTGAAGTAAAATCATCGGATTGATGGACTACTTTGAAGTAAAATCACCGTCTGTTCAACTACATTGAAGTAAAATTGTCGGTCTGTTTGACTTCGAAACAACCATGTTCGAATATATAAATCAAGACTAACAATAATTTTAAACATTAAATAAGATGAACTTGTATAATGCTGATTGAACAGAATCACTGACTGTTTTTTTTATTAATTGCCAACATATATGTATAATTAAATCATGTGACATGAATTGATATATCATAGCTTTTATTAATATGATATTTAATATTAACCTTTGCATAATGGAGGGCTACCAGTCCACAAACCACTGTTATTACATGTACGTGAGACAGTAGCGTCAGTAACGGTATACTCTGAGTAACACTGGTATGTTATTACGTCATCTGGTATATATACTGAAGCTATAGGTGTATACAATCCATTTAATAGTTGATCTGGTACTGGACAACTGATTACTGAAATCGAAATTGACGTCATATTACCAACAAGATATGGCTTTGAGAAACTGATTATTGATAACTGAAATGAATGCTTACCCTTCGCTTGCACATTGATTCACCTCCGTTTTTTATTAGGTCCGTGTTTCCCATCTTTCTAATTTTCTCTGTTACGTTTTTTTTTTCTTGCTTTTATTTGTCTTCGTTCTGTATCTTATGCGCAGAGTTTAAAGATACTAAAGTGGTAATCAAAATCCGTAAGACGAAGAAGGACAGACAACACAATGGCCAAAAGAAAAAGGACAAAAGGAAGGACAACGATCTACAAAACATTACATAGAAAATTAAAGATCGAGCAACACGAACCACACTAAAAACCGAGGGTGAAAGGTCACTGAGTAGTTCCTGCTCCACTACTGGCACGCATGGTGTTACTCTAGATGCATACCCGGTAATAAGTCGTGAATAAGGAAAGGACTGGAAAGTGCTTACGAATGTAGAACATATCCATGGTCATTTGTGAAACAATTATTCCGTAACGGTTAACCAAGTCATAGCGGCGACCGTAAAACTTCCGAAGTGGTGACTTCAACTTAATCACTAGCAATGTTTGGTTCAGTAGCTTCTTTGTTAGCAGCATCCCTCTATCAAGGAAATCATGATAGGAATCACAATCTCTGGAATATCGGATCAACTGAGAGAAATATACTCCATATGCAGATGTTGTTGGGATGTTGCAACATATAAATGGAAAGTTCACAAGGGGAAAGCTGAAATCATCTCTTTTTTGTAAAGTTCTGTTCTTAACCGGCCTCATTGTCAATTTCGAGTTGTAGGGCAATGAATGAAGCAGACTTTGCTGTATCTTTGGTATCCTTTATTTGAAGTTCAGTGGGATAGAAACGATCAATAAAATCACCAACATTAGAATCATTTAGTGAAATGATATCATCTATATAGCTGAACGTAAAATTAAATGATGGGGCTAGCTTCTTTTCGTTTTTCTTGAGAGGCGAGAAGTCGATGAGAAGAGGCGCACAATTTGTACCCACCAAGCATAAGAAATATGTTGTCAATCAAAAACTCGAATATTTTGATAATATTAGTTTCAGACACCTTACAAAACATTATACATTGCATGAAGAAGAGTTTGAAGATACCAAAGGGGCAATCAGAATCCGTATATCGAAGAAGAATAGGCAACACAATGACCAAAAGAAAAAGTACAAAAGGACAAACAACGATCTAGAATACATACACAAAAACTAAAGATCGAGTAACACGAACCCCACTAAAAACTGGGGATGAACTCAGGTGCTCCGGAAGTGTAGGTAGTTCCTGCTCCACTAGTGACACCCGTCCCAATCAACGACTCAGAATTCCATCAGCAAATGTTGTGGTCTCTTTTGTGTTTAATTATTTGATGTTTTTAGCACAGGCACTCGGGTACACTTTGTGATTTTCCTTATTTTCACTAAAAGGGAAAATATTTAATTTTAATGAAAATAAGGAAAATCACAGAGTGTACCCGAGTGCCTGTGGTTTTTAGAGGTGGTTGTTGATTGTGTCGACATTAATGGAATTGTTGACTATCACTCGTTAAACTTTCGTTTTATGGAATTGGCTTTATAACTAACACTACATACATAATCTGGTGTAGAGTATCTGAGACAATTTACACTTTATTTCAAACAGGTTTTAAGTCATGACAACTGACAATTTATATTATATTTTGTACCCAATCTAATTAAAGTTAAATCTCCGCACTTGCTCCCTATTTTCTATCGGTGTTTTAATTTGTAGTCGTCTCGTGGATTGACTGTGTACCCTTAGTGGAAGTAAATTTTAAAGAGAAAAAAATACTATGTTTGTTTTGTGTGAAGGAGTATATTTTATCATGAAAATCAGTCGCAAGAAAAGTGTTCGATTACCCCATTTTGGTATCTTACAACATTTCATATTACAACATGTATCTTGTAAAATGTAAAATTGAAATGCATACTTGTACAAGATGGTGGTACACCAGACCAACGGCGATTCCTTCCACATGTCCTTTCTAAATCACCACCTGTATGTACATAGCCCATCTTACATGAGTATGTCACCGTGTCGTTGTACTTAGGACCAGTAGATGTAAATGTTGAGTTACCAATACGCTCAGGATTCTGACAATCTACAACGTATATATTATTATAAATACATGAAAGTATTCAGGCAGTGCCGGATTTACCATTGTCCTTAGATGTGCTTAAGCACAGGGACCCGTTGGCCATCTTTCTTTTTTACGATGTCTGACCTAATATAACGTGATAATTTAATTTGATTTGAATACTGCAATCTGATTGGCTGATCCGCCTGGAGAAAATTTTGGTTATACTCGATAACCTGGGTTGGTATTGTGACGTCACCAACGTATTCATTCGCCAACGACAAATTGAAATAGTCTAATCAGAATCGAAATAATTCTCCCATGTCATGTTTTATGCTCATTTGGTATATCTATTATTTTTATTCTTTTAATTTAACATACATAAAGTACAAATATGCAAAATACGCTGCCGATTAGATATGCCTTCTGCGCATGTGCTTATGGTGTTCTGTGCTATGTAGTGCCCTCTATTGTTTTCAAAGCGAAAGTAGCACGCCATGTTAGAATCGTATTTAAACCCAAGAAATTATTAAATTTTGTTGTAAAAATTAAATTATAAGGAATATTTGAAAATTTTATAACCTGGTTTGGAACAGTTTACGCTTTTCATAAACCGTTTCGCTGTTTATTAGGCGTAATCTGCCCAAAACTAGGTTATATCGCATAACCTGTTCAAAAATTTTAAATATTCCTTAAATATTTGAACTATTCCTAAATTTTCTGAGAATGCATGCCTGATTGCCTGTGTAGGCCTACCGGGTCTACCTCCTTCAGGACTCAAGTAAGGGGCCTCATAACTTAGCTAGCACAGGGCCTCATTTGTTCTAAATCCGGCACTATATTTAGGGATAGGATTATGGTGTTTAACGCCACTTTCAACAATTTTTCAGTAATATCGTAAGTATTTTGGATTACAACAGAGCACATGAATACCCCTTTCCCGTTTTAGTGGTTTGTATGACTCAATATTTTCTGAGTAGTATTTTGTAGATCATTGATTGTCATTTTGTCCTTTTTCTTTGGTCCATTGTATATTCTGTCTTTCGATTTACAAGCGTATTTTCTGATTATAACTTTGCATCTTTTTATATTATTAATATAGTATTATATGGTATGTTTTAGATTATTTTGGAGCATCCGAGTTTACCCCCGACTTTTAGTGAGTTCGTGTGGTTCAATCCTGACTGTGTAGTGCTTTGTAGATCATTGTTTGTCCCTTTGCCCATTTTCTTTTGTCCATTGTATTTTTGTTATTCGATTTACAGCCGTATATTCTGATTACCCTTTGACTATGGGTTATGGTGGTTAACGCCACTTTCAACAACATTCCTGTTATATCGTGGCGGTCAGTTTTATTGATGGAGGAAACCGCAGTACCAGGCGAAAACAACTGACCTATCGCAAGTCGCCGACAAACTTTATCATATAATGTTGTATCGAGTACACCTCACCATGAACTGGATTCGAACTCACAACGTTTGTGGTGATATGCACCGATTGCACAGGTAGTTGTAAATCCAACTACAATGCGATCACGGCAATGATGACCCCTTATTCCTTTTGTATCTTCAAACTTTCCTTACATATATAAATTACAATAATGACAATTGGTGTCAATTTATCTATGTCAGAGATTGTGTCAAAGTGTCCTTATTTTTTTCAATCAATAAATTTGTGTGCAAGGGGTATCGATTTTGTTTCTGTTTGTTACTATTGGTCGATTACATTTTGCAGCTGTACCGGAAATGTAGTATTTCTTTTTATCTAGTTCAAAATGATACTAGCTAAGCGCTAAGCACATACGCAATACATTTTTCAATGTGTATATTTCAAAGTAAAAATCAAAACATTTCAATTCTGTTTACCTGACTTAGGTAGATAAAATATCCTGACGATGATGTCAGCAGTCGTTGACGCCTGGTGAGACATTCCATCGCCCCATATGTCTCCAATGTAGACAACAGTCGCATTGTTTGGGCGCCAAAACAAAATTTCGTCTTTATTATAAGCATAAACAACTCCCCCATAGGGAGAGTGGCCATTGGCCTGTGTAGTGCCAGCTCCATAAAATAACATTCCATCATTTTGCCCATTACCATCTGGAACCATAACCTTCGAACATGATGAAAACAGAGGACATTTGATATTTAAAGTCGCACTAAAATTATTCAACATTGGAAATCGAGATTAACTGATGTGTATGTCATGATTTGGTAACAACAAAACAACCGACACATATGGGAAAGGCAGTGCCGGACTTACCATTGTGCTTAGGAGTGCACAGGGCCCCGTTGGCCAGTGGGGTGGGGGCATCTTCCTGCCAAAATCTTTTTTACGATGGGTTTTTGCTTATGTGGTGCAATTTTAAATTTGATGCGTTCTGTTTCTGAGCGATTCCAGATATAATGATAGAGTTGATAGTCAATGCCCAGTGCCACATTCAGGGCCCAAGTAAGGGGATCTCATAACTTAACTAGCACAGGGCCTCATTTGTCCTAAATCCGGCACTGGAGAAAGGATGTTAACGTAATTAGTAGACCTTACACTTCGACTCGAATATCAAGTCACTATGAATACATCTTAGATTTCCTGTCTTCCTAAAGCAAAATATAAACTTTCTAAGCGTGTAAGAAGAGTTTGAAGATACCAAAGGGTTAATCAGAATCCGTAAATCGAAGAAGGACAGTCATGAGGAGAGGATATATATAGGCTTGTCCTGCTATCCAATCCTTTTCAGTACTTTTTGAATTTTTCTGAATAATAGGATTTATTCATATGAGGAATAAATCCCGTTATCCACAGCGAAATCGGACAATTTTTTCCCTCAAATATTTCATGGTTCACAGATTTTAGTAAGAGTTATCCCGCTTTAATTTGAAGGGTGTTACGTGACAATTTGCTGTGACGTCGTACTTCCTTTCTGAATCTGCAATCAAAGCGCAACGCCAAGGTCACAGAAAAATCCGATCAAGGGGAAAAGTGTTTTTAAAATTCTCTGAAAAATCCTAATGTCAGGGAGTATTTTAATTATAATATTAAGTCAGTATATTGATCGAAAACTGTTGTCATGTTACATGTATTATGAATGCCTGCAGGCTACAGACGTATTTTCAGACCATGAGACTGGTAAGCTGAACACGTGTGTTCATCACGTGTTCGGCTTATCATGAGACATTGTTGAAAGTTTAAATTGGTTTAATCGAATGTTGAATTAGACGCTATAAATTAATTTTAATCTGTCAGTTTGCTCGATCAGGAGTGAACTTTCAGGTTTGATTTCTCTCCCTCCCCCAAGTTATGCTTGCCAAAATGTTCGCCTCGTGGCGTGATACACACAGTGACACACGTACACATAGCATAGCCATAGGCCTACACACAATAATATTAAAATTTAATGATGCACTTACTTATCCAAGCATTAAATTAAGGACAGACAACACAATGACCAAAAGAAAAAGGACAAACAACGATCTAGAAAGCATACACATAAAACTAAAGATCGAGTAACGCGAACCCCACTAAAAACCGGGGGGGGGGGGGGGGGGTGAATTCATGTGCTCCCGCAGGGTATTAGGTAACGAACAATGCAATCATCATTGATGTACTGTTTACAGTATCATTCATTTTTAGTAGGACCATTTAACATATTTTTCTCAATGACTTCTATAAACGAAAACATGATTCACTTTGTACGTGATCTTCGTGTCTCAACCAACAAACGATGGGAGAAAATTATCAATGGAGCATGTCTGATAATGAATGAAAAAAAGACTGTTAAGAGGAGTGACGTCAGTAAGTCACATGTTTCTTCAAATTATCAAAATAGGAACAATTCTAGGAAAAATCTATATAAATTCCCTGGTACAATGTTAAACATAATAAATGTCTTTAAGAAATAATTTGTAACTAGATTAACACGACGGGTGCCACTAGAGTAGCAGGAACTGCTTACCCTTCCGGATCACCTGAGTTCACCCCCCCCCCCCCCCTCTCTCTCTGGTTTTTAGTGGGGTTCGTGTAACTCGATCTTTAGTTCTATGTGCATGTTTTGTAGATCGTCGTTTATCCTTTTGTCCTTTTTCTTTTGGCTGTTGTGCTGTATGTCCTTCTTCGATTTACGGATTCTGATTACCCCTTTGGTATCTTCAAATCCTTTTTAATACGCTGTGATCCTGGAGGTAAATTGGATAAGTATGATTATTTTATGAAAACACAATATCGAAGTCAGAAGCAATTTTCGAGTAAAGTGACGACATGGATATAAAATACAACAAGAGAATAAAAGACCCAAAATTTTAAGTCAACTGGAATATCTGATAAATACCAGGGATAAATGTTAATCTAAATAGTGCCATTGAATAGACTGTATAGAATAAATTACTTCCAACCCTTCCGGAGTACATTAGTTCACCCCCGTTTTCTTGTGGGGTTCGCTTTGCTCAATCATGATCATTTGTTTTCTGTATATAGTGTTTTGTAGATATTAAACGTTAGAGAAAACCGAAGGGGTATCAATAATTGACAATCCAGGTAGCAACAATGTAGATCGTTTTTGTCTTTTTGTCCTTTTTTTAGTTCTATCATTAGTATTGTCTGTCCTTCTTCGATTTACCGCTTCTGATTCTCGACAGGTCGGTGGTTTTCTCCAGTTTCCTCCACCAATAAAACTGACCGCCACGATAAACAAGTAACTGAAATATTGTTGAAAACACCACTCCATACATATTGGTAAGCCATAGACATTACATATAAAGTCAAACCTGTATTAAGAGGTCACCTTTGGGACAAAGAAAAGGTGGTCTTTTAAGACAGGTGACCTCTTTAAACAGGTTCAATTCATATGAAATTTTCTATGACAGGACGGGAAAAAGGGGACCTTTTGCAAGAGGTGACTGCTTAATAAAACGGGTTCAATTCATATGAAATTTTCTGTCAGGACGGGAAAAAGATGACCTTTTAATAGAGGTGACCTCTTGGGCAAACTTGACCACGTTATTCTTACCTGGAAGGAGACGAAGTAATCCTTAACATTATATACACAGGGGAGATCTAGTTGACTAACGTGACTGATATCTCGACCAACAGTCAATCTGTTATAGTAAACTTGCTGTGAACAATCTAAATCCCACGCTATAATCTTCACTACACCAAACGTTTTGGCGCCTAGATTGTATCCATCGACTGCAGTAAAAACTCCACCACCTAGATAAGTATTTTGACAAAATGTTTAAGAGAAACAAAAATTGATACAATTAGTTAAACCCCGCCACTTTTTATTGAAATGACTGTACCAAGCCAGGAAAGTGAGCGGTCATGTCATTTTGTGACGGGGTATTTTTTGTTTTCCGGTTTCCTATCGATGGCGGTTGTCTGGTTATAATGCGGAAAACCTGACAATGGATCGTTGGAGGTAACATGTTTGGAGAGTTGCATACTCCATGCACGTTTAAAGAAGACCTTAGCTTGGGTAGATTTCGAAAAAGAATAGATGAATTGTAGTCGATTAAAAGGCTACATTTTCGACCTTACAAAACTATTCATGTTTTTCCAGTTACAGCCAAAAGTCGACCCTCTGGTTGTACGTCCCGTCAACCATCCTTCATCTCTGTATAGTGTTTTTTTTTAATACCCCGTACAAGTGTCGGTACAAAGCCAGGGAATTGAGCGGTCATGTATTTGTGTGTTAGAGGTCATGTATTTGTGTGTTAGAAGTCATGTATTTGTGTGTTAGAGATCATGTATTTGTGTGTTAGCGGTCATGTATTTGTGTGTTAGAGGTCATGTATTTGTGTGTTAGAGGTCATGTATTTGTGTGTTAGCGGTCATGTATTTGTGTGTTAGAGGTCATGTTTTTGTGTGTTAGAGGTCATATATTTGTGTGTTAGAGGTCATGTATTTGTGTGTTAGAGGTCATGTATTTGTGTGTTAGAGGTCATGTATTTGTGTGTTAGAGGTCATGTTTTTGTGTGTTGGGGTATCGATTTGATCTCTTTCTACGATTTGTCTATTGGATTTTGGACCTGTTCCGAGAGTGTGGTTTTTTTTCTTTTTAATTGTATTGCTATGGTTACCACGTAAAGACGATAACCCCCTATCTATGCATGATTTCTTTTATCTGCCTGATAAGCAATTCGGGTTCTGACTGCTTAAATTAACTTATGCAAATTCATGATTACCTTTATGTGATGGAACCCACAAACGAACTTTCGTATCGTCGTAACCATATAAGACTCCACCAATACTAATATAATACAGTGGTGCATTAGACAAGAATACAGCCCCTGGAAAATAACAGTTACTATTGGTAGAATAACATTAACTATTGGTAGAATAACATTAACTATTGGTAGAAAAACATTAACTATTGGTAGAATAATATTCACTATTGGTAGAAAAACATTCATTATTTGTAGAATAAGATTCACTATTGGTAGAATAACATTAACTATTGGTAGAAAAACATTCACTATTGGTAGGAAAACATTAACTATTGGTAGAATAACATTAACTATTGGTAGAATAACATTGACTATTGGTAGAATAGCATTAACTATTGGTAGAATAATATTCACTATTGGTAGAAAAACATTAACTATTGGTAGAAAAACATTAACTATTGGTAGAATAACATTAACTATTGGTAGAATAACATTAACTATTGGTAGAATAACATTAACTATTGGTAGAAAAACATTAACTATTGGTAGAATAATATTCACTATTGGTAGAAAAACATTCATTATTTGTAGAATAAGATTCACTATTGGTAGAATAACATTAACTATTGGTAGAAAAACATTCACTATTGGTAGGAAAACATTAACTATTGGTAGAATAACATTAACTATTGGTAGAATAACATTCACTATTGGTAGAATAACATTAACTATTGGTAGAAAAACATTAACTATTGGTAGAATAATATTCACTATTGGTAGAAAAACATTCATTATTTGTAGAATAAGATTCACTATTGGTAGAATAACATTAACTATTGGTAGAAAAACATTCACTATTGGTAGGAAAACATTAACTATTGGTAGAATAACATTAACTATTGGTAGAATAACATTGACTATTGGTAGAATAGCATTAACTATTGGTAGAATAATATTCACTATTGGTAGAAAAACATTAACTATTGGTAGAAAAACATTAACTATTGGTAGAATAACATTAACTATTGGTAGAATAACATTAACTATTGGTAGAATAACATTAACTATTGGTAGAAAAACATTCACTATTGGTAGAATAACATTCACTATTGGTAGAATAACATTCACTATTGGTAGAATAACATTAACTATTGGTAGAAAAACATTAACTATTGGTAGAATAACATTAACTATTGGTATAATAACATTAACTATTGGTAGAAAAACATTAACTATTGGTAGAAAAACATTAACTATTGGTAGAATAATATTCACTATTGGTAGAAAAACATTCACTATTGGTAGAATAACATTCACTATTGGTAGAATAACATTAACTATTGGTAGAAAAACATCCACTATTGGTAGAATAACATTAACTATTGGTAGAATAACATTAACTATTGGTAGAAAAACATTAACTATTGGTAGAATAACATTAACTATTGGTAGAATAACATTAACTAGTGGTAGAATAACATTAACTATTGGTAGAATAACATTAACTATTGGTAGAAAAACATTAACTATTGGTAGAATAACATTCACTATTGGTAGAATAACATTAACTATTGGTAGAATAATATTCACTATTGGTAGAAAAACATTAACTATTGGTAGAATAACATTCACTATTGGTAGAATAACATTAACTATTGGTAGAATAACATTAACTATTGGTAGAATAACATTAACTATTGGTAGAATAATATTCACTATTGGTAGAAAAACATTAACTATTGATAGAAAAACATTAACTATTGGTAGAAAAACATTAACTATTGATAAAATAACATTAACTATTGGTATAATAACATTAACTATTGGTAGAATAACATTAACTATTGGTAGAATAACATTAACTATTGGTAGAAAAACATTAACTATTGATAGAATAACATTAACTATTGGTAGAATAACATTAACTATTGGTAGAATAATATTAACTATTGGTAGAATAACATTAACTATTGATAGAAAAACATTAACTATTGGTAGAATAACATTAACTATTGGTAGAAAAACATTAACTATTGGTAGAATAACATTAACTATTGGTAGAATAACATTAACTAGTGGTAGAATAACATTCACTATTGGTAGAATAACATTAACTATTGGTAGAAAAACATTAACTATTGGTAGAATAACATTCACTATTGGTAGAATAACATTAACTATTGGTAGAATAATATTCACTATTGGTAGAAAAACATTAACTATTGGTAGAATAACATTCACTATTGGTAGAATAACATTAACTATTGGTAGAATAACATTAACTATTGGTAGAATAACATTAACTATTGGTAGAATAATATTCACTATTGGTAGAAAAACATTAACTATTGATAGAAAAACATTAACTATTGGTAGAAAAACATTAACTATTGATAAAATAACATTAACTATTGGTATAATAACATTAACTATTGGTAGAATAACATTAACTATTGGTAGAATAACATTAACTATTGGTAGAAAAACATTAACTATTGATAGAATAACATTAACTATTGGTAGAATAACATTAACTATTGGTAGAATAATATTAACTATTGGTAGAATAACATTAACTATTGATAGAAAAACATTAACTATTGGTAGAATAACATTAACTATTGGTAGAATAACATTAACTATTGGTAGAATAACATTAACTATTGGTAGAATAACATTAACTATTGGTAGAATAATATTCACTATTGGTAGAAAAACATTCACTATTGGTAGAATAACATTCACTATTGGTAGAATAACATTAACTATTGGTAGAAAAACATCCACTATTGGTAGAATAACATTAACTATTGGTAGAAAAACATTAACTATTGGTAGAATAGCATTAACTATTGGTAGAATAACATTAACTAGTGGTAGAATAACATTAACTATTGGTAGAATAACATTAACTATTGGTAGAAAAACATTAACTATTGGTAGAATAACATTCACTATTGGTAGAATAACATTAACTATTGGTAGAATAATATTCACTATTGGTAGAAAAACATTAACTATTGGTAGAATAACATTCACTATTGGTAGAATAACATTAACTATTGGTAGAATAACATTAACTATTGGTAGAATAACATTAACTATTGGTAGAATAATATTCACTATTGGTAGAAAAACATTAACTATTGATAGAAAAACATTAACTATTGGTAGAAAAACATTAACTATTGATAAAATAACATTAACTATTGGTATAATAACATTAACTATTGGTAGAATAACATTAACTATTGGTAGAATAACATTAACTATTGGTAGAAAAACATTAACTATTGATAGAATAACATTAACTATTGGTAGAATAACATTAACTATTGGTAGAATAATATTAACTATTGGTAGAATAACATTAACTATTGATAGAAAAACAATAACTATTGGTAGAATAACATTAACTATTGGTAGAAAAACATTAACTATTGGTAGAATAACATTAACTATTGGTAGAATAACATTAACTAGTGGTAGAATAACATTAACTATTGGTAGAATAACATTAACTATTGGTAGAAAAACATTAACTATTGGTAGAATAACATTCACTATTGGTAGAATAACATTAACTATTGGTAGAATAATATTCACTATTGGTAGAAAAACATTAACTATTGGTAGAATAACATTCACTATTGGTAGAATAACATTAACTATTGGTAGAATAACATTAACTATTGGTAGAATAACATTAACTATTGATAGAAAAACATTAACTATTGGTAGAAAAACATTAACTATTGATAAAATAACATTAACTATTGGTATAATAACATTAACTATTGGTAGAATAACATTAACTATTGGTAGAATAACATTAACTATTGGTAGAAAAACATTAACTATTGATAGAATAACATTAACTATTGGTAGAATAACATTAACTATTGGTAGAATAATATTAACTATTGGTAGAATAACATTAACTATTGATAGAAAAACATTAACTATTGGTAGAATAACATTAACTATTGGTAGAATAACATTAACTATTGGTAGAATAACATTAACTATTGGTAGAATAACATTAACTATTGGTAGAATAACATTAACTATTGATAGAATAACATTCACTTGTGGTAAAAATTAGCATTCATTATTTGTAAAATAACATTCATTTATTGGTATAATAATATTCACTATTGGTAAAAGTAACATTCGTTATTGGTAAAATAACATTCACTATTGGTAGAAGTTGAATAATCATTATGGTTTATGGTGGGGTTGGTTTTTTTATCTTATTTTCTATGATGCAAATAAAAAAGAACAACATTTTTGGTAAGCTTTTTTGATTTTGCTAGTAAAAAAGAAGATAATCTTCTAATATTTGACCATCAACAATAATATTGTATTGACATTCCTTTTAAAATATATGGAAAGCATATAATTATATCAGATCGTACTTTTTCTGAAGTTTATGAAGCCTGTGCTGGAGGAAGAATCCCAGTTTTAGTTAAAAAAATAAATTACATTATTTAGGAATTGTAAATTTCAATAATAAATATATCTAATAAACCATGTCAATGTAAAAACACTGACTACTGAGCGGATGCTACCCTCAGGGATTAGGAGTCCATCTGTAGACATAGGGACCCAATGCGCATGATGCATTTCTGGAATAACTTTCGTCAAATTAACTACAAGATATTCATGAGCTCATGATATCGGACTCGCCTTCCAGTTGCGGGTGGTCAAATACAAAAACTATTAAATATTAAATGTCATTAAAATGGCGAACACCTTCCAGTTCCAGGTGGTCGCATGCAAAACTATAAAATGTCATTAAAATGGAAAACGTTCGGACATTCAAAGTAAAAATGTTCGCATACCTCAGTCCTTTATGATGCACTACTTTTCTACAGAATATAACCTCATGATCTCAAATCACCATCCAAAAATACAAAAAAGCGTCGAAAAATTTTATCACACGGTCGTCGTACGGCCATCTTGCTTTAAAAAAAACACAAAAAAACTTATAAACATCAACTCTTTATTATGTACCACTTTACTACCGAACATAAGCACATGATCTCAAACCACCTTCTATTTGCAAATGACAAGTGACAAACAAATCCAGGAAATGGCATGAAAATGGACACCGTTCGGGTTCGTGTTACTCGATCTTTAGTTTTATGTGTATGTTTTGTAGATCGTTGTTTGTGCTTTTTTCTTTTGGTCATTGTTTTGTCTGTTCTTCTTCGATATACGAATTCTGATTAAAACTTTGGTATCTTCAAACTCTTCTTGACAATAAAAACAATATATATATGGCATGCATCAGTCAGATTATATATTGTAGTGAAGTAGAACAAGGACTGATGCATGCCAAATATTTCTTTTTATTGTCAAGAAGAGTTTGAAGCTTCCAGTTACAAGTGGCTACATACAAAAACGCAACCAATTGGACACCGCATACGCTTGCATCAGACCTTTAGTATTAACTACTTTTCTACAAAGCAAAAGCTTATGATCTATGTCCATCTTCCAGTACATGAAGTATTACTTCCAACTGTGTGTCTACATCTTACCCTTGGCATATGCTTTGTCTGTTGTTGAATTCCATTCATAAAAGCATTTATGAATAGAATATTTTATTAAAAAATACAAATGAAATAAAAAAAAAAGAATAAGAACAAACATTGAAATTCCGTGACAGCACGAATGATCATATTCATATCAGATGATTGGTATCTGTCTGCATGTCTTGTTTCGTCCACAGATTTCACCGAAGTCCCATTTTAAATGTCGGTCTACAGTACTAATCAACTGGTCAATACAGACAACTAATTTCACTTGTCAAAAAAGAACATGTTAGCATGCTTTACAAAAACAAAAACAAATTGCAATGGTCGACTACTTTATGGCTATGCCCCTACAACTTGTTCCGAGATGCTGGTCGTTTTCCGGAACTACTGGTATTGCTTACAAATATAAAGCGGCTTACCTATCCCATCCGACATAAACCCAGTATTCCCAATCATAGTCTGCACTGTAACCATATCTGGATAGTGATTCAACTTATGATGTATTTCTTGGTAACTGTCTTTATCTTGAATAAACAAAAACAATGTACGTAGTGTATATCTTAAAAGAAATAGTAACTTCTGACCCTTCGAAGGGCACATTCGATCCCGGCATTCTCGATCTTGGTTATAATCACAAATAAAAAACAATGTACGTATAATCTATGTGTTATCAGAAACAGGAACTTCTTACCCTTCAAGGGGCACATTCGACCCCGTCATTCTCAAACTTGGTTATTAATCAGAAATATAAAAAAAAAACAATGTACATAGTGTATGTCTTATCAGAAATAGGAATTCTTACCCTTAAAACAAAACAATGTACGTAGTCTATGTCTTATAAGGAGCAGGAACTTCTTACCCTTCGAGAGCATATTCGACCCCTGCATTCTCGATCTTGGTTACTAGTATTAATCATAAATAAAAACAATGTACGTAGTCTATGTCTTATAATGAGCAGGAACTTATTACCCTTCGAGAGCATATTCGACCCCTGCATTCTATATATTTCCTGTTAATCATACAAACAATAATAATTATGTAAATACCAAGCACTCCATTGGGAAAAAAACAGTAGTGTTTATTTTTTAATTCCTCTATCCCCAACAAGAGGCTTACCAGACTTGACAATAAGAGTAATACGGTGGGTGTCTTATAAGAAGCAGGAACTGTTTACCCTACGCGGGACCTTCGATTTTCTTTGTGGTCTGTGTTGCTCATCTTTTTAGTTTGCTGTGTTGTGTTTTTTGCTTGTTTCTCTCTGTTCTGTGTCAAATGTTCAGGGCCGGCCTTAAGCGAATTGGACCAATTGCTCCCAATTGGGGCCTGCGCTGAAGTTGTCTACTATCGGCTGTCCAAGTACACACAACAACACACTGCAGGTTTTACAGAGAATGATTGGGTTCCTCCCCTCCTAAATCCGGCCCTGCAAATGTTGTTGTGGGTTGTTTATTGGGGATTCTCCCTTCGGAATTATCTACCGTTTATTTATAAATCATTTAAATAAAGTTTATTCTCAAATAATCGAAGATTTTCTTTACATCGCACTTTAAGTTTAAGTAACTCGTTTTAACTACAGCGTATTTAAGCTAGGATAGTTCGTTCTAAAATTCTAATTGTATTCGAATGTAATACATTTTTTTGGCATATTACCCCTCTGAATCCTTAAAGGATATATGGATGTTCTGTTAGCCAGATCGGGTAATTATAATACCTTTAATGTTGACCAAGCTGCACAAGCGTCCTGTGAAGCTTTGAAATTGGATCGTTTTTGCCTCTTTCTCCGAATTTGATATTTAATAATGGAATTTTTACGACATTGTGCATAATCTTTCCCTTATAAATTTGACTTGTCTTAGTAAGTGAGTGAATGAATCATTGAGCGAGAACAAATTACTTTCGATGAAATGGTGATGATATCCAACACGCTTAGTTGGATATTTATAGTGCTAGCTCTCTGCAACAACAGACTCGCAGGTAGACATGTAAACACATTATCCTGATTCCGAGCCATAAGGTCATAATGACTAGTGTCAAGCAAGTCAAATTTATTTAAACTACTTAAAACAAAGGTGTGTTTGATCTGGGTAAACATTTAATCATATGTAATTCTTACTGTAGATATTGCAGATACATGTCTTTTCTACACATAAATTGATTGATTGATTTTTGGTGCTTAACGCCACTTTCAGCAATATTTCAGCTATATCATGGCGACTTTTCTATACATATGTAAATGCTTAACTTGTAATAAAGATATATATAAAACAAAAACATCTAAGGGTCAATAAAAACTATGTGTATTTCTGAAGATGTACTGCAGAAAATATGTCAAGATTCCAATGAAACTGATATTTTCGTTACCTTTTATGATAATATGCAAAGGTGTTAATTCCAAATTCGGTCTGCAGTGATTGAGTGTAGGGCACACTCACTGGACATGTTTTAGAGGGCGCACTACGTTTGAGCGCATTTTCAATTTTAGGTGTGTTACGTTTGAGCGCAATTTTTTCCTACTTTTGAGCGCATTTTACCTATGGTTTACATGGGGAATTTAATATCTAAAAATGTGAAAAATAGAAATAAAAATATATATACTTTATCATAAAAGATTACAGCACTAAAAAACACATCATAAAAACATCATAGGATTTATTTAAAATGTTCTATGAAATAGATTTAAGAATGTTTAAAAATGTCTATAAAAGTAGCACTAAATCTTACAAATCGGTTCTTGCGGAAAATTTCAACCCCATTGACTTCATGTAAGTTGCCGTCTAGAACTTTCTCCTGTCTCTAGCCTACGGTATTGTTCTAACGCAAGTTTTTCCTTCTCGGTGCGCATGACTGTAGCGGGGTTGTCAAGACCTCGATTTTTTTCATTTCAAAATAATTTTTAATAATTTTTTAAAGATCTTTTTTATAATAATTTTTATTCATTATCAAAATCATTTCAAAATCATTTTTTAAAGATGATTTTTATAATAATTTCTTAAAAGTTTTATTATTTTAATTTTTCTTCTCAGGTAAATAGCTAAGGTAAAATGCGCTCAATCGTGGATTTTTTTGTGCTCAAACGTAGGATTTTTTGCGCTCAAGCGTCGTGCAACGGTTTTAGATACTCACTGCTCATATAAACCTCACGAGTAAAGATAGCTGGTGGCATGTCAATCGCAATCCACATACGAGCTCTTACATGACCAGTCGCATATGGTCCAAGCAAATGTGTTGGTCCATGATACAAACCATCAGATGCTGTAATAAAAATGTAGATTTCAAATGTTATATGCGTACGAGGCGTTACTGGAATAACCTTTATCAAGTACGCTCTAAATAAAAAGATTGGAAAGTCAAAATCTACTTTTATTTAGATAAACAATTTAAGCACTGGGAAATCACGTGATCATGTGCTCATGTAATCAAATCAACGAAATAAACATAACACGAAATTAAGTAGTGCGACTGTTATAACACTTACCTGTGTAAGCCAAGCCTCTTGATACTCTCTCTCCGTTGTTTCTGTATGGAAACGAGAGTTCAACAATATCTTTATTGTATTTATAAACAACTCCACCATATGAGCCAAGCATATCATCGTCTTTTTGTGATGATCCTATACCACTGAATATATATTCACTGCCATTTTCATTTATCTTGATTTGTATGTCAACTTTAACGGGATATTCTCCTAGATTGTGGTAAATTGTCAGTGTCTGGTTGGTTCCAGCAGCCGCCTCGTACCAACGACTAACAAAACTGGGTTCGTACATTGTAGCTTCACAATCTGAACATAGATAAACAGACAATAACAAACATCATCTTTCATGGTACATATTTGAAACAGACATTAAAAGAAGAAAATAACATAAGATAAACAATAAAAACGTAGATATCTAATTTAATGCGCACGACGCGTTTGAGGAATAATCTTCATCTGGTACGCTCATAGTCAAAAGATTGAAAAGCCAAATAAGTTTATTTTTTTATTGCAAAAAGAAAAAAAAGGGACCTAAACATGATAGCCAAAATCGGTTTAGAACGCCTATGTCTGAGTCAGACTTAATTACTTTCAAATGTAATCGATTACATTACAATTACTTTGCAATTTTCATGATTACATTGCATTACAATTACATCAATTTTCAAATGTAATCGATTAAATTACAATCACTTTGTAAATGTAATCGATTACATTACTGATTACATTTAATGTCATGACAACCAATACATTAGTGTTTTATGTTATTTTGTTTCGTGTGCATCTGTTCAATATCTCGTTTTTTTTTTAATGTATTTCTTAATCAGAACTATGAATTACAATTCAGTTGTAATGTGATCATTACATGCAATAACAAACAGTACATTGTAAAATAATTATAAACAGCAATTCTCATTTTCCTATCTTTCATAAAATATGTCTTCTCTTATTACTATATATGACCAATATTGATTCCATCTTATACTATTAGTAAATATTATAACATGCATTTGCACATTTTGATAATATAGATCAAATAATTTCAAGTATCCTGTGAAAGTCTATTGGGAATAATAAACTAGCAGTTACCTGATAAAATTTGTAATTAACGTACAATGTATCATTTATGACACCAAGTTATGTAACAATCACCATTACTAAATTTCATACCATTTGAATGTTTTTCCTTGATATATAATGAAGAAGATAAAAAATTAAAATCATTCTGATTCTAAAAACTTGCTTAAAAATGTACATAATTTCACAGTCTAAATATGAATACTAAATCCTTAATTTATGTAAATAGGTTTAATAAAAATATCCATTACAAGTTGCATAGTAACCCACAAGTAATGAACAAAATATCATATACTAGTAATCCAATATTAAAAGGAAAATCAGCACCAAAATAAAAAGCAGAAATATCACATATATCTGAATATCAGATACAAGCCCCATCTTTATTTATTTGTTTTATTAATGATCTGCATTCAGTTTTTGATAATACATGTGATCCTGTCCATCTTGATAATACATCTATCAGTAGTCTTAGTTTTGCAGATGACCTAGTTATACTTTCTGAATCTCAGGCAGGTTCTTCAAATTTCTTTGAATAAACTAGAGAAATACTGCTACAAATGGCAATTAACAGTAAATACTAATAAAACAAAAATTAAGATTTTTCAGGGAAGTAACCATTCTTATTCAAATTGTTTCTATAAAAATCTATCTTTGGCAGAAGCTAAAGAGTACAACTTTCTTGGGAACATTATTGATAACAAAGGAAGATTTAAAAGATCAGTCCAGGAACTTTCTATGAAAGGACTAAAAGCATTCTTCTCTTTGAAAAAATACTTGTCAGAATTTTTACATGTCCCAGTTGAATTTTCTTGTAAATTATTTGACTCTTTAATTAGACCTATAATACTTTATAATAGTGAAATTTGGTATATGGAAGACTATTACTATATTTATAAAGCCGAGAATAGATCGAAGGCTCATGGAAGTAATTGTGATAAGTTGTCATTTGTTGATAGATTTAGGTTTGAAAAATTACATCATAAATTTTGTAAAGCAGTTCTAGGTATCAAGAAAACATCTTGTAATATCTCAGCAAAATCTGAATTGGGTAGACTACCATTAGACTCATTTATGAAAACACAAGTTATGCTCTACTATTCCAGGATTCAGTCGGATGGAATAAACCCCCTTGTTAAGGATGCATTTAATATAAATAAAAATATAAGTAATGCAAATATTTATACATGGTACACCTTTGCCACAGAAATATTTAAATAAGTAGAACTTAATAAAAATAATTTTGAAGATTTTAACAAATCCTTTTTACTTGTCAAGGATACATTTAAAAATACGTTTAAAAAAACTATAAAAGAAAAATATGAAGAAAAAATACTTGAGAAAATATCAACTTAGATGATAGTTCAAAACTGTTTCTATATAGTAAATTAAAAACAGACATTAAACTAGAAGACTATTTAAAACTTACAAAAAAATTTAACAATCGACAACTTTTAACTAAATTTAGAAAGAGTGATCATCCATTAGAAATTGAACTAGGTAGATACAAAAAAATTCCCAGACATCAAAGACTCTATGTAAAACTTGTAAAGTACTCTAATGAGATTCATTTTTTTCTACAATGCCAAATAAATAATAATCTTAGAAATGTTTTAATAAATAATACTAAAAAGTATCATGCTAATTTCGACCAACTGGACTTTTTTTCCCAATTAAAAATCATATTAATTCCTGATCAAGAATTTTTGCCTAGTGTTGTTGACTATATAAAGCAATCGTTAGAATTGCGAAAATGAGGTTCACATTGGTCAATGTATAACTTTAACTATGAATATATGACATTTCTTTATGTTGTTCATGTATATATGTTTTGTAATGTTGTATTGTATTGTATTGCTTTACCCGCAAGGGTTTTATTTGCAATAAAGATTATTATTATTATTATTATTTTAAAAAAAAAATCCAAAATTTTACAAATATTACAACTTGCTATTTCTCAGTTAATTTGTAATATACATGTATGTACGAGCATCATACATAAATGTTTCTGAAAATTATAATTTACATTTTGCTTTTTATATTGAAATTTAAATCTCTTTTTAAATTTGTTTAATAAATCTTCATGAGATACCTATGTTTTGGTTTATATAAAATATTTCTTTATCTTATGCGAATCATGAGGACATGATGATAGTCTTTCATAGAAGCAATTTCATATATGAAATCTTGAAAGTTGTGTCAGATAATTTAAATTTTTAGAGCTTGTTGTGTTTTACACAAACCGACAAACTGTTTTCACTGAATTTTTGAAACCCTAAAGAAATTGAAATTGAGATATTATTTGTTTGGATATCAAGTCTTTGAAGTCATAATTTATGATTAATATTTTTTGTAGCTGTGATAGTTTTGATTGCAATTAAGCATATAATAATATCTACATTATTTGTTTAATAAATTTCATGAAGAAAATTCATTTACATAAATCATACATCCAATATCCAAGGAGATATATGTTTCAGTTAAGACAAAATAAGTCAAAATGATGAAAAGTAATCTAAATGTAATCAGAAAGTAACCATGATTACAGGGTCAAAATGAATGTAATCGATTACATTACGATTACATGTAATCTAAAAAAAAATGTCCGATTACAGATTACATTCGATTACATGAAAAATGTAATCGAATACAACCGATTACAATTACAAATTACGATTACCCCATGTCTGGTCTGAGTGAGGAAATCTTAGTTTTAATAATAATTGTAGTACAATCTTATCTTACTGGTTCAAAAGTGTCACACTGACAATACGATGGGTACTCACCATATTTTACAGTACACAGAAATAATACTGTATAAAAAAGCCTCGAGACAATCATCCTGGCAACAAACAACATTTATCATTTATTCCACCATCTTGTTCTGACGTTAGGGTGGATGATAAACTTAAATTTTATAAATTTAGAAATTAAATATTCTTTGATTTATTTTTTATATACTTTTTTCATAGCAATTTATTATCTATGAATCGATATATCCAACTGCTAAAGAGAATATCATATACATATATAAATGCAATTATATATTGAATTAGTTATTTATAAGAGACAAGTACTCTGCACAACTTAGCAACCACGCCTTGAATTATTCAGTGAAAGTTGTTATCTATATAGCGGAACTTAATTTCACATGGAGCATAAAACACACATTACACAAAGCATATTTGGAAATAGCACATGCAGCATAAGACATAAATAATAAATCATAAAAGCAAGCACATATAAAGCATAACTGCAACATTATGATCATGCATTAAAATGACATGAAACCATGCATACAAGCATAAAAACAATACGTATAGCAAAGCAAAGAAAGTTAATAGCACAGCACTATAAAAAAAGCATATAAGTACATAAAAACAAGGGCTTGAAGAGTTCTGATATGAGGCGGCAAGATAACTACGTTCGACAAGAGCTGCACAAACTATTTTCAGAAAAACACCAGGTTGATATGAAATTTTTGAAGGTTCCAAAGGTTGAAAGGTTCCTTGCCTGGTCAGTCAAGGAGTTCCAGAGTCTTGCTGCCTCATAACTGAAGCTCTTCTTACCATACCTTGTTGTTCTGGGGCGAGGAATATCTGCTGTGTTATTGTACCTAAAATTGTAAGAGTTTTGTTTAATTTTTACAATATCATGTATAAAAACAAGACTGGTTTTGTATATAATTCTGTTGGTTTCCATTGCCATGGCCCTCAACCTTCTGATCTTCAAAGATGGTAGTTTAGATTGTTCCAGTAGATAATTGTGCGAGTTGGTGTAGTCTTCATATATTTTAGTGAAGTGCACGTTCTTGTATTTTTTCGATTTTTTGTGAGAGAACAATAGCTTAAATTTGATAGGATGAATGAATGGTAAATAGTGAGTTTGGCTAGTCGACTAAGATTTGAACCAATTCGCTTAAGAACATGAAATCGCTGCAAATATTTTTCGATCATCAACACGAACTAATTGATCGTTACGAATATACCCATTTCTCAAATGTCGATAGATCTTTTCCCTTCTATGTAGGAAGAAGAGTTTGAAGATACCAAAAGGGCAATCAGAATCCGTCTATCGAAGAAGAACAGACAACACAATGGCCAAAAGCGAAAGTGCAAAAGGACAAACAACGATCAACAAAACATACATATAAAACTATAGATCGAGTAACACGAACCCCACTAAAAACCGGGGGGAACTCAGGTGCTCCGGAAGGGTGTGCAGGTCCTGCTCCACTAGTCACATCCGTCGTGTTAATCTAGTTACAAACCCGGTGATAAGTCATGAACGAGGAAAGGACCGGGAAGTGTTTTTTCTTTCCTCTATCACCGACGCTACTTTTACCTGACTTGAATACATGAGCAACACGGCGGGTCTTATAGAAAGCAAGAACTGCATACTTTTCGCGAGTAGATGAGCTCACATCCGGTTTTATGTGGGGTAAAATGACTATTGCTCGTTTGTTTAATTTTTTGTCTTTGTTTTTTTTTTAATTTTGTTTGTCTTCGTTCTTTTTCTTGTGCCCAATGTTGCCTGTATCTCTGGATTGCATATATTGCTGATTTGAATGATGATTTATTGCGCTTAACACCACTTTCAGCAATATCTCAACTATATCATGGTGACCAGTTTTAGTGGTGGAAGAAGCCGGAGTATCCGGAAAGAACCACCGACCACGGGCAAGCAACTGGTAAACTTTATCACTTGCGGCTGCGAGTCGAGTGCATCCTTTTTGTAATTTACAAATCCGGGCGCGAACCCATATATTGCAAGAAATTAGTTCAAGTAATATTTATATCACGGTTTTCAGAGTTAAGCGGTTAATCAATCGAACGCGAAGCGTGAGATTCTTTAACTCGAAAAACCGTGATATAAATGATTTGTAACATGAAACCATGCAATATCGCATCTAGGTTGTTGATTATTGCACGGCTCTCTGAGAGTAATAAAACTACATCCCATATTTAAAGTGTGCAATATCTCGTATCGGCGTGCAAAATTTCATACTAGTAATTCTTAGCTATTGCTTACATTCTGGTATATAAACCATAAATAGACCACAGAAAAAAGTCATTCATGTTACAATATATTTTTATTGCACCTGTTGTCGGGTACGGTTATACCCATAACCGTAAAAAAAAACTACATTCTATTTCCTTACCCTGGGCATATCAAGTATTCGAATGCATACATTTTTCATTATGACCCATTATCAAAATCTCCATCTGAACGCCACGATATAGCTGAAATACTGCTTAAGTTGGCGTTAAATATCAATCAATCATTCAATCTCCATTTGAATTGCAGAAAGATTATGCAATTTTATCAAATACGTACACGGAAAAAATGAATGATCGTATGAAGTCGTGAATTGGTTATAGAGATTTCATATGGAGCATGATATGATTGTATAAGTTATCTTTAGGCAGTACAGATGTCTTACAAAGTTATAAGTTATACTAACATGTTCTTATAATATCTGAAGTAGTTGTAATTTACCTTGTATTACCTTGTCCCGAGGTCATACGTCTGGGCCTGGGGCCCCTGAGACCCGTCTTGACAATGTACATGTATATATATATATTTGGGTGAGAAGTTGTTGCAGCTGTTATATATAATTCGAACGCTATATATAACATTCACCACAACGCTAAAATAATCGAAGATGCATTTTAATAACTGTTTTGTTTAAAGATTTATTTTACCGGTATATTATATTGTACCAGGTACTTCTGTGTAATAGTTCATCCTTGTAACAGTCTTCACACATATTTCATTATATTTCTGTTAATAGATGTCTGCAAAACAGCCTTTCCGGTTTTAGTTTAAACAATATTTATTTCTTGAAATTCCCGCATACAATTATTCAAATATTTATAAACTCACAATGTTAAAGTGCGATAGATTGTGGGTTCGAGTCCCGATCGGGTCAAACCAAAGACTATAGAATTGGTATGTGTTTCTTCTCCGCTAAGCACGCATTAAGGAGAAAGAGCAAAACTGGTTGGCTGGGAATCAGGATAATGTGTTCGAGTGGGGCGCCATGTCTATCCGCGGACTGTTGTTTCAGTGAGCTAGCACTATAAAAATCCAACAAAGCGTGTTGGTCTAGTACAAAGCGACCTCATCATCATCTCATTAAAAATTAAAACTTGTTCTCGCCATGATGTAACTGATATATTGCCGAGTTGGCGTTAAACAACAATCACTCACTCTCTCACTTACACACGATGTTCAATGGGATTCAGAAAAAAGTCATAAAATTTATGTAAATCTGTCTCCCTAATTCGACATTGATAACATTGGTAAACAGTGGTAAGTAGAATGATCGTAGTCCAGTTTTAGCTTAGACATGTCACTGACAGAATGACACACTAGACCTATAGCTATTTCAATTAAATTTACTTAAATATATGAGTGGGTGAATGTTGTTGACACTAAATGAGCAATTGTTTAGCTATATCATGGCGAGAGCAAGTTACATTCAATGAAACAATGATGTTATTAGCTTTGTACTACACCAACACGCTTAGTTGGATTTGTATAGTGCTAGCTCATTGTTCAAACAACAGTCCGCAGGTATACATTTGGCTCCATTCAGACACATTATCCTGATTCCGCGCCAAACAATCTTTGCTCTTGCTCCTTAATTCTTAACATACAAATTTCATAATCTTTGGTTTGATTCGACCGGGATTCGAATCCACTTGATCTACCATTCTCGAGCTCGCCGTAGCAGCCATCACGTATCGATGCGATTATATCTATGAATAAGGATATGGATAATCAGAACACATACGCAATATAAAATGATATGTACAATGTATTTCTACTGACAGTCAGTCCGAGTTTGAATTTCTATCCATTCTCAGTAATTCGTCATAATTTCTGGCTTCCACCCATGTACAGTTGGGTTGGTTATGAATTATTCATAAATTGTAATAAACACATCCTTTTCATTTCAATTTCTGTATTTCCGGTCAACATATTTGACTAGCTCTTTTTTATCATGAAATATCTCTGCGTTTTTTATGTTCATTCATTTGCCAGCCCAAATACTATGATGAATTGATGTCTGGTTTTATGTAATTAACGGCATTTTGGAAATAAGATTAATTAATTAAATTTAAAAAAAATTTGTCATCATTCCAAAGCTCCAGTTACAATATGCCTTAGATCTAATTATTTGACAAATACGATATATTATCACCATTGGCTTTCCATAGTACATTCAATTTGCACTCGGCCATCATCGGATGATTCCGCTGCTCTATCTTCGTGCGTTGTGGTTATTTTAAGAATGATGACGATCCAATGAAAAATGTGTTTGAACATCCTGGTTCCCTGTTTGTAAAGCATTCAAGTTTCACTTTCGAAATAGAAGGGCACATTTTTTGTTTTGGTATTTATAAGTTATTAAAATTACTTTCCTGTTAAAATAGAGTAGAAGATATTAATGTTTTTTTATCTGAACAACACAGTGTTTGTCGTATCTTTGATCTATTCATGACATCCTACTCCCACCCACGTAATATAAACAACCACATGTTATATTGATTATTGATGATGATGTGTAGTCAAAAAGGGGGTGAAGTGATGCTAGGTTCATGTCTCTTCTATATTTGCTTTTTAACTAAGATTAATTATTTTTGCAAATCGTCACATTTTGGTGAAATGACAAATAAACTTTGTATAGACTTCAATTTATTGTGTGATAGGAGTTAATTTTTGCAAATTGCAAATTCCCCATTTCCGCCACAAGCCGTGACAAGGCACAACACTGCAGTACAGTCAGAGACATAACGTGATAAATCATTGTGGTACAGAAATATCTTTTGGTCTGTTTAATCTATTTACTTATTTTGATATACCTATTGGCTGATAGTAAGAATAACACTCTAACCTAAAAGTGTAAGCCATAATATTGTCCTGTGAAAATGTGTCCGATTGTATCTTTTTCAAATGAAAAATCCCCAACAGACCAAAAGAAGTCACCTCTGCGCTTTATTCCGTCCTCGGACTTTATCATAGAAAACAATTGTAACAGAGCACAATATTTCACGGCAGACACTATTTAATCCTACAAAAGAAATGTTGAAGATATATTTAATAGAACAAAAGATCTATCTAAATCACAAAGATACGGTGATATATGTACATCTATCACAGTGATTCATCACACTATGTCTGATTATACCGTAGGTTTGTAGTCCAATAGACAGTCAGCTCGACTCCTGTAAAAAAAAATGAGTGAGCTAAAGCACAGATAGTTTTAAAAATGTCGGAAATTTGTGAAAAACATAAATGCTGAGCTAAGCCTAGTCAACTTCTTCAGATTACAAACACTTCATCAAGGTCCATGATTTTGTTACAGTAATAAAGATTTATGCAATAACCTTTTTTTAGCCTCATCATCAGTTGAGAACAATCATAAGTTAATATCCGTAATAAAAAAACATTATGGGACTAAATTATACACACTATCTGGTTTTCGGTGACTTTAATTTTAAAGAAATCGATTGGAATAGCTTAGAGTCTTCAGCAGGAAACATGCACCCATCTACAAAATTTTTGAACTGTGTTCTTGACAATTTTGTATTCCAACACGTTAAAGTACCTACTCGTTTCAGAGAGGGACAACAACCCAGCTGTTTAGATCTTATTTTCACAAATGAAGAAAACATGGTAGATCTAGAATCGTTAAATATTGATTCATCACTAGGAAAAAGTGATCATGCGTTTATTCGTTTTAACTACATGTGTTATTTAAATAACAATGACAATATGCGTGAAATGTTTCAATATTTTAGAGGGGACTATGAGGCTATTGTTAATGACTTAGATGCCATTGATTGGAATAATGTTCTAGATGATCAGAGTGTAGATGAAATGTGGAATACTTTTAAGTCTAAATTGTACAACAGTATGGAAAAAACACATACCTAAGAAAAGTAGTAACAATAAATTATGGATGGATGGAAAAACAAAAGTAGCGATACTAAAGAAGCGTAGGGCATGGAAAAAGTATTCATATGCACGATCTAGAGAAAACTATAGGAAGTATGCATCTGCGAGAAATAAATGTACAAACACTATTAGAGAAAGTAAGAAATCTTATGAAAGAAAGATAGCCACCGAGGCAAAGAATAATCCCAAGTCTTTTTGGAAATATGTAAATTCTAAACTTAAGACTAAAACAGGTGTTGGTAGTCTCAAAGAATCTGATGGTACTCTTGTATACGAAGATGTAGATAAAGTTGAAGTTTTGAATAATGACTTTAGTAGTGTATTTACTCGTACGGACGATTTGAATGAACCTATTGAAACAAGAGAAATGGATTCTTTACTATCAGATATATCTGTAAATAAAGGTAATAACAAAATTACCGAACTCCGAACAATCTTACAAAGGGAAAGTCAAAACTCATAATTATATAAACAGACAAAATCAGTCAACAACCGGAAAACTGTGAAAACCGTAATGACCCTGACTTGGTACAGGCATTTCTAAAGAAATGGTGGGTTGAATCAGATTTTAAGGCGCCAAACCTCCCGCTCTCATTACGGTTCAAAGGTTCCGGCTGTCACTGTAACAGTATTTAAATACAGGAACAAAATAGGTAAAATAGTTGTCAAAGCAGTACCATATTCGGTGACGTAAATGTCAAAAATACTTTTACGTCACACATTGACAAAAAATATCTTGACATTTTTGACTTCTTTATCTTTATACATTTTCACTATATGAAAATGCATCGCTTATAATTTTTTCTGCAGAGACGAAATATGTTTCGACAAGATATTGGTATCGGAATATAAACTTTTTAAGAGATCGAATAAGGCGAATCTTTTTATAGCCCTGGTCCAGTAGCCTGTTTCTCAGATGAAGATGACGTTTCAGGAAATCAAAATAATTGCTACTGGCCCTTGCATAGCGAATCAATTGCGAGATGTAAACACCATATGCAGGAGAAGCTGGTATATTGCTGCACATGTTTGGAAAATTTATGATTTTAAAATTGAAGTCGTCCCGCTTATCATAAATTTTAGTACTGAGTTGACCACTGTCGTCAAATTCGAGGTATAAGTCCAAAAATGATGCGGGCGAAGCTGTATCGGTGGTCTCTTTAACTTCCAGCTCTGGAGGATATATCAATGGAAGAAATTCTGCAAATCTAGAATTATTGATAGATAAAACGTCATCAATATACCTGTATGTGAAATTAAAGGCTCTAGCCTCATGAATCTTCTTATCTTTTACAAGCTTTTGAAGAAACTCCGACTCATACGAGTATAAAAATAAATCGGCTAGAAGAGGGGCACAATTCGTACCCATTGGTATGCCGACGACCTGCTGAAACAGTGTCCCTCCAAAGGAGACAAATATGTTATCGATGAGGAACTCCAGCATACTGATCACTTGTTCCTCGGAGTAGCATGTTTTACCTTTATGAATTTTGTTTGGAAAATATGTGGAATTGTAGCCTAACACAACAAATTTTGAGGCATAGTTTCTATGACTAATAGCTTTATGAATTGTTTCTTTTAAGCGGGTTTTTAATTTGTCATGCGGTAGGGTGGTATATAGAGTTGAAAAATCAAAAGTTTTGATGGAGGATACCTGAGAGAAAGATCTTGATTTCAGGTTATCCAAAAGATCTTTAGAGTTTTTCAAAATCCACATGTGATTTATGCCACTACGCGAGTAAACAGTTTCACAATATTTCTGTTGTCCCTCTTTTACTGCAGACAGAATCTTTGTCAGGTGAATAGACAATTCTTTCGTCGAAAGAAGTGTTGAAGAAATTGTAACTTAAACACTGATAAATCAGCAGGCCCAGATAACCTTCACCCCAAAGTGCTGTTTGAAGTTCGTCATAAAATAAGTTATCCATTACATATTATTTTTAATAAGTCCCTCTCCGAAGGAATACTACCTGACGATTGGAAAATCGCTATTCTTTCACCAATTTGTAGCTCACCTGACCTATTCCCATCACGTTGTACGTCGTAAACTTTTTCAAAAATCTTCTCCTCTGAAAGTACTAGAGCAATAGAAACTAAACTTAGTCAGAATCATCACTAGGGTGTCTAGTTTCAAAATTGTGTCCGGTGATGCTGTGCATCAACCAACATGGCCGCTGTTACTAAAAATAGAACATATGGTAAAATTGCAGGTTTTGGGTAATAACTCAAAAACCGTTAATAATATCAAAAATCTGATATGGGATAAAAATTATCAACACAGCAAGATCTACATACCCTGCAATTTTGAAGTAAATCTGATTACCCATCTGGGAGTTATTGCCCTTTTTTCATCAAATTTGTTAAATGTTAATACTTTTCGTCTTATATTTCAAACACTATAAGAGATAAAGGTTAAGTTTAATTGCAAAAATGTGCAGCAGGTCAAGATCTACCCGCCCTGCAATTTGGAAGTAAATCCCATTACCCATGTTGGAGTTATTGCCCTTTTTTCATAACATTTTCAAAATTTTAATACTTTTTGTCCTTTATTTCAAAAACTATAAAAGACAGATAGTAAGTTGAAACTGCAAACATGTTCAGCATGTCAAAATCTACCTACCCTGCAATGTTGAAGTAAATCTGATTACCCATCTTGGAATTATTGCCCTTTTTCATCATTTTTATTTTTTTATTTTAATACTTTTCGTCTTATATTTCAAAAACTATTTAGAGATAGATGTTATACACATTAATTCCACCTTATATCAGAATACTGTTTTCTGATTGGTTGATGAAAGGGGTATTTTTTTACCAATTCTTCGTTTTTCAGCTTTTCCACCATTGCCGGAATATTTTCCTAAAAATATCCCGGTACTATAGGAACATATCCCGCTCGAGACGAAATCCCTTCTTTAAATAGTTTATGACGTCACGGATGTTATTTGAATTACTCGGGTTTCTTCTTTCAACCAACGCTAAAGTAAAGAAAATGACGACAGTGTCAGCCGTTATGTTTGAAATCGTTGAAAAGTATATATTTCAAATTCATTTTCATTATTTTTCTTAGCGTGTTGTATGTTAAAGCAAAACCGTGATTTATTTTATTTTTGAATTTGTTCCAGAATTTATACACTGGTCACTTCTTTGAAAAGATTTTTCCTGTTTTCGTAGATTGATTTTAAGTCTCAGTTGAAAATCAAATGATCGAGGTGGTCTGAAGTTTTGAACCTGCTTGCATGCCACTGTTTTACTTGCTGTTAAATATTCGGCGGAATTAAACAAATATATCCTGTTAGTGAGGGTTATTTGCGAAAAATACCGGTTGAGAGGAGAGGCAAATATCCCAAGCCGCTTTAGCGGCGAGGGACATTTGACTGTCCTCGATCATTTGATTTTCAATCAATCTACGAAAACAGGAAAAATCTTTTCAAAGAAGTGACCAGTGTATAAATTCTGGAACAAATTCAAAAATAAAATAAATCACGGTTTTGCTTAAACATACAACACGCTAAAGAAAAAATAATGCAAATGAATTTGAAATATATACATTTCAACGATTTCAAATATAACGGCTGACACTGTCGTCATTTTCTTTACTTTAGCGTTGGTTGAAAGAAGAAACCCGAGTAATTCAAATAACATCCGTGACGTCATAAACTATTTAAAGAAGGGATTTCGTCTCGAGCGGGATATTTTCCTATAGAGTTTTTCATGGTTACCCACAATGCAATTCCATCTGGGCCTGGCGGAGTTCCGGTGTTGTAAAATTTTTAGCTACCCATGAAAATTAGCTACCTCAAACTTCCGGTAGCTAATTTTCATACGGCGGAGCATAATAATTAGCTACCTATGAAAATTAGCTACTTGTAGCATAAACTTATAGGATTTGTCTCCCTTATTATGTTTACCAAAATACAGATTGTGTATTTCCAATGGAGAGACAAAATGAAAAACTGCATGTACATAAGCAGGAAAAGAGTTACTGATTGACAAAGAGAGACATATAGATCTCAGGGGCGGATCCAGGGGGGGGGGGGCCCTAAAATTGGGAAAAACATTTTTTTTTTGGCGTAAAATCGTGATTTTTCACACGAAATACCCCAAAAATGTTCGTGCCCCCCTCCGCTCGGCGCATCTTTTTTTTTATGTGATGTTCAAACTATGCAAATTATTCTTTGACTTAATTAGATCATATATGATAATTATTAATCACACTTTTATTATTGCTAACCGTGTTACCCTCTTGAAATAAAGAAATTAACTCATTTACTTACTTATTGACACAATCTTCTGAATTCAAGAAATAAATAAAATTATGTTCCATATATATTTAATAATGAAAGTTGAGAACTTTATTTATTACAATATTAAAGAATTGGTAGCTATTAGATTAATTTCAATTCGAAACTGAAACTATTTGCACACTCTTGATGACAATTTCTTATTTGGATTTTGTAAAAATAGAACCCTAAATCATAAATTTCCAACAGAATGTGGAAGATGGCAAAATATGTGTACAGAACATGGTTTGACCCGATCGGGACTCGAACCCACGATCTACCGCATTCGAGGCGAGCACGCTAACGATTACACTACAGATGAGAGTCTTTGGTGAGCATTTCTGGTCTGTTTCTCAGCGAATACATATATTTCACTTTGTTGTCGACTGTCCCTTATATCAAAATATTAGAGTAAAATTTTTTGATAAAGTTATTGACTTATGTCCAAATTTTAGATACATGGACACATCATCAAAATTTGTCTGGCTATTTACTAATGAACATGAACAAGTTTTGAAAAAATTAGGTAGTTTTATAGAGGAATGTTTTTTGCTGCGAGGACACAATTGATCCTATAGATATCATTAGGTTAGGTGAATTATTATAGTTATTATACATGTTATATTATATTAAATATGAATTGATTTATGGTGGTATTTGATAGGCTCTGATCTGGCCGTGCAGTCACTGAACATAAATATATTTTCCTGTTTTTTGTGTGTGTTTACATGTATGTCTCCAATCATTTCAATCATTGTATTAAATTGTTTGCCCCTTGTGGGGCCTTAATTGGCAATAAAAATTCTTATTCTTATTCTTATATTGTCCAGGGGCGGATCCAGGATTTCAAGTTAGGGGGGGGGGGGGATTTTTTTAAATTGCGCCGAGCGGAGGGAGGCGCGATAATGTTGGGGTATTTCGTGTGAAAAATCACTATTTTATGCCAATAAATCTTATTTTTTCAAATTTTAGGGGGGGGGGGCGAATGCGCGCCCCCCTGGATCCGCCCCTGTTGTCTACATAAATGACAATAGATAACGTAACAATACAAAATACATTGCGCAACGCACGGTCAACTTTTCGCGCTATCACAATCCTTCGGCAGAAGACATATAAAAAGCGACTTTTTGAGTACATGTATATAAGCAAATTCATATTTCAAACCAAAGATTATCAATTGGTATTTGTTGCTTATAATGCAAAGCACGCAGAATTAAGGAGAAAGAGCAAAGACTGGTTGCTTCGGAATCAGGATAATGTGTCAGAGTGGAGCGACATGTATATCCGCGGACTGTTGTTTCCGTTAGCTAACACTATAAAAAAAAACTAAGCGTGTTGGTCTAGAAAAAAGCGGACATCATCATCATCTCATTAACTTGGTCTCGCCATGATATAGCTATAAAATTGCTGAGTTGGCGTTAAAAAACAATCGCTCACTCACTAAAGCTGTTACGTACAGTTTTTATATTTCCCCGACAATGTACGTATATTGTGTTTATTCTGCAATGTCTTATAGTTAAAAAAAAAAAACTGGCAAATTGTCTAAAAAGAGCAGAAACAGACATCGTTCTAAGCGTTTTAGACGTCCGCGCTTATAGTGTAAGTTTCTCGGCGTCGCTCGACATGAATCAGTTACCAGAAAAACTATATCTTAAGCAATATGTGATGAAAGAAGCTGTTATATATAAAATCCTTAGATACAGACAAAACAGAAGTCACACCAATGAGGAGCGATGGACAGATCACAGCTGACACAAAGCAAAAATCCAACATCCCCAACAGTGTCAGTCCGTATTCACCGTAGAATCACAAGACAACATCCCCGACTGCACCAAAACCCACATCATAAAAACAGCACTCCCAATATCTCTACCAGGTGTAAAAGAAACTCCTACATAACATCAATACCCATAGATTTTGTGCTCCCAAAACTATTAAATTATTTGGCTTTCCAATCTTTTGATCTTGAGCTGCTACCTGATGAAGGTTATTCCAGAAACGTTCATGTGCACTAAATTTGATATCTACGTTTTTATTACCTCTTTTTAGCAATGTAGCTATCTGAATGTTTTCTTTGAAAACAAGATACACTCATTGTTTAATATGATAGATACAAAATGTATGTAAAATTTCCAGGTAAATTAGTTACCTGTATCTCTTATGAAAATTATGTGTACAGAACTAAGTCAGATTGATAAAAGGTGCATTCATGTTGGGTTTTTTTCTTTATTTTTGATATTTTTGATTGGTTTGTTTTGTTTTGTATTTGTTTGTTTTTGATAACAGATTAATATCTAATTTTATTTCTGTTTTTTTCTGTTTTGAGGATATAATTTCAGAAGGGCCTACAAATTTATACATCTTGGAATAACAGTAGTACTTTAGGGTGCCTGCATCCTAATTTCTTATGTAGATGTATCTCTATTCTTTATCAATAAATGTTTAGAGGTTTGTGTTTGTATTGAATCTGGGCCTTGATGGGAGAGAGGTTTAAAGGGCTGCCTACACCTCATTTATCTTTTACTGCACTGTTCATCACTTGGATGATGTACTCAACCTTTAGAAAGTAGATTGCCAGACGCTGGTACAACATATGAAAATGTCTGTAATGTCATTGAATATAGCCCAAATAAATATTTTGCATCATGCTGGTATGTTTTGTAAGTACAGATACTTGTATCACACATACTTGCCAATTTAATAATTAAATAACAGCCATATATACATGATAATATCTCACACACAAAGTATCTTAGCACAAGTTATTTCTTAAAGATTTTATTGAAAAACTCAGACAGGCATGGTGGAACATTAGCATACATATAATACAATACAATATATAGACTAGAGGCTCAGTAGGTTGAGAATATTTTTTAGAAATCAACCAATCAGCAACAAGAATTGCCTGTGGTGGACATGTTTGTTAACGGATCGGGACGAAATGAGCATTCTTTATAGAGGGCCTTCCATAGCTGCTACCTATCAAGTTTCGGTTCATTTTGCCAAGCAGTTTCAGAGGAGAAGATTTTTTATGAATCGACCAATCAGCAATACGAATTGCCTGTGCTGGCCATGTTTGTTAACAGATCCAAAATGAGCAATCTTTATAGAGGGCCTTCCATAGATGCTACCTACCACGTTTCGGTTCATTTGGCCAAGCGGTTTCGGAGTAAAAGATTTTTAGGGAATCTACCAATCAGCAACACGAATTGCCTGTGCTGGCCATGTTTGTTAACGGATCCCAAATGACCAATCTTTATAGAGGGCCTTCCATAGATGCTACCTACCACGTTTCGGTTCATTTGGCCAAACAGTTTCAGAGTAGAAGATGTTTTAGGAATCGACCAATCAGCAACAAGAATTGCCTGTGCCGACCATGTTTGCTAAGGGATCAGGACTAAATGAGCAATCTTTACAGTGGGCCTTCCATAGATGCTTCCTACCAAATTAGGTTCATTTGGTCAAGCGGTTTCAGAGGAGAAGACTTTTTTAGGAATCGACCAATCAGCATCAAGAACTGCCTGTGGCGGCCATGTTTGCTACGAATTGAGCCGAAATGAACAATCTTTATAGAGGACCTTCCATATATGCTTCCTACCAAGTTTCAATTCATTTGGCCAAGCGGTTTCAGAGATTTTTAGAAATTGACCAACCAGAAACAATAACTGCCTATGGCTATTCGATTTCAGAGGTGAAGATTTTTTAGAAATCCACCAATCAGCAATAAGAATTGCCTATGGTGGCCATGTTTGTTAATGGATCATGACGAAATGAAAAATCTTTATAGAGAATCTTGCATAGATGCTTCCTACTAAGCTTCAGTTCATTGAGCTAAGGGGTTTCAGAGCAGAAGATTAAAATGTGAAAAGTTTACAGACGGCCGACGGATCAAATGATCGCAATAGCTCACGTTCCCTTTGACAACGTCTGCTCAAAAGCTTTGATGAATACCAGAGTACAACACAAATTCTAACACGACGTCCTTCTTACGCTTTGTAGACAAACGAGCGATGTATCGATGGTATAATCTCGTTCACACATGTGCCGGTGAATGTGACTGACTTTTCCATTGGCAGCATAAATGGTGTGTGACACTTTCCGCAAACGTAAATATAAAATACCGTCTTCCAATCAAAGTATACTACCGTATTTGTAATCTTAGACATATCAGAATCGAAATAAATCATGGAAGCATGAATGTGTTTTGAGTTTTAGCATGGGTTGGCGGATATTAGTAAATTTTATCCCTCTGGCTCGGGATAAAATACTAATATCCAACAATCCATGTTAAAACTCAAAACACATTCTGGCTTCCATGATTTATTTCTTAATTAGCGGGTCATTTTAACTGAGCCCGAATTACTCACCTGGTCACTTATACAGTTTATGTTCAATAAAGCATAGATTTTGTTAAAAAAATATTTTATAAATTTCGAATTTAACAAATAAATATATGATTTTTGATTCTGTCACATCTCTCCAACAGTAAAAGTTACAACAAATCAGCGGGGAACCTCCAATGTAACGAAGGAATGCGAGGTAGCTAATTTTCATGGGCAAACTTCTTTTGCTTATGATTATGTTTGAATGGTGCCAGGTAGTTTATTTTTATGGATAGCACTTTGACACCTGTGTCATACATTGAACAGATGTAAGGTAGTTTATTTTCATGGAAAACGTCATGAGTCCTATCCAATGTAACGAAGGAATGCGAGGTAGCTAATTTTCATGGGCAAACTTCTGATGTTTATGCTTATGTTTGAATGGTGCCAGGTAGTTTATTTTTATGGATAGCACTTTGACACCTGTGTCATACATTGAACAGATGTAAGGTAGTTTATTTTCATGGAAAACGTCATGAGTCCTATCCAATGTAACGCAGGAATGCGAGGTAGCTAATTTCCATGGGCAGGTAGCTAATTTTCATGGACCATGAAACGAAGGAATGAGAGGTAGCTAATTTTCATGGGCAAACTTCTGTTGCTTATGCTTATGTTTGAATAGTGCCAGGTAGTTTATTTTTATGGATAACACTTTGACACCTGTGTCATACATTGAACAGATGTAAGGTAGCTTATTTTCATGGAAAACGTCATGACTCCTATCCAATGTAACGAAGGAATGCGAGGTAGCTAATTTTCATGGGCAGGTAGCTAATTTTCATGGACCATGAAACGAAGGAATGAGAGGTAGCTAATTTTTATGGGCAAACTTCTGTTGCTTATGCTTATGTTTGAATGGTGCCAGGTAGTTTATTTTTATGGATAACACTTTGACACCTGTGTCATACATTGAACAGATGTAAGGTAGTTTATTTTCATGGAAAACGTCAGGACTCCTATCCAATGTAACGAAGGAATGTGAGGTAGCTAATTTTCATGGGCAGCTAGCTAATTTTCATGGACCATGAAAGGAAGGAATGAGAGATAGCTAATTTTTATGGGCAAACTTCTGTTGCTTATGCCTATGTTTGAATGGTGCCAGGTAGTTTATTTTTATGGATAACACTTTGACACCTGTGTCATACATTGAACAGATGTAAGGTAGCTTATTTTCATGGAAAACGTCATGACTCCTATCCAATGTAACGAAGGAATGCGAGGTAGCTAATTTTCATGGGCAGGTAGCTAATTTTCATGGACCATGAAACGAAGGAATGAGAGGTAGCTAATTTTCATGGGCAAACTTCTGATGCTTATGCTTATGTTTGAATGGTGCCAGGTAGTTTATTTTCATGGATAACACTTTGACACCTGTGTCATACATTGAACAGATGTAAGGTAGCTTATTTCCATTGAACACTTCGTGACTCCTATTCCATGCAATGAAGAAAGGTCAGGTAGCTAATTTTCATGGACCACATAGCCAGAAATGATAGGTGATTTGCTCATTTGCATATTCAAAATGGCGGCTCAAAGAGAATTTGGATTTTAACATATAGTTGAACGGGAAACTTTCTGTTAGCTTGGGCCGGACAATTTTCCGGGATAAAAAATCAAACTATGCACCGGTTTGAACAATATCTCAAAATATTACAGATGTTTCATGAAAACTCAAGGTTCCCACCCAGTTTCAAATTTTAAAGCGTAAGCGCCATTCAAAATCATTGAGAAGAAGTGAAAAAATGCATCCTGCACGGTTTTCAAGACCTAAAAGCACTTTTCTTACAATCCCCATTCTAATTGCCGGGACAAATTCCGTCAGTTTCGGTAACATTGTTGAGGAATCTTTCTTCGATAAATATTTTGCTGACATATTAAAGGTTCCCACGATAATTTAAAAGAGGGCTTCACAAGTTTTTTTTATCTTTCTAGTAGAGATTGAATAGGGGTTCACGCAAAAAAATCTACTATTTCGTAAAACTGCTTCTGCTAGACATAGCATTATTTGAGTAAGCACCGCATTCCATTGTAAATGTAAATAAACAATTAATAAAAGTCTCCACAAGGGTATTTTTTCAGTTTATTTCGACAAAACAACAGAACAACTAGCTATAATACAATTGGTAACAATACTGCTGATATATAAAGTTCAAAAAATTTAACAATATATATCTTATACTAAACGATTTCAATGACATACTAATACTTATAAATGTGGGGCAGAAATTGAAAAACAATGCATATATTCTTATTTCGTGGAAAAAAAGGGGGGCACGGCATTAAATATATTTTCGATCTTTTACACACATCATCGGATTCCTAATGAACGTATGATGACAATTAATTTTGATACGATCACAAATAATTATGAAATTATTTACGTGATCAAAACTGTGATGAAACATTATTAAAAAAAAATAGACACGAGTTTTCATCAGCGTCTTCCAAATATGGTTCAACGTTTATTTGCTGACGTCATACATGACGCGATTTGGTTTATGAATATTCATGAGCAAAATCACCCATGATTTCTGGCTATGATGAAACGAAGGAATGAGAGGTAGCTAATTTTCATGGGCAAACTTCTGATGTTTATGCTTATGTTTGAATGATGCCAGGTAGTTTATTTTCATGGATAACACTTTGACACCTGTGTCATACATTGAACAGATGTAAGGTAGCTTATTTTCATGGAAAATGGCATGACTCCTATCCAATGTAACGAAGGAATGCGAGGTAGCTAATTTACATGAGCAAACTTCTGATGGTTATGCTTATGTTTGAATGGTGCCAGGTAGTTTATTTTCATGGATAACACTTTGAAACCTGTGTCATACAATGAACAGATGTAAGGTAGCATATTTTCATGGAACACGTCATGACTCCTATTCCATGCAATGAAGAAAGGTCGAGTAGCTAATTTTCATGGACAAGCTTCAGATGCTTATGCTCATGTTTGAACGGTGCAAGGTAGTTTATTTTCATGGATAACACTTTGAAACCTATGTCATACACTGGACAGATGCAAGGTAGCTTATATTCATGGAAAACTTCATGACTTCTATCCCATGTAATGAAGAAATCATGCTGACTAGTCTTTGCCTTTATTCTTTTACGCCATGTGCCAATATAAATTGTATAGTTTTTGGTTTGATCAGATCATTGATCGAAACCACGATCTACCGCACATGATGCGAGTACTCGTAACTATTTCACCACAGGAGCGTTATTGCTTGTTATAACTAAGCGTCTTATTTCTTTGAAATAGATATAATATAAACATATTTTATTAATTAATTCAATATTACACATTATGATAATACACATATAAATGGAATAGATATACACATTTTTGTATATATGCAAAGCAGAAAATGCATTATGTACAGATAAATAATATGGTGATTGATATATAGAAACTTGTTCATGTCACTATAAATATATAATTTTTTTTAAATATTATTGGACTTGAATTTATTTATATTATATATATATATATATATATATATACAACCCCGCGGGAACCCCGGTGTATAGAAATGGGACCGAGAGCTTCTTCGGCTTGAAGCGGTGTCCGTCGGTTGTGCGGGATGTATAAATTCACAACCAACCCGTCCTTCGGACGAGACGTAAATAATACCGAGGTCCCGTGTTGAGAGATTGCCATCCTCTTCGCACGTTAAAGAACCCAGTGTACTGTAACAGCTCATTATGAGCATATGAGACCTGTTGCACTGGCTAAATTATCCGTCCCTACCCATACACCTTTCCTTGTTTCGAGTCCCGTGGCGTTTAAATTTTTTAATGTTCTCGTCCTGAATATAGCTGAAAAAAATGCTCGCTGGACGTTAAACACCAACCAATCAATCAATCATATATTTTATATCGAAATAACTTATTTTCATCCAGATTTTGCTCCATGTAAACAAGGATTTATATATATATATATATAGTCGAGGGAAGAACAAAAATTTGACAGCTCAAAAATCTAATTCTAATACTGTTTGGCTTAATTTTCAGACGTATATATATATATATATATATATATATATATATATATTAAAAAGTCAAATGAAATCCGTATGCTGGTACATATAAAAGAAATTATTAAAAAAAGAACAAAACGTATTTTTCACAACATTCTTGTACTAACGTTTTCACTGCTGAAGATCTGCAACAGCAGTGAAAACGTTAGTACAAGAATGTTGTGAAAAATCCGTTTTGTTCTTTTTTTAATAATTTCTTTTATATATATATATATATATATATATATAAATCCTTGGTGTAAATGAATGAATAGGAGTTTGCTATCCATTTCTGGGATAAATCTATTTAATTAAATAGATTTCCTCGCCTACATCCACCCCCCTTTTTTCGTTCAAAAATACTAATTACCAAGAATCTATCAAAACATGGTAAAAGGGGAATAACTGGCATAGTACTTTTAATGTATTATTAAGGTAGCTAATTTTCATGGCTATCATTTGGAACACCTTAGTGGTTTACAAAAATCTAGTTCCGAACGTCAAAAAGTAGCTAATAATTATGGTAGCTAATAATTATAGGACACCGGTTTGAATGATTAACGCTACCATTATGGAATCGATGGATTGCTCCGACCAAAATACAGAACCAAAAATGTTTGGGAGCACCAAAAAAGCTTACGGAGACTTCTGCTGTGTCCCAGGATGTTCAAATCAGAGAGGAAATGACAAAATTAACGGATGGAAGCGGTCATATTACCGATTTCCTAAGCATCCCAAACAAGCCAGCGTTTGGATGAAAATGATCCGTAGGGATCATTGGGAGCCGAAAAATCACGATCGGATTTGTTCTGACCATTTTGAAGGAGGTATATCAATTTTCTAATTATTAACCGGTAAACCCCAATGAATATTAAGCCTGTATGAAAACCCATAGATACATATATAATTTATGTACGATGGGAGATAACTCCTATTTGTCTCCTCAGCTGTGATGCTTTATTAGTTTATAACAAACAAACAAACAAACAAACAAACAAATAGTTTAAAAATATTGTCAATCACGACGCCCACAGAGGAGCTGTATAATCAGTACAAATTTAGATACAATGATTAGATTAATTTACATGATTTCAATATTAATAATATACACAAGTTATTTTATATTTATTATACAAAACAGTCATCTGTCAAACGTATTTGGAAATGTAAAAAATCCCTATATAATCAACCAAAACCATATATTTTTTTCAAAAAATTATTATGAAACCATTTCTGGATAGATTTTAACAAATGTTACACCAAAACATTCGGAATTGTCAATATTTTGATTGTTTATGTACTCATTATGTTGTTATGAGTGATTTTTATTTGTACATAATTTAAACACAACAAATAAGTATTGAAAAATTATGTACAAATACAAACCACTCATATAAACATAATGAGCAAATAAACAAACAAAATATAGACAATTCCGAATGTTTTGAAAAAATATGGTTTTGGTTGATTATATAGGGATTTTTTTACATTTCCGAATACTTTTGACAGATGACTGTGTATATGGGGAAAAGGCTATTGGTGTATGAATACAACAATCACAAGGATGACAGGTTAATAATCCAAGAGGCAGAGCATCACATGTCATGAAACACATTTACATATTATATGAAAACAAATAGTCATTATGACAAATAAATAAAACTCCTGAAACATGATACATAAATAATAAAATATATATATTTTCTAATTATTGTAATAGATAAAATTTCATGTCTTAAGTTATTCAATTTATTTAATAATTGATACAATTGGCTATACATAAATGTGTCCTCAGCTGACATTAACCATATATGTTTGTATTGTTTTTGATGATAATCCATTTACTGGATTTTATATCAAAAAATAATTTGAATTTGAATTTGAAAACTAAAAATTATATATACTAATTACAGTGCATTACATGTACAACAACATCTTTTATTTTGGCAATCACGACATGTAATCTCGTTGAGATTAGGATTCCACGATCAATTTATTGAAACTCAGGTCCAGTCAGGGAATCCTAATCTCAACGAGATTACATTACATGTAGTCCATGTTATGTGCAAATTCGTCTACCAATATTAATATGTGCACAACAAACCAATTAGTCCGAGATTTCTCATGTCAGTCATGATGCTACACACATTATGTCACATATCGGTACATGTACATGTACCTATGTGGTATGGTCTCACAATTTATCATACTATTATTATATTTTCTGGGAAGGCATGTATTAGGCCTATATACCATGGAATTAATTCAATTTGTCAAGGGAATGGCTCACCATCAATTTATTAGGGACTTGGTCCCATCATTTTTGGTATAGATTGGATTTACCTGGTTTTGTTTAATGCATGCTATGTGAATGAATTTGTTGCTTGTCTTTTAGGAGTAAAACAGACATCCCCAACAGATAAAGGCTATGTACCTACATTGTTTCCTTATCAAAAGAAAAAACAACTGAGGCAAACAAATAATTCCAATTTCAAAGAAACACAAGTCCTTGATGGTTAGTACATGTAGGAATATTATATAGTAGCACTTATATGAACCAAATATTCTTCCATTGATTTGTGGGGCTATCGTGGTTGTGATCGTATGGTAGTTGAACACTTTATCATATCATGTAGTACTATGTATTATATTTTCTGGGAAGGCATGGCTTAGGTCTATATATCAGGGAATTAATTCAATTTGTCAAGGATGGCTCACCATCAATTTATTGAAACTCGGGCCCAGTCAGGGACTTGGTCCCATCATGTTTGGTATAGATTGGATTTACCTGTTTACACACACATAATCAGGATCACACTTCTGATAATATATACTATTGTTACAACTTCTTTATTGTCGGGTCCACCATATCAGTACCTTGTATAAGTTTTAGAAATCGATCAAAAGTTACTTTTGTGCTAAACATTAGCCAGGGAAAGCCTCTTTTGTATAATGTAGTACACTTGATGAGGTAAGACATCAAGAGGTGTCAGTTCAAGTCTGACAAGAGGCCTTGGTTTTGTTTAATGCATGTGAAAGACTTGTTGCTTGTCTTTTAGGAGTAAAACAGACATCCCCAACAGATAAAGGCTATGTACCTACATTGCTTCTTTATCAAAAGATAAAACAACCGAGGCAAACAAATAATTCCAATTTCAAAGAAACACAAGTCCTTGATGGTTAGTACATGTAGGAATATAGTAGCACTTATATGAAACAAATATTCTTCCATTCATTTGTGGGGCCATCATGGTTGTGATCGCACGGGTAGTTGAACAAATACCTGTGCAATCATTGCCTACATGTATTTTTAATTCGTGGGTAAATCTAATGTATGTTGATCTGAAAGAGCTTTGTGAGCTACCGTCTAGATCTGTTGTGACAGAAAATCAAGCCATGAGGGATTTTGAAGATGTCCGTGTAATTTTAGATTGCACAGAGATTTTTGTATAAAACCCATCCAAATTAGATGCAAGGAAACAGGTATATTCAAATTATAAACATCATAATACATTCAAGTTTCTGGTTGGGGTCAGTCCAGATGGGAATAACATATGTGAGCAGAATGTATGGTGGTCGTGCATGTGATAAATTTATCACCTCTGATTCCGAGGATCTACTTCAAAATTTAGAGAGCAGTAAAGGTTCAGTTATGGCTGATAGAGGGTTTTTAATAAGTGGAATATTAAACGACATGGGTGTCAAGCTTCACATGTCATCATTTAAGGGGACAGAGAGAACACAACTGACAAGTTCAGAGACTATTAAGTCTGAGAACATTTCCAAAGTAAGAATCCATGTTGAAAGAGCAATCCAGAGAATCAAAATATTCCACATCTTAGATGGTGAGGTCAAATTATCCATGAAGGATGTTGCAGAACAAATATTTACAGTCTGTGCTTATTTGGTGAATTTTCAAAACCCTATTGTCAAAAAGTAGCAATACAATATACATGTATTAATGAACAGCATGGCAAAGTGCATCATGATATAAACTACTGTCACAGAACATGCAAATATTTACTATAAATGGATGTAGATATGTATCATCTATACCAAATTGATTCATAGTTTTTCAGGTTTTTGATTAAGAACAATTTGTATGGGCAAATTATGTTAAAGTCTTGAATTTTTCAAGATTGCAAAGGCAATGTGACATTCCAAATGGTTTTCATTAATTATTACCATTAGGACAAAGCATCTTAATTTTTAGAACTTGTTAATACAAAATATTTATTCATAAAAACTTATAAATTTGGGGTTGCGAAATCCAAAGAACTCATGATCAATCTGGTAACTTCTTACAAAAACCCATTTGTTATTTTTAACATGTCACTATTTGGGTGAACTGGCCTACATTTAAGGCAAACATAAATCTTGTTTTCATAGTTGTTGTAAAACCTCCTAAATCCCTCACAAAACCAATGGTATCTGGTATATTTCTGACACAAAAGGTTAGCACCACAAACCAACATCCTTCCTTTCACTTTTGAGTAAGTTGGACTCTTGTGATCCTTACAATAAGCAGCACAGCCTAAATTCCAGCTATTGGTAACCACATCATCCTTTATTGTATTTTCATTTTGCTCATTGTCTGCAAATTAAAAAGACTTTATAAAACAAATTGAACTAAAAACCTACATATTTATACAAGTAACTAACATCAAAGTTTCAAGCTTAAATTTCACGTTAAATGCCTGTGCCAGGTCAGGTCCATAATGGTTTATTTTGTCTGGGTTTTTCTTGGATGATGGCCTTTTACCTTCCCTTCGGACAATTGACTTAGTATTCAGTAATTTTGTAATTACCATTAATTCTTGCGCAAGGAGTTAAAGATGTAACTAAAATTATAGATGTTGCTCAGGTGTCTAGATCTCACACTCCCAACAATACAGGATTAGTAAGAAAAGCAAATAAGAGTGGATAAAAGAAATGGTGGCTCACAGGCTCTTTATATCATTTTACTTACCAGAGGATGAGTTTGAAAAGCTGTCATCAAGGTCTTCCTTCTTTTCCTCAGTTGTTTCATCAATGTTAGTCACAGTGTCAGCATTCTCAGAGATGTTCGAGTCCAGCTGTTTTTTCATGTGTCCTGTAAGTATTTCTGTGACAACAATGGTTTCAAAGAATTGTTTTAATTTTGGTAGCATGGACTTACACCAGTATTGCTCATCAAATTGTATTGGTAAATCTATAAAGCCTAATTTGGTCCAAATAATTAAAGTGGCACTTTTTTCCTCACTACATGCTAACTGTGTCATCACTTGTTCATAGTTTCCATATTTATGGGCACATACTAGTTCTAATGTACCATTTATTCCAATCTTAACATAATCAATTTTACTCTCTAAAACAGCCTGCTTTGGTTCCATGCACCTTGCTTTGTAAGGACACTTGATTTCAATAATATTATAACCATGACAATCGCAGCTAATAATTGCATCAGGTGATGCCCTTATATATGGGTACTCTCTATGTGTCACTAAACCAGGTCTAACCACTTCGACTGTTCTATGTGTTTCCTCAAGCTTTTTCAAATAAGCTGAAAGAGCAGTAGCTTCATGCTTTAAACCCCATTGTATAGCTGGTATAGTTGAAATATCTTTGTTTTTATACATCATGATATCACAAAGAAGTGATCTGCTTGGTTGATTTCCACTATTTGTCATAACACGATAGGCTTTACTAGCTGTTATTGTTCCTTGAAAAAAAATATACTTTCATAATTTCATTCTCTTAATTTTGTTCATTAAAAAAAAGAGATGTTATTGCCAGACAAAATCCTCTCTCCAAAAAAACAGGCTTTTGATGTCAGATATTTTTTGCTATTTGTTCCCCAATAATATTAAGATGAGGTAAAGCTTAATTGTATTTAAGTTTCTGGTGGAGGCACAGGGTAATTCCCTCCATTTGCACCAGCTATATTATAAACTACTTGTACTAAATATAAAACACAGCATGAGAGTATTTTGATTAATTTTGCTTTAATGTCTAATACTGATAATTTCCTTTCTTACAACACTCGCATCACATGAGAAAAGAATTTTATCACAGTTTAAAAAAAGACCATCGATAATCTATAATTATTGATATTTTATCAGAAATCTTAACAAAGATTGGCAGAGAGGCAGACAGACGGACATGTAAATATTATCAACACTTTACACCTACTCTGCTTTCAAGATGTAAACATTCTTTGAACAAAAAAGTAACAAACAGAATTTAATGAACACGAATGAAATAAACATATCAACACAGAAAACACATGACATGCTGTATTTTTATGAGTACAAGTAACTTAGTTTTCATACCCTGGGTGGGAATCGAACCCACATACCAGAAACAGCAAGTAATTAGTTTACTTTTAGAGAGAATAAAATATATAAACAATTTAATGAATTTACTTGTTTAAGCTCTTCATATTGATCTTCACACCCTGTACATTCAGTGAACTGATGTAAAGTTACAGATATTATTTTAATTTAATCAACTAGATTTTCAAAATTTTCCATAAATCTGTGTACTGTTAACTTTTTATTGTAGTAAATACTAAATAAAACCTGCATAGCTTCCTCTACCATTGCATAAGAAATGTTACAAACATCATCTGTTGATCCTGAGTGCAGGAAGAATAAAACTCCAAAACATCCAAACATGCATTAGATAACAAAAATAAACAAAGTAAAGCATGCAGATATACAATGTAGCATGTCTAATAGTATTGTACCATATTTATTTTTACAATTTGTAACACCTTAAAGCAACTAACAATGGAAAATAGAAAATCAAATGAAATTAAAATGACAAATTTCTTGGATTTGTTTTATCTGCTTTCTATAATGTTTTCTTCTTTTGTACCGTTTATTAAAATGGCTTTGTAAAAATTCTGGATCTGCCCATTACTTAATGTCTCTTTTTTTCTTACATTTGCTAAATGTTCAACATTTTTTTCTCCTTTTAAATAATCATATAAATATTATGTTTGGAATTGAAACTAATTTGGTAATTAAAAGTTTACCTGCTCTTTGGTTAAACCACTCCTTGTTATTTGATTGTCCTCTTGTTAAAACCTCAATTTTGTTTCTGTCTTCTGTACTAATGGTCCAAACATTAGATAGGAACTTTTTGCATTCAATTTCAAAACCATCATCTGTACTTTTCCCAAATTCATTACAAGGAATAGAAAGAATGTCAAGGGGACTTGTTTCCACTTCTGCTATAGAACTATAGGCCAGTTCATGATCAAGCTCCAAACATGTTTCTGTGAGCGTTATCAAGGGTTGTAGTGTTGGTAAATCATGTGGCCTGAATTTAGCTAGATCAACAATGTTAACAATAGGTGGTAGTGATGCTCTGTTTGCATTTCTAATATCAAATAACAATTTTAAAGTCCTCTGGTACTTTTCTTCAGGTGATAGTTCTGGTGCAACATTTATTCCATACGAGTCTATGCTACATGTGGCTTTGTCATTTTTTCTGATTTTTATTTTTTTAGCTTTTACTGGATCTACTTTTGCACCTATAGTAATTAGTTAAAGAAGTCAATAAATTATATGTTATTCAGGTTTTAGTGTTTGTTTGTTTTATGGTGTTTAATGCCACTTTCAACAATATTTCAGTTATATCATTGTGGTTAATTTTATTGGTGGAGGAAACCGGAGGATTTGTAGAAAACCACCGACCTATCGCAAGTCACTGACAAACTTTATCACGTCATGTTGTACACCTCGCACTGATCGAGATTCCAACTCACACCATCAGTGGTGATAGGCACTGATTGCATAGATGATGATCATGACGGCCCCTTTAAGGTTTTAGACAGAGTATATAAGACTATATATCCTGTCTGAAACCTTACTTACTTTTATATTCTAGTGCACAGTCTTGGTAAATTAAATTTTTATGGAGTCAGATTGGACAGAAGACAAAATTTAAAAAGTACTTCATATTGGATCTGCAGCCGTACTCCTTTATTACCACACTTATAACAACTAACAGCAGTTTCCATGTTATTAGTATTAATGACGTTTATGGATGAGACTGCATTTAAAGTTATATTTTCGGAATATTTATAATCATACAATCAAACTAAGGGTATCAAGCCTCTATTTGTGAAAAATGTACAAAAATTTATCTCCACTCAACTAGTACATATATTTTATGTATATTCTTTAAATTCATATACTCTATAAAGTTATAAAGGATATCATGTCCAATGAAAGTAATGTTATTATATTTTCATTAGATGGTGTGGAAGAATTTTTCAAAAGTATTGTTATATACTTTACAGGGATTCTGTGTGCACATGTGATTGATTTTTAATCATTATCTCATTTTCAAAAAGTTCAGATTTTGAGTTCTTCAAAATCTCATTTCTTAACCAAAAACTTTATATTGACTACAGAAAACAGTAAAATTGACATTTCATTTGAGTACCACAATATAAAATTATAGTAGATTCAGATGATGTTGAAAAAAATTTATCATTCTAGTCACATTTTCAATTTGGGAAGTTTGGTTATGCTATTTGTTGTATTGTGTTTGTTTTATCATTTTTACTACAGATCCATTTTTGGGATGAAAACTCAAATTTCAGAAATTAGCAGGAAAATCAACACTTGACATTTTTGAAGAATTAATAATCCTCAAGGAAAATGTTGCTTATACCTGTTCCCTAGAGTATAGCTTTATTAGCTTATACCTGTTCCCTAGAGTATAGCTTTATTAGCTTATACCTGTTCCCTAGAGAATAGCATTATTAGCTTATACCTGTTCCCTAGAGTATAGCTTTATTAGCTTATACCTGTTCCCTAGAGTATAGCATTATTAGCTTATACCTGTTCCCTAGAGTATAGCTTTATTAGCTTATACCTGTTCCCTAGAGTATAGCATTATTAGCTTATACCTGTTCCTTAGAGTATAGCTTTATTAGCGTATACCTGTTCCCTAGAGTATAGCTTTATTAGCTTATACCTGTTCCCTAGAGTATAGCTTTATTAGCTTATACCTGTTCCCTAGAGTATAGCTTTATTAGCTTATACCTGTTCCCTAGAGTATAGTATTATTAGCTTATACCTGTTCCCTAGAGTATAGCATTATTAGTTTATACCTGTTCCCTAGAGTATAGCTTTATTAGCTTATACCTGTTCCCTAGAGTATAGCTTTATTAGCTTACACCTGTTCCCTAGAGTATAGCATTATTAGCTTATACCTGTTCCTTAGAGTATAGCTTTATTAGCTTATACCTGTTCCCTATAGAATAGCATTATTAGCTTATACCTGTTCCATAGAGTATAGCTTTATTAGCTTATACCTGTTCCCTAGAGTATAGCTTTATTAGCTTATACCTGTTCCCTAGAGTATAGCTTTATTAGCTTATACCTGTTCCCTAGAGAATAGCTTTATTAGCTTATACCTGTTCCCTAGAGTATAGTATTATTAGCTTATACCTGTTCCCTAGAGAATAGCATTATTAGTTTATACCTGTTCCCTAGAGTATAGCTTTATTAGCTTATACCTGTTCCCTAGAGTATAGCTTTATTAGCTTATACCTGTTCCCTAGAGTATAGCATTATTAGCTTATACCTGTTCCCTAGAGTATAGCTTTATTAGCTTATACCTGTTCCCTAGAGTATAGCATTATTAGCTTATACCTGTTCCCTAGAGTATAGCATTATTAGCTTATACCTGTTCCCTAGAGTATAGCTTTATTAGCTTATACCTGTTCCCTAGAGTATAGCTTTATTAGCTTATGGAAGACATAATACTTCAGTGTAAATATAATAGAAAAAAATATTCATGATCCTTAACTTTTTTTGTTGAGTATATTTACACGATTATATAATACCTTTTTTTTCTGTGCCTAAAATTTAAGAAAAGTAAAAAATGCTAAATTACACTTACTCTTTGGATCTTTCCAAGCACATAACTGATCAGTTGCAGATAAATCATCTGGTAGATTCTTCCCTGAGGCTACCTGTTCTGCTATCAGGAACAACAATGCTCCTATATGTGAGCAGGCCTCTCCTAATCTGAATTTTAAATCAATAAAAAAGCTGAAAAAACGAAGAATTGGTAAAATAAAATACCCCTTTCATCTACCAATCAGAAGAAAGCATTCTGATATAAGGTGGAATTATAAGTTTAAATTGCAAAAATGTGCAGCATGTCAAGATCTACCTACCCTGCAATTTTGAAGTAAATCCCATTACTCATTTTGGAGTTATTGCCCTTTTTAGCTCACCTGGCCTAATTTAGCTCACCTGGCCTTTAGGCCAGGTGAGCTATTGCCATCACTTTTCGCCCGTCCATCAACATTTCACATGTTAATCTTCTCCTCAGAAACCACTGGGCCAATTGCAACCAAACTTTGGTGGAATGATCCTTGGATGGCCCCCTTCCAAAATCGTGTCCGGTGATCCCGACTTCCAACCAAGATGGCCGCCAAGCTAAAAATAGAAAAAAGGGGGAATGACATTTTAATTGTCCATTGCTGCTTTAGTACAAGTCAAAATTAGCTCAAATTTTAACTGCAGCTACATGGCAAGGAGTAGTTTAGCATATGTTCGGGGTTTTTGTGTGAAATTTTTCTTTCAGCCGATTTATACCGATTATGCAAATTAGGCATATTTTGATAAAAGATCACATTTAAATCTTCTCCTCTGAAACCGCTGAACCAAATTAAACCAAGCCTGGCAGGGATGGTCCCTGGATCGGTCCCTTTCAAAATTATGTCTGATAGCCAAGCCCTCCATCCAAGACCCACTGAAACCCGTGTGTAATAAAAGTCATTTTATTAGCTTGTTTTACTTATATTGATATTTTTTTAATTTATTGAATCTCTTCTGACATACTGACAAGAATTTTTGTTTCTACGCGGAAGTTAACTTTTGAGATTTCGTAAGGAACAACAGTTCGATTGAATGAGACTAGATTCGGCCCTAAAAAAAAGTCGTCCCCGATATATCTCGGCCCAAAAAATCTCGACACTTTTTGATGCACTGGATGAGCGTGAAATTGCCAGATAATTTTCTCAGATTCGCGAGTATTCATGGCCGTGCCTGTTTCATATTATTTTATGTTCCGGTGGAGGAATAAAATGTTTGCCAATATTCTTAGTATTTTTCCGTCTGTTCATGTATTGACTGATGAGAAAAAGTTCCTTTATTTATTTCAATGTGAAGAATATGATATTGTAGAAATTATTGTGAGGGGAGTAAACGAAATGTATAATAGGAGAAATGAGTTGATTGATAAATATTTTTTTAAGATTTCTGGAAAAGATATATTTGTGTATTGCTTAGAAAATGATGGCAACTCATTGCACAATGTGACAGTTTCATGAAAATATAGATCTCTATTATATGTTATATGTTAATTGATATTTAAATCATATTTAAAATGTACCACCTCCTCATACTAAATGTCATTAGGGAGTCATGTGTTTCAAACATGTATATATGTAGTTTGATTGTAGTTAACAGTGTCTTTGTTTTGTATTTAATGTGTTGTTTTGGTAACAATCCTTTGTATATGGATTTCAGACCAATAACAATTATGTTATGTTATGTTCTGTTCTGTTCTGCCCACTCCTGTATAAAGACCAGTTCGAAGCCGTATTAAGCCTGTTTTTCCGTATAAAGACCTGTATAACTATCACTTAAAGAATCTGTATTAATTGGTCAGTTTCCTACGTATTTTGTAACATTGGTTAATAAACTTGGGCATTGTGTTGTATGTTCTTCTTCGAATTACGGATTCTGATTACCCTTTTGGTATCTTCAAACTCTTCTTTCTCTCGATATGGGAACAAATTTAGCATGATTTGGGAAAGAGAGTTGCCTAAGGGTTACTGGATCAACCGCTGTAAATTAAGTGTTCCTTACATTAACGGAGCAGTGGAATCACATGAGATATGTGTGTTAACGCCGATTCAAACAATATTTCTTTTTATATCATGTCCATCAGTTTTTAATGGTGCAGTTTTTTAAAAACGGAATATGCAGTGAAAGCCACGGACCCGCCACTAATCACTGACAAACTAAAATTGTATAATGAGAGAGAAACCAACTCACAGTTTTAGTCTTGGTAGGCACTGACTGCATGGGTAAATGTAAATCCAACTATATAGCACGATCATGGACATGATTGACCCTGAAATAACATGTCACATGTCGAAATAGTGTTGTCGTTGAGTAGATTGCATGCACACGATGGATCCTGAAATGACATGCCGCATGTCGAACTTCATTACCTAGAAGCGTTGTCGTTGAGTATTAAGAACGGAATATTCCAGATACTGATTTTCCATTTTCGGATTTCTGTTCTTTCAGGTGCGCTATGACGTCAAAACTATGTGAATTGTTTTTTATTTTTATTTTTCTTGAATTTGTTCCGTTTTGGCAGTTTTGCAGGTTTTTTTTTCAGTATTCCATGTGTCTGTAGTTTTCAAAGTGTTGTGTTTTGTAGATAATTGTTTGTCCTATTGTCTTTTTTCTATTGATAATTATTTTGTCTGTTCTTCGATGTACGTCTTCTGACTACCACTTTGATATCTTCAAGTTTTTCAGGACGAGTTTATATTCAATGTACAAAGTATATTTTTGCAATGCTATATATATAATTTTTCTTTTATGTTGTGCATTTATAATATGTCTCAGTATATTATGTAAAAAGAAAACCGTAGCGAAACTCTTTCCACGAACGCCTGATGAAGGTTATTCCAGAAAACCACCGTGTGCACTGAATCAAGTAGCTGGGGTTTTTTTCATTACCAGGAAGTAAAATTTAAAAAATCGACAATAATATGATATTTTTATTTTACTAAGAACATTTGTGAAAAATAGGGAAATACTGAGATTGTGAAACCGAAACAGATTTTCAAGAATTACAGTTCAATTTTGTTTTAGTACTTTGTTATTATTTTATAAGAAATCGTATCTTACTATGTACATATCATGTCGTAATATTACAAGTAGATATAAAAGTAAAGAAATGAAAAACAGTTGTAGGAGGTTCATGGTTTATCAATGTTATTAGTATTAATTACGCATACTGGTGTACAACACGATTTAAATATCACATGATGTTTGTGTCGTTTAGAAGTAGCACGACAGGTGCCACCAGTGGAGCAGGAACTGTTTACCAGTCTGGAGCATCTGTGTTTACCTCAGTGTTCTTTTTGCATTGGGGGGGGGGGGGGGTCCACGTTGCTCAGTCTTTACTGTTCCTTAGTATTTTGTAGACGATGTTTGTTCTTTAGTCCTTCTTCCATTTACGGATTTTAATTAAACTCCTTTGGTAACTTCACACATTTTGTAAAATCTAACCCTAATAAAAAAAAATAATTGCACACTGACCACAAACATAAGAAAAGCAATAACTCCTTCACAACTTGTAGTCTGTGATGTCAATCCAAAGTGTTTGGTGTGATGTTGCAGATTAATGTTATATAACTAGTCCCTACCAGTCGTGTGGGCTTTTTTCACAATTCAGTGAAAAGAGTACATTGTGTTTAACAAAAATGGTCAATAATTATGTTCTTATATTAGGTTGTTACTATTATTAGGTTGAAGTAAGCAATGACTTCAAACATTATTACACCAAGCAATACAAAGGTTTAATGTCTGAAGATTTGTAAACGTCATCAAACTAGTTTAACCCCGCCACTTTTTATTGAAGTGTCTGTATCAAGCCATGGAACTGAGCAGTCATGTATTTGTGTGTTGGGGGTATCGATCTTTTCTTTTTCTACAATTTTTCTATTGGATGTTCGAATTGTTCCGACAGTGTGGTATATTTTTGTTTTTCTAGATTTTGGAATTGTTCCGACAGTGTGATATATTTTTGTTTTTCTAGATTTTCGAATTGTTCCGACAGTGTGGTATATTTTTTGCTTTTCTAGATTTTCGAATTGTACTGACAGTGTGGTATATTTTTGTTTTTCTAGATTTTCGAATTGTTCCGACAGTGTGGTATATTTTTTTTTTCTAGATTTTCGAATTGTTCCGACAGTGTGATATATTTTTGTTTTTCTAGATTTTCGAATTGTTCCGACAGTGTGGTATATTTTTGTTTTTCTAGATTTTCGAATTGTTCCGGCAGTGTGGTATATTTTTGTTTTTCTAGATTTTCGAATTGTTCCGACAGTGTGGCATATATTTGTTTTTCATTTTACTACCATTAGAATCAGACATTCAGATGTGTATCTATTATAGGCATTAATTAACTGCCGGTCTTTCTTGATACCGTAGTATGTCAAACGTTGGTTTTTGGGAGGCATTATGAGGCGTTTAACTCCATTATTGACAATATTCCAACTATATCCTGATATTGACTTTTATTGTGGTTATGGTTATGGTGCTTAACGCCACTTTCAAAAATATTTCAGTGATATCGTGGCGGTCAGTTTTATTAGTGGATGCAACTGGAATACCCGCAGAAAACCACAGACATGTCGCATGTCATTGACCAACTGTATCACATAATGTTGTATGGAGTACACCTCGCCATCAGCAGGATTCGAACTCACAACTTTAGTGGTGATAGGCACTGATTGCACATGTAGTTGTAAATCCAACTACAATACGATCACGATCACGACGGCCCCTACCTTTATTGAAGGAGGAAAATAGAGTACCATGAGAAATACATCGACCTGCCTCCAGAAAATTACAAACTTTATCACCTATATTTTGTATATGGTGACATATATTTTCTATTTTATATATATTTACATAATTACCTGTTTGGTATCTTCAAACTTTTCTTGTTAGAGCTTTACGTACTGATATGTTTTATACTGTTATGCTTTATTCATCTCTCATGTCCTACTGAACCACATCGGTGGTGTAATGGTCAGTTCGAGCCCCGATCGGGTCAAACTAAAGACTATAAAATTGGTATTTGTTTCTTCTCCGCAAAGCACCCAGCATTAAGGAGAAAGGGCAAAAGCTTGTTAGCTCGGAATCAGGATAATGTGTCCGATGGAGCGACATGTTTATCTATAAACATTTCATTGAAAATTAACTTGTTCTCGCCATTATATAGCTAAACTAGAGGTTCAGTGGGCTGAGTCTGTGTTGCTCACCTTTCATTCTGCTTTGTGGAAACTTAATACAAAACCTTCCATAGGTGCTTCCCACCAAGTTTCGGTTCATTTGGCTAAGCAGTTTCAGGGAAGACGATTTTTAGAAATCGACCAATCTGAAACAAGAATTGCATGAAGCAGCCATGCTTGCTAACGAATCGGGATGAAATAAGCAATCTTTATAGAGGATCTTTCATAGATGCTTCCTACCAAGTTTCGGTTCATTTGGTAAAGTGGTTTCAGAGGAGAATATTTTTAGAAATCGACCAATCAGAAACAAGAATTGCCTGTGGCGGCCAAGTTTGTTAACGAATCGGAACGAAATGAGCAATCTTTATAGAGGACCTTACATACATGCTTTCTACCAAATTTCAGTTTATTCGGGAAAGCGGTTTCAGAGGAGAATATTTTTTAAAATCGGCCAATCAGAAAGAAGAATTGCCTATAGCGGCCATGCTTTTTAATGGATCGGGACAAAATGAGCAATCTTTATAAAAAACCATCCATAGATGCTGCCTACCAAGTTTCCGTTCATTTGGCTGAGGGGTTTCAGAGGAGAAGATTAAGATGTGAAAAGTTAACGGACGACAGACGACGTACGCCAAGTGAAGGCAACAGCTCACATTGCCTTTGGCAAGGTGAGCTAAATAAAATGCTGAGTTGGCGTTAAACAAGAATCACTCATTCACTCAATCTATCCTGTCCTCAAAGAGAGCTATGGTTCTGCAGCAGCTGTCTGAGAACTACATGACTTTAACTTATGGGGACAACAACGTGTTGTGTAATTCAGCTCAAAATTATTTATTGATGAAAATACATTTACTATAAACAACACAGTAACATTACAGTGAACAGATATATATATAACACATCATAGGACAACACAGAAAACTAAAAAGATTAGCAACACGGACCCCACAAAAAAACAGGGGTAAATATATTTAGTATACACAACTTTAACATTAGATATATAAATAACGTACATCTATAAGATAGTTATAATTCATCTTGTCTATAAGTCTCTGTTTACTTACTAGATCAAACAACACATCTAGAACCTCAGCAATATTGCATACTTATTTCCAAAATACTCACACCTTCTAAGAGAATGCCCCTTTGATAGACGATATAGAAATATTGTTTACTTAGGTAGAAGACAATGCTTCTATGTTCAAAAATGTTTACTCAGAATAATGTATTATTTCAACCAAGAGGAAAGGATTGGGTCCATAAAACTAGCGTTCTGCATACTTCATTTTTTTTGTTTCTTTGTTTTTTATATAAAGAATTAAGCGCCCTAAATTGAAACCATCATCTTGCAAAAAAATCACAGGTCCCTCTTTTTTAAATCGTGAATAGGTAATTATAATAAGGTATGATAATGTATTAATGACCTGCATAAGCTGTTTTCATATCTGGTATTTCGACATTCCCTCCTCTTGATCTTGCATCAAGGCTATAAGTCCTGAGGCTGAAATGGACTGCATACGATTGTTTTGTTATTCATTATTTTTGTTAGTTGTCGATTTACCAAACGGTAGTGACTTTCCAAAACCAGTTGGTAATTCTGCCATACAATATTTTTTGTCGATGAGACATTTCAGAATTGTTCTAAGCTACAGTTCAACTCATCGATGCCAAATAGTGGTATAATATCTATCGAAGCGCTGTCAATCATATCGCATGGAGGCTGCCATGTTTTTTTTACACAACACCGAAGACACTCAGAAAACGGTTCTCTGATTGGTTGTTCTGCGAGGTCGATTCTATTTCTGATTGGCTAATATAAATTTCAGATAATGCATTTATGTTGACCCCTGACGCGACCCTTAATGGGGTGTTGTTAGATCCTACACACGCGGCGACCAAAAAAACCCGATAGAAAATAGGGAGCAAGTGCGTAGATCTAATTTTAATTAGATTGACTTTATTCCAAAAGCAATACAGCTTATAGGTATATAAATACAAATTACAAACAATACATGATACATTATACACAATGCATAATCATAGCGGAGCATGATATAAATTTAGGAATTACGATTTTTTTCAGCCACATATAAATACATTCCAAGAATGTTAAGTTCTTTAATATTTTGAACAAATAATAACTGTGTTAGTTTAAAAGCAGATCAATTGATACAATAATAGGGTTTTATATATTTTATACGAATTTCTACATAATTACTAAAATAAAGTGATACTCATCTTCTATATCATTATTGTTACACATGTTGCAAATTCTAGCATGTCTATCTATATTATTATTAAATGGTAAGGAATTTTGCTGTTCGCTGATTGGCCTAAGCAGTACTTTCTTGGTTGTATCTCAGAGTGAGTTCACCTCGCGTGAGCCTCAATGGCTCTATTCAAGGTTTCAACGTTGTCCAAGAAAAGGTCAAGATTTCAATATTTATTGAAATAAAGTTTATACAATATATGGTTTTAGAGATATCATGCAGTCAAATTAAAACAATTTTCGTATTCAGAAGTTACAAATAGGGAATGATGACTTTGTGTTTAAGTCACAATTTAATGTATACATGTAAATACGGCGAATTGTAGAATTATTTCAAAATTTTCAGAAGAAACTTTAGACATTTCGGAGTTTACATCTTCTACACTACATTTTTATGTAAATCCAGCTTTATGAATCAATATGTAATATCGAAGTAAAAATATAAAATGCATAAATAGACACTGTCATGGGATTTTCAGCTTTAAGTAAACTCAGTAAACTTTTATATGCCTGAAGCATAACCCACCTCCTTTTGCACCCGGGCTTGGGACCGGCGTTGGCGGAGTTAAAGTTTTTTTGTTCATTCTCTTTCAGTCACTGGTCATAACTGGTAACTGGATGACGTGATAGCATTGAACCAAGTCCCCTCATCAATGAAGTAAAAGCTGCAGTAAAAGAGTTAAAACAAGAAAAATCCCCAGGTTTAGATTGCATACCTGCAGGGCTCTTGAAGAATTGCGAAGTGTCAGGCATGAAAGCACGGCACCATTTATGCTGTAAATATGTTCCACTTGTGATTGACCAGATGAATGGAAAATACGAGAATTTGTAATGCTTTATTAAGCAGGAAGCAGTACAGAATGTGGCAACTATCGAATAAAACGTAGATATCAAATTTAGTGCGCACAACGCGTTTCTGTAATAACCTTCATCAGGTACGCTCAAAATCGAAAGGTAGGAAAGCCAAATAATTTTAAAAGTTTTGCAAGCAAGTAAACCAAAGGGCCTAAATAGGATCGACAAAATCGGCTAAGGTCCCCTATGCCTGAGGGAGGAGAATCTTAGTCTTAATAATACTTTCATTACGGTACCGGTATTTAGAAACTGTAAATTTCAATAACATATATATCTATTAAACCATGTCAGTGTCGAAGCACTGACTACTGGGCGGATGATACCCTCGGGGACTAATAGTCCGCCAGCAGAGGTATCGACCCAGTGATAGAAACACTGACTACTGGGCGGATGATACCCTCGGGGACTAATAGTCCACTAGCAGAGGCATCGACCCAGTGATAGTAATAAAACGTAGATATCAAATTTAGTGCGCGCAACGCGTTTCTGAAATAACCTCCATCGCCCTGATCAGTCATGCAAGCAAAGTTCTACTGATCATCATTCTAAACAGAATGAGAAAGAAAGCAGAGGAGGGACTTTCGGACTGCCAAGCAGGCTACCGATCTAACAGAGGCACTACAGACTATGTTGTTTGTTCTTCAAATAATGATAGAGAAGATAAGAAACAGTAACCAAGAGGCCTTCGTCACTTTTATAGATTACAGCAAGGCTTTCGATAGCGTCATCCACCATCATTTATTCGAAACAATTCTAGATGGGTTTCCCGAGACATCTGGTCTCACTCATAGCAAGACTCTATCAAGATTAATTGTGAATATTTTGACATAAAGAAAGGAGTTAGACAAAGCTGTATCCTCTCACTCCAATCTCTTCAATTTATACACAGAAACGGTCATGAGAGAATCGGATATAGATGACATGGTCATTGAGTATCAAAATTGGAGGCAGAAACATCACAAATCTCAGATATGCTGACGACACAGCGCTTCTAGCAGACAACATCACGAGCATGAGAAAATTGAGTTGATGCCGCCGGCAACAATGCAGGTTTAAAACTAAATGCCAAAAAAGACAAAAGTAATGCACATTACAGGGCCAGGAAGTCAATGTTCTCAACAAACAAGAATAAATGGAACAGATTTGGAAAACGTAACTGACTTCAAATATTTAGGCTCAATTAAAGCATCTGATGGAACATGCACTAAAGATATCAAATGCAGAATAGACATGGTAAAACAGAAGATGGTACAGCTTAATATCATCTGGAAAGACAAGGGAGTACCTAGAGAACTCAAAATTAGAATTCTGAAATGTCTGATTTGGCCAGTAGTTTTGCATGGGAGTGAGCCCTGGGCATTAAGAAAGGGTGATGAAAATAGAATCCAAGTAGCAGAAATGTGGTTTTACAGAAGACTGCTTTCTGTTAAATGGACTGACAAAAGAACGAATGAAAGTGTCCTGAAAGAACTTGGTGTACAACGTCTTATGCTCTCTGAGATCAGCAAAAGGAGGCTCAAGTACCTTGGTCACGCAAATAGAAAGACAAAAACAGACCTGATTTTGACAACTGTGCTGCAGGGTAAAGTAGAGGCAAAACAAAATCAAGGAAGACCTCCTACATCGTACATTGACAACGTGAAAGCTGACAGTGGTCTACAACTTTATGAAGTAATTCATCAAAACAGAGACCAGGACAGATGGCGGCCTGTTGTGGCAAGGAGTGGAGCATCAACGGACGGACACGGCCATGGTAACAGATGACAACAGCATGCCATTCTCCAAACACTCTTTATGCCCCACGGGTTTTTTTCAATCACAGTACTACTGTGATTGAAAAAAACCCGTGGGGCATAAAGAGTCAGTAGCATGACAGTCTCCTAAAACGCAATCACACAGCAGCATTCACTTCTCCAAACGTTCATTGCGTCCCAGGGGTTATTTTCTGTCACAGTAGCTTGATCAAAGCAGTATGTCATTCTCTAAACACTCATTACATCCCACCAGGATTATTTTTTCAACCACAGTAGCGTGATAGTCTCCTAAACCGCAATCACACAGCGGTATACCATTCTCCAAATGCTCATTACACCCCATTGTGTATTCCAATCGTTCTTTTCGGAGGTTTTGTACCCCATATTCCTTATTTTTCTCGTGGGTTTTCTTTGTGTTTCCGGTCTCCTTCTGCGGTAATGTAACTAATCCCTTCTTGGAATTTTCAATACTTTCACAATCGTTACATGAATTTTGTGTCTCATCTATAAAGATAATAATATCTTGAAAGGTCTGATTTGCCAAATTTACATAATCATAAAAAAATATTTAATAAAAAATAATAAAATATCTAAAGAATAAACGTTAGAGAATACCGAAGGGACAATCAAGAATGGATAATACAGAGAAACTGGCAACATAGTGTACACAAAACGAAGACAAAATATGATAGAATTCAAAATTAGCATGGAGTGTTAGGGTTAGGAACCGACCATTTAACTTGAAGGGGGGGGGGGGGGGGTTATGGTTTTTTTTCTAAAAAAAAATATTCTGATTTTGGTGGAGGAGGAAAAAAATAATCTGATTCAGAGTTTTTGTCATATAACCTAATGTTAAATTCTGGAAAAAAAATTCGCGCTTCGTGCTACAAAAAAAATAAACATTCTAACTCTTGTGTTGTCCGAAAAAAAAAAATTCTGAACGAAACAAAAAACCATAACCCCCCCCCCCCCCCCCCCCCCATCCCCTTCAAGTTAAATGGTCGGTACCTTAGTGTTATGGTGTGGAACGCCATTTTCAACAATATTTCAGTTATATCGTAGCGGTCAGTTTTATTGCCGAAGGAACCCGAACTGCCGCAAGTCATTGACAAATGTTATCACATCATGTTGTATCGAGTGCACCTCGACTGAGTGGGATTCGAACTCACAACGTAAGTGCATGGCAATAGGCACTGATTGCATTGGTAGTTATAAATCCAACTACCAATGCAATAGCTACCTCTTAAGCAACCAATCAAAATAATCATTTTGCAACAGACTGCAATATAATTGTATGACAAATAAAAAAGTAAAAATTTTGATATTCTCCATTACTGCCAAAAACGGTAATAGTTACATAAAAACGTTTACATTTTAAAAGGATTTTAATTAATTTTTTTATCAGTTATGCAGTAATCTTGGTTAAGTTTAAACATATTTCATTTCCATGATGAACAGCCAATGAGATTGAACATATGTTATTACAACATTACTGAAGTCCTTTTCCTTTTTACAAAAATATGAACAAAAAATGATAGCACATACATGTTATGGGGATAATTATATAATGAGTGTTACAACATTAAGCTACTTAATGTGAACGAAAATAGTTTATGCTGTGATGAAAGTGTGTGCTTTAGTGCGTAAATAAATGTGGAATCACATTACTGCTTGCCATTGCCTGATTGATATTAAGATACTTTTATACAAGGAAGCAACTGAACCAAGGGTTCCTTTTGGTAAAGTTGAAGTCATCACTTCGAAAATGACTTGGTTGACGGCTATGGATTATCTGTGTCACAAATGACCACGGATATGTTCCACTTGTCATAAACACTTCCCGGTTCTTTCCTCATTCATGACTTATTACCGGGTTTGTAACTAGATTAACACGACGGATGCCACTAGTGGAGCAGGAACTGCTTATCCTTCCGGAGCACCTGAGTTCACCCCCGGTTTTTAGTGGGGTTCGTGTTACTCGATCTTTAGCGTTATATGTATGTTGTGTCGATCGTTGTTTGTCCTTTTGTACTTTTTCTTTTGGCCATTGTGTTCTGTTCTTCGATATACGGTTTCTGATTGCCCCTTTGGTATCTTCAAACTATTCTTATATGAAGGAAAATAGTTGTTATGCTGTGATGAATGTGTGTGTGGTAAATAAATATGGAATCATATTACTGCTTACCTTTGCCTGCTCGACGCTTTCTCAACCATAACACGGTCAGAACGAAGAATACAACACTAAATAATACTGATAGAGATACAGATATTACGATGGTTTTATCAACACTGTAGATGGTTTCTGTTGTCATTTCTGTTGTCATTTCTGCAATCATATTATATTTATACTGCCTATGACTTACTGTGTTTTTCTAATTGTGAATGATTGATTTATTTATTTATTGTGTTTAACGCCACTTTCAGCAATATTTCAGCTATATCATTGCGACCAGTTTTAGTGGTGGAAGAAGCCGGACTACCCGGAGAGAACCACCGACCATGGGCAAGCAACTGGTAAACTTTATCACCTGCAGTTGCGAGTCGAGTGCACCCTTTTTGTAATTTACAAAGCCGAGCGCTAACCCACGCCGTATTGGTGATAGGCTTGTATGAGTTGTCAGGTAATAGCGGTACAACTATCTCATTGAGATACCCGGACCCTCTAATTGTAAATGAGTGAGTGAGTGATGATTATTTCTTAAAGCCAAGTGAGCACTTCAGGTATATCATGAAGAGAACGAACTTACACTTGATCAAATAATAATGATATACGATTATTACTAGACCAACATGCTGATAGTTGTAACTCACTTGGACAAATTGTCCAGACTCCTAGCCAACCAATCTGTCTTTTTCCTTACTCCTTAATGATGTTTGCTTAGCTCAGACAAGAAGCATGAAATACCAATTTCATAGTCTTTGGTTTGATCCGACTGTGATAGAACCCATGATCTACCTCACACATAAAAAGACAGCTAACCATTATACTACCGAGTGTGTGTGTGTGTGTGTGTGTGTGATTATAATATAAAGCTGTGACAAGTCCAACTTTGAAAGAAAAAAACATAATATAATTTTAATAATAGATGGATTCACCAAATTCATTCAAAACGGAATATGAAGTTCATTTAGAAATACCAGGAGAATTGAAACGTAACATATTACTTATTACTCAGAAGATATGCATTGATAATTCCATCATGAATAATTGTTTATTTCAGCAGAAAATAAAATCTGTACATACCCAGACACTGCTCCGGTTGTGCTTTCCAAATTGATAAATTTCTTTCGCCAATAAAACACTCAATTTTAATTTCTGTTCCACACGTGTTATCTTCCCATGTGTAATCGATGGACATGGATAGTTGGTAGAAAAGCCCATGTGGTGTTATACGTGAAACAGACATATTCAACTTTGAATTCTGCAATTAATTTACATAAAAGTTCATGTGATATTAAATACCAAATAAGAAACTAAATATTGATCAACAAAAAATGGGGCTGACCTTAGGTGCTCCGGAAGGATGGACAGTTCCTGTTACTCCTTTTGCAAACCTGGTGATGGAATATCATATCAACTGAGAGATATATACCTCTTATGTAGGTGCTGCCAGAATGTTGCTACATATAAATGGAAAGTTCACAATGAAGCAGACCTAGATATATCTGTGATATCTTTTATTTCAAACTCAATGGAAACAACCTTTTAATCTAAGTAGTCTCTATTAAGATGTCTACCGAATACACCCCCTAAATGTATTCTTTACAAAGACCACAACCAGGACACCGACCGTAAGACCCCCTATAATAAAATGGTTGGTCCCTAATGCTATATATTTTGATTCTCGTTGAATGTCTTTAGCAACATATTTTTTGTTATTATCATCGAATTTCTGATCTTGACATTAGTTATCATCCATGATTTTTTTTAATAAAAACAACAGATCATCATCGTCGTCGTCGTATACGTCGTCGTCGTCCTTCTTCTTATCATCATCATTTTGATCATCATCATCATTATCATCTTAAAATTAGCTATACAGCTTTTTCTTTTATCATCATCAAATTTCAAAATTTTTACCAATATTAATACATTTTGTGATAAATAAGCAAATTAATTATAATTAAACATACCCCAACTGACAACATACATTGCGGTAAAGGATATACATTTTGAAACTTTAGGTTGGCAGATATATGTCTGTCTTCTTGGTTATAATTAGTTTCATTATCTATTTCGTGGGCAGCAGGTATATCTGTGAGAGAAAAAAAAACGTACATTTGAACAATTTAAAATATGAGTATTAATCAGGGAATTTTGTAGAAAACTTATTCATAAAAGATTTGTTTTTACTCGACAACACATGTGCATTTATCGTTAAAATCATTAATTGTTTAGAATTTATCAGGAAGTTTAGTAGAAACGTTATATTCATAAATGATTTTTCAATCGATAACATACTAGTATGTTTTTCAATGAAAAAAATACTTATTTCCGGGTAGGATAATAAATGATTCGATTTATGGACGAAGAACTTTTTTTTCTCAAAATATGGTTGGTTCTGTGATTAGATAATAGACTGATACAATAATATTTATTTTCTGGTGAAGTTCATTGAAAGTCTTAGTAAATAAACAGAGATTACTCCGGCAGTTATGTCACATCACACACTTTATTTAATCTAGCTTCTCTATATGAATTGACCGTAGCATCGAAATTATTGTATAAGTAAAACTATGTAAATTCTTAAAGATTATTAATATGAAAGTGCCAGTTCCTGGTTAGTATAATTGTATTTTTTCCACACATGTATAAAGTTTAATATGGTGTATATAACTGTTAACTTCTCTGTAACTATATGTATTTGGTTTATGAGAATAAAATTCTAATTCATTCATTCATTCATTCATTCATTCATCTTTTGGTTCTTAGTGATGACGTCATTAATTAGTTGTCGGTCAAGTAACAAACGTAACTACTCGGCCATTCTCGCTACCCTTCATTATATGGCCGAGTAGTTACAATTGTGTCAAGTAACTGACAATCTTCATCCACACTACACAGTAAACTTAAACGAGGGTGGTGAATAACAGTAAATTATATTTCACATTAATTACTATAAACATGACATATTAACGCCTCGTGTATTTCGTATTTTCGTTAAAATTGGTTACAAGTTTGTCAAATTTTAAAGAAATCTGCAGTTATATTTTATTTTGCTATTTTATTTTGAAATAACCAAAACAATTCTTTCGATCTTGGTAAAGAAATGTCAAGTAAATACCATATATAAGAAATTTTCAAATATTTGGATTTCCAAACTTGATTTTAAGTCTACCTAATTTAAGTTTTTACAGGAACGCGTCGTTAACACTAAATTAGAGTAATTGAGTGATTGTTGTTTAATGTCAACTCAGCAATTTTTCAGCTATATATCATGGCGAGAACAAGCTAATTTTCAATGAGATGATGATAAGATCCGCTTTGTACTAGACCAACATGCATAGTTGGAAATTTATAGTGCTAGCTCACTGACACAACAGCCCATGTATATAGACATGTAGCCCCACTAGTACACATTATTCTGATTCCGAGCCAACCAGTCTTTGCTCTTAGCAGAGAAGCTACACATACCAATTGCATAGTCTTTGGTTGACCTGAGCGGGGCTCGAACCCACGATCTGCCACACTCAGGACGAGCACACTAATCATTACACCACCGATGCGGTTCATTAGATTAACTAGTTTAAATTAGATAAACGAACTTAATTTGTACTTACACTGATATTTCGTGGTATTTAAATCTAACATTTTCTCATCAAATTTGAAACCATACACACATTTGTAATAACAATTTACATCTGCTTTACTGGTGTTGAATATCCTTAGACGAAATTGCCTTGTGGAGATGACATCTTCTTTATATTTATTTGGATCTGAGGGGTAGCCATTGAAGCTTAAAACTTTGTTCTTACTGCCACCAGACCATTGCCGACTTCTACCATTGTATAGATCTATTGAATCGTCAAGCGTACAAAGTAGGTGAATCGTTGAACCAAATACAATTATGTCATCTTCTACAATCAAGGAAACTACAAGTAGAGAACAATCAAGAATTATTACAGTTCTTACATATATTATGTATAATGTTCAAGATTATAGCGTTCTTTATAATAAGTTATAAGATGTGAGGATTGTCATTTTATATGTATAATGTTCAGGATTATAGCGTTCTTTATAATAAGTTATACTATGCGAGGATTGTCATTTTATATGTATAATTTCAAGATTATAGCGTTCTTTATAATAAGTTATAATATGTGAGGATTGTCATTTTACTCAAAGGTGGAAAACAATTGCATGACGTCATCATTTCACTGAGAGTGGAGGTTTAGGCCCATGAAACTCGTCTAACCCAGTAACGTTTTATTGACAGTTATTATAGTAAGTGGTCATGTATATCTGTTTGATGTGTCAATTTTGCCTCTATTTACTCAGTTTAAGATATTTGAAAGAATGATAAACATTTTGTTTGATTTGTGCATACCGATATATTTTAATGTATGATATATAGTATTACTTATCATATATATTTGTTGAGATATACTTATTATTGAAGACCCTACTGTGATTGTGAAACGTAGAACAGCAATCAATAAAAGTATTGAACCTTTAGTTTATGTCTAAGTGCAATGTTGGATAGTCTCTCATCTTCCTTTCTTATTAATTGATCAGTTCCTCCATATGGAGAAACCTCCAATCAAATACGTTGTATGCCAGATCAAGATAGAAAACCCTGAGAAGTACAGATATTTTATACATACATCTTAGATTTGATTGTTTTTAATGAAAGAGCTGTACAATGGCTGCTTCCCTTTATAATTACCTGACAAAGGGACTTGTATTTGCATATTTTTTTTAATCCATATTACGCCATATGAAGCAATATTATCAATAATAATGACATCAACTGGCTGTTTCTGTATTGGTCTCGTCATAAAATATCTGTCTCGGCCAAAGGCGGGCCAATACAACTAACGTTACGAGTTCGAATCCCGCTCATGGCGAGGTGTACAACATTATGTGATAAAGTTTGTCAGTGACTTACGACAGGTTGATGGTATTCGCCGGGTACTCTGGTTTCCTCCACCAATAAAACTGACCATCACGATATAAATGATTGAAATATTGTTGAAAGTGGCGTTAAACACCATAAAACCGACCAACAAATACATCTAACATCAAATCTATAACAGATCCAATATAGAAAGAAAACCACAGTAAATAAGAATTGAAGTATGATCTTCACATTATAATAATTACAAATAATACAACTTACCTGGTGATGATTGAATGCCTGATATCATAATGATAAAACACAAAATTGGATTAAGAGACATATTTACTTCCATACTATATACTACTTTCTCTCAAGTCAAATCACAATAAGTTGTGTTAACGTAACTAATAGCAAACAACAAACTGGCCTATTATTACCGTGCATTTGAATTTGAAATCACCTGTGTGTATATATATATATGATATTTTTAGTAACACGATAAAACCAACATTTAAAAATAAACCAGTTTTTCAGAAATGGATTATCAGATAGGTATTCCAGTTTATATAAAGAATTTGTAATAAGTTTACTTCAAGTTTTGTAAATGTTACTAAAATATATCACGAATAGGAAATATTCAAGACGGATGCGGACGAGTTAGAGGGTGGTTCCTTCTGAGGGGATTCCATAATTTCATCAACTTGGGAACCTCAAAAGGTCATAATCCGGTCCTACCATTGGTGTAGTGTATTATTGAATTTATGTCTCGTATAGCACCCACAGGTTTTCTAAAATCCCCTAGAAATGACTACTAATATATAAATAGAGGAGAATAAGGAAAATCCGTCTATAACAAATTTCTACTGATTAACATACGATTTGGTTTGGTCCATTATGTTTAGCGCCACTTTCAACAATAGTTTAGTTATATCGTGGTGGTTAGTTTTATTGGTGGAGGAAACCGGAGTACTCAGAGAGAACCACCGACCTGCCGCAAGTCACTGACAAACTTTATCACATAATGAAGAACATACCACATCACAATATAGTTCTATTTGTATGTAATAAAATGACAAACAGTAAACACCACACTCTTAATTATATATATATAAAGTTCGAAGATTCCAAAGGGATAATCAGAAGCTATAATCCAAGAAGAAGAGACAATACAATGGCCAATTGAAAACGGACAAAAGGACAAACAAAATGCTACAAAACACTACACAGGAAACTAAATATTGAGCAACACAAACCTCACTAAAATCCGGGTATGAACTCCTGTACTATAGAAGTGTGAGCAATTCCTGCTCCACTAGTGACACCCGTTGTGTTACTGTCAAACGACATTAATATCATATATGTAAATCATATTGGACACCAGTGTACGGATATACATATTAATAACATAGAATAATTCTTATAGATTTAATGTATATCGTTTTCGTGCCTTTTGATTGGACAAGAGCACTGTCACCTGTTTGTTTTTGATTGGTTCATATCTCGATGAAATTTTTAATCTACAAGTCGTAACTAAGGGGTTCGGCCGTTTATTCAGTTTGTGAGTGCATCGGCATCGTTTACACATGCATGAACTCCTGAAAAGAAGCGTTTAATACAATTTATTAAACATGAACTCATACAAAACATATAGGGCTATAATGACGGACCGAACATCATTTTCACCAGGAAATCGCAGCGGACACCTCAACACGGGACTAAGTACCTGGAGACATGAGACATATAATATGACAACATAGACAACAGGAAACCCACTAATATATGTCATTTATTACAGCTTCAACAGTGGTCATATTGCAAATAAGGGCACGTAGTAATGATCATACAAATTAAATCGTCCACCCAGCTGTGATAAAGAAATTATTAATTATAATTGATTGATTGATTGATTCTTAACGTCAAGTGAGTACTATTTCAGTGATATCCATGACGAGGAACAAGTTTACAAACAATAGGTTATGTAAATAAAACGTGACACCGGGATGAGACTGCGGACATATTGTTTTAATTAGTGGTCATATGGAAATGCAGAGATGTGTTGGTGAAAGGGGCGAGAGAAACACACGGAAAATTTCGTTTTAAATTTAATTTTAACATTATGTGATATGTCCTGTATATATTTCTTCACTATATACAATTAAATCTCATTTTTCAAGATATGCCATGTTCTTTAAACAGTAGAAAAATATTTATATACCACAAGCGGAGGAGTATCGTATATAATGATAGAGACAAAAAAATGTTCATGATTTCATCTCATAAAAATGTTGTTACCAAATTTCTATATAATTATTACATGTTTATATTTATAATTTGATAATAAAACATGACAAAATTGCATCAGTAGAAATATTATCTCACTTTAAACGATAAACGGATAATATCAATAGATATTTACGGAAGTGTATGACTCACGACTAATTACAGGTAAGGTATGGGGGATGTCTCAAAGTATTAACAAGAACTATCTTTAAAAAAAAAGATGTACGACGAAGCACAAATATTATATTCTTCTACGAACAGTATTTCACTGAAATAACCTAAACATATTGGTTTTATAAGATTTGATAAGACATGTAAAACCTTGCATCCTACTTAATGTGCAAGTAATCGTTAATAAATAATAACAGCGTCCATCTTGGCCCGAGGACGGGACTGCCAGACAAAATTTTGAAAGGAGATCACCAAAGCTTCAATCCAATTGGCCCAGTAGTATAAGAGGAAATAAATTAAAATTTCATCCACCTTTTCTGTTTTTAGCAACAGTGGCCATGTTGGTTGGATGTCTGGATTGCCGGACACAATTTTGAAAGGGGGTCATCAAAGGACGAGCAAAGTTTAGTTCCAATTGGCCCAGTAGTTTCAGAGATGAACATTTTTTAAATTTCATCCCCCTTTTTTATTCTTAGTAACAGCGACCATGTTGGTTGGAGGTCGGGACTGCCGGACACAATTTTGGAAGGGGATCACCAACGGACCATTCCACCAAAGTTTGGTCTTAAGTGGCCAAGTGGTTTCAGAGGAGAATATTTATAGTAATTGTGTACGGATGGACGACCGACGCAAAGTCATGACAAAGGCTCACATGATCCTTTGGGTCAGGTGAGCTAAAAAATAAAAAAGGGGGGGGGGTGCATATTATTTCCTATCCATGGTAAAATCTCAAAAAATTCATGGCTTCAACAATAATTCTTAATATGTAATAGATGAAATGGCACTTTCTCCGAATTTAATACCCCCGTCGCTCACCTGAAGGTTACATAATACATTGAAAATAAAACATTACGACATATAATACTTTGGTTAATGAGAATATCTCTTAAATTTAAAGTTTAATACAGATATACCATTAAAAGTAATCATATTATCAGTTATACTCGAACTCCCTTTGTCTGTACGGGGCGTAGGACAACGGACGCAACCAATCAGAAAACTACTAAATGAATTGCTTATTACAAGTGCCTTAAATCCGACTGGCTTATTACAAAGTGCTTTAAATCCGACATGCTTATTACAAGTCAATGATTTCCCTACTCATTTGTATTTGGGGTCCGGGTCCCTTATATTTGGGAAAATTAGCGCGTAAATTATGTGAATTGGGAAAAGATGGGAATAGAAATACATTTATTAGTTTGAAGGTCCAGTAATAGAATAGCAATCATACTGTGCCAAGGTTAATGCCAACAGTAACAAATTCTTGTGGTGAGGAAGAATGACCACAAAACAGTTCACAAAACTTACATAAATACCCTTGGTGTACCACACTGTCATATAGCCATGGGTATTTTTGTTCATTTTGCATTGAACTGAACAACCTGGCATCTGGTACCATAACCTCTGGAGCACAACTGTCTGAATCAGAGTGATAGTCAGATTGCGAATATCAACATCACCACTATTTGCACAATTTACATGTTTTTGGATATCATTTGAAGCTGTGTTAGGTAATAAAGAATCTGAATTGGCTGTTTTTGGAGTGACATTCGCAGTGGTAACAAGGGGTTCAGCTTCTGGGCATGGTGTATCAGTAATTAGTGTCGGTGACCGGTAGGGTTGACTCCACCTAATCCCACTTTTTTTTTTAAATTCATTAAAGAAATCTAAAATTTCAAGTGGGAATAGCTGTAATTATTGCATAATTATTCATCAACAATAATTTAAGATTCCAAATGGATTTTACAGAAATGACTTTACAAGTGCAAAAACTGTGTATTTCGATTTATAACATCAATAAGTTAATATATCATCATAAATTATATGAGTATTGCGCGCAGAATTTCTGCTCGACACAAAACATAATATCTGCCTTTATTCTCCGTTAAAAAGTCACCAACGATTGTCGCAATATAAAATTCAAAATTACGAGAACAAGATTATCCAACGACTTCAAAAGTTTTTGTTTGTTTCTTTTGAGACCATCCCTGTATATTTCCTGTCGAAGTAGTACTCGTATTCGTACTAGGATTCATAGTCCTACACTTTCCGTAAATGTCTAATAATGGACTATTGAATTGTAATACAATGTAAGACTTGTTTTTCAAAGAATGATATCATGGGAAACAAAAAAGAGGTGATATTACCAACACATAACGATGATGAAGAGCTAGCAAATAGATTCGGTGATTTCTTCCTGGGGAAGATAGAGACTATTAAGAGACAATCTAAAAGCTTCGAGGGAAAGTCTGCATTCACCAGATGTTTTGAGCGCAGATGTTAAATTCGAGGGTTTGCAATTGACACATTTTCGGCCAACATCAATTGCTGAAATTCACAAGATAATACAGAAATCTCCTTTGAAATCTTGTGAGCTCGACCCTTTACCGACCTTTTTGTTGAAAGAGTGCATCGAAACTTTACTCCCGATAATCACCACAATAGTCAACAAATCTATAACAGAATCATATGTCCCAGCGACGTTCAGGAAAGCTGTGGTTCGACCGTTATTAAAGAAGCCGGGATTGGATCAGAACGTGTTAAAACCAGTTTCAAACTTGCCGTTCGTATCCAAGATACTTGAAAAAGTAGTGGCAAATCGTCTTGAAGAACACTTAGAATCAAACTCATTACACGATGATCTTCAATCTGCTTACCGTGCTTGCCATTCTACTGAGACTGCTTTACTTCGGGTACACCATGACATTACGTTAGCTCTGGATAACAACTCTTGTGCTGTGTTGGTCATGTTAGATCTGTCGGCAGCATTCGATGTAATAGACCACCCTATTCTGATGGAACGTCTACAATATTCATATGGAATAACAGGGCAGGCATTGACATGGATCAATTCTTACTTGAGTGATAGAAGTCAAAGTGTCAACATCGGAAATATCGTATCAACCGAGAAAATTCTATCGTTTGGTGTTCCGCAAGGGTCTGTGCTGGGGCCGAAGAAATACTGCATGTTCTCAAAGCCGATCGGGCAGATATGCAAAAGACGTAATATGAGCTATCATTGTTATGCGGATGACACTCAAGCGTACCTAGTAATCAAACCTATTGACAATTGGATCAATATAGCTACTCGAATGGAGGCTTGTCTTAGAGACATCAGTGCATGGATGAAATCAAACATGCTTAAGCTTAATCAAGACAAGACTGAACTGATAATTTTTACAACAAAGCAACGCACGAAGGATTTTGTCAACTGTAGTATCAGCTTCGATGGACACATTGTAAACGAGGCATCTGTTGTGAAAAATTTAGGTGTCCTCTTCGACAAAACTCTGACTATGGAGAAACAAGTAAGTTCAGTTTCTAAGTCATGTTTTCTCCAAATACGCAAGATAGGACGTATACGATCTTATATCACTGATGATGCTTGCAAAACGTTGGTCAATTCGCTAGTGATTTCACGTTTAGATTATGGAAATGCGTTGTTATACGGGGTGAATGCCAGCATTCTCTCTAAACTTCAGCGGGTACAAAACACAGCTGCACGATTAATATCACGAAAACGGAAACATGAACATATCACGCCTGTCCTCGTCTCTTTACATTGGCTACCAGTGCAGTATCGAATTAAATATAAGATCCTGTTATATACTTTTAAGGCACTCAACAACTTAGCACCTGTCTATCTACAAGAACTTGTGAATGCATATCAACCTACTCGAGCATTAAGATCAGAAGACTTGCAGTTGTTAAAGGCTCCACGCATACGCACCAAAACCTACGGTGAACGCCGATTGGACAAATCTGCCGCAACTTTATGGAACAGTCTTCCTCAAAACATTCGACATGTGCAATCAGTTAGCATTTTCAAGAAACTTTTAAAAACTCATCTTTTTAGAGCAGCTTATGGTGACAGTATTTGATTTTAAACTCTTTTTTTTTAATTATATTTATTTTTGGACATGTGCAATCAGTTGTCATTTTTTTTAGAAACTTGTAAAGACTCATCATTATTTTTTTTTATTTTCTATTTTTTTTATTTATTCTGGTCTCTTATTGCTACTTTTACTTTTATTGGTAGGATTAACATTTTATGTATTTTGTACAGCGCTTAGAGTAATTGTTTTATTAGATAGGCGCTATATAAATATTGTATAATAATAAAATAATGAATGACAATATACATTTATTGCATGCTGGTGAGGGAAATATGAAAATTTATTCACCCAAGAGTATCATATTCCCTGAGGGCAACGTCCGGGGGGAATATGATACTCGTGGGTGAATAAATTTTCATATTTCCTGAACCCGCATGCTATAAATGTTTTATTATACCGAATGAAACCAAGAAAACACATATCGTGTCGTGACATCTGCTCGGTCATGCAATAAAGTCGGTCACTTGTTTGATTTACAATTCTGGCGCAGCAAGAGACCAATGACGTCATTCTGTATATTCATAGCGTACATAAACACAGAGGGAATTCTTTTCAACGTCAAAATTATAAGATGAGATTAAAACAGAGAAGTTTGAATTGAATAAATTCCATGCAAGTAAAAAGGATCCTTTTTATTGATGTCTTTTTTCCTGATCATTACGCTTATTAGATATGTTTCCAACGATGGTATTCCCCTAGTTCTAATAATAAAACCCTAAATGCTCGCTTACTCGCAAGGGTTATAACGGGATGCCATTACACGTAATGGAGCAGACGCCGAGATTTTTTGCGCTCGCTTACAGAGTTTCTGACGCCTGCATTTATCAATAATAAGACATAACCTTTCCTTTTGTCCATTATCATAAGAAGTTTTTATCACCTACCAGTATTTTAGAATGTAATTCCCACAAAATAAAAATCCATGTTAACTTCCCTCTGAACATTTTGAATTTCGTCATTTCCGACCTCACTATTTGGATGTCGATACCATATTTGGCGATTTGAGGCGTGAATGTTTACATCAGCGTGTAGTAAGAAATACCATATTTAGAAAAGCTCCGCCTTCCGTAGTTTCCGGTTATGGAAAACGATCGATAAATTTGAACAAGGTTGTTGCTACCTTTGAAAAGCATATATTTCTCAGCCAAACCGATTTAACAAGGACTGGGATCATCAGTAATAGTTATAATGAAATGTTTGAAGCGTAAATAGTGAGTTTTTATGTTTCAACTGCAACATTATTGCAGCTAGTATTCCCCAAGCATTTTTATCTTTTCACAAATTAAATGAAATGACAAAAACACGTCTGCTGCAATTTCTTACATTTATTCGAGACAGATAATACATAAAACAAATCCGGACAAAGTACAAACGGAGATAACTCTTACACAAACTTACGAGACCATACAAACAACTACATAACATCCCGCCCCACAAAATAAAATTTTCAAATTTTTTACAATGATCCGAAAGTTTTTGTAAATTTATATTACTATCAAATCCAAAATTTCATAATGCAAGTACATAGTGTTGATTAAATATGAAGTCGGAATGTGTACATGGCCTAGCAAATATTCAGCTTTGACGGCAAAGTTAATACATCAAGTGGCCGGACATCTACGTCACAATACGATGAATTCAGCGGAGGGGCACCTATAAAGTGCGAAACGAAATAGAAACGAAACGAAATCAACGAAATGAAAACGAAAAAAAGGAAACCAACGAAAACGAAACGAAATAGAAAATAGAATAACAAATAATAGGGGCCTAAAAGAAATCAAACCCATTTTCACAATTACGATGCTAGACTACTTCCCACACATGTCTGTCTTTCATCAGGAGAGGACAGGATTTGATCACCATTGAACAAGAATACTATGCATTTATTCAGCGGGAGTCTGTCCTTTTCACTTAGTGGCTTCTTTTAAATTTGGAAACCATAAGAGCAACGTCAAGTCTGTTGAAAGGAGAGGAATTAAAATAACAGAAGTGCAGTAGTTAAAGTTCGCTAATAAATATCACCGTCCGAGCAAAATTTAAAAGTGTGTCGGAGAGACGAAAAAGTGTGACGACCGGATGGACAAACGAACGAACAGACAGACAGCAGAAGTCCTATATACCCCAATCTTTTTTTGGCGGAGGTATACAAATCCTATAAAAAATTTAAAAAAAATCTACATATCTTGTAAAAGTACCTTTTTTCCCTTTGATCCTTTTTCATAAAAAAAAAACCATAATACCCCCCGCTATCCAGCGGTAGGGGGTATATAGTATATGTCCGTTTGTCCGCGAGTGCTTCCCTCACTGACTATGCAATTCCTCCTTAACAACTTGATGGAATTGAATGAATCTTACAGGAAATCTTTAATACCATATGGCAAGGTTCATTAATTTCATGAATTCTTTAGTACCAAATGGCATTGTGCACCTTCTATTTTTGCTTTCCCATTTCAACAGTTCTTGCTAAAATTTCTTCACTTTTGGACTTTGTCATTTAAGGCTATGTAATTGTCATACAAGGCTATACAATAGAGAGAGGATACTGTTGCGTTATCCATAACTCTTCCTAAACAACAGAATGGATTTCAATAAAACTTCCAGAGTTTCTTATGTTTAGTTTTTGCAAGCATGATTTTTTCCAGAAGTTCTTCTGTAAGGAGGGGGCTCCATGTACGTCCTGTTATGTTGCTGTTGGTTTTTTGTTAGTTCTTCAAAATAGAACAATAGGATTTGAAATAAAAAGTTTATAGTGTTGGGTCTTTTTGACCCCTGTATATCTCGGAAAGAACAACGGTAAGACATTAAGCCAGATATGTTGGCACACTACCGAATAAAGGTAATAACAATGGTACCGTACTCCAAGGCGCATTCAAAAGTGAAAGTCCACACAAACAGACAAAACCGATAAGAAGCTCAACCATTTCGAGTTTTCAATCAACGGAACAACTGAAAAACAACACATTCCTGACTTGGTACAGGCATTTTCCCAGGAAAATGGTGGGTTCTGATAGCAGATAAGCAGCCGCTACTCGTCTAACCCTAAGACGTTACCAAGTATAAAACAATCGGTACATGTAGATTCTCTAATCCTAAGACATGACCAAATGTGAAACTAGAAAACAACTATCATATCATATTCCCGACTTGCTACAGGCAATTCCCAAGAAAATGGTGGGTCAAACCTCCCACTTGTATGACAGTCGTTAATAGTTCTGTCATATTGACAAATGGGGGGGGGGGGGGGGGTGCATGGGGATAAAACGTGACAAGTCGGGAAAATCCAGTAGTCAAATAGTGCCCAATATCTGAAACTCAAGACCATTCTGTTTGATTTGCGAATAGGCAAATTTATGTAGAATACAAACGTAAAACGTAATAAAATCAGACGAATAATGAACCCTCAATATCCTAATCTATGAAAATACCCCCTCATATCCCCCATTTATTTCTATATACCCACTCCAGAAACTTTATAATTCATAAATACTGACACACACACAAACACAAATAAAAATATAACATTTGAACTTCTGAAAGTTTGTCGGCAATCAAACCCGGCTTGGATTGAGTTGCGGGTAATGTACGTGAGGAAGTACTGTAACGGACAGATATCCAAGATGAGTTATAATTAATCAAAACTATTGTATTTAAAAAATCGAATTATCTTCTTTTTTTTTCTTTATTTCGTTTTGTCTTTTATTTTTTTCCTTCCATTTTCTTCATATCAGTCTATTTCGTTGGTTTCGTTTCATTTCGTTTCCATTTCGTTGAATTCGTTTCGTTTTCGTTGATTTCGTTTCGTTTCGTTTCGCACTTTATAGGTACCCTTCAGCGGAGACCTCAAACTCCTAAATGTTTCACAAGAAACGAACAGGTTTTATTTCTGAAATAAATCGAACCACCGGCGATGCAATCATCACCTGATGTCAAGATACTAAAGCATCAGCCAAGCCATGGCTTAATTTGATTTCGAAATTTCACAAATGTAAGAATAAGTTGATACGCTGCAGATATCCTGAACCGTCCTCACATATAATACCAGGCATCACGATCTACCGTGCTGGTATTATCACTAGGTTTCTCACATCTTTTCGTCGATATCACAAATGTGTCACATGTGTAAAATTTCGAAATTGAAAACAAACTTCATATGCAATAATCAGTAGTTCAAATTAAAGAAAACTCGCTGATAACGGACACAACTTACGGACGAAATATTCAACGCACGATCCTAGCGTGAAAAACTGTAGTGTCATCAATTCATTTACAATTTACAGGTGTCCAGAGTAAATTTAAAACGGAAAATATTGAAAACAACAATTTAGCCAAGTTTGAAATTGGAAAGGCAATCCTTCCCACTCCAATCCGGTTGTTTCGCCCCGATTACCTGTTCGCCCCGGAAAGTGAGTCGATTCGCCCCACTTAATCGCTATTATATTATAATAGATGAAGTCTTTTTCGACAATTTTTTAGTAATTATTGATTTATTAGTATGCAAAAGAAATAATAATTCATTCATTTTGGTCTACTTTTGTCAAAGATCTCAAGTGAAACTTTTCTTGCAAAATTTACAAAAAACCACACAAGAACAGTAAAAAGGTTGGTTTTTTTTGTACCAACGCAAAAGTGCATGAAATAACTAAGATGCTGTACAAGTGCGCAAATAACCTCTTTTTTAATGAATTACGCATCAAATGCTAAAATAGTATAAATTTAATCAGATGTCAAACAAAGTGAAGCAATACATAATATTAAACACGTCAAGAAAGCATGTTAATTATGAAGAAGACAAAAATAAAGTACCCATGAACAAGCCTTACAACATCCAAAATACGAATATTTGCAATGGTATTTTTTATATTTCATTTTTTTTAAAGCACTATTAATAAATAAGGGCGAAACGACCCGGGCGAACGGGAATAGGGGCGAAACGACTCAGGGGGCGAACGGGATTCGGGGCGAAATGACCCGGTACCCCCCACTCCAATGAAATTTTCAACGGACCACGTGCTAACTCAAACTGTAGCAAATCAATCCACACCAACATTTCAGTGATTTAAATCCTTCTCCATCAATGATGAATATTTTAAAATACATATATAGGCTTAACGAATTTTAAAAAGGCGGGATATATAACAATCAACACACGATGATTTTGACTATTTCACACAGACAGGTTCATCACGCAGACGACATTGAAAACGAGCAAAAAAAAATCCACTTGAGCAGCATTCTTGCCTTTTAAAATCCAGATGGTATCAAAATGTAATGTCTAATATCTCCATGGGGAATTGAGATCTTTAGAGTTCTCCACATGTAATGATGAAGCAGGACACAACGCGTGCCCTGCAACAATCACAAATTAAATGAAATGACAAAAACACGTCTGCTGCCATTTCTTACATTTATTCAAGAGACAGATAATACATAAAACAAATCCGGACAAAGTACAAACGGAGATAACTCTTACACAAACTTACGAAACCATACAAACAACTACATACCAATCCAATGACTAACCGACTTATTGTCATACGGGGGTACATGTAAAATACTGCTGGCAAACATATTTCAAGTCCATTGGAACGTTGTCTCAGACATTTAAAAACCACATCCACAACAATATTGTAACGGTCGCATATCAAAAGGGAAATCCGTACCCGAAACCGATTGAAAAAAATTGAAAGAACAAAAAAGTCATCGACCGCTATGCATAAGTACAAATCCCATCGTAATAAGGTAAATAATATGATCAAGCATGCCCGTGAACAGTTCTTTTTAAGTGCAAATGAATTGGTAGACTCACTCCAAAGAAATGATTCGAAATCTTATTTGTCACTGATTCGGAAATTAATGAAAGGAACGTCCCAAAATTATTATATTCCGCCCTTATATGATAATGATTCAAATGAATGGATATATGATGACAAGATTAAGGCAAATCTGTTGAACAAATATTTTTGTTCTATTTCATTTGTTGATGATACTAATCATGTTCCCCCAGATATACCATCAAGAAGTGATGCATTATCTAATATATATATTACTGAACACGATGTTAAAGATATTTTACAAACATTGAAAATAGGTAAAGCTTGTGGTGATGACGGCATCGTGATCACCCATCAAATGTTAAAGAGTACTTCTGAAACCATTTGTATACCTTTAGCTATTATTTTTTACTTTTCGTTGCAGAAAGGCATATTTCCATCAACATGGAAAATTGCACGAGTTATGCCAGCTTTCAAAAAAGACGACAAAAGCAGTCCTTCAAATTATAGACCCATATCTTTATTAAATTGTATAGGGAAAGTGATGGAACGTGCTGTATATAAGTATACATATAATTTTATTTTTGAACATTCTCTTCTGTATGCCTACCAATCAGGATTCATTCGTGGTCATTCTACTGTATACCAATTATTAGAAATGTATCATAGAGTATGTCAAAATTTAGACGAACGATTGTTAACTATTTTAATATTTTGTGACATTTCAAAGGCTTTTGACAGAGTTTGGCATGAGGGGATTATTAAGAAACTAAAATCGTATGGGATATCGGGCGACCTTTTGATCTGGCTTAAAAGTTATTTAAGTGGTAGAAGGCAATTTGTGTTTGTAAATAATGAACTGATTCTGGTCTTGTCAAAGCAGGTGTACCTCAAGAATCTGTACTTGGCCCTTTATTATTTTTATTATATATTAATGACATTACAGATAACTTAGGCAATTTCACGAGACTGTTTGCTGAGGACACTTCATTTTCATACTCTGGGAAAAACTTTGATTTGATGCAAATTGAGATAAATAATGATTTACAAATATTGGATCAATGGGCAAAAACATGGCTTGTAGACTTTAACCCTAAAAACCAGAGGCTCTCAAGAGCCTGTATCGTTCACCTGGTAATAAAAAAAAACAATTGGTCCTATGTAAAAACTATGTCCTGCAGTGGTAGTCATCTTGGAATTACGATCAACATAAAAAACACAAAGTTTGTAAAGGACCTTCCAATGATTGATGCACAGTTTAGGTTCAATCAGTGCAATAGCTTCAGAGAAGAATATATTTCTATATTTTCCCCATATGGTTCTGTGTTAATACTATGACCTGTGGTGGCAGCCATCTTGGATTTCCAATCGGCATAAAAAACAGAGGACCTTCCAATGATCATTCCTGGGCAGTTTGGTTTCAACTGTCCAAGTGGTTTCAGAGAAGAAGCATTTTGAAACATTTTTTCCATAGGGTCCAATGTTAAACTAAGTCCTGCCATAGCCGCCATTTTGAATTTCATATCAGAACAAAAAACGTAGAGTTTGTAGAGGACCATCCAATGAACATTCATGTACAGTTTGGCTTTAATCATATTTGTAGTTTCTGAGAAGAAGGCATTTGAACATTTTCCCATAGGGTCCAATGTTAATCTATGTCCTGCGGTGGTGGCCATCTTGGATTTCCGATCGGCATAAAAAACACACACCTTGTAGAGGACCTTCCAATGATCATTCCTGGGCAGTTTGGTTTCAATTATCCAAGTGGTTTCAGAGAAGAAGCGTTTTGAAACATTTTTCCCATAGGATCCAATGTTAAACTAAGTCCTGTCGTAGCCGCCATTTTGAATTTCATACCGGAACAAAAAACGTAAAGTTTGTAGAGGACCATCTAATGAACATTCTTGTACAGTTTGGCTTTAATCATATTTGTAGTTTCTGAGAAGAAGGCATTTGAATATTTTCTCATAAGGTCCAATGTTAATCTATGTCCTGCGGTGGCGGCCATCTTGGATTTCCGATCGGCATAAAAAACAAAAATTTGTAGAGGACCTTCCAATGATCATTCCTGGGCAGTTTGGTTTCAACTGTCCAAGTGGTTTCAGAGAAGAAGCATTTTGAAACACTTTTCCCATAGGGTCCAATGTTAAACTAAGTCCTGCCGTAGCCGCCATTTTGAATTTCATATCGGAACAAAAAACCTTAAGGTTGTAGAGGACCATCCAATGAACATTCATGTACAGTTTGGCTTTAATCATATTTGTAGTTTCTGAGAAGAAGGCATTTGAACATTTTCCCATAGGGTCCAATGTTAATCTGTGTCCTGCGGTGGCGGCCATCTTGAATTTTCGATCGGCATAAAAAACAGAAACTTTGTAGAGGACCTTCCAATAATCATTCCTGGGCAGTTTGGTTTCAACTGTCCAAGTGGTTTCAGAGAAGAAGCATTTTGAAACATTTTTCCCATAGGGTCCAATGTTAAACTAAGTCCTGTCGTAGCCGCCATTTTGAATTTCATATCGGAACAAAAAACCTTAAGATTGTAGAGGACCATCCAATGAACATTCATGTACAGTTTGGCTTTAATCATATTTGTAGTTTCTGAGAAGAAGGCATTTGAACATTTTCCCATAGGGTCCAATGTTAATCTATGTCCTGCGATGGCGGCCATCTTGGATTTTCGATCGGCATAAAAAACAGTAACTTGGTAAAGGACATTCCAATGATCATTCCTTTACAGTTTGGGTTCAGTCAGTTCATTAGTTTCAGAGAAGAAGATCTTTGAAATTTCAGTCAATCAGAGCATATTATTGGCCCTGGCAGCCATATTGAATATTCGACTGGAACGAAAAACAGTAACTTTGTAGAGGACCATCCAAGGAACATTCCTGCTAAGTTCGGTTCCAATCGGCCAAGTGGTTTCGGAGAAGAAGCTTGAAATGTGAAAAGTTTACAGACGACAGACGACGGACGCCAAGTGATGGCAATAGTTCACATGGACCTTTGGTCCAGGTGAACTAAAAACTAAAGCCCTTATAATATCAAATAATACTAATATTCCTGAATTAAACATACGATTTAATGACGAATCAGTTGAACTTGTTGATAATCATAAACATCTGGGTGTAACATTTGTATCTGATGGAAACTGGACTGTACATATTGAAAACATAGCTAGATCAGCATTAAAACAAGTAAATGTTCTTCGTAAATTAAAATTAATTTTATCTAAACCAGCTTTGTCAAATATCTATCTTACATTTATCCGACCAGTACTAGAATATGCATGTGAAGTGTGGGATGGGTGTTATGAACGGGACATTGAAAAATTCGAAAAAATACAATTAGAAGCGGCACGAATTGTAACAGGTCTGACAAAATTTGCTAGTAAGGATTCATTATATTTTGAGACTGGATGGGAAACTTTAGCCAATCGGCGGGAAAATCGTAAATTAACTACTTTTTTTATAAAATTCATAATAAATTATGCCCTCCTTATTTATTTAACTGTTTACCTCCAGTTACATCAGATGTAAATAGTTATAACCTTAGAAATAATCAAAATTATGTTCCATCCAGATGCAGACTGAGAACATCAGCAAGCTCATTTATTCCATCTACCGTTTCGCTTTGGAACAATCTAGACATTTCAATAAGAAATTCTCCTACTTATCTTCGTTTAAAAATAGAGTGAAAGTTGATATCTATAAAACCCCAAAGTATTATAATGAAGGCCCACGGAAACTAAGTAGATTACATACTAGACTTAGACACCAATGCAGCTCACTCAATGCCGATCTGTCAAAAATACATAAAATAAATAATTTTAAATGTAATTGCGGTGCTTCTTTTGAAGATGCTATACATTATTTTCTGGAATGTCCTTTATACCTGAACGAAAGAAGAACACTTCTGAGTAATTGCGGCGATATCAATATCAATATTGAAACTTTGCTCTTTGGGAACGATAAGTATAGTTATGACGTCAACTCCAAAATATTTGGAAAAGTTCGAACTTTTATAAATCAATCAAAAAGATTTTAGGGTTAATGTCAGCAATTTTTCACTTTTTCACTTGTACTTCTTACTTTCTTCCAGTGTCAAAATTTTAAATGTCTATTGTCTGTGTTTTGTTTTGCTGTCATTAATTCATGTGTATAATTTGTAAGGAGAGGACTTCATATAAGTTGGTATAACTTGCTGTCCAATCCTATTGTTTATGTACAATAAAATATTATTAAACTAAAAAACGGTCGCTTGCAAGTGATGCGTTCCGAGTGCCTCTGACGTTTTCCTGTCAAAGAACGATAACTCCGGCGGGAAAACCCGCGAGGCTTCCGAGGGGGTGGAATATGATATTTATTTCATGGAATATGATTTTTGTCCTGTGTGATCACGTCTTCTGATTGTTACCCATTGTCCAATCAAATTAATCTACTTATGGTAATTAATATATGAGGTATAATAATATTGTTTGGTGATTATGGAAAAAAAAATATAGTCAAATCTGCTTTAGCGACCACCTCTATTAAGCATTAAGAAAAAATTTAAGACACCAAAGGGGTTATCAGAAGCCGTAGAAGGAAGACAATATAACGGCCAAAATATAAAGGCCATAAAAACAACCACGATCTATAAATAAAACAATACACATAAAAGTAAAGATTTAGCAACACGAACCCCACTAAAAACAGGGGAAAGCCAAATAATTTCATAACTTGTATTATGCGACCTTATTTTAATTCCCCTAATAGTACATTTCATATTAATATAACCTGTATTTTGCAGCCACCTGTCTTGTGTGACCTTTTTTCAATATTCCTTTTGAAGGTTGCGAAAGCTACGTTTATGTTTGAGGTTTTGTTTGAACAATTCCAATAATGTATCACTTTTCCCTCATCATCACATCTACACGTAGGTTCTTATATCCATGTATATTTCTGTGATCCTGTTTTCAGCTCGGATGATGTGTCAGTTTTCCACGTTAACCGCTATATCACGTAGATCTTATTTAATTTGCGATGTAATTTTGCTGTCAACTCCAAGAAGAACAGGGTAATCAGATGCCGCAAAAGCAAAGAACAGAAAATGCAAGGGTCAAAATAAAAAGGATAAAAAGATAACCATGATCTACAAAATACTTGACAGAAAACGAAAGATTGGGCGGCACGAACCTCACTAAAACCCGGGGGTGAACGCAGGTGTTCCTACCTCAGCCAATATCACATATACATTTTAACTGAAAGAGTCATCCATGCATGCGATCTAAAAGTACTTTGATAGAAACGAACTGAACTTCATAAAACTGGTCAACTGTTATCATCAAAATATGTGGGGTTTTATTTGGGCACTCCGGTTTCCTCCACCGAATAAAATGGGTATTTGTGACGATTCCTATGTTTCGAACCACATACCTGCACTGCTCGTACCTGGTGACGAATAGGAAAGCTCTCGATGGAGATGGGGATGTCAAGTTATTAACAAAAACGCAAAAACAATAAACGTTATAGAAAACCGAAGGGACAATCAAGAATGTGCAATCCAGAGAAATTTATCAAAAATTACTTCGTACCGCTGTCAATCAACGGCGCAGGTAAGAAACATCTTCT